>SMJT01000006.1:1904941-4304941 GCA_004349715.1 Crucihimalaya himalaica | reverse complement strand
ATATGGGCGGCGAGTCAATTCGGTTCAACAGGAGATCCTGAACAAAGAATCACTGCTCTTCACATCCAAGCTGGTAGAGTGCTCGAGTCTCTTGACTTGTACTAATTGTCCAACTACATTTGAATTTTCTTCTGTTTTTTTTTTTTACATACACAAAGTTGTTATTATGCGTAAGACTGTCCAAAATGAAAATATAGTTCTTCTGCAAAATATCAGCTAAGCACTCCAGGAAATAGAGTTCTTGAATGATGTTCCATTTTCAAATCGGCAAATAGGTCTTTAGGGGATCTTGATCAGTCAAATCAATCTTAAGCATTCAACACCAAAACAACAAGGGTTCATTTTACAATAGACGGGTTGTAATATGGACACAAAACGTACGAATAAGACAATTACGTGACAAATTCTCCAATCAAATGACTCAATGTCGTTTCCTTCTCCTTCTCTTAAATTAGAAGCAACTGTATTCTCTTGTCATGTTCCCTTTCATCTCCAATTCCTTATTTCTCTCACCGTTGTTACAACGATGCATCTAACAAGTTTCTCTTTACTATATCCTGACTCTGCAAATATGCAATCGTTCATAGCATCTATTGATGTCATAAGCAAATCATTTGATGAAAACACTAACAATTCGTAATCGTTGACCCATGAGTCCATGACTGGTCAGTTGAAATAATTGAAAAAACTATTTGTGGGTCTCAAAAATCTTGCCGGCCCATATTTTTCTTCCAGGAGTTGAGGTGTTGTATAAATGAAGCCATAGATTTTGACGAAAGACACTTTTTTTTTTTTTTTTGTCTTTTCCTGTTGTGCAACGCCATAGATCTAACTCCAGAAGAAGAAGAAGATGAGCGACGAAATGTTGTCGTCTCCGTCTCCATCTCCGGCGAAGAAGAAGGAGAGTTTGGGATGGATGGAGTGGATGAGAGGATGGAGCAGTGTTTTCGGGGAGATTCTCTTCCAGAGGATTACGGCTTCTCATTTGGAGAACCCTCTCCCTCTTCCTTCCGTCAACGACCTCACTTGCGTTGTCACTGGCTCCACCAGCGGCATTGGTCGAGAGACCGCTAGGTTTTTTCTCTTCCCCGACTAAGTGTTCCGATTCTTACCAATTGAGTTTGATTTCGCGTAGAATCGGGCTTGCTGATAACCACGACGAAGTTGCTTTTCTTTTGGGACTCGAATTGATGAAACTTTCCTAAGCTTGTTTAGCTCTTTTGCTTATTTGTTCGCAGGCAGCTTGCAGAAGCTGGTGCTCATGTTGTGATGGCCGTGAGGAACACAAAGGCAGCTCAGGAGCTGATACATCAATGGCAGAACGAGTGGTCTGGTAAAGGTCTCCCACTTAATATCGAGGTAACCTTATAATTTTTTCTTATTTTGATATACTTATTGCAGTTTCTGTGGCTAATAATGTCTATTGCTGGGACTGTAGATAGTGAAGAATGTGTATTAACATATATAAAGCGTTTTTGTACAAAAAAGTGGGTGTTTCTAGTAAGACTGTGGCTAAGCCAATTTCTTGTAACTTAGAGACTTTAATTATTGGTATGAAACACTTTAGATAAGCTGATGATGATACTTTGTTTGATTTTTGTAAAGGCAATGGAAATTGATCTTCTATCACTGGATTCTGTTGTGAGATTTGCTGATGCTTGGAACGCCCGGTTAGGACCTTTGCATGTTCTGATTAACAATGCCGGCATGTTTGCTATGGGAGGTTGGTTTTTACTGCCTTTAGCTATAAATCATTGAGTTTTTCTTCTGTTGTTTCCTGTATCTATTTTCATCATCGCGTTATTATGCTAAGAAGATCTCAATGTCATACTTGTGCATCATTCATCATCATCTATATTCCAACATGACCCAATTGGTGAGAACTAGCATGTCTAGCATTGATTGAAATACCTTGATTCGTACAAATTAAAAGTATGACGGTTATTTATAGCAACTCTTCTATTATTTCCTGTTTATGGAATTCTGTCCGATGGGTTTCTTTTTAAATTGAATGGTCGTCAGTTGGCTACATTTTATGAGTATATGTTGAAAAAAGAAACCAACTAATATGTAAGCTCTCTAATTTGTGCAGAGGCGCAAAAATTCTCAGAGGATGGATACGAGCAACACATGCAAGTGAATCATTTAGCTCCAGCGCTACTTTCAGTGCTCCTTTTGCCGTCTCTGATCCGAGGCTCTCCTAGCCGAATCATCAATGTGAATTCCGTTGTAAGTTTTATGATCACTAACACTGCAGGCTCTAAGTCTCTGTTCTCTAGGTTTCTGTTCTCTTTGGTATGAGTAATATGTTGAAAAGGTCTAATTAGTTTATAACTTGAAAAGCTCTGATCTTGCCAATTGATTGCAGAATATATAGATGAATAACATAGTTCTCTCTAAATACTATATCAACAGAGTCTTGGTATAGAGTAACGAAACAAACCCAAGCTTGTTGAAATTTTCGACCCAAAATATACTACCATGACCGAACTCTACCACCTGCAATACGCCATTACTCATTTCAGTGAAAATTTGTGGCATTGCTGTTTGTAATAAAACTCAAACAGTTTACATTTATTGTCTTTGAGTATTGTTTTTTCATGAAAGATAATTTGTTGTGGGATTTGCTTTTGTAGATGCATTGTGTCGGATTTGTTGACCCGGATGACATGAATGTTGTTTCTGGTAGACGTAAGTACTCAAGCCTTGTAGGATACTCAAGCAGCAAGCTTGCCCAGGTGAGCTTACAGTAATTGTATTTATTTATTTTCTTCTTCAGCAGTTTTCTTTTGTCGAAATAGCTTATTTCGAGAAACTGTGAGCTAAGTCTCTGGTTCCCTTCATCTTCCAGATTATGTTTAGTAGCATTCTTTTCAAAAAGCTGCCTCTGGAAACAGGAGTTAGCGTCGTATGTCTATCCCCCGGTGTTGTCCTAACAAATGTTGTGAGTATTAGCTTCACTCCATTTAGTTACAAATGCAGGATTACTCTTGTTTTCTCAGAACTTCATTACATAAAATTGCTGATTTGTTTCCAAATTTTGTAGGCCAGGGATCTACCCAGGTTTCTTCAAGCTCTTTACGCCATCATACCATATTTCATATTTTCACCCCAAGAAGGTTGTAGAAGTTCCCTATTCTCGGCCACAGACCCTCAGATTCCAGAGTACTGGGAAACACTGAAAAACGATGATTGGCCTGTTTGCCCGTTCATCTCTCAAGATTGCCGCCCTGCAAATCCTTCCGAAGAAGCACACAACACAGAAACTGCACACAGAGTGTGGGAAAAGACGTTAGAGCTGGTGGGTCTTCCTCACGATGCAGTTGAGAAGCTCATAGAAGGGGAAAACATCCAATGCCGTTATGGAGCACAACACGAATAGTCTTTCAAACAAATTCACAGGTTAAGTGACCCCTTACAGATCAAAGGGTAAGTAATTGAGGAAATACCTTCTTGTGTTGATTTACTATACACTGGGGAATGAACTCCCCAAGCATGTGGTTTGCTTGAGAATGTTTGATTGTTGGATAAAAGTCAAGCTTTAGCTACCATTCCATGGCTTTACTTAGAAGTCTTCTTCAAGTGTTTGGTTAGTGTGTCTTGAGTTATTAAGATGTTCAGTAGTATGGTGGCCTGGGCTGGTGGGTAGTTTCTTGTTTGAGTAGAGGGTATATTCGTAATTTCACCCTAGTTTGTGCAGTCACGATGCTCATATATATTTATGTCAATAGAGTCATCTCTCTTACTCTCATGGACAAAGTCACAAAAAGTGATAAAATCTCCTTCCACTTTCTAATGTTTCTTGCTTAAATGAGTATTCCATGTAAATGAATCACTCACTCAAATGGGTGGGTTTGTTTGGGTTTCTCTTCATGAGATGCTCATTTGAGCAAGCAATGTTTGGAAGTGGAACTATTTAATACTATCATGTATGACTTGTCTTTAAAGATGGAGAAGAAAAAAAAAAAGTTGGATTTCATTTTCATGCCCACTTCACGTGAATCTAATGCGTTCAAGTTTGTGGTCTACCTGATTTGCTTATGGATACATATCAATTTACGTGTCGTATGATTCAAGCCTTTAATCATCCCACACCATTTCCAGATTAATTTTCAACCACGGTTCCACCACAAAATTTAACATTCTTATAAACTAAATTCAAATATTTTTAAGGGTTATTGTGGAATATTATTTGTTTTTGTTGGTTAGAGCTTTGATAGGAGAAAAGAATTAGGGTACAGCACGTTCACTTCTTCCCCAATTAGACCCATGTGTGATCTGTCGTCACTGGTCGCCAAGTCTTTTAATTTTGTGTCGTCTCTAAAACTTCATTCAATTCAATAAAAAGTCTTAACGCCCCACAACGAAAGAGAAACTTCTCTTTTTGTATGGTGATTGAATCGGTGAAAAATAACAACACAAGTCTGTTCCTTTTTGTCTCTCCAATCCCTAGGGTTCCTTCTTCTTCTTCTTCCTCGTGACTGTTTTGATTTATTAGGGTTTTAATTGTCGGCGTTGGTTTTCGTTTTTGAGAATTTGATTTCGGAATAATGGGTGATTGGGCTCAACTTGCTCAGTCTGTGATTTTAGGTTTGATCTTCTCTTACCTTTTGGCGAAGCTGATCTCGATCGTTGTCACGTTTAAAGAAGACAATCTCTCTCTTACTCGTCACCCCGAGGAACTTCAATTGGAGATTAAACCGGAGGAGATTGACTCGCGACGTCTCGAATTATCTAGCGGCGGAGGTGGTGAGGCGGATTCGCTTGTCGCGGAGCAGGGTAGCTCTAGAAGTGATAGTGTCGCTGGTGACGACAGCGAGGACGACGATGATTGGGAAGGCGTCGAGAGCACGGAACTCGATGAGGCTTTTAGCGCCGCCACTCTTTTCGTGGCTACCGCCGCCGCAGATCGGCTTTCGCAGAAGGTACCTAGTGATGTGCAGCAGCAGCTTTACGGATTGTACAAGATCGCTACGGAAGGGCCGTGTACTGCTCCTCAGCCTTCAGCTCTCAAGATGACTGCTCGTGCCAAGTGGTATCTCTCTCTGCTTGTGCCATTAGCTTCTATATATGTTTCTGGGTTTTTGTTCAACTCTTTTGAGGTTTTTAAGGTTCTTCATACACGAGGACTTTTATTGGGTGTATCTTGATATCACCTAGCCTAGCTTTTTGCCTTAATGGAACAACTGGAAGATGATGTGTTTTCGTTGTTGTAACTATTAACTGTTCATGATTTTGGTTTCGAGATTGTGGTTTCTTGTTATTGATTGGGACTTGCCATGATGATCTTCTTCTATATCAGGCAAGCATGGCAGAAACTGGGTGCTATGCCTCCTGAAGAAGCGATGGAGAAGTATATTGAGATTGTCACTCAGCTCTACCCAACTTGGTTAGACGGTGGTGTGGTAAAAATCTTTTTTCCCTCTTATTTATTTTCATTTTATTGCTTCTTTTTTTCCTCTGGACTGTTTATGTGATCTTCTCTAACAGAAAGCTGGAAGCGGGGGTGGGGATGATGCAGCCTCCAACTCAAGAGGAACCATTGGGCCAGTTTTTAGCTCACTGGTTTATGAAGAGGAATCCGAAAATGAGTTGTAAGGTTCTCATCTTTTATTCTGATGTGTTCTACTTCCTTTTCCTTGAGTTCTCTGTTTGGTTGCTGAATGTCTAGATAAGATATAGATATCGTAATATTGACATTTGGTTGCTAAAGGTTCATAAACTCGGTGAGTATGTATCATTATCGTTTCATGCTAGCTGCAATTGCATGAAACTTTGCTGGTGGAATGGCTACAATTGTCCATGGAACTTTGAGCTGTTCGTTTTTTCCAGGCTGTCTAAATGGAACACTAATCCTCTGCTGAATAAATCTTGCATTTTCTTTTGTTTTATCTCTCAGGAAGATTGATGCCATCCACGCATTTGCTAGAGAAGGAGAAGTCGATAATTTGCTGAAAAGCATTGAAAGTGGCATTCCTGTAAATGCAAGGGGTTAGTTCTCTGTTTGTATATTCCGTTCTTTGGGAGTTTATTCTCGTAATGTTGGATTTGCTTTCTAATTTTCCGTAAACTGCAGACAGTGAAGGTCGCACACCGTTGCACTGGGCTATAGACCGTGGCCACCTCAACATCGCCGAAGTTCTGGTCAATAAGAACGCCGATGTGAATGCTAAGGTGAAGAAAGAGAAATTCCTACCCAATCGTTATCTGCAAAAAGTACCAACTTCTATATTCATGTGTTTTGGTTATTGTGGTTAACAGGACAATGAAGGCCAAACCCCTTTGCATTACGCTGTTGTATGCGACAGAGAAGCCATCGCCGAGTTTCTGGTGAAGAAGAAAGCTAATACAGCTGCTAAAGACAAGGACGGAAACTCCCCGCTCGATCTCTGTGAATCAGACTGGCCCTGGATCCGAGATACTGCAAAGCAGACAGACTAAAGAAATACTAACCACGACTTCTCTAATTCGGCAATGTATATGATCAAATGACTTAGTAAGAAGCTTTTCTTTGCGTTTTAACTTTTCTCTCATCCCTACCATGTCGTTCCAACACTAAATCACTTGGATGTTTCGAAGTCTTGTTCTTTAATTTCTTCTTCTTTTGTAACAATCTTTTTTTCCTTCAGGCTTTGTGACATCGTAACCTGTTTTGTTGGTTTGCTATATATCCATATATATATATAGAGAGAGAGAGAGAGGGAGAGTTATTGGATTCTCAACAAAGAAATAACCGACTTTGGCGGCAAAAAAACGGTTGATAGAACATAAATTAATGATTTTATCGATAACCCCAATAAAGCAAAAACAAAACAAAAATAGCAATTTTCGTGGCCCTTTCATTTTTTCTCCATAGAACCCCACCTTGAGCTACCGGAAAATGGCCAAGGTGGTGGCTTACGCTCTACTAACGGCCACCTTCATCATCCTCATACTCCTTGCTCCGAAAAAACAAAACCAGACTGAATCTATTGAGGGTCTTATAAGCCGCCGCATCGGGCGCAGGCTTGAAATGCCTGTGTTTGACCCTCTGGTAACCCGGATTGAGAGGTTGTCTCATGAGAAAGAAGCTGAAACGAATACCGTGGAGGCTGTGAAGGAGAACAAAGATGATATGTTTGAGGAGTATTTTGCACAAGAAAGGAGGCTTAACACGACAATGAGGATCAAGTTTTTGTTTCCTCTTCTCGACGCGTCACCAAGAGATGGGTTTGTGAGCTTGAAAGAGCTTCAGACATGGATGATGCAGCAGACAGAGGACAACATGGGTTACAGAACCGCCAAAGAGCTCGAGCTAAAAGATAAAGACAAGGATGGTGTCATAACCTTTGAAGAGTACCTGCCTCAATTCTCTAAGCAAGACATTGGTAATTGATTAACCAACTTGTATTTGATCTTTTCAAGATCTTTCTCTTGTTAATTATGCAAAGAACAATGATGAAACGAATACAGAGAAAAACGAGAAGGGTCACGGTGAAGCTGGTTGGTGGATGGAGAAATTCAAGAATTCCGATTTTGATCATAATGGCTCTCTCGACATTGAAGAGTTCAACAAGTAATTAAAATGCATTGAAATTCTTCATTACTTCTAAATTTTTGGAAAACAAAAAAACATATGGGATTTGCAGTTTCTTGCATCCGGAAGACAGCAGAAACGGAGATATTCAAAGATGGGTTCTAAGGGAGCGAATGACGTAAGCATTTCGTGATAGATTGTACATGTTTCAATATGGATGAAGCTTAATTTTGAAACGACGTCTACGTACGTGTTGTTTGATACATTACATATATAGGGGCATGGACACGAACGGTGATGGGAAGCTAGAGTACAAAGAGTTTGTAGAGAACGCATACGAAATGTACAAAGAGTTCGCAAAGTTCGAGATCGAGGAGGATGAGAAAGTGCCAACGGCTCAGCTTCTGTTCGCAGAGCTGGACAGAGACAAAGACAGATTCCTCGTGGCTGATGAGCTTCGACCCATTTTGCATTATCTTCAACCTGGTGAGATGAGTTACGCCAAATACTACTCTACTTTCCTCTGCCACGAGGTCAGTCTCTCTCAACCTAAATCTTAATCTTCTCATAACTGAAAAATCTTTCATATATAGTGTATGTATATGTCATTGTCTAAACCGATTTTAAAAACACTGGTGATGTGAAATCAACTATGTCTAGGTAGATGTGTATATCCATGTCAAAAAGAAGAAGAAGAAAGAAGTAGATGTGTACATTGCTTGATTTGTTTTATTTTATATTTGTAGGCGGATGAGGATAAAGATGGTAAACTATCACTTAAAGAGATGTTGCAACGCGAAGATGTGTTTTACAAGGCAGTTCATCATGAAGACTTGGACGAGGAAGACTATTTTGATCATGATGAACTCTAATTTTTATGTTAGGCTACGAGATCACGTGCATAGATGCCACTGTGGTTGCGTTGATATTTGGCTTTTTAAGAGTGCACATTGTCCTACATGCGGCACTACCATGTGTGTGGTATGACCAAAAAGAAAGCATATGTTAGACGATATAATTGAGCATTTCTTGGAACATTTGGGTATAATAGAGTTGGATTGTAGAATTTTGATTTAAAAAAACCAAGTCACCAGTCACCAGATCCTTTAGATTCGAGAAAAAGATTTTTCCGCTCTCTCAAGATATTTTCGTTCAGCTTATTTTGAAATCTGGATTTGGGATGAATAGAGGGAGAGAGGATGATCTTACAAGGATGCCTTTGATATGCTTTATTTTTATTTAAATCATTATTAGGATTTGATTCATAATCATATTCTGATTTAATGATCGATATCTCTGTTTTATATTTTGGTGTTACAGCATCAAACTCAGTCCTACGAAGAACTTGGAAACTCGAGGGCTTATTTCATGGATTTGTTTCCTCCAAGTAAACTCATTTTTCGTATTACCAATCTATGTATGGTAAATTATACAAGAAAATCTAAAATTTATTGATGTTTTTTAATATCTAGAAAAGAATTTATGAGAGAAAAAAATATTGTAATTTTATATATATATACAAAATAAGGAAATGGGAGTTTCTACATAAGAGAAAATAAAAGTTGTGTGATTTGATAAAAATATTGACAAAGACATGATAAAATGTCAAGAAATGTTTTTGATATAACAAAATTATGTCAAAAAGACAAAAACAAAACAATTTTATATATGCTTAAAGAAAATGTAGTAGCTCAAAATTTGGAACCACCAACTGTGGCATGAGCCATGCGTTTCTTTCCTATTAATTTTGGTCATTGACGACATTTACGTCCCACCCATCTCTTGACTTATAAAATATATACTTTTGACATATCAGGGTAGGTAAGAGTACAAATATTTGATTCCGTATATGCAATTATAATAAAATGTAAGATTAGGAGTTTAATATGCTACCTTTTTAGTATAAATATAGCTCAACAGCAGTTCTCATTCCTCACTCATCACCTCACTCTCAAAACAGACACCAAAGCAGTTTAAAAAGGTGGGAAAGAAACAAAACAGAGTCATTATGGGATCTTTGGCTGAGACACAGACCACTCCAGCAAAAATCTCCGACGAAGAGGCCAACCTTTTTGCTATGCAGCTCGCCGGTGCCACAGTGCTTCCGATGGTTCTAACATCGGCGTTAGAGCTTGACTTGCTCGAGATCATTTCCAAGAATACCGGCCTCGCTGGCTGTCAACTGTCCCCCTCCGAGATAGCTTCCCATCTTCCGACCAAGAATCCTGATGCTCCAGTCATGGTCGACCGGATTCTCAGGTTGCTTGCGGCTTACTCTATCTTGACCTGCTCTGTTCGTAAGCTTATTGATGGCGGTGTGGAGCGTCTCTATGGACTGGGACCAGTCTGCAAGTACCTGACTAAGAACGAACACGGGGTCTCACTTGCTGCACTGTGTCATTTGAACAGAGACAGAGTCTTTATGGAGAGCTGGTTAAGTGTTGTAACCTTATATTCTAACTCAACATTAAGAAACATTTTACATGAGATGAGCGAAAAATGTGTGTTTGAGTGCAGGTTTCATTTGAAAGATGCAGTTCTTGAAGGCGGAGTCCCATTCGACAAGGCATTTGGTATGGACGCTTTTGAGTACCAGGGAGCCGACCCTAGATTCAACAAAGTGTTCAACAATGGAATGTCTAACCACACGACCATCGTCATGACCAAGATTCTAGAGACCTACAAGGGCTTCGAGGGATTGACTTCGCTAGTTGATGTTGGTGGTGGCATTGGAGTCACTCTCCGTATGATTGTATCCAAGCACCCACATATAAAAGGAATCCTGTATGATCTCCCTCATGTCATTGAGGAAGCCATATCCTATCCCGGTATACATACTTCTCTTTTAGGTACTTCGATATGTTTTCATGGAAAATTTAATGTCCTATGATTGACTTTGAGGTGGGGGTTTTGTCGAATGAATCAGGTATTGAACATATTGGGGGAGATATGTTTGTGAATGTTCCTAAAGCAGATGCCATCTTCATGAAGGTTGGTAAACTAGTCCTAATTTGATATTTGGTAACAAGTTTATAACAACTATTCTTAGCATAGTAGTTATAAATTTCTAGACATTTGGTTTTACAAAATTTCTCACATGTGACAGTGGATATGTCATGATTGGAGCGATCAACACTGTTTAAAATTTCTGAAGAACTGCTATGAAGCGCTCCCAGACAACGGCAAAGTGATAGTGGCGGAATCTATACTTCCGGTGGTGCCAGACTCGAGCCTCATGACAAAAGAAGTTGTCCACATGGACTGCCTCATGATGGCTCACAACCCCGGAGGTAAAGAACGAACTGAGGAGGAGTTTGAGGCCTTGGCGAAAGCTTCTGGCTTCCAGAGCTTCCAAGTTGTCAGCAGAGCCTATGGTACTCACATCATGGAATTCCTCAAGAAGATATGAATGTGTGAAGGATACATGAATATTTCTTTTGGCTCCTTTTGCTTCCGAGTTTTGTTTACATTCTCCACTGTTGATATCTTATCTCTCTCTTTGGTTTTCATATTACTATATATGTCATTGTTGTTGTTGGAAGCTGCACTTCTTTGTAAATGTAGTTTCCACGCTTGTGAAAGTGGATATATAAAATATAAAGCTGGTTTTGTTTCTGAGGTATCTCCATTTCTATTGGAAGACTAGAGTGTTAGACATAGTTACATGTTTTATATACACTAAAGAAAGAGACGAATTTTCAATTCACTTAAGAAATATACGAAGACATCCATATGCCAACGGTAACTAAACCGATAGTTGCTGCAGCCTGAACCAGTTCAACCACCACGTTTTGTCGCTGTGCGGGGAGATTCTTCCACTCTATTCTTCTGTTATTGCAAAAATCAAAACCAAAACACGTTAAGATTATATGAATCG
This sequence comes from Crucihimalaya himalaica, assembly GCA_004349715.1. NCBI lineage: Eukaryota > Viridiplantae > Streptophyta > Magnoliopsida > Brassicales > Brassicaceae > Crucihimalaya > Crucihimalaya himalaica. The sequence continues at coordinate 4,293,548 of SMJT01000006.1, read as the reverse complement.
GATAATAAATAGATTGAGTGTATATAGGGGTTTCATGTAGTAGTGGAAAAGTAGTTTAACTGAACCCCTACCCTAGATCAGCAATGATGATGCTGATGTTGTCCTGAGATCGCCGGTCCTGAAACGTGGGAAGAAAATCATCAAACTGTCAGTTTTGTGTTTCTAAATATAGAAAGCCTGGGGAGAGTTTTTCGTTATTTACCAATGCTACTTGCGCAAGAGATTCACAAGCAAGCTGTTAGAAATGGACATTCAGGAGAGTAGTTAAGCCTTAAAGCCATACAGGTGTTGTAGAAACTAATTGATAAGAAGATTGAAAAAACACTTACCTGCACATTTCCATGTTTCCGAAGCTGATCCCTTACGTAACTAACCACATCTGAACTGCATCAGCGAAACATTGATCACTGTAAGCTCTGAACTTCTCCCTGATAAAAAGCATATGATTGAATGGGCAAAGAGGGACAACAAAAGTGAACCTTTTCATGTAGTCCCATAATCCATCAGAAGCTAAAATAATGAATTCAACATCCGATGTAAGTGGTACTTGGAAGATATCTGGAGTTGCAACAACCATGTCTCCTTTAAACTCGATTCTGTGAATTTATTTAAACGATAAAATCAGGACAGAAATCCTTGAAATGTAGCAGTGGAGACAAGCAAAAGTAGAAACAGCTTCCGAATAGTTCAGTACCTCGAAACAAACTTCTCGGACCATCTTCCTTCATCGACACCTTTCTTTAACATTCTATGTATATAAACTATTATGAACAATGATACAGCATAAAAAACAAAAGAAGAGCAATTGTAAAAAGAGAAAGAACCCAACTCATCCTTCTTAGTCTTAAACCGGATGTCACCAAAAGCACGGGATACAGCTATGTCTCCACAGATCCTTCCATTGACAATCTGATCGAAGGAAGAGCAAGACATGTTTTTAGCTAAATCCTCATCCCCACACAAGCAAATTCAGTGATAATTTTGAGAAGTTTTAAACTTGAAAAAATAAGAAGACACACCCATCCACCTGCTTCTTTGATCCTTTTCACTTCCTGAATAGCTGCCTTACTGCTTCCATATGGACGATGAGAATCAGTCAATTCCTCGATTTGCCCCGATCGAGATAGGACCTATGTTAACGCATCAACAAGGCTTCATACATGACCAAGTTACAATAACTCATGGATAAAATATCCACAACTAGTTAAGAAGAAGGCTTACTGCGCATGAATCTCCAATATGTGCAATGAAGGAAATGTCATTTCTGATGAACATTACAGTGGCTGTTGAACCTGATTCGTCTTCTTCTTCACCGTTTGCTTCTAGCCTGAATCCAAACGACAAATAAAGAAAACATATAGTGAACAACTTCACCCAAATCAGTCAAATTCATTCAAAATTTAAGCCTTTTCACCATTTGAGCAAATTACGATCCACGCTCTCAAAGGCTTTAATCAAAGCTTCCCTGATCGCTGCGATATCACCTCCATTTAATAACGATCCAGCTTGCAATGCCCCAACACACTCTTTGTACAGCTCTTCCCTGTCATCATCATAAACTAGAATCTTCATCATCATCATATTCACCACTGAAACCCTAGGGAAAAGAGCTTGCATGAGAAGTAACACAAGGTACCTGAGGAACTTGACAGAGGACGATCCAGCGTGGCCGTCAAAAACCGCGGCGTAGGAGAAGCTATCGAGAGCATCGGAACGGATAACGATGTCGTCCTCCATCTCATCTCGGAACCCTTGAACGCTCGTGTAACCCCATCGAATCGGCGTCACGCCCGTCAAAGACGACGGCGCGTCGATCGCAATCGCGGAGCAACGGTGACGACCATAAGTGGGATAGACGACAAGGCCACCACCAGCATCAGCAGAAGGAGAGCTGGAGTGGCGGAGGAGAGTGTTGGAGTGGAAGCGATGAAGATGCGGCCTCGGAAGCGCCATGACTCAGTGAGTCAGGCAAAGCGAGTTAAGTAGAAGAAGAAGAGAAAAATCAAAGAGTGTCTTCACGGTTAGTGGCCGTGGATTTTCGTTAAAAAACAAAATATCTGAGGATAAGAGAATCAACGCGGGCCTCTTAACTGACTAAACGGTCCACTTTTCAAGTTTGGGCTTGGGCCTGAACCAGAATCAATCAATTCTTAAAAAAAGAATTTTTTAGGTGAATTAAGTTTTTTGTTAAAAAGTTTCATGCAAGTTTACTACAGAAAAAAAATACTTAAGCCAGAGTTCAAGTGACCAAGTGGACAATGCGCAAACAATAGAGTGTAACACGGAATGTAGAGCGATTTTAAAATACTATTGCAGCACCACATGCGGATTTTAAAATATGTATATGTTGTTACTTGAATATCAATATAAATGTAAAGTGATACTACATAGTTTGAGTGCAAAATTTGATGATCAAAAGTTTTACCCTAGAGAGTTGATTTGATATGTAGTAAATCCAACTAATGTTATATATGTAGTTGTGTTTATGTCATACCATTTAATTGATGCATGGTGCTGTTGTCTCCCTTCCCTTTAGCTGCTCCCTATTCTTTTACCTTTTAAACATTTTTCACTGTTTCTACTAATCCAAAGGAACAGTGGATGTTCAGGGTTTTATTTGTTAAAAGTTAAACTGTAATTTTTTTTTCTCTCATGTCTGTAAATTATGTGAGATATACAGAGGGATATTAATATTAGTCTATAAAACTAGAGATATAAATATATCGAAGAGATTTGATTTAAATATTAGAAGAACTCATCCTTGGAATATTCTCTTGCCTACGCCTCCATGGAATCACTTGCTTAAATCCTTGGTAAACCCTTGCCTGCATTTTTAATTATGTAATCAAATTGAGCCCAAAAAATTGAAGTCTTTCACAACCCAAAAGAAGAAGTATAGTAATCACCCCATACTAAATAGGGAGAAGAGTTAACCAAAGACTTTTGAGGAAAAGACATAAAGTCTGCACTAAAAAGGACATTTATTCAAATCCCAAAAATCTTGAAATTTTGTTTTGAATGAGTAATCATTAAACTAAGTCTGAAATGTTTTGATAAAACGGTTGAGATTTTGAATAACGTAAGAATATAACTAGACAACCAAAAACGAGATTCTAGAACAGAAAAGGTGATGAGTTGAAACATGTTGACTTACCAAGAATTGCGATTTGGAACGAGAAAGATTCATGAGGCTTCCTTTTCTTCTAACTCTACTGATCTTCACCGTTGTGCCGCTGCCGCCGCCGTCGCAGCGGCCGTTCGTGGAACGTGAAAAGTCGAATCTACCCTCTGTGACTTTTTCGCTTCTCCTTATCACCGATAGAGACCGGCGAGGTATATCGTAAGGACCATCGAGAACAGTGGTTGGAGATGGCTCATTATCGGCTGGGAAAAACAGCCTCGGGGGAAGATCAAGGCACCGCACGACTCCTCCTCCTCCTCCGGCGTTCTGCTTGGATTCCGGCGGTTTGTTCTCATCGGAGACGCGAGGCTTTCCCGGAGCTTCCTCCCATAGAAACGGGACCGATCCGGCGATGTTCACAGGTGGTGTTGCTAAGCCAGGAGTCTCACATGCTCTGTTAAGTGGAATCGAGAACAGAGGAAGCTTAGGAGTCGCACAGAACCGTTCTTGATCATCAAATTCAAGTTCCATCGCTTATTTTTTGTCGGAATAGAAAACTATCTATCTTTGACGTTATATGAAATGGGTTGGCATTTAAATAGAGAAAATAAAAAGTTACTTTCTTCTTTCGTTTAATTATATGAACACAAGAAAATGGAACAAAAATAAAGAGAGAGGATGAATAATGTGAGGAAGTGTATAGTATTTTATGAAGTAGAATAGAAATTAAAACAAACAAAAAAAACGCTCCTTGTGGCGCTTCTTATTCACGAGAGAGATCCCAAGACGAGAAGGAAAAAAATAAACAAAAGGGATGGTCCTACATTACGATTTTCTTAACGTTGGGTCCTTTCAAATTTCATGTAGAGCCTTTATTGCTAAAATAATACCATTATTTATTGTTATTATATTATATATATATATATATATAAATATACTCCAGAGCTGCGATAGTGGTAACAGTAAATGTCCTGAAGAAGTCGACAAAAGAAAATATCTTATTCCCTCATCGTAGTTTTTCCTCAAATATGTGAGTTGTGGTTGTGGAGTGTAGTTAACCATATTAAATTAGATTATGGAAAAAAATCTGATCATTCGTTCCATAACTTTTGTATGCTTTCTTCTTTGGTCATGGTACATATAGGGTGTAGCTACTTGGAGCTATACTAAATATTGAATATTCATCTAGTTCTGTCCACATCATTTTCTATCTCTAAATCTGAATTGTCCACCTGTATCTCAAACAACGCAAACGAATTAGCCTTCCAAAAAAAAAAAGAGCATCAAGGTCTTTGATGAGTCTACATTAACAAAGTAGTGAAAGCGAGGAATGTGATGCGTTGAAAGTCAAAGGCTGCTGCTCTTGACTCTTGTGGTTGCATGAGCTAGATAAGTAAGAGAATGGTGAAATGATATATGCATTGAAATAGAGCTGTTAAATTAAACAGATTATTAGAGGATATTAGGCGGAACGGATCATGTTATCCGTGTGATCTCCCATTCAAGTGTAGATATTTCTTTTCTTGATAAAACCAAGCTTTGATATTTCATGCATCTATGGTCCATGCATGGCCTTCTAATTAGCAGGACTATGAGTTCAATGTACGTATCTGAATGGATCGTGTTCATGTTGTGCAACGTGCTCCGTATAATCGTAATTATCAAGGGCTTGATTTCTTTGAAGAAACATCTAGTTTCTAATTCGAACAATATCTTGAGAGCAAGAATATAAAAAAATAGTTAAAATTAAGATAATCAATTGCAAATGAAAGACTAATCAGTTACGAACTTCAACTAAACCTCAAAAAGTACAAATATTGACTTTCTTATTAAACCAAACTAATTCTTAGAACCCATAATCATCTTTAGAAAAAATGAGCTTTGGTAGATGAAAAAGACCGGGGGCTGGTGTGTAATGTAATTTTTCAAGTTTGGATTTCTTGTTTAGTTTGGACACGGAATTATCTTTTTAGGAGTTGGTGTATCTGCAAATTAGAACAACTACAAATAGAGTAAAATTTTGTTATTTATAAACCAATATATGATATAGTTTCAAAAGGTCGTGACGTTGGTAATATATATGTAATATGTTCAGTGATCATCGAACAATATACAAAGATATGTTGCACTGTTGCTTATTGAGAAGCCAATTTAATAACAAAGGCGTTTGTACCGGTCTTAACGCAATGGACGACGCTCTAACAAAAGATTTGGTCATGTTGAACACGCCACTCAAGCATGAGATGATCGGTACCCAAAACTTTTGTTGAATATATATATATATATATATATATATATATATATATATATATATCAATTTATTATATATGTTAAAATATTTAGCTGTAACTAGTAATACTTTTAGTATTATTAACTAGCTATGCTATGACACTTGTATTATGTAAACTACAATTACAAATTTACAGTACCAGTTATTAATGCAGCATAGTATATAATTCACATGGTTCCATGCGAGCGGAGCAAACGATCATTGTAAATCTGTAATGATAATGTGAGCTGAATACAATCCGCCCAAATAGGCCCAACTCTTTCTTAACGTAAGGCCCGATTCCCACTTTATACGTTTGACCCAACAACCACAAAAATTATAATTGTCCAGGCAAATTATGATATTTATAGTTATAGGTTCCGGAATCTTTTCGTTAAGGCGCTTCATTCCATGTTTTAGTATTCCAAGTTACTTGGATATCTTGCGTTGTGAATTCAAAATCACATTTTAGGATTCATAATTAAATCTACTGTGACATTTAGTATGACAGATTTAGTGATTTACATCAAAGTTATGTCTAGGGCTGGGCGTTCGGGTATCCGTTCGGGTTCATTTCGGGTTTTTAGGTTTCGGATTTAGACCTTTAAAACCCATTCGGATATATTAACAGATTTGAGTCGGGTTTGGATAATTTACTTCGGGTTTGGGTGTACCCAAATACTTGAAAATTTCGTATGTGAACTTTCCAAATTATTCAAAAATACAAAAAAAAAAACTCAAATATTTTTACCTTAAGTTAACTAAAAATAGCTAAAATATCCGAAAATATTTAAAATAACCGAAAACCTCAAACATTTTGGATATTTGAGTTATTACAAATACAAATATTAGTGATATATTATTAATATGTACCTATATTTCGAATATGTACGGATACTTGTTCGGATTTAAGTTTTCCGGTTCAGGTTCGGGTAAAATCCTCGAGTTCGGGTAAAATGCCCAACCATTGCGTCTGTTACAACCAGGGGCGACTCAAAGAAAAACAAATTTTAGGCCCTGTTCAATGTTTAAAATATAGCCTTATTTACATGTAAATTTTGTACCGAAAAGAAACCATTTTGGGTCCTAAAATAAACTTAGACATTTTGTTTGTTTAATATGGACCCTCACTGTAGCTTGTTGTCAAAACGATGACCAGAAAAATGGAATTGAGAGAGAAAAGTTTCATTTTTTTCTTGTGAATCAGAAAAAGTTTCATTTATATTATCCTCCTTTAGTCTCAAGTTCAAGAAAATAAATAATTGAAGCGTTTAGTGGTTTTCTTGGACCACTATAAAAGAAATACATATCGAGTGACCGATCTTTGCATTTCTTTCTTAAATAATATAGAAGATCACAGAAATATCTCTTTTTTGGTGAAGTGTAATCCTTGTGATGTGACCGACATACATTTCCAACACGTATCTAACATTCCATTTTTCAAATGCCAACCAACTCTATGTGCTATGTAGGTAAGAAAATTTCATAATCGTTCATTTGTACTATATAAATTAATTTCGGACCAGATGCGGTTTTGTCTAACAATATAAGGCGCAAAATATCCTGTTTTTCATAACGTTGAAATTTTAGTTCTTACTGTTACCGTCTTTGTGACTTTTGTGGTTGTGTTTGAGTGTCTTTATCTATTTAACTATCTTTAAAGTGTCTATGCAACCCTTGTTGGTCTCAAAAGCTACATCATTTCATATGCAAATCTTATCAAACCATTGGGAAGTTACTGAGTTTTTAATAGTATATATGATATCAACCAAACCAGGATCCTTTGGTTAAATACATCACAATGAAGAAGAAGAGCCAGAGAAGTTGCTCTGCAACTGAATAGTATCTTGAGAAGCAACATCAATTGTGCCATTGAGAAAACCAGTGTACCAAGAAGCAGAGAGCTTTGGAGACCTCTTGCGACCAGGATCGCTGAAATTCACGTAGTACATTCCGAAGCTGGTCGTATATCCACTCAATAACTCATACATATCAATCATTGACCAAACAAAGTAACCTCTCGTGTCCGATCCATTCCTGATCAGTCAAAAGATTTTTCACAAACAGAGAGTCAAATAAAACTGTAACTATACCAATCAATCCTAATATACTAATATGAGAATCATACTTGATGGCGTTGAGCACAGCACCAATGTAACCTTGAATGTATTCAATTCTTTGTGTGTCTTGTAGTGTCGAATCTTGTTTCATCTGCATACCTGTTTTTATATTAAGAATTTTCAATTTGAAGAATCTTAAGAACAAGAAAGTGTGCTTTAGAGCAGACAAAACAGAGTATGAAGTGTACCGTTTTCAAGAATGTAGATTGGAGGATTGTTATAGCTCTGCTTTACATACTCAAGAATACCTTCAAGACCCCATGGAATAGCTTCCCACTTCAAGAAAAGCAATTGAATTAGGAAAATCTCCATATTCAAGAAGATCAAACAAGAGCTTTTATCATAAGATTTATATATATGTATTTGCAGGACCTTACCACATAAAATGAAGAATTCCCAGTGGCTGTCCAAAGCAGAGGAATTATAAGCTAAAAGAGTTGAGAAGCTTTACATATTATTGATGATGAAAGAAACTAAAGCTTACAGATCACATATACGCCCATGTCTTTAAAGAAGCCTTCGTTCATGCTGGGAAAGATAGAAGGTGAAGGTCGGCTTGTGACACAGTATGTTATGTAGTGAATAATTCCTACAAAGTCAGATGATCCTTTAACTTGCTCTGACTCTTCCTCTGAGAAAACTGGTAATCTCGATCCCACAGTTCTCTTCATTTCATCCGGATAGTCTCCAAACACCAAAGGCTTCAACATCCTGAATTATCAATTTAGTCTTCAGATCTTGTCCTCAAGTTATTGAAACAAAGAAAGAAAGCTTTTTTCTCACCAGCCAAACAAGAAATCTTTTGCTCTTTGAGTTGCGATTTCATCGTCCTTGGAGTTTGTATAGGGAGATAACCCGAATGCAAATATACTAAGCCCAATGGATCCTCTCTGCTTACTCTGCACCATCATATGAACCATGATCATATGAATTTGAGGTTCGGGGTTTTAGAGCGGAAAAGATATATAAATATATGTGTGTGTGTGTGTGTATACCTTGTACTTTAGTCTATACAATTTTGAAGCAGATGCATGAGCTAGCAACATGTTATGGCCTGCAAGATATGGTTCTGTAGAAGAATTTCCAGTAGAACAATTGATGTATTTGTTAGGAGAACAATGTCCAGGCGGCGATATTCCTTGGTCATAAGAACCAATGGCGAATATTGTAGCTTCGTTGATTGTAGTCCATAACTTCACATCATCCCCAAACTCTCTGAAGCATACATCTGCATATGCAGTGAAGTCTTCTCTGCAATATAAAAAACAATGTTTACAATTCATATTAAAACGTGACTTTGTTAGATCAGAATCTTTTACATGATTTTGCGGTTGATCCATCCTCCGTACTCATCTTCAAGAGACTGAGGAAGATCATAGTGGTAAAGTGTAACGTGTGGTTCGATTCCTGATAGTAGTTTGCCAAAATTTCAGTTAGAAGCTATGAATTGGCTTTAGTTGCGATTACGTATAAAGACAAAACTCCTCACCATGGCTTTTTAGTTCTTTGATGAGGTTCTTGTAAAACAATAGACCTTTTGGGTTAATGAGTCCTCTTCCATCTGAAAAGTCAAGACAGAAAAAACCCATTTAAGTGGTCAGAAACAACATCGTTACTTGCAAAACAAAAAAAAAGAAACCAGGAAGAGGCGTTACTAGGTACTAGTCTTGTCCAAGAGATTGAGAATCTGAATGATTCTAAGCCCATTTCTGCCATCAGCTTAACATCTTCCTGCCAAAGTAACAACAACATCGAAGTTGAGAAAACAAAGCCAAAGACTTACGATAACTTCTTCGAAAAAGTAAAGGGCAAAGAAGAGAGAAAAACCTTGTATTTGTGATACCCATCAGATGTTATATCTCCATTACCTCTATTGTCTGCAAGTGTCGAACAAGAGTGACTCAAAAACCTTGTATTTCTCATATCAATCCCCTAAGAAAGACTCAAAATTTCGAAATATAAAAAGGCCAATAAAGTGGAACCACAGTACAACCAAGGATTATCAACTACACAAAGATACAGGATAGTTATTATCAATTCCTAGAATTTATTTTCAATTTATCTAATCGAATTCAAACCCATAAGAAAATATACTTACAAGAGTGTGAGAAAGTATCCCAGACGCTAGGAGTTCTTCCGTCTTCATTAACAGCTCCTTCCCACTATTTCCACAGATTCCCAACATAGATTAGAAAAAAAAACAATAAAGAAAAAAAATATGAAGAACACAGAGTCGAACCTGATAAGCAGAAGAGGCGGCTCCGAAGAGGAAATCCTTTGGAAAATTGTTTCTGGTAAAGGCATCAACGTAGCTTTTTGTCAAAACGATGACCAGAAAAATGAAAAGTATAGAGATGCTTTTCATTTTCGTATTTGCTCCTTTCGTCTGGGGGTTCTGGAATATAAATACGCCAAGGCTTTTGTATATTAAATAATAAATGAAGTTTAGTCATTGTCTTGACCGTTAAGTAGCGCCAGAACTGGCCCATCTTTGCTCTATGTGACAAAATATATGTAGTATGTGTGAAGAAGATTACCCTAGAATTATCTCTTCTCGGTACCGACAACTCTACATATTAAATATGAATTTCAGAAAATAATTTCATAAAATGGTTGATTGAGATTTTCTTCCCTTTTGGTTTATGCTAAAGTCATTGTATTCTGCGAACAAAAATGCTAATTTTAATTAATTTTTACATTTGACAGATATTTTACTTTGAAGACAATTTTTATGTACTATTTTGGAAAAGAAGAATGCGTGGAGTACTGGAGTTTATGGAAAAGATCTGCTTATGTAATAAAGTTGAATAGGACGAGTGAGTGGAGTTTTATGGAAAAGGTCGGTCTATGCACTAAAGATCGTTATAGTCACGCGGTCGGTCTATGCAGTAAAAATTTACATCTGGCTGCAGCCATCTTCCAATCACATGATGAAAACTCAAGCAATCAACAATCTAAGAAAACGAAAAGATATTATTTTACAAAAAGAGATTTACAAACACTTTCATCTTTTTCCCACAGTAAAACATCAACATCATCACAAACGTGTAAAACAGGCCCCTGGAAACAACACTACGGATTCTGTAAAAGATCATAATACATTCAACCATAAGTCAAGAAAAAAAACTCTATTTTTTTTGGTAATGATGGATTTGATTAAGATTGTATAGGTGATGATATTTACCCTTGGATGCATTGAAACCCTTGACAAACCCAAAGCCAGATTCCAAAGAGAACAAGACAGATGCAAAGATCAAACATCAAAACAACCCAAACATGTTTCTTCCACATCTGCTTTGCCTTTTGTCTATGATGATCATGAATCAACCCATTTCTCACTCCCTTACCTCCTCCTCCTAAATCCATCTTCTTCTCATTCCAATTCCCTTCAGTATGCAATCTCTTCTTGTTCTTCAACACCCTCAATGGCTTTCCCAAAAGCGGCATCAACGCACCGCCTTTTCGCCCTCTCGATGAATCCAAACTCAAACTCGGATTATTCTTCATCTCCCTCCTGGGAGATCCATCCAAACCTAACTCCATTTCCAAATCCTTATTCTTATTATCACCACCCTTAGTGATTTCTGCGAATACTGGATCGAGCTTTGTTTGGAGACAGAGTTGACTCGGATTAACCAACGAATCCGCCATAGATCCGTCTTCCACTAGAGACTCCGTAGCTGATTTCAATCGATTGAAAAGCCAGAGAGACTCCGATTTCGCCACGACCTCGTCTAAAATCGCGAAATACGAAAACAATCCATCAATGATCAAAGCGTAAGTTCTCTTATGGACTGTATGAGAGATCATTGAATGATGAGGAGGTACGTTCTCAATGCATCTCAAAGCTATATCTTCGATTCCTGGCTCTTCCTTCGAAACGAACTCTGCGAGTATCACTGTTCCTTTCGCAATGCAGGAGTAGAACAACAGACGTGGATTCCTTATCATTCTATCGATCGATCCCAAACACAAATTTCCAAATCAGATCCGAATCACTCGGAAAAGTTTATCCTTGGATACAAATTTCAAAAAAATCGATCCGATCCGATCTTAATCGGACGAAGAGCAGAGATTTGAGTGATTCTATCTTTATCTGTCTAGAGATCCATCTTCTTGATTGCGATGTTTTCCAGGAAAATGGTGGGAGAAGAGTTCCATTATTGGCGAAACCAAAAAGATCAAAAAAAAAAAAAAAAAAAGGGGAAGCAGAATAACGATTACCTTGTGAAAGCAGCCTCGCAATAGTTAATATTTACAAAAATACCCCAGCTTTCGTTATGACACGTTGAAAAGTTAGTTCAGCCATCGTTCATCCCAGTGCCAAACTACCGCCACGTGTTTCGAATAGGAAATTATTGTTTCGCGCGTGACGATTGGTTATTCGATTTTGCCTAAGATAATTATTATAACATCTATTTTAGCTTTGCATAAGAAAAGCTGATTTTTTTTTTTGTCAAATACAAATACAAACATGTTGTTCATTTCAGAAACATCAACGAATTAAAATGTTAAGTAGACGGTAAAAAAGACACGAAAATTTCTTTAATGATTAACACTTTCGTACTTTAATATACTTCCTTTTAAGCAATAACATGTTGATGCTATCATCACAACTTGTCCAAGTAACGATCTAAGAAGTGATCAGGTAATGTATACCACGATAATACTATTTTCTCGTACGTAATCTCATATTCCTAAGTTAATTTCATATTATAATTTGAGACTGCCTCGATACTTCTTATGTGGAGACTAGATACATATATTAAAATGAAAGGTTTATGTCTTGCCGACAAAGAAAAGTTAAGATTATTTGAAGGACAAAACCAAAATGAAACACTGAAGTTCAAAATAATGTTACTTATTAGTCAACTGCAATTAACATTCACTAAGTCATAAACAACGAAGATAAAAAGTCATAAGATCATAATGTTTATTTAAGAATGAAAAGTCGGTCATTATTTAATTATCCTTTCTGTGGCTCTTTATTTAATCTTATATGGTGGGTTCAATGGTACAATTTTTTTTTTAAACCGCATGTTAGATATATAATATATATATATATATATGTATATATCTCGTCAAATATGATAAAGAATACAAAACTTATGGCATATATACGCAGGGGCATGTAAATAGATAATTGTTCTCTGGTTCTCCCTTTGAGATCACCATTCACCAGGTTCGGTGGAATCCACCATGCCCAAACGCGAAGAGCTTGACGATGATATTCTATATGGTACGTTTCTAGTCATTTAAAAATAATTAGGTTATTGATATATGAGTAGGGTGTATATATATATTGTTTAACATAAAATTTTAGTGTTAGAGAATTCCATTGAAATGCATGTAAGAGAAAGGTGGTTAATTTTGGTAGATAAATGTTGGTTAGAACATCAAGAAGCAAGAAAATATCACATTTTCCTTTTAATTATAGGAATAAAGATTTGAGCGAAAAATGGAGATTTGTATGAATCCATTTAGTTATTCTGTTTGTACTCGGGATTTAAGACAAAGAAACATTAATTAATGGAACTTAAAAATGTCATGAAGAGAGCTCGAAACGTCGATCTCCCCAGAAGGCAATGGAAGAGATACATAAGCAAAAGACTCATGATCTCTATTGCCCTAATTGTACTCGTAACATCACCCAAACTGCTCAACTGATCGAAATAGGAGATGATTTTTCACCCGACAACCAGAAATCTTTCGTGCATTGGATCCCTCTCATCATCCCCTTCAAGTTCCTTTCAAATTCTCCCACAGGTGATCCATATAAATATATGTACGTACACAGCTGTACGTCTACATGTACTGTTTTGTGATGGATACACTGTTTTGTTTACTCTTGCTTGCTTATATGATCCATTTTATATCTGTAGTACCAGTCCAGAACAAGTCATCTAATGATCCCAATCCCAGTGGTATGTGTATACATATTGCTTTATGACGGATACACTTTTTTTCTTTCATTTCCTGAGTGATCGATTTCCTTTTTGTAGGCCCAGTCGAAAACAACTCATCAAATCCTAATTCCCGTGGTATGTGTACTCATATTGCTTTATGGTTTGAGAAATTTTATTTTTTGATAGTATCCTCAAGTGATCCATTTTATATCTATATATAGGACCAGTCGACAACATCTCATCTAACTCCAATGGTATGTCGTATTTCGTATGCATGTGTACACATATTGCTCATGATGGAGACTCTCTTTTGTTTTTTTTCCCTTAAACTCCTGCTTAAGTAATCCTTATTCCAGTGATATGTGTACTCATATTGCTTGCTACACTACTTCTTTGAATTACTCATGCTTACTAAGTCATCCATTTTCAATATGTAGGATCAGTCGACAACCACTCATCTAATCCTAGTCCCAGTCGTATAGGTAAAACATTGCTTTGTGGTGAAGCAACTTTATTTATAGCTTCGAACAACTAGTCTAAGCCTAATTCCATTTTTTTTTTTCCTTTAATGACACAATATCGACATAGTTAAAATGTTGCGATTGCCAACTATATTTCGGAAGATAGAGGAAGATAATGTCACCAACAAAGAAAAGGATAAAAATGCACGTCATCAAAGCTCTACAAGCGCATCAGGTCTTTCCCAATGATTTGGCTGCTTCATTTCACTTTTATTCAATACAATTTAATACTACAAAACCAATATACATGAAATTTTCATATGAAATAATCCCTTTTTTTTTTTGTCTGGTCTCCTTATATAGGTAAAACGAAGAGTATCTCTGGAAAATATATTGGATGGTTATATCATTCTTGAACGCCATGTTACAAGACAAGACAATTGATTATTTTCTTTCCCGAAAATGAACGATTTATTTATTTATTTTTTAATGATTTGATTAGACTCTTATACTAAGTTTAAAGCACGTGAAAAACATTCATATCATTCAAACTATAAATTCTTATAAAAACATTACAAGAGACCCAACAAAATGCTGGATTTTGGTAAAGAATTATTTTTAACGGCGGAGCATTGTTATTCAAGCTCACATATATACCGCTTATTGAATATTAATTATTAATGATATTGAATTTCATACTTGTATATTTTATCATTTTTAGAGAATTCTAACTACGTTACAAGAAAGATTGAATAGTTTGACTATTTACTCTATGGTTAATTAAATTTAATATTTTTTTGGGGTTATTTGAATATAATTAGTCAGTAAATAATAAAGAAAAAAATTATGTAATTAATTTAAATTTTATATATTATCATCTGTGAATTCAAAACAGAAATTCCACTCAAAAATCAAAGAAACAAACAGACCTAACTAAAATATGTATTTAATTTGTGAAATAATTAAACAAAAAATTGTGCCAAATAAATAGAATTTGAAAATTATAAAAAGAAACAAAGACGTAATTGAACATACACACACACAAAAAAGAAGACAAAGTGCAAAAAAAAATATGATCAAAGATTCCATTCATAGGCACGATGATCGTTGGTCTTTTTATATATATTATTTTTTTTTGCCGACTGATTGTTGGTCAATTGATTTAAAAAAGACCTCATCTTTAGAAGGGTGCAAGTAAAAGTGCTTAGAATAATTAAGAAGTTAACATGTTATATATAAAGTTGGCGCGTTTGATACCAGACCGGCACATAGAATAATTGAACCTAAATTTATACGACTAACGTTAAAAATTTATATAATCTTCGAAGATAAAATTTAATAATTAATCAAATGAAAGTTAATCGTAATGAGACATGTGCCTTTTTGAACTTTAGAAGAGTCATGCAGAGAGCATTAGACTAGTCCTGAAGTCTACCGAGTACAAAAGGAACAAGCACGTTGTTTGCAAATGCCAGGCTCTGATGAGATGGATCGTTTGCACCTCTCACTAGAAAGATCACTACACCTAATCGGTACGTGAGTTTTGATGGCGTGCAACAGAAAGACTGCATTAACATGATCACATCACATCGTATCCGTCAAAAGTACATGTCGATGGTCTTTTAGTCATACGACTAGGGAAACCCGACCCGGCTACGAGGAGACCTTTATACGACTAGGGAAATCCGACCCGACTAGGGAGACCTTTATATGATATTAAATCGGATATTTGTAAAAGCAAGATTTATAAATATACGAATACGCGTCTTGGCATTTGGTAAGAACAATAGATTATTATATCTCAACCAAAATAAAACACCCAAATTCGAAATATTATGTTTATTAGTCAACTCTAATATTCCCAAGTCTTAAACAATGAGAAAATAGAAGTCATAAATAATATTCCCCCAAGTCATATACAATGAAACGAAAAAGTCATAAACAAATTTTCCCCAAGTCATAAACAATAAAGAAAAAAAGAAACTGGGATATAATAATTTCTTACAATTCTTAACTTGTGCACCCTTGACTTGACTTACACGGTCAATTAATTTTACAAAAAGACCAACAATTGCAATAGTCAATTTCTTCCAGTTATTGAATGCTTGTGTTATAAATTTCATTTTGTTTAATTGGTATCCTACACATGGTAACATGCTAACTAACTAATTGTAACATATTTAATCGAGGAATTTTTGACATGGATCAAAATATTTAAATTTTACAATTTTCTATAATGTAGATTAAAAAGGTTATATTTCTTTATCTTCTGTTTTGCCATCTTAAAAAAAATATCAACATGGGATTAAAATATTTACATTACTTTTAATTTTCCAAATTTCTGTAGAATAAAAAAATTTAAAGATGGGAAAGTACCAATTTCAACTATTTAAAAAACTGATGAAAATTTTGAAGTTATATAATTTACTTTTTTGTATGTTTTTATTATCAAATAATACAAATTCAAAGTAAAATTTTTGTAGACACTTCTGTAGTCACTATATAGAATCATTTAGTTGATTTGTGTAACAAATTTATTTAAAAATTTTACAACATAAAAATTAATCTTTAGAAACTTACAATTTGTATACGTATTTTTAAAAACCCACATTGGTTTATACTTTATAGATGTTTGTTTATAAAAATGTAATTCTTTTGTTAGCAACTCGACTAATAACATAGCTTGAGATATAACTTTTTCTGAAAAGTATAATTTTCATAAAATTTAACTATGTAGTCAATAGATAAATATATTTATTATTAAAATCTTGATCTCATGTATTCGGATCTTAATTTTTGTTAAGGTTCCAACTTCCAAGTAACAAGCACAGCCTTGAGAATAAGAATAATTAGCTACATATTTGAAAGTCCTTTTTTAAGAGTATAATAATATCAATCGTGGGAGGAAAAGGAAAGTTCTAAAATCGGTTATATCTGATCTAATGGACCGTGCCAAAAAAATTGGGGGTGTAAAGCCAAAAAAAAAATTTAGCGACTTTTTGCAAGAGACATAAAAAAATAGAGATTTTTTTCTTATACTAATGAATCAAAAAAAATTGGGGGCCCTAATGACTCTCCTGACATAATACATATACAGTACTAGAGCCACTAAATATATACGTATTTTTTTCAAATGTGAAATTTCTTGTTCAACAAAAGTAATGTTTTGCACAACTATGACTGAATACCTTTTACTATAACCTAAAAAAAAAATAGCTACGAGATATGTGTCCTTCGTGAACCTCGGTCTTTAAATAGCTTTTTTCGTGCATGGTTTTTGTTTGACCTCAGAGTCTATTAAAAGAATACGACTATTAATAATCACATGTAGGAGAAATAATACATCAAGATATAATACAAATATAAAATTATGAGATAGGAACTTAGGAAGCAGTCAAACAGGTCTCGCGAGCATATAAATAAGTGTCCTCTGGTTTTCTCTTTGTCATCTTCAATTCATCACCTTCTTCAATGGGTCAAGTCACACAAAATCCCTTTGAGGATGTCGTAGATTCCTCTTTTAATGACACGGGCGATGTCAAACATCCCTTGGTTGGTGTAACACCGCCGCAAAAGCAAGGTACTTTGCAAAGAACATTCTCTACGTTGCCTCCAAATTTATTGGAACATGTTTTAATCTTAATACATTTGGATTCATATCCTAAGCTGTTATTGATTTTTTTTTTTTTGGGTCCATATAAAAGAAGAAACGAGTGACAAGGATAGTGGATCTGAATCCGATGAAATTTCGGTCGAACAACAGACCAGTCCCCCCTCAAATGGTAATGTCCCCAAACCGAATTCAACTGAAACACAACCTTCAGCTAGGAGATCAGATCCTGAGGATGCGCTAATAGAGATAAAGACGCAAGAGACTCATTATCTCTATTGTCCTGTCTGTAAACATAACATCACCAAAACTGCTGAACTCTTTGAAAAGGATCAAGAGACCTATCCGTACAACACAAAGACTACAGTCACATGGGTCCTTCGCTTTAACCTCCCATGGTTCTCTCACATTTCCAAAGGTAAACCATATATACACCCGTTATATATATACTGCTTTTTATGCGTATACATGATGACAGTAGATATATGATAATGATGAATACATTTTTTTTTTCTCTTTTTGATGCTTAAGGGAATAATGTTTCTTCATGTGTATACATTGGTTTACGATTGAGACACTCTGAATTCTAAAATATTTGACTGCTTGATTCTTGATCTACATGACCAATCCCATCGTTGCTTACAGAGCCCACTCTCCCTTCTCCGCGGATTCTATTGGCTGTGGTTCTGCTAGTGCTATCAGTCAGTGTTATGTGGTTTCATGATTCTCCTGTGCCACCACCAGGACCACCTTCTCCTGTGCCACCGCCAGGTCCTATTTCTCCTGTGCCACCACCAGGACAACCTTCTCCTGTCCCAGCGCCAGGTCCGGTTTCTCCTCCGCTATTGCCAGGACCACCTTCTCCTGTCCCACCGCCAGGTCCGGTTTCTCCTCCGATATTGCCATATATCAAAATAGGCTGGCTCATGCATTTCTTGAGAAGCAAGTACTTTTCCATATTCTCGTTGTTCCTCGTCATTCTGGCTCTCCTCTGGCCTTACATTCTCCGTAGTATCAGCTATCCGAGACGTAGGGAAAATGGTGATTCCTTTTCTTTCCTTTTCCATTTCCCTCAATTATCTGATTCTGTGTCGGAATGATGACTTCAAACTTTGTTTCTCATCTTGTTTTCCTTTCATCCAGCTCCCGTTCCTGCTCCGCTGCCTCCGGCTCGGGAGAAGGTTCAAGAAGATCAGGCTGAGGCTCTGGTTCAAGAAGATAAGGATCAAGATAAGGTCTCAGTGCCTGATCCGGCTCAGGCGAAGGCTCATGAAGATCGGGCTCAGGATCCGGCTAAGGCTCTGGCTCAAAAAGATCGGGGGTTAGTAAATCCATTCTCCATCACAACTCTCACGGAACTTCAAGAGGGCTTGCAGACATATATCGTGGGTCCAGTTCAAAACCTAGACATCTTGAAGAGTATTGTATACGGAGGTCTAATCGAGTCTATAACAAGCCTCGGTGTGGTATCTTCCGCTGCCGCTTCCGGAGCTTCAACTCGTGAGTAACACATGAACACACAAACACAACATGGATTTTCTTTATACATCCCAATTCACATTAACATTGTTTTTTCTTGCAGTCAACGTTCTCGCCTTGGGGCTAGCCAATTTATTCAGTGGCCTTTTTCTCATCATTCACAGGGTAAGTCGTTTTACTTCGTCTCTTTTTGTTTTTTTTTAGCCTGCAAAAGGTACATTGATTATACAGAGCACATACGCTTTTTATCATGTCTCTAAAAACTTGTCAGTAGAGCTATATTTTCGAAAGAGTGATTTAAACTATTCGCACTTAGAAATGATTATATATTTTGGCAGCTACGTGAACTCATAGACAAAGAGAATGAAAATGATTATCTGAGATGGCTAGGAAAGAAAAGGAATTTCAAGCCCTATTGCGTTGTGTTTTCATTCATCTTTTTCGGCGTGATTCCTCCTCTTGTCTACGGCCTCTCTTTCAAACAAACCGACAAGGGACACTACAAAGCTGCGTTGGTTCTTGTTGCATCTCTGGTCTGCGTCATCTCTCTCTCCTTAGCCAAAGCTTACGCCTTCAGAATTGGAAAAGTCAGGACTGTGGCTGAATACACCGGAATGGCGATTGGAGCATCTGCGCTTTCTTTCATCACCAGTCAAATCGTCAGTGATCTGCTTGAAAAGCATGGCTTTCATGAGCTTGCCTCTGATTACCGAAAAGGATGATTCCTTTCCAGATTTTGGAACAAGTTTTAAACAAACAACAACAGAGCTACCAAAATTGTTTTTCTTTAACAGAGTTCTTCATCTTCCTTTCTGTCAAACTTTTTAATTTGTGTTGTACACGAACTTGTTTTGTTTCTATGTAAGCTAAAAGGTTTTATTTTTTTATCAAGATCTATCAGTTTGTTCTTAACTCTTTGCTTTATAAAAAAAAAAAGTTAAGTTAGTTAGGATAAATATTAAAGAACGTGGAACTCGTGAAATTAAAATATTCAGATAAAGAGAGTAACCATAAATTGTAATAACATGGTTCTCAATCTCATCTTTGTTTGTCTCCGATGGAACCCACCACGAATCAGACTCCATCTCCAAGCTTCGCCGGCGACGGCGTATGTACCAATGACATGACCAACCTGTCCCCAGACTCACCACTCGGCAGCGAAAAGGACCATGGCGTTGACTTCAGCCAGGAACAAGGTCTGAGAATTATATGTACTCCTGATTAGTTACTTATAGTTCATATATATTTTGTCTTTTCAAGTTTGATACTAACAAAGAAATAACTATATGAACTACTACTGATCCCATCTTTTTCGAATGCTCAAATTAAATTATTGCTCATAGGATCAGAGTCAAATGAAGCTATTGACACTGAGAATGGTTCAAAATCCGTAGATAAGAACCAATACTCCGAAACTGAAGATGTAGTTAGAGCAAAAGATATACAGACAGCACCTGATTCACTGGATGATGATGTGGAGACTGCGATCAGGAACCAACATAAGTATTACTTTTACTGCCCTTGCTGTGGTGAAGATATCACCAAAACAGTCAAGCTCGTGAAGATATCAGATCCCCAACCCACAAAAAACCATGATACTGAGAATAAAGCTATTGACAGTGACACTGAGAATGGTTCAAGATCCAAAGACAAGAAGACAAAGATTCCATCATGGTTCCCTGTTATTCTTCAACCGCTGTTTACTTCTGTTTATGGTTCCATCAAAGATAAAGGTACCCTTTCTTTTCCCGTCTTCTTTCGATATCGTTGTATGGACAGTTGTGCTTGACTGTGGTTTCTTAGCAATTCCAGGCGAGAAAGGGGTTGATTCAAAGTCACCAGGAACTAACGACGATCATGGTTTCAATGGTGAGGAACCGAGTATTGATGTCAGTAATGAGAAGGACAGACCGAGCTTTCCGAAGTGGTACATTGATATTTTTGCTTGGTTGTTCCTCTGTATTATTATAGCTCTCTCTGTCCTTTTGACTTCTCCACCGCCTTTCATTCAACCACATCTGCAATTGCCTTTTGTGCCTTCATTGCGGCTGCCTTCCGCTTCTGTACTTTGGTTACTTCCCATGTTTGCGGTGTTGCTTCTCTTCATTGTTTCCATGAGGTCCTGTTTCAGTCCGAGATATCATAAGGAGAAAGGTGTTTGCTCTTTCTCCCCCCTCTTTTGTCTTTGTCCCTTCAATGTTTGAAGGAGGTATTCTGCTCTTTCAACACTTTGATTTTACGATTTTCTGAACTATTTCCAGGCGACAGAGCCAATTCCAAGTCTACTGATACCACTAGTGAAGAACCAGCAAAAACTCAATATCACGATGACCAAGCTGCAAATCCTGATCAAGATTTTGACAAGAAAACAGGTTTGTTCTGAATTCTGAGATGAATCCTAATCAAGTTTGGTTCTTAACAAAGAGTCTTGATCATGCATGCTAGACAACCAAAAAAATCACCTAACTCCGATATATCCTTCACCATGGGAGCAACCTACCAAGCAAAGTGTCAATAAGGAAACTCAATATGACAAAGCTGCAGATCAAGATCAAGATTGTGACAAGAAAACAGGTCTGTACTGAATTTTGATTCTGAGATGAATCCTAATTAAGTTTGGTTTTTAACAAAGTTTCTTAATTATGCTAGACAACCAAAAAAATCAACTAACTCCGATATATCCTTCATCACTGGAGCAACCTTCCAAGCAAATTTTCAATAAGGAAACTCAAGCAGAACCCGGGTTGCAGCCAAATACTCAACCAATGATTCCAGATAGTACTGAACCTCGCAAAGACGGTAATAAAATCGAAATCCTGAAAAGTATTGTGTATGGAGGTCTTACAGAATCTATCACAAGCCTTTGCACCGTAACATCTGCGGCCGCGTCTGGTGCTTCAACTCGTAAGTGATCCCCAATCTCTTTGAGGCATTTCGTCGAACAGTTTGAACGCCTAAAACAATGCAAATGTCTCTACTTGTAATTCAGTGAACGTTTTGGCCTTGGGAGTTGCCAATTTGTCAAGCGGTCTTCTTCTCGTCGTTCATAGCGTAAGTAATCTTTCTGCTCTGTAACGAAACATCTGTGTATGTAACGCTCATAGGACTGAACAAAGACTCCATATTTATGCAGCTCCAAGAACTAATAAACGAAAACCCCAGAAAGCGAACCAACACTGATTACACAGAAGCAGATCAAGGAGAAGAAGAAGAAGAAGATCGGTACGAGGAAGTTCTCGGAAGAAGAGAGTATTCGAGGCTTCACAGATTGATCGCAATCTCTTCTTTCGTCATCTTCGGCTTGATCCCACCTTTAGTATACGGCTTCTCGTTTCGAAGAAGAATCGAAAAGAGACAAGAGTACAAGGTATTAGCTGTATACGCAGTGTCTCTACTCTGCGTCGTCTTGCTCTCAATTGCGAAAGCTTATGCTTCGAAGAGACGAGATTATCTCAAGACCCTGTTTCGGTACACGACGATGGCGACGACGGCGTCGGGACTCTCTCAATTTGTGGGATTCTTGGTTAGTCAGTGGCTTGAGAAAAGCGGCTTTTATGATGATTCTCCAGAAACTCAACCAGTTTGAAGACTTTCTTATTGTTCGTGTCTTCACTTGAAAGTGTCGTTTTCTTACCTTTTGTCGTGACCAAATTTGTTTTCCTTAAAAGTGAAAGAATTTATTTGATTTGACAAAAATAAACTAAAAATGTTTCGATGTTTATGGAACATTGGTGAGATACTCGAAAAGACGAAAAATAACCTTTGTGTGTAGGGTCAAACTTTTAATAAAATATATACTGTACTACATCCGTTCTAAGTTTTTATTTTATTTTATTACATACGCTTTAGTTAATATGTTTTTTAAAAACATAATTTCTTTTTTGAGAAATGTAATTTCAGTAAACACTTTAATCATAACATATCTTTTATTAAGTTTAAATATTAATAAAATAAAAAATAATTTTAAAAATGTTATTAATAAATATTTTAAACATTATATTAAATATTTTTTAATATGTATAAAAATTTCTTAAAATCAATATTTGTGAAACGGAGAGAATATTAGTTAAAGTTTCGTAAACACGAAATCTGCAAAATGTTTTAGTAATTAATGATAATTAATAGTGAATGATAATTAAGATGTTGATCTCTTATGTGTTGTTTAATTCTTGAAAATGGCGATTACAATGATCAATGATTAAACATGAAAAATGCATTAGATATAGACTTTGTAATCAATATCTAAAAAGGGATCTCCACATGGTAATCAATGGAGTATCTAACAAGATCATGTATTTGATACGTAGTACATAGTTACAATTATTTATGTTCATAGATATGCATTAAAAGGATGGTCTTCTATGGTCTTGTTTTCATGTTATTTGGTAAATCATCTATAAAATTTTAAACATACAATATTAAGCAAAAGTTCGTTTTCTTTTCTTTTTTTTTATAGTAAGCAACGGTCATAAGAAATGAATAATATTGTTGTTAGTTATTGCACACTTAAGTAGTCGGATTCGATCCTTTCTTTTTCATAGAAAGTATAGAGTTATACATGTTTTGAGATAGAAGAAAATGTGACGAAATTAGTTGTAAAATATATAGATGGAGTTTGAACTTATGTTATCCAAAACATATAATGTATTATTAGAAGAAGAAAAAAATATTGTGGCGGTTGATGAAGAATAATGAGAAAATAAGAAAAGTTGATGAAAATGGAATCATTTTTTTTTTTTTTATAGTGAAAATAGTATCATCACATGTAGAAAGTAGCCAGCTTGGTTATTTAATTCTGTACATGGATCAAATTATGAGGCAAGTGAAAACATAACATTTTTTCAATTTGAACCCAAAAAAAAAAAACTACATTAAGCAACTGTTGACAGTTTAATGGCATTTTGTACCATTCCAAAAGCTATAGGTAGGAATGATTAATTAAATCTACTAAAGTTTTGCCAACACCTTTTTTTTATTTTTCTTCTATAACTCGCATGGAAACATCTGGTATGAATCAATATATAGGCATATAATAATAAAATTTAAAATGATATAAATCCATTACCCATGTGAACTCAGGGTTAGGTTCACATTCAAGAATCATCGACTCATACATCTTGAGTGGGGTCGATAACTTAATTAATTCAACCTACATTTCTTACAAGATTCTAAAATATATATATTAGTTGAATTAAATTGAGTTCTCTCTAGCTAAGTTTGGATACACAATACGAGTGTGGTGTCGTTATCAACCACGTTCGTAACGTGTTTTGGGGTTATGATTTTTGGTGGTATTATTGATAGTAGTTAAGACTTTAGGAATCGGGCGATTTGGTCAAATATTTTATCTCCATCTTTTTTCTTTTTTCTTTTTCTGATAACTATTTTTCTTTTGCGTCACTATTTGTCATTACTATAAACTTAGAAATTCGTATTTTTCGTCTCAATTTTTTTGGTCAACTAAGATTTTTAGTAGATTAGATGTTGATCTATTTGTTATTACTATTAACTTAGAAATTCGTATTTCTCGTCCCAATTTTTTTTTTTGTCATTTCCGTTCTCGTGATAAACTTAAGAAAAAAAATGAATATCTACTAATGGCGATGGTGATTGATCACAACAACACCATCGAGAAATATTATGCACGTTTACTACGAAAAGAGTCTATGGTATGAGTAAGTAGAGATGCCGTATATTTGACATTTTTGAATTAAGTATCTTTGTTAGAATGGTACGTATTATATCTGTCATCAAACGTGTTGCATGCTAAATGATCTCGGAATGTTTATATATATATAATTGAAACATTATTGTTGGTAAACAAACATTATTGTACTAATAATAATGCGTTGTTAATTAAAATTTCTGTCGTATAGTATATAGTATATGTGTTTGATATTTTAATTTCTTTTGGTCAACTAAGATTTGGATGCAGCTAAGAGTTTATTGCCCGTATTATTTATTACACATAAAATCAAAGAGATAACATTTAGTTGGGACGTTAGGTCGTCGTGATGAATGCAGTCATCATCACACTCTCTCTCTCGTCTTCACATTCACGTGACAATAAATCCCTAAAAAGAAGGTGAAAAATATCTTCAACTAATTTGTTGTACATTACTGTTTGGAGAGTTAAAACATTATAATGTACATATATACTATAATGTATACTCAGTTCAGTACTAAGTACTAACCAAGAAAAGTTGTCAGCTTAAATTATCAAGATCAACGGCCAAGTATAAACAAACACATCCTCGTCATCGTCATTAATTAATTAATTATAATTTATAATGTTGCATTGAGGAGAAGAGACAGAGACGACCCCATTAAAAAATCACATTTCTATATAGTTAGATCTCTCTCTCTTTTGTTCTCTTTATCCTTCTTTGGCCACTCTGGTCTTCAACTTTCTCTTTCTGATGGGATCCGCCGCCGAACTCACGGAGCCCACCACCGGGACAGAGAAGCACCATCCCGTACAACTGGAAGACGAGCAAATTGTTGACTTGGAAAGGAAAACCTTTCGTCATGGAAAGGATACTAGTGTGGACAGTGGTATTTTCACCACCAACACCAGCTCGTCGTCTTCTAGCTTTTCCGGTGATGGTACTGAAGAGACCCCCGATTTTCGCAGCAACGGCGACGGAGGTCTTACCGTTCTAGAAAATTTGGAGCAAGATACTGAAATTGGATTTCACGAGGAGCATAACAACGGGAACAATTGCATCGTCTTCTTCGACGAAGAACAAGGTTAGTAACTAATCTCCCACTATTTCATGTTTCGAGCTGAATCTATCGTCTCTTTGCATCAGTTATGTGCTGTTGTTTCCTTATTAATTGTGGAAATCTTGCGGTAATGATTCAAATTTTCAAAACATGGTTTTTAATTATTTGCGATTTAGTCTAGTAATCCTGCAAATATCATCAGGCAATTTGGGGTTTAAGTCTGAAAATTTAGTGTAGGATCGATCATCTGATACGTTGCTTGTGGTGGTGAAGTCGTAGTCATTGGTTTGTTTGTTGTTTGTATATGAAGGAATTTGGAAATGTCGTCACTGCGATTGGACCTACAAAGAGGGATCTTTGTTGTGTTTTGAAACCAAAGGTCAGTCCAGTGTTAGGCTTTCTTGGACCAACAATTTCTAGCTACGAATTTATGACATCTCTTCAAAGATTAGCTGTCTCTTCTGGAAATGTGTTGTCTTTTTAACCATTAAGTTCAGATTGAGTGTTGTTTGGTTGGAGATGTCATCATATATTGTTGAGTTTCTGGTTAATTCTTGTTTGATGTTCTTCTGTTAGGTTCTGAGTCAGCTGGTGCAGAACCTGATGCTCTTGAGTCCCAAACTTCTGACCACTTGAATGGGGAGAAGAAGCTGTTAGGATCTGAAAACGGTTCAGCTTCTGAGGATAACAAAAGATCTCGTGAAATCGAAGAAGTACAAGATGGTGATGTCTCTAAAGACCAGGATGCTGTTGATCAACCTGCTGGTGATGTGATAGAGGAGGAGCTGGACATCGAAGATGTTGAAGATTATGATGTGGAGAATGTGCTGGATAAGCAAGAGACACATGATTTGTTCTGTCCAAACTGCGATTCTTGCATCACCAAAAGAGTTGTCCTCAAAAGAAGAAAACGAAAGATCCGTCATGAGCTGGGAGATCCAAAGCGCGTGAGAGGGCCTCACTGGAATGACCCTATTCTTCATTCGGAAGACAATTTGCCATCTCTAGATGGTTGTGAAAACTCTGCACATGAATCATTTATTTTCAAGTGCTTGTCATGTTTCACCATATTTCGTCCCACAGGTACACTAGACTGTAACAGTTTCTTTGATGTTTGAAAACTGAAATTTTCAGACCCTATCCCTATTTGCATTCAACGCGTGCTTTCCTTTTCTGCAAAAACTTTGCAGAAGTGGCTTCAAAGCCGATTCCTCCCCATGAAGGGATCGAAGGGTTAAAGACTCAACCAAACCCTCAAGAGAAAGCTACAGGCGATTCCAATTGGTTCAGTTCAATTTTTGGCTTTAACCAAAAAGGATCAGCTGTTCAGCAAGGTATTGTTTGGTTCCTTTGTCAGTGTCATCAATCGATTCATGTGTTTGACATTCCATTCTTTTCATACTTTGAAACGGTGATTCCAGACTGCTAACTTCAGTGGCTACTTTGGTGTCTATTAGAATTAAATGTATTTCTTTTGCGTTGTCAGGTGGGGCATTGCCTAGTGTCCCGAGAGCTAAACCGCCGGGTGATAACCTGACAGACTCTACTGCAAATAAGCCATCAAAAGCCCCAGCTCTTGTTCAGGGTGATGCAGCCACTTCGCTTCGAGGTAGGGACATTCTCTTATTGTGACAAATAACTAAACAAAAATGGTAATTTTCCATCAGTAGATCCGGATATGAAGGAGAAAAGAAGGTAAAATGTCTAATAAATTATAGGAATTATAGGAAAGAAGGTACAGTATATGAATCTTTTAAATGTCTCTTAATATGGAGATAAGAAATATTGATCTACAATTTCACCCTTGGTTCTTAAGTATTCTTTTGAAAACATCGATGTGCAGATGGGTCAGAGATCAGTGCTTCTCAAGATATAAAGCCTGTTGACACCCCTTCAATTCAAGGTACATATCTGCAATGTCACTCTTAGAAAGTGGAACCCATGTTCGTATCTTGTTGTTTGAGCTTTTAACGGAGGGCGTTGAGAAGCAACTTTAATAAATATAAAACGTGATATCTATCCTTCTGAATATTCTATCACCTTCTTCTCTTATTTAGCTTTTGGGTATCTCGTTGACTTTTAAAACTATAGCATTATTTTCTTAATATGATGGCAGTTACAAACTCACACGATACAAGCAAAGTTGTCAACAATGGAGAAACTGTTGAAGATGGGCCAAAGTTTCTGGCTCCTTCGGCGGAGGAGCAAACACAGCAGAAGATTGACAATAATGATTATAGTCCAGCAGACGGGAACCACACATCAGACAAAGGACGTCTCTCCCCGATTCACCCATCTCATGGCATGAGTATATTAAACACGGTGACTAATGGACCCGACGGATTTAGAGTAGAAACTACATTTCATGAAGAAATTGCCCCTCATCTGTTTGAAGGAAAAGACACTTCTGACACAAGAAAACCAGATTTTGGTCCGACCAAAGTAACAGGTAATTTTTATTCTCTTTACAATGCCGCGAGTAAATTATATTCATAGCTTCAATGCCAAATACATAAAAATTAAACCGGTTTCTGCCTCTCCTTTGTTTGAAGATCAAGTTCTTAACGTACGGTATTGTGTAGTCATTCTCATTCATACCTTGCTAACTTTCTACTTTTGCCTAGGTGTGATGGACACGGGTGACAGAGGAGTTAGTACCGTTCCAGCAAATCCTGAAATTGATATATCACCAGGGAATTTGCTGGAAGAAGGGTCTCTTAGGCAACCGTTAATGAGACAAGTTGTTGTTGAAGGACGTAAACTGGAAATCTTGAAAAGCATTGTCTACGGAGGTTTACTGGAAGCCATCACAAGCCTTGGTGTTATTTCATCTGCCGCTGGTTCTGGTGCTTCAATGTGTAAGTACCGCTTAGATTTAGCTATCCGTTTCCATTTGTGAAACACAAAACACATTTTTCGTTGCTGGAAAACCCCCAACATGTGTATGTATCATTGTGGTTGCAGTGAACATATTGGTCTTGGGGCTTGCAAACTTGTTTGGCGGGCTTATTCTCATCATTCATAATGTGAGTGATCAATAAACCTTTGGTAAACATGTATGAACTTGTCAATAAATCTCGTAACCTGCAATTTCAAGAAACTTACAGAGAAACTTCTATTGCAGCTCCAAGAACTTAGAGAAGAGGAACCCATAAGAACAACAACAGAGGAAAACCAGACTAACGGTCGAGAAGAAGAAGGTCGGTATAAGCGACTCCTTGGACGAAGAGAAAATTTCACGCTTCACGCATCAGTCGCAATCTTATCCTTCATAGTCGTCGGAATACTCCCTCCTGCAGTTTACTATTTCTCATTCAGCGAAAAACACAACAGAGACTACAAAGTCGTATCAGTTTTGGGGGCATCTCTATTCTGCATAGTCTTGCTAGCCATAGCCAAAGCTCATGTGAAGTACCCGAGAGGCAGCTACCTGAAGAGCATTCTATACTACGCGACAATTGCTGTATCGGTTTCAGGGATTTCTTACGTAGTTGGTAACTTTTTGGAGCAGTTGCTTGAGAAGTATGGATGGTCTGATGGATCGGAAACACATATGGGACAGATGATGCTTTCATCGCTAATGGGAAGAAAAGCCGGCTTCGGATATTCATCATCTTACTGAAACTGAATTGTCTAGAGAATGATCCAACCTCTTGCTTCTTTTTCACTTTGCTTCTGTGAACTCTCGTTAGACTTGGTTGCGAGTGTAGAAGTCGTTTCCACTTGTAGGAATTAATAAATGACGACTGGTGCCCTTTTGTTGTTAAGTTGTATTTTATTTTATTTCTGGATTAAATAAAAAAAAAGTATGACCAAAAAGTAGGTTCTACCGAGAATTGAACTCGGGTTACTGGATTCAGAGTCCAATGTCCTAACCGCTAGACCATAGAACCATTTGACAACTGATCTAACATAAATTTATATGTATAAACTTAGTGCGGCTTTGCCGTAAAAGTACGGTTCCGTTTTGAAGGGACATCGGTTACGGTACGCAGTGGGCAGTGGCTATAGCCAATTGGTTGGGTTAAATGCGATTTTTCTTTAGAAGAAAAAGAATTTAGCAGAGCGTGTTATAACCGTCAGATTCAAATTCGAATTAAAGGGAGCCTTACCATCTGAACGGCTCAGATTTGATTTCTCTTCTTTTCTCTCTCTCTCTCTCAGTTTCAGAGATCAAAGAGGCCAACGAAGTAACATAATCATCGCTTTTGCAGAAACGGTGACGGTAGAGAGAGAGAGGGAGGGTTGGGATAGAGTCAGGGGCTATTTGGTTTCCCTTGAAAATTTTCAGATTTTCCTTCTTTCATCTTCGTTCCCTTTTTCTCTCTTTTTCGTTTTTTTTTTCCAGATTTGTCTTACGAATCCATCCTCAAAGATACCCAAAAGTGGTAGGGAAGCAAAGTACTGTTTTCGCTTTTTTTGAATTTTGTTCCTGTTAAAATCGGCGGTGAAAGAAAGGAATTTTTCATTTTCCGGGAAAGAGAGATTCTTGGAGGAAGAGGAATAGACCTAATTTTTTTGAACTTAGGGCTTTTTTGATTTTGTGAAACTTATTGTGGTAATGGAGACAGATAGTATGGAGTGCGTTTCGTCTACGGGAAATGAGATCCATCAGAACGGTAATGGCCACCAATCGTACCAATTCTCTTCGACGAAGACTCACGCGGCTGCCGCCGTTGTTACCAACATTGTTGGCCCGACGGCAACTGCTCCGGCTACTAGCGTCTATGAGCTTCTCGAGTGCCCTGTCTGTACCTATTCTATGTACCCTCCTATCCATCAGGTGAATTTTCTGATTACTCTTGGGTTGTTTGATTATTCCTCATGTTTGGTTTCTGGATCGGATATTGATTTTTCTTCACAATTGATTCCTATTTGAGTGTTGTTTTGTCTCATACATTTTAGAAATTGTGGGCTGGTGTACCTCTACTGTGGAGCTAATGATACGATTTAGCTTCATGTGTTCTATGTTTGGTTATTGAATACGCTTGTGTTCTTCTCTGCGTATTTGTTGTGTAGCATTTTGGATATCCAGAGCATTAATGTGGTTGTTCGTAGGTTCAATGTTGCTTGTATCCTACTATTGAGCTAAATGGAAGTTCTTGATCTAGAAGTATGTCTCTTTTCTGTTCTTGTTGTTGTTGCAGTGCCATAACGGACACACGTTGTGCTCGACCTGTAAAGTGAGGGTGCATAACCGGTGTCCCACATGTAGACAAGAACTTGGAGATATTAGATGTTTAGCTCTTGAGAAAGTAGCCGAGTCCCTTGAGCTGCCTTGCAAGTATTACAATCTGGGATGCCCTGAGATATTTCCTTATTACAGCAAACTTAAGCACGAGTCTCTCTGTAACTTCAGACCTTACAGCTGTCCTTATGCTGGTTCAGAGTGTGGTATCGTAGGGGATATCCCTTTTCTTGTAGCCCATCTCAGGGATGATCACAAAGTTGACATGCACGCTGGTTCCACTTTTAACCATCGCTACGTCAAATCCAATCCGCGCGAAGTGGAGAACGCCACTTGGATGCTAACCGTGAGCTTATTTTATCTTTGTCTACGAAAACATGATTCTCTCCAATGTGCCGAAATCAAAATTGACAGTTTCTTCTTTTTGTTTCTTATCTGGGTTCAGGTATTCCATTGCTTTGGGCAATACTTCTGCCTCCATTTTGAAGCGTTTCAGCTCGGGATGGGTCCGGTATACATGGCATTCTTGAGATTCATGGGGGACGAGGAAGATGCACGGAGCTACAGCTACAGCTTAGAAGTGGGAGGCAGTGGGAGGAAGCTAACATGGGAAGGAACCCCAAGAAGCATCAGAGACAGCCACAGGAAAGTAAGAGACAGCAACGACGGTCTCATCATCCAAAGGAACATGGCTCTCTTCTTCTCCGGCGGAGACAGGAAAGAGCTTAAACTTAGAGTTACTGGTAAAATCTGGAAAGAGCAACACAGTCCAGATTCTGGCATTTGCATGCCAAACCTATCTTCTTCCTGATCATTTCATTCTTTTTTTTCTCGTTTTCTCTCTTTGAGAAGGAATGTTGTATGATGATGATGATTTGTTTGCACTCGTCTTCTTTGTTTATATCTATAACATTTCATGAATGAATGTTTGATCATACAGTCTTCCTTATTTGTTGGGTAAAAACTTGTATCGGTGTTCAGATGCTCAAATCTTTAGATTCATTACATACATGGAGATCGGAGATATGATCAAGTGAAAGCAAAAAAAAAAGGTGATTAGGAATATATACAATAACACGTGTGTGTAAATCATTCTTTAAAGCGTAAGTAACATGAGTATATGAAAATTGGAGGTGCGGGGAATCGAACCCCGTGCCTCTCGCATGCAAAGCGAGCGCTCTACCATATGAGCTACACCCCCTGTTTGATATTTATTAACTTTAAACTTTACTTATCTTTTGTATTACTGATTAACAAAATACATGATCCAATGTTATACAAGTTGCCAATCAAGAAATCATTAGGAGGATTGTTGATGTATTCATTTATCTTTAAATCTATCAAAAATTTTCAATGTTCAAAAATTAAATTGAAATTCACATTGCTATCAAATTAATAATTATTAAAGATAAGGTAAAATATGATGTTATTCAATTCATATAAAGTTTTAAAGATTTCTGATCTTGTTAAGATTTCTCTTAATTAGATTTCAACAAATCTTTTGAGAAGAAATTTTAAAAGAAAATATGAAAACAAATCCTAAGCTTATTATCTACACACAAATCTTAAGCATTTAAAATAAATATAAATGTCTTAAAATTTTCAATCTAATGATGGAGAATTGCAATTATTCATATTATTAACTTAAATGTTAAATAGGGAAAAAAACTTGATATAAGGAAATTTAGAAATTTGAGGAAAAGGAAAACTAAGAAATTTAGAATTCGAGAGGGAATTGAAGAACTGTTTCTTCTAAAACTTTCCTTTTGAGCCTTTGTGGTTTTCTCTATAAAATCCTAAGCTTTGTGCATTGACGACACAAGAATCTCATTCTGCTCTGATTTTTAGTTTCTAACTACAGCGAAACCCTATAGTTAAAGAATCAAACCAATGGCGATTATCTCTGAGATGGAGGAAGCGAGACCCTCGATGGTGCCGTTTAGTGCAAGCTTTGATCCTTCAAGCCCATTAGGGCTTTTGGAGAAAGTTCTCGACTTTATTGGGAAAGAGAGCAACTTTCTGAGGAAAGACACGGCTGAGAAGGAGATCGCTGCTGCTGTTAGGGCCGTGAAGGAGAGGTTGAGGGAAGCGGAGAAGAAGAAGTTGGAGAAGGAGAGTAGTGTGAAGCCAAAGAAGGAGAGCTTGAAGCCAACGGAACCCATGGAGGTGGAGAAGCCGAAGAAGGAATGCTTGACACTTTCGGAGCCCATGGAGGTGGAGAAGCCGAAGGAGGAGAAACAAGAATCGGGTCCCATCGGTAAGTCCTTCGTTTCGCTTTCTTGAACATGGAAATTGAACTTTGCCTTTGGTTAAAAGTTTGGTTTAGGGTTATGTTTCTTTAGTGGTAATTGGATCGTAATAGATGAATATGGAATAAGTTTTGTTCCCTCAGCTGCCTTGGATTAATCTTTGCTATGATGAATTAGGATAGTAGAATAAGTTTTGACTTGACACTTAGTTTCAACATCAACCTGATGAAAGATATGGCTTCTGAAATGTGATTCTTTGATGATCTTATAAAGACTAGGATATTGGATAAAGTTTAGATTCTTAACAACTTTAGTCTCTCTTATTGCAAACAAACTTCATATGTCCGTTTTGGTGCAGTTCCTAACAAAGGCAATGGGCTTGATTTTGAGAAATACTCATGGGGACAGAGTCTCCAAGAGGTCACAATTAACATTCCAGTGCCACTAGGCACTAAATCACGGTCTGTGACCTGTGAAATCAAGAAGAACCGTCTCAAAGTTGGACTGAAAGGGCAAGATTCAATCATCGATGGAGAGTTCATCCATCCTGTCAAGCCTGACGACTGCTTCTGGAATATCGAGGATCAAAAGATGATATCCGTGCTCTTGACAAAGCAAGACCAGATGGAGTGGTGGAAATATTGTATGAAAGGAGAACCTGAGATAGACACTCAGAAAGTTGAACCAGAGAGCAGCAAATTGGGCGATCTCGACCCTGAAACTCGTGCATCCGTTGAGAAAATGATGGTAAATTAATCGGTTTCTTTTCTGATCTTGATGAGTTCTTTGTGTTAGATTTTATATTGCAAGACTGACACAGAGTTTTTCTTTTTCCTTGTATAGTTTGATCAAAGGCAAAAGCAGATGGGACTCCCAACGAGTGATGAGATAGAGAAGCAAGATATGCTCAAGAAGTTCATGGCTCAGAATCCTGGGATGGACTTCTCTAATGCAAAGTTTAACTGATCTTCGCGTTCAACTCTACTTTTCTTAAGCCAGCTTTGTATTCTAACTATATCTCATCTTGTTATGACTTCAAGATGAAATATGCCCTTTTGGTTATTTCAAGACAGTTGGTGATTTGTTAAATATACAACCCTTCAATTATAATTCCCTGCTGATCTCTCTTTTCTTTTACTCATTTCTAACAAAATCATAATTTATTTGGTTAAAATATAACTATCGAATCCAACCAAGATGTACATCTCTAAGACCTGTATGAGCGTTACTATATATTTAGTTTGTATATATAACGCATGCGCATTACTTCTACGAGAGCAAAAAGTTGGTTCATGGTAGAATCTCCGGTGAGGTGTAGCTGGTGGGTGGAATATTCTTGTCGTGACGGATTTATCGTTGTTTTTAGTGTAAGTTAGATTTGATGAAAACTGGTCACGTGGTCCTTGTCCATAGACATATAGTTCTCAATGATTCATAAGAGACAACAACAGTAGACGACACCTATTCTTCTTTATGCATTATTATAATTTTACACCAGATTATAATCTAAAGTTAGATCTTTGATGTGTTATTCTTTAGTCAGTTATATCCATCTACAACAATATATAATACCCTCACAAAAAAATATTGCTGCTGTAGTGCGTAGTAATATCAAAATATGGTGGAGTCTTTTAGCTCTAAGCTTTTCAGAACAATTTACTATATTAAACCATAAAAGTTACATTTTACAGATATTGTTTTCTATTGGCATCAATTTTATACCATTATAAACTCTATTATATTAATGCTAAATTCAAGTATTTTCGAATAGTCCATCCATGAGAAGAGTGCTCGAGTTTGGAAGCAACCCAATTAGTATCGTACGCCTGTACACATGTAAGTAGGACACCCTTTCTGATTGGCGCCGCCATGCGCATTGGCAAAGAACAAGATATCCAAGCAAAGGAGGTATCACAAAAGCCAAAGGTTCCACAATCTTCACGCTACAATTCTGAGATTAAGGCTCAGACAAAAAAAAATATTTATAGTTTAATTAGTTTTACTTTAAATATACAATATATATATATATATATATAGCCAATTTGATAAGAAATGTCAATGTTGGATTAAAAAAAACAATGCATTCATGACCCAACATATTGGGGCTCAGACTATAGAAAGCCAAATACAAAACAAAGAGAAGTCCATTTGCGTATAAATATAAAGTAAAACTAAAACCTCTGTTGGAACCGTGATATTTTATTAATTTATCGATTTATTAATTTATCGATATAATAATTAAACAAAAAAAATAATTTAGGACCCAAAAAATATATTAATTTATCGAAGTATTAATTTATCGAGTATTAATTTATAGAGGTTATACCGTATTCAGTTCCAATAATAATTGAATTTTTTTAAAAATCTAAAAATGCAAACTCAAACTTAGAAATAAACTGCAGTATAGCTGAAATGAAATATTGGTACCTTAATCAAATGTCCATTTTCTCACAGAAAACAAATGGTCATCAAATTTGGACCACCCATTAGTTTACGTCAATTCTCATTTCCAAATTTATGTAACAACACTAAACAATTGTTGGTCCCCAACCTTTGTGTTATTTCAAATTATTTCACCTGTTACAAGTTAGAAACTATGAGTAAATCCAAAACAAATACAGTAAAACCTCTATAAATTAATACTGTTAAGATCATGATATTTTATTAATTTTTCGAGTTATTAATTTATTGATATACTAATTAAACTAAAAAATTAATTTGGAACCGAATAAATATATTAATTTATCGAAGTATTAATTTATCGAGTATTAATTTATAGAAGTTATATTGTATGTTGAGACGAGAACATTAATTAACTATGATCTCAGAAACACGAACTTAAACACAAACCAATCATAGATGAAATCGAATCAAACAAGAACATAAAAAACATCATTCGATCAAACATAAGAAATAAATAAGATGAATGCACAACGAATTTTACGAATTCGGATTTTTTTGATCGGAATGAGTTTACGTTTTGGCCATATCAATGTATTATGAGTTTATGACTTGAATGATGTTACAGAGAATCCATCGTCCTCACACTTTTAACGACGATTCACACATTCATACATACCTTAACCATCTGACCCAACTTAAACCCTAGGTCTAACCCTGTCCACCGTTGTGATGACTAAACCGACAAGCTCGAGTTTATATAAATACTTCACAAAAAATAGATGAAACTTACCTAATAACTCAACTTGTTAAAACTTTGAGTAATCTAGTGTACAACTTTACAACAAACCATTCTCACTGCGAAATCTACTTAGCATTCAACAAAAAACAAATTATACGTTTCGTACGGAACCCATTTCTGAAAATTTTCACATGTCAGTTTAGTCATTTCCTCGTAACTCATGTTTACTACTATTTTTTATTATTATTAATTTTAAAAATAGGACATCACGGGACCTCACTTGCAGGCCATAAAGGCTCAAAAGCAGATCAGAGAATTGATTGATTATATGAATCTGGTTACACAGTACAACCAGATTGTATTCTATGAAGGAATTAATTGTTTCCATTATTTGTCGATTCATCAGTCATAGAGATTAATAGAGACTTAGAAGTAGTTAGAGCATGATTAATGGGAAGTCTCTTAGTGGGGTTCTTAAGGAATATTTTAATAATTAATAAGAGTTAAGAAACTTTGTTAAGAGATTCAGATTTTTTTTTTTACAATGGTAAGAACTCCTAATGGAACTTCATCAAGTTCATAGTCTGAAGCTTCAACTAACCAAATGAAACACATTGGTAAAGAGAAGATACAAAGTAAACCATTCATGGAAACATATGCTAACATGGAGAGAAGAAATAAACAAAAGCCTACCCTGTTGAGTCTTTGTACTAGGAAGGAAAGGTTCTTTAACAAAAGCCTATCCCTTTTCTCTAACCCTGCAAGCAAACAACATATCAAACACATCAAACATGTCAAGACTGAAACATAAAACATGTCTGTGACTGAAACATAAAACTCCGAGAACAACAACATGCTGAGATTATTCATTTGACTGAAACATAAAACATGTATGTGCCATAAAACACATAAAACTGTCAAGACTCAACTTAAGCTGAAACATAAAACACATAACATAAAACATAAAACATGTTGAGAACAACAACTTAAGCTGAAACATAAAACTTAAAACATAAAACACTTAATATCTCTAATTATTTAACATGTTTGTGATGAGCTTCTTCTTTAGAACTTCTTCAATCTCATACAGGGGTTCTTTTTTTGCAATTAAACTGTCAAGAAGACCCATCTTCGACAGTCTCTCTTTCATTTCTAAGTCCTTCTTTTTTATGTCCCACATCCTCTGAAACTCAGTCAGAGTGTGGCCTTCAGCCTTCTCTCTTTTCCCTCTTGCTTTTGCTGCCTTCACACCAGGAGGACGATTGCTAGAATCATCTGTGGCACTGTTCGTCTCCCCTGCAAACAACCCCGGTGATTGTGAACCCTGTTCACTTCTTCTCCTTTTAGATGATGCATCAGTTTTTGTTGTTGAAAGCTCACACCATTTCTGGTCATTCCTCAACTCCTTCCATGCGTGTTCAAGAGTAAACTTCTTCTTGTGATCATTGAAGAAGATTTAGTGAGCAAGCTTCAACACATCATTCTCATTCTGGCCACTAGCCTTCTCTCTTGTTGCAGACTCATATGCACCGCAGAACTTGCACACCAAATCATTGATCTTGTGCCACCTTTGCTTACAGTGGCTAGTTTCTCGGTGTTCACGTGATGCAGCATTTGGACTTGCTGCATAGTAGGCTGCTATCCTCTGCCAGAATGCACCATTTTTTTGCTCATTCCCAACTACAGGGTCTTTGCTGGTGTTGAGCCAGGAACTGATGAGCAACACATCGTCACTGGGGGTCCAAGGCCTTCTTTCTCTTCGTTCCTGGGGTGTAGACTGAGAAGGGAAATCCTCAAGGCAAGTTTCTTGTTGACTAGTCAACAAGTCAACAAAATTTGAGGGCTGAGAATATGGATTTGTAAAGGAGATATCCATTAAAAGGGAATAGAAGAGAGAAAGAGAAAAAGGACTGAAATATTATATGAAAGGAAGGAGAAGAAGCATCAGATATATAAAGAAGATAAAAATCAATATATCTTCTTTATAGAAGATCAAAGAAAACAAAGCATTGAACACCTATCTAACCACATCGACAAGACTTAAACCTAACTAACCAATCCATTAAAACTTCTAACCAAGCCATTAAAACTTCTAACCAAGCCTTTAAAACTTCTAACCAAGCACTTATACCAACTACTTCAACTATAAACAAGCACTTATTTAACTATCAACAAGCACTTATTGAGGACTGTGGATAACAGTAAGCACAATCATTGACATGAAAGAAAAATTAAAACAAAAATCAACTGATCCAGAAGCAACATATAACAACCTTCAAATCGGCTGTCAAGTGTGGTATTTAAAGCAGTGAATAAAAATGGAAAATGATTAATATAAAGTATTATTACTAACCTCAAATAACTAACCTCACCAGGCCAATCTTTAATCTTGTTCCTTGACAAAATTAAAGTCTGCAATTACAAAGGTAATATGAAATCTATGACAGTAATTGATAGATTTTATGTAGCCAAGGAAGTAAGTTTGAATCAATATGAAACAAACAAATTATATGGTCGAACCGTGAAGGAATACAACTATAACTTACTGGTGGCTCACAAGGGAAGATTATTTGAACCATAGTGCTCTGCTCAGATTCATTTACCTTAAATGGGTTGTTGATGTCTGCAAATCAAATTAAAACAGTATTATTTAGAGTTTGATGTCTAAGGGAAACAAATTTCAAGCAAATGAAGCCATGGTACTGAGAATCTATAATCAATAATAACCAGCTAAGCATCAAAATTTAAGCTCACAAGGAAGGCAACAGTTGAATTTTTTAACACGTTTGTCCTTCAAATGTTTGAGAGCAGACCTGCAAAGATATAAACAAAGCTAGACTGAGGACACCGAATTCTGCAATCTAAGTTGCTAAATGTGAATGCAAAGTGAAGAATGACACTTTCTGATAAAGCTATTTGGTTCAAAACGATATGAAATGTTATCACGTCTTCTATAACTTTCATGGTAACAAGACATTGAGAGAAAAGGATACCGCATATAACATATTATTTACCTTCTCTGACTACACTTCAAGATGAAAATTTGAAAGTTCATTCTATCAACTTGTCTATCCCTGCAGAAGAACAAAAGCAGATGAAATTAGCAACAGCTCCCATAACATCAAAAGTAAGAATAATAACACACAAATGTATTATTTGTTTCTCTTCCCATTGCTTAAGACATTTCAGTTGTTGCAGCTCCAAAGAGCTCAATTCAAGGCTAAGACAATGAAATGACTCAAACAAAAGCAAGAAGTACCAGAAAAGTCATACCTTCAGTGGTTTCCCAAGAAACTCCACCTACGAATAGTTTTCTAACATAAACAAAGACATAAGAAACCTCGCCATCAATATCTTAATAACCAGCTCGATTGAGAAGGAGATTAATTTGAAAAGAAAACCCAAACAAAAGAAACCACGAACCCAGAAGAAGACATGGATGAAGAAGAATGGCGATGCTCAACGGAATGATTCATCTGAATCCCACCAGTATCAACGGCTGCATCACCGTTCCTCCGGTCATCAAAGGTCTCCACTTCATAATCTGATGGTGGTAGTTGTTCGTCTTGTACGTGACGATGGTAAGAGTCACCATAATCACGATCTGATTAAGTCTAGCCGCTTGATTAAGTCGTTCCATGGCCTGAGCCACCTGCTTCAGCGGCGAGATTCCAACTGATTGTTCTCCGCCTCGGCCGAATTCTGGAGAATCGAATCTCAAAGTACAATTGATTGCCGAAAGAGAAGAAAAGGAAAGCCCGAGTAAAAAAAAAAAATCACCGAGAGAGGATCAAATCAACACAAGACATTTGTTCTTCTTCTTCTTCTCAGCATCGTTTCCCCATCAACAAAGAGGAGAATCGATTAGGGTTAACCTTTCTTCTTGGCCTTCGATTCGATTCGATTCGACCGATTTTGTTTTTCGTTCTCAAGAGGAGAATCTGTTTATCGTTCTCAGCCAATAACACGACACGTCATGCAAGAGACGGTTTCTTGCGTTTCTAATTTAAGAAACGCCTCTTACACTGTTTGTTTAATTAAACAATTTTTTAATGTTAAGAGACGGTAACAATTCTTGGGTTAATGATGGTCTAAAATGTCGGGATTTACAAAAGATCAATAGCACCAGACTTGTTTTCACGCGCCTAAAGCACGCGTGTCATATAGAGTCACAACGTTAGAACTTAGGACCCACGCTAAACATGTGCGGCTGTGTAGTGTCTGCAGTCACCTACGACTACGAGTTTGCTTAATGCTACTCCTACTTGTTTAATTCAAACTGATTATTTTACAAATTAAAATTGTTTGTCTTCTATTCCCAACAAATTTTGTTTTTATACAATTCATTAACCACTGCTTCTTACAACAACTTACAACTTGACAGGAACGTTACATAAAATAACTCTCTTTTTTTTCAACCCATAAAATAACTCTTTTGATTCATGAATCTCTTTTATACATACAATGATGTTTATTTTTATTTTTAACGAGTGATTCCTTTAGAGAAATGAAAAAAACTACAATGTTACATACTAGTCATACATATTTATTTGCAATTTAACTTGTACATTTTGATTCTTGATCATTGTTCTAATTCATTTTTCTATCGACAAAATTTTGAGTCATACCTAAACATTTTTGTAAAAAATATCAAAACATGCAAATTAGTTTTTGTTTCGCGGTCGAGTTCGAACATAAAATCTAATCCAATTTTCACTAAGATTTTGATTGGGGTTTAACCGACGGAGATACCGATTCCAGATTTCTTGTATTTTTAAGAGATCTAAAAGAAATAAACTAGAGAAGAAAAAGTTGTGCATAAGAAATATGATTATACTGAAATAGTGGGGAGTTACATTTGTATATTCTTTATTAATTTTTTTGCCCCTTTCATGCTAAACATTTATTTATAGGTATATGCCAAAATACTATTAAAGAAAGTAAAATCTATAAATGGGATTCAGTGCTCCAATAATTTACAAATAAAAATATCATTATCAGCCTCTCCACATCACTATCGGCAAGAGGAGGGGCCAAAGTACAGACCTTTCCCTCAGGGTATGCTCCAAATTCCCAACTTGGCCTCTCTTTTTCATTCTTTTGGGGTTTTATGTTCACTCTCCTCTGCTTAATACTCATTTCTACTTCCAGGAAATAAAAATTTCTAATCAGGAGCAAGAGGATAAAGAACTAAGAAATGTACGCAGAAACCGGGTTAGCTTTCCGATTCATGCAGAGTTCTTCTCAAGAGATTCACCAATTTGAAGACCTCTTCCAATC
The DNA here is from genome assembly GCA_004349715.1 of Crucihimalaya himalaica. Classification (NCBI taxonomy): domain Eukaryota; kingdom Viridiplantae; phylum Streptophyta; class Magnoliopsida; order Brassicales; family Brassicaceae; genus Crucihimalaya; species Crucihimalaya himalaica. The sequence continues at coordinate 4,251,997 of SMJT01000006.1, read as the reverse complement.
CTACAAGCTCTCTGATGAAATGGTTTGTCTTCTAAGTCGATTTGACTTCAGTTCCTTTTTTTTTGTCACTGCATTTGATTTTGAAATTGAACTTCTGGTTTTGGTTTCTTGTCTCTGATGTGCTTGATTTATTGATGAAATTAGGTTAAATATTCTACCTTTGGTTGGTTAATGAAGAAAACTTGGAGTGTGAAGTAGATGGAAAATACTAATTAGTGGATTTTAAGAGTAAAGTTTTGTTCTTTAAGTGATTTTCTTGAGAAATTTTGTGGCAACTGGAATCTTGATGCGTTTTTTTTTTGCTGACCTCACATCTGTTTTGGCTTCGAATAAGTGAGTCTTTCTGGGCAGATGAAAAGACGGAATCTTCTTCTGCTGATGCTTGATAGAACAAAAAAAAACTCAACTTTATTTTTGGTTTGAGAAAAAGTAAATTTAAAGAAGACCTTTTTATGGGGTTTGTGATAATGGGGATCACACTTTTCTCTTTATACAAAGCTGGAGTTCGAACTACAAGAGCTTATCTTACACGATTGACAGCAAAATTTTGTGTTTTTCGACCATCAGATTCCGTGTTCTTTAAGACATCTGTTTTGTTTTTGTCTTATACATGTTCCGATGTCGATTCATTGCCTCGTTTTCTTACAATCATTCTCCACTACGACTGTAACAAAGAAGAAAGATTCCCTTTCCTTTTACCCTTTTTAAACGATTCCAACCCTAAAGAGATATATTTGTGTGTGTATAAAACCAAAGAGAATCACTGTTTCTTAGTCTAGTTCTGAGTTGTGATCTTGTAGTTTGTGGTTTTGGTTCTCTCTTGTTCTGTTTTGTTCATTCTTCTTATGATTGTGAAGCAGAACAATCTTGTCCAGGCAAGTGAGTATGATTTTGGAGAAGAGAGTGACCTATTCAAAGCCCCTGAGCCGATAATCGAAGAACCAATGCTAGCCATTGATCCTTTCTCTCAAGAGCTTGTTGAACTCAGCGATCTCGGGTCGTTGCAGAGTGACCAACAGCTTATAGACAAGGCTTTCTACGAGTGTGAGCAGGACCTTCTGGTAAAATCAGCCATGGAGTCTCCGCTGTCCGAGGTGTTAGACATCAAGAACATCTCTTTAGTTGCAAAAATGGACAATGTTGTGAAGAGTAGTAGTGTAGTCGCCTTTGATGTCCTAATTCCGAAGAGCGTGAGCTCGGGGAACCTGAGCTCAATGGATGTGGCACAACACGAGGATGCAGTGATTCAGAGCTTCACCCATTTCCCTCCAGGTGATTGTGGGATTAGAAGAGCCTTTAGCGAAAACGATATTCAGGTTCGAACTGAAATTATTAACAATACTCTTTTGAACAGTTATTTCAAATTATATACAAGTGTTTGCAAGAATTTGGGCTGTGCTCTTAATTATTGAACCATCAATTTTTCGGAGAAAGTTGTGACCTTTTGTAGACCCATATGAATGTATATAGATATGATGGTGGCAAAAAATCTCCCGTATATGTTCATCACTTGTGGATGTTTTGCTTTATGACAGACACTGGGGACTAGAAATGCGGGTCCTGTTCAGTCTCAGTTGGATCGAATAATCATAAGTTGCACTTCTGAGGACCGCCGTGAGAAGCTTTCTCGATACAGGAACAAGAAAAGCAGGCGAAATTTCGGTCGTAAAATCAAGGTAAAGACCTGAAAAGTGCTTTTAAGGTTTAGGATATATATATCTCGATTCCGTGTTGTTGGAAGCTGAGTATTGGGTTGATTCGGTATGTATGGCAGTATGCTTGCAGGAAGGCTCTTGCAGACAGTCAACCAAGGATCCGAGGAAGGTTTGCAAAGACAGAGGAGATGCAGAAATGAGGATTAGTTAGGTCCTAAAGACGAGCAAGAAGAATAGTTGGATGCAGTGTTAAAAATATAAGCCCACCCACCTCTTGTTTTTGTATATATGGGTTTGCCTGAATAAGCCTGAGTTAAGGATTAGGAAGAAAGAACAAGTTGTAGTAGTTACCCAAGTGATGCTTATATCTTAGATCTTGTGAAGTTCGCCTTCTCTAAATATAGAAGCTGTTTGACATTCCTCTCTATGGTTTCACTGTATATATAAGATTATATTATCTTCTTAGTTTCGTAACAGTTGATTTTGAAGTAGCTTTTGACTTTTGATGAGTGATTGTGAATCACCTTTCGAAAAAATGAAAAAATGAATGAATACTATGACATCTCTCAAGCATATATTTTTAGACGTTAAAACCCGGTTTTAGTATGGTCTCCCACACATACTTTTCCCATTTGTGTATGTGGTTGTCGATGCAAATAAACCAATTGACCAGGATAAGATGTATTTATTTATAATTATCAAACGAATAATAAAGTTTGTAATTTATATTAGAACACGAAGCTGAAGTTAATCGCATAAATAAGATGATATTTGGTCAATCAGAGTGAACTTTTTCAATAATCTATGTTTTGCAACCCTCCTTAAATTATTGATGAACTTTAATAATAATGCTTTGCGATGAAGGTCATCCGTTCATTCTTGGCGAGTATGTATTGGGAGCCAAGATTCAGCCCAAACCTTAAATTTACCATTTCCAAACCTTGTTCAAGTACCAACCATATCACGGAACTCATGTTTACTGGTAAACAAATCAACCCTTAAAACGAAGTGATTGGGGTCTCCATGTTTTTTGAGAAAAAAACACAGAGGTACTCGGTTTGTTCTAAACCGGAAAAACCCCAGAGATTACGTAAATACCCTTATAAGAGTTGTGAAAAAATTGGTGGGAAACTTTTCAATATTTTTTGTTTCCATTTTGTAGCTGTTTCTTTCATCAACCTCACTCACCGGTGCATAACAAAGCAGAACAGAGAACCAAAAAATTTTACATCAATAAAGATACGACATCTCTCCTGTGGAATAATAGTGTAAAAGGAGCGTTTCATGGATTGATAATTTTGGTTATTTCTTTTGTTCGTAGTAGTTGTAATCATACGAAAAACAAACGTAAGAAGAACACTGTCGTAGCCGTACCATGTAAGGGCCGTTCCAGCTTCCAAAGATCTTGGAACCTTACTAGATAAAAAAACACTAATAGCAATCTGATTTTGATATCAAAATGAAGAAGTAAACACAATGAATAATAAGACACGATCTTTGAATTGGTTTCGAGAAGACAAAGAAACGAGGAAGAAGAAGAAAAAAAGCGTGGAAATGCTTTACCCTCCTCACGCGCAAGTTAGCTTAACCACAGTAATGTGCACATTCACGCTATTCAGAAGGTGACGCCGATCAAAACGACCCACTTCTTCTGCGTCTTCTCTCTCTTCTCATCTCTGTCACGCCTTTCTCTCTCTAAAATCTTTTTTTTTCTTACCCAGAACAAAAATTGCCGAAATTTTCAATCTTTTGATTTTAAAACAATCTCTTCACAACATTTCTTCCGGTTATGTCATCCAAATCATAAGAAAGGACGCATTTTTAGAAGAAAAAAATTGTTCTTTTTTTCCTGGATTTTAAAGAGAGATATAGAGCGAGAGAAGTTAGGAACAGATCTCTCTCTTTCACTTTCTCCTTCTGCTCATTCGTGCCAAACGTCTCTCTTCTGCCACTACAAAATCTCAATTTTTTTAGCTTTCCTTGTTTGATACGACTGGTATGCGAATTTCAGTTCTGGGTCAGACAAGACGGAGGACTTCTCTTTGAGCATCGGAATTGGGGTCTGGGTTAGGGTTTGCGAGCAAATTTGGGAATTTGGAGAGGTTTTAGTTGCTGATTCTTGATTGGAACAGTGGTTTTATATGATACTCTGATTGGGTTCTGATTTTTTTTTCACAGAAGAGATATGATTATCAAACGGAAATTTAAAACCCAGATACCGAGTTTGAAACGGTGCTCCAGGAAGAAGAGAAAGACGAACTTGGGAGGTTACTACTACCCTCTCAATCTTCTTGGAGAAATCGCCGCCGGGATTGTTCCAGGTAGAGGACGGAATGGATTCTCTGCTTCGTGGTGCACTGAAGTTTCGTGTTCGATGAAACCTGTTGAGGTACACGAGTCAATGTCGAAGAGAACATCAGATTCCGGCACTGTGAGAGATCCTCCTCCGGCTGAAGCCTCTCGCCCACCGCTTGTTCGGACATCGAGGGGAAGGATTCAGGTACTTCCTTCTCGATTCAATGATTCGGTGCTCGACAATTGGAGGAAAGATAGCAAAAGTGATTGTGATCTGGAGGAAGAAGTAGAATGCAGGAATGAGAAAGTTAGTTTTCGGGGTTCTAAAGTTAGTAATTTGAAAAACAAGCAACTTGATAAGAGCCGCAAGTATAGTGCATTGTATAAAGAAACAACGTTTCACGAGCAACGTGGTGAGGCTCGTTCTAGTCGTGTTGACAGAGCGAGGGAAGATGAGAAGATTATGAAGAAAGAAGGTTCTTATGGGCCAGAGAACTTCTATTCAGGAGACTTGGTTTGGGCAAAATCTGGGAGAAAGGAACCTTTTTGGCCGGCTATTGTTATCGATCCAATGACGCAAGCACCCGAGCTTGTTTTGCGTTCTTGTATACCCGACGCAGCCTGTGTTGTGTTCTTTGGTCACTCTGGGAACGAGAATGAAAGGGTACGGAGAGACAAATAGCTTTCCAAATTTGGATCATGCCTTTTTTTGAGTTTTATATTTCTGACTGTTGTTTAATGTAAGCAGGACTATGCATGGGTGAGGAGAGGGATGATCTTCCCTTTTGTGGACTATGTTGCCAGGTGGGTCTCTGGAATTATCAGAAGAAAAAGTCTTAAATGTGGATTAGTGCTTAATAGATACCTATTCAGGTTCCAGGAACAGTCTGAACTGCAAGGGTGCAACCCTGGAGATTTTCAGATGGCACTGGAGGAAGCATTTTTGGCAGATCAGGGATTCACGGAGAAGTTGATGCATGATATTCACTTGGCTGCTGGTAACCCAACTTTTGACGATTCTTTCTACAGATGGATTCAAGAAACCGCGGTCTCAAATCAGGATCTCGATAACAATGCTCCAAGCCAGGCAAGTGTCTCTGTCTGTGAGTTCGTTGTGCAGGGGGTTCCTTTTCATTGGTTGGTTTTGTTCTAGTTCCCAAAACAACACAAGTCTGCTCAGATTTTAATTTCATGCCTATTGGTCCATTTTAATATGGCTTTCTATCTTATATCCTTTTGTGGAAATCTCCTACAATTTGGGCAACGTATCTAATTTACTTATGTATTACAGAGGCTGTTAAAAAAATTCGGAAATCCACTGGAATGTGTAGGATGTGGAACGATCATTTCTTTCGAGATGGCAAAAAAAATGAAAGCTCTGATTCCTGGAGATCAGCTGTTGTGTAAACCATGTTCAAGGGTATGTGGAATCCCTTGTTCTGTGATTATGCTTAGTGTAGTTGTATGTGGTGCAGAAATGGTTGCATATGTGTAAGCCTACTTTGGTTGTTGTTGCAGTTGACGAAATCAAAACACATCTGTGGTATATGCAAGAAGATAAGAAATCATTTGGACCGTCAAACCTGGGTACGAAATCAAAAATATTAGATTATATGGTGTAGCTTCATGTTTTGGTTGTTTTCTATTTTGACTTTTTGATATCTGTGTGCTAAACTAGGTGCGCTGTGATGGTTGTAAAGTCTGGGTACACGCAGAGTGTGACCAACTATCAGATAAGCATTTAAAGGTATGTTAATTTTGAATATTATCAAGGTTACACTATTCTAATCTGTTTGCGTGTGTTGATATCAAGCTCATTTGTCTGAAGGATTTGGGGGATACAGATTACTACTGTCCTACTTGCAGAGCTAAATTTAACTTTGAGCTATCAGATTCTGAAAAACAAAACTCAAAGTCAAAGTAGGCCTCGTTTTCTTAACTTTTGTTATTATTTTCGCAACAACTGCCTGTTGATTGCCAAATGTCTAAATTTGGGAGTTTTCTGGTACAGACTTAGCAAAGGCGATGGTCAGATGGTTCTTCCTGACAAGGTTACTGTTGTATGCGCTGGAGTAGAAGGAATTTATTTTCCGAGGCTCCATTTGTAAGCAGATACCATTTAATCTTTTCCTTACATCCCTCCAACTTCTCGTCCTGGGTTTACTTTTAAAATTTTTTCAAAGCAAGAACCTTTAGGGATTGCAGTTTACTTTCCCTAGATTTTCAGGTTTCTTTACTGAACGAATTTCAGATCGTCTTACTCCATCTTGTTTATTTACAGAGTAGTATGTAAGTGTGGCTCCTGTGGACCTAAAAGGAAAGCACTTAGTGAATGGGAAAGGCATACCGGATCAAAGGCAAAAAATTGGAAGACCAGTGTGAAAGTCAAAAGCTCGAAGCTGGCACTAGAAGAATGGGTTTGTACAGTCACTCTTCGTGTTTCTTTCAGAGATATTGGCTTCTTACTTCTGAGTTGTATCTGACTTACTTAAAAGTAAACTGACTTATATATCTGCCAAACCATTCCCTTACTCCGCAGATGATGAATTTAGCAGAGTTACATGCAAATGCTACAGCAGCTAAAGTTCCTAAACGACCGTCCATAAAGCAGAGAAAACAGAGATTACTTGCTTTTCTATCAGGTATAAAAGGAAATGAAATCCTGTAAGATGTTGCAAAGTTTCAAGTGCTTGTGTGATGCTTTTTTGCCTTTTCCTTTTGTCGGCAGAAACATATGAGCCGGTCAATGCGAAGTGGACAACAGAACGATGTGCAGTTTGCAGATGGGTTGAAGATTGGGACTACAACAAGATTATTATCTGCAACAGGTATTGTTTAATCTTTATTTACTCAAGTCATTTTGAAAATCATTACTTCATCCACCTGAATAAGCCATCAATGGTAAATGGGACTTGCCTTTAGAATCATATTTTTGCGTCTAATCTTTGCCTCACATGGAGTGTAAGATAGGGATTGAGGCATGGAGTGTAAGATAGGGATTTTTTTGCTAATTACTGTGGACAAAATATTTCAGCCAGAGGTTTCCGTTTTAACTTTCATGTAGTACCTTTTGGCGAACAGAAGATGGTTATTTTCCATGGAATACTTAAAGGCGACTTGTGAAAAACATCATCTGTTATCATTGTAATCAGCAATTTAAGATGCTTCTTTCTTTCTTTCTTTTTCTCGTCAGATGCCAAATAGCAGTGCATCAGGAATGCTATGGCGCTAGACATGTTCGTGATTTCACCTCATGGGTCTGTAAAGCATGCGAGAAACCAGATATTAAGCGCGAGTGCTGCCTCTGCCCTGTAAAAGGTAGGCCTTTCCATTTTGTGACACTAAGATATTTCTTTCTTTCTTGTGAACCTATATTTAACATGGTCTTAGCTTCACCGTCTGAGTTAATAATGCTACAACTTTTTAAAAGTTTCCTTCTCTAAAGTGGTTGCTTGCCTGAAGGCACTTTTATTTATTTCCTTCAAAGATGGCTTCATAAAGTATATTCAACTCTCTATTTCCCTTACAAGATATAGGCTGTATCAAACATATGGTATCGCTGCCCGTTAACACTATTAATGGCTCCATGTTATTTTCACTAATGATAGGAGGTGCATTGAAGCCAACAGATGTGGAAACGTTGTGGGTTCATGTGACGTGTGCGTGGTTTCAGCCTGAAGTATGTTTTGCAAGTGAAGAAAAAATGGAACCAGCTGTTGGGATATTGAGTATTCCATCAAGTAATTTCGTGAAGGTTAGTTTAATGTTAACTTGCTGTGTTTAATTTTGGATGCACTCGAAAGTACTCTGTTCATAAATGCCTGTGAGCAAAGCTAAAATGCAAGAACCTTCTGTGTTTTGATGGATTTCAGATATGTGTAATATGCAAACAAATACACGGCTCGTGTACTCAGTGTTGCAAGTGTTCTACGTATTATCACGCCATGTGTGCCTCCCGAGCTGGTTATAGAATGGAGGTATGCTCTCTGTATCTGGAACCATCTTTGCTGTAGTCATTTGTTGTGGAGGTTTCTGATAGCAGATAGACAATGTGTTTTGCCTCTTCAACTTCTTAAGAACTTAAGCGTTCTGTTTTACTTTGCAGTCTATTGTTTTACTCCTTTTAAATAGGCATATTTCCATGCATTATGTATGTAGTTACACTGCTTGGAGAAAAATGGTCGCCAAATAACAAAGATGGTGTCCTATTGTGCTTATCACAGGTAAATTTCTCAATTCTCTTCTTCAAGAAGCTTTGGTAGTACGATGTCAGGTTCTGAATTATGTTTTGTCTTTTTCTTTGGTGTAGGGCTCCAAACCAAGATAATGTGTTAATTATACAAACTCCTTCAGGGGTCTTCTCTGCAAAAAGTCTTGTACAAAACAAGAAGAGAGGCGGTTCCCGGCTTATTTCATCAATCAGAGAAGATGATGAAGAGTCACCCACAGAGGATACTGTTATATGTGATCCATTTTCTGCTGCTCGTTGTCGAGTATTCAAAAGAAAGATCAATAGCAAGAAGGTATTATTTTGGGTCTTATGCACAAAAAGTCTGTATGTTCCATTGTGCATCCCTTTGTCTACTAGGCTGATCTTGGTTTTTGTAGAGGAGTGAAGAAGAAGCAATCCCTCACCACACAAGGGGACCGCACCATCATCCTTCAGCAGCAATCCAAACTCTAAATACATTGAGGGTAGGAAAATTTCCATGCAGTCCTTTTACTCCGTTTTTCTAACTATTATTTTGGTCTGACAGTTTTGGGTTGTATTACGTGTAGCATGTGCCAGAAGAACCCAAATCGTTTTCTTCTTTCAGGGAACGACTTCAACACTTGCAGGCGAGCATTCTCTGATGTTTGAAAGAGATTGCAATGTTCAGGTTTTCTTCTTTTGGTATTGTCAAATCTAACAAGTAATATTTCACGTGACAGAGAACAGAAATGGACCGGGTCTGCTTTGGGCGATCTGGAATACATGGATGGGGTCTTTTCGCAAGAAGAAATATCCAAGAAGGAGAAATGGTTCGTAGGCACACCACACCCATTTGTGATATTAGATTTTGTCTATTTGGGATGAGAGGAGTGTTGACTGTTGAGAGATGCTATTGTATTTCAGGTTCTTGAATACAGAGGGGAACAGGTGAGAGGTAGCATTGCAGATTTGAGAGAAGCACGGTATCGCAGAGTAGGGAAGGATTGCTATGTGAGTTGAAACAGTTTCCGTTTTATCTCCATAGATTGTCTAATTCTCTCTATATCTCTCTTGACTAAGGGAATGATTTTTGTTGCAGCTGTTCAAGATCAGTGAGGAAGTAGTGGTTGATGCTACAGATAAAGGGAATATAGCTCGGCTCATCAACCATTCGGTAAGCAGCGTGGAATAGACTTTACGTTTTATAAAGATTTAGAGACTGTGAAGCCTACCTAAATCACGATACATGGTGCAGTGTACACCAAATTGCTATGCAAGGATTATGAGCGTAGGAGATGAGGAAAGCAGGATTGTCCTCATCGCCAAGACCAATGTAGCTGTTGAAGAGGAGTTAACGTACACTACACATTTCTATACACTTTTCTTCAATCTAAAGCTGATGATTGTCATAGTTTAATAAATGTTGTGGGTTATTTTGGCAGGTATGATTACTTATTTGATCCAGACGAGCCAGAGGAATTCAAGGTGCCGTGCTTATGTAAAGCCCCCAACTGCAGGAAATTCATGAATTAATGGTAGGCGCTTGTTTACTTCGCACGCTACAACACCGAGAAGAAAGAAGCCAAGGCAAGATTCTCTTTTTTCTATATATATTTGGCTCCACAAAAAACAATAGATTTATAGGTAGAAACATCAAAGTGATTTAACTCTTATCTATTCTGCGTCTCTGTATAGAAAACTCATTCGTTTCACAATTTCCTGGAAAAATCCAATTTCATTCATTTTTCCATCTTTTTCATTACGGTTAGAACAAAACGAAACAGAGTGAAGGAGAGATTATGAGCAAAATTGATTATGAAGATAAAGAAAGAGAGAGAAGGGATGGAAATGTTAGAAAATGTATCAATGATGATGTATCCGAGTTATTACTGAGTCATCAGATTCAGGAGCTGATAATACCTTTGAAAAAACATCATCCTCAACAATTACCACAACACCCTTCTTCATCTTCTGACAATGTCTGCATCTTCCTGAGCAGCCTCAGTTGAGTTGTTGCCTGGATTGAGAGATGAAGCTCTCTCTCTCTCTCTCTCTCTCCCTCTTCTTTTTTCTCTCTATTTCAGGTGATGCAGCTTCCTGCTCCAGTATCCAGAAGCATATCATCCACTTCCAGATTGGTCTTTGTGTCATCGCCCAGATCAGGAGGAGAGAATTGAGTGAGGCCCCTCCTCAATTTTAACATCCGGAAGACCCTTCTTTTCATACCTCTGCTCCTTGTACAGCTCCATAGCTATCTGCACGTTCAACATATCTATATTGACTGAACAACTTAATATAAGAATAATATGGTATGGTCATAACCAGAGCTGTTTTTGTCCAAAGTCTTTTTTACCTGAAACACTGAATTGTTTTCAGTAGGGGTTAGTGAAGTCAACGAGTGCCACGTCAGACGAGTTGTTGTGCGTGTGCGCCTAAAATATCTTGTAATGGGCTTCAAGCACTGTTTAAGGTTTTTGACGGCCCAATGGATGAATTGACTCTATCCACTTGAGCTATTTTAACCCCACACCACATAAGGTTAATCGCATACCGGATAACATCTCATCGATTATGAAACATGTTTAGGTGTCTAATTGAAAATTAATTCTATAAAAAAAATGTTTAGCTGTCAACTACGTATAAGCAAATTCTAATAAACCTTTAAGGAAATTGTGATTATGTGCTAAACAAATATCATTTGTGAGATATATACTCAAATGGCGAGAAGATCTCAGAAATGCTATTTGTTTAACACATAATCACAATTTCATTGGATTAGGATGTGTTTTGACAGGTCGGATCATAATCCAAGAAAATGGGAATACAGATAAGTTAAAAATAAATTCACTTTAGATAATAAAACTTGAGGGTTATAATCGTCAATAAAAAAAGAAAAGAGCATCCTAATCCTACTACAGGCCGACATGTAAAATGGCAGTACCGTGATTAACTTCAAATAACAGGTGCTAATAAACTGTGTTGTCTTGACTCTTGAGTGAAGAAAAAAAAAAACACAAGAGACAAATGATTTAAGCATTGTTTCTGTCCAATCAGATTATAATTAGATGCGTCTTTATAAATAAAATCTGTGAGGTCATGTCACTAAATTAAAATACGAATATTCCGAGTGAGAGAGGTTTTAGTTGGTTGGGGCGTTCAGTTTTTTGTATGGCGATCATTCTATAGCCAATACTCTAGATCAGATCTCCGACGTATACAGATTCATTTTGGATCAGTCTTTTTGCGTTTCTTTCATTCTCTGTTTCTGTCTGTGTGTTTCTCTATGGGGTGTGAGAGAGTTATTAGCCGGAGAATGATGAACAGTGACGAGATTGAGAAGGTGGAGAGTGAGTACATCAAGAAACACCATAGACACGAGCTTGTAGAGAATCAGTGCAGCTCTATGCTCTTTAAACATATCAAAGCTCCTCTTCATCTCGTAAGCTCTCTCTCTCTCTCTCTCTCTCTCTCTCTCTCTCTCTCTCTCTCTCTCTCTCTCTCTCTCTCTCTCTCTCTCTCTCTCTCTCTCTCTGTTTCTCCAATCGATTTCAGATCCGAAAATGTTCAAGTTTTTGTATTTTCAAATGCTATGTCGTTAAAGATTCGATGTTTTTGACATGTTACTTTTGTTTTTTTGTAAAAGGTGTGGTCACTTGTGAGGAGATTCGATGAACCACAAAAATACAAGCCATTTATTAGTAGGTGTGTGGTACATGGGAAGAAGCTAGAGATTGGTACTGTAAGAGAAGTGGATGTGAGATCTGGATTACCAGCTACTAAAAGCACTGAGAGATTGGAGTTTCTTGATGATGATCAACACATTATCTCCATTAGAATCCTCGGTGGTGATCACAGACTCAAGGTAATTCTGGATTCTTTAATGTGTTAGTAACTGCTTTTTTCCGACAAGGTTATGGTTTTGTCTAAGTTCAGGCTGTTCTTTATCCAACCAGAACTATTCCTCAATCATTTCGTTGCACCCGGAAACGATAGACGGAAAAACAGGGACATTGGTGATTGAGTCGTTCGTGGTGGACGTGCCGGAAGGTAACACAGAGGAGGAGACTTGTTTCTTCGTTGAGGCTTTGATTCAATGCAATCTCAAATCTTTAGCAGATGTCTCTGAGCGTCTAGGATCAGAATCTATAGAGAAAGTATAATGGATGGATAAGAAAGTTTTCAAAAGGGAATGGGTGAAGAAGCTTCCAAAGGTGAAGGAGATGAACATATTTCAATAATCTTCCTTTGATAGTGATGTGTTTTTCAAGTCTATATGCTTTCTTTTGTTCCTTTCTCCATTTTGTGGATTTTTGTATATAATCATGAATTCAATAAGATTTGGTATTTGTTAATGTCTCTATTTTTCTTTTTATAATGCATATAGTATAATATCTCATGACAAATAAAGTTTAAGTCCTAGATATTTTTCATTGTGTTTGATATTTTTCTTTGTGTTCTGACAAATGCAATAATATATGTAATTATACTTACTGACAAATAATATCTTAGACGTGTAGATGGTTTTATGTCGACATTGACCAAAATTCAAACTTCAAAGTATATATAATATAATATACATTTACATATATTTAATTAAGAAGATACAACTTCCTTGGAAATTTTTTTTTTTTTTTTTTTTTTAACATCACCTTCGAAATAAAATAAAGGTGTCGCTTGATGGCTCTCTAGCTAAGGAACTCAACTTTTTTTTTGTCTTATATTACTAGACGTCGGTCCTACAAATATCTCTGCTTTTTGTAATTCTACGAACCAATAGGCATTTGTTGGAAGTCAAAAAATGGTAAGAGGAGCTTTGTGGATTAGGTTTGTAGATAATGACCGGCCACAAAAGCTGCCAACTCCATTGTACAACTCTTTGTTCCCCCCCCCCCCCCCCCTAATAGTTGGCATTTTTCTTCAGTTTATTTGTATATTCACGTTCTTTATATAGTAAAGAGGTTGAAATAGAAGTATAGTAAGAAAATATCACAAACTGTCATGTTTTCTATATAGTGTGAATGTGATACTGTCGTTTTCTAAATAGTTATCGTTATTTCCTGTGGCTAGATAGTCTCATTTAAAATAGTGAAAAAAATATAGTGACCTTTAAAACTTATTTATTAGAACTTAACTATCCATATTTTTACTGAAAACATTATTCAATTATCAAAGATTATCATATATCTCACTATTTCAACTACGAATTTCATTTTATTTTTCAGTTAATATTATTACTTTACTGATGTTTATCAAATGAACAAGTTACTTTTCTATTTATCTCCCTCTTAATACATGTTTTTCCGGGTCGTGATTTGTGGAGACATAAGATGATGATGATAGCACTAGCATTATTAACCATTAGTCAAGCATCTGATCTAACTATGAAATGGGTATTTCATATGATATTTTGGCAAGTCAGATAATATAGTAACTGCCTCTTAAAGAAAGTGGAATGGTAAAATGAAACTAAATGAGGTATATAAGAAAAAAACAACAATCATGAGATGAATAAATTCATCTGCTCTTGTAAAGGATACTAATAACCTTTCTTTAAACATTGGATCATAAATTTATTTATGATTGTTATGAGCTTTTAGTCGTGAAGTTTGAGGCAGTCCAAAAAAATATTTGTACCGTTCAAAAACTGATTTTTTTTTTGTTGTTGTTGTTGTATCCACACAATATTTCTCGGAAATGTACATGCTTGAAGACATACATTGTGGTGCCATTTTGTAAAATGCATCTTATAAGTATATGAGGTGACGCAAAAGTTGTGTTGAGTATTAATGATGAAGAACAGCACAATAAAAAAAGAAGCGTGAAGAAGAAGAAATGCCAGCAAAGACTTGTCACACTGCGAATAGCCGTTTTGCTTAGCTCACAAAACTAAAAGTAAAGAGCAAAAGCAACTCTTATCAGTTTGTGAGGTTTGGTGAGATTATTTTAAAATGAGAAAGAAACTAAATCAAAGACAACTTCGTGGAAGCTGCATAAGGAGACTAGGTTAAAACTGTGTGTGAGTATATATGTTGTGCATTGCTTGTATATAAACATAAGAAAGTAGAGAGAACATCAATCATTGTGTAATCTAGTATTGAGTGTTGTTGCACAAGAGTGAATGAGAGTGAATCCTAGAGAGAGCTTTGTAAGGGTTTTGTGGGTGAGAGTTTCTGGAGAGATGTAAAAAAAGAGAAGAAAAATCTTGGTTTAAGTGCTCTGTTTTGAAGAAAAAATCTGTGTTGCTTCCATGTTTAGTGTTTTGAGAATATTCGATTTCTCAAAATCAACTAAAACTTTAGTGTGTAGTTTGTTTATTCAAGCCAAAAGAAACGTGAACAAGAATATTTAAATACAAGCTTATAACATATTAACATTTTGCTAATTTGCTAATTCAACGTGAAAGCAAATTTTTACTAAAATTTAATAAAACATTATGAAACACATAACTCAAATATTTTTTTTTAAATCTTTTTGTTGTCACTTAACCACCAAATTATAATCAGTACTTAAACAAGAATTAAAACGAACACCTCATGATTTTGAATTTTTTGATTAAAATATCAAAAACAAAAAATTTCGAGTGACCAATAAGTCCATCTATAACAGCCAACATTAAAAAGAAAAGAAAAAAATGGAGATAAACACAAATATAACGGTGGAATCATTGACACGTGGATTGCCACTCTTAAGGCCTCTTCACCACCAAATTACTTGCATAGCAAAATAATTTTAAAAATTGTGGAGCCCCGAAAAATCGAAATTTCTAATTCAATGGCCTTCGTGAAGACCTTACTTGCTGACAAAACTAAAAGGACCGTCTCTGTTTTGCCTAATTTCGTTATTACGTGCTATTATTGGTTAAATATTTTCAACTGGTTTAAGTTAAACACACGGTTTGAGTCGGTACAGAAATATTACGGGGTAGACTCTTCAACACGTGGGTCGCCACTCTTTAGGTCTCTTCACCACCAAATAATAATAAAGCACCACATAATATATACTTGCTTTTTAATAATTGGCTCCTGGAGCCCCTACGAATTCGAAATTTCTCATTTAGTGGGCTTCGTTAAGATATTACTTGCTGACGAAAATAAGACCCGGCTCTGTTTTTCTTTTTGCCTAATTTCGATTGATGACGTGCTAATTATTGCTTGAATATTCCAATCGGTTTACCAAAACCGAAGTCGACATCTCGGGTTTGTTCGGCTTGTAGAACCTTCCAAAACGCCGCGTTAAAGCTTTAGGGTTTCTTCTGCTGTGTGGCTACCCACTGAAGTCTCCAGTGTGTTCCTTTGTGGCTCTCGTTTGCCCTATTCTTCTCCCCCCCTCTCGTTTTTTTCCTCTTCTCCAAGGAATCTGGAAAAAAAAAATAAAACCCTTTTTTTTCTTCCTAAATCTCTGAAAATAAGAAAAATTCCTATTGAGAAAACACAGATTCAAATCGAAGCCTTTGGTTGAATCAAAATCTCTGTGTCGACTCTTTACCGAGAATTCGGGTAGATACAGAAGAAGCTAAATGGTTGAGGCAGAGCGTCCGGAGAATATTTGGATTGCTTCTGAAATGTCGTCGTCTTCGTCTCCGTCGGCAGTAGAAAGCCATGATTTTTCGATCATTGATTCGACTAATGGAGTAAGAGATGTTAGAGGATTTGGTATAGCTCCCCGGCCTCAGTTGGAGAAGGGTTTGTCGAAGAACGATCTAGGGTTCATGGAAAATGTTTTCTCGGCCGCCGGAGCTGCGGTTTTGTCCGCCGTTACTTTAAATCCTCTCGACGTTGTCAAGGTAGGAGATTTTCAGTTGTTGTGTTAATTCGTAAATTCGCCTGGAAATTTATATGTTGTTTTACCGGCGAGGGGTT
Organism: Crucihimalaya himalaica; assembly: GCA_004349715.1. Lineage (NCBI taxonomy): Eukaryota > Viridiplantae > Streptophyta > Magnoliopsida > Brassicales > Brassicaceae > Crucihimalaya > Crucihimalaya himalaica. The sequence goes on along the minus strand of SMJT01000006.1, from coordinate 4,235,996 downwards.
TAATGTTTCTACTGTGATTTGTTTATCAGACTCGATTGCAAGCTCAAGCCGCCGGAATGTCTTACTCTCACCCACTCAGTAACTCCATTGGACGCATGGCATTTTTTGGACCAAACATGGTATGTGTCTGAATTTTGTTTTTTTTTGTGGGAGAGTTGTTTTAAAGGTTTCTTCTACCATTTTCACTGTCCAGTTACTTAATCTTTTCATTCGGGTTCAGATGTTTGCAGACTTGAGATGTTCTCCTTCATGCTCACGCGCTGGTGTTCAAGGTACTGTTTCTATTTGCCCGCCGGATTGCTTCCAGTACAAAGGAACATTTGATGTCTTCACCAAGATCATACGACAGGTGAGCGTGTGGAACACATTTTCTTTCATCTTGTTGAGAGTCTCGCAGTGTTAAGAAGATGATATAATTAGCTATTTGAGGTTTTTTTTTGTATGTGGCATGATTTTTTAGCTAGAATCTTCCTATTTCTCTATATCCTAACGCAAGGACTGATGCAGGAGGGCCTGGGACGCCTGTGGAGAGGGACTAATGCTGGTCTTGCCGTAGCTGTGCCCATGGTATGCTCTTTTGTTTACATATGCGGGATTTATTTGTTTGGATAGACTATGGATTAGTGAACTCTCAAGTGTTGCACAGGTTGGGATGTATCTCCCATTCTATGATATGTTTCGCAACCGGTTGGAAGAATTATCTCGGGAGAAAGCTCCTGCTACGACATGGTGTGTACCTGTTGTGGCAGGGTCCTTAGCTCGGTCGTTAGCTTGTACAGTGTGCTATCCTATTGACCTTGCAAGAACGCGTATGCAGGTACTGGCTTGTACTTTGTCTGTGTGTAGTCTTTTAACTCAAGACGTGTGTTATGCTTTTCAAGGAGATCTTTCTTTTTGAGGTGTAGTCTTTCTTCCCACGACTCGCTAAATATTCTATTTACTGTTTTCTTTAAGTAGGCATTCAAAGAAGCAAAAGGCGGTATGAAGCCTCCGGGAGTTCTTAAAACTCTGGTTGGTGTAGTCTCTGAAGTCAGGACAGCAAATAACCTTGAACGTAGTTGTAAGTTATTTCGTCTTTCATCTCAAGACACGGAAATGACAATATTTGATATTCTGAAGTCATCATCTCCAAAGCATGTATAATCAAGCAGAGTTTTCCCTCTCTTAGACATACCACTAAATTAGCAATCACAAGTTCACAACCCAAGATGCATGTGTGTGGACATTGACACCAAGAGCCAGGGTTTTGTTTTGTTTAGTCTTTGATATACATTTTTCTCGTAACAGTGCACAACTATCGTGTTCTCTGGAGAGGCTTGGGTGCACAGCTTGCCCGTGACGTTCCATTCTCAGCAATCTTGTGGGGGACCCTCGAGACAGTAAGCCCTTTGACATGTTTAAACATTTTACAATGCAGAGAGATGTTTGTAAAAGGCAGTTTAAGCCAAATAGATAACCCAAGTAAGTGAATTGGTTTGACTTTCCCCTTTGGTGCAGATGAGAAGAAGGCTTCTTGGAGTTGTGGGCAATGATACAAATCTTCTTGGTGTTTTCGGTGCAAACTTTTCTACTGGTTTTGTAGCTGGAAGTATTGCCGCTGCTGCTACTTGTCCTCTTGACGTTGCAAGAACAAGAAGACAGATAGAGGTTTGTTTGCTTTGCATCGCCTTCCTCTAGAAACTTGTCTATTTACTTATAAGACCATTCTTGTGTTTATTCCTTCCATGAATTCAGAAGGATCCTGGTAGAGCATTGATAATGACGACGCGACAGACACTAATAGAGGTTTGGAGGTATGTCTGCATATTTGAAAGATTCCGTTTTTTATCTGTCAAAAGCTGTGTTTGTATTGAAATAAGACATAGCAACAATTACATACACACAGGGATGGAGGGATGAGAGGACTCTTCACGGGAATGGGTCCACGAGTGGCACGTGCAGGACCTTCGGTAGGGATAGTGGTTTCCTTCTACGAAGTGGTCAAGTATGTTCTGCATCGCCACGCTTCATCATGACCCAACAAAGTCACTAATCACCTACACACGAATGTGGATACGGCTTTAGGTTGTAGCTCTTTTTTTTGTTAACTAACAGAATAAGTTAAACAGGCTCAATTCTCCATAATCCCGTGTTTCCTCTGTTTATGAGCTTGGAATTTTGTCCAGTTATTAAAATACCGGCTGTTTAATCTTGTTTTCGTCGGTTCGATCTTGCATCAAAGAAAGTGGTGCAACTTAAGTCAACAAAAGCTTCTGTTGCAATACGTGAAAAGAGTTTATGTTGATGGTTTGTACTTAGCAGTCGTAACATATGGTTAGTATTTAATAGTCATGCTTGTGATGAAAATTGAGAGGCCCATGAGCCCATCCGCTCATGTCAGCTCTAACATTATGAAACATACCTCCATAATGAACTACAATCAATAGAGGCTAGGGTTCAAACCTACTCTGACTTATGGTATTCTCCAACAGCCCAAAAGTGTTGTTGAAAAAATGTCAATTTTCAAATGTAAGACGCACCAGTTAGAATTGGTCTCAACTCTTAACTAATACGTTGATGAAATATTACCTTCCCTCGCTTTATCAATATATATATATATGTATGTATGTATATATATATTTCATTCACTCACGTTAGTTCTTATTTTAACAATCTCCGCCTAGTTCCGATTATTTTTCGTCTAAACGGTAGATTTACACCATCCGCCTCGATTAATGACTAATCTTTAAAAAAAATTAGTTATCTGATTACTCTCCGCCAAATCCGATTAATCTCCGTATAACCCAGTTAATTTTTACATAATCTTTACTTATTTCGATTACTTTTGGATTGTAAGTATAAAACAACTTTTTTTTTGTTACTTAGACGTTTAGATAAATTTGTGATGTTAAACAATAACATATGTTCATAAATTTAATGAAAATCATAAAATTTTGGGGTTAAAAAAATAAATTATATAAAACTTTTATTATAATATGTTTTTTAAAACATAAATTATCTTAAAACTAGTTTCTGATTAATTTCCGTGTAATCTCTAATTTTCTCGTTAGACGGTACGTTTACCTCGAATGTCTGACTAGCGTCTTAACGATATTTTAAACACAATCTTATCACACGAGAGCCTTCCAAATGAATTTTGAAACGCACTATTACAGTTAAATCCTCACTTGTAACCCGACGACGTGTAAAACATCATTCATATTTTCCAGATAGTGATATAAGTCTTCGTTTGTTGAAAAATAATGTCTGTGTTTTCCACATAAAAAATGCGTTGACGATGTCATCGGCTTTTCTCCGACGCTGACCTATTTTGTACTATTTTCTAATAGATTTCTTCTACTTTTCTTTTATTAGTCCTTTTTGATATACTCCGACAAACATTTAAGAAACAAAGTAGGCGACTTTTTACAGTCAACATTAAAATAGGAGACTTCTAATATTACCTCATTTCCATAAAAATTGATTTTCTAAAATTTTATTTTGTTTTATAAAAATTGATTTACATTCTAGTTAATACATTTTTTGTTAAACATAATTAATTTTTTTGAAAAATTTATTTTTACTGAAAATTTTTAATCGTAACTCTTATTCTATTGGGTTTTAAGTATTAATGAAATAAAAAAATCATTTTTAAAAAGTTATTAATAAACAAATTAAATATTATATTCAATTTTTGTGCGACGGAGAGAGTACCTTCTTTGATACAAAAAGTAGGAAAAAAAACAGTAAGGCATGTCAATCAATAGCAACAATTTAATTTGGTCAATCATGATGTTCTAAATTTGAACTTTTGGTAACGACATAAAATGCTGCAAACCACTGAGGATTCAATAAATATTTGCATCCATTACGCGCAACCATAGTGAATACATTTCCGAGTTTGATTTTATTTATATTTAAAATTCGTAAACCAAACAAAACATTTAGCTTTAGTATGTCAAACCTTTTTATGTGGCCACTTTGTAAATGAAGACTATTTGTTTAGAAGAAAAACACCTGGCCGATGTAATTAACTGTTATAGTTTATAAACAAAAAGTGACTAATTAGTCATCCTGCATGTCTACGAAAAGTAATAACTCTTTTCCTATATATACTTTCCGCAATAAGTTTTAAACTGGCTATGGTTTCATTGATCATAATGTTGAAGAAATATTTTAAAATATTTTCTTCAAAAGAAAGGGACTCGTAGATGTCTATTTTAACTATGTCTTATTGTCATAAATCTATATTTGGATTTGACTCCAATATAATTTCAATGAAACTAATCGGCACAGAGACGGTAGACAAAATCCAAAGGACCTATTACTATATTAACTATTTGGCACACAAAAATGTGGTCACCAATGTATACCCTATGAGTTCAAACATAGTAGTGATATATCAAAAATGGTACAAGTTAACATGTGGAGAGGCGCTTGAGATTATTATTTCTTACACTAGTGCAACATTTCGTACTCATTCAATTTCTTACCTAGTAAGTTGTAATATAATGATCTCATATGGTTTGGGACATAATTATTTGTACCTTTTGCTTCTCCCTTGTGATGTTCGGCATTTGTTATGATTTGGTTGTTAGGAAGGTACGTTAACAAAATTAGGTGTTGGATTCAATATCTTAAGGATAAATCATGTATTTACCGTAAACCTTTTTCCTATTTAAATATTTTGATACTATCAACTAATATTACGCTTTCTTGAAGATCAAGTTTTAGAAGAAAATATTGAAGTTGGGAACACATATTTTTCATATTTATAGGATCGAATCAAACTTTTCAAAGGTTTAAACAAAATTCAATTATTGAATAAAACCGAAATTTGTAAGATCCGGGCAAATATTTCGTACCTATAAATAGAATTGGAAGTCATTCTCGTTGGGTTTCAATTGAACACCAATTGGAAATTTTACCTTTTTGTCTATAAGATAATATATAGCAAAACCAGAAAGTGACGAATTGTTCAAAATCTAATCGATTGAGAATCAGTCAACGATGATTTATAAAATCATATTTAGTAAAAAATATATTCTAGTCAAAGTTTTATTCTAAGTAATTTTATATCAGAAAAGGATAGTTTCCAATTAGCTTTTTTTTCTAATAATATTATTATTTACCGCCAGCGTCAGAACACAAACTTCACTTTTTAATATAGGAAAGGCAAAAAGAGCACCGACTGAGACCTGACCCCAAAAGCCAACTTGCTCCACCGGTCACTACCGTGATTTGCGCCTCCTCGTGTGGTCTCACCAAAGAGAATTTTAGTTTCGCTTTTAATAATCAACTCATTTATACAAAAAACACACAATAACACCATAAACACGTTCGTGCAACCCAAAGAAATTGACAAGAACAACAAAAACTAATTAATTAATTAATTACTTATTCTTCCCAATATTTCTCTAAAACTGTTTTACAAGCCGACGACAACATTAAATTACTTTCGACAAAATCATTAAAAACTAGAAAGAAAAAAAACAAAACTCCAGACAAAATTTGACTCACACGGGCGATATTTGCAACCGAACCGGTGCTTGGTTATGAGAAAGATTTCACACAAGTAAAAGATCGGATATCAAAGAATCATCAAGATCGTTGAACAATGAACTAATCTCTTTGATATCGGAAGAGTAGCTTTCTCCTGTGTTGTTTATGTTATCAAACAACATAAGATCGTTGAAGAAATCATTCTCTGATGATTGAATAGGAGACATAGGTTGATCGAAGATGGAGATGTCTGGTAGTGATTCGTTGAAATAGTTGTCGAGAAATGGAATGTCCAATGGAAATGAATCATCAGTATTATTATTATTACCTTCTCCAAGATGCCAGCTTATTGGTTCTTGTTCTGGTTCAAGAAACTCTTGTTTAACCGGTTTGACATGACCATTGGTTGGCTCCTCGGATACATATGTTTGGTAGTTGAGAACCGATGTCGGAGATGATAGATGTTGAGTGTCGTCCATTGACTCTGATGTCGAAACCGATATGTTGCTCTCCTGTGGTTGTGGTTCTTGTTCTCGTTCTGGTTGTGGTTCTTGTTCTTGTTCTGGTTGTGGTTCTGGTGGTACGGTGAAGTTGGTTAGAGCAGCGGGGCCACGAAGTTTGATTGCTGCGTTGTCGTAGACGACGGCAGCTTCCTCAGCCGTAGAAAAAGTACCGAGCCAGATTCTCCGGCGTTGCTCCGGATCACGAATCTCCGCCGCCCATTTACCCCATGGTCGCTGTCTCACGCCGCGGTACTTCTTCTGATTTTTAACCGGAGGATCAACGGTGACCTTTTTCCGGTCCTTGGTCGGAGAAGCCGAGACTTGGTCGGAGGTAGGCTCAGGCTCGACTGTGATCTCGTTAATCAATTTCTTGACACGTCTCCTAGGGAACAGAAACTCATCCTCGTCGCTTGATGAATCAGTTGCGTCACGATCAATCAGACACACCCGAACCAACCTCGTCGAGTCACGACCACTCATCTTCTTCTCCACACAAGACTTTTTAGTGTACTTTCTGATAACAGTCTTGTGCTCTGTGTACTTCACTGGTCTAAAATCCATATATTCATCCATCATTATCCCTCCTTTCACCTTTTTTTTTTTATTCACCAGTTTGCAGAAAAAAAAGACAGAGATTCTGGTGAAAATCTTGAGAGATTTGTAAAGAGAGAGAGAGAGAGAATGTGAGTTACGTTTAAAGTGAAGATCAAAAGTCACTGTTAAATCCTACTTTATAGGATCTTTCGGTTTTTAGCCATAATTGGCAAATATATTAATTATAAATAGAAAAAAATATTTTGAAAATTATTAGCCTTTTATTTACTTATTTCTTTTCTTGTATTAAAAGAGAGGCTATAAAAACCTGTAAGTTTAATGTGAAGATTCAAAATACTTTTTAATATATACTACCATTCATATAAAAATGTCATGTTAATATATTTCAACCTACCTATAACATTTGACATATACAATTTTTAAATATATATTTTGTTAAATAATAATAACTAATATTCACATTTTATCAGTTTATGGAAATCACACTAAAAATGTAAAATTTTAAAACGTTAAATTTTTGTGACGTTTCGGTAGACATTATTGGTAAGTACAATAACTAAAATATTTAGAAAAAATATATTTATATATTAATAGCTGGTATCTACCTTTTTTTTTTTGGTTTTTAACCTTCTCAATTCGTTTATTACCCACATATTTGATACAGTGAGATTTACCATACGGGACGCCGCATTCATACAAACAAATCAGATAGAGACACGTGTACAAATGAGATATTTTTCCTCTTTAAGATGACTAACTTGATGCTGAGTCAGCGCGTGGCTTCTAGTCTCGAAATACGCGATGCATAGCACGTGACCCCAAGATACCCGGTCCCCGTTTTTATTTTATTTTTAACCGTTCTCCTATTATATTTTAACTTTTTAAATGTCTTTTGAATTTTGTTAATATGTCTACTTATAAAAATATACTATATCTTAAAATTTTTTATCAATGACTTCACTAGGTTTGACCGACATCTGTAGCGACTTATGAACAACCTGTCACGTGATGTGTTTTCCTAAAGTGCTTATTCAACAGTTAAAAGTATACTATTTGAGTAAATGCTGTATTTATTTTCCAAATGAGTACTATGTATTTAATTCCGACCACTGCTAAAAAGGGAATCAATCTTATTTTCCGGTTGAGAATATATATTACTCTATATGTTTCACAAAAAATATTTTTAAAATTTTATTTTATTTTTATTTTAAAAGAAGTATTATTTTTTTATTTTTTGATGTAAAATTTGGTACAAAATTTCTAGTTTAATTTCAAATTCATAGAAAAATATCAAAAATCAATATAAATTTAAAGAATATAAAAGAAATTTAGGAAATATGTTCTTTAAAAAAAATATTTTAAAATGACATTTTTTGTGAAAGTATAATTTTTATTTTCCCTCTTGTTAGTATTAGTAAACTATTGTCATTTATATAAATGATAAGTAACGAGGCGAGCAACTTAGGATTTGGCGATAATGTTAAATATTTTCTATTATTTAATTAAACCTCCATTGATGAAATGATAAGGCGATTTTTAAAGGGCTTTTGATATAACTGTGTAAGAAGATGAATATTTATGTGTTGTGAACATTTTAAACATCTGAGAAACATAGTTATATTTAATTTAATTTAAAACATAATTTAGAGATGTTTCATTTAAATTATATATTAATAAAAAAAATACAATATATCATATATTGATCTCCATAGAGTAATGGTCTGACTTTGAATTTTGTTAAATTCAAAAACCAAATAGTTATAATTTTGTGTCGATAGATGTCATCTAGCTCGAACCGAGTTCTCATTTAGTTTAAGGGTTGGCAAAGCGAATGTGAAAAGTATGCCATGTTGAAACAAAAACCAGAGAATTTGTTTGTTAGGTAATTAGTCCGACGAGCAGCACAATAAGGCTGACTAAAAACAATCCAAAACATGATTGAAATGACATGAAATCCTGTGATCATATTTGGCCAAAACCTTAATAAACAATATTATTAATATTAAACGTTTCAAAACAAGAACACAACATCAGATTTTAGTACTAATTGACACCTCTACGTCATTGTAATATTTTCAATCGTTAATTATTTCTACAATAGCTAAATGAAATTATATAATTAGTAAAGAATAGTTCAAACAATGGCCCTCGTAATTTTTCACTGGTTTTGCAGATCATCAAAACATATTAATCATAACTTCCAGAAATAATGTTGTAGGTTAAAGAGAAACCGAGAGCGAAGACACCAAAAAAAATAAGGTGTGTGAGAGAAGGCGAGGACGATTAGATTCTAAAGAACCAAAGTGGGAAGAAAGAGAGAGAGAGAGAGAGACATGGAGAATCCTTTGGATTGACAAAAGACACACCCCGAGGTTTAGTGCAGTGTTCTTGGCCACTGTCCTCCATTGAGCCAAGTGACCAATCCACGTATATATTATATGCGCCCACATATACTATAAGTCTAGAACCCGTATTAATACGTACATATGTATTAATAAAAAACGACAATTAAGTGGGTACATTGAAATTTAGACCAACTGAATCTTGATTGGACTAGGCTTGACCACGTTTTTCTTTATTTCGAGATTAATCATAAAAATCAGTAACATCATATGTTTTTTTTTTTTTATCATTTTTTTTTATATTGCTTAAACCTACAAAAACGTAGAGATGGCCTTAACGACATTCAGACGCATGTATTGACTAAAAGAATGTCCAAATTTTTTCCTTCCATCCATCCTTAGAACTGTTCGGGTCAAGCATGACGTTTTTGTGAGTTAAAACTTTAGTATAGGACCACAATTCCCTTTTCAAGTAGCAAGCGAAAATCCAAAATCCAAAACTAAATTCTTCCGAATAATTAGCAAAATTTGATTAAAATTATTGTGTAGGAGAATCAGTTCATCTGCCTCTCCATGGTGAAAGAGGTGATATGATATCATGAATACGTACGTTCTATTTTGAAGCGATTACAACTTCTAACCAATGACAATATGACTTTATTGACGACCGTGTTGAAGTAATATATCCAACCCAATAATTTTAACTTTTTGCTATTTATAAAAACAGAGACTCGGTTCACCATTAATAGGTGACACGTAATAATTAAAATATTGCGCTGCAGATTTGTTCAAAGCTAATATAACGTGTCCATCTACGGTTATGAACGAAGAATCCAAATAGAAATAAACGAGACTTGATGGTAAATAAGAAAATAAATTAGGACAAAGATTCTAAAACGAAGAGCCACCCCTCAAAATAGCAAAACGTTGAAAGCTTTATCACCATTAGTTATATACTATAATTTGATGTACGTTGGTCTTGGTGCATATATAGCTTTAAACTAAGAACAAGCTCGAACTTTGATGGACAAATAAAGACTAGAGAAGGTCACCGCTTGAGTGATTATTTCTCAACCAAGTTTACGATAATATAAAAAATAGCAACATTAACGTGTGAGTTTCGAGTTTTCCCAAGCTAATGTATGTCTTGGAGCAGAAGCTATATGGTCGCAACTCGTGAATACTACTCAAGTCATTATCGTAGACAGCCTTAGTTTACAAGCAAGATATGTTGGTCTTTTGTGTAAAATATAAATAGCTAACATAGTTACTAGAAATTTTGTTCCGCAACATACACGAACTCAAACTCCATCTATGTTTCCTTTTTATTGGAAATAAAACTTCAGCAATATCTAACATTAAAGAATCGTAACTAATACCACTATTTAGTGGAAACTTCAACTGTAAAAATATTCTTATTTTTTATTAATCTAATTTAATAATGAACCTGGCGTTCACCATGCTCTCTTGGGCACGATCTCTCTCTCCCAAAATTACAAATATCCTTAGACGGGGACTTTGAACTATTTTAGACTACATATGTTATGGAGTATTAAATTTTCGGGGTTTTACATGTTCGGATATTTAAGAATAAGTAAAGGATAAAAACCTTAATTCGGTCGTTCGAAATAAAATAAAATAAAATACTATAGCCTTTAGAAATGTTCCATGCTCAAAGTGATCGTGTAATGGTTGTTTGGTTTCCTATTTATAGTTTTCGTGTTTTGGTACATGAAAATTGGCGTTGGTGGGTTGATATAATTTCTCATTTTAGTGGATTTAAATATGATTTTTTTTTAAAAAAAAATTCTTAAATTGGTGGAATACTTTTTAGATAGTCCGTTGAATTATGCAAAAGCCTCGAACTCAATAGAGATAAGGGTCGAGACTAATGAAAAACAAATCCAATGGTAAAACACTATTAATAACAAGGCAAATTTACGGGGTTTATAATACACTTTGTCAACTTCGTCTTTTTTCTGGCGTTATTTTATTTCTAGAACGTATATACCTCATGAACATATGCAATCTATGCTTAAAATGCTTAGTTCAAAAATATACGCACGTAATGTATATCAAAATTACTATTAACTATATAGTTAAGTCGTACAATTACAGATATAACATAGAACTATTATGAAGTAAAAGACAAAACTTTAAACAAAAGAAAATGTAAAAGACAAAATTAATCAATGCAACTGCTATGAACCCACACAAAGACCTTATGTGAAGCTGATTTTACATGTGCATATAGTGGTTGTTTAAATGCTTAAGGAGGAAAAATACCACTCGGTTCGAATAAATTTACTTTTAAATGTTTTATCAGTAGTGCTCGAGTAGTGAAAACACACATTTAAAAACTTATCGAATGGACTTGGAAGCCTCGGTAAACCCAACGTATATCAAAATATATAGAAGTGTTGGAGTTTCAAGAAAGATATACAATTCTCAAAATAATAAAGGCTAATATAAGAACGAGAAAAAAAAGACAAACCTGAAATGAATCAATTGATTACAGGGACAAGTGGGAGACTAGCACTTTCATTTAAACATAATATACATTCATGAATTATTTTGATGAATCGTTAACAAACTAACGTGAAATCTAAACTTTAATCTCAACATATTAAACCCTAACTGTTGTTTAAATCTCGTCGAACCTCATAAACTCCAAATCCTATCAACAACATGTGAAGAGGGATCTAACCTTCTATTTAAAATATTCACCATCACTGAAACATAACCTTAAAACCATAGAGTGACATATTTAATTGAGTTATACCGTCAAACTCAAACATAACCGCTTGTGAAAGAGAGAAATATGAGACGCAAGTCATCGTTCAATTTTTGAAGGGTCTTTATGCCAAAATGTTTTAGTAGCACCCACGGCTAAACCCGTTTGAGCATATACTAATTGCCAAGATAGCTGAATTTCCGTCCCCCTTTCATTGATCAACCTTTACAAGTATTTATAATCAAGAGTAGCTCCTACAATCCAGGAGATCAACCCAAATCTATGATAAACCCAAATCTAAAATGTTATCATTATCTCTAAACAATATTTATCCCAATACTCCCCTTCAAGGTGGTTCGTGAAGATCCCGAACGCCCATCTTGCCAAGTAATCGTTGAAACTGTTTGTTCGCAAGCGGTTTAGTAAGTATATCAGCTAGCTGGTCAGTTGTTCGAACATGTGGTGTGATAAGAGATCCATCTTGAACAGCATCACGTACAAAATGACAATCCGATTCAATGTGCTTAGTTCTCTCGTGAAACACCGGGTTTGCTGCTATATGAATCGCTGCCTGACTGTCACAAAACAAATACATCGGTGCCGTTTGATGAATACGAAACGCAGCCAGCAACTCCTTCGTCCATTTCAATTCACTTAACGTCATAGCCATTGCACGGTATTCTGCTTCCGCCGAATACCGAGATACCATGTTCTGTTTCTTTGTTTTCCAAGCCACTATTGAGTCGCCCAGCATCACAAGATAACCAGTTAGAGAGCGCCTAGTAATCGGACAAGCATTCCAATCCGAGTCGCAGTATGCAGAAATCTGCAGATCATTATTAGCACTCAACAAAATCCCTCGACCTGGAGCTCCTTTCAAATAACGAACCAGTCTCAAAGCAGCATCCCAATGCTTTTGTCTCGGCTGCTGGAGAAACTGAGCCAACACATGAACAGCATAGCTAATCTCAGGCTTTGTAACAGCCAGATAAACAAGTCTTCCAACCAGCCTCCGATACTGTGTCGGCTCAGTGTAGAAAGGCCCCTCGGCCTTGGCCAAATCATGGTTTTGCTCCATAGGCGTTCCTGCTGGTTTGGAACCAAGGAGACCACATTCCGTGACAATGTCTAACGCATATTTCTTTTGAGACAAATATATGCCATCCTTTCCTCGAGTAACTTCAATCCCCAAGAAATAGCGAAGAACACCTAAGTCTTTCATATGAAAACAGCGACTTAAATAGGACTTGAAACTGGATATCAACTCTGAATTATCACCACCCACAATTAAATCGTCGACATAGACCAAAACAAATAAGGTTTTACCTCCTCGAACCAATGTAAAGAGAGAGTAGTCCTTATGATTCTGTTGAAAACCAAACTCAAGCAGAGCTTTCGAGAGCTTCGCAAACCAACAACGAGGCGCTTGACGAAGTCCATAAATCGATTTCTTGAGACGACAGACGCGTTTGTCATCAGGCGAAGAGAAACCAGGAGGCAGTTTCATGTAAACTTCCTCCTCCAAATCACCATGTAAAAATGCGTTATGAACGTCCATTTGAAACAACTCCCAATTCTTTGCAGAAGCAACTTCAAGAACAATCCTAACAGTGGTCATTTTAACAACGGGAGCAAAAGTTTCTTTATAATCGACACCCTCTTCTTGTCTATTTCCAAGTGCAACTAGACGAGCCTTGTGTCGTTCAATCGTACCATCAGAATTAAATTTTATTTTGAACACCCATTTGCACCCAATAACTTGTTTTCCCGGAGGAAGTTCAGTAATGTCCCATGTGTGACTGTCTTCCAGAGCAACGACCTCTTTCCCCATTGCACCTCTCCAGACTTTATGCTTAACAGCTTCTTTGTAAGAGTTCGGTTCCACTGTTTCTTCAATAACCGCAGAAAATGCCTGCATCGCAGGGGACAATCGATGACAGGAAAGATAACGAGTTAGGGGATACAGAGACTCACCTGAAGACGATGATGGTGGAGCAGAGGAGACGTGATGGGTGTGTGTAGGGGCTTGTGCAGAGTATGTGACATATGGAGCAAGACGCACAGACTTCGTTTTTGTGCGATGTCCTCTGCCCAGAAGCTCAACATTCTCAGTATCTGCAGAAGACAAATCTGCAGAAATCGATTCTGCACCTGCAGGTGAAGACTCCGACGACTGCAAAACAGAGACAGGCGGTGACGCAGAATCGGACGAAACAGAAACAGGTGGTGATGTCGGAGTATTTTCAACCGTGATGGGAGACGACTGAGCTCCCCCTGTCGTCGAGGACACTCCCCCTGACTCGCAGCCATCATCTTCATCATCATCAAAAATCGCAGGAGAAGGTGCCACCTGATCACCAACTGATTCCTCTGTTGCTAACATCGATGGTTTGGAAAATGGAAAAACATTTTCGTGAAAAACGACATCGCGAGATATGAATTGTTTTTCGTTTTCCAAATCACAAACCAACCAACCTTTATTTCCTGTTGGATAACCAAGAAAGACGCACTTAATACTCCTTTCATCAAATTTGTCCTTTGCACGATTTATTTTCCGAGCGTAACAAAGAGACCCAAAGACTCTCAAATGCTCGTAAGTTGGAGATTCTCCAAAGAGCAGCTCATACGGTGTCTTATTGCCAAGAATCACAGAGGGAGTCCGATTGATCAAATAGGTTGCCGTCAAAATGCTTTCTCCCCAAAACTTCTTCGGCAAATTTCCTTGAAATAACAAGGCTCGAGCAACATTTAAGATGTGCCTATGCTTCCTTTCGACTCTCCCATTTTGTTGTGGAGTTTCTACACACGATGTCTGGTGAGAAATACCACAATCCGCAAAATATTTGCGAAGAACAAGAAACTCTGCTCCGTTGTCACTACGAACTGTTTTAACTTTCTTCTGAAACTGTCGTTCTACAAACACACAAAATGTTTTTAATGCCTCAGCTGTTTCTTTCTTTTCCAATAGCAGAATAGTCCAAACTGCTCTGGAGTAATCGTCAACAATAGTTAGAAAATATCGAGCTCCAGAAGTTGCAGGTTCCCGATAAGGTCCCCACAAATCACAGTGAATAAGCGAAAACGAATCAACTGCTTTATTAGAACTGAAAGAAAACGTGTCTCGAGTTTGTTTGGCTCGTAGACAAACACCACAAGATTGTTCAAACACATCAGAACGACCAGAAAAACCAGCAACAGAAGCTAAAACAGAAAGCACTTTAGAGGAAGGATGCCCCATTCGATGATGCCACAAATCTCTACTCTTCACTTTGCTAACATGACCAGCTTTGACTGCAATTGCACCATCATAATGATACACCCCATCACGCTCCTTACCCGCACCAATCAAAGTCTTTGAAACGAGGTCCTGTATCACACAAAACTTTTTAGTAAACAACACAAATCCAGCCACATCACGAAGTAACTGCGCAACGGAAATCAATGTAATCGAGAGACTTGGAGAATAGAAAACATGTGTTAAAACAAGTTGTCCACCAAGATTTAAACTGCCATGGTTTGTTGCCCATGCAACCTGACCATTAGGCAAGGAAATAGGGCAAGGAGCAATTTGCTCGACATTGGTTAACAGCCCAATGTCACCCGTCATATGATGCGAGGCTCCCGAATCAATGATGATATCATGCCTACGATCTTTGCCAAACAAAAGAAGTTTTTCTTTCTTACCCGAAAGCTTCTCGGAAGAGGAATTGGACGTTTGATTATTCATAAACTGAGCCAGAGAAGCCCATTGTTCGGCAGAAAAATTTGGAATACCAGCTGATGAAGCAGCAACAGAAGCAGAGTCGCTGAGTTGGGTATTGTATGCTCTGAATCCCGATCCTCTGCCTCCACGCCCACGTCCCTGGTTGTCTTGTCCTCTGCCGCGACCTCCTCTGTTTGTTCCTCTTCCTCCAGCTTGTTTGTCTTTCTCCCACCAGTCTGGGTAACCGATGACCTGGAAACAAGCAGCAGCCTCGTGACCCTGTTTTCCGCAATGAGAGCATACTGGTGCAGGTTTCACAAAGCGTGTCGCTGCTGCCTGAGCTCCGGAGGTCTGAACCGTCTGCTGCGATGTTGAAGCCGAGAACCCAATCACCGGAACTCGATCATCACCTCCTTTCATAGCATTGAGATGTCTCTCCTCTTGTATAATCTGCGCATACACAGATTCCAGATTCAAATCGCCTTTTTGACTCAACAGATTCGATCTCGTAGTGCCAAACCTCGAGTTGTCTAGCCCCATGAGAAATTGATGCACTCGAATGTTCTCCTGCATCACGGCATACTTCATCATCGCTTCACAATCCTCACTTCCACAACAGCATGTGAATCCCTTCTGAAAATCAGCAAGGTCATCCCACAAAATCTTCAACTTACTGAAATAAGTTTCCACCGTTTCTCCATCTTGTTTGCAGGATGAGATGTCGGCGTGAATCTGATGAACTTTTGTGTCATCACTTACAGAAAATCTCCTTTTCAGCCCCTCCCACATCACTTTTGCCTTTGTCACCAATGATATGGAAGGACGAAGCTTCGTCTCCACGCTGCTGTAGATCCATCCGATGATCATGGCATTCACCATATCCCACGTTTCTTCTTCATCTGGTTTATTCACTGGTCGTCGAAGGGATCCGTCGATGAAACCCAATTTCCTTTTGGCTCGAAGCGAGTTGAGGAACAGCTTCGACCATCTTTCGTAATTCGCTCCGTTCAACAGAATCGGAGTTTGTACCTGTCCTGTATTATCAGAAGGATGCAGGTAGTATGGAGACACAAGGGCATCCGATTTCGATCCACTTGTAGACGTCACCATCGAAGCTTCTGTTGTCATTGAAGCAGAGATCGCAGAACAGAGAAAAAAAATTTTGATCGTAAGTTTTTTTTTTTTTTTTTTTTTTAGATTTGATTGGATCTTTGCTCTGCTACCATGCCAAGATAGCTGAATTTCCGTTTTTTCCCTTTCATTGATCAACCTTTACAAGTATTTATAATCAAGAGTAGCTCCTGCAATCCAGGAGATCAACCCAAATCTATGATAAACCCAAATCTAAAATGTTATCATTATCTCTAAACAATATTTATCCCAATACTAATTGGGAAAGAGGAGGTTAGTTCCTAACGAATATTTTGAGTACTCTGTTCCATAACCGACCATTCTCGTATCTGTCTGAAATAACTTAGAGCATCCCCATTGGTAAAAACTCATATGAGTCTCTCAAAAAAAAAAAATATTGTTAATTAATTATTTATTAGTTATTAATTATTATTTTTGTGTTTCAGCAAATCAGAGAATAACACATGGAGAACCAGTCTCTCATGAATTTCTCAAATGAGAGACTTATTTTCATTTTTCTATCACTATTTGATTTTTTTTTAATATTATAATGAGAGGTTTCTCAGTAAAAAAGATTCTAGTTTATTTTAAAAAATGGTGCAAGGGATAAAAATGAAAACAGTACTTATGTTTACGGAAACGACATGGATACTGATTCTAGTTTGGATAGAATGAAATCAAAAAGAATTTTAGCTTTGATGATGATCGAAGAACAGAAGGAAAAGATCAGCCCAGTTGAGTAGAAGAACACAGAGACGCATCACACTATAAACAAACAGCAGATGGGATGATTTAAGTATATTGTTCCATGGAATCGAATGAAATGGAGATCATATGATTTCTTAATGATCCTGTCTTCACAAATTTTATAAAACAGACAAGTCTATAAAGATCATTACATAGAAATAAGAAGAGTATAATTATTAGGGCTCTTCCTTAAGGGCAGTATCTGTGTCAGCCCATGGCGTACTTTTGGGTCCAGGTCCGAGCAGTGGACTCGTACTTGTTCTTGTCTGTCTTGTACATGTGAGCTATCTCAGGGACCAAAGGATCATCTGGGTTTGGATCCGTTAACAAAGAACAGATCGATAACAGCACCTGTTGTTGGCATCACACATATCAAACGCTTGTCACTACTAATAATGCTCATATGATAAAAAAACTGATATAACCAAGAGAGCAAAGGCATTGTCTGGTTCATGTGACAAAAATGAGGAAGAACAAAAGAAAACCTTTGAAATTGTGAGCGCAGGACTCCACTGCTCCTTCAAGATGTCGAGACAGATGCTCCCATTGCTGTTAATGTTAGGATGGAACACCTTCGTCCTAAAAGCCACCTACATTTTAACAAACCATACATAGAGCAAATGAGCAATGAAAGAAATCAAGCTACCACAGAGAAGAAGAGCATGCAATGCAACCATAGAAAACATTTGAGCAAGATAATTAGCAAGATGGCTGCAATAAAGCATTCAAAGACGTAGCAGCTTATAGAGAGAAGAGAGTTGAATTTACCTTAGGAGGCTTAAATGGGTAATCCGGAGGAAAATGAATCGTTACAAGAAAAACTCCTCCAGAATAAGGGCTATCCGATGGACCCATTATAGTGGCCTGCCAATGAAACATGTCTTCCGCTACGGGTCCTGTCAACATTTGAGCAAAAGGTTAACATCAAACCCTAAGAAGAACACATCAGAGGTTTCTTCTAAGATCTCATCACAGAAAATATCATAAAATGAAACCAGATCTATCAAGTTTGAACCTTTGGGCCTTCATGAGTCATTTCTAGAAAAATCACAAACAGCTGATAATTATGCAGCTGAATTACCAAAGAAATCATCGATAATTAGATCTAAGCTAACGAGAGATCAATACCAAACCGTCTCACATACACACAAACCAGCTCAAAAGAAGATCAAAACCTAGGATCCATCATCATCAGCAAAAGAGAAACACGAATATTGAATCAACTCAAAATAAAAAATGGGCACCTGCGCTACATGAAGTAGGAGGGTCTTTCTGCAGATCCTTCAATTCCTTCAAAATCCGTTTCGATGCCATATCCAAAACCTACGATCCAAAATTCCAATTGAATGAAGGGGTCTACAAAATCCAAAACGAACCAAGGGTCAGATGAGAAGAACCCAGAAACCCAGAAATATATATTACGACGGGAAGAAGATCCAAAATTACACCTGCGGATTCAAGTTCTCGTTTCTACGAATTTGGGACTCGGAATTTAGGAGAAGGAAGGGTGGTGAAGGTGAACGGAAGAGAAGAAGATGTTATGTTATGTGGTCGCGACCACAATAAATAGGGTGCGGAGAGATTCTGGTTCGTTGATTAGTGGACTCTCTTCTTTATTCTTAGAGATTCGATTATTTTTAAATAATTTTTTGGGCTGGGCCAAACTTAGCGTTGTACCTACGGCATAAAGTAAAACGCGGTTGTTTGTATCATGTGGCGCCGATAGTTTCCATTCGCGTTGAAGCGACCGACGTCTTATTTGTGGTTTTAGTCAAAGGTCGTATAATCGGACGGCTGAGAGTTGTAGTAGAACCTTTGTAGGACGAATCATTTGAATGAATTAGCCGTGTTTTCAAGATTAACCTGGTTTAGATAATTAGTCAAACTATTAACTATCTATCTAACTAGTACAATCACATTTAAAATATATACATAATATCATTCATTAGTGTCAATGATCTTCCAAATCCTTCACTTATTATTTCCACGGAATATGATCTACTCTTTAGTGTGAAATTGTGGTTAGTGTGACTAAGACTTCATCCAGCTATGAGCTAGTTTCAGGTGATTTTAGTCTCTCACAGGACACTTGTTAGTTAAGGTTATTTGGTTTGAAGATGCTCAAAAGGTTGGAAAAGTAGTTTTGACTAACAAATCATTTTTATTAGATTTTTTAAATGATCCAATAACACAGAGATTATGGTTAGATTTCCAAATTAAAGCAAACCATATCAATAAATCTATCCCCAAAATGACTTTTCTTATTCCATCTATCCCATCATTTAATATTTTAATTCAACCAATCATATAAAATATTGCTAAATGATTATAAAATATTAAATGCATTTAAGTTTTGAATAGAAACCTACAAAACATATAATAACATGAAACAAATAAAAAATCCTAGAACATCTTATAAAATTAGACTGATGGAGTATTAGTTTTGCATTTAATTTCTCATTAATATATTTGAACCTAATGCTCACTCTGGTTCCAAGAATGATCAAACTTAGTTAACTGAGTGGGACTTACGTACCAGAGACTTTAATCAAAAATGATCTTTAACTTGAATTCCGCACCCTTGGACAATCTACATTTATTAAAGGAGGAGATTCTAAATCTATTTCACTATCTTCCGGGTCCAAAACCTTGAGAGAGATCTCACTATTTCCCAAGCTTCCTTTTGTGAGCTGTTTGAACCATCTCTTCTGCTTCGGTTGCTCTGCGCTTATGGCAATGACAACGTCATTGGGGAAGAGATCACCTTGGACAAAAGCGTGCAGCACCGTCAATCCTAGCACACCTATCACCGTCAGAGTTGCTGCTCCCGACATCACAACCGACAGTATCTTAGTTGCTACTCCCGTGACTTCGTCTGAATATTTGATCGTCGCGCTGGCCACTGCCGTCATTGGAAACGTGTAGGCCCACCAAGCTAGCGAGAATCTGACATTTTACAATAATTATGTCAAATTGTCATCCATGCTATTTCGTTTGGTAATTTTGATACTTGCAACTTAAGAAATAGCTTACCTGAATCCGCGGAAAAAGTTAATCCGACAAACCTGAAACAAGAATCACAGCAGCATAGTAGTTAACATTTCTTGTGGGGCAAGCAACTTAGCTCTAGCTCACTGGGAACTACGTTACCGAAAAAACAAATTACCAGAGAAAAGTACAAGAACAAGGAGATGAAGTAAGCGAGACGCGAACCGAGATCAAAAGAGGCAGAGATCTTGGTCCAGGCCATGGAAGCGACTGCTGGTGCAGCAACAAAGAGGAAGAAAACAGGGTGTAGCTCTTTAGGTAAGGTTTCGTTTGTGGGAAGTCTCTGATAGAGAGTCACAAATAAGACCAGATAGTAAGCCAATCCCACGGCAAAGAAGAACATTGGTCCTTCTTTCAACCCCATTGATGCTCCGAGAAGTGCTCCGGCAAAGTTACCCACAATAGAAAGGTGGTTTGTAGGGTTAGCGACTTTGGAGAGGCGTCTTTGTCCACCGGACATCCACTGTCCATAAATCTTCATCTCAAGAAACAAGATTGGAGCCATAAGGAAGTACCAAAGTGTAGAGGGAAGATGTGAGATGATGGAGTGTGGGATTCCAAGTGCCAAGAAGAGGATTGATATGAGAGGAGCAAAAAAGAAGTTGACTCGGATGGGATGCCGGAACTCTCGGCGGACCGCCTCAAAGTATAGGATGGTTTTGAGGAGGTAAGTGATGGAGACGGCGAGAAGGAGGAGGAGAGAGATCCACCAGAGCACGTGGTTGATCACTTGAGTCACGTGCAAGAACTTCTCGGCGTTTGTGGTTGCTAAGTTTTTCCACATGATGGCTTGACTGCTTACTCCAAGACACATCCCGTACGATGTGATCGGAAACCGTAGAAGAAATGGCCACGTTTTGTCCTCGGGCAGAACTATCTTCTCCCTCTCCTGTTAAACCACCAATTATGCCACCAAACACAAGAATGAATCATGTATAAGCATAAAAAAGGAATAATATAATACCTTGAGAGTTTCAAGTTCGGGGCCTTGAAGAGCATCAAAGAATCTATCAGCGGTTAAAGATTCTGTGATCTCTTTATCATCCTGCAAAGAACTCTCGTTGTGTTTTCCACGTAAACTCGATATCTGACGTTCGAGCTTCCCTGACATAGTCCTGAATAGGTCATACCTCTTGTCGTGGAAGTTTCTAGAAGCTTCTTGATCAAGAAACATGGCACCTCGGGGCATAGACTTGGAATGAAAATTCATCGTCTTCCTCGCTCCGTTTCGTGTCTCTAATCTTGAGAACTCTTTGCAACTAGATTGACGTTGGTTTCCAAATAGATCTGGGTTTCCTGGAGAAACCAAAGGACTGACCGATCTTGGATTATTCATCGTTTCCCTGTTTTAGTACATAAATTTGAAACTATATTTATGGAAATCCATAATTTCATATATATAAACCAAATCAAAACGTCACATCCAACTTTTTAAATAGATTAGTTGTATATAAACATATAAAAAAAACGACATGTAAACCACACACACGCATAAATGAATATAAATACTTACAGAATATGAAGAGAAAGCGATAGAAACAGAAAAATGTAGATCTGATCAGTATTTGGAAAGAAGAGAGGAGTAGAGTAAGTCGGTGTGGCCGTATGTGGAGTCAAATAAGTCCCTCTAAAAGGAGTGCTTTTGTAAAGGTGTGGGCCAGAAGGAAAGGTCTTTTGTGCTGTCCAGACAAAGTTTCTTATGTCTTTCACTGTTTTGATTTTATTTGAGTTGTTTTGTTTTGACTTGTCCTACATTCACTTGCGTAATTGTTTTATATGGTCATTTACAGCTCAACCGATATGATAAAATGATGATTTCCGGCCTGAAATTAATCCAAAAATATGCAAACAATTAGGTTAGGCAAAAAAAAAAGAAGAAGTAAGTAATATTAGAGATAACGACCACAATACATATGCACATTAGAGATAACGACCCTTGGGATGTAATGTATCGTGGACGCGAGAGTCAAGCAGTCAATAAAAGAGGCGGCTTTGCACTCTCGTTTAGTCGCGTCTCCGCTTCATAATATCCGTTCCGTACATTGGTCAATTAAATCGAATATTCTAGTATTATTTGTTATCTACTATACATCTTGACATGTTGTAGTAATCTAGTTTGGTCTTTGTCTCTGAAAAAGAGGTTTTATAATTCAGCATATTACTTATCAATTACATAAAAACTTGGTGAGTATGTTTATTCGCCGTTTACTTTACTATAGCTTTAGAGTAATTATATTATTACTATGTATTAGGGATGAACATCTTTAATTACTCTCACCCAAACTTGAAGGAAAAAGACTGAGAGTCCACCCATAGTATATATATGTTGTGTTAGAATATATCCTACGTCCTAACTTTGTTAATTTGTAGGGTAATATATAAATATATGACAAACATCTATTCTTGAATTAGTTTTTCGATGTGAGTTAGACCCAAATTAATATATTATGCTAAAGATTTGAGAAATATACAGAACAATGTCATAGTGACAATAACATAATTACACAGTTTCAAATTCTTAAACTAAAAATTTTGCTGTCATGAAATTTTAGAATTTGGTTATAATTTTTAGAATACAAAACTGGCTGTGTAATTGGGCTGGCTGGTTCCAAATTTTCATAACTATTTTATTGGCTAAATTATCCTATGAAGCCCGTTAAGCTAATCATCTCACCAATCTCATAATCCTTATCTAACGCCCAGAAACATATGACGTGTGACATAGGATAATCCAACGGATTAAAGTGATACCATCTAACGGTCACAAATGAAAGCTGTATTTTTAAGGTAAATAAGACATAGCAGCAACAAGTCTCTCTTTCTCCCTCCATTTTCAGTAATAAGCACCAAGAACAACAATACAACTTTTAACAGAAAATAAGTTTACATTTTTTCTTCAAAATCTTCTTTTTCTTCCTGGATAAGCTCAAAGGCTTGGATCGCTCAGTAAAAAAAATGGTGAAACAGAAAGTTTTACTATTTCCCGGACCCGGAGGAGACACGCCGGAGCAGAAACCACCGCCGGCGTCAACTGAAGATCAAAAGCCAGAGAGGTTTAGTTATCTTCCTCTATAATCTTTTTTTATTCCCTTTCTGTACATTCTCATTTTTTCTTCCGGCGAATATTTTTGTATTTTCATGAAAAGTTACTTCTTTTATGACCGATCCTTTGTTTTTTGCTCCTTAAAAGTAGGGTTTACGGCTCAGATAATATGGTGATGGAAGGGGATTCAGTAGAATCAGACGTTACTGAGAAAGATAGTGAGGGGTTTTTCAAAATCATAGACCAGATTCAGGAAAAAGCTTCATCCATTTTTAAGTTTTCGCTTCAGTTTGAAGACGTGAGTGACTCGTTGGAGGAGGAGGAAGAAGAACGACTGAGAGTGGTTGAAGTGAGAGAGAAGGAACTTGGTTTGATTGACAAGTCAATCTCTGGTAGATTAAGTGTTTTAGAGGAGAAAGAAATAGAATTTGATTTGAGACAGGTCATTGAAGCAACCATCATGAGATTGGTGCTTGAGAAGCAGATTGAAGCAAGAGATAAGGAGTTTAACTCGATTGAGGAAGCTATCAAAGAGAAGACTGCTGAGTTGGAAAGAAAGGAGGAGACTTTTGAGCTGAAACTGAAAGAAGAAGCTGAAAAATGGAAAGAGGAGACTGAACTGAGGAGAAATGGTCTTGAGATTAAGGAGAAGGAGCTTCGGGAACTTGAGGAAGCTATCAAAGAGAAGACTGCTGAGTTGAAGAGAAAGGAGGAGACTTTTGAGCTGAAAATGCAGGAAGAAGCTGAAAAATGGAGAGAGGAGACTGTACTAAAGAGAAAAGGTCTAGGGATTAAGGAGAAGGCACTGGAAAAGATGTTGAAAGAGCTTGAGTTGAAGCAGATGGAATTAGAAGAAACATCAAAACAACAACAACTTATAGTTGCAGAATCCCGAAAGAGATCCAAACTTGAGCTTGAGCCTCCCTTGTTGGTCAATAATGATGGTGCTGCTTCTCTTACTCCTCAAGCCAAAAAACAGAAATCTCATGAAGCAAATGATGAAGACATTGAAGTTGTCTACACAGATAAAACTGATGAGGAACCAAAATCATTAACTTGTCATGATACAAATGATTTTAGCAAGTTAATGAGCTCTTTTGCTGTTGATCAAGTATGGGCTTTATATGATCCTAGAGATGATATGCCTAGGATATATGCTCAGATCAGGAGAATTTTCGACTCCCAGTTGAGTTTGCAGGTGACATTACTAGAACCTGTCAAAACTACAAAAGATAAGAAATCTATTCTAAGTGGTTGTGGGAGATTCGAATATGGAGATACAGAGATCAAAACCCATTTGATGTTTGCTCATGAGATGCATCATATCACATGTGCCAACAATGTCATCCTGAACCCAAGAAAAGGAGAAACATGGGCTCTTTTCAGAGATTGGAATGTAAGTTGGAAATGTCACCCGGATCTGCACGAGCCTCCTTATAGATATGACTTTGTGGAAGTCATCTCTGAGTTTGATGATCTTATAGGCATTCCAGTGGCCTATATAGGGAGAGTTGAAGGATTTGCATCGGTTTTTAACCGTGCTGAACATGGTGTCATCATACCAGGGGAAATGCAGAGGTTTTCTCATAAAGTTGCATCGCTTAAATTGAGTGGAGATGAGAAAGAGGGAATCCCAGCTGGGTCTTTCGAGCTAAACCCTGCTGCTACCCCGAACTACGATTCTGTGCTTGAGGAGGTGGTGGAAAAGGATTGTGGTAAAGCTCCAACGGTTGTACATCAAAATGGGTCTACAAAAGATCTGCCCATTATAATAGATTGAAGGTTTCAAGTCTTGTTGTGCACCTTTCTTATCTATGCAAATACATATATAAGCATGTAGAGTGCCATTTGTAATGGCTTTTGAGGTTGCAGAGAGTAGTGAAACTGTTATCTTTTTGGTTTATGTTTCTGTTTTCTCTACCAACCTGTCTATCCTTTAAACTGAACCAACTTCTTATGTTAAAATTGAAAGAGAATGCTTTAGGATAACTGCCTACTTGCTGGCTTCAGCATAACTCACTTGTGGATTACTCTTGTCTCTCAAAGTTTCAACTTTGTTTTCAGATGGGAACAGTTTCACGACTTGCCTTAAACCTAACACAACGACCAGGAGGGTTCACAACTTCACATGATCTTCTCCTATGTTGATAAATTTTCAGCTGTAACAGTCTTACACTACGATCTACTTGTGTCAATACGATCTGAAACAGCAATCCCCAAGCTTTTCGTTATCGATATAATTCTAGAAAGTTTCAGTACGAATATTGAAACCATATTCGTACATATACATAAACACAGAACAGAAGAAAAGACTGAAACTTTTGAGTCTAATACATCATTACCTTATATCTCCAAATGCTATTAACTATAGACAATACAAATGCCAAAGATAAACAGAAAGATCAGAACTTGATACAATCCATAAGCTTTGCATCATCATTCTCAAAGCAGAGTAGAGTAGAGCTTTTAACTATCCTCTGCTGTTGTTGAGAATCGACCCCAAAGTTCCCAAAACGGCGAAAGCAAGCAAAGGGCTAACGTCAAGCGTATCAAAGACAGGAGGGATAATGTTCCTGAAGAGATTAAGATAAGGATCACACAGATCTCTAATGGCTGACAAAGGCTGACGATCCCATGGAATGTTTGGGAACCAACTGAGCAAAACTCTGACCATCAGAACACCACTGTAGATATCGAGCCATTTCGATAACCCAGCCGCAACTACAGTCAGTGGCGTGTTGAGATAGCCGGCGGGACGATCACGGAGCGACGCGAAGAACAACGGACTCGCAGCTCGGAAAGATAACTGAATCTGTGGGGACAGGTGAACCATTGCGACGGAGAGCTTCTGAATTAGGGATTTGGTTACGACGCCGGCTAGAAGCGCGAGGGTGGTGATTGATCTAGTCGAGTCGGAGAAGGGGAATTGAAAAGGGGCTTTCTCAGTGGAGAGTACCGGAGACGGATAGGAGGTAACGGCGGAGGAGACGATAGTTCTAGGGTTATGGAGGGAGAGAATGAAGGAGGGTTTACGGGAAAAGGAGAGACGAGGACGGAGGATTGGAGGTAGTCTAGGGTTAGCGAGAATTAAAGCGCGAAGAGTGAGACTGTTGGTGGTGGAAGAAGCCATTGTTGCTCGGCGCCGGAGAATACTCACTCGTGAGGAAATAGGGTAATGGATTGGAGTATGGGACTACAAACTAAAATATTTATATCTTGTAAATTTATTCTTATTACAAAACTAGCTTCTTTATTTATTTTTATCAACAAATTTAATTAACTCTTTAATTAATTCCCTTTCTAATTGAATCAAACCAAAAAAAAAATAAACCAAAATAGGTGACAAATCGTTTGATTTTATATTTTTTAAAAACCAAAAAAATATTATATATATATATATTAATTACAAAACTATTTTTTTGTCAATTAATATAATTGATTTAAAAGAGTTCAAAAATACTACTTAAATTTATTGCCTATAGTTGTACTAGTTTTTACAGATTGTCGTTTAAATTTAAAAGAAATTTAATATCCTCCTAGTCTCTTCTTATTTTTTCTTCCTTTCAAAATTAAATACGTAATAGTTTTTTTTTTTAACAACTTTAAATACGTAGTAGTTTATTTATTTTTTCCCCATTATTCAGAAAATTCCAAATGGTTGTTTTTCGCGGCAAAGATAATTAACGACCATAAATGTTAATGGAAGCATAGTTAAAAATAGAGGAGAATCGTCCCACACCAGTCAAACCTATTTGTCTTCTCCGTCGTCCACCAAAAATATTATTTACCTCCAAAAAGCATTCCTCCACTACAAAAACTTGAGAGCAATACAAAACAGGTTAATTGACAAGAAAACACAAAAGACCCATTTCTTGTTTGTTTGTTTGTTTATATTTTGATCTTTTCCTCATCCTGGGGAATGCTAATAGAAGATTTGTTCGGCAGAAATGGAGCAGAAGAGCGTGTTGTTTTCGGCTTTAGGAGTTGGTGTTGGGTTAGGCATTGGGCTAGCGTCGGGTCAGAGTTTGGGTAAATGGGCAAACGGGTCGCTTTCTGCGGAGGATGTCCTTACCGGAGAAAAGATTGAGCAAGAGTTGGTTAGGCAGATTTTTGATGGCAGAGAGAGTAGTGTTACTTTTGACGAGTTTCCTTATTACCTAAGGTTCTTTGCTCTCTTTTTTTTATATTGATTTGTGTCAGATTAATTACTACTCATGATGTTAATCTTCTTGTCGCGCTGATGAGTTGAGTTCAAGAATCCAGTTATTGTAGCTCAAAGCCTTTTTTGGGATTTGAGAAATGAGAACTACAACATAAATGTGGATAGGGCGTTTGAAAATATATATGTCAACTTCGAGCTTTGTCAAAAGTTTCAAAAATTTTGCCTAAATGGGACAATACTGTTATATACTAATGTTTGTTTTTGATGTTGCAGTGAGAGAACTCGGCTTTTATTGACAAGTGCAGCTTATGTTCACCTAAAGCAGTTTGATATCTCGAAGCACACGCGTAATCTTGCACCTGCAAGTAAGGCCATTCTTCTGTCTGGACCTGCAGGTAAACATATCCTCTCCTTTTGTGTTCAAACATCAATCTCCTTGGATCTTTTTGTAATTTAAATTTTGGTGTAATTTTGTTTCTCTTTTTTTCTCTGCAGAATCCTATCAGCAAATGCTTGCAAAAGCATTGGCTCATTACTATGAATCGAAACTACTGCTACTAGATATAACCGACTTCTCTATTAAGGTGATTATTTGCATAAAGATTTGGTATCTTCCATGAAAAGATGAACTTTGTTTGTTAAAGAGAATATCTTGAAAGCTTTCTCTTTCCTTTTCGTTGTTACAGATACAGAGCAAGTATGGATGCGTCAAGAAGGAAACTGTAAGTTACTTGTGATCTTATAGTTGTGTAGCTTAATTTGTGTGTTTGTATAGACCATCATTGTGTTTTCTTTCATCTCTACTGTTTGCTAGTCTCACAAGAGGTCTATTTCTGAGATGACACTGGATAAAATGTCGAATTTGATGGGTTCTTTGTCTTTGCTATCCCAAAGGGAAGAAACAAGAGGTACAATATCATCAAATCCTTGGAATTTATTGTTCTTTTTTTCAGAGCTTAAGCGTTCGCATTCTTGTAAAATTTAGGGACCTTGCGTAGGCACACAAGTGGCAACGATCTTCATTCAAGGTACATTGTGTTGTTTCATATCTTGTTTCTACTGTCGTTTAATTAAAGCTGGAATATAGCTGTGTATGTTTTATGCTAGCTCACTAGTTCCTTTTACGTAACACGTCAGGGACTTTGATGTTACAAGTCATCCTCCGCGACTCAAGCGGAATGCTTCTGCTGCTTCTGATATGAGTAGCATATCTTCCCGTTCTGCAACTTCAGCTTCAAGCAAACGAAGTACAAACTTATGCTTTGATGAGAGACTTTTCCTTCAGTCACTTTACAAGGTAGCACCTATTATGAAATCAGTAGGGCACGATTTTATTCGAGTGCAATTCTTAAACTGAACAATTGTTATCTTCACAGGTCTTGGTTTCGGTGTCAGAAACCAATCCTATAATTATATACCTGAGGGACGTTGAGAAGCTTTGTCAATCAGAAAGGTTCTACAAGTTGTTCCAGAAGCTCTTGACTAAGCTTTCTGGCCCTGTTTTGGTTCTCGGCTCAAGACTATTGGAACCCGAAGATGACTGTCAAGAAGTAGGAGAGGGTATTTCTGCTTTGTTTCCTTACAACATCGAGATCAGACCGCCGGAGGATGAATCTCAACTCATGAGTTGGAAAACAAGATTTGAAGATGACATGAAAGTGATACAGTTTCAGGACAATAAGAACCATATAGCTGAGGTTCTTGCGGCTAATGATCTTGAATGTGATGACTTAGGTTCCATATGCCATACAGATACGATGTTCCTAAGCAGTCACATTGAGGAAATTGTGGTTTCTGCAATCTCCTACCATTTGATGCACAACAAAGAACCCGAATACAAGAACGGGAGGCTTGTTATATCTTCCGATAGGTACTAAGAAACTCAGTTATCTCTTCCACACAACAATGTATTTATCTATCTTTCTTAAGCTAACTGATTGAATGGTTCTGCAACAGCTTGTCCCATGGACTGAGTATATTACAGGAAGGTAACAGATGCTTTGAAGACTCCTTGAAGCTGGATGCAAACACTGACCCCCAGGTATTTACAGTTCTGAACATGTGCTTTTGAATTTTAAAGTGACTAAAATGTGAATGGCTCTGGTGCAGGGAGAAGAAGGTGAAGGGATAATAAAGAGTGAGTCGAAATCTGAGACAGCTGCTCCGGAAAACAAAAATGAGTCAGAAAGATTAACTCCCTCAGCCAAAAATGAATGTCCCCTGCCTCCAAAAGCACCTGTAAATGTATAATAGTCCACATTATTCAACAATGTTATCTTGAAGTGTTTTCCTGAACATAGGTCTGATTTTATTAATCCTGTCAATGCAGGAGGTGCCTGATAACGAATTCGAGAAGCGCATAAGACCAGAGGTTATCCCAGCAAATGAGATTGGTGTGACATTTGCTGATATAGGCTCACTGGATGAAACCAAAGAATCGCTTCAAGAGCTTGTCATGCTTCCTCTTCGTAGGCCTGACCTGTTCAAAGGTGGTCTTCTAAAGCCCTGCAGAGGAATCCTCCTCTTTGGACCACCTGGTACTGGGAAAACTATGATGGCAAAAGCCATAGCGAATGAAGCTGGAGCTAGTTTCATAAACGTGTCAATGTCCACAATCACTTCAAAATGGTTTGGAGAAGACGAGAAGAACGTGAGAGCTTTGTTCACCCTTGCAGCCAAAGTGTCTCCGACTATTATATTTGTGGATGAAGTGGATAGCATGCTGGGACAGAGGACAAGAGTTGGAGAGCATGAAGCTATGAGGAAGATCAAAAATGAGTTCATGACACATTGGGATGGGCTAATGTCGAATTCGGGTGATCGCATTCTCGTTCTTGCAGCAACAAACAGGCCGTTTGATCTCGATGAAGCCATCATCAGGAGGTTTGAGCGAAGGTAAGCAGGCCCGATATGCATTTCACTTGAAACTCTCAGCTTGTGCGGTACTAACTCCAGCTT
Source organism: Crucihimalaya himalaica (assembly GCA_004349715.1). NCBI lineage: Eukaryota > Viridiplantae > Streptophyta > Magnoliopsida > Brassicales > Brassicaceae > Crucihimalaya > Crucihimalaya himalaica. Next base: position 4,205,589 of record SMJT01000006.1, on the reverse strand, counting down.
CTGCTTTTCTTTTGTTCGGAGACAGAATCATGGTGGGTCTTCCATCGATTGAGAGCAGAGAGAAGATCTTAAGAACCTTATTATCAAAAGAGAAAACAGAGAATCTCGATTTCCATGAGCTTGCGCAGATGACGGATGGCTATAGTGGAAGTGATCTCAAGGTTTGTCACATTTCTCATATCTCTTTACTCACACCCGAATCTTCTCTCTATGGACTGATTATTGTGAACGTTATACAAACAGAACTTTTGCACAACAGCTGCATATAGACCGGTCAGGGAGCTGATAAAACAGGAGTGCTTGAAAGACCAGGTGAGAACTCCTCGAGCCCTTTCCTTTGTTTCCCTACACTCTCTACTGCTAGAATGAATATTTCAATGGTGGTTTCTCATAAAATTCAGGAGAGGAAGAAGAGAGAGGAAGCTGAGATGAGTAGTGAAGAGTGGAATGAAGCAAAAGAAGAAGTACCTGAGGAGAGAGTCATAACGTTGAGACCTTTGAGCATGGAGGACATGAAAATAGCTAAAAGCCAGGTATGTTTAGGTAAATTAGTTGCGTGTTGATGACGATCTTGTGCACAAAACACTAATTGTATGCATTTGCAGGTTGCTGCTAGTTTTGCAGCAGAAGGAGCAGGAATGAACGAACTGAAGCAGTGGAACGATTTGTATGGAGAAGGAGGCTCCAGGAAGAAGGAACAACTCTCTTACTTCCTTTAATTCCCAATCCACTCCAATTCACATCTTCTCATGTGTGTTTGTTTATAAGTCTGATATTTCATTAATTAGTATGATCATATTAAACCTTAATTCCAGAGATTTTGTAAATAAAACATGTACAGTATATTAAAACATGTACAGTATATTTAGTATGATCATATTAAACCTTAACTCTTGTATCTTATTTCATAATTTTTTAACTTTTTATGTCTTGCTTAGAATACACTAATCAAAATTTTATACTAATCCTAGTTGGAAACTTAATATTCAATCGTGTGGCATGTGTAGCTCACGATTCTTATCAAGATCATAGCTCATTATCATAACCCAAATTGGTGAATGGGAATCACAACAAGTGGAGAGTCAATAAACAAGGAGTTAGTAAATCGACCAAACATGTCTCATGTCTGGTATATAGTATTGTTTTAAGATCTATCACACAGGAAAGCAGAGCAAGTAAGAGAGATGGAGACTGAGATTTTACCGGTACATAAAATGCAACACTTAGAAGCTACTCACTCCTTCAATTGCGGTTCGCTTGATCTAGCAGCTAGAATCTCCGGTTTGGATTCTGAGTTTAGAGCTTGAAATGTCTTGTAGAACTCTTCAGGAAGAGGCCCAGGACGGTGCTGTGGAACATGTTTGGGTATCGGTGCATCATTCTCAATGACTTCGCACTCGTAATCATCTGGAACATTCTGTATATGCAAACAGGGATTCACAATTCCATAGTGCAAAAAACAAACGATAAATCACACTAACCTCCATTACAAAATCAACCAAAACTGTAAGTAGCACTACAACATGAAGATGTGATTGCGTTCAAGGAATAGCTAAAAGCAAGCACTAGTTCAAAGTATAATGAAATTTGCAATTTTGACCATTGTATATGTATCACAGAAGAGAACTGAACTGAAGTTACACAAATGCCTAAGTTAGCAAACTCCTAAAAAGAAAATGTAAATCTTTTAAGTAAAGTCTTTCAATTGCAAATGAGGAAGAGTGTGTAACGAACCGATCATTTCGCCAACAAGAGTGAGCTCATCACGAGCTTCCTCGATAAGCTCCTCCACCTGACCGCAACCAAGTCGCTTCTCAATCGCTTCCCAGTCTTCTTCTTCCTGACACACCTTGAGACGGTGGCGCGTGAAGCTCTCCACTGCCTTCCTATAGCCTTCATCTTCAGGAACTACCTGGATCTCCTTTAGAGTTTTGCTATAGAGATCGATCAGCACCGCTCTCGCATTCGGGACCACGTCTAGCCCAACGATCCCAATAATGGACGCCCGATCGCTCGTAGGAACATCTCCGCCGCTAAATTTGCTTCTCTCCGGCGAAATGAAATTCTGCCTATCAGATTAATGCATTTGCCATTTACGGCCCAATCTATATGGGCCTAAATATCTTTAATGGCTTCACTTTGGCTATAGCAGAGCCAAGAGTCTAATCGGGAACCTAATCGTGAAAGTCTCCGATCGTCCGATATGAGATTTGTGACATCGGCGGCGGCCGGTGAGCATTTCCGACGTGACGAGCTCGTAGTGAGGCAGCTCTTGAACCCTCGTTTGTATTCTAACCACGTCAATGCCTTCTCTGAAATTGAAACCAAATTGAGATCGCTATGTGAGGATTCAAATCCTCAGATTAACAATGCCGTTTTAGTTTTCCAGCAAGCAGTGAACTCCGGTGGCTCTATTGCGTTCGCCGGAAATAATCTCATGGCAACGCTGGTACGCTCTAGAAACCACGAACTAGCATTTTCCATTTACCGTAAGATGCTTGAGACTGATACTTTCATCAATTTCGTGTCGCTGAGTGGGTTGCTTGAATGTTTTGTGCAAACGCATAAGACCGGGTTTGCGTTTGGGGTTCTTGCGTTGATGTTGAAGCGTGGGTTTGCTTTCAATGTGTACAATCTTAATATCCTCTTAAAGGGTTTATGTAAGAATCTGGAATGTGGTAAAGCTGTTAGTTTACTGAGAGAAATGAGACAAAACTCTCTGATGCCGGATGTTGTTAGCTACAACACAGTTATTAGAGGTTTCTGCGAGGGAAAAGAATTGGAGAAAGGATTGCAATTAGCTAATGATATGCAAGACAGTGGCTGTTCCTGGAGTTTGGTGACTTGGGGGATTCTGATAAATGCATTTTGCAAGGCTGGTAAGATGGAAGAGGCTATCGGCTTGCTCAAAGAAATGAAATGTAAGGGTCTAGAAGCTGATCTTGTTGTGTACACTTCCCTGATTCGAGGGTTCTGTGATTGTGGTGAGTTAGATAGAGGGAAGGCACTCTTCGATGAGGTTCTGGAAAGAGGGGATTCTCCCTGTGCAATTACATATAACACCCTTATTCGAGGTTTTTGCAAGTTTGGACAGTTGAAAGAAGCCTCACAGATGTTTGAGTTTATGATGGAGCGTGGAGTTCGCCCAAATGTTTACACGTACACGGGCCTAATTGATGGCCTTTGTGGAGCAGGTAAGACTAAGGAAGCCCTACAACTTTTAAATCTGATGTTAGAGAAGGATGAAGAACCAAATGTTGTGACATATAACATTATTATTAACAAGCTGTGCAAGGACAGCCTTGTGGCGGATGCTTTAGAAATTGTTGAGTTAATGAAGAAGAGGCGTACAAGACCTGATAACATAACATACAACATTTTACTGGGAGGACTCTGTGCCAAAGGTGACCTAGACGAAGCAAGTAAGCTTCTGTATTTAATGCTGAAAGATAGTAGTTATGTGGATCCTGATGTTATATCATTTAATGCGCTAATCCACGGGCTGTGCAAGGAAAACCGTCTCCATCAAGCGTTAGATATTTATGATTTGCTGGTTGAGAAATTGGGTGCTGGAGATATAGTAACCACTAATATATTGCTTAATAGCACTCTCAAGTCTGGAGATGTAAATAAGGCAATGGAACTTTGGAAACAAATATCTGATTCCAAAATTCTTCCAAACTCAGATACCTATACTACTATGATTGATGGGTTTTGCAAAACTGGCATGCTTAATGTTTCTAAAGGATTGCTTTGCAAAATGAGAATGTCTGGGATACAGCCTAGTGTTTTTGACTACAACTGTCTATTGTCATCATTATGCAAAGAGGGAAGCTTGGACCAAGCATGGAGATTATTTGAGGAAATGCAGCGTGATGACAGTTTTCCAGACATTGTTTCTTTCAATATTATGATTGATGGAAGTCTTCAAACAGGGGATATTAAGTCTGCAGAATCACTTCTTGTGGGGATGTCTCATGCTGGTCTTTCCCCTGATTTATTTACTTATTCGAAGTTGATAAATAGGTTCCTGAAACTTGGATATTTAGATGAAGCTATCAAATTCTTTGACAAAATGGTTGAGAGGGGCTTTGAACCTGATGCTCATATTTGCGATTCTGTGTTGAAGTATTGTATTTCACAGGGAGAAACAGACAAGTTGAAGAAACTTGTAAAAAAACTGGTGGAGAAAGATGTTATCGTCGACAAAGAACTTACGTGTACGGTCATGGAATACATGTGTAGCAGCTCAACAAACATGGATCTTGCAAAGCAGTTGCTAAGAGTAGCAGATGATAAAGAGGAAGGGGATAAGTGGGGTACATAATCATGCTCAGTTATGCTAACGTGAGGACTATAAAGTTTGAGAACGGTGGTGCATTTGGAATGCTATGTAGAGACATGTTGTAGATTAAAGTATTAGAGGTAACCAAGTATCAGACAGGGGAGGATGGTTGCAAAGAAGTTTTGGACTAGTGTGGCATTTATTCAAAGTGGAGCACCCGGGCTGGATCTGATAAGCTCATTGCAATGCAGTGGTTACTGCAATTCATGATTTGATTATCAGATGACGTGAGGATACAAGGCAAATCGATCCTCATTTGAATGATGAGTAAATGCAATGAAGGTGATTGGACACCACCATCTAGACTGATGCAATTGGACTCTCTTTTGATCCCATCTCCTAACTGCAGGGACACTTGCTAGTCTTACAAGAGGTCTATTTCTGAGTTGACATTGGACAAAATCGAATTTGATGGTTTCTTTCTCATGCTGCCCCAAAGGGAAGAAACAAGAGGCACAGTAATAAATCATTCCCATTCCTTTTTTGGACCTTGCATTTGCAAGTTGCTGCTAGTTGCAGCAGAAGGAGCAGGAATGAACGAACTCAAGCAGTGGAACGATCTGTATGGAGAAGGAGGCTCCAGAAAGAAGGAACAACTCTCTTACTTCCTTTAATACCCCATCCACTCCTATTTACATTTTTTCGTGCTTGTTTATAAGTCTGATATTTTCATTATAATCATATTTAACATTAGTTCCGGAGATTTTTGTATATAAAACATGTACAGTTAATCTATAGAAAGCTAAACTGTTTGTCTTGCTTAGGGGTTAGGTCCGCACATAGATTTACAACTTGTATAATCGTGTTGTTTTTCCATGTTTGTACCGTTTATGGTGATTAGTGTTCACATGCACAAACTGGTGTTTTAAGAAGCAGGAATGCAAATGGCAGTTGGCCCGAAGGACTCGAATGGAAAAGTTAATTACTTTATTTATGTCACAGTAACAACAAGCGGAACGTAATCAGGGTATGTTTAAAGCCCCAAAACACTCAATACCCTCGAGAATATATACTAATCCTAGTTGGAAACTCAATATTCAATGATGTGTCATGTCTAGCGTACAACTGTTATCAAGGTCATGACCATGCTTTCACAGTATTTAATGTAAGAGATGGTGAACGTTCTTGCCAAGGGGAAGCTACTCTTATCGAGATTTCTGGCCAAAGGATCCAATAAATCTTAACAAAGATAAGCTTCTGCAACATCTTGCAGGTTTTTGGGAAGAGACACATCTTGGACGAGGATATTACTTTCATTATCTATCATGTAAGACACGTCTAGTCCCTCCAGAACCAAATGATAAACAATTTCCGCATCCGACGTATCTTGTGGCTTGTTCCGTTGTGACATTGATCGTATGTCCCAGGACAGGACCTGCGTAATCAAGCTCTTCAACTCATCTGCTGAACCATACAGGGACTTCTTTTCCTGAGCATAGCAACTATTTTGTTAAAATGGCAAATGGTGAAGAGATGGTAAGGTAAAAAGTTACTCACTATCAGTTTCCAGCAGCTGGTGATGGAGGAAGAGAAGTTATCTGAGAAACTAACAGAAGCCACAGCCAATGAGCAATCCTCCTGAAATTCATACTCAATTTGTTTCAATCTTTGCTTTTACCTACTCAGATAAGTACCACAATGATCTTCAAATCTCAGCAGTGTTCAGCAAATTCATAACAATGTACATACCTGTACCCAGTTTGGCACGGAGGCTCCTTGAATACTATCCGAGTATGGTAAGTAAGGCTTGATGTCGAGTACCGGCTGTCCAAAACCGTATAACAATCAATGAACTACGCAAGAAGCTGACAAGCAAAAGGTAATCTAGCATACTAGGGAAAGGAGAATTACAGTCCCATCCACCAGATCTACACCAGACAGCAGAACCTTATCCTTTTGGATTTCCTCCACCTACGGATTGATTACCATTATGTACTTTTGGTCAAGATATTTAATATCTTTTTGTTAACTACAGAAGAATTGGATTGCTTTTAGAGAACCTTAGCAACGGTGAGCCCAATGGGACAAGGTCGATGAGGGGACCGAGTAGCAAAGACTCCCTTTCGTTCCCCATTTAACCTTGGCACTCTCACCTGAATTCACAACACCCCAAGAACGTTCAGACTGAGAACATCATCACATAGAAACAAACAAACAAACAACAAAAATCCGCATAACCTTTGCCTTGAGCTTAGACTGAGATGGCTTTCTCCATAGCTTCTCGATATCAGTGTTGAGATGAAACACATATATTATCCAACAGTGAGAATACTCTTCGAGACCCTCAAGAGATGCAGGAGGAACCAAAGCCGGATCAAAGATAAAAAATGCTCTCGCTAAAGAAACAAGCAATGGCTGCCTTGGTGTCCCGTTCCTACAAAACCAAGAAGCAGCACTTAAAAAGCTAACATTTTAGAACAGCATTCTGATCCCCTGAAACTAGCAAGCTATAGGACCATTTTACCTTGTAGAGAAGCAAGACCGTATAGTGCCAATTGGTCGCATCGGGTATATGGTGTTGCGCAAATCATGTGACTCAGTCTGTGCTAACGCCTCCCGTAAAGCCTACAGCTTTCAGTTGCATCAGAAAAATGAACATGAATACATAAATTTCCTCCAATCTTGATTGAAATCTCAGTATTCTTGAATCCATGCATTAAAAACATTAAAGCAGTTCGAAGTAGTGATTTCACCTGCTGAGCCTTAACTCGACCTTTCCTCTCAGAAGCACTTTTCTCCATGGTAGATCCCAAAGACTTCTCAAGTTCTTTGATCTTATACTCCAAATCTTCTTCTCGTCTTCTCCATCTATACACTTCGCAAGAACCAGCTCAATGAAAAGAGTTTCTCGCAAACCTAGTACCTGAGAAACAAGTACGGGCAAGAGGAAGTGACATAGAGCTAGAGAGAGAGATTACGCGAGACTGCGGCGGATACAGAAACTACGGCGAGTGTACAGGCTAAAGCCGATGTGGTATAGCCGTTGGAGTATCCTGCAATAGCCATGGATGAGCTGTTTGCCGTGCCGACGAGTGGAACGTTGCGACGGCGGCGGGAATGTGTCGTTCCGGTAGTCAAATCGCGTTTAGTTTTTGTTATGGAAGAGGCAATGTTTATTCACTATTAGGCCCACCTAATTATCAAATTGTAAGCCCACCAACGGCCCACTGAATCTGTTGATTTTAGCCTATATTTCAAGCTTTGTGTGTTTTTCTCAAATTGAAGTCATTAAAGTTTAGCAAAGTAACTATACAAAATTTTATATCAATTGAAAACCTAAACGAAAAATATACTTTTAAATGGTCAAAAAGTACTTATGTTTGATATATTTGTTTTTTTTTTGTCGTAGATTTTGACATTTGTGAAACAAAGGAGAATTTACAAAGTGTAACATGATGTGTTTTAACAACTTACACGAACACAACATTAGTTCTGGTCACAATAGAGAGTAGAGTAAAACCAAATGAATGTTTTGTTTAGTGTGATAGAGTCTATGCTGATGGAGTGAATAGATGCACAGCCGCAGACCAATAACCAGCCAACTGCAGTTATAATATAGCAACCAGCAATCTTAGTAAAAGCCTTTCTTTTCTCAAAAACATTGAGGGAAGTATAAGTATACGATACCTGAGCCAGAATACCCTTCCCCGTTTGGGCTTCGATCACAAGCCCTATCATGAGTCCTATGATTGCCCAGGCTCCGTTTATAGCCTCTATTTCACGCCTTCTCTGTGAAAGCCAACGAGACAAATAATTGTTCTGTGCTATTTCTACCAATCTTGATTACAAGTATCATCATTCATCCAAAGGGTTGTTGTTTTCTCACCTGTTGCTTTTCTCTGCCTTTAATCTCTTCCATTTATTTCCCAGCTAACCGCTGGCTTCAAGAGGGTCTACCATGATAACCTCGTTTTTGACCTTTGCTTTTCCTAGAGGAGGAGGAGGAGGAGGAGGAGATACCTACAAGAACACTCGGCATAGTAGAAAATTTAAACCAATGGTCTAATCAACCAACAAGAAGATCAAATTTTCATGAGTATGACTTGGTGTCCAGGATGAAAAAACGCTATCTGGATCCTAGTTTATCCATTTTCATGAGATGAAAATAACATCTTCTTTTGCATATGTAAAAGCTAATATATAACTTCAAAAAAGAGGTTAATGTTATACATTTGGATTTGCTAGGACTCGAACTACTCCACCTCTGGCTCTGTTTCCCACCAGGTTTGCATCTTGGTGTCTTCTTAACCCCTTTCTGATAAACCATACATACATGTCATGAATGATTATCAAAAGTAATGGTAACATTTAATCAATTTCTACTGCATTGGTTGAAACCCTTAAGTGTCTCACATGGGAAAATAATCAAAAATGACTTAATTATAAACTAAGACTGGATACTTCATTCTCATGATCTTATTACCAACTTAGATAGACAAATGTCATAAAAGAATTCAATAGACACAGCGAAAGAAGAGAAGAAATAAAAAGGTGGCAATGGAACCAATGCAGGGTATACAAGTAAGAGAAGAAAAGCAAAGAAACATACGCAAGATACAGAATAAGATGAATGCTTATCATGACTAAGATAACGACCAATTCAGTATACGCCGCTTTAAATTAAACAATACACCAACGAGTGTGAAGAGATAGGTACCAATAAAGCTAACTTATCCAAAACGCAAGAGAAAACATTCACAACACAAATGTGATATGTGAAATAAAAAACAGATCCATATAGAAATAAACCACTTCCAGACTGATTACATTTGGATCCTAAAACACGATAATGAAAAAAACAAAAAGGAGATGAATTTGAGGCATAACTCGTAGAAAGCATCTAAAGCCAACATTTTAAAAGAGTAAAAATCATAGATCCAACAGAGAAGAAATCAAAGTCACAATTGGAGAAATCACATTGGTGGCAATTACCCAAAGCAGATTCTGGTTTCAGAAGTTCAGAGGAAAAAAAGAGAATTTAGTGATGAGTAGCGACAGATATCACAAACCCAGAACACGAATTACGAAAAATTACGCTGCTCATTCCGAAAATCAAAAAGTTCAAATTAAAATATGAGAACGGAGAAATGTAATTCAAAATGAGATTTAAGAGAGAGACTTACACGAGAAAAGAGGAAGGAATTGCAAAGCGTCCATTGGAAGAAGAAAGCTGAGGATCAGCTCCAGTGAGGAAGAAGATAGGCGGCGGTGAAGAGAAGAAAGACGTCACCACCATTTCTAAGCCTTTCGTATTTTCGAAGCGCTATTTTTATTTTTATATTAAAAGCAAAGGCCACCAAAAACGCCGTCGTTTCTACTACCAACATGAAACAAATATCTTTAACCTTATCCAATAAAAGTTCCTAGTGATTTGATTATACACGATAGTGGTCTAATGAAAACAAGTTTTTTTCTATGCAATTAATAAGATAGAATGTTGTTTTTTAGACATCATCACATTTAATTACGAGAAGAAAAGATTTACAATTACATGGTCATGATTGAGTTATAACGCTTTTTCTTGATTACCAAGAATGTGTATACAAATTGGATAAATAATAAGATTTACAATTACATGGACATGATTGAAGAGGTAGGGAGGGCGAGCCAGAGGAGGAGCCGTTGTGGCCTGTTGAGGTATCGAGCTTGCCATGCCGGCTCAGAGGTCTCTTGCTCGAAACCACTTTTCATATATAGCCTCTTTGCTGCTTCATTGTTTACCGTCACATGCACGTACATATCCGTTATTCCTGAACCATTCCACAAACTCTTTTTTTAAACTCCAATTTGGACAAGTCTAACGAGTTTGATTAAACGTTCTTACCCCATTCTCTACCAACTTCCTTAGACTTTTCAATGAGTTTGTAACCAACTCCATTGCGCTGTAGCTCTTTCGCAACACAGACGTTGCTTAAGTATGCTCTCGCGAAATCCACACCAATCCCCTATAACACATTAATAGACTCTTAAGCTTCTCAATTTGTCCAATATCAGATTAAGTTCAGCATTGTTGCCAATATCAAACACCTCTGGTTTTGTTCCAGCAATTTCATCAGGAAGCCAACGGCATTGGTTAAGATCAAGACTCCCCACCACAACTCTATCTTCTGTGCCATCAGAGAACTGAGAAAAATTATCAGAGAAACAGATGAAACATAACACAAATCCATATCACACAGTCTATCTGGACGAGGGAAGTAACACCGAAATGAAAATTGGATATGTAGAGCACAAATCCTAATATTTATGCAAGCAACCCTCTTAAAACTCCCATGAGAAGTATATTATACTAATTGTACAAGATGCACAGTGAACATAAGATGAGCAATTGAATAGACAGACCTTACAGGCAGAGCATAAATCCTCAGAAGAGCTTAATAGTTGCGACAATGGAAGGGTAGCATTTATGCAGGAGACCCGCGTAAACCCCTCCCTCTTTCCTGAAGTTCTCTCCTTGAGCGCCTCGAACTCACGCTCTGCCAAGTATCTTCTGTGATCCTAATGAAACTTGAACAGCAAAATGTAACATCAGCATAAGTACACAAAGATAAAGCCAAGAAGCCCTTAACCAAAAAACACTTCAAACCAAAGAAACACTCAAAACATCTTCTAGACTATAATCGCAGCTCCAACATCAATTTTAATTTCATCTACGACTTCGATAAGAAATATTCCAGCGATGAAACTATCGATGCACAGTTCAGGGAATTGAATTCATGATTCCCAATACCTAGAATTGTGTTCTAATTCACCGATTATGTTATCTTAAAGAGTGAAATAGAAAGAAGAAACTGACTTGGATATTGTAGGCAGAAGGATTGAGCTCGTTGAAGGTCCGTACGCGAAGACAAGCTGCAGCCCAAAGCTCATCTTCTGACACCGTTTCGGATACCACGAACGTCGACTTGTCGATCGATGGAGCACAAATGTGTGAGGTAGCAGCGACGGGACGGAGCCGGAACCTCGAGGAAGAAATCGAAAGAGACGACCGTGATGATCCATCTGTGATTGACTCACTGAAAATGGCGAGAGAGTATGAACTTGGAAGAGACGAACAGAGAAACGCCATTTTTCGCGGACTAATCACGTCCTCAGCTTCTTGCTAAGCTTCAAAGCTCGCATATCTGGGCTTTGCTTTTACTTGGGCCCAATACGAGCCCATAGGTTTTCTGCTTTGTCTACGTTCCTTTCAAATTTATCCCAAAAAATTGGCAGCCACACAATACCAAATAAAGGTCAGAAACAAAAGATACGTAAACAAACTTTTTATTTCCCAAAAGTAGAAAATCAACATGCGTCATTATCTTTTCTTTTCTTGAAAAAAAACATTGTTCTTGACTGTACCTAATCATATCAATGTATATCAAATGAAGTTTTGGATAAAAAAAAAAGGAATTTGGTTACCTAATTTTAAAATAATAATATTAATATATATGGATTCAAGTTGTAATGTACACCTAGCTTAGAGAAGCAAGTAGAGCTAGTTCATGCATGATGATGTGGTAGTAAAAGATATAGATTGTTCATAATAAATTAATAGTTAGAACTTAGAAAGTATGGAAGGATTAGAATGAGGATGTGAAGATGATGTGTGTCATGAGTCAGAGTCTTTGTCATTATCCTATGGATTCATATCTCTTCTGATTGGGCCACATAAACCAATGGAAGAAGAATACAAATCATTTCAGCAATCATAGAAAGAAACCTACTTACGATTGGTGGGGAAGACAAATAGACTAAATTAACTACGCCACGTTCACGCATATGATCTTTTATCTATTTCCATAATTATGTTCTCTATGACCTATATAATACACTTGTATTTAAATTTAGTGTATACGTCAAAATATTCGTAATAGAACGCATCACATGGGAGTCCTTCGTGGCGGGTCTTTTGTTTTTCCCACATAGTTTCATGAAAAGTGTTTTGTTTTTTTCTTCTTTCATATACGTGTTTTATTTAGTTGATACGTATTCAATCGTGATTGTTAATAGAATGAAATGTTATCTTACAGAGAAATCAAAACAACATTTAGAAATAAAAACAATAATTGTTAGTCAAATCTGAAAATGTCGTATATACGTATAATTTTATTTTTCTTCTTCTTTTTCCCTTTTTGTTAATAACTTGTTTGAAACAATTAATTAAATCTTTCCTTACATATTGTACAATGAATGGGAAAGAAATCCATTGAGAGAATTAGAAAAATACAAAATATTTTTCTACATATATATATACTTAAAAAAAATAAACAAGACATTATTAAATAAATGTCGGATCATATATATCTTATGTGCATGTGATAGTGCTGTAATAGAGGGCTACAGAGCAATTTGGCTTTCTAAGAACGTGGTGGCATCTCAGCCTTCAAATTGATGTCGTCAATTATACCAAAACAATTTGGTTCGAGCGTCTTTGCTAGAGTAGAGAGTACAACACTACAACTACTACTTATTGCTTACTTTGTGATGCGGAACCTCGAAACCATAATCATTATGGGTGCAAATAGTAATTTTAAAAATAAATAAAATAGATATTGATAAACTGAATAAAAAAGTTAAATAATAAAAAAGACATAAATAAGTTGAATGAGATATTCAACTATATTTCTCTTCTATTTATTGTTGAACAATTTTGAATTAAAAATTAGTATTTTTAAAGTTTTTTGTGGATCTCATTAAAATTTAGTTGAAAACAAATTTAAGATATATTGTAACTTTTTGATTGAAAAAGTTGAAAGATATATTGAACTTTTTCAATTCATTAATTTGTGTCAACAAATTGCACCCTAAATCTCTTTTAAGGCAAATATCTGAATCCAGTTTTAGTTGGTCTAAGATCCATTTGCAAGAAACGACGACAATTTTTTTTTAGAAATCTCTTTATCATTCCACGAGTTTCGTTAAGGTATTCAATTGTTTTCAATTTCACACCTTTAGAAGCTTACGGGATTTAATAAATGTATAGTTGAATATTATCTCGTTACGCAGCTAACAGGTATGCTAATCCTTCCTCTCACATTATTCACACACACACACACGCTCACGCTCGACACATGGATTATTTTGTATTCACATAAACGATAGTATATAATACACTAATACAGCGGAAACGTCTATTGAGAGATTAAGTTTTAGTGATTTTAGACCTTAAGAGAGAGAGATAGAGAGATAGAGCGATGGAGATATCAAAATACAAGGCGGTGTTGGCGTTAGTGTTTTTGCAGTTTACGTCGGCGGGAGTTGCACTCTTCACGAAAGCTGCTTTCATGGAAGGACTTAATCCCACCGTCTTCGTTGTTTACCGTCAAGCCATCGCCACTCTTTTCATCTGCCCCATCTCTTTCATCTCCGCTTGGTAAGTTCAAGTTTTTGATCCAACCATACAAAATATATTGCATCACCACATGAATGTATTGATGAACCCATTTCCATGCGAATGGTAAATATATAGGAGGAAAGAAAACAAACCTTCTCTCGGAGTAAGAGGCTTTTGGTGGGTGGCTTTCACGGCTGTTGTTGGTGTGACTGTGAATCAGAACGCTTATTTTAAAGGGATTGACTTGTCTTCTTCATCCATGGCTTGTGCCATGACCAATCTTATTCCTGCCGTCACTTTCATTATCTCCATCATTGTTGGGTCTGTATTGTATTATTTATAACAATATGTATGTATATTTTGATGGATTGACTAATTATGGATATTGGATGTTTGTTTCAGATTCGAGAGTATAAAGAGGAGAAGTATGAAAAGTGTTGCAAAGGTAATAGGAACAGGTGTTTGTGTGGGAGGAGCCATGGCGATGACTTTTCTTAGAGGTCCCAAATTACTCAACGCCCTGCTCAACCAAGACAATAACACTTGGTTACTCGGCTGCTTCTTTCTTGTCATTAGTACATTCGCTTGGTCCCTTTGGTTGATCCTTCAGGTTCCTATTGCCTCTCACTGTCCTGATCACCTGTACACTTCCGCCTGCACATGTTGTATGGCTACCGTAGCTTCTTTCCTCATGTCTCTCGCCTTAGGCAACACTCATTTACCGTCCTGGAAGCTTGATTCATCCTTGAAGCTCTCCTGTTGCATATACTCTGGAATCCAGTTGGCTATATCTTTCTTTCTACAAGCTTGGGTCGTGTCACAGAAAGGACCTCTTTTCTCTGCCCTCTTCAACCCTCTTTCTGCAGTCATTGTCACTTTCTTCGGCGCTTTGTATTTAAAAGAACAGACTTACCTTGGGAGGTATGCCATTTTCTTACTGTCCTCTCGTCGTTCTGAAGTTCAATTCACATTTGCTTAATCTGTGTTGCTCGTATTTCCAGCTTGCTAGGGGCGTTGGCTATCATCCTTGGTCTCTACATTGTTCTCTGGGGCAAATCCAAAGACTATCAAGAACAATCAACAGACCTAAAATTGGATAATGAACATACCACTTCCTCCCAAGCTGACACTGTCTCCATTTTGATTGGTGGTAAGGCCTTTCGTAGTTCGGAGCTCTTAGAACCTCTTCTCATGTGAGTTGTATTGAAGTCGGTGTAAGGAGAATTTTTTTGACAATGTAGAATTTTAGAATATGGCTGTAATAAAAAAAGGAAAAGGGTCTTCTTTTACAAATCTTACTCGTCCCAACAGATGTAGAAGCTACTACTCCATGCACAAAACACTAGAAAAATAGAAGCACAAGCTAGTGCTTTTGTAATTCATTTAGTCATAGGTTGCAAATTTAAGAGAGAAAATACATTGAAATGCAATTTTACACACACAAAACAAGCCATCAATGAGTTGTCTTAAGGCTGCATTAACTTACTTGACAGTAAGATGATAGCACTTCAGATATCTTTCATTGGTCTCAATCTTGGTTTGGATCTCTGCTATTTCAACGCATAAAGATCTAATACCAACTACGTTTCCTGTTGTTCCTGAACGCGCAACAACCAACAGAGTAGACGATAATGAGGAATATGAGGAAAACAATGTTGACCTGAGCTACTTTTTTCCATGAGTTCTTGATGTTGTCGAGCAGACCGGCCTTGCAGGCTTGGCAGTCGTAGCAGAGAGTTCCCGGCTTGTTGTCCCAGACATTACAGTCCTCGTTTGTGTATGGACCAGCGGTCTTTGTCCAAGTAGTCGGGTTCACATAGGTGAAGTTACAGTCGTTGGACGGCTTACAGCAACCTGACTACACAAGCAAGGCAAAAAAAAGGTGGTTAGTGAAATCAAATACTGAAATTCAAAACAAAAACAACTCACACAGAAGGTACAAAATCCAACACAAGAACTTAGATTTCATGTTACATAACAAGATGTAGCCAATTGTTACCAAAAATTTCCAGTGTAGATAGATGAAAGGGAACTGTTAAAAGGGAATCTCTAAAGACGAAATCTTCCTAAAAGGCTTTGTGTGTTTGTTTCCATGGGAAAAAAAGTAAGCTTTTTGATCTTTAAAAAAAAGCGCTTTTTGAGGAAAAGCAAAGTGAATCCATTAATCTCAGAAAAAGCAAGATTCATGTGATTCACTTTATAATTCCGATCTCTAAATCTCAATAACAGAATAAACAAAATTCGAATCGGATCAAACGTCACCTGAAGAGCATTGAGATTAGCCTTGTAGAAGTCTTCAACGTTAATGGTGGCATAACGAGTGCGGTAAGTGGAGCAAACGTCGGAGTACATCAAACAGCTCCTGATCCGTTGCCAATTCTTAGCATTGGTGACACGTTTCTGCAGCCAATTGGAGTAATCGCCGACACGATACTCCTTATACCCTCGATCGGATATAACCTCACCGGCGCCTTGGTTAGTGACGGCGAATGCGAAGATTGTGAAGCAGAATCCGAGGAGTATGAGAAGGAACATAGCGAAGAGGTAAAGCCAAAGGAGGCAAGAGACACGGCAGCAAGCGCCGACTAGGCCTGCGATTGAGACAAACATGAGGAAGATTCCGAGAACGACGATTGGTTTGTCAAGGAAACGTTCGCACTCGGTAGCTGCATTTTTGCCAAGCCAGATCCCGGCGGAGAGAATTGGGATTGAGAGGAGGAAGGTGAAGAAATTGAGGATTCCGAGGAGATTGTTGCTACACTGAACCATGTTTTTTGTGCGTTTTGTTTTTGCCTTTGTCCGTCGGAAACCAAAAGGTACTTTTATCGCCCAATTCAGATCTCATGCAAAAAATGGGAATTTTGTCCGTTACGAAATCTGTTGAGAATCAAACGGCTCACATTGAAAGACAGCTAGACAAGTAAAATTACTCTCATATCTTTGATTCAAAGAAAAGCTTTAGCTATTGTTTTGTTGAAAGTGACAAAAATGTCTCGAGAGTATTAAAATTGCGACATGAATCACAAACAATGTCTTCCAATTTATTTGATCATCCAAAAGAAAACACTTAACAAACGACAAGAGTTAGATTTCATGATCATCCACATGACGTTTTGGTCACAAACTTATAAATGATAGAAGAGAGGTTATTGCCCGAATCAGAGAGGGCCAGGGAAAGTTCCGGTCTCCCTCTGCTCATTCCACTTGTCAACCTGCGAGGATAATCACATTGTCAAGAATGCGTGTAGAGAAAGATGATCATAACTAGTGGAAGCAAAAGCATAAAGTACAAACCCATTCTCCAGGGCAGAGAGCGCGGTAGTACTTGGCGAACCTCTCGCATTCATTGGAGTCCTCACCCTTTGCAGCTGTGCACCTATAGAAACAATTTTGTTGTTGAGGTTAGAATGACTTGAAGAGTCAGTACGATTGTAAAACTCAATGTAACATTAAACAAGAGTACCTGTGGAACTCAATGTAACGGGTGAAGCAATGCCTTGTTTGGTTTGTTGTAGGAAACCGGAAATCAGCAGGGGCAGTTTTCAGTTCAATCTAATGCAATAGAAGAAACACAGAAACAGTTGAAACCAACTATTACAAAAATGTCTTTTATAATGCAAAGCTTCATACTTATCTTCTCTTTCAAATCCTAATTTACATTTAGAATGCAAAGCTTCATACTTTTCTTCTCTTTCAAATCCTAATCTACATTTAGAATGCAAAGCTTCATACTTTTCTTCTCTTTCAAATCCTAATCTACATTTAGAATGCAAAGCTTCATACTTTTCTTCTCTTTCAAATCCTAATCTACATTTAGAATGCAAAGCTTCATCTTCCTTTCCCTTTCAATTATAAATATAACTCTACCATAGTGAAACAAACCACACAAGTAACAAAACCACTTGTTTGAAGGAAACGATTAGACAGAAAATTTTCATTCCTTTTATACAATTCCAAAGCAATCAGATGTGTTTCTTCACTATCCAATGAATCATCTCGTCAATTAGGGGGAAAAACTCAGGGTTGTTCTCTACCAGATCATCAAATAGAAGAAGAAATGGGAGAGGATGAGTGAAAAAAAGCTAGGACCACCTGAGCAGCCAATTTTGCATCAAATCGAATTCACATACAACGAATCTAATGGATATTGAAATTAATGTAAGCACAATAAGTGATCAATCAGATCTCGAATGAAGGTCGAAATTTCAAAACAAAAATTCCCGATTCTTCGAAATCTTCATTTACAAACAGAGCTTAATTCTATTTATATGAAGTAAATAATAAAAAAATGAAATTTTACCTCGTCCTCCATGGCTGATCCGATGAGAAGAATAAGGTTGGGTAGGAGAAGAAAGAGAAGACGCAGTCGATTGAAGATCAAGTCTGCAAATCGCCCGGTGAGGACGACAAGAAGAAGAAGGTTTCAATGTTGGGCTCTGTTGGGCCTAAAATCACTAAATATTTCAGACCGGTGCGATGGTTAAATTCGGTTAGGTGGAAGGAGATGATATGATTCGGTTTAGTCTGGTCACACTGTGTTGAATCGTTTAGTTCAGACTTCAGAGGGGATCGAGCTCAAGCAGGTGAGTAGTGAGTAGTGAGTAGTGAGTAGTGAGAGTGAGGAAGGTGCATAGCTATTCGCTACTTCTTCGGTAGATCCGTCATTCTCCGATCACCTTGGACGTTTACCATGCGCTTGCTTCTTTTCTCCTTTCGCCGTGTAACACTATTCTCGAGGCATCAACGATACTACACTTTCGCTCATATTCATAATTGTTTGATCTCAATCAATCCCAGCTCTCCTTCTTCATCCCTATTCTCGGCTTCTTCCTTCTCTTCTCTTGCACATCCCAACGGAGATGGGAAGATTGCAGGGCCTCTTGTGGAGTATGAACGCAGAATCGTAGCTGGAGAGCTATTGGATGGAGATTTATGTCAGGTACTTTTCCTCTTTTTTTTTTCCTCGTTTTCTAGTGTGAATCGATTCCTGAAGTTTTTTTTTTTGGTCGCAGCTAGGTACTTTAAGAGAACTTCAGAGACTCTACGACGAGCTTGTTCAATCCGCTGATGCTTGTCGATTAGATCGTTATTCTGGATCCGCAAAACCCACTAGGAGCAATTGGTTTTGGAACAAACTTGTGTCTCACTCTTCTGTCTCCCCTGTCAAAGGCTTATACTTATATGGAGGAGTGGGAACTGGAAAAACAATGCTCATGGACTTGTTTTTTCATCAATTGTAAGTAGGAGATCACTATTTATATATATATATATATATATTTTTTTTTTTTTGTGGATTCATCTGATCCTGTTTAAACCCGGGTTAGACCAGCTAGCTGGAGAGCGCAAAGGATTCACTTTCACAATTTCATGTTGAGTGTTCATAGCCGCTTGCAAGTAAGATTCCATTTCCAAGCTTGGTTTTTTAAGCTGAGGCTTGTAATAACCTCTGGACTCAATTCTGTGTCATTTTATATCCTCTGCAGAAGCACAAGGGTCTTGAAGATCCACTTGAAGTCGTTGGCCTGGAAATAGCCGACGAGGCTATGTTGCTATGCTTAGATGAGTTCATGGTATGTGAGTGTGACGCTCATCGTCACTGTTTAAAATTTTGTTCAGAGTAACTCACCTTCTCTTTAAACACCTTCATTTATAGGTCAATGATGTAGCTGATGCTCTGATACTAAACCGTCTCTTTAAACACTTGTTTAACAATGGCATTGTAAGTAATCATACAACCTTCGTCTTTCTCAAATCCTCTAGCCTATTGGACCTAAACCTGCAGTTATTTAAAAGTTTGTTCATGTCGGTAACTGGAAGCAAGTGTAGGTTCTTGTTGCTACATCAAACCGTGCTCCAGATAATCTCTATGAAGGGGGTTTACAGAGGGACCTTTTCCTTCCGTTTATTTCCACACTAAAGGTGTGCAAATGAAATTACCTTTACTATCAAGCTCTGAACTCGTTTCATGTGATCCATTACCTTGCATAACTGATACTGAGAAGTAACTGTTGTAGGAAAGATGTGTGGTTCGTGAAATCGGTTCATCTGTGGACTATCGGAAACTGACCTCTGTACGTGATTTCGCTTCTCTCAGTAACTCTGTCTTAGTTTGTTGCAACGTGGTCAAAATCTTATAGATATATACTCTTGAGTGCAGGCTGAAGAGGGATTTTACTTTATTGGAAAGGATATTTCTGGTATTCTTAAACAGAAGTTTCAGCAGTTGGTTGGTGATCAACCAGCTGGTACGCAGGTGGTTGAAGTAGCAATGGGGAGGAAATTGGAGGTATTTTTTGCTTCTTCTTTCACAGATGTAATTTGCAGTTCACCTTTTTTTGCTGAAGAGTGCTTCGCATGGATTCTGTTGATTGAATGGCCGAAAGCCTTCAAATGCCATTCCGATAAATATCTTATCTGATATCCCTTTATCCTTTTTTCTAATTTTATTTGTTTTGTTGTACACCAGGTTCCGCTGGCTGCTGATGGATGTGCCTACTTTCTTTTTGAAGAGTTATGTGATAGACCTCTAGGCGCAGCTGATTATCTCGGATTATTCAGTAAGTCTATCCCCAGAGCCATCATACTTTTTTCATTTCACTAAATTTCTTACATGCTGCTTAGTCATGAGATGCAAATTTCATTGCAGAGAAGTTTCATACTTTGGCTCTAGAAGGTGTACCCATTTTCGGGCTCCACAATAGGACCGCAGCTTACCGCTTTGTGACACTGGTTGATGTATATCTCGCTTGATCTCTCTTTTCTATATTCAATCTCGTTTTGAAAAATTGCTTTCCTAACGGTTGAGATTACTAACAGGTGATGTATGAGACCAAGGCCAGGCTGCTGTGCACGGCAGAGGGTAGCCCTCTAGAACTGCTGGAGAGAATAGTGACAATCTCTGATGCACAGCAAATAGCACCTAGAACCTCTGCAAGATCAAGGAAGAGTGATGATCCCGACCTTTGCGTGGACAACGAACTTGGTTTTGCTAAAGACCGCACCATTAGCAGGTACAATTGAGCAACTATTGGCTTTACACTTCGTTATAGTCTGGACTCTGGACTGATGATCTATAATGCGTGCCACAGATTAACGGAGATGAACAGCAGAGAATACCTGGAACAACATTCAAAAATGTTGGAGCAGCCTTCTTCTTAATATTGTTACAATGGGGTTAGAGATGCTGTCAAACCTGTTGTAACCATTGTTTACTGAACAGAAGGTCTCACAATGTATTTATTCTGTGTTTGCCCACAGACATCTTTTTCTTGCAAGTTGATCATGTTTTCATCAGTTAAGTATATGCTCTGCAATTAAACAAGAAATGTGTAATCTAGTGAAGGTTTTACAAAATCTAATCTTCAACCTCTCAAATACAAACGAATGAACATTCACGTTTTTCTCTTTTAGGGAGGCCATGAGCTATTATTTCTAACGAGCTGAACCTACACAGTAAGCCGTTGTGTGTTCTTCTCTAGAGAAAAATAGACATGACAAAACACTACTATCTTATAACTGATATCTCTAACCCATAGTAAATAGAAAGAAAGAGAAAAACACAAAGGGACAAATCTTTATTACGGAGTTGAATGTTTCTAGTTTTCAGCTACGGAAACCAAAAACCGAAAGCAGGAGAAAGTTGTTAAAACAGGAGTGACGAGCCTTGGTCCTGCGCTACAACACAAAACATTCACATGTAAAAATGCTTTTTTCAACTATGATGATTGTGTACCTCAACCTCATCAATGGAGCCAAAATGTTTCCCCATTCCTTTAGCCTCAATGTTAATACTTCAGTGACAGAAAGTTGCTTCTTCAACTTGTAACTTCAATTTGCTCGATTTCACTATCGCTGTAATCTCCCCAGCACTTGCCTCCCTGTCGTTCTCCATTTTTCTCATCAGAGGTCTCATGTGATGTGGTTTCCACTTCACCTACTGTCAAATGCCCATTTTCAAGTGTATCTGTAGTTACTTGTGAAATGGCTTCTTCATCCTCTCCAGCTTTTTTCTCGTTGTTGCTTTCTTCTTCACTTCCGCTCTTCTCCTCGGAGCTTTCAGCACCAGGTAATTCCTCCAAAGCAAGTGGTGCAGGTATGCAAAGTCCATTCTGAGGCTGTGTAAAAGACATGTTACACGGATATCCACCTGCTACTGGTGACAGAGGGTACCCATTCTGTGATATTTCTGCCTCATTTGGGGATGCTAAATAGCCATTCGATGGCACTGGATACCCATTAGAAACCCAAGGTTGACTTGGTATGAACTCAGCCGCATGGGGGTTCATTATTCTTGGGCCATTGAATTGATTAGCCTCGCCATTGGACTCGGTGTTGTTGGTGAAGCTTGGTTTGTTACGCGGAACCCTGTTCCCAGATCGATTGTAACCACCACCTGAGAGCCTAGGTCCATAGGGAACTCGAGCTGTTACAGACTGATGAGGAGTTGATCTGCGGACATGGTTAACAGGAAGCATTGGTGGCATATTCAATGGAGAGGGAAGGATTCCACCATGGTCTTTGAATCCTGGAACTGCAATCGATCCAAAAATTGGAATGGTTGCTGGGGTATACGGCGGCGCAGAAGCAGAGAGCTTCTTGCTAATCTCTTTTTGTGCTTCGCATGCGTCTTGCTTTTCTCCATCTGCAGCTATTGATGACTCTGGGATCGAGTCTCCATTGGGAAGATTTTTTGTTTCGCCATCTACTGTTTCCAGTTCAGCATCAGATAAATCCTTTTGTAGCTTTACTCCAATTGCTGATCCACTGCCATTTGAATCTATTGGTGTTGGTGACTTATTTAAGAGACATGTATTTGACTCCTCAGCCGTCTGTGCACTCTCAGATTTTCCTTGTCTTGCATTTGATTTGGCTGTCTCTGTTGGAAATGCTTCTTCAGCTGCCTTTACAGCCTTTACAGCCTCCACATTCTTGATTTCTTTTGGTGAACTCGTCAACTCCGATCCACCTACAACCACCCTTCCTCGTTCACCGCTATCAGTGTTTTCCGCTTCATTTTCTTTTGCCACATGCTTACTCTCGCTCTCAGCATCCTGAGCGTTGACTTTTTCAGGACCATCTACTTCAATTTTCGGCGAATCCAAATTCTCTGGGGCTTTTGTTTCCTCTGGCAACTGCTCTGCAGCTAGTTTTACAATTGTTCCAGGGGGTGCCAGTGCAACCTCCTTATAGGAAAACAGTTTTCCAGCTTTGACATTCACAGGACTCACCATCGGAGTTGGCTTGTTGATCTGTTCAGTGCAAGTTGGGATTTCCAGGGCTGGTTTATCGTTGACTGGTCTTTCTCCCACTATATTGGAACTGTTTTGCTTCCTGTTCAAACTCGTGTTCTTTACAAACATCTTCGCGGCATGGGAAGAAGTGGAACCAGCAACAGAAATTGAAAGCTCATTAGGACTAGTCCTCGGGGATGTGAAATTGGTGGATTTTCCTCTGCTTCTTGATGTCTGCTGGGTCACATTCATGAAGTTTGTGTTCAGCTTTGCCAGGCTGGGCCGGGTTCTACGCCCAGAAGGATAACGATTTTTTGGGACAGCTTCCTGCCATCCTTCGTCAGAGTCATCATCCTCTTGGACCGTGACTTCGGGCTTAACCAGCTTCAGCTGGTCTTGAGGTTCCAAATCAAAATTTTCAACCTTTTTTTCTTCGGATTTTGCTTCGGATTTGTTCTCTTTATCACTTGAACTTTCCCCAGTGAGATGACCCGGACTCAGAATTTCATCACCTTTCTGATTTTCTTCTGACACAGGTCCTGGACTTTGTCCTGGCTTAACTTTGATCTGAATGAACATTTCAAGCAAAATATCTGTCACGACCTTGTTAACAAGAGAATTTCAATAAGAACATGGATTAAGTCAGCGGGAAGTAACTATAACCTTCGGGCGAGCTTTCCTTTGAGCGTCCCTCGCTTTAATACCAGAATCCGGGGTTATATAATCCAACAGGTCTGATACACTGTTATTGGGAAGAAAGCTCACGGGTTATATCACTCAGGACAAGATTTACGCAAGATAGAAATTTGTACTAGTGGTCTAGGCAAATGGTCTGCATTTTAAATTTCATTTATGGTAGTCAGTTTTATTTATATCTTTTGGCACTCATGTACATTTGTAAACAGTGCTATGAAATGGAATGTTGGACTATATAAAATAAATATGTAAAACTGTAAAAGACAAATGTTTTAATACCTGAGATGGCCTTTGCTTGAAATAGAGGCGTCTGGCTTGGGAGTACCATTTCGTGCAGCTTCTTGCTGTTCCAGAGCTTTAGACTCAAAATATTCAAGCCACGCAGCCGCGTCCTAACACAGTTATAGAGCATAAGAAACACTTTCTAACTGAAACCTTGTAAATAGTAACTAAATTAAGCACCTGCGTCCGAAGATCCTCAGGGCCTAGTTTTGCTTGTAGAATCTGTAGAGTGGTCTGCTCATGTTGGACGCTCAATGAGAATGCATCCATCAGAGAGAGAGCAATAGCAATGGCATGGTAGCTTGCAGCAGTCTGAAAAAAAACATAGCAGAAGAAAATTCATGTTTTAGCGCATCCTTTAGCTTCCACGATAAAATTTACTTATGAAGCCCAAGCCTTCATGGCATGGGAATCCGCTGTCTTCAGACATTGACAAGTCATGGATTCAACTCTATTAACCTTTATATGGTTTGACTTTCAACCAATTTTTTTACTTGGCATCATCAACCAACTAATTACTTATTTAGTTTCCTTTTTATGTGCTTCGGATATTACAGAAGATTTAAGTTTATAAATGTCGGTTTGACAGAGGTAATAAAATTGCAACCAATCATGTCCTTGCTTAAGAAAACCAACCTGGATATGATCAGCTCCAAGTAGTCTCTGATTACATTTCAAAGCTTCATGAAGGTATCTTAAAGCCACATGGGCATTCTTCATACCTTCTTCCATCATTGCTACGTTAATATAAGTGGCAGCCGTATTTGGATGTGATGGTCCACATGTTAGGTGCAAAAGATACAATGCACGGTTGACATACCTACAACAAGAATAACATGTTAGCAAATCAAAACAATTAAATTTGTAGTCTTTGGCTTTGGGAAATACAGAGAGCATACTTCAAGGCTAACTCTGTATGCTGAAGACGATAATAGAAGACGGCCAGGTCGCCGTAGCTTTTCATTGTGTCTGGGTGATCAAGTCCAAGTTCCCTTTCATTTATGTCGAGTGCTTTCTGCTGATAAATGGTAGCCTGAAATCAAAACTGGTTAGTGCTGCAGAAAAAGCAACGGAAGTACGTTAATTGAACGATGCCTTGAAGGCGGTCCAAATTCCTTTCAAAGAGAATACCTGGTTAAAATCCCCAGTATGGTACAGTACAACAGCGAGAAGACTATATGCTCCAGCGGTCATTCTATGGTATGGGCCGCACACTGCTACAAGCTTCGTTAATGCCTATCGAGTTCATCCCAGAATATCAGCTTAGTTAGATCGTTTGAACAAAATGAATACATTCGTGTGAAACAAACGTGTCAGAATCAAATTATTAAGCTGAAGGGTTGATTCGTTGAGCGCAAAATCGTCCTTGCCGATGAAAACAACTCAATACGTGCATAGTGCTAAAAATCCCTAAACAGTTAGTACATGCTAGTTCTCAAAAAAAGAAAAAATAAGTAGTTGATAAGAATAAAAGATGGAGATACTTATAATATGAAAACAATATTTCATTGCTTTCAGAGAAGAAAGGATATATAATGGTTGGCAACAGAGGGAGGCCAGGCAGAGAATTGGTATTCTGGATAAGTAGAGTTTGGAAAAGAAAGGAGAAATGTACTTAGACTACGAAAGAGAAAGCCTGTTACATGGTTAGTATATAAAGAGGAGTGAGAAAGATATCAGTTATACCTTGGTGCCATAATTGACAGCATCCTCCAGTTTGCCTTTATCTAAGGAGGTTTTGGATGATTCCAACAAAGTGCGTCCATCAGCAGATGAGCATGCTACGTGCTGCACACAAGAGCAGTGCTCTTAAGTAACTGAACCAATTCACTTTTTCATTCTACAGTAAGATAGTTATGCATGGTACCTTATACACAGGAACCATACTGATAATATCAAACTTCTTAAAAGGATATGACGTGTCCATCTCATAGTCTTTAGGAACAAGCTCCAGTCCAACCTGAAACATTAAGTGAAGCAGCATAGAATATCAGGTTAGATTGTCATCATTGAATACAAATTTGATTGACAGTCGCAAACCTTGTGTGACAATCCTCTAAGAATGGCGAATTTTCTCAGTTCCTGACAGCCTTCATGCTTCCAATCCCACCCAAACCTCTTCGAAATGAATGTTTGCACCCAGGTCCACTTTATCTTTTCATCATATATACTCTCAGTGTCAGATGATGTTCCCAATAAGACATTTAAGCAAGTTGCTATTGAGGTGGCCACATCAGCGGTGTTTTCTACAGCTGCTACAACAGCCTGCAGTATATGCTTGTATGCCCGAACAACCATTTCATGAATACAGAGGGATTGCACATGAGGAAGCTTTTCAGCCAACTCGACCTAAAATGAGAGGAGAAAAGTGTGATTCCAAAGAAATGAGCACTTTGATTTTCTATACATAAGCATATTCTACCATCTATTCTGAAGAGAGCGGGTACCAAAGACTATGAGATGAAATGGTTACCACTCTCCCTAAGGAATGCATTTGCAAGCCTCTGGTATGCATAAAGTCTGTCAGAGTTCTCCCATCGACGGGTGAGAGTTCAAGAGATCCAAAGTCTGCCACCTGCAACATATCAAGTTCAAGTTTATGAGGAATTAAGATATATCCCTAAAGAAGACAATAAAGATCCCAGAAACTGACCAATTTTGGAAGAGCAGTGTCAGCGTAGTATTTGCGGGCCATCTCAATCAGCTCTTTTGGTGACTGCAGGGTAGTTTCATGGAGAGTTAGAACACAAGGTAAGATTCATAAAAACAAACCAGGCTAAACAGATACCTGATATGAGTCATCACTTACTACTAGCCTCAAATATTATATCTTATCAGCTGGAGAAACAGACAAACCTTGAGATGAAAACCAGTTTCTGATTCTTTAAGGCGCTGATAAGCAGTTTCTGTCACTAGTTCTTTCCACATCTTTTCCATTTCCTCGTTTTGTTTCTCGAGTTCCTTTTGATCCTCAGTTTCTGATTTATTGTCTGTGTCATCTTTGCCCTGTTCAGTCTTGTTAGCTTTCACATCGATCTTCCTTTTTATCTCCTTCAGCAGTGCACCTTGCTTCCCAAGACCCTTAACAGCTGGTTCAGGCTTGGCATCTTCAGTTTTCTTAGACTCACTTTTACTTGAAGCTTGATTTTGCAGATGTTGCACCCAACAAGCTCCTAATTCCCACCTTATAGGTTTACTATTTCTTGAGGGTTCAATCTCCAATTTCTTCAGACTATCCTCAAATACTTTCCTCACAAGGGACTTAGCCACACGTATTTGTTCCGAGTCTGCATTTGGTGATCTCTGAGCTAAGCTAGACGGCGTTGACGACTTGTGCAATAAAGTTCTCAAGCTGTAAAATGATATCCAGGAAAAGCTCTCTGAAAACCGTCTATTTCAAAATCCACATATCGTATGCCAAAATATCACAAATTTTTAGATCAAGCCAAGCCATAGCCCATATGTTCAGCAACACAAACACATGAAGTAAATGGACATGCCTTTTTTGCTTGAAACTTGTAGACAACTATAAGTAACCATTAAGACTAACGCATATACACAAAGATTTTACCTATTTACATTTAGTGCATTTGCACCTCCTTCGGATTGGTCTTCAATGTCAATATCCTGTGTTATCTGGCCACCGTTCAAGTTACATTCAGGAGCAACCTTTACAATTGCTGTCCAACCACAATGTCTCACAACCACCACCCCCAAAGTAGACGTATCCTATATGATCAAAGTAAATCTCAGTAACAATACCAACAAGAGCAAGCTAAGAAAAGTAGCTCAAGCTAACAAATTACATGAACTGTCGCACTCTCATCAGCAGTGATCCCTTTCAGCAAATTTCTTTGAGCAAGTTCTTCTTGAGAGATCTCTAGAACCTGGGTCCCATCACTCTTTCGGTTAAGCTTGGCACTTGCATCAGGATCATCTCTAGCCACCCTTATAATTAAATCACCTATTCTTTCTTCATGGAAAGCCAATGTAGCAGGATCCTTTGGTGAGCGTTGATTACTCTCTACTACATTTTTTATTGTTTCCACTGCTTTGAAAACTGAAACGTCGACAAATAGACTGTGTAGTAGAAAGGCCTTCCTATCTCGAACCTGTCTCTCTTCAGGTGTTTTACAGGGCATTGCTGCCAAGATCGCAAATTCCTTTGCCCATTTCCTTTGGTCATGCTTACCAGACCGGCCCACCCCACCGCCATCTCCTCCCCATGTCTCATCCTCCACTGGAAGTGACGGAAAAGTAGATGGGCTATCTGCAATAACCGGAGGAACTACCCAAGTGTTTGCCCGGAAACCATAAGGAAGGTTGCCAAACTGAAAAAAGAATAACAATTACTACAAGTTGAAGTTTTCTACAATCAACTATAGATAACGGTGAACCATATAAGGTATGGAAGTATATTTGCGTACCTTATTGTGATCAATAAAAGCTTTCATAAGAGCGTCATAAGCCTGCAGCCACAATCACATAAGACCAGCGATAAGAAGGCAAAACCAAAAAGGTAAAAAAGGTCGACTTTTTATCACCAAACTTACCGCATCAAATGGCCGGCTTATCTGTTGCAGCAGCTCAACTAAGGAGTGACACAGAAGTTGCTGCTTCCCAGCTGGATAAAAACCTGTTCTTGATGCAACAACCGTGAACGGCTTCCCACTTGAAACTTTAATCTGTATTTGACAACAATGGTGTAGCAAAATTTCTCAAATCTACCAGTCAAAATTCCTACTCGTATAGCTTCAAATGAGAAGAGCCCCTTACATCGATTTGAAACAAATCATCTAATCCTTTATCCTCTTTGGATGGACGAACAGACCTTCTGATATCTGGAAAATTAAGAATCTAATCAATAAGCGAGAGATCAAACTCAGACTTCGACTAACAAATGAAAAACAAAACTCACATTGAATCGGAGGAGTAAGGTAAGAGAAGGAGAAAAATTCGTAAAATTGCCCGAGACGAGTTGGTGGACACATGTTGATTTCACCCTTGTCCGTGATTTCCGCCGTCTGAGCCTTAGGGCTGAGACTGGAACTTGAATCACCTGCATCCTTATCGGCCGGCGAATCTCCCTCAGGCGAGTTTGATTCTTTCTTTTCAGAGTCCTTAGGAGGCGTGCGAATCACCGGCGGTTTCGACGGACCGAAGGCGGTGGTGCAAGCGACGATATCAAGGAGCCGCCGTATGTGCGCGGTGGCTTGCTCCTCCGTATAGTCCTCTGCGAATTCAAAAAGAAAATAGAAAAAGGTCAGGATCACCTGTGGCTCACCCTAGGAAGTAAAATACAATTGGAGAAATATAGACCGTTAGATCAACGAGATTACCTTCGACGATGGTGAGGTGGCAGGGCTTAAGCGATACGATGTCAACGGAATCCTTGAGTCTAGTGCCACGCACCTGCAGCAGAAAGAATCA
Source organism: Crucihimalaya himalaica (assembly GCA_004349715.1). Lineage (NCBI taxonomy): Eukaryota > Viridiplantae > Streptophyta > Magnoliopsida > Brassicales > Brassicaceae > Crucihimalaya > Crucihimalaya himalaica. Next base: position 4,176,287 of record SMJT01000006.1, on the reverse strand, counting down.
GTCCAGCAAATATCAGATAAAGCTATAACCGTCACTCTATTTGGGCCTAGGGCCCATGAGCAAATGTTGTAAATATACATAACAATAATTTTGTTTTGGTAAAGGGTTATTTAATGTGAGAATTTAATGGAATATAATTCAAAATTTCATATAAATTTATTTTTATTCGTTTCGTAAATTATATATTTTATTAAGTTATAGTGTTATTCATTCAATCAATTTTAAAATTCTATCAAATGTTAGTGTTATTCATTTTAATAATGTCATTTAAAAGGAATTTAATAGAAAGCTCGCAAAAAAAATTATGAAAAATCAGTTCCGAGCATTGAACCTGTCATTTGGGCAGAATTCACTAAAATCATTTAAAATGCTTAAAAATATATTATTTCCTTATTTATTTAAATTCTTTTCAAGTTTTTCATTGAATACCCCCTCCATTAAATCAATTAAAATGCTTAAAAATCTATTTTTTCCTTATTAATTTGAATTCTTTCTAAGTTTTGATTGAATACCCCCTCCTAAATGTAGATTTATGAATCAAGTTTGTGAGAAAAATATGAAAAGGCCATAAACAAAAGCCACTAATGTTGATGAAAGTGAAGAAGAAACCTGGTGTGAGAGAGAAAAGTTGGTGAAGTGGCATGTCTGAACATGGACCGCTAAGAGCTTCCTTACATCTAAGATTCTGTCTGTGGAGATACCCTATCAACAACATCATCATCATCACAAATCACAACATCCTCATCAACTTGAGAGAGAATCATATTCATTGGCTTTAAGTTATACAATTTCTCATTCTTTCTCAATCAATGTTTTTATTTAGTGGTAAGCTCAAACCTTGAGAGTCACTTGGGATTCATCTGGTGTTTCCACGCTTATCTCAATGACAGTGGGCAAAACTGCACAACCACACAATATTTTTTATATATCAAATAAAAAAAGAGCTAAGAAAGCAAAAATGGACTTGTCATTCTGCGTGGAGTAACCAAAATGAAATTTAGCATAAGAAAAGTTTGGACGGTATTAGTTGTAATGAGAAGAACCTTTCTCTTCCTTCTTCTTCTTCTCTCCTTTACTCTTGTGTGGCTTAGTTTTCCCAGCTTTAGGAGCCATTACCAATTCACACAAAACTTAGACTAACTTTGATCAAGAAAACTCAAAAATTAAGCCAGGATTGAATTATATCCCTAAAGTTGTGTATTTGAGAATAAGAGATGAAGGGTGAGAAAGAGAGGAAGAAGAAGATAGAAGAAGAAGAGAGAAGGGTGTGTGTGTGTGTGTGCGCGTGTGTATAAATGAGGGACTTGTGGTGGTGACAACGAGAAAGAAGAAGAAAATAAGAGACGAGAGGGTCAAATAGTGATTGAGAATATAGAGAGATAGAGAGATGTAGAGAGAGAGAAAGAGAGGATAGGATAAGGTGCGAGGCTATTCTCTCTACCTCCTTAAGAGTGTGTTTTGAGGCTAAGTAAAATTGAGGCCTCTCATTTCTTTGTTTCCTTCTTTAACACCTCATCACCAACTTCATCTTTTCTTCTATCTCTCTCTCTTTCTATATATTTTTCTCCTTTTTTTGAAAAAAAAAAACGAATTTAATTTAATGTTTCCCCCTTATTTTCATCATTTTTTATGAGATTTCACCCACGCCTTTTACATATTTGATTACCTTTGATTTTGAATAATAAACTCGAGAGACATGCCCGGCTCAATATTATATGGATCCTCGTGTAAATGAACTTTTCGGCTCTTTTGGGCTTTTTGGGCCACAAGATTATTATGCATTTTGAATCTTTAAAAAGAAAAATTCTAAACAGAAAGTCTCAAAAGTTCATTTGTGTAGTTTTTATATGATTATAAATTTAATTCGTCAAGATTAATCTTAAGAAATTTTTGATTTTTGTTTTTTGTTCAATAAAATATGCATGGTAGTTACACGTGTACAAAATAAAATTTGCATTTTCATCTTTAAGAACGATTTCAAGAGATTATCATAATTGGTGGACAAGCATATTATTGGATTCATTCATGTGTGCTGCAACATACATATTTGGCAAAAAAATTCATCTACTTTTTATGTAGTCTTCACCTTTTAGGAGGTGGACCGATATATCACATTTCATTGAACCAGAATTAATCAAGAATAAATCAAATTAGACCGGAATAACCAAGAATCGGTCTATCGTCCTAGAAATCCAATTAAATTAGACCGGAATAACCAAGAATCGGCCCATCTTCCTAGGAGCCCAATAAACTCAGTGCTAACCTATTAAAAATGAATTTAGGTCAGTTAATCTTGAGAAATATGTAAAGATATATATGAATCGATACCATTACCCATTGGACACCTTGAACACAAAACAAAGATGGGCCAAGATGGCATTAATTGACAAAAAGGAGCAAAGCTGGAAGAAAAGAAATATTAGGTGGACGAGTCAATTTTGGAAAAAGAAGAGACATGTCCAATTGCCTATTAGTATATACGTATGTTTACATGATTGATTTCAAGTTGCCCATTTCTAAAAAAAATTATTCATTTTCCATGTTTTGTGCATGAAAGTTGAAGTGGCTTTTTTTGTTTCATTTTTTTGACTCTTTCCATATCATATTGGTCAAGATCGCAACACTAGCTTATATTAAATTTATATCAAACCCAGCTAATAAGACCTTTTTCATTTAATAAACAACTCCTCTGCTTATCTATATATATAATCACATAATCACATTCACATCCATAGAATTAAGCAAAACGCAGAACCAAAGATGGGTGAGAGGATCAAAGCCAGACGCATACTTCTCTTCTCCATCATATTGCTCGTCTTCTTCTCTCAGACCTTTCTTTTGTGTTCAGCTAATGAGCATGGCTCAAGGAACCTCGTAGTGGTGATGAAGAAAAGGGTGAGATACAGAGGACCTCGCAACACAACAACCTCCGCAGCTTCAACTATGATGTTGCCAAGTTCCTTCTATATTGGTGCTGCTTCTTCTTTCGTCCTCGCTCTTCTTTTGTAAGCTCCGTTGTGGTGATCGTGATTTACGTATTCACATTGATTTATATAGTTTTCTTTTCTTCTGTAGAATTGTTTTTGTAAAAAAATTCAAATGGTCTAAAACTCTGTTTTGTATTTACTTGCTCTGTTTCAAGATAGTGAAAAATAAAAGAATTGTATTATGACTTTCAACTTTGGATGGCAATGGACAAGGATTCTTATCTCTGTTCCATTCACGTACTTTCATATTGTTTGTAATATCTTCTCTGTTTCAAGATTGTGAAAGTTAAAAGATAATTCTGGATCCACTGCTTTCCCTTTTTGTACGCTAACACAAAGAAGCTGACACACAATAGCTGGCATTACGATCTTATCAGTTTTAAAAAGCTTCTCCTATATCTATGTCCCATTCTAGTTCTCTCTTATCTATAACTATAAGAAAGTCAAAGTATATCGTCACTTGTCCCCATCTCTACGTATTTGTTTCATCCCATCACTTTCCTATAACCAAGTCAAATAGACCTTGATTCATGCAAACGAGTCGTCACAGAACGAAGCTTCATGATTCTATAAACATCTCTTGACAGCCTGGTCAGTACAGTGGTGACTGTGACTAAGCCATTGCTCCAGCCTCCAGGTCAAGATCGGCCAGAGATCCGTTCACGTGGTGTGAGCGAAAAGAGCGCTTTCAAAAGGGTGATTGGAGATCTCTTTTTATTATTGTTTTTTTAATCTCCCATTTGTTGAGAGTTTGTCGCACGAAAGTGTCTTTTCCGACATGTGTCGCCTCTACACGTACCTTCGGATCTTGACCTATGACCGATTCTATAGTTAAGTAAAAAATAATAATTTTGCTTACCGTATTGATTTTTTTTTTTTTTGGTTTTATTTTTGATTCTGATGGAATAAACAAATCATGCAGACAAAGTGTGTTAAAGAAGAAATGCGTGACCAAAACAAAGGTTTGATAAAGAAGAAAAAAATCCCAAACACAGTGAGAGAAAGAGTAAACTCTAATCAATTAATGGGATAGATGAAATTAACAAAGAAGCAAAAACATTGATTAAACACAAAAGTAAACGCATTAATCAAGGTGACTGAGCGTAAAAAAGTGGACGACGGTACTCATCGAAGAATCGATCACGATCCACGTACACAATTGCATAGAGTGCGTAGATGATGCCCGGTACGTATCCCAGAAGCGTTAGGATCAGACATATCATGAACTCCGTCTGCACATTATATTTTGAAATTTACATACATATTATTATAAGCTCTTGATCGAGAAACACACAGAGTATGAGAGGGGGAGATAGACATACAGTGCAACAGCCATGCCTCAGACAAACCCCGAGAGGAGGGATGAGTATGGCGATCATTATTTCACAGCAAATCTCACACCCATTCGCCATTTCTCAATATTTTGACGATCCTTTTCTTTTATGTAGTTCCTTGCTTTCTTAGATCGAAAGGGCTTTTCTTATATAAAGGGGAGACGGGAGACAGAAAAAAAAAAAAAAAAGAGCCTAAAAACGACAGCGTTTAAAAGTTAAAACCCCATATCTGATGACAGAAAAAAGAAACAACAAACTGAGAAAAGGAGAATGAATATTCAAATTTACAAATATTACTTCAGTATTTTTTTACGAGTAACAAAGAGTGAAGCTATTTTGAAACTGGGCTTTTCAATTGGAGATTTCTATTTAATGTTCAATATGAAACTGGGCTTTTCAATTGGAGAGATATGACCCAGGCAAGTGAGAGATCCTCATTGACATGTTTACCCATAAAATTAGAGACATTCAAGAATTATATCTCAAAATTTACAAATGACTGGTAAAAAAAAACAGAGGTGTTAAACAGAGACATTAATATATATATATAGACTAATAAATTTTATATGGCGGAAAGGGTGATGCCTTTTAAATTTGACTTTGGGTGAATACATTTCGCATTAGTAGAGACGACCAACATGCTTAGTTACAAGTCCTTGGGATTCGACTATCGAAGGCTATTTGTCTTAGTTTATTTATAGTATATTAAGTGCACATGATACTTATCTTATATCGGCTAATATGACAACTTTCTAGTCTCAATATGATTTTTAAAATTTCAAGACCTCGGACGAAGTGTTAAATTGGACAAAACACAGTTAAAACAAAAAAATGAGGGTTAGAGTTTGCAGAACCAAAAAAAAAGAGCACAGCATTTACATACACACATATCTGTCTTGTAGCTTCACGTGACTCTTTTTACTTACCCCTCCCGACCAAAAAATAAAAATCACAGAAGAAAGAGAAAGAAACAGAGGAGAAAGGGTAAAAACGGTAAAAACCCAACAAGATGGGATGATGAAGAGAGGCTCCTCTGAAACTGAAGAGAGTCAACAGCTAATGGCATGTTCTCTTGGTCAGGACTACACTTGTTGAGGTGAGGTGGGTGTGTACTATACATAATGGCTCTTAACACAGCCGAAACGGTGGGAATGTATGCCGTTTTGTTACGAGCCAGTAGCCATGTGAGTCCCATGAGCTGGCAATCTTTGCTCATCATCTTACTTCCTCTCTCTGTTGTTGTCTTGTTTCCTCCTCTAACCTTTAGCTGTAATCCATCAAAATTTGAAACAACAAAAAAAATAAGATTTCTAAGTTTTTTATAAATACATAATGGGGAAAAGATTGCGTGTGAAAGTGAAAGGTTTCAGAGTGTTGCAGTGCTTTTGGGTTATACGAAAAAAGAAAGTTTCTGAAAAAGCACATCTCCAATTGTTTGCAACCTAAAAGGATAGCCAAAGATAACAATGTGCTTGTGTATGTGTCTCTTTCAGCATAAACCCTAAATTAACAGTAATACATTTGTAATTGTATGAAGTTTTGTGAACATGTTTCTCATGGATAGAGAGTGACAGCTATTGAACATTCTGAAGAAGACTTCACGCAAATGAAAGTATAACATTTATTATGCTTTTAAGGATGAGAAAAAAAATTCATTAAATGCTCTGTGATTCCTTAGTATAGGGACATAAAGGATGAAAATTTAATGTAACGGAATGCAAAAAAAAATGAACTTTAACCCAAAAAAAATACTATAAAAATTGGACCTTTTGAAGAGCGCCGAGGCATCTGGTACAACCAGAGTAAGATGAATTCCGACATTCCTTCTCAAGATTCTTCACGGCGGCGGTCGGAGTTGCGTTTTTGAAGCCGGAAGAGACGTTAAAAGCGGCGGGGCAAGAGAGAGAGCTAATCTGGTGGAGACGAATGCCACAGAAGCACAAGATTGCATCGCAGCTCGAATTTGGCTGAGGGATCTTGATTTGTTTGGTCAAAAGCGCGCTCTGCAATGTGTTGACGCACTTCTGTGAGTCGTCAGGCTTCATGGGTTCGTCGGGATCAGATGATTCCGGCGTCGGAGCAGGAGCTGGTAGCTGTAGAGCAGAGCGAGCGTGAGCTGCTAAGAGCCAAGCAGCTAAAACAGGGCAACATCGGCTCCGGTCAAGGTTTCTACCGCAGGCTTCATTGACGCCGCCAAAGAGCTCGTCTGAGAGGTCAAGACGACAGCTTTGAGCTTGGGTTTCGACAGGGAATGCCGGTACGGTGTTGGGTTGGACCGGTTCGACGAGTAGGTTACTCAAGACGGTGGGGAAGATGATAGAACAGAGGAGGAGTAAAGTGGGACTGTTCTTCATTCTAAATGGCTAGAGAGAGAGAGAAATGGATTTAGAGATTGAAACACTTTCACAAATCTATCAGTCTTTTAGATACTGAGGATTCACGAAGAAAAGCAGCCTTCCATTATTCACCATCTTCTCTCTCTTTTGTTCTGTCCAAAGGACTATTGTGGAGAGAGAGAGAGAGATGAGATATGATGGAAGAAACAAGAGATTCCTGACTTTGGCAGTTTCTGGTTTGTTTTAGAGTCTATAATCCCTTTGTAAACTGTGATTAGCTCCGGAAATTATAAGTCTTGTCTTTTGGCAAATGTACTAACTAGTAACTAAGATCCCTAACTTCATTCTACATTATAAATAATAGTTCATATTTATACATAGTCATGTATTTTTGCATGTAGGCATTTAATTTTCTAAAAAGCTCGCAAACAAAATATGTGAAAGAGAAAAATTAAAGATATGAGTAAGAAAAGAAAATAAATAAATATGAATGGTGGAGAAACATAATGAGCCCTTACGAGGTGAGATGAGATGCGAACGGAGCATACTCACACGAAGAAAAGTGTCAATTTCAAAACGACAAAACCCCAAAAACACCTACAATCATATATTAAATCATTGATTCGCTTTTTGAGCATTGACAAATCAAAAAAAGTATTTAACCTCTTTTTTCAAACGGGTAGGAATATGAGCCGGAGGCTCGCCTAGGGAAACGAACCGTCAGAAAAAGTGAAAACTCCTAAAGGCGAGAAAAAAAGGAGTCCCCACTTTTACTAATCGTTCCCCCTAATCTTGTCATCTTCAGCTCCAAATTAAAGCATTTTCACACGTTCTTTCTTTGTTTACTTACTTGCTCATTCCAAATACCTAAATCCCTTAAATTCAAATTAGAACACCTTAGATTTAACTGTTCCACACTTATCTCTTGCTTTGGTATTGAAAAAGAAAAATAATAAACTTTAGAATGACTAATTCAACTGTCTTACATGACAGCTTCCGGACTTAGGCCTCAGATTGGGCCAAATAAACATCATTAACGACTTAAAATTGGACCTTGAATTGGGCCTAATGAATGTAAATCACCTAATTAATGACTTCTGGCCCACCAATATACTCTGAAAAATATGACTTTAACGAACACAGCAATAGGTGATAATAATAAAATAATAAAAAAAACAAAAAAGAACGAACAAAGCAATATGTGTGATGTGTTTGTTCCTTTCATTCGTCCTCGGCGACAGACAACTTTAGCCATTTTGTTTACAATAACTTGATAGACGCTTATAATTTATACTTTTGTTTGCTTCCGTCGACTGTGTTTAGGGACTTATGGAGCAGAGTAAGATAGCTCACCTCAGCTTTTAATACGAAACAACATTCATAAAAAAATAATTATAGACTTATAAATTTACTTTTGACAGAACGAAAACAATCAGTTTATACATCAAACAAAAGAAAGAATGCAACAAAGAATCATAGGTGTGAACTGTGAACTATGTATATATGTGTACAAGGATATGCATATGTTGTAAATTAAAACATAAAGTCATCTAAGATGATATTGTCATCTAAGATAAAATTGTTCGGAAAATCAAAGTCGAAGAAACTGCTGGAGTTGGCTTCTGCTTCAATGCTATTTTGTTGTGGAGAAGACATTGGCGTTGACATGAGCGAGTCTAAGTCAAAACTCTCTGACAAAGGTGGTAATACATCTGCAGGGCCAACGTCGTCGAGTCTTGGGTTCATAGTCTCGAAAGATGAAGTTTCATTGTTTGTTGGGGTCGTACTCAAGGTTTGTGGTTGAGACGATTCCGATGATGTTATCGGAGTTTGAAGATTTTGGTCGAGGTTCGATGCGTAGGTTAGATTAGGGTTTTGAAGTGGGAAGAGAAGAGAGGCTAGCCTCAATACATCAGGATTAAGCAGAGACGACGCATGTGTTGCAACTGATGAAAAGTTTGAAAGTGCGCCCAAAAGCGAGGACAAGTTAAGAAGATCAATGCGTGGGGAGTGTGTAACAGGGTCGATGCCACTCCTTACAAGTCTCTTGCGGATGTGAGTGTTCCAATAGTTTTTTATTTCGTTATCAGTTCTTCCTGGTAGACGAGCTGCTATTGCTGACCACCTAAAATTCATCAATTCAATATTAATGACACTAATCTTTAATTAATATAAAAACTCCTTTTTATTATTCTAATATAGGTCAATACGTACTAGTAAAGTACTAATAATAGTTTATTGGAGTTGATGGCCTACATTTGACATGTACGCTCCGCATGCAAACGTACGCTCTCACTTTTTTCATTAATTAACATACAAAAGCTGTAGCTGATGTGCGTATATGAATCTTACGCAAATGATTATGTGTGATTGAAGCTTACTTGTTTCCCATAACACTGTGTAGCTGAATGATAGTTTCTTCTTCCTCGAAGGAGAACCTTCCTCTCTTGATGTCCGGTCTTAGATAATTGGTCCATCGAAGACGGCAGCTTTTTCCGCATCTTTGAAGCCCTTTAATTAGTACAAAATGACTTATAAGTGTGTGATTTAATTTATAGAGAATATAATCTGTAAGAACAAAAATATAATTAATAAATATGTAAATGTACGTACCAGCATTTTTGGGGAGAATACGCCAATTGCCCGGACCATGAATTCGAATATAATCGATGAGTTTCTGATCCTCTTCAGCCGTCCATGGTCCTTTCTTCACTCCATTCTTGTCACAACAAGGAGATCTTCCCATCCTTGTTTTGTTTCGTACAAGATGTATACAACGATCAACGTTAAGATTCCAGTAATAGTTTAGTTCTGTTATGTAGATAAAAGGATAGAAGAGACAAGGGGAGTTTCTTAAAATTTCCAAAAAGAGGAGTTAAGTTTTAGAAATGTCAATGTGTGGATGCACTCATACCTTCTCCATTCATTTGTTTATATAGGGATGTGAATGTTGAGAACTTAGTTATCGGTGGAAGAGAGCCAAGGTCGATTCCACTTGGCATGTACCTAATATGCCACGTCCCTTTTGAGCCACAATATTATATTCAAAAGGAAAATTACAAACCTTTCCTCGCCTATCGTACGTTTTTTTTACTGTCTATTCTAGAAACGATACACGTGACAATGTGCATGATATTTTAATATATAATCTATCTATCTAACTTAGATTCTGTGACTCTATACAACTAATTAATCATATGTGGAATATTTTGGAATGAAAACAATGTACTCTTGTAAATAGAAAAAGTAATGGAACTAAGAGACTAAAATAGACCTTGTCGGGGTAACTATTCGGCGGTGAGAGTAACATTGGTGATAGTTAATTAGATTGAAGCACATTAATAATTTTTCATGTTTTGCTTTTTGTTTCTGGGTTAAGTTGTTGACTTTGCTTAACAAAAAAGAGTTGTTGACTTTGTATGTTAATATAGGTCAGTTGACTTCCACATACATGTTTGGTTGAAGTTAACCTGAAAAAATATATGTTGCGTTGAATATTGTAACATAAAGCCTAGAGATTCAAAGATTAAGAGAGTGAGGACGGTAAAGTAGTTGGATATTCTCATCAAAAATATAATTCAAATAACGTGTTAATGTCATGTTCCTTGTGGTTTTAAAATTGATGATGAGGCGAATTGCAACATTTTACTTATTAGTAGAGATTGCTTGTGGAAGGGTCTCTCCGAACAGCCATCCACGTCCGCATTGTTTTAGCGATTTCAAAAAGCAAATAAAATAACCTTATAACGCAAAACTAGTGAAAAGCTTTATTTTTGTTTGTTAAATTGTTGGTGGAAAGCTGTGCAACAAACTTTGAATTCCATATCATCCCCTTTATCACAATAACCACAGGCTTCTCCGGGGAGTTCACACCAAAGATATGGTGACATTGCCCATATATTTTAAATATTTTCACTTTCCTAACATAGCAATGTGTGGGTTCATGAAGAATGTGACACGTGGAAAAATATGTGTTCTTGTGATTGTCCTATCACTTCTTTTTTGCATCATTTCATCTACTCTTAGGTTATGTTTCTGGATCGGTTAGCGTCAGAGATGATGTCAAGTCAAAGATTGTGTCAAGTCATCGCATTCGGAGATTCTCGAACAAGGCCTCTCACCACAGCGTTTTACTTAACGGGCCACTAGTGGACTTAAGCCTCACACTGCAATGGGTTATGCAGTATAACTTATGCTATTGATATCTTTATTGTTGCAGATATAATATTATAAAGATATATAACCCATAACTTATGCTATTTTTAGAATATCTAATATCTAAAAACTAATCTTTGTAGAATATCTAAAATTGTATCCTTTTCATCAGAATAGTTAATTATGTATAAATGGATAAAATATATTAAACTAATAATTGGTATGAAATATAATTAAATTACTAAAGATCTATAAAAATGATTACTCTTTCTTTAACAAAAAAAATCTTTGTAGAATATATAACTATGTATAAAATGATAAAAAATTTAAACTAATATTGGTATGATATAGAATTAAATAATTAACAAATATTTTCTTTTGTTTGGTTACCAATTAAAATATGAAAGATGATAAATAAATAATATAAGACAATGGACTCCGTCTCCATGTCAGCAGTGATCAGATAAGCATATTAAAGATGACGTTTTCATGTGCACACAGGCCATTAATACTAGTGGTAATGTTACCTATTAAAGAAAAAATTAACTTTGTGACTTTTAAACTTTATCCTAATTAGCATTAACCGAAAAAGGGAAAAAAATCTTGGTAAAAAAATCTTCAGGATCTCCATTATCTAAATCTCAAACTTTCAAGATTCCTGGTTTGTCCCTCCACACACAATAATATATTAAACTGTTTCTATCAACGCTTTAGAGATATGATGGTATGGTATGATGTCTTCTTCGATCGTCTCTTTTGCATGATTAACATTGTCGATTTTAGTTATTTTATATTTGACTCATAAATCTGAATACTGTTGATATATACATGACGAGTATGGAAAGATACAAGAATTTATCAGATTTTCTCAAGAAATTCTACATTCCTTCGTACGTTCTCTCGCCTAAAGCCGAGGATGTGGCGCAGCTTGGTACTCCACCTGAGAGTCCAATCCTCGTATTCATCAACTCCAAAAGCGGAGGTCAACTAGGAGCAGAACTCATCCTTACCTACCGCACTTTGCTCAACGAGAACCAGGTCTATATAGCAATTTACCCTAATGATTCTATATAAAAAAAAATATAGAAAACGATGGTTTCTCAAATACGTTGACTTCTACAAAAATTCGGAATAATTGATTCTTCTTGAATACGGAATCCTATATGTTTAACCTAAAAACCCTAATAATCAAACTTCATTATTGAAGTGTTACAACTATTAAAATAAAATAATGGTCTGAATTTACTTAGGATCATTATGGAGTTTTTATTGATTAGTATATATATAGCACGTTTGGTACTCAGGTTTTTGATCTGGAGGTAGAGACTCCGGATAAGGTGCTGCAGAGAATTTATCTTAATCTAGAGAGGCTAAAGGACGATGGTTTCGCTTGCAAGATTCGGGACAAGTTGAAAATTATTGTGAGTTATATATTCATTGGTATGTAGATAAAGTGTTAATAATTAAGTGACTAAGCACTATATAATTAGGTTGCAGGGGGAGATGGAACAGCTGGTTGGCTCCTTGGAGTTGTTTCTGATCTTAAATTATCCAATCCACCTCCAATTGCTACGGTTCCTTTGGGTACTGGAAACAACCTTCCATTTGCATTTGGATGGGTATGCGTACATATTACACTGATTCACATTATGATCATGATCATATCGTATCTCACCATCATATGTTTTCTTCTTGCTAAATCTAATCTTCAGGGTAAGAAAAATCCTGGCACAGATAGGTCTTCCGTGGAGTCTTTTTTGGAACAAGTGATCAATGCAAGAGAGATGAAGATAGACAAGTATATATATTTGTTACACGTGTATATAATTCTCTTCCAGTTTTCAAGACTTTATTTTTCGATTTATTGATTTTTATGCATTTATATCTTAATTAAGTTGGCACATACTTATGAGGATGAAGGCTCCCAAGAAAGACTCTTGTAATACTTTTGTACCATATTCTCTTCATCGTGTGTTACCATCAGATCAAGAAAATATGGTAAGACAATCTCTTCTCTTGTGCACCATCTCTTCCTTTTCTTCTTAATTTTATGATCAGCAATATTTTCATTTTTTTTCAGGAAGGTTACCAAACATTTCGTGGGGGATTCTGGAACTACTTTAGCTTGGGTAAGAATCTTGATCTTTACTTTTTCCACTAAATAGCACCACAGTTAGGGTACCCTTACTTAATTTGTGTTATCTTTCAAATAACTGAGATAAATGATATCTAGGAAAATATATGCTAATCTCTAATCAATTTTACTGCAGGAATGGATGCTCAAGTATCTTATGCATTTCATTCCGAGAGAAAATTACACCCCAAAAAGTTTAAAAATCAGTTGGTTAATCAGGTTTTTACAGACCTTGCTCTTAAAGTTTTTGATGTTGTCTTCAAATGATGTGGTTCTTATGTTTTCATTAATGGGACAACTTATGCCCATTTCGCTTGATTACATTGTCTAGTGTAAACTAATACAACAATAACTAACAAGTAATGCTTCCATTGATTTCACAACGTTCCAGAGCACATATCTAAAGCTTACTTGCACACAAGGATGTTTTTTTGCCTCTCCTTTTCACCCTTCTTCACAGTAAGTACATTTTTGGTTTGCTTATCCATGAGTTGTCCTTTCCAATTTCGCTCTTTCATGTTGTGATCTAAAACCATGCAAAATTGTAAGAAGTCGAAGGACACATGCATATACTTTTGATTAAATTATTCATAGTTATGATATAAATTGATGTCATGCGTCTATAATTTTGCTCTAAAATAAAAGCTCCAATATTTAATGGTGATTGCTGCAGAAACATAGCTCAGCTTACAAAGGTTCTAATCTGTAATAGAAGTGGCCAATGGAGTGACCTTCACATTCCCCATAGGTAAAGTATATGTAAAAGGTTACATGAGGCTTCTTGTACAATAGACAATATAGCACAATTACTAGTTAACATTTATCTCTGTTCTGGCAGCATCAAGTCCATAATATGTTTGAATCTTCCTAGCTTTTCTGGAGGACTAAATCCTTGGGGAACACCAAATCTCAAGAAACAACGTGATGTAGGTTTTTAAAACATTATCTTCAAATTGATTCAATAATATACTAAAAATTTGGTTTTTGTTTCTTTGTGATGTCTCAACAGAGAAGCCTAACTCCACCATTAGTTGACGATGGACTCATCGAAATCGTTGGGTTTAGAAATGCTTGGCATGGTCTTGTTCTGCTCACTCCAAATGGTCATGGGACAAGACTTGCACAGGTAAATGTAAGAGTAAAGTGATAGAAGACAAACTATGAGTAAGTGCACCTTTTTAACTTGTGTATTTGTAGGCAAACCGAATTCGATTTGAGTTCAAGAAAGGTGCAGCGAAGCATGCATACATGAGAATGGATGGAGAGCCATGGAAACAACCACTTCCATTGGATGATGAAACTGTCATGGTAGAGATCTCACATCATGGACAAGTCAACATGCTTGCAACCCACAATTGCAGCTCCAAAAGCATGTATGAGTCTTCTTCCACAATCCGGTTTAGTGATGATGAAGATGACTCATCAGTGGTTTAAGGTGAGGAGCTTAGAAAGTTTGGTGCGGCTGATCCATTTAAGATTTCCAACGCTCTTGGATATTTCTTATCTTACTTAGTTAGATATTGAGTTATGTTTGACTCTTAACAGATTCTCCTCTTTTTTTATGAGACTTCTGTGTTCAGACTTCAATTTAAAACTCTAATCTCGTTGGGATGTTTTGTTCCAGAATCCACTAGGAACAATTTAATCAATCTCTTTCTTGTGCTCGTATAATAACTACTAACGATCAACCAAGCGTCCAAACTCACCTAACCTCTGTTTCTTTTCCCCTGTTCTTTTTCTTTTAACATTCAAAGCATGACAAAATGACACTGTAGTACATTAAGTATAGTTGGGCTTAAACGTTTGTGCCTTGCTTCTTGCCCATTACATCGAACCCTCTAGTTCTTTTGGCGGTTTCACTTGCCTTAGCTTCCCCACAGTGCACTTCTTGGAGAAATACTCAAAAGACACATTCACAGATGCACAAAGATCTTGCATGATAGGCATGAACCTAAACGCGATGGTTCTAATATAGACAGGTCAATATAACCCCTGGAGAATATCTGAAAACGCGATGGTTCTAAATTTTCAATCTATGGATAACAAACAACTCGATGAACAAAGAGGACATCTATGTATGTAGCCATAATCAAACACTCATACACACATATATATGTTAAGAACAATGATAATAATGGAAATATAGGGAGAACGTGGAGATATATAATGACTGATGTGTCATGTGTGGAGTGGGAGATCACCAAAACCGTCTCCATCCAAATGCCAATGAGCATGAACCTAAACTACAAACCTACAATGTGGGCTTAGGACCTTTTTTCAAAAGAAAGGCCTCATGGGACAAGAAAGAGAAGAAGAAGATGAGCTTTCTGAAAACTGATGAGAACTGTCCAAATCATCCCAAAGGGCACTTTCAGGACCCCATCCTGATGTGACTGCATTGTACCACGCTTCAGCCATGCCTTCGTCTCTCTCATTATCAGTCACTGCTACTTCCTTGCTCTCCAAGTTAACCTTGCTTGGCTGTGGCGTTTCAGTTTGTTTCTGATGATGCGGTGAAGAGTTTGAATCATTCAGCTCGTTTTCCATATTCACAAAATGCTCCGGAAAATTAAGCGTTGCGTTATGGCCCCTCAGTTTGAAGGCTTGACGGTCGTAGGCCATGGCAGCTTCCTCAGCTGTATCAAAGGTACCAAGCCAAAGACGTGCCCTGCTTCGTGGCTTACGGATCTCTGCGACCCATTTTCCCCATTGACGTTGTCTCACTCCTCTGTAAAGCTTGGTTGCGCTGTAGGGTTGAACACCTTCTTGGCTCATCATCATCATTCTTCCTCTTGGGCTCAGATTCAACGTGTCACTCCAGTACCTGGCCATATACTGCTGCTGATGCTGCTGTTGTTGTTGTTGTTGTTGAGGACTAAACGAGATCATTTGCTTCTGGCCTTGCATTGTCGGGTCATATTGTTGCTCAACCGGAACGTATGATCCGAACTGTTGTTGATTTTGCATTGTTGGATTGAGAGGAAAAGAGAAAGCCCCCAACGAATAAGGAGAAGAAGAGGATTGGAGATAGGGTTTAGGTCGATTAGGACTCTTCATCTTCTTCATAGATCTTGGGGACGTGGACGAAGCTTCTCCAAAAGAAAGATCGACATTTTTACCTTTAGTAATACAAAGATTTAGCTCCTCATCAAAGTCCATCTCTGCTTCAGTACTGGTCGGCCGCCTTACACTTTATAATCTGGCAATTCACGGTTTTATATAGAAAGAAGTTCCTAAACAGAGAGCAATGGTAAAAATAAAACTTTGAGAGGAGAAAACTAGAAAAAACAGAGGATGTTGTGTCTGGTTTTGTTGTTATTGCTAAGAGAGGCACGACTCAACATGAGTTTATATATGAGGGGAAGATAAGATATTTATTTTTGTCAACTAAAGATTTGCTAACCGCTTTTGTAATTTGTATTAGTTGTATTATAGTATGTCCCATCTTTCTATTTGACTATTCAATACTATCTTTTTGGGGTTATTCCTTCGCTTTCACTCCACTTCATTGGCCAATTGAATGTTTAGAAAATTAGCATTTAAAAAGAGAGATAAAAATACAACGCGCATAGATGAGAAACACATTCACGTCCGTACGGCTACGTGGCATTCTCTTTTCTCTTTTGGACGGTGAACGCATTCATTAATTCATGCTTCCAAGTTCCTATCCCCCTCCACTTTATTTAATTATATTCCAAGCTTTAATTTTCGTAAGACCACCACTTACAAGCTTAAATGATAAGATTAGACTGTAAAAATATCGGTGGAGTTTGAATGGGAAAAAAATTGATGTTGGTGGTGTAATGGTCGGCTAGCCGCGGCTGAGGATAATATCCCATAAGAGTAACCATTTGATGACAACCCAAAGAAGTACTAATTATAGTTTTCAATCTTCCGGGTCGGTGATTGGTCAAACTCATCTTTCTCTTTTAGATATTTATTTCTTTTGCTTATTATTCCCCACCTCCCTCACAAAACCGACCATGTTTGAAAAATAAAACAAACTAGAGGAATTTCATCTGTTTGACAAAATCATTCTTTTTTGGTAACTAATTTCAAAAAAAGTATTGTTCTTTCCTTATTTTAATTAAGGCACACGTTTATTCTTTATTTTTATGAGTTAATATTGTTCCGTATAATGTCTAGAAACACTATTGTTCATGAGTTAAGTTTTAGTTAGGGGTAATCTTAAAATCGAAATCGAGCCAAACTGACCCAAAATTCATCAATCCAAACTTGCATCAAATTTTTTTATTTTTCTTTTATCAAAGTTAAGTTTATCATATCAACGCAAAGTTTTTACAGGATATCTAACTATTAAAATAAATAAAAAATTGCAAAAGTATAAGAGAGAATTAGAACCGTATCTTATTTAAGAAACTCTCTCAATGTCTTAATAAACTCTTATGTCAATATGTCTTTTTTCTATTGATTCAGCATTTTAAATAGTTACAATATTAACATATTAAATTTAAGAGTTTTTTAACTGATGAGAGTGGGATAATGCATCGACTTTTATTATAACCTACACGATATAAATATCTATATACCGAATAAACACTATTTCGACCTCAATAGACTCATGGGCCACTGACATTGAATTTGCATCCAAATGTATATCTAAAACTGTAAAACAAATGATTGAAATGCCACTACAAATGTTCAAAATTTATTAAGCATGATTGTTATAATCAATTATTTTCCATAGATTTTTCCAGAAGTACGTTATTTATTTGGACAACACACTTCAATTTAGGTCAATCAAGACGTGCTATAACAAGTGAGCATATTCCAGGGGACTAACGAAAGCAACACAAATAATTACATAATGCTATATTTTGTCTAATTCCATGAAAAATGCAAATGACTCCTTCAGATTATTAATCAACTTAATACTGTTCGTACAATCTACTGAAGTTAAATTTGATAGTGGTTGTGTAACTATCTTAATTATGTGCCAATGATACAATTATTCAAATTTGGACATAAATCCAAAAGAAGCCATAACATGATCCAACGTTTAGAGTTATCTTGAGACACAATCTAGAAAACAATAAACAATACCTACTAGTAAATATCTTAATATTATTGTAGAATACTCTAGATAATTCTTAACAACATGGTAGAAAGTTTTTGGTACTAAATAGTTAGTGCTAGTCCATTAAATACTTTAGCCGTGTTATATTATGAATGTTATCAATGTTTTATAGGTATGTATTCCCTTCATTTCATAAATAATGTCGTTCTAAAATTTTATTTTGGTTTCACAAAGAGTATCGTTTTATATTTATAACATATGTTTTAAAACTTAATCTCTTTAGTCTTTTCATCCATATAATTTCGGTTTACTAAGTAGAAAAATATTTTTTTTAATTATATTTATAAAATGTATGGTATAGATTTGTTTATTATCTAATTTGTGTGAAACATGTTAAAAGTGACATTTTTTGTGAAACGAAAAAAGAAAATTTCTTTTTTCGTCCAAAAAGAACCACCAAAATCAAGGGAATTTGCATATATTACAAACAGAAGGCCACAAAATATCAGAAGAGAATAAATGTATTGAGCCCATCATCAATCAGCCCCCAAACCAAATTTAAGCTAAAACCATTTTGAAGAAAAAGTCAGTGCCTATCATTTCCAAATAGTCCCAAATGAAATCCAACATTATTGATATGTGCTACTCTTAAACAACAAAACTAGATTGTTAACCAAATATGAATCTAAAACACTATGTATCAGAGATAATGAGGAGTAGTGGTGAAGTAGGTGAAGTCATGGTGGTGGACCCTTAGCTGCTTTAGCCAAGAATCTGCTACGCTTTTAAGGCAAACCAATCTATCATTATCCCATAACCTCCCTTGCAGCTTGTAAGTGGCCATTCCAAATGCACTCACACTTACCCTCTCCCTCTCCTCTTTCTTAACATCTGTTTCAGTGCCAAGGGACTTTAGATTTGAATGTACTATACGTTAATACATATCCAAGAGGAAAGTGATAATGCACCTTGGAAAGATGAAGAAAGCGTGTGGTAAGTGAGGAAGCAAGTAGACAAGTCCTTTATGCTTCTATTCATGGGGATGTGATAGATTGGATACCTACATATATGATTAACACCATCACCATTTGAAAAACATCAACCTTAATTTTGTTTTCTGAAACCACAAAAAGAAGAAAAAGCAGACCAAGCAACAGCCATCCAACTAGCAGGAGACAGATCAACACTCCTCAATGACCACAACCCTGCGTGTCTTTCTCCCAACTCTTTGATCTGGAAGTAGACAAAGACTTATGAAATCATAGCATCTCTAAAGATAAATAAATAACGTGGTTCAAGAATCATGTCCAAGAATGGGGAAAGAACAAAACCTTATCCATGAGAGGGACTCGAGAGTAAGGAGTACATCTCTCGAAATACTGCAAGTAAGAATAACCTAGGCGATCGAGAGGTTCTTGATGATCAAATCCTTCCTCTGAAGAAGAACATCCTTCCCATCTCCACTCCTCGCTACATGACTCGCTCCCTGAATCCCCAGATTCTGTCTCCTCCCTCAATCATCATTCAATCATCGCAGCAACATCTTAGATTCATAAAACTTGTTTATGTTCTGAAAATGGCATAATGATCATTACCTTAGAGCATTGAGAAGAGAATGAGAGGTGAAAATCTGGATTGCAGAGAGGTAAGGAACGTAGTACTGGACCAATGTCTCGCCGGTTTCAGAGACAATGGGGACACCTGCACCGTATGCGCTCCACTCGTCGAAACAATCCCAAAAGTCGCTCAACCTGAAATAATCTACACTCTCGCTCTCCATCGGGTACCACAGAGGATTCAGGTTCTTGATCTGTGTCTGCCAAACACACAATGTCAGATCCCAAATTCATAGAATTGTTTGAAGAAGAAGAAGAAGAAAAGCGTGAACCTTTGGGAGGACACGAGCAGGGACGATTGGTGTAGTGCAGCGGAGGAATCGGTCAAGGTTGGATTCATCAAAACCCATTATTATCCAAGAAAGAACCAAACTCTACACACAAAAGCAGAGAGGAGAGAGTTTTGCGGGATTCACTATCCCTGACGTATCAAAGAGCTCAGTTTTCGGACAAAAATGTTTGCTTTATTAGACGAGCGAGCATTTGAAACTTTCACGGCAATGTCAGAAATCGAGAGATGCCGGGAAAGATGAACGAAAAGGGACAAACTTTATACGAAAAACAACTCCAACGGAACTCTGTTTTGAGAAATGGTGAAAAACAAGTAAATGTACCTGCTTTAGAGAAAATAGAGTTGGGAAATAGGTTTATATATATAAACCAAACTCCATGTGACCCATTCTTCTAAGGCAGGAGATTATTGGTAGATTCACCTGTCCTTCTCACAACTCTCCACCTTCTCCATTTATTTTCATTTCATTTATAATTTTATATTTCGTTTCTCTCTAACTTTGTCGGATGTGATTGAGTTTGTTTGGGTGACTAAAACGTTTTTGGTTTCTTAGTGTCTATTTGCATAGTTCGTGAAGAAAGCAACAAAAACAGAGCGAGATCCCTAAAGTCTCCTTCTTTTGGATATATCTTCAAATAAGAGAAACTTGGTCGATCACATAACAATGCTTAAGAAAAACAGAGAAACAGGGTCAATGGCTCAATAATCCTTTGTTTAGTTTTTTTTTAATTCATATGGTGAAAAAGAATCATTAACATAAAAAGACATGTGTGACAGAATCAGTCGGCAAAGCTCTAAACCAAGCAATTGGTTAAACAAAATATTAACAAAACAAGTTTGACACATTCAAATAGTACGGATAAGACTCTTTGACTTTTGGTGAGTTTCTTTGTAATTTTATCAACAACTGTAAAATATGCCGCTAGTCACGTAAATGTAAACATTTTTAAAAGATAATTCGGAGAAGAAAACTGTAGAAAAGGTCAAATTTGAAGGTTGCACTGAACTCTTTCAAAGTGGAAGCCGTCGTCTCGCTGACCCCTTCTGTTAGTTTTTGTATGTGAAAGCCAAATTAATCTGCAGAATCACGGCTTACATATGAGAAGAAAGAGAGAACTTTAAATAAATAAATAAAGAGAGAGAGAGAGAGAGAGAGAGAGAGAGAAAACAATGACCTGGTTGCGCACAAGTTTAAAAGCCCATCAAAAAAATTATACTAATTAGACATTTGTGGCGAATGGCGTGACTGATCATCATGCACTTAACTCACCGCCAATACTAAAGATGCCACCAGACTTTTTAGGCTCTCTCTTTAGCAAATAAAGCACTTTGTTTACGTTCGTTTAATGTACCTATAATTAGCTTGAACCATTTCACTCTTGTCTATATTATTAAACACAACTCTCTCTTCCTTCTTCCCTCCACAAACCAAACATTGAAGCTCTTCTCACCTTTATCATCCACTAACACAACAATGGCTTCTACTCTGAAAACACTGACAGCTACAATTGTTCTAGTAAGCCTGCTTCTTGGATGTACAAAGCATGTGAGTGGAATGCGTTACATTCCCAATTCCCCCACTCCCAGTGAGAGCAAACATTCAGACTTTCTTGTGAACATGGTGCCCCAACCATCTGGTCTCATTCCTGGTTTTGGAAGGTTCTTGCTGCCTCCCACACCTAAGCTGCCATTCCTTCCTTACAAAGATCCCCTTGCTGCTGCCCCAATCACTTCTTATGCAACTCCTCCTGGTCATTTTGCCTCAAACACTGGATATAAAGCTCGCAGTCCGAGTTCAAGAGAAGATCAAGTTCCACCAGTTCCACAACCATGAGTTTTCTTCCACCTGCCAACAGATAAAGCATCTGCTAGATGCAAAAGGGTCTTCTGGTAAACATTAGAAATCTACTAGTCATTTCCTATCTTTGTGATCTCTCTCTCTCTCTGCTTAAGAAAGAAAGAAATAATGTATGAATGATTTCCAAAGCTTTTGCTCACATACTATCTAAAATAATGAGAATATTACCAACTAACATGTGTTGACTCCACATTGCTACAAATGTTTTGAGTCAGAAACGAGTAGATGCAGAAAAGGAAGAAATGTAGACAAGGTATACTCCTTATATGAGGTTACAGTCTCTCTAATTGAATCATTCTTGTTACAAAATATGTTTTCTAACGGTCAAGGTTGATTCAAAATAAAAAGAAGAATCATATCGCTGCAAAACAAGACAATGCGATTATTTACAGAGGGATTCTGAATTTAAGTTTCCGTGTTCATAGCGTCAAACCAAAAATAATGAGATCTGCCCACAAAATTTGATTGTCAATCATGTAAATACAATGTAAGAAGAATAAGATCACCATGATAAAATCAAAGCGATGAAGGTTCGTTCACGCACCCAATACCTTGAAGATGATGAAACAAAGGAAGCAGAAAAATATAAAGAGGAAAAGATAATCAACGAACACGAAGAAGTTCGTGGATCCATGGTTTCGGTTTTTCATCTTCATCTTCTCCTCTGTCTCCTCGTCATCAATAGGCTCAATCTTCGCCATTGTCACCGTGACGATATACGCCGATCAAGTTTTCGCGGGATTCCGAGACTGCTCTGCTTCTGCGATCGATTCGTCGCTCGTGTTTTTCCTGAGATTTTATAACTTAAGCAAGGTAGGCCCATTTTGGGTCCATATAATAAGGCCCAACAAAGAGGAAAGACCATATGTAGTGTTGACTAGTCAACTCTTTTTTCTACTTCTTCGTCTTCTTCCTCTGTTTCACCACTCTCCTTCAAGTTACAAATGAGCGGAGACGACCAGCGGAGGTTTGGAACGGCAGCTCCATTAGCGGCGGAGGTAGAAGGAGAAGGACGTTTTGAGAGCTCGGTGAATGCGGTGCCGTTTGGTTTGGTAGCGACGGCAGTTTTAATCTCCATCTTCCTCTTAATGGCTATATTTGAGAGGTTCTTGTTCGTTCGACAGACTCCATCACCACCTCTCGACTCTAAGCTTCCTCCTTTTGCTTCCCCCAAGGTTCACTAACCTTTCCTCTCTCTATTTACTTTTACCTACGTTTTTAGTTGTGTTGATTTTTTACTTAGTCTTTACTCTGGTGTTTCGTTTGGAGTTTACATCTAATGAGGTTGTGACCATCCCAAATTTGTGATCATTAACTATGCTTATTTTGTTGGGTTATGAGATTAGATGAAAATTACAAACCCTCTTGTTTTCTTTTAGTCATTCTGATGCAAATAAGTGTAATGTTAGTCAGTTTTTTCTATAATGTAGATCACGATTTGCCAGGGTTTATGATGGAGGAAGCTCTTTTGTCGTATCTTTAAAATGTTGCAAAGTCCAAAACAGGATTACATTAAATGTATTATTCTATGGGGATACAAAACCCCTTGATTCATGCAACGAGGTTTGAATATACGCAGAGTAGAAAATAAGATATATTCGGGATTTCACTTATTTGTCTGCACACTAGTTGTCTTATGTGCGATGATGATGTCATGTATAATCTTGTGTTGTTGTATCATGTAGATGGATGTGTGTAAGAGAGAGATATCAGTGTTGATGCCTGGAGAAGAGGTCCCAACGTTCATTGCTCAGCCATGTCCTTCCTCATCATCAAGCAGCTCTTTCTGAAACCTTTCTTTCATTTCAATTTTACCATTAGTCACTCTTGTTAGGACTTTTATTACAATATGGGGGAAAAAAGACAAAAGTCTTTATGTAGTCGAGTGAGTGATAACAGAACAGTGTTCTCTGTCTGTGTCTGCTCATCCCATAGCAAAAGAGCAGCAATCTCCATAAAATAAAGCCATGAAATTAGTGAAGCATTGTTGCGTAGGCTTCTCATTTACTTTACGAATCAATAAACAAAACGAAGATCCGCAAAAGATTTGGTTATATTATACATTCCGTGATTTACAAATCAAAAAAGGGATAAAAAACAATCAATCACATCAAAGTTAATGATGAAAGTAGAAGAAGAGATGATCAGAGAAAGATGAAGCATTCCATAGAAACTTCAGGGTCTCTCACAGCTGCTACATCGTCTTCCTTCTTTACCTCAACATCTTCTTTCGTCTCTTGTTCTTTGTTCTTGTTCACCTCTGTTGTTCCGTCTTTCTCTGGAGCTTTTTCTCGCTTTTTCATGGGGCTTCTCCTTGCGGAACTCGGGCCACGAGTGGCTGGAGACTGTGAGCGACGCCTCGGATTATCCGATAACCCGCTCCGTGGAAGTGGCCCCGAATCCACATTTCGCCGGTTGTGAGTAGGGTTTGGTTGACGAGACTGCCTCTCTCGGACTAACCTGGGACGGAGCTGCTTCCCCTGAGGAGAATGTCTTTCTCCCGGAGATCTGAGCACTCTGTCAGGCCTGTTGCGGCGTGAGGTAGAAGAAAGAGTTGGAAGAGGACGGTGGGGTTTGCTGAGAGCATCGTCTTCGAGGATGGAAGCAGCTGTGGCAGTAGTGGCGGTTGAGTAGCTGTGTGAGACAGAGACGCTGCAAATGTCTGACTTGCTGTGAGAGATCTCCGGAGCTGGAGGTGAGAGAGGGAGAGGAAGTTGAGCTTCTGAATCTGAGATAACTGTGGCTGCGGAGGGAACGATGTCCGGAACCGGAACTGGGACGGGGACGGAGATGGGTACGGGGACTGATACAGACACTGACTGAACCACGACTTCTTTCACCGATTCTTCTTCAATGGGAGGAGGAATCTGAGTGGCGACGACCGGTGGAGCTGTGACTTTTCCGGCACTAAAGCAGCATCCCATTTCTTACAACGCTTTTCTTGCTAATAATGTCTCTCTCTCTCTCTCTCACTAATCTACTCTCTCGAGATATAGTTGTTATTCTTCATGGGCCTATTTTTCTGTATGGCCCAGACTCACACTGGGCTCCATTATGCTCTCATTATGTCACTCCCTTTTTATTTATATTAAGCCTTAATATATTATAGTAAGATTTAATATTCGACTGCATCTCTGAGACTCTCACCATTAAGCTCGAATCTGATATTTGTCTCGTTCATACTGTAAAGACAAAAACGTTAGTGCTTGTTTTGTTTTATTTTGGTGTAAGACCCTTTAAAATATTCAAAATTTGTATAGGGATGGACAAATATCTCGCTTGATAGTGACCCATCATCGTTAGGACAATTAACCACACAACAAGGACATGCTGATTGCCTTTGGACACAGACATGTAACGAAAGTAACTCAAATGCTCATACTAAACAATTACTAGCCATCATTTTTTTACATCATCATCCTTCTAATATGTTGCATTTTACCTCATTATTGAATTAGAACGGGGTCGATCTATCCGTTGTTGGTTTTTGTGTTTACTAAAACTTGAAATGGAAAGGACATATCATTGCTGATGCAAACTTTAATATCTTATATATATCAAAAATATATATGAGAAGTTCGACTATGGGTTAAACACACGTTACTCGTATGAAATTCTTTATCCGAATTCCCAAAAAATCGAAGAAAAAATTGAGTAAGAAATCATAGTCTGAAAAGTGAAAACCAAGAAAGGAGAAATCATAAAGGCCCAAGGCTCATAAACTTCTAAACCCCAAGCCCATTAATTTGTCATGAAATAAATGATTTGAGACTCAATTATTAGTTCACTCCATCGGCCACTTTCTTTGAGAACAACTAGGAGGGAGGAATGAGTAAGTATTTAGACTCTATAAGGTAAATACGGTGGTGATACATCAGAAACACCAATACAAATTAGTAAACAACTTAATCATTTTCGTGTACCTGTAGAGATGTTGACATTATTACATGTTCTTCCGTTTTTATTTATCCATTATGTACTTTTTTTTTATGTGCAACCCATCCGTTCTGTACTTACGATAACAAGAACATATATGATATACATTGTTGACAGAAAAAAAAAACATAATATACCTTTTTTTTTGGTCAACAAAAACATATATACCTTATACAATTCATATGGTGTGCATATAACGCTCGTCTCCTCTTCTATATTAAAAAAATGAGTTTCTCGAACACATATACATACAAATATAGATATGACATTGGGTTTAGAGCGCATTGCAGAATACCTAACAGACATAGATGTCAATGACGTCGTCGTCATGTACTTGGTTACTAGTTGTTTTATAGACAACTAGTTGATTAACTTGTTTTTTTCAATTAAAGAACCAAACTTTATATATTTCTTCAAGTTTTATTTATAAATAATAGCCAATGGGGGAGAAATGACTCGGTAACCCATGAATCCTGATGAAAGGGAAGAGCCCAAGAATTTGCAG
Source organism: Crucihimalaya himalaica (assembly GCA_004349715.1). Classification (NCBI taxonomy): domain Eukaryota; kingdom Viridiplantae; phylum Streptophyta; class Magnoliopsida; order Brassicales; family Brassicaceae; genus Crucihimalaya; species Crucihimalaya himalaica. Next base: position 4,150,096 of record SMJT01000006.1, on the reverse strand, counting down.
AACCTCAAAGAGAGAGAGAGAGAAGAAAAAAAAAAGGACTTTCAAATTACAAAATCAAGAAAGTGAGAAGAAGTAAGTACAAACGAAAAAGGAGTTATGACATTATAAAATCAAGAGGACCTGAAACACTTGACACAACCCTATTCCTCAACTTCTTCTCTCTTGTGTCTTATCAAAGCCTCTCTCACTCACCCACCCACCACCGCCTCTGTTCTGCTCTTATCAACCATAGACATTCTCTCTCATCTCATCCCTACACTGTTATGTAGGTGATATATATTTGATACTACAAAGTGTACATACAATACAATATTAATATAATATAGTATAATCCAGAGGTCCCATGCCCCCACGAGTTTTGTTTTGTTGGCCAGCTAATTCCACATCCTTTGTTTTTGTATAAGAGTTTTTTTGTTTGTTTCTTTCTTTCTATAACCCCAAAATCCACAAGGCTGAAGGCTTAAAGGCGCACTCTTTCTTTCTTATTATTTCTCTCTCTCATCTCTTGTCCCGAAAAGCCCTTAATAAGCTTTTGCTTTGATATCAGATCTCTTACGGCTTTTGAGATGCGTGCTCCTTTAGGGCTTTCCTTTTATACCCCAAAACGAGGCCTTTCCTTCTTTTCTCATCTACTCATTCTAACCCCTTCCTCTTCCTTCTCTCTCTCCTTTTTCTCATACGCTATAAAGAGAATCTGAGAGAGAGAGAGTGATGGCGAATGTGGAAGAGATACAATGTGGGTCGATGTTGTTCAAGCAAGAGGAGTTACAAGAGATGAGTGGGGTCAATGTTGGAGGCGATTACGTTGAGGTCATGTGTGGTTGTACTAGTCACCGATACGGCGATGCTGTTGCTAGGCTTAGGGTTTTCCCCAGCGGAGACCTTGAAATCACTTGTGAATGCACACCTGGCTGCGATGAAGGTCTCTTTCTTTCTTCAGTCTCTTTCTCGTGTCTTTCTCATGGTTTTGGGGAAATGGGTTTTAATTTGTGTGCATGTTACATGTCAATGTGTTTACGATTATATACTTTGATGCTTCTCGTTTTCTCTTGACTGTCTCCTAACATTTAAGACAGCGATTGTCTTTCTCTCTTCATTGTTTCTTTAGGTGGTGTGGTCTTTTTCTAGCTCTGCCTAGCTAATATTACAATGGGCTAGTAAAGCTAAGTTCTTTAGCATGATTACATCTTATTAACAAGACTGCTCTTTTCTTTCTTAGCTGTTAAACTAGCTACCATGTCTTTGGATATCGTTGAATAACATTCACGGTTAATGACTCTTTAATGCGTGGTAGATCCGTCCTTTAAGAAAATGGAATGGCTTGATTTGATTCACTGTAGTGTTTAGGCCGTCTGTGACTGTAATGATCATGCGTCTCTTTGTTAGTGGCCAAATGGTAGCTTTATTGACATATGATATGCCTCATTTCGTTGTATATACGTGAATATCTCTGATGTCAAAGTTTGATGCAACCTCATTGTCATTAATTCTTGTAGCTACCAGAACCATCTCTAGCTTTTTGGTATAGATGCACATTTGGAGCTCTCTTTCTAAAAAGTGATCTGACTTGAACAGTTTTGATTGTATGATGGTAGACAAGTTAACACCAGCTGCGTTTGAGAAGCACTCTGGAAGAGAAACGGCTAGAAAGTGGAAAAACAATGTGTGGGTTATCATTGGAGGCGAAAAGGTTCCATTGTCAAAGACTGTATTGCTCAAATACTACAATGAAGCTTCAAAGAAGTGCAGTAGATCAAACAAATCACAAGGTGGAAAAGTTTTCCATAGAGATGAGTTTGTTGGATGCAACGAATGTGGGAAAGAAAGGAGATTCAGGTTGAGGAGCAGAGATGAATGCCGCGTGCACCACAATGCAATGGCTGATCCAAACTGGAAATGCTCAGATTTTCCATACGACAAGTAGGTTTCTTTTGTCCCTGTATGTGTTTTAAGTTGTACGCAAATGGTGGTATTATAATAATGAACGGTGTGGTGGTTGCAGGATAACATGTGAGGAAGAGGAAGAGAGAGGGAGCAGGAAGGTGTACAGAGGCTGCACACGTTCACCTACTTGCAAAGGCTGCACTTCCTGCGTCTGTTTTGGCTGCGAGTTATGCCGATTCTCAGATTGTACTTGCCAGACTTGTGTCGACTTCACCAGCAATGTCAAAGCTTGAAGAAAAGAGTCCAGTAAGAAAAAATGTCTCAGACTTTGTTCGTTGCTTTTAATGACTTTATTCTAAAATCCCAAAACTGTTTTATCTTATCTATGGATTGTGAATGGAGTAATTAAAAAAAAAAGTAGAGAAAAGATTGATTTCCAAGAAGAACATGCAGACGAGCATGCCTGAGTTTAGTGCATGTCTTGATTTTTGGCTAGTGGCAGAGAAAAAACATAAAGTGTTATTAATAGTTTGTTGTTACCTTTTATTTTATTAGCTGTTGACAGCTTTGAGAGACGAAGTTGTCAATGGCACAGCTACTACGGTCTGTGATTTAGGAGATGGGACAGCGAAAGAGACTTTTTCTTAATACCCAAAACGCCCTGAGGTTTTATTTCGAATACAGTTACCAAATGGAATCCCAAACAAAAGTGATCTATACTTTAAACATATACAGACCAAGTCGTAGTCACCAGGCAAAGAGGATATGAGAGAATCTAGTTTAGTTCGAAACATTTAACGCAAATTCATCAGAAACAGAGCTCCATTCAATATTGTGTAGCCTCCACAGGCTCCTGCAAAGTGAAGAGAGGAATAAATAAGACGCAGAAGAAAATATGATGCAGCAAATGAGCGTATAGATAGAAAGGTATACCTCCTTTTTGTCTCCAGTGAAGAGTTTGTAACCGCTGTAGGGAAAGCAGACCTCAATCGGACTGCCAAATATTACAAACTGCATGTAGATTCAGTTTTGGGTACAATAAGCACAAAATCCATCATGTAACTACATAACGAATATATACAAATACATACATGTTCTCTTTTTATAGTTTCCTGGGTTCATGGGCTGTTGCCAAAAGTTAATCATGGCAGCTCCATGATGACCTGCGCATTAATATATCTAACATTTCATGTACTGGGAGAAGGAAAAAAAACAGCCACCTTCCCAAAGTTTCAACCTTCTTTTCCTGAAAATGATCAAATAAGAGGTTCCAAAACAATCATAGATAGACCGAAGAGATAGAGAGAGTACCAGCGGAACCAGCGAGACCACGGCGCTGAGTAATAGAGGCGGATTAAGATTGAATCTGAGCTAAGCTCGTGGCACGGAGAACGACGTCGAGCTCGAATCTGATTTAGGGTTCTCCAAGGGAAAGGGACGATGAAGTGAACACCAATAGGAACAGTTTTTCCTTAGTTGGACAGTAAACGGTGTCGCATTAACCAGACTAAAGGGGTCGTTTTTGAACCATAAAGTTTAGTATTCATGTGAATTGCGAAACCAAAGACGCAAGAGGCATGGGCTTCAACATGTTTTGTATCAAAAATGTGTCTAGTGTAGAACTAGAATCATAAAGCAGTACATCGTCTTCTGCTTTTTTTACAACCGAAATTCACTTCTTAAGGATCACATAACTTAAAGATCACATAAGTGAAACCAACATCCACAAATACGAGGCAAACATAGTGTTTCCTCCTTCAAACTACCTACAAATCAGATCCAACTACGAAGTCCGCCGAGTCTTTCAGAGTCTTTCTTGCGCGCCAATACACACCATTGGCTGTCTCTGACGTTCCCATCTGCAATAAACACCCGAAACATGGTCAGCAGAGTACTCGACATTACGTCAGTATGGGTTCTAGTCACAGGGTGTAAAGAATCCACTTTACCTTTGTCTCCAATGAGTAGTAATTCTTCCACAGCTCCACGTCTTGACTGTAACTTGCAACAGCAGAATCATACAGCTTCCGGGCATTACTGAGACAATCTTTATCACCTAGTGATAACAGGTTGGTCTCTATTTCAATGCAATTTCTGTATAGAACAAGACTGGGACCGGGAAGAGCCAAGAACCTGCAAATTTACGGTAACAGTGGTGAGAATAAAGTGGCATGTGTGACTCAAGGGAATGGTAGGAGTAGTGACACACCTCTTGTATATCTTCCTCGCACTGTGGCTTCCTTTTGTTTCAAGAACAAATTTCACCACCGTGGAAGAAAGAGAAAACATATGGTCGCTCCCATGGCTTTTGGCTAGTGATAGGATGGACATCTCTACAAGTTTGTCAAAATAAGTTCCCTGATGAGCAAAGAACTTAAAAGCCTGCAATACAATAAGCACTTTATTAGTGTAGTCTTATATATCAACAAACTTGGGTACAGTCTAGAAAATATATTTGTCACATACCATCAGCCACAAGCTCTCAGATTCTGAGATCGGTACTTTCTTCAAAGCATTTGAAAGGAGCTCAAAGACTGTCTGCAATTCTGCTTTACTAGGATTTGAGTTCCCAGAAAGTGATCTTATTTCAATGGAAACTCTTGAAAGCCACAACTTAGCTGATCCAGCAAAATTTCCAGAGCAAAGTTGTTCTGCTAGCTTCTGAGCTTCATGAGTCTTTCCCAGTTTCAAGTACAGAGAAACATATTCATCGGCAAGCCCCTCCGTCAAACACCCGGTTTCATCAGCCTTTTGGTACACGTTTATGATATGTGAAATGCAGTCCCCAATCGAATTAGACGAAGGGGAAATTGCATCATCTTCACCATTTGACTGTGCTATAGCCTCCATCAAAAAGTTTATGTAAATCTCGAACATTGAGCTTGAAGAAACAATTTGCAAGCCCTCATCAAAAACCTGCATTCAGGAGACAAGATTAAAGACCTATCAGATATTGTACTTTTTACTAAAAGCCTATACAGAATGTGCTAGTAAGATAGCCCCATAACCAATGTTCCTCCCGTCCTCTCGACATTATCAAACTATGGAATTTGACTTTAAGTTCAAACAAAATAGACTGAGAGGAAAACCAAGACTGAAAATTGGATTTATATAATTTATTTCAAGGAAGCGCAGGACAACTATTGCTGCCATTTTCTTTAACAGACTTGAGGCATCTAATGAAATCTACCCCCAGTTATAGGATGAGTTTTACCTGAATAGCTTTTTGCATTTGAGGATTTGCAGACTCTAGGCTTCTCTCTTTGCTAAAACAACCACTCATTTCATGTCTAGCAAGCCAATTCCAGTATTCAGGGTCTTTGGAAAAATCACGCTTCAGGTCACTTAGAATCGTATTGCGGATTTCATCTGAATGCGCCAAGTCTGTTGCCTCTAGAATCTCCAAAAAACGCTTCCTCAAGTCAAAACTAGATGGAAGGGCCTCAATGGCACCACTATAGACTGCCTGAAGAACATTGGAGCCTTTCTCCCGAAAGACATCAACTTTCTCAGTCACATCCTCAGGATCTTCAACATTAGAGTCGTCATTTTCTTCTTTTTCACTTCCTTCTTTCTCATCCAGCGACATGAACAACTCTTGATTTTCATCTTTCCATTTTTTATCCTCCACAGTTTTCTTGTCACGCACCAAACTTCCTTTATCCTCACCAAGGGCAACTCTACGAGCTTTCAGCTTATTTAGGTATGTAAGTTCCATTCGCAGATACTCCACCCACAAGTCTTCAGAGTTTGAACACACTCTCAGACCATTCTGCATAAGAGCACGAGCTGCCGCAACATTCAAGTTTCTATCAAATTCCCAAGCCGCAGCATATATCCACACTCCAGCCACTTTAGGATGAAACCTAATTGCTTGAGCCAAGGCCTACACATGTTGCAGATAAGATAAACGCAATTAAAACATCCACACATACGCAACAAAGAAAAACAGTGTTTTCATCGACAAAGCAGTAGTAAGGTTTACCTTCTTCATTCTCCCATGCCTCTTCTGTTTACAGAACTCGAGATACCTAAACCACAAATTGATATCCCCTTTATACCTCGTGGTCGCCAATCTATAAATCTCCACAATCCTAGCCACACCAGCGAAATCAGAAACTGATTTCTTCTTTCTCTTCTTAGACTCAGGTGCCGTTGCTTTCCTCCGTAGCTGGCGAAGCTCATCGAGCTGAACTTCATAGTCAATATAGGCTATAAAATCCTCTTTGAGTGGGCTCGGACGCTTTAACCGGTACTCGAACTTACGCCGCTGCTTCACGATCTCAGCAATCTCTGAACGAGTGAAGATTCCTCTACGTTCTAGATCATCAAGCTCGTCAACCATCCGCTCGAGGCGGTATTGAACTACGTCGGCCATTGCTGCTACTCGATTCTCCGCGGGGACTGCAACGGTAGGGCAAACGCTTAATGCTTCTTCTTCTTCTAGTGGTTTAATATATGGGCCGTAAGAGTAAGAAGGTTTTGGGCCTAAGACCAATTTGTGACGGCCCTATTTTGACTGCTGCTATGAGCTAGTATTTGTTCTTGGGAAAAGCTTAGAGAAGTTCAGGAGTCAAGACGACGATGACGCTCTTAGCTCTCTCTTCATCTCTTTCTTCTTCTTCTTCCCCTCGTATTCCTTTCTCTCCTGCGTTGCGTCTTTCTTATCTTAATGGTGCTAATAAGCTTACACTTGCTCCGCCACATTTTTCAAATGCCGGCGCGAGTCTCGGTGGTTTCGGGGTTCCAGGGAAGTTTCCGAGTGTTAGACTTAGGGTTTGGACGAGGTGCGAGAAAGAAAATGCACAAAACGGTGGGATTGAAGATGAGGCGGAACGATTTGCGAGGCGAGAGAGCACGATGCCTGATAGATTCAGATATTTGACCAAAGAAGCTCCGGACAGCCCTGTTATATGGCCTTGGTTTGTCGGTACTTTCAAATACCTTTGGTCTTGTTCTTATTGACAACAACTCGAATAAAACAGCAAAATCAAATTCTGGATGCTGTTCTGTTCTCAATTGCTGGAGCATATCTGATTCAGAGTTTGATTAGTTTTAGTTTTCACCTGAGATTGTGAATGGATGGATTATCCTCCAAAACCAGCAGCGTCTAGCATTTGAATAGTAGTTTATTAGTTCGAGGTTTCTTATGTAAATACCATGTTGCCTAGTTGGATTAGGGGAAGATATCTAGTAACATGAATGATCTTTGGAGAGGTGAAGTAACATCTTGATCTTCTGTTGCAGCGCTTGGGTTTCTAGTGTATGCGTGGAGAGCAGTCTTGTTTGAACTATCAAACTGGAGAAAGGCGGCTTTTGCAATCCTTGGTTTCGTGGGAGACCTTTCCAAGTTCGCATTGGCCCTCATCTTCCACTTTATAGGCGATCCCATCACTTCTCTCATCAGCCTTGTTGAGACTGCAATGTACAGTGTCAGGGCGTTCTACTCTGGGATCGTGGCTTACACACCTGTGAGAGAGTTAATCACTGTGATCCTCCTTGCATCCTCAGTGCTTGCAATAGGAGAAGCTGTTGCGCCCAACTCGATCAGCAAGCAGCCGTATGTGGTAACTATTGCTGGTCTCGTGGGGTACGCAGCTGTGCAGAGCTACATCTCTGAGCCGTTCTTCTGGACTGTTTTGTTGGGTATTTATGGGTATTCGCGGTTGATAAAGAAGAGAGACAATGTGACCTCGGCTCTTCCTTCTGCAGCTGTTCTGGCAGGAGTAGGGGAGCCATGGGTGAGAGTAATGGCCATCACAGGGTATCTGGGTCTAGCCATGTATCACAATTCAACTAAGACCTCCTCAGAAGAAGAGAGACAGAACTTAAGGAGGGCACCACCAATGCCGTTGTTGGCTGCAGCATTAGCCATTGGCGTCCGACTTGCTGCAAAATGGGCTGGTTACAGACACTTGACTTGGATGATTGTTTGATTCTCTGCTAAAACAAAGAACTTTAAAGACCAACAAAACTAGTTTGTATTGTACTTTGTAGTTTGTACCTCTCCCCCAATGTTTGAAGAGAAACTAGCTTATTTTGAGGGTAAGATAATGTTAGTTGATACGGCTCAATAGCATAAAAAGCCCATTTTGGAAGTGGTAATGGACTATTTCCAGCTGGAAGGGTCCATAGATTTCTACAGGTAATATCCATTAGGGCTTTGCAAGGACCCTATATAAAAGGTGCCTTCTTCTTCCTCATAATAATAATATCTCATGAGTCGGCTTTTGCTTTGTATTATTAATTTCTCTGGGTTTGGATCTTGTTTTTGTTAGCTGATGTGTTTTATGATATTGTTGTTTGGCTTTGAGGGGAGAAAGGATTGCGTTTAATGATTGCCTCACATCACCTTTAGCTTGTTTTCGATAAAAATCAACGAAAATAATGCTAGTCATCGAGGCATATATTGAATTTGCGGTGTTAAAACGTGGAGGCATACTTGTTCATCATAGTTTAGCCTCTAAAATTATCCGCTAAACCACTTGTTTTCATATCTTCATTTCTTTTGTTTTTGGTTTCCGGATCTGGCTTCATTTGAGGCTGGCGAATTATTAACTAAATTATTTGGAGCCCGTGAATTGTTTGTTCGAAATCTGGTTGAATCCGATATGAAATGGATGTATGGCTAAATAAACAAAGCTAGGATAAGCTTGAGTTAGTCGGATTTATGAACTGACCCTTGTACCAAATCTCCATCTGCGGCAAAACTTGAATCTGATTCAGTTTTCCAAGTCCATTTGGAGGTTCAGGAGGAAATGAAGTATTGCTTTATCTATCCATCTAAAACTCCATAATAGCTATCAACTGATTTGGAAGTGTGCTGTTTTAGAAACTGACCCTTGTACCAAATCTTGTTTTGCGACACAAACTTGAATCTGTATCCTCATTACAAGTATATTTGGAGGAAATGAAGTATTGAGTTTATCCATTCTACAACTCATCTTTGAAAGAAAATGTCAAAGTTCTTATCCTGGTGCTTAAGTTAACTAATTCACATTGAGGGAGTCAGGTTATAGATATTCACGATTAACACATGGCACAAGCTCGCTCTCAATTAACAAATTTGAATAAATCAATCAGCAGATTAGTGTCCAGTACACACTAAACCAGTCGTTTAAAACGCTTAGTAACGCTTGAAACCGTAACTACTCATTTCCGCAAACTCCCGCAAATACAACCGTATCCGCTGCGGTTAAACCAGTCAGGCCCTAAGATATATGCGGTTTTAGTTAAAAGTTTATGGTCCCCATTTCTGGTACACGCTAAGAAAAGTCGCTACTAAACTTGGTCAGAGCTATTTCCAATTTCTCCTGGATCTCTTCAACTTTGTCCTCTCAGACTCGAACCTCTTTTCTTCAGACTTTCACCAAAATGACATTACTTTCCTCTCTCGGAAGAGCCTCTCGATCTGCCCCACTTGCCTCTAAGCTCTTCCTCCTCGGCACTCTCAGGTTTCACTGCCTCCAGTGTCCAATTTTTTTAATCGCTTTCCAAAAGTCCGGACCTTTCTTCTTAGTTTATAGCTTTATGGTTTCATTTTATCAATCCCATGTATTTCGAATTGACTTCTTACCTCCTTTTATCTTAATCTTTTCCTTATAACCTTTACTGTAGTACTTCTAATTAGCTTATTCTGGAGATCTTTAGCTTTTTCTTTACTTTGGATGAACATAATAACATGTCTCTTTACTAGTCCTAGACAAAGATAACTTGTTGGAATTGCTCATTGGGGGTGTCTTGTAATTTCACCCATTTGCAGCGGTGGAAGTATAGTGGCATACTCGGATTCTAACACAGAGGTTAACAAAAAGGAGGAGCAAAAGAAGAAGAAAGTAGTTGTGCTTGGGACTGGATGGGCTGGTATAAGTTTCCTTAAAGATCTCGATATAACTTCCTACGATGTTCAGGTTGTGTCTCCGCAGAACTACTTTGCCTTTACGCCATTGTTACCAAGTGTAACTTGTGGAACTGTTGAAGCTAGAAGCATTGTAGAGTCTGTCCGCAATATAACAAAGAAGGTACTTTGGATCTCTCTTTAAAACTGTATACAGAGGCATCATTATCTGCTAAGTTTATGTAGCCTTTGTTGTTGTTGGCAGAAAAATGGGGAAATTGAATTGTGGGAAGCAGATTGTGTTAAGATTGATCCTACTAACCACAAGGTTCAGTGTCGGCCAGTTTTCAAGGATGATCCTGAAGCAAGTCAAGAGTTTGCGCTTGAATATGACTACTTGATTGTAGCAGTGGGAGCACAAGTTAACACATTTGGCACTCCTGGTGTACTGGAGAATTGCCATTTTCTCAAGGTTACTTCATGGTTTCAAGTTGTGAATTTTAGAATTCTTCCAGTTTTATACTTCAATTCTTCAAAAACACTGCAGGAAGTAGAGGATGCACAGAGGATTCGTAGAGGAGTGATAGACTGCTTTGAAAAAGCAATCCTTCCTGGTCTCACTGAGGAACAAAGAAGAAGAAAGCTTCATTTTGTTATTGTAGGAGGAGGTCCTACTGGCGTGGAGTTTGCAGCTGAGCTACATGACTTTATTCAAGAGGATGTCACCAAAATATACCCTTCAGTCAAAGAGCTCGTGAAAATAACACTCATTCAATCTGGAGATCATATTTTGAATTCGTAAGTAGGAAAACACTGTGGATCCTTCTCGCCATTTCTTCAGCCAGGCTTATTTGTGGAGTTTGACTAAGTGATTGTTTGCAGATTTGATGAACGTATCAGTTCATTTGCTGAGCAAAAGTTCTTGCGAGATGGTATTGATGTTCAGACCGGAATGCGTGTTCTTTCTGTGTCTGATAAAGATATCACTGTGAAAATCAAATCAAGTGGAGAAGTCGTAAGCCTTCCTCATGGATTGATATTGTGGTCCACTGGAGTTGGAACCCGTCCGGTTATCAGTGACTTCATGGAGCAAGTTGGCCAAGGAGGCAGACGTGCGTTGGCAACAAATGAGTGGTTACAAGTGAAAGGATGTGAGAATGTTTATGCAGTTGGCGATTGTGCTTCCATAACTCAACGCAAAATCATGGTCTGTAGTACTCTGTGAACCCCATTAGACTGTTGATGTTGTTCCTTTTATTTCATATGCATGCTGAATCTTGATAGATTCTGTGATTACTTTAGGAGGATATTGCAAACATATTCAAAGCTGCAGATGTGGACAACTCGGGAACCTTGACCATGGAAGAGTTACACGATGTGGTTGATGATATCCTTGTGAGGTACCCTCAGGTGGAACTATACCTGAAAAGCAAGCATATGAGAAATGTTAACGATCTGCTGGCAGATTCTGAAGGAAATGAAAGAAAAGAAGTAGACATTGAGGCATTCAAATTGGCTCTCTCTGAGGTTGATTCACAGATGAAGACGCTACCTGCAACTGCTCAGGTACTTGGTTGCTTCACCGATGCGTATAATCATGGGTTTTGTCTAGAAACTCAGGGTCAATGGTCTGCTTGTTTGTTTGTATAGGTCGCTGCCCAGCAAGGTGCTTATCTTGCAAAATGCTTCAACAGGATGGAGCAGTGTAAAGAGCAACCTGAAGGTCCTAAGCGCTTCAGAAGTGGCGGGCATCATCAGTTTCGCCCCTTCCAGTATGCCTAAATCTATGAACTCAGGACTGTGCATCCTCATAAACTTCCTAAGATATAGAGATGAAACCTCTTTGATTGATTACAGGTACAAGCACTTTGGACAATTTGCTCCATTGGGAGGGGACCAAGCAGCTGCTGAACTACCTGGAGACTGGGTTTCAGCTGGAAAAAGCACCCAGTGGCTCTGGTATTCTGTTTATGCCAGGTAAATCTGAGAAATTCTTATTATTCATTATAGCAGATGTATAGAATTTACGGGTGAAACAGATGAAACAAAAATGATGTGGTGAATGCAGCAAGCAAGTTAGCTGGCGAACGAGGGCTCTGGTGGTGTCAGACTGGACAAGGAGGTACATATTCGGGAGGGATTCAAGCCGCATCTGAGCCAATACTGCATTTTGTAATGTGTATGTGAGATTGTCTTTAGAGGAAACCGAAGATTCGGTTTTGGTGTAAATCCTACAAAACTGTGGTTGTAGCTTGCTTGTGATTATATAACCTTCTTGTTTGTGAGTGACAAAGCAAAACCTTTTTGAAAGAATCTTTTTTCATGAAGTTGACCTTTACAAAAGATAACAAAACTCACAATCTTTGTGTATTTTGACAAGACATTAAGCATCCCGACAAAGATTCTTGTTCTAGAATTCAGATGCAAGCAGAAAAACAAATCAAAACCAACCAAATTCACAATCAAGTCACCACAACAAGAGTTGAGGATTTTACTCAATTTGATCATTCATTCGTCAAACCCCAGAAGCTGGCAAAACGTAAAATTACGATCCTTGCTTTGTAATTCCGCAACTCTTTTAGCAGCGCCTGAATCACGATGAGGGCTCTGTCCCACACGACGAAGTGTTCTGATCTTAGGTAGATCCTTGCCTATAGGAGTCTCATCATCATTCACACCACTGCTATACAGATCAACTTCACTTGGAATCTCCCATCTCTTCTTCACTCTTCCCTCACTCTTGCTATTTTCATCAGAAGCTCTTCTCTTCTCCGACCTGTTGTAATTCTCTTTCTCTTCGTTCTCAGGCAACGACCGTTTCCTTACATCTTTCTCTCCTGTCTGCATTTTGTTCATTTGACTGTACCTACTCGCCACGACTCTTCCTGGTTTCAATGGTTTCCTTAAAGAAACATTCTTTTCATCGTCTTTGAAAAGCCTCTTAGGCTGGATTGATAAGAGAACGCCTTCATCTTTCTTCACGGCTCTTTTTGATCCCACAGTCGTCGCTGCTTGCTTCTGAGCTGCCGTCATTTTGGCTTTCCGAGATCTCGGACTCAGACTCAAACTCGTTCTTCCTTTACCTCTTGTCGTCACTTTACCTTCTTCGATTCCAGGAAGCTTAAAGAAACAAGACTTGCGTCGATTCTGAGCCAATTGAAGAGGAGTCACCGTTTCAGATTTCTTCGCAGAATTGAATATCTCCGCTGGTCCCAAACTAACGCCTCTACGGCTAATTCTTGATTTGGATCCTGGGAGAGACGAATCGTCGAATTTGACTGTTGGTTTCTGTGATTCCATAAACTTTGCCGGGACGATTCTTCCACGAATAGCAATACTTCTTGCGGTTTGCTCAGCCTTCTCTAATCGGAGCGACTCCAATCTCGTCGATAAGCGACAAATCTCCTTCTCTACCTCTTCGATCTCTGCATCAATATCTCGTTTAATCCGATCTACGCCGGATTTGGACTTGGCGGCTTTAGATTTTGCTGACGGAGCTTCTTGGACATTACGTGGATCGGTGATCGAGACTGAGGATTGGAGCGAAGAGTTAACTGAAATTGAGAACTGATTCCCTTTGCTACAATCGGAATCGAATGATTCGTTCAGGTGAGACCAAGAAGCTTCGATGGCGGAAGTAATCTGGGAAGCTCCATCGTCGAAGGCAGCGTTGTTCCAGATCTGAAGCTTTGGAGGAGCGTTAAGCGTTTCGGTAGCCTCAATTGAAGTCATTTTCAGAGTGAATCGAACTCTTTCTACAAGAATTTAGGGTTTTGCGAAAGAATTGGACACTTGATGAGGAGGAAGAAGATGGAGAAGGAGAAGGAGAAGCGAGTATTTCTTGAGGATTATTTGACCGTTGGAATTGAAGGAGACGTTACTCATTTCTCCATTAGGAGCGTCATCAGATTTGGACCGTTGGATGGACCAGACGCTCTCCGATTTCGTTTAAAGATATGGGCCATGGGCCAATATAGCCCAAGAGTTTCTCTAGGGTATAAACATATATATTTGGGCCCGTGTATAAATAGTTTCAGTTTAATCCAAGATAAATTATTCATCGGTATAGTAGACGTAGACCTAACTCAATAATGACAACCACTTTAAATAAATAAATAATAACATTATGGAGTGACTGACTTGTCTGTCTCATTGGATAACGATGGTATTGGAATCGCATTTCTCTGTAGATAAAGTTGAATTAAGTGGTAATCGCAATTAAGATTCCAGAAGAAAAAGAAAAAAAAAAAAAAAGACTAGTGTAGGATGTTTTAGATATAGAAACTGAACAGAGTTGTCATGATCGAACCGAAACGCTTGATTTGATCTTTTCAAACATTCTAATATTCACACAGATATAACCAAAATATATACAGTTGCATCCAGAAAACATGACTCAGCGAGTCAACAATCACAGATGAACCAAAAACTATGAACAGTTGCATCCAGAATCTGACTCAAGCGGGTTCATAAGCGAGTCACCATCAACATGTAAGAATTAGCCTTGAGCCCAGCAGTTGAGGTACATGACTTGGCGGAGAGACTCATCAGGAGTAGAAGAGGAGTTATGACGCCTTTCTTCCGCCGGGATACCATCTCCGGCGAGATCTGCGGCGGCGAGAGGACGAAGATCGGAGGAAAGCCTGCGTTGAAGGCGGTGAGCAGAGGAGAGACCGCTTTTTAACTTGACGCCGTGATCGGGGTTTCCTTGAACAGCTACGAATGATGCTGCCATCCACACCTTGTTCAGATAACTCATGTTTATTAATATCTTCGTAAATTGGAAAGCTTTGTGGAAATGAATGATTTAGCTAAGCCGAGTTTTGTAGGAAGGTAAAGCAGAGGTGTGGTTGGTACTTATAGCCAGAGGGATATGAGGGTGAGGGGTAAATATGTAAATTCGGAAAGATCTAAAATAGCGATACCGTGCAATGGATTAGTGGGTGGTTTTGGAAAGCGATACGAGATGTTTGGAATTCTCGTGAGAAATTCAAAAATGGCTGAGTAAGGAGGTACCAAGTGGCGACCTAAGAGGGTCCTATCCTCAAGATGAGTCACCTTTGCTTCAATTATCGACTCCCCCATGTGGACCCTAACTCTTTTTTCTTTTCTTTTTTTTTTTTATTTTGTTTTCATTTGAGTTAAATGTAATTTGTCTCCATATTTATTTGTTTTATTTTTACACCAAATGATACGATAGGTCGGCCAAAACAAAGTTACATTACTTTGGCTATATTATGTGGGGGTGCCTAGAGGCCAGGGTAGAGTCCCACGAGGGGTTCGGTGACGTGGAAGCCGGCTATTGAGTGGGTCACGTGGCCCTTCACGTGCTATCACTATCCATCAATGCTTCTTGTCCCTTTGCCTCCGGTTAATTTAGCGAGTTTTTTATAACTTTTTTGTATTGCTAAGTGCTTTCTTATCCAACCAATCAGAGTTTCTTCTGTAAGTGGAAGTGGAACAAAACAATCTCATTAACTAGGGTACTTAGTATAACGGAGGAGGTAAATGAACACAACTCAAAACGACACCGTTTAAGAGCAGAGGTATCATGCATCCCAGTTTTGCCACTTCCCTTGTCAACCGAAACAAGAGGAGGTCTTTTTGAATGGCCAATATCGATCACCAAGATTGTTTTCAACGAGATGCATGAAGAGGAAGAGGGTTTTCAACGCTAGTCAGTACTCTGTTGAGATCCTCCTCGTTTACGCATCTCTTCCTATTTTGGGACTCTCCTCTATCAATCTGATTTGGAGTTATATCCCACGTAATATGCGTTAGTCCAGATATCTTCTTATGTTATGAACAAATTTATTAGTGATGTCAATCTCATGATGATATGGGGTTAGCTTTGTGAGTATGTGGTGGTAGATCTACTTTCTACTACTTCTATGCATGTCATCACATTGTCGTTATTCTCTTTCCCATAATTTTCTCACTCCCCAGCTATCTTATAGGATCATATCTTCTTGGATTTGATTATCAGTATTTCTACTATATACTGTATGTCAAATCTGAATCATATAATAATACTATAAGCACCATGACTATTAACATTTATGGACTATGTCTCAATTTCTGATCTTTGATATTTTGGCTCTCATTGGTCAAGTCATCTTAAGGAGAATGAAATGGAGAAAATGTGATGCCTGATCAGATCATAATTGAAGCAGAAGAACTTAAGAAGGTTTTCTATGATAGAAACGGGAAAGAATATCGAGACCTACAAACCGTGAAAGGGAGACCAAATTGGCACATTCCTCTGCTTTACTTACCTTACAGGGTTTCTGTGTATAACTTGAGTGGATTTGGTGTCTCATGAAGTTCCACAGATAAGCTGACACGCACTGTAGGACCATGCGAGGTTCCTAACATCAAGAAGAACATAAGGAAAAAAGATGCAGACAAGAAACAGACTAATCTATCAAGAATGTGCATCGAGTTTCTTGAAGCTCAAGACGAATCCTTCGCCACATATGATGCCAAATTTCTCCATCCAAAGATTCCTAGAACAATAGGAGAAAGGATTCTAAATGTGTAAAAAGACTTCAAGGACAACGGTTTAGAGGTGCCCAAATCAGTGGGGAACAAACCCAAATTGACTAATTGAGTTTCTGAAACAGTAGTGGAACTTAAAAGACGTAAAAAGTTTTTTTTTTCTTGGGTCTTGAGAGGGGGAAATATGAAGAAATATTCTGAAGATTCTGGTAGAATTTCAATGCTCTATGAAGTAGTGTACAAAATATTCATATGATATATTATTACGTAATGTCCCACAATAGAAAGAGATAGTGATAAATATTCATATGATATATTATGTCATATCCCATAATAGAAAGAGACAGTGACGAGAATTATATAGATAAAACAAAGACATGACACCACCAAATACTACTCCTAGCTCAATCTCCCCTTTGAAGATGGCTACAGTGACTCCTAGCACTTATCACACACACAACACACAAATCCATAACACAAGAAGGAAGAGGAGAGAACGCAAGAGCCGTTGGATTAGGATGGACTTTCTTACTTGCCATCCTACGGCCAGCGCAGTCACTCTCTATTTCTCTCTTCAAAAAAAAACACGATCACACAAGTAGTAGTAGGCATCTTAGTCTTTGACTATGTAGAAGAGTTGGTTCAGAGGACAGGGGAGAAGTTGAGGCGGGAAGTGTAAGTTGCTTTGGGAGCCCAGTTTCTAGGGACGACGTCAGTGGCAGAGAGTGTTTTACCGGCGGACAAAGTGGTGATCTTGATGGAGAATGGTCCCTTGAGTGGTCCTCCAACGATGCACCAGTTGGCTCCCCATACGTGCTTCATCTCTAACCAATCCCTCGCTCCTGCCTGCACCAAACATTCAGAACACAAGAAAACCCATCAGTCTTTACACTTTTGAGTCTGTTTTATTGTTACTTTTTAGAAGACTTTGAGTGGTGTGGTATGCCTTTTCTAGCTAGTTGGTCAATAAAGATTCATCATTATGCTTACTCCACTAAGATCTTTTCCTCCTATTTCTTATTTAGTATTATAAAAAAGTAAGCCTTTAGAAGTGGAAGTGACTCAGTAAGAGTGACTTTGTAGTAAGAAAAGAGAAAGTTAAAGAAGTGAGCGCATGAGTTTAGTTATTAAGGAAGAAGAAAAGAAAGTTACTTGGCGAATGTGCATGGAGCCAATGTCGCCTTCTCCGTCTTCAAACTCAACTAGCAGAGATAGCCAAAAATCAGTTGATCCTTCATTCACATGGAACGCTATGTTCTTCCCTCTATATTTGCATGCCGTCCTTTATTTTATTATGCAAAAGAAGAAGAAAAGTAAAATATATCAGTGAAAAAAAAGAGATAGATAGAGATCAAATGGTCAATGGTCAAAAATGGTTTGGACCATAAAAAACGAGATCGCCGTTAAAGTTCCCTCTTTTGTTTAATACATTCACACCCATTACAAAAAATCTAATAATTGTTAAAACTCCGTTTGGTCCCCTAAATAATTTATACTATTTCTTTTATTTGCTCGTGCACTGTCACGAGTACGTTATTGAAAGAGCATAAACATTAATATATTTATCAAAAATAAAGAGAATAAATATGATAATTATACGTACCGGCGGTAAATGACGGGGATGAGTCCACGGTTACGGAGAGGGCCAGACTCTCCGGAAATAGCCAAACGGCCGAAGACGGCACCACTGAGGTCGAAGTGAGTGGTGGTTTTAGAGCAGCCCGGACACTCATCAGTGATAATGACGGTAACGGCTCTCCTCGAACAAATGCTCTTGTCCAAGCAACGAACCTTGTAACAAGCGCCGCAGCCTTCACCGTTTTTGAAGAGAATAGGATTCACCGCCCCAACCCTCGCATGTAACGGCTTCACATCCACCAACGTACCGTACCCACACGCTCCTCCTACATTTTTATACGCAATTCCGGTCGTATATTAATTAGTTTATAGTGTCTATCACTAAGAGTGTGAGGTGACGTTAATTATGTGTTATAATTACCGTCACTGCCGTCGCCGTTGGGGCTTCCGTACCAGGTAGCGACTGCAGGAAGCCAACGAGAGCTTGACACGTGGCGATGGGTAGTAGACAAAGCGGACGAGCCGGTCAGAAGCTGCAGGACAATGCAGAGTGTAGCTAACATGACCGGAGAGAGCTGCATTTTCTGCCGGAGTTGTTTTCCCGACTAGAATCGGAGCCGGGAAAGTTAAGAGGTTAGTTTACCGACACTAAGAGAGAGAGAGAGTGAGTGAGTGAGTTATGTAAGAATTGATATGTCAGTGTTGTTGTTATATAGACAAAAATAAAAAGGAGAAGTAAACTGCTTTCTGTGGTTTCTCTTTTTGTTTTATAAAAATGAATACCGGTTTAGTCCCTTAGACATTGGTCTTATTTACGGTAAGATGCCACTAGGAGTTGGACCCACCGACAGTTAAGGCGTCGATTTCGCACGATCCAGCGTGTCATTGTCAGTGGGACCTTAAAAGGATGTTTTAGTAATTTAAAAGATTCGACCGTTGAAATTTCCCGCAGATTCTGTGGTAGAGAATAGGAATCCGTTAAGAGACCCTGACTCAAATCTTTTAATTCTATAGCTATGTTTCAGATTTTGGTTTCATTTATTAATTTTTTTTTTTTTTTTGGTTACGAAGATTACAAATTTTTCCAGTAACATTTATAATAACTAGTACTGTTTATATGTATAGTACTGTATGAATAATTGAATGTAGTTGCATCCAGGAATGGATATTTTACGCAAACGAAATCTTGATGGCCAATCTCGTGCGCACAACGCATCAATGATGTAAGGAACAACCACCTTTAGCTTACTAATAACATAGTATTGCTAGTTAGGGTCGTTTTGTTAGTATTAACTTTGGTGGGGCAATAGATAATAACTATTTATCATTCAGGCCCGACTATAATTATAAAAGTGGATCCACGATTTGATTGTTTTATCACAATGCACATGACTACTACTTTCTTCTAGTATTTTGTATTATACAACCCTACGTTTCTTTCTTAAAGCTATGAGAAAAAAGGAGATATTTCTAGCGTCAATTACGGTTTCTATAAAAATGATTATATAGAGGAGGGACATGGTGGTTTTTAAAGCGTAGTGCCAAAAAATATATAAATAGACATGACTGATTTGTTTGGTGTATTGAGGTATGCAAAATTTCACTCCATCTATCATCTTTTTTAATCTGAAGTTTCAATCTTTAGGTACTACAGAAAAATTAGAAACGGTTCGTCAATTTGTACCTTATCAATGTTCCGTATTCGTTGTTTCCTACTAATTACTGTTGATCATTAAGTAGTAGTATTATTAGACTATTATAGAATGTGAAAGAGTGGTGTTAAAGTCAAAACGTACAACTGATTCACATGAAATAAATGAATAATTAATTAGGCGGGTTTATACATTCGAATGTTATCCAGTTCACATCAGAATCAGATCATTCTTCTTCCCACCAAACCCTCTTTCAATTTCACACCACACTTTGTCTTTATACAATTCCCCATTTACACAACCGACTTTGAATTCAATATCATAAACTAAATGAATAGGTAACAACTCGTAATGCAGCTACACCATCAACTAGTAGTTTTTTTTTTCCCCTTATTTTTCATTAGTTTGCGGACAGTTCGATAACAAGTGACGACTTAGCAGGATTGATCTTATCTTTTTAATTGTCATAATGTGTATTTTCTTGAGATTAATAAGAGAGAGAGAGAGAGAGAGAGAGAGAGAGAGAGAATATCTTGTCGTAGATCTTATAGGAAGAATCAGAACGAAACGAAGACGAGATGCTCTACGCTTATCTCTCTCGTTCTGTTCCGCTACAAGCCGTTAAAACTTGTCACCTGGGTTCTTCTCCGTTTGGGCCTAACAGCCTCTTTCAGCCCAACATGAATCCTAGTTCCAGCTCTCTCGGTTAGCTCCTTTAACCAGAAATGAAAACTAAACCAGATGGAATTGAACCAATATTCTCACAGTAAGCATAAGCAACAACTGATCCGGGTCGCAAATTAACAATCGCAACACTCATATACATCACACATATTTATAAAATATACATTTTACAAGAAATCAAACAGATATGAGATCTCTATTTGAAAAAGAAAAAATGGTAAATTCATCTTGAACACCTTTGTCATATTAATCTACAAGAATTATGCTTCATAATTTATTAATGTGTCTAACTAAAAAATGCATAAATATGTTTGTAGCCTTGAAGGACTAAACAACAGAAACAAGGTTACGTGTGTTACTCATACAAAATGTGCATGTTAAATGTGAAAAATAATTAAAATAATAGGTTGAATGTAGAAGATATAGAAAGCTAAAGGAGTCAAATCGAAAAACAAAGGAAATAGTTACTCATAAGTTAATTAAAGAAACTTGAAGTTTATCCAATCTCGGGAGAGACTCATCGGTATCTCATTTCAGAAAATTCGAATCTCTCACACCTACAATAAAAACGCACAAGTAGATCTTCCACCGTCCATCTAAAATCTAACGGTTAATAATTGGCGCACACCTGCTTTTCGTGAATACTAATAAATACAAGAATTAGTTCTTTTCTTTCTTCAATTTCGGTTAAACATTTCTTTACTTCTTTAGACGACGACAACAGCAACCACCGCTCTGAACGCAAAATTTCTCCGTCGTTTCTTCTCTGTTCTCCGGTTAATTTGGATTCCTCAAGAGAGATTTTTTTTTTTGTTCGCGAGTTCCGCTTGAAATACATGGAAATGTTAGCGGCGATGGACTCGCGTTCTTCTCTCCATCTTCATCGTTCCATTGCTCGCGTTGACCTTTTCGCCGGTGTTCGAATGAAACCTTTCCTCCCAAGTCCTGTTCCGAGTTCGCCTCGAATATGTGGAAAACAATTGTGCTGATTCGTCTCTTCTTCTGCCCTTTGGTTTGTTTTTCCTTTGGCATCTAAATTTCGAGATCCAATCGAAGCTGTGATACTCGTAGCGTCTTGTGTAGTCTTTTTCTAGGTCAGTGATCTTTGCTGGTGAAGAATTTGTTCGTTCGGGTTTAGAAGATTGTGTTTCTTGAATGTGTTAGTGGAATTGTGACTTGTTAGGGTTTGTTTCGACTCTGAAACACTAAGGGGTTTGAGAATTGTGGAATTGGGGATTTTTGTTTTAGGTTTTGTTGAATCGTGAAGTTGGTTCTGTTGGATCTCTGAATGGCTGAGAAGAAAGAATTAGGGTTACCAAAGACTACTGTTAATTGGAAAGAGCAATTGGCTAGAACTACTCTGAAGAATTTGAGGTTACAAGGGCACACGTACATTGACCTGCGTGAGGATGGGAAACGTTTCGTATTCTTTTGCATTTTGTGTCATGCTCCCTGCTACAGCGACACAATCTTGCTTGGACACTTGAATGGAAACCTTCACAAGGAGAGATTTGCATGTGCTAAGATCACACTTCTTGCAACGAATCCGTGGCCTTTCAGTGATGGTGTCCTTTTCTTTGATAGTTCAACCGGAGAAGAAGAAGAGAAAACTCCGATCTCTGGTGGTGAAGGTGTTCCCGGTCAGTTGCAGCATTGCGGTGACGATGAAAGATTTGCCATTGTCAAGTATGATAACAACAGAACAAGTGGATCAAATGCAGATAACCAGCCTGCTGCGGTTCCTGATGATGAACCTAGTCACTGTGCAGATAATCTTTTAATTTCTGGTGTGCTGATTAAGGAGAGAACTCTTGATGTGGAAGCAAAGTTCATTGGTTTTGGCCGAATAGCTGCCAGGTTGTTTGAAACCAAAGGACGTACAACTTGGATTGACAAACTATGGTGCGAGTGGTTTGGACAGGAGGGTCCTTCTGATGATGAGAAGGCTACGGTCCCAGAGCATGACTTTGCTATCGTCACATTCTCCTACTTCTACAATTTGGGTAGGCTGGGGTTGCTTGACGATCCGAGCCGACTTCTCACATCTAGTCAGTCAGCAGAATCAGGGAACGGCGAGGACAGGTGCAGGAAGAGAAAGAAGTCTTTTTCAGATCCTGAGGACACCAGTGAATCTCTGTGTAATCAGTATGACTCTTCTGAGGAGGTTTCTTCAGGTCGTAATTCAAAATCTTCAAGAGCTCTAATTGCTGATTGTGATGATAGTCCCATGAGCAAGAGAGTTGTGAAGAACAAAACGGTAAGACGAGAGCTGAGGAAGCAACAGCGGATATTTTCTGAAAGAATATGCGAAGTCTGTAAGCAAAAGATGCTTCCAGGGAAAGATGCGGCAGCAATACTAAACTTGAAGACAGGAAATCTTGTGTGCGGAAGCAGAAACCTCCTGGGGGCGTTTCACCTATTTCATGTGTCTTGTGTTGTACATTGGTTTCTCTTCTGTGAGAGTGAAATACTTGGTAACAAGATGGTGAGCGGAAAAGGGAAAAAGAGATGCACAAAGCATAGTGGTCAGGCCGGAGTGAAGTGGAATGAGTTAGCAAACGATGTGAGCTGGCAAATATTTTCGGTGTTCTGTCCAGAATGCCAAGGCACCGGCATAAACATTGAAGGAGGAGAGATTGAGAGAGACACGTTTCCGCTCTCTCAGGTATATGTGTGATACACTCACTATCTCAAAGAGCAGTTTTCTTAACGGGTTTGAATCTAACATACATATGTATATGTGATTTGGTAGACATGGAGGTTCCAGGTGAGAGTTAGCGAAGGTAGAAAAGCATGGGTGAAAAATCCGGAGAGGTTGAAGAATTGCTCAACAGGTTTTCATTTTCCGCAGCAGCCTGATAAGTCTGGCCAGGTTCCGGTTCAGGTAAATTATTATTGCACAGCATATCCATTTTCATAGTTTTTTATAATAACTTTGGTGGTAAATGAAAATATAAAATGTGGATGATGCAGGAGGAGAGAGTGCAGATGATAAAACTGGTTCGTTTCTACCGAGTGGAGTTGTAATGTAGGAAACAACTCATTTCCTCCTGTGTAAATAAAGGGCTTCGTCTCACATTTTACAGTTCTCTGTAAATTTACATTTACTTTGTTACTATTTGATTACTTTGAAGCTCAGTTCACACTTTTGTCTATCTTTTTTTAGTTTCTTTTGTCTTTAGATTAAGAATTGCAACTGTATAGATACCGACAAGAAAAATTCGAACATTTTAAAACCTAAATCAATGTAGGCAAATAAATTATTACTTTGGAAGTTGGAAAAAATGGATCCCATGAATGAGGACCCGACCCCATAACTCATCTCAGACTACTCTATGCTATAAATGAAACCAGCTCACCCCAATCACCTTACCAATTTTCTTTGCAACATTTTTAATGTATAAAGAAAGACTCGTACCAAAAAACATTAATTTATTAAAATTTATGTTTCTACTTCTTCTATCTAACAGTCTTATTCGCCGTTATCAATCAAAATCTAGGGCCCCTTATTTTCCCTATATTTTTTTATATTTTTTTATTTTAAAAAAAAACGATTGTAATCCGACCATAAGCATCATCATTTGTGTCCCATTCTAATGCCACTATCATCTTTTTTGGTGCACAATTTTGTTAGAGTTGAAGATAAGCCTCCTTTTTTACCCATGCTCTCATCTTCTCACATAATAAATCAAACACAGAAGAAGCCAATTGGTGTCGTTTTCTTTATTTGGACTCTTTATAATGTGCTCCTTATACAACTTTAAGGAATCAACACTATTACAATTTACACATATACACACTGTTTTTTCTTTTTTTTTCACTGTTATACATATTTGCATACTCATTCCAATTGGTATTATAATTAGAATAGAAACAGACACATAAACATGAAGCAAAGTAGGAACAAGTAGACTCTGCTTAGTGACTCCTCCGCCTGCATTGCCCGCCGCCTCGACCGGACACTCGTGTCAGGGTAAGGTGGTGCCATGTTGCTCGAAGACTCTCCAAATAGTCTCCTGTATACCATTTCGCATACCACACCCATCACCGGATCAGGCATTCTATACATGTACCGTTGACTCTCCCCTTCTCCTAAACGTTGACCAACTCCTCTTATGTCGTAAACTGGACCGGATGGTCTGTTTGGTACGATTGAACCGGACTGGGGAGTTTTCTTCCCGGACTGCCCTCGGCCGTAGATCGGAACAAGCGTAGCCTCAGAGACATCAGATTTGCATACAGGGCATTTTGGGGATTCCCTCTCATTATTGTATTGATCGACTCGTTGTCTTGAATTGTTGGAGGAATAAGTCCACTTATGAATGCAGGGCCAACAAAACAAGTGGCCACATAAAGTCACGACCGGGTCTCGAACCTGATCCAAACATATATTGCAGTCGAAGTCTCCTCCAGAATCACCTACTGTTGTGTCGTCTTCGTTCTCTATCTCCATTTTACTGAAACACACAAGACGATCAATATAGAGCATAACAGAATTGTGTATATACTAATCATGATCGATCTTGAAAATAAACTTAGTCTAACTCAAAAAGAAAAAAAAAAACACAAGAAATTGTCAGCTAAAAAATAAGAAGATTAGAAACAAAAAGTAAGGATCTTATTCTTTAACAAGTTGAAGTTATGAAGACTTGACCTAATTTAATCACTTTCGGTTTCGACGCTTTGCTCTGTTTTCACTTAATCCCAAAGCACGTTATCATTTAAGAAAAAAGCTATAAATAATTAAAGAAACGGAGTGGTTGATTAAAGAAACAACTAATAATAAGTTAACAACTAAAGAAAACACATCTACAAAGAGTTGAGTCGTAAGATGATCTAAAACTGATATAGTTTATAACTCAAAAACGGTGCAGATCTATTGATTGGGTTCCTTTATACATACACTCACACGCAACAACATATAAAAAGAGTGATGATTCCAGAAAATAAAAAGGGACGTACTCTTTGGAGATATTGTAAGTAGTACCGATGGATCTCTTCAGAGAGCTTGTATTGGTTTATGCTACAATGGCTGAAGAACAGAGAAAATGATTATTTTGGGTTTAGAGAGAGCACAGAAAGGGTAAGAATATCAGATCGAGGGTGGTGCAGAAGCACGAGACCCTATTATACACACACAATTATTATTATTTTTATTTTATAAGGTGCAAAATTAAAATCCGGAGAAGTTATTAGAATTTTAAAGAGGAAGAAGGAACGTCTACCTAAAATTATAATAATAAGTAGATAAAGTAACGAAACGCCATTCTTCTTTTTCTTTCCCCCTAAGCCTGTCTTTATTTTTATGAAAAGGTCAGCAACGGATCAGCTTCGTTTTAAACAAAAAAAAAGTAAACAAGATATTTATTCACAACTAAGAATATTTATAGAAAATTAATTATTCAGTTTGAATAGAATTACATGTTGACAATTTGGAAATGACTTTATACGAAGAAAAGTTATAAATTGCAAAATTCTCCTTTATCCCAATATCACACTCATAAGATAAGAATTTGGCTCTGAAAAAAAAAAGAAAGATAAGAAGTTGGCAGCTTCTGTTTCTGGCAACACAATAGTAGATGATACTGTCCCAAGCTCGATGACGCGGCGCTACATGGCTGCACCGTTACGCCATCAAATTCACCTTAAAAACAAAAAAAAAACAAAAAAACAAAAAAATTCCTAGTAATTTATGAAAATCTACTTATTTCGGTACTTTATATTTTTTTCATAGTTTGTAATTATTAGGTGTCGAGTGAATAACAATGGCAATTTAATAAGTTGCTTGATTTAAAGAAATTGGAGGATAATAAAGTTTTTTCATGAAAGCCTTAATTAAAGGCTTTATCAACCAATGGTTGAATTGTTTATAAACCACAAAGAGCAATTGGTGTCACCAGACCGTATTTAATTTCAAATATATTAATTGCAGAAGGCAATCCAAAATCCACTCCTTGAGATAATAAAGCATTGCCTTAAATTCGTATTTGTTGTCTCGTCACCGTTATGTCTGATTATGATCATGGGAAATAAGGTTGTCAGACGATTATCATGTCAGGTAATTTTTTTTTAATAGATTATTATTTTATATTTGTAGTCTACAACTACTATTTTTTTTTGAAAAATCTATCAATTACAAGTTCATCTGTAATATTCTCTTATGAATCATGTTAAACTAAGTAAATTAGACAATCATCCAAAATTATCATTTTGGTTGCCTCCGACTTACTTCATTTCACAATATTCAATACTGAAAAGCATTTCTATAGAAAACGATATAACGTTATAAGAACTTACTCCATCAAAGTTGGTGATTTTTTTTTTTTTTTTGACATCTCAAAACGTTGGTGATTTAAGATAATTTTAATCCTAACCATTACTGTTACTGTGTTACATTAATGTACATTTATAGATTTACAAACCTCCCGAAAATACATTTATAATTTAAATTTAAAACAACAAAAACAAAATTGGGATACAGTTGTAGCTTTCTATTTCTGGGTTTAAATACTGTTGTAACCTGAATATATATAAGTACTATTTTAAAAATCGTATATATGTAATATTATATATATATATATATACATACATATATATACGTTCGCGATAATGTATTCAAATTCTCATATGAAATTATTGGAGCAAGTTGCATTAACGATCCGGAGAACAGAGCCAAGAAATGGGCGGTTCCCAATTTATTATGGATATTAGCCATAGGTAGTTGAACCAAAATTAATTAATAGTATATGCAGTTTCTCTATAAATTTGATGGTTTTTCTCAATGGATTAAAATAGTAAATAGTAACTATGTTTTGGCATGTCACTGATTCATACTGTTTCTTCTTATTAATGATCCGATATATCTGCAACATTTTTCTCTCCTCATATAGCTCTCAAGGGAAACACGAAAAAAAAAAAGTTTAGAAAATCAAATGTGACAAGAGAGAAATAAAAAAAAGGAGGAAACATGAACATGGAGATTAGTCATCATTGTTTGGTTTCTCTTTTCTCAATCCTCTTTTTGTCTGAATTTGCTTTGTCTCTCCACATCTCTCGTAATTTTTACACTAATTTAATAATGTACTCATGTTTATTAAAATATTTTTAGATTTTCTAAAAAAATTATGATATTTCTATGTGCAGTTGATGAACATGGGTCACACCAAGCCACAAGCCGAGCTCTTCTTCAGGCAAAGGCAAGTAAGTAACTAAATTAACTTCCACAAAGTTGAATCATTGATCGTAGTAAGAACTCACAAGTCAATCATGCATGTGTTTTAAAACCATGCTCAATTGATGATAATTAGCTAATACTAACAAGAAAAGATTCAATGATTGCGTTGATAACATTTCAACAGCGTGCAAAGAAGATTTTGCGAACAAGAATTACACAATCATAACGAGTAAATGCAAAGGACCAAATTATCCGGCAAAGGTATGTTGCTCGGCCTTCAAGGACTTTGCTTGCCCGTTCGCCGAAGTTCTTAACGATGAAAAGACAGATTGTGCATCCACAATGTTCAGCTACATCAATATATATGGTCGTTATCCTCCTGGAATATTCGCTAACATGTGCAAAGAAGGCAAAGAAGGTCTCGATTGCACCAACGTCACCGCCACATCATCTTCCCATGCATTGATCCCTCTTGTTTCGAGACATGCATTGCTAATCACCATTTTCATCTTGTTTTGCCTCTTATGTTAAGATATAAGTTATATATATATTTCTGTTGGGTGAGCTGTCATTAAAATCATTCCGTATTGGTAGTCTGTTGAAATAAACTTGAAGTCAATCTAAAGAGATAAAGATCAAGAGTATATTTAGGAGAATCTAAATATACATATTATGTTTTAGGAGTTATCTAAAATGTAATATTTACTTAATTCTAATTAGGTTTCTTGGTTATTTATATATAAGGAGGTATCAATGTGTGATACAACTTATGAGTTGAGAGATTTAGAGAGGCTTAAGTTTTGAGTTAGTTTCTTAAGCAATAAGAAGAGTTATTTTCTTAATCTTTGAGTCTCACAAATCGAATTAGAAACAAGAATTGGTATTAGAGCGGTTCGAAGAAACAAAGCTAATTCTCGTTTGTAATTGATACAAAGAGAAACAATGACAAAAGGAGAAGACGGCGAGACGTCGTCAGAAAATTCGAAGGAAGGAGGAGGATCCTCTTCCATCAAATGTCCGATGTTGAATTCATATAACTATACGGTGTGGGCAATAAAGATGAAAATCCTTCTCAAGGTACACAAAACATGGGCGGTGATTGAATCAGGAGATGATAACGACGAGAACAACGACCTAGCTACTGCCTTAATTGTTCAATCGATTCCCGAGTCTCTCGTCTTGCAAGTCGGTGAGTTGGATACAGCAAAGGACATATGGGAAACCATTAAAACAAGGCACGTTGGAGCTGAGAGAGTTAAGGAGGCAAGACTACAAACATTGATGGCTGAATTTGATGCACTTAAGATGAAAGACAGATAAGATCGATGATTTTGCTGGAAAACTATTTGAAATATCATCCAAATCTGCTGCGTTAGGAGAAGAAATCAAAGAGCCAAAGATAGTAAAGAAATTTCTCAATAATCTTCCACGGAAGAAATACATACATATTGTGGCTTCACTTGAACAAGTTTTAGATCTGAACAAAGTGAGTTTTGAAGATATCATAGGGCGTTTAAAAGCTTATGAGGATCGTGTTGCTGAGGTATAACTTTGAACCAAAGACGTTATGCCTTGAAGATCTTAGAGGAGGCTGGAATGAGTGAATGTAATCCGTCACATACACCCATGGAGGCAGGTCTGAAACTGTCCAAATCTTTGGAAGAGAAGGACATTGATGCTACAAGTTATCGAAGAAACATTGGATGTTTGCGTTACTTGCTTCACACGAGACCAGACCTATCCTATTGTGTAGGTGTGTTAAGCCGATATATGCAAAATCCTAAGGAATCTCATGGAGCAGCAATGAAGCAATGTTTGAGATACTTACGGGGAACCATTACACTTGGACTAAAGTTTGGACGAGAAGCTACTAAGGTAACAAGACTCATTGGTTATAGTGATAGTAGTCACAATGTAGATCCCGATGACGGTAAAAGTACAACAGGTCATGTGTTCTATCTCGGAGGAAGTCCCATATCTTGGTGCTCTCAGAAACAAGATACCGTGGCATTGTCCTCATGTGAAGCTGAATTCATGGCCGGTACTGAAGCAGCTAGACAAGCAATCTGGCTCCAAGATCTGCTTGGAGAAATCATTGATTCTTCATGTGAGAAGGTTGTCATTCGAATAGACAACCAATCGGCAATAGCCCTTACCAAAAATCCGGTATTCCATGGTCGAAGCAAGCATATTCACACAAGGTATCACTTCATTAGAGAATGTGTTAAAAAGGGTTTGATAGAAGTTGAACATGTCCCGGGAAGTGAACAAAAGGCGGATATACTCACAAAGGCACTTGGGAGAATAAAGTTCAAAGAAATGAGAGATCTTATTGGTGTACAAGATTTGGGTGAGAGTGACTTCAAGCTTAGAGAGAGAATGTTGAAATAAACTTGAAGTCAATCTAAAGAGATAAAGATCAAGAGTATATTTAGGAGAATCTAAATATACATTTTATGTTTTAGGAGTTATCTAAAATGTAATATTTACTTAATTCTAATTATGTTTTTTGGTTATCTATATATAAGGAGGTATCAATGTGTGATACAACTTATGAGTTGAGAGATTAAGAGAGGTTTAAATTTTGAGTTAATTTCTTAAGCAATAAGAAGAGTTATTTTCTTAATCTTTGAGTCTCACAAATCGAATTAGAAACAAGATAGTCGACCTTAAGGAATTCATGAGAGGGAGCATGATCAAGTTGTGGGTTCGAATCCTGGCCTAGGCAACGAAAATTAATATAGATGCTCTGATCTCGTGTCCAAATAAACTATGGTACCAAAGCCTAAAACTCTTTTCAGAAAAAAAAAATCATATGTTACATATCATAAAACTAGAATCCCGTAACATGTTTTTGTGGATCAAGAACATGTGTGTTTGATCAGAAATAGGTTGAGTTAATCTCCAAGGCCTTATAAGGTGAGTAGAATATTTAGCAAGAAAAAGCAAATAGAAACATGAACCTCATAAAACATGCCTCTTGTCTTGGTGGGTCCACGTTACTTCAAAGCTACTAAAGTGGAAAAATAAATAAACCGAAACATTAAAATCAGTAATTCTTTGGTGTTGATCAATTGGGTAAACAATTCCAAATCAGAATAATGCAAAGGTTATCGGTGAGCAGTAACAAGCGTCTCGATGAATCGTAACCCATCAAACCTTGGAGCAAACTTTTCATCTCCTCCATCTTCTGAACCCTTCTTCTTCCTCTGTTTTTCCTTTGAATCCTAACCAACAAAAAGATATAATCTTAATTCATTACACTTCCCAATCCACGAAAACAAAACCTCTTATTCTCTGTCTACTCTCCGACCTTGACAATTTTTGTTTGAAATACTTATTATGAGTACTTGAAACAGAGCAAAAACAGAGGAGGCTGCTGAGAAACTCAGAAACGAGAGTTTGCTTTTTTTGTTTTGTTTTACCTGACGGGAAAGATCAGATTCCGGCGAAGAGAAGGATACGGATGTGTTGGTAGAGCCAACAGAGATGGCGGTGGCGGAGGCAGCGACAGAGATGGAGGCAGCGATGATTCCAGATTTCTTCATGTCTCGTTCTTCAAATTATCCCAAATTCGTGGACTCTGTTTTCACTTTTTTTTTTTTTTTCTGTGTTATTAAATAAATAAATCTGCAACCGTAGACAGATGAGAGAAAAATGTGGGAAAAAAATTTGAGGTGTTTGCTTCCATAGCCGACGGTTTATATACGCAACCCCTGGAAATAAAAAAAGTTAAAATATGCTAGTTGACCATTTTTATGTTTCTTAAAAATATGTTACCGTTTTGCCCTTTTTCCAAATATCTTAAGCATGTTTTAATTGTGTTAATTACAGTTATGTTTATTGGTAATTGCATTTTAAAAGCATGATCTATCTGCCAGAAGAAATTGTAATTGGAGTAAAAAAGAATGGGAATGCGTACAAAATAAAGAGGGTTAGTATGGTCAATGAATTAAAAAAGGAAATGTACTTTGAGCTCTAGGAGTTAGAACCACACAAAGAGGTACATGATTGGTTGATCTGTTTAAATGGAAATGCGTCCATCGTTGGTTGGTAAGCCCACCCACGTGTCCCGACATTGTTGCAACTGTGTGTTGGTGTTTTGAGAATGTAGTAAAGTCAGCTTTGAGCTTTCTGTATTGGACAAGTATACCCATCTTCTTTCCCATTTGCAAATATATGGCTCATAAGATAAGGTTCGAGAAAAATAAATATTCATTAGATAAGGTTGTAACACTAATGACGGAGGAACTAGGGTATTGGACTAGTGGATCTGATTATTTGTCTTTCAGCACAAATCTCAAATGCAAATTGATGTAAATACTGATTTGTGGATACAAACTTAACAAATCCATATTGGTTTTTCTGGTGAGATCTGTCCGAGTCAAATTTAATGTTTACACATTTATTCTTTGATAAAGACATGACAACCTATACTCATCTCAATATATATAATTTTTTTTTTTTTTTCAAGTTACGTCCGGTCACTATTTTTGAAGAAAACGAGAGTAGTAAAATGTTTTACTCTGACATGGTAACAAAACATGATCGTACTAATTAAGCATCTTATGGTGGCGTATAGGATCCCAACTAGTTGTTATTTAATTACTAAAGTTTTGATTGAAGATGTATGGATACAAATAAAAAGCGCTTTGCGGCTATGTTTCTTTAGGGATGGGTTCTTCTTAATAATTAAATTTACTTTTAGACGACTTTATCGTGTGTGCAATCTCATAATCTTGTCCACATATCTTTACTTTTTCACCGGCCAAAACTTATTCGGTCCATATCCGTATCTTAACGTGAATCATTCAACCACGAACCCAACAACTTATTTTACACTTAAACTTAAAACATTTCAAGACCAAAGCGATTTGGAGTATCTTCCCAGATAGTTCAATATGGTAGATTAAATCTTACAAAATAGTTACCAGAAAGAGATGAAACAACGCGAAGATTGTAAGTAACCCAACACAACCGGTCAATCTTGAGAACTGGTTTCATTACAACTTCAAAGTATCTTTAAGCAGTTTACTACCACCATCACAAATATGCAGAGGCTAAGATACATCAACAAGTTATAAATGATCCCCACTCTTGGTGTAACTCCCATCTAGTTATCATAACCGGTTCATGTATCGTATACAACTGACAGTTATAATTTGTTCTTCTGACATGTTTTGTTGGACAATCAACAATGTGACTATAGACCCCAAAAACCAACAGCAGGCACCTAAAAGATGCTGAGACTAGACAAGAGCAATAAGATGCTTGGATTACACAAGACCAATATCAGAAGACTGTCCAAACAGTTTCCTTGAGTGCAGAACAAATACCACTAACATGATATCCGTAAGCATCTTTAGAAAACATGTCAAGGAAGAACAGTATCAATGTTGAGAAGCTGGTCTGCTGCACGTAGACGCTATGGATTCATAGAGCACAAGCGACCCCAAAGGACATCCATATAAACATCAAACTCAATCAAAACCAATCTCTTTACAACTCTTTCTTTCTCACCTACATCAAATCTACCTAAAAGATTGAAATCCCCCCCCCACACTAAATTCACCTTCTGCCTATTTCGTGTGCGACCATGAAAATGACGAAATTTCCATCTTTTATCGTTAAAACTGCGAATTCGGAACATAAACAGTGAGAAGCAGTGTAGCATCTGTACTGTAGAGTCAGAACCAAGATAAGTAAATTGAACAAACCTGAGATTCTTCTATAAGTCAAGAAAACAAAATTTCATCATGAAACTTCAGGGCGGGGTTGCGCGTGAGCCGTGTAAGAACGCGGGATATAGCAAGTAAAGTACTTAGACACATCTGAACACCATTTTTGCTCAACCCACATTTCTCATAGAACACTTAAATTCTCCACACTACAATCAAGAATCACCTAGTAGCAACCCATAGATTTGCAATTCCCCCCCCCCCCCCCATTTCTTCCACGTACTGGAGATACCATACGTCTTTGAAGTGGTGTAGAGTGAAAGGTTAACTTCTACAAAACATGCAAGACAAAACAAACCACAGCGCTGAAACGACATCGTTCTAAATAAAGGTTGTAGATAACTAATCCCAAACAACGGGGCAAAATCAAAATAATTAAATATTTTAGGGCTGAAGATTATAAATATGAATATAGAAAGAAAGATTAAAGTCGGTTCTTCATCCTTATCTTTCAAGTTTTTACTTAAAAAACTCAATTTTTCTCCTTTTTTGATTTTTTTTTAATAAAAAATATAATTATGGGGGGGGGGGGGGGGGGGGGGGGGGGGTGAGAGTGAGAGTCAAAAAATTTTTTTCTCCTGCTTGCGTTTTCTCTAATGTTCGAAGAGAACGAAGAACCAAGCTTTTTGCTTTTCTCCCAAGACTTAAATCTGAAATCGAATTCCTTCTTTTTGATTCTTTCCCCAATCTGGTTTCTGTCTTCGGATTCAATGGCTTCTGGATCTTCGGGTCGGGTCAACTCTGGATCTAAAGGCTTCGATTTTGGCTCCGATGATATTCTCTGCTCTTACGATGACTACACCAACCAGGACTCTTCTAATGGTCCTAACTCCGATCCTGCCATCGCTGCTACCAACAAGGTCAACTCACTGATTTCTTCTTCCTTCTCTAATTTCGTTTTTTTGGGCTTTGCTCGATCGCTGGTTTTTGTTTTTTTTTGAGAATCTAGGGTTTCGATTTGTAGTTTGCTCGATCAACGATTGATCAGTGGTTAGTGATACGGGTATAAACAGTTCTGGGAGTCAATATTCGAACTTGTCCTCTTAGGTGTGAGCTTATTCAGCTACTTAGTTTCTTCGTTATATATAGTCGGCTTCTGATTCCATTGGCACTCACATATACCAAAGTTTCTTTGTTTTTGGTCTTGTTTCTAAATCTGAATTTAAGATCATAAACGTCTATTAGGTTAATTCAAACCTTCCCTATTGTTGTATTCTACGTAGGTTGTGACTTATGAGGATCTATGTTCTGTTTAAACGGCTTGGCTATTAATCTAATAGCACTTGCAAATCACTGAGCTAGTTTATTGTTTTATTCTGTTTGCAGGAATTCCATAAAACCAGGATGGCAAGGTCTTCGGTTTTCCCGACAAGTTCTTACAGCCCACCGGAGGATTCTTTGAGCCAAGACCTTACTGCCACTGTCGAAAGAACCATGAAGAAGTATGCAGATAACATGATGCGCTTTCTTGAAGGCATCAGCTCACGCTTGTCCCAGCTAGAACTCTACTGCTACAACCTTGATAAGACAATTGGAGAAATGAGATCGGAGTTGACTCATGAACACGAGGAGGCTGATGTGAAGCTTAGATCTCTGGACAAACATCTTCAAGAGGTTTGTTATGCAATGTTTAAATCGTCTTTGTTAATTTTAATTTCTATAACTATGATCAGCAATGGACGTTAAGACCATGATATGTTCTGTTGTAGGTGCATAGGTCAGTCCAGATTCTCAGAGACAAACAAGAGCTAGCAGACACTCAGAAAGAGCTAGCAAAACTTCAACTTGTGCAGAAAGAGTCATCTTCTTCGTCTCACTCTCAACATGGTGAGGATCGGGTCGCCACTCCTGTTCCAGAGCCTAAGAAGAGCGAGAACACCTCAGATGCACACAACCAGCAGCTTGCACTAGTTTTGCCTCACCAAATAGCCCCACAGCCGCCAGCGCAGCCACAGCCACAGCAGCAGCAGCAGTATTACATGCCTCCTCCTACACAGCTTCAAAACACACCTACACCTGCGCCTAATCCCGTTCCACCATCACAACCTCAAGCACCACCAGTGCAGGGTCAGTACATGCCCCCACCTCCTGCTCCATCCCACCCAAGCTTAGCCCAAACTCAGTCATACCCGCAGTACCAGCAAAACTGGCCTCCCCAGCCACAGGCTAGGCCACCGTCAAGTGGAGCCTACCCAACATACCCGCCTGCACCACCAGGCAACCAATCTCCTGTAGAATCGTTGCCAAGCAGCATGCAGATGCAATCACCATACTCTGGACCTCCACAACAGTCTATGCAAGCTTACGGATACGGTGCACCACCACCACCACAGGGTCCACAGCAGACAAAGATGTCTTATAGCCCCCAGACAGGCGATGGGTATCCACCATCAGGACCTCCTCCTCCTCCTGCTGGGTATGCCAATGCCATGTATGAAGGTGGGCGAATGCAATACACACCACCTCAGCCGCAGCAGCAACAGGCCCATTACTTGCAAGGTCAACAAGGTGGTGGATACGCTCCCCAGCCCCACCAGGCAGGTGGTGGTAACACTGGTGCACCACCTGTGTTGAGATCAAAATATGGTGAACTGATAGAGAAGCTAGTGAGCATGGGTTTCAGAGGAGACCATGTGATGGCCGTGATTCAACGGATGGAGGAGAGTGGCCAACCCATTGACTTTAACGCCCTCCTCGACAGATTGAGTGGGCAGTCCTCGGGAGGGCCTCCCAGAGGAGGATGGTGAAGTCATGGCCCCCTCCCTACTTGTATCTTTTACAATAAAACTGTGCTTCCTCACTTCTCCTTCTCTTGAGTTACTCTATAGGCCCCAGTTTTATTGGGCCCAATAGATTGGGTCTGTTGTGTATTAATGCGACTCAATTTATGTTTGCTTAAAAAGCCTATTATTTTGTGTATGTTTTACTTCCAATGTTATCGCTTGAGTGCTTCTCTTTGCTCAATCTCGATTGTATCGAGCATATCGAATCTTGTTCATTAAAAAAAAAAAAAAAACCTGAAAGGGCAAGCTTCTAATTTTATTAGGATATATAACGAAATTATTTTCTATACCAGAAACATTTAAAAAAAAAATCATTACTTTATAAGAAAAATAGATTCGGGTGAATCCTTAAAAACGAATAAACTGCGCGAAAGCAAAATTTGGAAGGGGCGCCAAAGTTTTTATTTCAAGCAGCGCGGTTAGAGTCTCGCGCCAAATAAATGGCCCGCCAAAAATCTCCTAAATATAAACCCTAATCCCCAATCTTCATCATTCATTCATCATCGTCAATCTCTCAATATCTCTCTCTCTTTCTATCTTTCATAAATCAACAAATTGATGACGCCGGTGAAGAAAAATCTCGTCATAAGACCGGTTGAGTTCTACGGCAACGGACTTCCCCGGCCTCGTTTCTTTGATAATCCACAGTTCAACTCTTGCCGTGTTGATCCGCCACTTTCTGTGCTAGATCCGCTTCTCTCATGGGCGAGAGATGCTCACTGGTCCATGGGTGGTCTCAATTTCACTCGCCTCCGTCTCCAGGGCCGAATCGAAGGAAACGTCAACAAGCTTCGTGCCCAGCTTGAGAAATCTAGCCCTGTGAAAGTCGAATCTGTTTGTTCTGAGGGGAAGAAGAAGAGATCTGGTTCTGTGTCTCCTCCTGCTGCTCCCATTGTTGTAAAACGGAGGAGGTACTTGGATCTTAACGATTCTGATGATGAGGAGGTCGGATCTGAAGATGAAGGTGTGGTGAGAATCAGGAGAAAGCTCTCTAATGATTTTGATAGAGTCGCTGGAGATAAATATGCCCAAGTGGTGGTTAAAGCCAACAAGAAATCGATTAAATCGGAATTGGTTGAGAACATATTGAAGGAGAAGAAGATTGAGAAAGTGAACAAGACGAGTTCAACGAGGACATCACCAAGATTGGCTAAGCGTAGCTCTAGTTAGTTTTCATTTAGTCTCTCAACCATGTCTATGTAGGGTTTAGATTTGAATAGTTCATGACAATGCAACTTAAGTCTTATTTGGATTTGTGCTTATAAATATGAATTTCTCTGGTTTTCCATGATTTTTATCATGATTTTTGTATGAACTCGAACAAAGGAATTTGAATGCATCAAATTATCACTCACCGAATTGATTCTTGTATTTAACAAAAATGAGAATCAGATTTCACTGTAAAAAAAAGACAGTCTACATGTGATTCTCTCAATGTCTGTGGGAACAAAGTTCTCTCAACTTATGTTCCTTAAGACGTCCTGTGACTTTAGCCAACCTGCAAGATTGTTCGATCATCAGTTTATAAATGGAGTCTTGTTCATGTGGAACAATCCCAAAGTCATCGCTGAAAGTTTCCATGCCTTCCATGAATAGCTGCCACACCAATGTGCCTGCTCCAGACTTCCTTCGCTTGGCTGATTTGTAAACCACATCGAAAATGATTCTGTAGAACTTATCTCGCTGTGATGGGTCATAGTCCTTGTTCAGGTTCGAGAGTCCAAACTCTGTGAACAGAACTGGCTTCTTGAGTTCTTTCATCCCATCTTCAATGTGAAATTGCATCCATTTCACCACAAACTTTAGCTTCTCTTCAAAGGTCTGATTATGAAACCTGCCCATAGATATATGTAGCAAAATAAGATGTAAGAACTGCTGAAAAGAATTGTCCAAGAGCTCAGCCAATCATATCTTGATTCTCTGTTCCAGCTGACTTACCAGTGATCAGGGTATATATGAACTGATGCAAAATCGATGTTTGAGGAATTAGAGTTTTGAACAAAGTCTGATCCAAGCTCAGAGGCCCACTGTTCTGGATTAACCGTCAGCCGTTTTGGGTTCTCAGGACCATAGAAGCCTTCCAGGCCTACTGTGAGGAGATGCTTGTCGTCAATTGACTTAATGAATCCCGTCATTTCGTCTATCCAGTCCTGTGATCCGCAAAGAAACACATTTATATGTTTGTGGAATAAGAAGAAATATGAATAATTCCAGGTGATAAGTGAAATGGAGGACTCACTTGGAGAGTTTTGCCAGAGACATCAGTCGTGCATCGTGGCTCATTTATCAACTCCCAAGCGAAAATTGTTGGATCATTTCGGTACTCTATTCCAGTAACTGAGTTCTTCCGCGTGAGCAGAGCCTGAAATCAGGAAATAAAAATTCCATCTTAACCCGTTAGGCTTTGCTCTCACACTCACTCAATGATCTAATGTTCAATCATACCAGCAAAAGACCATTACCTTGAGATAATTTTTGAAGTAATTGCGGATAGATGGATCAAAGAAGAAGGAATCATTGGAAGAACTGAGACCAACACCTTCTTGCCATGCCCACTTCACATACTGAGTCTTCCCCCCGTAAGCTTGCAAATTGTTCACTAAGCTAAGCAGCAATCTAACATCATGTTTTTTCGCCTCTGCGATTACATGATCCAAGGCCTAACCAGTGACCAACATTATACAAATTCCATTAAACAAGAACGCAGAGATCATCACAGACCTGGACCCCTAATTGAAAGAAAAAAAATACCTGAAAGACTCGCTCATCGAATCGG
The DNA here is from genome assembly GCA_004349715.1 of Crucihimalaya himalaica. Lineage (NCBI taxonomy): Eukaryota > Viridiplantae > Streptophyta > Magnoliopsida > Brassicales > Brassicaceae > Crucihimalaya > Crucihimalaya himalaica. Next base: position 4,111,492 of record SMJT01000006.1, on the reverse strand, counting down.
CCAGGGGAGATCTGAAGAGCATTGTAGCCACCGTCATTGAAAGCCCAAGTTCTACAAACAGTGAGACCCATTTTAGCTCCAGCTTCAAGCATTTCACCAACAAGGTTTCTACTGTGTTCATCCACCGCATGGTCCATGAACCAATACGAGTTCCACCCATTTACGTACAGAGGCATATCATCCACCACGAACAGAGTTCCGTTCCTTTTCACAAACCCTAACTTTGCTTTCCCCTTGTGATTCAACCACAAATCCCTAAATGAGAGATAGACGAAAGCTGCACATATAAAAAAACCTAGAATTCGTAGCATTGGCCTGTTCCTTGCAGGAACCATGCTTCTGCTTACAAGTTACAACCCAGAAATTTCAATCCCAGAATTGGGAGAAATAGTCGGTGCCCACCCAGAAGAAAAAGTCAGTACCTTGTTCGGTGAATGTGTCTGAAAATCCAAAATTTTTTATGAAACCCAGACGGAAAAATTAATCCTTTATGCCAAAAATATAACAAGATTTGAAAAAATGGCTCCCATTAACGCTTTTGGCAAAAATAGGGAGAAATACAAAACAAGCAGAAAATAATGAATAATTGAATAACCAATCCAGAGACACAGATCTATGTATCTTTGTATTTATATTAGTTTAATTAAATCACTGTACAGTGCACACAAATTTATTATACGACGTATATATATAAAACTCAAAGAGACCCAGACCCAAATTACTAGTACAGTAAAACCTGTATAAATTAATATTGTTAGAACTGTGATATTTTATTAATTTATCGATATACTAATTGAATCAAAATACTAATTTGGGATCAAAAAAATATATTAATTTATCGAGTATTAATTTACAGAAGTTATACTGTATATTTTTCTGTTATGTAATTTTATTTTTTTAGAAAGAATAAAAGAGCTTTTGGATTACCTCGCAGAGAAACAAGGCATAATGTGATATTTTTTATTTTCTCAATAATGTGATATTTTTTATTTTCTCAAAAGTTATGATTTTACCTACTATTTTGTAAGTTGAAATTACTTTTAAAATATCTTCATGAATGTGATATTTTAATTGCTGATGTTTGTTTATAATATAAATGGTTGAAAAGAAAAGAACAGAACTTGTCCCACCAAAGAAGAGAAAAAGCACAGGAATTAACCTGGTATTATGACATAAAACTAAAAGAGACTATTGTGTTGTTGGAAACTATAAAAGATGGAATTTAATTTTGACGAACACACAGAAGAAAAACAAACATTTGAATCTCTATTAATAAAAAAAAGAAAAAAAAAAAAAAACAGGCCACATCGTTGGAGTGTCATCAACTTCAGATATTTGAGAAATGTTCATTGTTCATTCATGTGATGTGAACACTGAACCGTGAACCCTTTTAATTTTCACTTTCGTAATTATAATGTTTAAGAAATAAATCAAATAGTACCAACTCACGGTTAATTCAGAAATAAATCAAATAGTTAGCTTCTACTTCCACATAAAGTCAACATATATATTTTTTTTCTTTTGATGAAAATGTTGAAAATAAATTTAAGGTGTTGTCCACATTGTTATGATGATAAAAATAGCATAGATAGACATGACAACTACATTTGTGGTATGATTCTTTTTTATCCTTGTAGTTTAGCGAAAACTATATAAATTACAATGATAAATTTGTGAACCTGTTCATCACAATCTTCTCCGTTTTTGTATTTTTTTCAAATATTTTGTTAACTACTTTTTTTTTTTTTTTTTGCCGACAACTACTTACAAGTAAGTCTATAAATCAAAGCAAAACAGCTGAAATCTTAAGTAATATCATTTCATATTTCGGTGGACAGAAGTAAAATACTATTAAAAAAAAGACACAAGTAAAATACTTGAATGTTGTCGGTGACGCTTTTCTTAACACCCGATACGAAGTGTCATTCATAATATAATAGTAGTACACTATAAGGCTTTTTATGGAACCTAAGCAATGAAGACAGAATAACACGTGATTACGTGAAGAGACTGCAAACGAAATCAAAGTAGATATACTAAAAATGATGTTTCAGAATTATATTCATTATGGGTCAAGAGCATGGGAACATGTTTCGAACATATATATCTTTTTGTCAAATATGCATAATTATTTCATTTTTATAAACTATGCTTTGACTTGGATTGAGCACCTTCTTACAGTTGTTATTAATGCTACATGATGAGTGAAAGTACTCATCACTCTTTCTAAGCTTTTACGTAACAACTTCAGCCTGAACCATACCTAATCACATGCACTTCCTCCTTCAAACACAATTTATCTTCTTCTCTATTGTTTCATGATTTCTAGGTGATTGTCATCTTTCAAATCATATATAAGCTACCAACTAAACTTTTTTTTCTTTAACTTCAGTTACAAAGTAATTAAGAAAATTAAACGTCTTATAGTATAAAACTTTAAATATTGACAAATGGTCCAGTTGTTACATAACCATATTAAATATTTATCAAATTAACAATTGTCATCTCACAAAAAAATTCAAAATATTTCAATAGTTAAATCAAGCAATAAGCTGATATAAAATCATGGTTCAGGAAATTTAAGAGACCAAAACTTCAAAAACAAGATTAGTCAAATCATATATCTAACGTTTTCACTAAACAGTTCTCCATTAGGTTATGAAAGTTACAACAAATGGGCTACCGATGGTAAACCGTAAGCCCAAATAGGCCTTCAAACCCATATTATAGTTCAGGTTTCAGAAGCTCTTCCACGGACAGAGAGAGAATGACCGACAAAGAGAGAGACGATTAGAAGAATCTGTGTTCCTCAAAGAAATGATAAAAATAACTTCACGTGTTGGTATAGTGACGTGGAAGCATTCGATCTGACATCATCAGAAACACACACCCATCCAACAAAGAAGATCGCTTTTTTTTTTTTTTTTTTTTTTTTTCAGATTCAAGAAACCAAATCTTGTTAAACTAAAGGACAACAACTAATGAGGAAAGATTTCGATCAAATTAGTTGTAAATGTTTTCGTTAACGACAAAATGCAAAAAAATTGAATCAAGAAGAGGAAGAGTAAGAGTTAAAGAAGACGAAGTAAGCAAGAAGAGCACAAAGAAGAGCCACACAGTTTCCTTCTTTAAGAAGAACCCTAAACACAAAACCGGCGATCTCTTTCGTCACCTTCCTTCCTTCGATCACCACCCTCTTCCTTGATTTTCCGGCGAAAGCCATCGTCACCACCACCGATATCCAGATCACCACGATCGCCGGCACAGCTATGAACAGCGCTGCCGCCATCGAAAGAACTCCGAACACAGCACCTAAAAGAACCGACGCGTAAAGCGCAGGCCAACCAGATGATGTCTGATGGTTATCTCCGTACCAATTCACTATCGAATTCAACGAATTCCAAGAAGAAGACAAGAGGATCGCGTAGACTACAAGAAACAGACAAACCCATGTTCTTCTCTTGCTTATCACTCTCAAAAACAGCTTATACGAGGTCATCGTCTCTTGTTCTTCCTTGTCCGCCATTTTTGAACACTAGATCTGATCTTATGATTCTGTGTCTGGTTGGTAAAGTTTATGGTAAATAGTAAAAGACCCTTCTTTTGTCTAAGTTTCTTCTTCTTCTTTTCTGATTCCTTTTTTTTTTTGGGGTGAAGAATTGTGAGAAAAGGAAAGTGATTGTACGTTCTTTTTAGTTTCTACTAAAGCCTAGTCGAATCTGATGTAACGTGAAGAGCACGCTCTTTCTGATTGGGTAGGGTTAGTCACGTGCCTTTTTTCTTAGCGGTCTAGTTAAAGTCTTTGCTTTTTCCTGCAAACTGACAGTTGGAGAGCTCTGTTTCCATTTTTTCTTTTCACTTTTGGCTCATCTCCCAAAACGTATCGTTTCATAAACCAAGTGATTAGATTAGTGAGATTACTTAACACACCGCATTTCAAAAGAAGAATATGGGACTCCAAGAATGTAGGTCGTATTATTACTGTTAGGCCTTGGACATGATTTTTGAGGATTAATATCTGAGGTTTAGAACATCTCCACTAATTTTTGCTTTAAAATAGAATAACTCTAATGTATTACTCTATTTTTTAATAAAGTTGTATTTTTTTCTAATTTATTACTCTATTTTTCACTCTAAAAAGAATATTTTAAGTATATTTTTATTTTCTATTTAGTTACTAATTACTAATAGTATATTTTATTTATAAATTTTTTAAATTAACCTATTAATTTTGTTTTTCTTTCAAAACTTTTTAAAATTATGATAATATTTAAAATCAATCATAGAAATTTAGTAATTTGGGTATATTCGGAAACGATTTACCAGATTATTAATTCATTAAATCAGTAATTATTGTTGTTTTAAATTTATTTTATGTATTTTAATTTTAATTTTTTATGTTTTTGTAAATTTATTACCGGTTTATGATTTTATGTCATTATATTTTTTATTAAAAAAATATTATAAGATTTTGAGATTTTGTTGTCAAATAAATTATTATATTTTTAAAATAAAATAATTTAAAATTATTAAGACTACTTTACAAATAAAATTTTTAACTGTAAAGTAGAATAGAAAATAAAATTATTCTATATTTAGAATAAAAAATAAATTTATACTATTTTTTGTGTTGAAAATAAAATAAAATTGTAACATATTTTATTTTAAAATAGAGTTTGACGTAAAAATATGATTTTATAATTAACAAATAATTTGAGTTATTGGTTTGGACGAATTGAAAGAGAGTTTCGTAAGAAGATGAATATTTGACATTTCAAGGCTGACTTCTTTGACCAATAAGGTCATCATACCCATAAATGTAGACAGCAAAATAAAAAGTCCGATTTCACCATTAATTCGGATCAAGAAAACAAACAAAAAAACAAAGCTCCAAATGCAATGGAAAATATCAAACACATAGAATCAGCATATATTAAACAACATTATCTCGTTAATAATATTGACTCTGGAATGGATCCTTCCAGTTCAGACAATATATTTGAATAATTGGTTCTTTGAATCGAGAAAACACCTCACAAAAACACCAATCAAAACAAAACTCTGCCAACTTCTTCTCTTCTTCCTCCTCCCATCATCTTCAAAGCAACACTTCTACCCAAAAATATCTCTCTGTCTCTCCCTCTCTCTCACCATGTTCTCTAAAGTTTCCATTTTTATATATTTCGTCACAACCCAATTCTTATTCCGATCGATCTCATGCGTCGAATTCATCTACAACTCAAATTTCACCACCACCAACACACTTCTCGTCGGCTCCGCCACCGTTGATTCTCCTCCGTCGATCCTCACCCTCACCAATCAAACCACTTTCTCCATCGGACGTGGTCTATACCACTCAAGAATCTCCGCCGCTTCTTCCACCAGACCACTACCTTTCGCCACATCATTCATCTTCTCCATGGCTCACTACAAAGACCTCTCCCCTGGCCACGGCTTCGCCTTCGTCTTCCTCCCTTTCTCAGAAACATCCGCCGCAAGCTCATCTCAGCATCTCGGCCTCTTCAACTTGACCAATAACGGCGACCCCAACAACCGAATCTTCGCCGTAGAATTCGATGTTTTCCGTAATCAAGAGTTCAACGACATCAATGACAACCACGTCGGCATCGACGTCAACTCCCTCAATTCCGTTTCTTCTGAAACCGCCGGTTTCTATGGAGGCAGAGACGGCGAAAGATTCACAGAGCTGAGGCTTAACAGTGGTGAGAATTACCAGGCGTGGATTGAGTTTAATGGGTCAGCGATTAATGTAACCATGGCTAGAGCTGGTTCAAGAAAGCCCATAAGACCACTCATAAGCACTCCATTGAATCTCACTGGAGTTTTACTCGATGATATGTTCGTTGGATTCACCGCATCCACAGGACAACTAGTGCAGAGCCATAGGATTCTGTCATGGAGTTTTAGCAACTCCAATTTCTCCATTGGTGATGCTTTGATCACTAGGAATCTACCTTCGTTTAAATTGTCAGATGACTCTGTTTTAAAGTCTAAAGGCTTCATTGCTGGGGTCTCCAGTGGTGTTGTATTGTTATTCTCTGTTATTGGGCTCCTCTGTTTCTACTTTGTAAGGCAGCGAAGGCAGAGACTAGAAGGAGACGTGGAAGATTGGGAAACAGAGTATTGGCCTCACAGAGTGCAATACAGAGACGTTTTGGAAGCAACGAAAGGGTTCTCGGAAGAGAACATGATCGGATACGGAGGGAATTCGAATGTGTATAGAGGAGTGTTGGAAGGCAAAGAAGTGGCGGTAAAGAGAATAATAATGAGCCCTCGTGAGAGTGTTGGCGGGACGAGTGAGTTCTTGGCTGAGGTCTCGAGCTTAGGGAGGCTAAGGCACAAGAATATAGTGGGACTAAAAGGTTGGTCCAAGAAAGGAGGAGAGAGTCTTATATTGATTTACGAGTATATGGAGAATGGAAGCGTTGATAAGCGGATATTTGATTGTAACGAGGTGTTGAATTGGGAAGAAAGAATGCGAGTGATACGAGATGTAGCCTCAGGGATGTTGTATCTACACGAAGGTTGGGAGTCAAAGGTGTTACATAGAGACATAAAGTCAAGCAATGTGTTACTTGACAAGGATATGAACGCGAGGGTAGGTGATTTCGGGTTGGCTAAGTTGCAGAACACTAGTAAAGAGATGGTTAGCACGACACACGTTGTTGGGACAGCGGGTTATATGGCGCCTGAGCTGGTTAAGACAGGGAGAGCATCTGCGCAGACCGATGTGTATAGCTTTGGAGTGTTTGTGTTAGAGGTAGTGTGTGGAAGGAGGCCAATAGAGGAAGGAAGAGAAGGGATAGTGGAATGGATATGGGGACTAATGGAGAAAGACAAAGTGGTTGATGGTTTAGACGAGAGAATAAAAGTGAACGGAAGGTTCCAGACCGAGGAAGTAGAGATGGCTCTGAGAATAGGATTGTTATGTGTGCATCCTGATCCTAGGGTGCGTCCAAAGATGAGACAAGTGGTGCAGATATTGGAACAAGGGAGATTAGTGGAGGATGGTGGTGAAAGGGAAATGAGCTTGTTGGAGAAAGTGAAGAGCTCTTACTTGTTGGAAACTGGTGAGGGAAGACAACAACATCCCACAATCCAAGATGTAAGGAACTCGTCTTCTTATTCTAATTCCTTCCAAAGTTATGATTCTATTCTTCATGGAAGGTGAGAAACTAGCGTGAGAGTTATTTTTATTGAATTTGTGTACTCTATAGTTTATATATGTTGTGTGATTCTTCTGTATATGAGATTGTATGAATTTTGACTAGATTGCATGAGATATTTTTGTTTGAGGTTGTAGTTATTTCTTTCGACATTGAGATTTGGATGTTGTAGTGGTGTAGCGTAAGCGTCAATCAAACCTTGTGTCGTTGATTCACATAATGTCGACAGATGGAATCGTCTCTCAAAACAAAAGCTCAAAAAATTAATTGATAGAAAGGAAAGAAATGCTTAAAAAGCTTTGATTATTATTCGACGTGCCTTCTCGTTACAAGCTAAGCTCTATTTAAATACAAAAAAGCAATACAAGATCTAAACTACCAAATCTGGTAAAAGAAACAAAAGAAATCAAAATCTTAACATTCCCCAAAATAAAGATAACACAACTTAAACAGCTCCAACGAAAGAGGCGCTGTATCATGTTGTGTCATTTAATATGCTGCGAGATACTTTTTATTGTCTTTAAATATACTTCCGATGTTACCCAATGCAGTATCGTTATAGTAGATGTCAGAGCAAATATGAGATTATGAGATTACATGGAGATGCAGCAAAATGACAGACAAGATTGAAAATAAAATAATGGGCTTAGTAGGATTATGCTTAAGGCCCATAACTCAAGTAATGGGCTCAATATTCACGTGTTCATCATCCTCCGCAGAAAACCTAGTTTTCACTTAGAAAAAAAAAAAATTCAGAGCTTGTTCAGATGCATCTCCTCGCACACCCTTAGAACCGCCGTTGAGCTAATCGTTTCATTCTGATTCATATCGTTTGCGTTCACAAAGAAGCATAGACGAAGGTTTTGGGTGGAAAAGAATGGCGGGTTGGCAGAGGAATTTACAGATTGTTATTCGTCAAGTTGGTAGAAGAGTGAGGAACAGTCACAATTCGATAGCAAATTACTCTTCGACACGGAATTTAGAATCCCCTTTCTCACAAGGTGGTGAATGTTATACCATTTTAAGTTTTTTAGTTTTTGATCACTTGGGTTTAGAAAAAGTTCAATCATTTCCGAAATTTATGTGTTCTTAGTGGGTCTTTCAAAATGGCAGGTGTTATCTTGGTTTTGTTCTGGTATAGTGTTTGTTTTTGAGTTGAGTTGGTGATGATTTAGTTTTTCGGGTTTTTTGCTGGTGAATTAGGTTATTTGCAGAGTCTTTTGAGACCAAACTACTCCTTAAGACCACTGTATCATCATCTACAACAACTGGTAATGCTTCTGATTCGTCATTCTTTTCTTTTATATTGGGACTGGAGTTTCTTGTTTCCTCTTTGAGAATTTTGCTTCTGTAATACGATATATCAAATTTGTTGCTCCAGTCCTGCATTGATCAATAAAATTTCGCAATACGGGAGGCGAGAATGTGTTAGTGGGATGACTACATCTGTTATCTATGTGAATTAGGCGAAAAGACTCATCTTTTGGAACTATGGATTTATAAAGAACTTAGGGAACTGTACTTTTGGGTATGAAATTTCATGGGATGCTGCTTCATTCTTCTCTGATCTCAGGTTCTATGTTTTCAGGGAATTTCTACCTCAAGACAATTGCAGGCGGCTGAAGAGCCTGTATCATCACCTTTGTCATCTCCAGCTCTGTTGGGTAGCGGAAAAGAAGAAGAACAGAAGATTATCCCAAAGCGTAAGAAAGTTCAAGCTGTCTTGAAGTCCATAAAGCAGGTGTGCTCTTTAACTCCCAGAACAGTTTTACTTTTTAGATGATCCTTGTCCATTTCTTTTAATATGTTTCCATCTCAATCTTGTTATATGCGCTATATAATGTGTCCAACCTTGCTTGTCTCAGAGTCCTAAGAAGGTCAACCTGGTGGCAGCACTAGTCCGTGGCATGCGTGTTGAAGATGCTTTGATGCAATTGCAGGTCACGGTCAAACGGGCTTCACAAACCGTGTACCGGGTAATCTCTGAGATTCGAGTTTAAAAACAAATCACTTTTGGAGTGTCTGGTCTACTCTCCTCTCCAGGCATTTGATACATTTCCTTATCTAATGATACTTAGCATACAACTTATTCTGTTAATACAATGCTTAAAGGAGTTAAATACATTATAATGCAGGTTATCCACGCTGCGCGGGCTAATGCTACTCATAACCATGGACTAGATCCTGATCGTCTCCTTGTTGGTACGTACAACTGATACTGGATCCTTAATTTCCTTGTTTTGCATTAAAAAAGAGAAGATGACATGTCAGATATTTTGCGGATTGGAACTTTAAAGAAGTAAACATTATATGCTAGAACAATGTATTTCGTCTAAGCTTTTGATATGTGATGCAGCTGAAGCGTTTGTTGGGAAGGGACTCTTTGGGAAGAAGGTAGCTTATCATGCAAAAGGAAGAAGCGGGATTATATCAGTACCCCGGTGCCGCCTAACAGTCATAGTTAGAGAGACGACTCCAGAGGAAGAAGCTGAGATTGCGAGGCTCAAAGTTCACAATTTTAAGAAGCTAAGCAAGCGGGAGAGACGGCTTGTGCCACACAAGCTCATCGAGACAACTCCAATCTGGAACCGCAGAGGTACCAAAGTGAATCATCGGTCCTCAGAGTTGGTACCATCTCACTAGTATCTTTGTTTTATGCAAATGTAACCAGACCTTCCCTTTTATGGTACCTTCTTGTTTGTCTCGGTTTGATATTGTATTGGTACTCTATAGGACCGATTTGCTATTGCATTCAATAAACATGTTGCCAGAGAGGAACCAAAACTCCACTTTACAGAAACGTCTCCAATTCTTATTTCTTCGAGTCTCTATGCTGTTATAACCACGTGTCCGTGGGTTCGATCGCCACAGACGGCGATTTTTTTTTTTTTTTTTGCTCGCTCCTTATTTCCCTTTCTATCCAAGAAACACTTATTAATTATTTTATTCCCACGTTTATTTATTTATAGTCCTTCAGCGTGTTTTTTTTACCTTTTTGGTAGTCCAAACTCAGAACTCAAAAGACATCAAAACTTCACAAATAACGAAGTGGCATGCATTGATCTTGCTTCTAATCAAGAAACACCCATGCAGACGCGAAACATATGCCAATGGCTCCTGCTGTTTGTGAACTTCAGTGGCTGGTTTAACTACTTCATATAGTAAAAGCTCTTACTACTGTTCTACACTGTGATTTTCAATATAAAGCTCAAAATCCAATTTTGTATGAATGAACTAAACACATAGACATTGATTGTTTGTGGTTCTTGGGTAGTTTGAAACTTGTTTGATGAAGACTCTACATGTCACTACAACTAATCATCTCGTTGATGTTCTTACAAAATCTCTCTATTCCTATCAATTCCAACACATTTTGTTTATAAGACAATTCTAACATTTTAATTTATTTCCAGGATGGGAGTCCTTGACATATTCTCTCTATTGGATTTTGGTGTACCGGTTTAATATATTGATTAAGGTTAACTCTACAAACCAATAAAACATAGTTTGTTATCTCGGTTTGTTTGTTACTTCTTCATTCACTTAACAAAAGAGAAAGTTCATAACAAAATCTTGCTCCTATTACTGATAGCAACATAATCTAAGTAACGATAAAAAAATGGTATATATCACTTAGTGAACCTGTAACAATGTGTAATGACACTACAACCTCGTTTGTATGGATTAGCCTTTTTGCCCGGTCCACAACTATAATAGGAACGACCACGGCGTTTACAGGGTACATTATTCTTCCTCAATGCACCATAACTAATATATCTTGCGGCTTTTAAAATCCTGCGGCTCAATTCAAATCCTACCATTGTCATATTCTCTTCTCCACCGTCGATGCAAATCCCTGAGTCGCAGTTCACATTCTTAGCTCTGATCAGCACTGGAGCTGCAGCCACCAGAATGATCACAGCAATAATCAATAGATTGATGTTATTCATCATCGAGATCGAGTCGAAGATAAGTCGTAGAGAAAATGATGATTAATTACTGATTTGGGGTATATAAACTTGTTTCAAGTGGTAATAGATCTGTAGTTTGCCCGGTTCTTACTCCATTACTTGTTCAATGTTTACCTCTATGTAATTCTAGAGTTGATTAATTATTTTTTGTATGTACAAAAGATTTATCATATCTTAATCGTTCACTAAGAATAGCACTGAACTCGGTCGTTCACTGCTGGATTGATATAGCATGTAACTCGCATAATTAAGCGGGCTAACAATTAATTCATTTCTTACATACTATATAAGATCTATTTATATGTTTAATTCAACAAGATTTAAGTATGTGGAGAAGTTTTGTATGAGCAATGTGAATACTACTACAGATACATATATATTAGCACGATCATAATTAAAACATAACACAATAACATTCGCATCTAACTAATACAAAAATCTCTAATTTTTTCTTAAAGTAATTAAGAACTGATACACGAGACAGAGGAAACATTAAAAATGGTTACAGATGCATGACACATACAAATAAAAATAGGCAGATAAATATGGAAACTGAACGGTCGAGGATGTAATACTCTCACAAATTTAAAGACCAGCGACAATAGATTAACCCCTAAAACACAGAACTTATCATAATCACAAAAACTACCACCCCCGGACCAACCAAACCGGCCGAATTGTGAGCCAACGCGGGCCCTGAAGCCGGAGCATGAGCGTTTGAATCAGATGATGGTTCCAGTCCTGGAGAAGGCCCCGGCGACGACGACTCCTGATGGACCGGAGACAGTGAAGGTGACGGAGACGGGGAGGGAGAGGGATGACGAGGAGAGTGGCTGTGATGGACGGTGGACATGACGTTGACGGCTAGCTTCTGGCCTTTGAGACAGTTTTGAGAGTTACCACTGATGAAAAAGAAGGAACCTGAGCGGCTAAGTAGAAAGAGAGAGTCTCCGTCTGAGAGGGAAGTGACGGGGTGAGTCGTGTTGCATGTCTTGTACTCTTCTTCACTCACCTCCAACACTGAATCTTTTCCCTTGGCGTACTTAAAATCTTGCAAACATCAAAATTATTTAATATTGACAAATTAATATATACTAGTACGTAGATAATAAAGAGGAGAGAAACTTACGAAGAGTGTCGTTGACTTGAAACCGGTTTCGGTGAGACCAATGAGAATAATCCTCGGATGGAGTAAGGACCCAACCATCTCTCCCACCAACGTAGAAATTGTACCCATATGATATCGTAAACCCCAAACCCATCAACATCACAATCATCAAGTAAAGATCAAAACTCCTGACCAAACCCATTACTGATTCAAAACTCTAATTAAAACCCAACTTCTTATATATCAACTCTCTCTCTCTCTCTTAGAAACTTATCTCGATTATTAAGTTGTTTGTGGTTATTTGCAACCTCAAGAAGAGGTGCTTATTTATGGTGAAAGTAAAGAAGATATAGCCGTTAGGTCAACAATTACATAGAGAATGCAGATTAATCAGTAGAAGCGTTTCGTTTTTGCTCATCTCTTCTTTTGAACACGTCTCGACATGCAATGGACTTAACGGCTATCTAACTTTAATTTTCACTTTCTTTCTCACAAACAACCATTTTCATCACTCAGATCTTATGATTCTTTTGCCTATAAAATATAAAATTAAAATCGTTAGTTTTTATTATTATTTAAACTTACGTTACACTTATAATATATTTTAATTAGCAATTAGCAAACAATAATAAATTTTAAGTGGGCTTTTGCAAATGGATCGAGTATTATGTAAGAAAGGCTTTACACATTTTTATCCTACACCTTAAAGCCCAACTAGTTGTAGAAGAATGAATCATTAGTTATCCTCTATTAGTGTACACAATTGCACATCCTTTCTCACAATGAAAAATTAGGAATTTTGCATCCCCACTTTCTCCTCTACGTTTAAAGCTCAACTAGTTGGACAATATTAGAAGAAATTTACTTTCTATAATGGGAAATTAGGAATCTTAATCAGGGTCAAGGGTCTAATAAATATTTGATGATCGTTCCTAAACTGTGAGATGGAAATTAAATTGTCTACTTATGTTTTAATACAGAAAACGTAAAATTTTGGAATTTAGGGCAAAAAGAAGTTTAAAGGCGTAAAGAAAGACCTGAGACTTCAACTAACCTCTTTATCAATTAAAACATTGAACCTTCGTTTTTTAACAGAAAAAGCTAATAAATTAAATTAAAAATCAGAAGTTTCGACTTGTTCAACAATGAGTTATTGAGAGTACGTTGATTGAGAAGCTTCAACGACCGCAGAAACAAATTTCTAATTTTCAATTTGGAGTTTTTTTTTTTTTTAAATGAAAAAAGATTGGCAGATATACAAATGTCTCTAGGTTGTTGTTTATATGTAATCATCTTTCTATCTGCTGTCTGATACAGCCACCAATCCTATGCTGCCTTTTGTGTTTTCTTGCAAAACTAAGACCTAGTTTGTTTGACTTCATTTGAAGCAAACATCTTTCTCTCTTCCCTGTGTTTCTTCTGTGCCCTAATAATGGATTGTTTTGTTTAATGATGTGGGTTTTGGAGCAAGATTCGAACAAGTTTTGATCCACTCGGATTTTGGGTTTAAGTCATAAAGAAGGGAATTTTGGGGGTTGTGAGTGATATGAAGACGCGGGAAAATTTGGGATTAGGGTTCGAGTGGCAGGTTATCTTCTGGTTATTGATTTGGTTGGCGATCTCGCAACAAGCGGCCGGATTGAGACCCATAAGGGAGAAAACTCGATCATGGAGCGACGAGGTTTGTGTTCTTTTCATTGATGATTACTCGAAAGTTTCTTCTTTTCTGTCATCCTGATGTTTCCCAGAAACAAATTAATGATTTGGTTCGTATGTTACTTTGCTGTCAGATGTGTTCATCGACTTGTTTCTGCTCAGTTGAACGATGACTGGTCATAATTGATGACTTTTCTAAGTTTAAGATTATCTCTCTTTTTTTAGCAAAGTTGAGCTGATTAGAGTAATGATATCATGACATTGACTGTATGCAATGAAAATCAAGGAGTAGAGTAGATTTGCTCTAAGTTTCATCTTTTGATTTGATTGAGCGAACTGAAAATGTTTTAACTATCTAATTTGAGTCATTAGTATCCAAGCTTTGTTATGCCGGTGAATAGTACTACTCTGTGAGATGTGTAAGAAGAATCTGTCGTTAGTGTGGTGACATGAGACCTAGTTATGGAGTCTAAGGTATACACCGGTTAATTGTTGCCGAAGTAGATGCCATGGTTGTGGGAATCTAGGATGATATTTGCTGTTTGAGTTCGTATTGGTAGTGAAGTTTAGCAGACTGTGCAAAGTGCACAAGATAATTGTACCTGGCAATGTTTGGATAATGGTTTTATTCGTGAGGGTTTCATGATCTTGCAGTGGCTCTTTGGTAGAAAACAAGAAGCTGAAGTAGGACCTTTTTCGGCATGGAATATAACAGGAACATATAGAGGTTTGTGGCATGCCTTCAGTTTTTTTACTTCTTCCCACTTGGTCTATCTACTTTGTTGTGGGTATATGTCTATTGCTTTATTTTTTAGACTACTTATCAAATATTAAGTGGGTATTTTCAGGAACTTGGAAGTTTCTGAATTCCGTAAATAGCTCTTCAAAGTTTCAAGACTTTCAAAAAGAAAATGGTAATTCTGTGGTTGAGTTAGTGGCAGTTCCAACGAAGATAACTGGTGTGCATTACATTCAGGTGACCAGTTCAGCTTCTAAAGTCTGTATTTTGGGATCTTCCTTGATCTTGTAGCATGCAATATTTGAGCTTCTAACAACGTTCACGGAACAGGGTGTAGTTGTTTTCCATGACGTATTTGACAATGAACAAAATGTGGGTGGTGCCCAAATAAATCTGGAAGGTGTATATATATGGCCCTTTAGACAACTCCGCCTTGTGGCTAATAGGTACTAACTTTTGATTTATTTTACTGCTTTTAAGATTTATTATTGACTATTAACATCAAGGTCTCTACATTACTTGGCTTAAATAGCGGCAAGGAGAGTGATTCAGGGCAAGAAGACAATAATCTTCTCTCAAATCCCTATCATCTGGTAATCTTTAAGACTCTTGTTTCACCCTGTTAGGCAATGATAGTGCTTTTTTCTTCTGATGGCTGGTTTGATGTGTTAAAATGTCCGAGCTTACTAGTGTCGACTTTCTGCTGTTGGACAGCTCGGAATTTTCTCTTCTCAAGTGTTTCAAGAATCTCCAAGAGACAGATTACTGAGACGGAAAATTTGTAAGCGGTATCCTATTTTTTCCCGTGCGGTTTATTTTTCAGTGACTTTGATCTTCAATTCTCTTGTACTTCAGCTCCAGTAAATGAGATGGAGAAGCACTGTAATATCGAAATAGCAGCTCAAGTATCCCGTGTGGCTTCTAGTGAAAATAGTATGATTCTAACTTTAAACATCGAGGTGATCCTGACGTAATCTTTGTCTCCGTAGTCACATTTAATCTTACGTTTAGGGCTTTTCCATATTTTGGTAGATGGAGATAAAAATTATTATCACATGGAAGGATTGATGGAAAGTCATGGGGTAGGCGATGACGGAGATTGTTTCTCGCCTTTGTTACTGAATGCAACTTCTGTAAATGTTGAAGTCTACTATAACAAAGCTGTGAACTATACACTGATGGTCACTTTTGTATCCTCTACTCAAACGTCGTTTATCCTTTCATAACAGAATGCCTTGAACTTGTGCTATTTTAGGGTGTTCCTTAACTTTCTATTGCGTTTAGGTCTCTTTCCTGCAGGTTCTTTTGTTAATCCGACAAATGGAGCACGGTAACACACAATCTGTAAGATACTGATGTAAACCAAATGGTCTGATATTGTTATTCTTGTAGAATGAATAAAAAAGACTAACTTCCTGAAGTTTTTGTATACAAGGGTGCTGCCAAGGTATCCATTGTAATGATTGGGCAACAAGCAATCATGGATGCTTATTTGTGCCTTCTACATCTGACGGCCGGTATATTAGTCGGTATGTATATCGTTATCACTGTACTCGCGCGTTGAAGGATGCCTCTTTTTTTAATTAATATATTACTTCATTTTTCATGTAACATGGTTGGTGTTGATTGCAGTGGTATTTTTAGTGCTTTTGATAGCCTTTTATTTATTTTGTATATTCCCTGCATTTTGATCATATTCTTTGTTGGTTTTCATCTACCATACTGCCCCTCATCTGTTTAATGCATTACACATTCATTGTGTTGGAATTATTGTCTCACTGACCCATATGCTGCTTGACATTGTGATGTTTTTTTCTCAAATCTTAATCACTGTTAAACCTAAAGCTTACCAATTTCCCATGCAGAATCTCTATTTAATGCATTTGCAACCGCTGCGTTCTTCAAATTCGTAGTCTTCTCGATTTTTGAGATGAGATATCTTCTGGCGATATGGAAAGCAACGCGTCCTTCCAACAGCGGAGAGGGTTGGGAAACAATGAGGCGAGAACTGTCCTATCTGTACAGCCGATTCTGTGAGTACTTATGTTTATCAATTAAAGCTTCAAACTCTTTTGTTACTGCACTTTTATGATATGAGTACTGCGCTTTTATGATATGAGTCATATGACTGCTTGTCTGCTTGATTCTCTTCCCCTCTTTTTAAAGATCTGTTCCTTGAAACCAATACCAAAAATATGGTTTGAATTTGTTCCAAAACTCCAACAGAGAAAAATTGCATTTTAGGAAACTATATTCTGTCATTTTGGTAGGGAGAAATAGTATGGCTTGTCTTTTCAAAATTTCCAAATTATGCTTGCTCTTAGCTACACTCACTAGCTAATGTAAGTTATTTTTGAACCTAATGACCATAATCTGCACTGAATCTTGAGCGCTAGACATCCTCACCATTTATGTGACTTTTGTTTTTCGTTCTGAAAACTTTGATGGAAGTTCAGATGCCAATGCTAATGTTTCATCATTATCACTATATTATAACAGATGGGATCCTTCTTGGAGGCATTTTGATAATGTACCAGTTCCACAACTTCATGCAGCCAATTCTCCTTCTCATGTACTCATTTTGGATACCACAGATAGTTGCCAATGTCGTCCGGGATTCAAGAAAGCCTCTGCACCCGTATTACATCTTGGGCATGACAGCTACACGGTTAGCTATTCCGTTATATGTTTTTGGATGCCCACACAACTTCATGCGTGTAGAGCCCAACAAAGCCTGGTGCGTATGCTTGTGCACATTTATGGGGTTGCAAGCTGTCATTCTTCTTCTTCAGCATTATTTTGGTTCACGTTGCTTTATTCCCCTTCAGGTTAGTTTGTTCTTTTTCCATGTAAACGTTCAATTTAATAGAGTGAACACTTGGTTTGCTGTTTCATTTTAGTTTGGCTTGGATATTTTAGGTCCCTTTCCCATTGTTAAGTTGTTTTTGGCTAAAGCTAATCTCTTTCGTTATCGTTTACGCCTACACGCAGTTGCTACCAGAGAAATACAACTACCACCGAAGATTTAATCGGGATGTAAGCCGCAACACTGATTGTGTTATCTGCATGACCGCTATTGATCTGAGACAGCATACCAGTGATTGCATGGTACAGCTGTTTCTTTTGGATTCTCTCAACTACATCTTTTTCCCAAATTGACAGAATCATGAGCGTGTTTGTTCTGAAAACAGGTAACTCCATGTGAACATTTCTTCCACTCGGGCTGCTTACAGAGATGGATGGATATAAAAATGGAGTGCCCTACTTGTCGGCGTTCACTTCCTCCAGCATAGGGGAGGCTTTCGGTTTGTTAGGGTGTACCGACTTCACTCAGTTTATTGCGGGTAAGAACTCAAATCAAACTTCCAAACCTAAGTTCTTTAATCCTTTTTTCCAGTCCTTGGAAGTTTCTTTGCCTATTAGGTATATAGATAGGGTTTTGCTTCTGTCTGAAGAAAATTTATTGTTAACAAACCTAAATGTGAATATATAAATGAGAATTGGGGATTGAGAAATCCAAGCTTTGTAATTGGTTGGCCTGTGAGGAACCATGCTTTAATTAGGTGTTTTATTATGCGTTTTTTCAAGTTTGTTGGTTCCTGTTTTGTCTGAAATAATTGTGGGATGTTTCATTATTTGTCAAACATTTTTTGGAGTTTGAGTTTTCACAAAATCACGAAGTTAATTGCTGCAAAATTCGACTCTGAAACAGGTGGGGCTGGTTCTTTAATTTGGAGAGGTTTAGAAGATTTTATAGATGAAAACAGAGCAAAGGTGGAATCTGTAACTGCGGCTAGATACCACGGATAGACATTGTGTTCTGTATAAACAGTATAATGTTACAATCTTAGTGCATATTCTTTTACCCCACAACCATATCTTTCACACATTTCTTGTTCCTTCATTTTCTTTGCATATATAACATCTTGTCATTGTGCGCATACAAGTGAATCCTTATCTGTCGGCTGGACCAGGAGCAATGGAAGGTCCTGTGGTAGATGGTGCAACCAGAGGAGCCATGGCTGAGCATTCGTGGTCATAGCAGTCTATGGGGTGCTCAAGTACAGCGTCACAGACTTTTTGGCTCCGCTGAAGTGGTTTGTCTGGCAGACAGTTGTAGTGATCATCGAGGGCTATTCCTCTGGAACTCAGGTTCCTGCAGATGCCTTCTTCTTCACAGAAATAGTTGTGAGAGAGGGTAAGGTTCATCAGGCTGGGCAAAGCGCAGACTCCAAGAGGGACAGTTCCAGTGAACATGTTGTGTTCCAGATTCAGCTGCTCGAGATGGCCTAGCCCAGCGAGACTGTAAGGTAAAGGACCAACTAAACTGTTGTAGCTCATGTCCAGGACTCTTAATTTGTAGAGATACCCGACTTCTGGGGGTAGACACCCAGATAAGCTTGAGTTGATTAGGAGAAGCTCTTCCAAGGTATCTGCAAAACGGGCTATGGTTGGAGGCAGACAACCGCTAAAATCATTGTTGGCAAAGACGACAACAGAGGCTGTTGTTCCAGTGAAATCTCGGGGGATGAGGCTTGTTAACCGATTGTTGTTTACAAAAATGGCGTCCAGGGGATTGCTGAAGAGTTTTGGAGGTAAGGGGCCTTCAAACTCATTGTAACGAAGGTCAAGGTACTTTAGAGAAGGGAGTGAGAGAACAACATCCGGAAATGGACCTACAAATCGATTGTTGCTGAGATCGAGTTCATAGAGTAAGGATAGATTGGCCAATGAACGAGGAAGGATGCCGCAGAAGCGATTGCTATTGAGATGGATGAGAGCGAGGTCAGAGAGAAGGCCAATGGCTTCAGGCAGGAAACCAGCGATGTCTCCGTGATTGAGATCGATTCCTGCAACAACTAGAGTGTTTGCATCGGACAGGGATGGGGCACAGAAGATGCCAGTGTAGCTGCAGACTGAGGGTCCGACCCAATCTGCAGTTAAGTTCTTTGGATCAGAATAGATGACCTTCTTCCATGCTTTAAGTGCACGGTATGCTTGCTGAAGATGCTGTTTAGGGGTTACGGAGTGACTTATCTGGTGGTGAAGGCTATGCTTTGCGGTTGATACTAAAGAGACATGAAAAAGAAGAACAGAGATCAGGGCATGAAATGTAAGAGAGAGAGCCATTTAGAGACGAGTTACGGATCCTTTGTTTTGAGTGTGTGAATTTATATATAGATAGACACTTGTACGTTTTGGTCTTTGGAGCAACGACTACAGAGATGAATCAAGTGGTGGTATAAGATCAAGGAAAAGGACTCAACTCCTTACATGTAGTTGTCTGAAGTGGTTTGAAGTGGGATCTGAAACTGACACCTTTGAAGACCAAATCTTAGTGTTGGACTTAGATCACTCATGCTTTCAACTCAAGGAAACCCTATCTAAACTATACCAACTTTAGCATACCCTTACATTTAAATTCTTTGGATTTTCAGCTAGCATTCACAATCAACTGATATTATTAACAAAAACAGTTTTTATTCATTTTATCTAACAGTGTTTTTGTCCAGTGGTTTTCTCTGTATTATTCTTTTGTCAAGAAAAGTTACAGAACTAAACTAAGACAAAGGGGCACGACTTCACACAGAGTACACTCAATGTTCTAAAAGCAACTTCTATACGAACACACTCAGATTTTTTCACTCATAGTCCTCAAGTGCTATCCTTTCATAATCATGGTCGTTTAGCCACCACCAGAGCCATACTTCTTGCCTAACACAATGAGCTGGAGCTTGTCATAACCGGCGAGCACACCAGCGCCTGCAACGGCACGGAGGATGTTGGCACCTGCACCCTTAAAGAGTGACTTGGCCCCTTCGTTTTTAACAATCTGAGAGAAGGCCTGAAGAGAGCTCTTGTACTTCACTGCTTCACCTGATGTCATCATCATTCTTCTACGCACCGTGTCTATTGGGTAAGACGCCAGTCCAGCTCCAATGGTGATTCCCCATCCCAGCAAGAAACTCGCAAGGAAGCTATCCTGTACAGCTAAAAGCAATGAGTAAACCGTAACATAGCATTCAATATGTTGAAGTGAAGAGTTTTATTTGTTTTATACCTGGAGACCATCGACTAGAACCACAGGCTTCAAGGAATCATACAATCCAAAGTAGAGTCCACGATACACTACAATTCCAACACATGAGATGTTGAAACCACGGTAAAGTCCGACAATGCCATCAGAGGCAATAGTCTTCTTGTACACGTCGATCATGCCATTAAACTGCCTCTGACCACCTTTCTTGGCCGCCTTTGCATCATTGGCCAAACGGGTACGAGCGTAATCCAAAGAGTACACAAAAAGCAGAGATGATGCACCAGCTGCACCACCAGACGCCAGGTTCCCTGCAAACCACTTCCAGTAGCCATCTTTGTCTTTCTTGAAGTTAAACAGCCTCTTAAAGTAATCTTTGAACGCAAAGTTTAAAGCCTGCAAACAGAAATTTTGCTTGACATACCCATCTTAATGTCTATACAAATACAGCGTCGAAGAAGAGAAAAACTAACCTGAGTGGGGAAGTATCTGATAACATTGGCAGTGTTTCCTCTCCAAAGAGCAATCATTCCTTCGTCTTTGACTGTTCGGCCAAAACAATCATTGATTCCTTTGTATGGCTCAGATAGACGCCCAGCTTTGATCATTTCATCTTGATTCTGAATCAAGAGTTTCACACGCTCTATAGGCGCTGCTGCCGTCTTTGAAACAGCAGCTGAGACTCCTCCCATAAGGAAATCGATCAAGAAACCAGTGCCAGTTCTCTCACTAGGGGCTTGAACAGATACAGGCAATGAACCATGTGGTAGAAGAGAGGAGCCAATGCCCTGGTAAGTTGACTGCAATAGACTCTGCAAACCTCCATTGACATAAGCACCAGGGACGCCGTAATCACGAGTTTGCACACTCGGCAAAAGTCTATTACTTATCAAGCAGGATTGTCCCTGAAGCTTCTGTAACACTGATGGGTGCTTTGATCCATCCATTGTTTTTAGTAAAACTCAGTAACAAGTGATCTTCAAAGCAACAAAACAACAAATTAAACACCAAAAATTCTTGCTTTCTCGACATTTCTATACTTAACATGCTTCAAGATAATGATCATAACCAAAACTGGAACAGAAACAGAGAAGCCCTCATCAGTACATTTCATAAGATCCTAGGAACTTTGTTTTAAAGCCCCAACATTTCAATATATCAACTGTAGTGCGACATAATTCATAAATACCAGCACAATTAAAACCTAGTTGCAGCTCAAATGATATCCTCCGTTTCTAGAGATCAAGCAACGAGTGGCATAAAGAAACAGAATTCACGAGAAGCAGAGCAATAGAACAGAGAAAGCAAAGAGAAGCATCAGTGATAAAGCTAGAATTTTTGGAGTCGAGAGCTTACCGAAGATTAACTTCCAGAGCTTAAACGAGAGAGAGAGAGAGAGAGAGCTCTTAAATGAGGCGAGAAGAGTATTGGGTTCTACATGATTCTGGTCCTAAACAAAAGACGAAAAAGGGCATAAGTTTATTTAAAATTACGAAAATTGCTACTGCACTCCTTTGACCCGTTTCTTTCTGGGCCTAGTTTTAAGGGACCCGAGTTGATCCGTTTCTTTCTGGGCCCAATTTAAGAGACCCGAGTCTTGACGATTAATTTATATTATCCTAACTTTGATTTTAACTTCTTGACCCAAAATTTAATGTTCTCGGAACACTTTCACAAACAAACGAAAGTGAGAGACATAATGAAAGTGAGAGACATCTCTATCATTTATGTCCCACTACTTGAAAATTAGATACAGAAGAAAGTGGGAAACTAATCAAGACTTTTTTGGTATGCTAAATAAAATAATAAAAGTCTTGTTAATTAGGTATTAGGTCTAAGAAATTGGATGTTACTTTAGAAGCAAGAAAGGTAGCTGAATCTTTCCTTCTTCTGACGGACAAAACTTTACAGTGAACCAAAAATGGTTGGAGAAATGTTCTACACCCCAACCGATACGTTTTATGTCCGGATTATAGGCAATGATATCGGCTCATGTATTAGATAACAAGACACATCACACATGTCATGCGATTTAAATAAGAGACCAAAAAAATTACATGTAATAACCTAAAGATATATATATATATATATATATATATATATAAAGTTAAATATATAAGAAAATACGTAAGTAGTTTGGAAGATTCAACCGAGAGAGAACTCGATCAACTAAATGAACCCGATTAAGAAGGATGCATGAAAATTACATGAGTTCATTAAACTAACCATGCATTCGTTATAAACTCCACCACTATACATGTCGATTTTTTATCGCATAGGAATGATCTCTACTTCGCTAGTGTGTTCATGAGTTAAACAAATCTATATATGAAGATACACCGTGCCATATTGTTCGTGACGTTCTTGGTTCTGATGGAAATCGCCGTTTCCGATTTATCGATAGAGCGATGCAGGGACGTGTTTGAGAGTTTCGTGCCGTGCATGGGCTTCATCGAGGGAACAATCCTGCAGCCTTCTCCTGAGTGTTGCAGAGGCGTTAGCCACTTGAACAACGTTGTCAAGTTCACGTCTCCAGTTACTACTCTTTCTCGAGTTTCGATTTCAGTTTCGTTTGCCATTGACTATTAAAACCGGTACTCCTAATTATTACGCAGGGATCGAGGAAGAACATGCAGGGGAATGGAGAGATACAGAGAGTGTGTGAATGCATAGAGATAATGGGAAGAACCACACATCTTCCTTTACTCCCCACCGCCATTAACAATCTTCCTCTCCTTTGTTCTCTTTCTCTCAGCTTTCCTATCTCCGTTGCTATGGACTGTTCTCAGTTATTTCCATCCATTCTCCTCTTCTTTTTTTTTTTTTTCTGCTTAGTTTATCTTTCGGAGAAAAAAATGTCATTTTGTTACATTTCACCCCGATGTATAAAAGGAACTAACTGACACTTCTATTGTACAGGTTTAGAAACACGAAGGATCTCGACGCTGAAATCTCAAATTAACTACCAGGATATACATGTATGAATACTGTAAAGGGAAGACTTGTAGCAGCAATATATATATATATATATATATATTAAAATGATATATAATCAAAACCAATAAAATCCTTCTGTTAAAGCTGCTCTAGTGACTATGTTACAAAAGCAAATATATTTATATTTCTTTAGTGACTATATATGTGTACAAACATTAGAGCAGCTTTAATGGAGAGATCGTACCGGCGTTCTTATCATTAAAATAATAAAAAAAATTGAAAAAAAATGAGAGAGAAGAAACACCGGTTTTTCTTTAAGAAACTCTATTTTAATAATTTTATTCTCAGAAACTCAGAAGAGTAGCGTTGAAAATGCTCCTACATTTACATTTATCAACTGGCTTCTACTTTTTAGTTATTAATAACCATAACCTGGTAACCATTAAAAGAGAGTATAGCCCATTAAGCAACAAAACCATAAACTGAAGTTTAAACGACCAAATTTCCTGCACTCTCGACATTTCTACACTTACATGGCTAAAAGATGATCATGTATAAGTTCATAACCAATTATGTGACAGGAGTAGCCGAATAGTTAAGTCATCATCAACACATCTCAAGTTCTTTTTTTTTAGAGGTATATATATTATAACATATATAGTGAGGTTTTTACAAAGAGGAGGTAATATTAGAGTTCTTTCTTACAGAGGAAAATATATCCATTTACAGCATCACATAAGACCCAAAATTATTTATTTATTAAATAAATTAAAATTGAATGTACATTTTAAAAATAGTAAAAGGTTTAGATGTTTTGAATCAATAAAATAGTAAAGACTTGTTAATTAGGTCTAGAAACTTAAGAAGCCAGAAAGGTAGCTAAAATTTTTTCTCCATTTTAGACGGACAAGACTTTACAGACAATCAAGGAGATGTAGTTCGAATTTGTGATCCAAAACTAGTTGGAAAAATGTTCTACACTCCAAAAGATACGTATTGATGAGACCAGATTATAGGTAATGATATCGGTTCATGTATAAGACAACAAGACACATCACGCATGGCATGCGATATAAATAAACCCGAATTGCATGCAATAACCTACTAATTAACTAAAGATATACATAGAATGTTAAACATATAAGAAAAGCACGTAACTTATTTTAAAAGATTCAAGAAAACTGAAAGATAACTCAACTGGAATTAATCCGAGAAAGAAGGAAGCATAAGAAGTACATGAGTTCATTAAACTAACCATGCATAATAAACTCCGTAGAAACAAATTATTACTATATATATAGATTAGATAGATAGTGTGTGATCGCACACTAATCATCTCAAATTCGCTAGTGTACCCAGTCAAACAGATCGATGAAGATAGATCGTACCATTTTGGTCGTGACGTTCTTGGTCCTTATGAAGACCACCGTTTCCCAGGACAATGATCCGATTCCGATGGAGCGGTGCAGGGACGTGTTCGTGAGTTTCATGCCGTGCATGGGCTTCGTTGAGGGAATGTTCCAGCAACCTTCCCCAGAATGCTGCAGAGGCGTGAGCCACTTGAACAACGTCGTCAAGTTCACGTCTCCAGTTATTTATTACTCTTTCTCGATTCTTCGATTTCGGTTTCTTCTTTCACCATTAATTATTAATAACTTCTAATTACGTAGGGATCGAGACAGGGGAATGGAGAGACAGAGAGAGTGTGTGAATGCATAGAGATAATGGGAAATGCAAATCATCTTCCTTTCCTCCCCACCGCCATTAACAATCTTCCTCTCCGTTGTTCTCTTACTCTCAGCTTTCCCATCTCCGTTGCTATGGACTGTGCTCAGTTATTTTCATTCTCCTACCCATTTTTTTTGTTTTTGCTTGGTGTAGTCTTTTTCGAGACAACATGTCATTATTACGTTTTTCACTATGCATATAATTAAATGGTAGTATATTTTTTATTACAGGTTCAGAAACACCAAGACTCTCGACGCTGAAAGATTAAATTAATCACCAGGCTATATATATGTGTGTGTGTATGAATATTGGAAAGGGAAGTCAGCTATATAGTTTAAAACGATATGTACTCGAGTTTATATATTGTAATAGTGCCTAGCTAGTGTTACAAAATTAAATAGAGTTCAATTTCTTTAAGCGATTATACAATGATATGTATATTCATCAGATGGCTTTTATTTCTTAGTTTTTACCATAACCACTATTATGGGGAAAAAAGTGGGCATTGTGCCATTGTCCATTAAGAAACAAAACCATAAATTGCTTTAACGACCAAATTTGTTGCTCTTGCAACATTTCTACACTTACATATATAGCCAAAAGGACGATCATAACCAAATATGGATAAGAATAGAAACGTAATCATCGACACTTAAATATAGTATAACATAACGAGGTTTTTACAAAGAGGGTAGTATATATAGAGTTTTCTCTTAGTGTAATGACACCAACCTACGTAGATCCAACACTTTTAAAGCCACCATTCCAATTGATCAGCTACAATGTTACGTAATTTCCATACCAACACCACCTATTCACCACTTTTCACTCGCAACCCTCCATCTCTAAGATCAAGCAGCGAGTAAAACAGTAAAACCGAATTCACCAAAAACACAACTATACGAGAGCAAAGACTAGGAGAAGCATTGAATGACGAACCTGAAATATGTGGAGTCGAGAGGGAATCCATCAGAGCTTACCGAAGTTTTGTGGACGTAAACAAGAGACCAAGGGCAGTAGGACTGTGCATTAATAATTATCCGAGATACCCGCATTGTCAGTTTAAATAACAATATATTATTAAACCTTAAA
The DNA here is from genome assembly GCA_004349715.1 of Crucihimalaya himalaica. NCBI lineage: Eukaryota > Viridiplantae > Streptophyta > Magnoliopsida > Brassicales > Brassicaceae > Crucihimalaya > Crucihimalaya himalaica. Next base: position 4,085,037 of record SMJT01000006.1, on the reverse strand, counting down.
ATTATTCAAAATTGCTCAAAATATTTCGCCACAACTTGTAACATCCGAACCCGGCTCTTATTCATCTCTTACTCATCTCTAACAGAGATACTGAGTGAGTATTTCAGCATTATAAAATTAAAAAATAAAAAAAAAAAAAATGAAAGGATAAAAAACGGTTTTTAAATATAAACCTCTTACACAAAATTTAGATAGCCACATGCCACATGTTACAATATAATTAATTAAATATGATTTTTTATTTAAAATTTAATTAATTAACTAAATAATATTTAAGATAATATTATAATATATGTAAGATACTCTTGTTGAGTTTCTTTAGTGTTCTGAATTACCCTTATAACCTACATGATATCCAAATTATCCTTTTTTTTATAAAAAATATATCTGATAACAATGTTAGAAAATCATTTTCCTCGTAACATGAGACCTTTTGAGCATTATGTCCTACACCTTGAATATTATAAAGCGGGCGGACGGGTTAGGTCTAACAAATTAACCTATACAAATTGCATGATTAATTACGAAAGGAAGCACGAGAGTTACATGTTTCTTTAAACTAACCATAGTATAATTTCCATATAAACTAATTAATATATGACTATATACATATATAGATTTGTGATGAAACACGATCATCTAATTACCTTCGCTAGTATATTCGTCATTCGTCGTAATAATCAGTTGGTTAGGGGATAATTTAAGATGCATCGTGCTCTATTATTTATGACACTGATCACGTCCGCGGTTTCCATGAGTGGTGAAGAAGAGCAGTGCAGGGACATGTTCGAGAACTTCATTGACGTACTACCTCTTCAGCCCTATCCACAGTATTGTAGAGGTGTGAGCCGCTTGAATAACGTCCTCAAGCTCACGTCTCCAGTTACTGTAATTGATTCTTCTCTTCTTTTTTATATTTCCTTCTAATTTCTTGGTTCTTTAACCATTGCGATAACCGAAGTTACTATATGTAGTTGCAGGGATTGAAGAAGAAAAAGGGCAATGAAGAGATACGGGGACGGTGTGATTGCCCTGAATTAGAAGTAACTTGGAAAATAAGATGTGTACCTTGTGCACAAAACCCAGACTCTAATATAACGGAGTATTGAATCACGTGTTAATTAAGGTGAATGTTCAATAGATCTCTATGGAGAAGCATTTTAAGAATGATGATACTTTCTTTGATCTTATTTAGTTTCCTTTTATCTTATAGTTTTGTAGTATTTTACATTCGTTTTATCTTCGTTTTCTAATTTGTATAGATATTGTCTTAATCAAAAATCTAATAAACGGTAGAGATAATATCAAAATTTATCGCACATGTGAATATTATGAACTTAATGAATCATGATTCGTATAATCGTATTCGAACTTTGATGATCTATTTTTATTTTTAATCAAAGCTTATCGTACTTTTTCCTCGTAATTCACATTTTTAATCTACAAGTGATCTCAATTTTACATAGAGAGGATGGGAAAAGCAGAGCATCTTTCTTCTTTTTCTCCTCTCCTCTGTTCTCTCATCTCTGCCTCTTGGATTCTTCAATTAATATTTCATTATCATCACTCCCTTTTTTTTTTTCCAATGGATCCGTTTATGTCTGATTAAAAATATAGCTTACTACAATTTTCTACTAATACTAGTTTTGGTTATCCATGTTTTATTTAGATTTATTCAGCAGTATTAAACTTAAAATAAATTAATTGTCCACATATAACGGGAAAACAGTGCTGTTCTGCTTTCCATAATTAATGATAAAAAATAGTTTTTGTCTTCCATTTTCTACTGCGATTAATATGTACCTACCACCACCACTCTCGAACGTTTCCATCATATCCAAATTTATTACATTAATAACGTTTAATTTGTGAAGCAAGGTTGTCCTTAGTCGTCCAAATTGACAAGGCTTGACTTGAAGATAATAACATAATAAAACACTATCTACAGAAGACAGTAAAATCTTCTCAGATATAAGAAATAGGGATAAAAACAATGTTAAATATTTAGATGTAGTAAAAGATAATGATAACATCAATTCAATATCTTGTCTCGTGCCACTTATTGTTTCTAATCGGATCGGAATGTGTAGCAACTAGTAATAAAATTCTTATATCGTAGTTCTTTTGTATTGGTAATAAATTGTTTTTTCTTATCTCTTTTTATTTAAACGGCTCAATGAAATACAACCTTGAAACAATATAATTTGTATCGTGTTAGTGCAAAACATCACTAATCCGAGTCTATACAGTTCTTGTTTTTGTAACGATTGTAGAATTGGGTTAAACTTTGTACATAGGAGTTATTTTTTTAATTTATTTTTGGTCACGTACAAAGGAGTTATTAAATATAATTTCGATTAATATATTGATAACCACTAAATTATCACTATCACTTACTTTATTTAATTATTAAACGCAAAACATGGAAAATGTCTAATAAATCAATAATGGTGATCAAATTAATTACTTACTCTTCGATTCTTACTTTTATGTGTGTGATCATATAATTCAATCACGAAATCTTTGATTAGACAAATCACCAACTCTTTGACCCCCTCGTTTATGTGTATGATTGTTAGTAAGATCTTTATCCTCTTGATGATCAAATTGAATAATATCTTGGGATAATTAGGTTTTGAAATAATGACCCATTGACCTATCTGAGTTTCAGTCACATTGAAACCATATATGTGATAATCTATCATATACAGAAGTTTTATAACAGAAGTTTTATAACTAATTGCTTGACGTAAAGAACCAATCAAAGATTTGGAAAGATTGGAGGGCTTTCTCTGAAGGACGACGACCTGGAAAGAGCCACGAAGACTCTCTGAAAGTGAATCTATTGAATGAGCCGACAAGAAGTTGTGGAGAATAAGAAAACGAAAGTATACTAGTACTTGCTATATTAATTAATATGAACCAAAATGTACGCATAATCGCAACAAATAAAAAGAAAAGGACATCTCCACTAAACAAAGATAAATATAAGGACAATTGGGAATATTGTTGTACACGATTTTTCAACAAAATTCAGTAGTTTTATTTTAGGGTGAATTATGTAGATAACCATATCTAGAAAAATTATTAAGATAATAATAATAATGTAATGTATTGAAATTCAAAACGTGTAAATTTATTATATGAACATATGATTTTACTAAATGAACGTTTCACAAAATTAAACTTTATTGCTATCTTTTTAAAAATAATATATTCTCCGAGTAGGTGCAATTAAACTTTAATTAATCATAAAAATAACATAAGCAAATGGGTTAACTAAAAGGGGAAGAAGAAAAGTCGTGGGAGAGAACGCGTCCGCGTTGGAGGACGCAGCCGATAGATATGTTACAGTCACCGAGCGGTTCACATTTCCTTACATCAAAGTCAAAACCTTTTATAAACCCAAATCTTCTCTCATTCTCTCATTCTTGTTTGCGTCATTCATTCATCACATATCCCACTAAGGCTTTTTCAGAAAATGGCAGGTAGTAATATTCTCCATAAGATGAAGGTACGCTAATGGCTCTTGATTCTTCTTTGATGGTATTACTGTGAGATCTCCTTCATCTCATCTCGTTTTAGTTCATTGTTCTCTGGTTGGAACTGTAATCAGTTTCTCTGTTGTTAGCTATATCCTCTATTATCAAAGTTTGAAACTTTTTTTTGAGCAAAAAAAAAAGTTTAAGTGAGTGAGTTAGTAAGATTACGAATTCAGTCTCGAGCTTGATCCTTCAGAAATTTATGATTTTTGGCTGATTCATGGAAAATTTCACGAGGTTTTTGCATTTCCTGCTCATGGGTATAAATGAATCTGACGAAATTGGACACACCTGTTAGCTTTTACTGATAAAAACTCAGACTTGAGAGGTGGCTCTGTTATCTGAGTATAGATCTCTGTTGTGCTTATGGTTTTTCATGGGTGTGATGAAGAACTTAGATTAGATGACTCAAGGAAAACTTAACTGTTTATCACTGATTTGGTTTGAAGAATCTGTGGATAGACAGTGCCTTTGGATCTTTTGATCTTGAGTGGTTGCAGTAATAACTCTATTGTTTTGCTGTGGATTATTAGTTAAAGGCTGGGTTTTGCGGATCAGCTCCTGATATGGGAAGAGGCAAAAGCAAGATGTGGAAGAACATCACACATGGTTTTCACTGTGTGAAGGGCAAGTCCAGCCATCCTATGGAGGATTATGTAGTGTCCGAATTCAAGAAACTTGAAGGGCATGAATTGGGTTTGTTTGCCATCTTTGATGGTCACTTGGGCCATGATGTGGCCAAATACTTGCAAACTAATCTCTTTGACAACATTCTAAAACAGGTAGATGTTTAATTTGGTTCTCTTTTCGGGGTAAAAGGCGAATCCTTTTTGAACAATTCTGACTGACCCATTTGTGTTTTTTTTCAGAAGGATTTTTGGACTGACACGGAGAATGCTATAAGGAATGCATACAGATCGACAGATGCCGTGATATTGCAGCAATCCCTTAAGCTTGGTAAAGGCGGATCAACAGCTGTAACGGGAATTCTAATTGATGGTCGAAAGCTAGTTGTTGCTAATGTTGGAGATTCAAGAGCAGTGATGTCTAAGAATGACGTTGCCCATCAGCTCTCAGTGGATCATGAACCAAGCAAGGAGAGAAAGGAAATAGAGAAACGAGGCGGCTTTGTATCAAATATTCCAGGTAAAGCTACCTAATTCGTTGTGACTAGTTACACTTTCGGTCTCTTTGGATTAGCAGATGTTAATATATAATCAACTTTGCAGGGGATGTTCCACGGGTGGATGGACAATTAGCGGTTGCTAGAGCGTTTGGAGATAAGAGCTTAAAGATACATCTGAGCTCAGAACCGGACATAACACACCAGGCAATTGATGATCACACGGATTTCATCCTTTTTGCCAGTGATGGTATATGGAAGGTAAGTCAAATGACTGAGTATCTTGCTCTGGTTCTAACCATAGGTTAGCCAGTTTCTGGACTTATTCTAACATGATGGTCGATGTTTAACTGTAGGTATTATCGAACCAAGAAGCAGTTGATGCGATCAAGAGTATCAAAGATCCGCATGCAGCTGCAAAGCACTTGATAGAGGAAGCTATAGCTAGGAAGAGCAAAGACGACATCTCCTGTATCGTTGTAAAGTTCCACTAATCTCTTCTTCTTTCATAAAACTTTTTTTTTTTTTGTCTATAAATTACCATTGAGTTTGCAAAATAGAGAAATATATGCTCAAACAGTGTCTATAAAACCCAGTAATGAGGCTTCCTAGAAGATGTAATATATAATGTAAGCATGTATTTCTTCACAAATGAATGAAATTAAGAAATCGCGACAGCCTTAAAATACAAAAGTAAGACGTTCTTCTTCTACGCCGTGTCATCTTGGAATCTCCCATGCTCTGCAGAAACGAATTATATCCAATCCAATTTAACCGAATTAAACCAAATTGATCTGGTTTGGCTCATCCAAAACCATACAGAAAAAACTGATCCAAAAACAGAGAAAAAAATAGTTTTGGTGGATCAAAGCAGTGAACTTACAAGAGCATGTGTGGTCTCGAGACATTGGGAAGCCAGAACTGAAATGGCACTGGTCAGAGAGAGCCAAAGCGTCTGGCCTGAGTGGTTTGATGGCTGTGGTCAAAAACTCCATACACCGGCAAAGCCTTCGCCTCTCCTTGGCCTTCTTACGGCGGCTACTGAACCAGCGGCAGCACTCGGCGGTGGGTGGAGACTCCTGATGGACGAAGAACATTTTGCATTGTTCTACCATCACGTTCGCCACGTCAACGCACTCCGGCGGCCAAGGACGGTACATTGCGTCGGCGGTTGTGGCTGCAACAAGAAGGCACGTCATCGCAAACGCTACTTTCATCATCATCCTAGCCATGCACCGATTTGTGTTGGTCTTATTATATCTATCTACTAATCGTGACGCTAATTTAAATACTTTAATAGAAAATGTAACTCAGTAACGCATGCGAGATTTAATGCTTTTCGGCCGCGTGCTAACTATTTTAAACAAAACGGTGATTAAAGCGTTTTCGTATTCAAATGGACCATTGGGCCGGTTTTAAAAGCTTTTGTGGACCAACAAACGGTACTTTTCTTTCAGTCAATTTGTGGACCAAGAAATTTGCTGGAGACAACATCGTATATAATAAATTTGGGAGTTGGTCAAGTTGTGGGATAAAAGTTAGAAGTGAGAACCACAATCTTCCTCGTAACCTCAAATGGACCGACCATTGGGTGGATCAAGTTGTTTTCCTCGTGGACATCAAAAACCACACTTCGTTTAAAACAATAGTAATTTTAATATATAATGAACAGATAAAGACGTACTAATAATCATGTCCACGTATATGTGGGATTAATCTATTCTTATATAATATATTTCTATAATAATCTAATTTATGTTTCATGCATATATATGTATGGTTCCACTTTCACAAAAGAAAACACAAACCAAGAGGAGCGATGAGTCAACACAAGAACCTGCTCCTTCCTTCATTTGAAACGGACCAAGAAGAGGAACACGATGAACGCAAGACGACGGAAAACGGAGGCCACGACGTCTGGAGGTTCAAAGGCAACAAAGCGGCCAAGGAAGCAGCTAGTGTCTCAATGAAAGGTACCCTTGCTAGGTTATTCGACTGCTGCAGCAAAGACGCTAAAAAGATCATTTTGCCCCTGGCTCACGGCGATCCTTCCGTCTACCCTTGCTTCCACACTTCAGGGGATGCCGAGGACGCGGTGGTTGAATCCTTACGGTCTGGCGCCGCTAACTCTTACGCCCCGGGGGTCGGTATTTTACCGGCCAGGAGGTAATTAGTTACTAGCTACTTGTTTCATTACCCATTATTTTTTTTCTTTTTTAAGTTATCCATAGACTACTAGTATGTCTCGGTATTCCGTATTCGGGTACTCGGTTCAGGTTCGGGTTTTGGGTATTTCGGAAGTAAAGGTAGAATCTCGTTCGGGCGTTCGGTTCGGTACTTATCGGGTTCAGATCTTCACATGAACTACTCAAACTACTCGAAAATATCTAAAATATCTGAATATTTTTACCTGAATATATCTACTCGATAGTATCCAAAATAACCGAAAATCTCAAGTATTTTTTACCCGAATATACCCAAATTACTTGAAAAATACCCATAATACCCAAAATTTAATATATATACACACATATATATAAATCTAGTTAGAACCCGTATATATGTCTATTTAACAAATCATACTAATATATTATTAATATATACTTATATTTCGCTATGTTTAGATACCTGTTCGGGTTTGGGTTTGGGTCAAATTTCGGTTTTGGGTTTTCGGATTTTGAAATTTAGAATCCGTTCGTATATTTTAACATTTTAGGGTCAGATCGAGTTTTCCGTTTCGGGTTTATTTCAGGTCTTCGAATCTGGGTATTATGCACAGACGTAACTACTACTGACAAAGTTTATCTAAGTTCTTTATAAGTATACTAGATTAGGCCCCGCGTATACGCGGGATTATAATTTAATATTTTAAAATTTATGAAAAAAATCTGAATAAAAAATCTGAAAAATAGAATTAAATTATCCGTAAAAATAATTATATATTAAATTATTGAAAACGTCTATACGAAATCATTCACCAATATAAAATCTAACAAAGTTACAATTATTTTTTTATTTTGATTATATATAGGTTGATTTATTTCTATTTGAATAATATTTATTTATTTTTAATCATATTAAATTTATAATAAAATATTAAAAACGTCTATACGAAATTATTCACCAATATAAAATCTAACAAAGTTACAATTAATTATTTTATTTTGATTATATATAGGTTGATTTATTTCTATTTGAATAATATTTATTTATTTTTAATCATATTGAATTTGTTTTTTCAAATCGACATAAAAAATATTTAATGTTGTCATTCTGAATTTCTTTGCTCAATATCTTTTAGAAGATAGACATTTTCTGAAAAGTATAAGATAAATCAACCAAAATTAGCGGAAATATTATTTTTATATTATAAAAATATATAAATCAACTATTTTTACGACAATCTCATAATAATAAATTAAAATAATTTTTTCTTAAGAATAGAATAAAAACAAACCAAAATTAGAAGAACAATTGATAATCATAAACTATATAAATATATTTTTTACGACTAACTCATAATAATAAATTAAAATATTTTTAAAAAAATAAAAGGAATAGAAATTTTACCAATATAATGAAGTTGAAGGTATGATGGTTTTGAAGAAAAGTGTTTTGTTTGTTGAGAAAACATAAAACTACTTATTTTTTTATATAGAGTTCAATATTTACAATTTTTTTTTAGGATTAGAAATTTTCTTAATTATAGAAGTTAATTATTTGTATAATTTACTTTATAGAATAAGATTAGTAATTTGTATCATTTCCTTATAGAATTTCTATTTTCTGAAAAATGGTAGTTAATTATTTTTTTTTGTATAGTTTCCTTATACTAATTTTTGACATTTTTTCAACTTTGACACGTGTCGAAATCTTAAATTTAATAACATGACACGTGTCACTATCCTATGAGTTACTAACTTTTGAAAACCATTTTTTTATATAATAAGATATATATATTTGGTGCATATGTACTTTATCATAAGCAACTTATGCCTTGTGTTAGTGCTTAGTTTTCTAATTTATTTTTCCGTTAAAAAGGTACATTAGTTTTATAGTTACATAGTTGGGTGTTAGGTTGAACCAACCACAAAATTAATTAAAAAATCATATTAAATCAAATTTTAGAATTGGATCCAGAAGAGAAATTAAAGAAAAACGCAATAGTGCTAGTCTGCGTACAACCTGTGTTAAATTAAAATAAAAACATTTAATTAGATGGAACATCGTTCATGTAGTGCGCCTAAAGTTTTGAGATATTAAATTTAGTTGCTTTATATAATTAAGTTTGAAACAATTTTAGTTTCATTTTCCAAAAAAAATCTAAATGACGAAAATTCGATTATATTTACTGTAACAACAATGCTCATATATATTAATTTAGGGCGGTTGCAAAGTATTTGAACCGGGACCTTCCACATAAGCTGAAATCAGATGATATATTTATAACGGTGGGGTGTTGCCAAGGGATAGAGACAATGATTCATGCCCTCGCCGGACCAAAGGCCAATATCTTGCTCCCTACTCTAATCTATCCCCTCTACAACAGTCACGCAATCTTTAGCCAAGTCGAGATTCGTAAGTACGATCTCCTTCCCGATCTAGACTGGGAGATAGATCTTCAAGGAGTTGAGGCCATAGCAGATGAAAACACCATTGCTATGGTGATAATTAATCCTCACAACCCATGTGGAAATGTCTATGCCTATGAACATCTAAAGAAGGTACGTGAAAGGTGAAACTATCTAACCTAAGATTAACTTTTGATATGTTACATTTTATTATGACATCATGTAGGTGGCTGAGGTGGCGAGAAAGCTAGGAATCATGGTGATTTCTGATGAAGTTTATAACCAAACTATATATGGAGAGAATCAATTTTTCACCATGGGGATGTTTTCATCTATTGCTCCTGTGGTTACACTCGGATCCATATCCAAGGGATGGCTTGTTCCCGGATGGCGAATAGGCTGGATCGCAATGAATGATCCCAACAACGTTTTCAAAACCACTGGGGTCGGTTTTTCAATCTCTCAATCATCACAAGTTATTAGAAGTAAGCATCATCCTATTATACATCAAACAATACTTTGTTGTCAATAGGTCGTTGAATCCATCAAGGAACATCTCGATATAAGTCCAGATCCATCGACAATTCTACAGGTTTGTCTTATGATACTTAATGTTCCATGACACGTGCACGTACAAATGCAATGAGTTACGTGTATATATGCAGTAGCTAATGTGTTGCCTTGTTTAATTGGAAGTTTGCACTTCCAAACATCTTGGAGAAGACAAAGAAAGATTTCTTCGAAAAGAACAACTCGATCCTAAGTCAAAACGTAGATTTGGCGTTCGATGCCCTCAAGGACATTCCTTGCCTCACCTGCCCCAAGAAACCCGAGTCGTGTACTTACTTAGTGGTACCGTATTTCTCTTTACCAACATATCTTTAGTCTTTACACAACTTTTTTCAAAACTTCACGAACCTATCTTTATATATACTTAAAATATATGTTAAGAGAGATACCAATGCAAACTAACAAACACACATTTTCGTTCCTTTTCTTTCTCTCGCCTATAATCTCTATGCACGCCTAGATATGAGTCCAGGTTATGATAGCGTTCGTAAAAACTACAGTAACAAATACAAATTTAATTTTCTAAACTATTAATTTTCTTAAGTATCTAACACCAATGTTTTGTTTTGTAACCAAAACATCAGTACTAATGAATGTTACATACATGTACACCACACAACAAAAAATCATATATAAGAGAAGTTTCGTTAATCCTAACGTAGATTATATATATTCTAGACAAAATTGGATCTATCCCTCTTGGAGGACATCACGAATGATTTTGATTTCTGCATGAAGCTGGCCCGAGAGGAAAATCTCGTCCTTCTACCTGGTAATCAATATTATTAATATTTATACTGTACAATCTTTTCACGTAACTAAAATTTTATAAAGTATAAAATTTAAGAGATATGGGTTGGTTTGGAATATAATGCAGGAGAGGTATTAGGACTAAAGAATTGGGTGAGACTCTCGATCGGAGTGGAGAGGTCGATGCTAGAAGACGCTTTCGTGAGGCTCAAAGGCTTCTACGCTCGCCATATTAAAACACAACTCACTTAAAAACTCATAATAAACACACAACTCATTCTCGGAACCTGAGACCCTATCTTTAATTTCTATATATTTTTGTATTTCTCTGTTCGTTTACTTCTCGATTGTGTTCGAAACTTTGGTCTACTGTGTGCGTGTGCAGTTATGCTTGTCCATTGGAACGTCGTTTAAGGCGAGTCACATGATGGCGCGAGTTTATATATATTTTAAAATATTGGATATGGAGTTGAGAATAAAGAATATATGATGATAAAAGATTATTGAAAATACCGTTTATTGTTATGTTAATAAATGGTACCTAATTTTCAAATTTATTTTTACCCTAAAAGTTTTTAAAATATCAAATTATCATCTACTTTTGAAAGCCTTCTTGCTGAAATCTTTCACTATAGTACTGGATATTAATATTAACTTAAAGTTATTATGAAATGGCAGATCGTTTACGAGGACTTTATTATTAATTATTGTTGTTATTATATTATGTATATATAGTAATGGAAAAGATTAGTCCGCATCCTTCTTCCGTGTAATTTGAAAAAACTGTCATTTGTAGGTATCACCAATAATATTCTCACGTTTCATAATTCATCTTCTTATAATATTCTGTTTCATGGCAATTCGAACGACGGGGATATCACGTTAACATTTTTGTTTTTTTTTCTTCTTTTGGTCACGCACGTCATGTACCATACTTTTTATTATTAAAATCTTCATTCAAAGTCTATTAGTCATATTCAAAGGTACAGAAAGTCTGCTACTGCAGTTAAAATATCTGACTGAAGTTAGACAAAGTCTACCCTTGACTCTTAGTATTTGAACGAAAGAGTTTCCAATTGTTATACTTCATCTTCTATAAATATTTTTGATTGGTATCTTCATCATCATATAAACACGATCAGATTTCAAAATCTACATACTGATCCCAGCTAATTTATTAACAATGGGCCACCATAGCAACCTCGTACTTCCTGCCTTTCAAACGGAAACGCAGACGCAAAAAGAGACCGATATCAGCGTCTGGCGTTTCAGGGGAAGCGACAGTGCAGCGAAAGCCTCCAGCGTCACGATGAGAGTCATAGTCTACAAGCTCTTCGATGAATGCAGCCCGGATGTAAAAAAGGTTCTTTTACCACTTGCACACGGTGACCCTTCGGTGTACCCTTGCTACCGCACCTCCATCCACGTCGAGAACGCCGTTGTTGACATCCTCCGCTCCGGCAAGGGTAACTCTTACGGCCCCGCCGCCGGTATTCTCCCCGCCAGACAGTAATATTCTCTCTTCCTTTACTCTCTTAATATCGTCTTTACGATCCATTGTTTAATCTTTTTTCATACTATATGTCCGTACTTCTCTCTAAGTAGTTTTTTTTTTCGTTTCTTATTCACGATTCATATTTTTTTCGTTTGTATAAGTATTTTCATCGAAAGTTTTGTTAATCAGGGCGGTTGCCGATTACGTGAGCCGAGACTTGACGAACAAGGTAAAGCCTAATGATGTATTCATAACTGTCGGGTGCAACCAAGGGATAGAAGTAGTGCTTCAATCGCTGGCTCGACCAAATGCTAACATCCTTCTCCCACGGCCTAGTTACCCTCACTACGAGGCTCGTGCCGTCTACAGTGGACTCGAGGTCCGAAAGTTCGATCTCCTTCCGGAGAAAGAATGGGAGATTGATCTCCCAGGCATTGAAGCCATGGCAGATGAGAATACTGTCGCAATGGTTATCATAAACCCTAACAACCCCTGTGGAAATGTTTACTCTTACGATCATCTTAAGAAGGTCCTGATTCATAATTATAATTAACTTTGCCTCGCGAGAGACTTATAAAAAATGATGCTGAGGAATGAAACCTTTATAGGTGGCAGAGACAGCTCGGAAGCTGGGAATAATGGTGATCACAGACGAAGTGTATTGCCAAACAATCTTCGGAGACAATCAATTTGTTCCAATGGGGACGTTCTCATCGATAGCTCCGATTCTCACATTGGGCGGTATATCAAAAGGATGGATTGTTCCTGGTTGGAGAATTGGCTGGATCGCTATGAATGATCCCAAAGGCATTTTCAAGTCCACAGGGGTCTGTTTTTCAAACCGACCATCATTCTAATTAGTGTGTTTAATAGCTTGTGTTTCAAGTAATCACTCTGTTTTTTCCTCTTTTTGTAACAGATGGTACAGTCCATCCAACAGAATCTTGACATAACTCCAGATGCTACAACCATTGTTCAGGCTGCACTTCCCGAGATTCTAGGGAAAGCGAATAAAGAGATGTTTGCGAAGAAGAATTCGATATTGAAACAGAACGTGGAATTGGTCTGTGATAGGCTCAAAGACATTCCTTGCTTGGTCTGCAACAAGAAACCTGAGTCATGCACTTACTTATTGGTACCACAACCAACGTGTCTTATACTCTTTCATGATTCTTGATCAATTTGTATGATTCATAACTAACGACAACTAAACTGCAGACGAAGCTAGAGCTCTCATTGTTGGAGGACATCGAAGACGACATGGATTTTTGTATGAAGCTAGCCAAAGAAGAAAACCTCGTCTTACTACCTGGTAATTACAATCAAATGAGTACATAAACTAAATCTTGAAAATGATTTGTTTCAAAGTTTGAAGGTTAAAACTTTTTCTTGGGTTTTCCAGGAGTGGCTCTGGGATTGAAGAACTGGTTAAGAATAACAATCGGAGTAGAAGCTGAGATGCTGGAAGATGCACTTGAGAGGCTCAACGGCTTCTGCAAACGCCATTTCAAGAAAACAGAGTCTTCTTTTGAAGCTTTGAAGCTAAGCGACAATGGCAAGATCTAAACCGCTCAATCTATAGAGACTATACACAACCAAATAAAAGCTGTAATTTTTGTGGTGTAATAATCAACAATCCCAAGAGGGTTTTGCTTAATCGTGGAGTACATTGTTTTTATCTGATTTAAGTAGAAAAGATACAATGATTAAAGTTATAGTTACCGTTAAAAGAGACGGCCCACTTTGCCGCCGTTAATTTTCAAAGCAAAAGATTGTCTTTTTCTTTCTTCAACAACGGCTCTCTGATCCACAGTTGCCTGAATAAAAGCAGAGACCTTTCAACAGACCCCAAAAAAGCTCAGCTTGTCGGAGTAAGAATCCCCAAATCTCATCTTCAAGAACCCTAATAAATTCCCATAGATTCCTCTCATTTAATCACCTCCGATTCGAAAAATTATCCCTTTTTCCAAAGATCCCTTTTCATATAATGGACTGTACACCTCCTTACCTCCGTTCGAACCCTAGATCCGCGTCACGTCTCGCTCGAAACAACAATACTCTAGTCAAATCGCCAGTTCCATCTCTCGATTTGGTTCTATCGTCTCCGAAGAACAACGGTACTCCTCATCCATCACCCGTTTCCCTCAATTCCCCATCTTCTCCTGTTACCCTTCGCGAAATCCTCCTCCTATCTCCTTCTCCACTTCGTAAATCGAGAACCCGTTTAAGCAATCGGTTTGATATGGAAGCTGCGGAGGCTGCTGTGGCGGCACGACGATGTAGGACTAAGGGAGGGCAAAATGGTCTTTTGAGTTGTGCCTCGCCGAGGAATTGCCGGAGATCGAGACGAAGGTCGGGGGTGATGGTAGAAACGAAGGAATATAATAAGGAACCTATTGTTGGCTTGATCGATGAGAAAAACCAGACACCGAGAAAACATAAGAAGACGGGTCGATCTAAGAAGGAGAAGCCAAGTTCGGTTCCTCTGTTACCTGCTCCATGTCCATCTTCAAATCAAAGTAGGTCCTTTATTTTTCAAAGTTGAGTTGACTTTCTTGTTCTACTATGAGTACTTTGCTCAATAATTTGTGTAATCCAGATGAAGTTGTTTGTCAAAGTGACATGGAGCGGATCAGAGAGAACATCAGCGATTTGATTATGTGGAGAGATGTTGCGAAATCAACACTCTGGTTCGGTTTCGGATGTATATGTTTCCTATCTTCTTGCTTTGCTGCTAAAGGATTTAACTTTAGGTACATTGATTTCAATTATCAAGATTCATCTTTCTAGCTTCAATCATTTATCACATTCATGAGTTAATCATGAAAACTTTGTGGTTTAAAGTGTTTTTTCAGCGATTTCCTATCTTGGACTCTTGTTTCTTGGGGTATCGTTCCTGTCAAACACTCTTCGCCAAAGGTACAAACTTTTTAGGTCCCAGTACATATAAAATTCAGCTTGTACTGAAATCTATCCATTTGTTACCTTAAAGGGCAACCGAAGAAGCGCGGAGAGAGCTTAAATTGAGTGAAGATGATGTCTTACGAATAGCAAGACGAATGCTACCCATCATCAACCTAGCGATTTCAAAGACGAGCGAGCTTTTCTCTGGCGAACCTGCAATGACACTCAAAGTAGAATTTACAAAAATTTCACCATTCTCATAAAACTTTTCCCTGATGATTGTGATTAGTCCTTCTTATGCGGTTTTTACATTGATTTCAGGTGGCACCCTTTGTTCTAATGGGAGCTGAGTATGGTTACCTCATAACATTGTGGAGGTTATGTGCTTTTGGTATGGTTGTTAAAACACTAAATGTCAACAATACTCCAAAGAAATCTAACTGGGTTATTGTAGTTGTATCTAGTAGAACTGTAGAATTGACACAAAGTATGCATTGTTGCTGGAAAACAGGTTTCTTCCTCAGCTTCACAGTTCCAAAGCTATATTCATGTTATGCGAGTCAGGTTAATCGACAAGGTAAACTCTATTTAACAGACCGTAAATTGCTCTTTGATGGGTCCGATCAAGTGACATAAACGGATCTTTGCTTTGTGTAGTTGAAAGTGCACAGAAGAGAATAGTTGAAGCTTGGGGAATTTGCACACACAAGAAGTTCGTGGCAGGCTCTGCGGTTACTGCATTCTGGAACCTAACCACTCTCAAGACCCGTTTTATCGCAGTGTTCATCATAGTGGTAGTAATCAGATACAGACGGCAGAATCTTCAGTTAGATTCAGAGGAAGTAGAGAAGCATCAAGAACAAACTCAACCGGAGCAACAAACATTGCCGGAGGAAAAGACACCGTCACCGCCGCCAACAGAAGAAGAAGAGCAAGCGTTGGTTGTAGTTGCAGAAACTGAAGCACCAAAGAAGCTTTAGATTACTGTCTGTTCAGTTCTCAATTTCAACCGAGTCTTGTGACAAAAATGTATAAATAAATGAATAGCATTGATTCATGAATGTGATAAGTAACGAAATGTGAAGGTGTCAAAAAAAAAAAAAGTAATGCAATGTGATAAGTATCAAATAATGAATTGACACGTGTCAAGTTCATGATACCGTGAACCAGGTGATTAAAACTCTCATCCGTCTTGGGAGAGAGCACATCAATCGTCTTTTTCTTTATAAACCCTAAATTCCCATTTCTCTTCTCCCAAAAGTTTTTTTCGATTCCAGCAATTAGGGCGAACACGAAATCTGGGTTTTGTAATTTGAGCGATGGCGACTACAGGGACTGCAGCGGCTGCGACGGGAACGTCGACGGTGAAGAGAAAACCTGTGTTTGTGAAGGTGGAACAGCTAAAACCTGGAACGTCTGGTCACACGTTGACTGTTAAGGTCATTGATGCTAATATCGTGGTTCCTGTTACCCGGAAGGCTCGCCCTGCGAGTTCTCTGAGTAGGCCGTCTCAGCCCAGTCGAATCGTTGAGTGTCTCATCGGAGACGAAACTGGATGTATCCTCTTCACTGCTCGTAACGACCAAGGTTACTCACTCTTTTCTTCTTTTTGTTTTAGGATATAGAAATGGCACACCATAGTTTATTGGAGCGAGAAAGTCTGATCCTTTGTTGTTTACTCGTTTATCTTCGTCAGTTTTGTTGTCATTTTTATCTCTTTTTGAGCAAATGGTAAAATACGTTCGGCTAGTCTTTATTAGGTATGATGCAGCAGCTATGTCTGAAAATGGGAATCTGTCTATGCCAATTTCTGGATAGAATACAAAAATCTATCATTGCGTCTGAATATGGAAATGGATATATGGAATTACTATGAAAATTTGTTCAAGCCTGGCATCATTTAGTGATGTCTTTTGTGCAATCGAAAGACGTCTTGGCCTTGAGATATGTATAGTATCATTCCTTAAATTTGACTGGAGTTGTATAATGTACTTCCGTCTTGCCTTTAGTAAAGGTGATACTTGCTTGTTCAGATGTTGAGTTATGTTTCCCAAAACTTTCATAGCTTTTCCTGTAGAATAGCTAGTGTTGTACTTACCAGTTATTGTGCTTTCACTGTGGCCTACTGATTACGTTAATAATGGTACTGATTCTTTTCTTTGTGTATAGTTGATCTTATGAAGCCAGGGGCAACAGTGATCCTGCGCAATTCAAGGATAGACATGTTCAAGGGTACAATGAGGCTAGGGGTGGATAAATGGGGACGCATCGAAGCTACTGAACCCGCATCGTTCACAGTCAAGGAGGATAACAATCTGTCTCTTGTTGAATACGAACTGATCAATGTTGGTGATCAGTGATCTTTTTAGTCTGTTTATGGAAGTTAACCCCTGAGAGTGTTGGGTTCTGATTTTTCTACCGTGAAGGTCTTTGATTTAGATAATGAAGATTGTATGACTGGTCCAGAGATGCTTGTAGGAATGCTTCCTTTTTTTTTTTACCCTAAAATATGCGGTCAGTATCTTGCTCTGGAAAACTATTTGAGTCTGCGGTATTGCGATTGTTCCTTTTAATTTGTGTTGCTGTAAGTTAAAGACCCTTGAGAACTTGTTCACTATCTAATACAGTAAAATAAGTTCTTCATCCCCAAACTTTCCTTATATCTGTCATACGTTTGCCACATCCTAGTTTTCACGAATTACTACTAGTCGACCCTGAGGTGTACACTCTAAAACTCTTTACAGAGGTAGTTATGCCCTTCATTGTATATATCTCATTTTTAATTAATGGCATTGTTAATACAAATTGTAAGTGAAACTGTAAATACCCATTATCTAGTTCAAGTCGATCTAATTCATACTTTTACTTATCTTTGAATACTTTGAAGATCAGCTTTATAAGACCAAGAGGAATAATTCATGAACACAATGAGTAGTGAAGAGAAAAAAACCCGAAATGGGCATATAACTTATAGCATAGAGAGAGGCTTACAACAAAGTATGAAAGTTCACGTTCCTAATCTTACCCTCGCTATACTAATACAATCACCCAACGTATCATCAACCTTGAAAGAAAGAAAGAGTAAACTCACTCCACTTCTTTAATAATCCTTCTTTTGCGCAGAGGTTTTGTGACTATTGTTCCTGGAGCACTGTGAGCTTTCCTTCGGGCTTCTTTTCTTCTCTTTGAATCGTTCACAGTTCGGATGATTCCCAATGCTTTGTATATTGGTTTTGGCAAGTGCCTGTGTCTGTATTTCACAATATCCAAAACGTTACCATGTTACTATGGTTATCTTTTGACAATCTCCAAAGTTAGAAACATTGGATAAAACCACGTCTTTTTTTTTTTTTGGTCATGTACCTCACAATGCGCTTGACCTCAGGAAGATGCTTGTACCGGTTCTTCACAGCCTCTTGGTACTCATGCTTCTTCTGTTCCCTTGGAAGAATCTGCAGCACAAAACACCAATCAACATTGAGAATTCACCGTTCCAAGTTGAAACTTCTTAAGAAAGCATGTACGAGTAATATCTCATAATCAATCATATGCACTATTGAATCCATGGCTTAGCCTGCAGTAACTCATTTTTGGTTTTTATTTTGTATAAATCAATCTAATACTAGATTAACAAGATAATTTAATCTTACAACTCCCAATTGTTCTGATGCTTTTGCCTTCCATAGCCTGAGATTGGTGTCATCACTGCCCGATAATACATATGTAGCATCACAGCTATACTTGACACAGAATACTCTACAAGAAAAAAAAGTAATTAAATATAGAAATTGCTTAGATTAAAACAAATTAACAAGGACGTACACCAGAACATTTCAACTCTAAGTATTTACAGAGTTGTTCACTAGATTGTACCTCTGCATCCTCTTCGTATGGTAGATTTCCCTGCTGTGTCCTCCATTGTATGGGAAGATTCTCACGGATCGATCATAAGAACCCGTAACAAATTCACGACCAGTTGGTGAAAAGTCAATATCCATTCTGTAAAAATGATGAAATTAGATAAATCATGATGCATTAGGATAATATCTTGTTAAATATTATAGGTGATACTTGGCATTTATCATTCTTCGTTCTTACACTGCAGAAACATGATCTTTATGCACACACTTGGCTTCGTCCAATTTTCTACCATCAAAGCTATAGCAATTTCCATCTTCATTAGCCTATTCAGTTTCACCATGGGATGAAATTAGCACGTAAGCAAAAGACTAACGCTGATTTAGCATAATCCATCAGAGGAAATTTCACTTTATGATTATCACTTACAGCTGTAAGGTTCATAGGCTCCATGGGGTTCCATGCAATTGAATTTGTTTTTGTCTGCCAAAAGAAAAGCAATTTGCAGAGCACAGTTGCGATTTTTGTTTGAAGAGGAAAAATGGTTTCATATGACGAGAATGAGTGAACAAGTTTCAACTATACCATCATGATGATTTTCCTTACTGCAGAAGACATGCGGAGGTCATATATGGTTATGCTGCGGTCGCTGGAAGAAGGGAAATGCTCTGACAGTGTTAGAGAAAGCTCTGGAGGGCTTAGCACAGACAATCACATCACATGTACAAGTATAAAATAGAAAGTATCTTACCTAGCAGATGTAGCCAATATGTCAGGCTCTCCGGGATTAAACCGGACAGATATTACAGAGTCCGTTCCCCACTGGAAACTCTGAACTGGCTGAGACCTAATTACAAAAATAGTAAAACCATAAGCACTGCTTAAATTAAACTAAAACAGGCAATAAAGATTTCTTTAAGCAGGAGCCTGAGTACCTATTGTGATTCCATATATCCAGTTGAGCTCCGGCCGTAGCAAAAAGGTCACCTTCAAACTGATGATCAACAGCCCTAGAAATAAAAGAAAGCTATGTAGCTCAAGTTTTTTGGACCGACAGAATCACGAGAAATTAAATGAAGAGTGTAAGAAGTCTACCAGAAAGCATTCTTCCAGACATAGACTGCAGATGGCTGAAAAATAAGGAGTAATAAGCGTGTATTTATATACCAGTAAAAAAGAATATTACAAAAAAAGAATATTAAAAGACCTACCTCAATGAAATTTTCAGATGAAACGCTAGAGTCTTCAAGTGTAGGACGAGGAACATTCCACAAACGAACACTGCACAAATCCATTCACCTTATTCTGACGGCCTAAAATCTGATCAGTGACCAGAAGATTTAAAACAATACATGCCTATTATATCTTACGTGCAATCAGTTCCGCATGAAACCAATACATTGCCATCAGTTGATGCTGTAAGACCACGCACAGCACCTTGATGACCAGGGAATTGGCAAACTGTACGCCTGCATGTTCCAAATTCCAGAGTTCATTCACCAAAGCACAAAACATAGAATATAATCAGGAAAACCTAAATGAAGATCAAATTAGTTAAGAAGAGAAATATTTTTCAAGATTTTAACCTTGAAGAGATATCCCAAAGGCGAATATCTGCAGAGAAGGAAAAGAAACATAGTATCAATTTCAGTAACATTAAAGGACACAAACAGACAGATTACATAAATTGCTTTTGCCAGTGATAACAAACTTAAAATGACCAAACTTTGAGCAAAATCCCAATGGTTTATCGCTACAACTAATCCATACATATGGCAATTCATTATCAAAGTTTCGATTAAAGTTAAAACTTGGGGAAAACAAGAGATAAGATACTTACCTCCATCCATAGAAGCTGAGAAGATTCCCTTGAGGTAATTTGGGTTCTTCGCCATACATGAGACTCCATCACGATGACCGTCCATTGCTCCTACAAACTGCCTTGCAAATATCTACAGAACAAGAAAAACAAAAACATAGGCAAATTTGAGAAATTTTTCGAAAACTAATCAATACACAACTCTGCAGAATGGAGCTTAAAAAGTAAACAAAGGAACAAAATTGAAGGGAAATAAAAGCAAATACCTTTTCTAATTTGGCAGCAATAAGAGCTCTCTGGTATTCCACAGCCTTCTCCATCGGTCGAAGACTTGGGTCGAAGTTGTGAAAGACCCTCTGGAATCACAGAAATTGATAAGAATATGGAGAGAATTTGAGGCGGTTAGACAAAAACTGAATCCTAATTTTTTATGATATGCAAAAATTACCTGAAGATCCTGACTTCTTTCTCGAGTGAATTCATCAACCGATCTCGATATCACCTTAACCTTCATTGCGCTTAGGAATACACGGCAAATACTATCGAGGAGAGACTAAGTGACTGAGAGATTTGGTACCAGACAGCAAAACCCTAGAGGAGGGGTTTTGGGAGGAGATGAAGAAGACGAAAGCTACTGGTTCTGAGATGGGCTAATTAAACAATAATTTTGGTATCAATGGGCCGTTTCTATTTTATTATGATGGCCCAACACCTTTAGAAAATCGATTTGAGGAATTCTTTACTTTTATTTCAGTTATCTTATTATTTTGATTTTTCAATTAATGAAAAACACACGTTTAATTTTAAAACAATGAAAGGGGCAATACGAAATGTTTGTGTATTTTATATAAAAATAAAAATAAAAATAATATCAATATATTTATTTTTCGAAAAAAATAGAGAAAAACATATGTAGGTTATTAAAGAAATGGGGTGAACTGTTGTATTAACTGTAATTGTCTAGTCGTATTTATAAAGCCGCGAACACGTTTTATGGTTTTTAATGGGATTTTTCTTAAGGAAAATTAATTGTAAATACAGACAGAGATATATATTATGTCACCCACTGTATTTTCAGAAAACAAAATATTACTCTCTCTGTTTCATTTTAAGTGTAGTTTAAGGATTCTACACACTTATTAAGAAAAACAATTAAATTTTTTGTTTTACCCTTAATTAATATGTTTAACAGTTTTTCATTGGTCAAAACATTTAAACAATAGGGATAAAACTGGAAATTTTTAAAAACATTTGCATTGAAAATCTAAAACAACACTTAAATTGAAATAAATTTTAAAACCTAAAACTACGCTTAAAATGAAACAGAGGGAGTATTATTTTAGTAAATGGAGGATCTGATATAAAGTCCAAACTAATATTCACGATATGTAGAATATTTAGATGTTTTTGTTACTAAGATGTACATTCCACTAATTAAAATCATAAAGGAAGATATCAACTAATGAATGACACATCAAAAGTAAACCACTTTAAGATCATTAGTTCGAGTACAGTCGATGGAATATAATTGATTTAGACTATTTTAATCTATCTTGACCCGATCCGAGTAAACTATAACCAAAACTCAGAAGAATTGTGTACTTACCCAAAATGCATGAGCTTTGAATATATCATTACCATCGGACTTTTACTAGTTTGGTAGCACAAGACTATCCCCTGAATTTGGACAAGTCAATATTCGCATGTTTTGAATTTCAAGGTTTCTTAAAATTAAACAGTCTTAGATACACACATTAAATATATAGTTGAACTGAAAGAACACTTTTCAAATAGATATGCATGTATGACTTACAAGCTAAGCATTTTCTATTGAACAAAAAAAAAAAACACATGAGATTTCGATGTATTATTTAAACTGGAAAAGCCACCTACCAAACACTTAGACTTAGTAGCTAGGTCTCAAAACTAATACCTACTAACACAATTGATACGTAATTTTATCTTACATTAACTCATAATGTATTATTTTCCAATACTTTTCCCCAACCTAAACTGATAAGAGAATTATTGAGGTGAACTGTGAATTGGTCCTCCTGCCATACTTTAATTAGTCAATCTTGATTTACGCGTTGGGTTTTTAAAACTCAATCAGGACTTTTCAGAACAAAATTAAGCTTATTTTTGATTTTGTTATATAAGTAAGAAAATTCTTGAAATTTAAATATATTGTAATGTCAGTTTTTTCAATAAATAGATAAAAGTAAAAATAATTTAAAAATGTATTTAGCAGATCTAGTATAAACTAATGTTAATAGCTAAAATATTACAGTGATAGAAACAGATGAATATGATAAAATTGCATGTTGGTAATCGTTAGCTTTGATAATTACTAATTAGTATTTTAGAATATAACCGCTTAAACAAAAACTCCATATTGTTTTTAGTATACTTTCTTTTACAAAAATTCGCATTGACTATATTTAACTAAAAAAAAAAACTCCACAGTGACACCAAAATGGGTATAATGTAATTCGCATAACTAGTGTGTCATAAGAGCGACCCATTCAAGTCGTAATACTTGGTCAACACGCAAATCATGAGCTAGCGCCGGGAAAATCCGACCTAAGTGATTAACTCTCGAGTCATGACCGCTTCCTCGTAACTATGTATATATATACACATACTCCATTTCGTTATTTGATTCCTACATAACCATATCTCCTCATTTTCTTTCGATAACCAAACCAATAAAAAAAAGAACTTTTTAAATACTCGTCGGTACAACTTAAATAAGAGAGAGAGTAAAATAAAATGAGAAGAGTTAGTTGGTCTACTGTTTTGATTGTGGTGGTGATGGTGGCGTTATTTGTGGTGGTTCCAGCCGCGGCGGGGAGGGTTTTAACGGAAAAATCGGGAGACGGAAGTCCGACGGTGACGGTTGAGAAGATGAAGTCGACGGTGGGTTCTTGGTTTCAGCGTCTGGCGTCAGGTCCGAGTCCAAGAGGTCGCGGCCATTAAATTACTCGAGTTCACTTTCCTTTTTTTTTTTCCCTGGTTGAAGGAGATTAATTAATCTCGATATACCCTTATGTATATACCAGAACAAACGGTGAAAAACTATATTCCATTCATTTGTTTCTTTATGTGGTTTTTTCTTTTAAATAGTTCTTTAGGCAAAATTCATATATTTAGTGACAGAAAACCCTGTACATCATTTTACTTTTGTTGGTTGCTGCTAATTTTAATAAGATTTTATACTTCTGGTCTGACGAGAGAATTATTTTGTGTTTGTTGGGAACGAAATTATGTAAACTACAGAAGGGGGAAACAAATGAGTCGTGCACGCCATTTATGTAAAATATGTAGCCGGCTGGGTCACCTTTCTACATTTTATATTACTTACTTCCTGAAGACAATGATAGGAGGAGCCTTGGCATGCCATAATTCGAAGTTGGAGTGCGTACAAAGCATGAAATTTAAGTTTCCGGGGAGCAAACCAAAGAGCCCAAACTTACTTTTTTCCCCTATCACAGGAAAAAATTTGGATTTGAAAACTCATCCAGCTATAGAATGATATTTAATTAAAGTGCACAAAGAGTTCCTACATAATGAAGCGACTTTTCTTCTGAAAAGACGAGATTGTAAACCATTTCCTGGGAACTGACACGAATAAACTAAAAAAAAAATATGACTCATTGTGCACATAACACCATAGTGAAAGTATTCAAAGGCTCTCTTTCTTCATATGCAAGCACTTCCAACTTTGGATTCACTCTTCTCTGTAGTCTGGATTTTCTTTCAATATGATGAAACCTTCTAATATAGGGGACAACGGAATGTACCTGTAAACCCAACCAAAAAAAAAAAAAAACAGATTTTGAGATTCTGAAAGGTAGAACAGAGTCTTGATGTAACACAAGGGGTTTAGAGGAACAACATACTTCTCGGTTGCGAGTTCGGCTCTCTCCCCAGCAGCAAGGAGAACTGGTGTCGAGTGTGTTTGGAACCCAGTGATTGTCTTCGGTCGACCTGCCTGTCCAACCACATCAACCGCTTGTCCTACCCGCACTGGCACCGAGATAGGCTTCAGGTTCTCGTCCACCGTAAGCATCATCCTTGGCTACACACTCAAACCGCATTGTGTTAGTAGATAAACATTGCTTAGTCCATTACAAACAGTCATGGATAGAACATTGCACTCACCTGCATCGCCAAAACAAGGAAGTAGAGCACATAGTGGTATTTCCCCAGTATGATGGATTTCATGTCAAGGCATGCATGCAACAATGTCACTATACCAGCAAGAGCGGTTCTGGGTATAAAACACAACACCCATGTTTAGGACTTGCAGGGTGGAACCTTGAAAGCCAAGTATTTGTAAAATATACGTTACGACTTACGGCGATAGCAATAGCCGTTCAGAGTGGAAGGGACTGAGAGTTAATAGACCCTTTCCCATATGCACAAACCCTTGAGCAATACGCACCTGCGTTATGACTTAACACAATGAGAACAAGCCTAGAATAAGTTGAAACTATTTTTCTTGCATGAAAAAAAAAAAATATATATATATATATAAATAACACATTACACAGAAGAGAAGGCTGGCATCCTTGTAATAATAGCTGGAGAGATTTCTAAGCATGCCAGCTATCCTTGCATTGTTGGTTCCAGCGCCTATCAAACCAAGGGAGATAATTGCTGCCTGTAGGATCAGATGAAACATCAGTCCAAAGCTGCATAGCAAGTCAATGAAATAACTATTACCTAAACCATGAGTGGCGAAAAGATAACTCACCATGGCAACTTCTGAATCTGTGTCATGGCTTAGCCGGCTCAAGGTGTCCATAACAGTCACCTGGAATTATAAAGAAGTTTAGAGAGTAACAGCAGTATTCTTAAGTAGAAAAGTACAATTAGATTTACAAAAATAAAATTTACCTTTGGGTTTGATATACATAGGAGACCAAGAGCCAAAGGCACTGCACGCCGAATATTCTGTTCTCCATACTGTAGCACGCGCTCCAAAGAACGAATCCCCATATCAAGACCCAATTCTTCAGACATAGCAACCATAGCTAATCCAATCACAGCTGGACCCTGGTGGATATCACCTTTCTCCAGATGCTCTCCACACTGAGCCAGAAGGTCTTGGACCTGATAATTTGAAGAGTCAGCGACTAAAAGAGAAAGCAGTGAATAATATAATATAACCACTAGCACACTTGTTCAGATACCTTAAGGACATTCCCGGTTCCAGCATATGCACATGAAAGAAGTGTCATATCGCAGTACTTTCTGATTTTCTCATTGAACGTCTTTGAAACTTCCGCAGTAGCCTCCACACTTTCCTGCTCGATATTGGAACAAGTTAACACTAATAAGCGGGTGAAATAACGATCAGGTACACGAACAAGAAAATAATCAAGTACGACTCTCTGCCTACCTGTTTGCCAAGGTACAAAAGTCCAAGTCCAAGAGGCAAGAAACGAGTGAGGGCTTCACCCAGTTCTGCCTCGCTCCGATCCATTAAAGCAAATATAATAGATTGCGCAACCTCTTCATTACACGAACCAACGTAAATCATTCCCAAACTAAGTGCAGCAAATGCAATCACATCGAGAGGTGCTTTTGCATCATTTAGTATTGGAGACAAACTGCTTCTTATCTATCCAAATAGTGAGCATGTTATTGTCTTGTCAACTGAACATTCAACTTAGCACTATAGGTAAGAGATAACATGTATTTACCTGCTCATTTTGGGAACCCGCATATGCAATCCCAAGACCCATAATAGCACCAATTCGAACAGATGAATCCTCTTTGTCAATATATTCTATAAGAAGGGCCAATGCCTGAGAAAGAGAACTGAGTGAATGAATGGAAAAAATAATGAACACACACGTTCCCATAACAAAAAAAAAAGAAATCAACTCACAGGTTCACAATCATTCTTAATGCCACAATTAACAATACCAACTCCCAGCAGAGCTCCAGCAATGACGGGATTATCATTAACATGGAAATATTTGTCGAGTTGAGATAGTCCGGAGTCCACATCCCACAATAGAATCATACCCTAGAAGGTCGGGTTACAATTTTTACTTCCAATATATGAACATAGCTAGTCAATTTATCAAGTAAGACGAGGCATACCAGACTAGCAGCTGCACTGGTCTTGCCATGTTCTTTATTTTTAAAGAGCCAGTTTCCAGCCGATCCACTGGTTGAGTCTGATGGTACTGTCATTAATTTGTCCTGTAATAAGGAAATATCAAAAGGCAGCTTCCAAGTTTCTTCTTATTTTGCAAATTATAAAATTCTGTAATCATACCTGGCCGAAACCAGCATTTACAAATGCATTCACAAAAGTCGCAGCCAGATTTTGTCTAGCTGAATCCACACTTGGACCAGAGCTAGCCCTGCCATCAAGCAAGTGAGCCTGCAAAAATTCAGTGAACAGGTGAGGTAAGAGGCAGTACATGAATATGTCACGAAACCAAATAAACCAGTCACAGGCATAATATTCAATAAAACGGACATACCTTGTAGATATCTTCAGGCGTCTTGGCCTCCATGACCTCAATATCCCTAGCAAGTGTCAGATATCCTTCACTCAACTTAGTGTTGTTAACAATATCCTGTAGGGCTTCTTTGTCATCATTATTTGCAACCATGTCCTGGTCAAGCTCAAAGGTGACACCCTGCATGGAGAAATAACAACAGAAAAAGAAATGTAAGAAAATAATATCATCAGGTACTGCACCTTTATGCTGATTCGAATTATTAAGAACTTACATGGCGTGCAATCATGTAGCAGAATTGTTTCTTTTTTAGCAGATCGGTACATGAGGTAAATACTTGCTTCACATACTGCAAAACGGAAACATATATATATATATCATTAGAAATATACAGTAGTTAGAGGTGAGTTTTCCCCAGCTGCCCCCATGTTTCAGAAAGAGTATCTTAAGTTCTCTATGAAGATGAGAACCCAGACCTGCATGTTATCAAGAAATAATGCAATTTGCAGAGCGTTTGGATATTCTGCAAACTTCATGTAGATCATGTAAGCAATATCTAGAACCAACATGTCATCTGGTCCTGGAAGATACCTGAACAAAAACATACAATATCAAAGGGACTGATCATGAAAATAACAGAATAAGTGATCTAAAACCGTAAATGAGGGTGAATCGCCTGTCAAATGTATAAGATCAACATATTGAATTTACTTTGCTGCACTCGTGAGATAGTTGCACGTCCTCCTGAAATTTGTGCTGTCAACATGATCAAGTAAGAGATCAAGATCCTCAACATCCATTAAAAGGTCAACAGCTTCAGTTTCAGCATTATGCTGCAAAGAACAAAATGGAATCCTTTAAAGATGGGATAAATCAGAGGTGCAAGTTTCAAGCCTATCAATGAAACTGTTATTTATTTAGATATACAATGAAACCCCTTCTTATTACAAGGGGCCATCGGACCAATAAAAGTATGTATGAAAGGATCTCACCATCATGTGAAAAGAAACAATTTGCTGCACAAGATCCATTAAGTCTTTAATAGAAGACTCTTCACCCTGACATAACAGAAAGAATGAGCATATAACCATATTTCAGTAACGATTCTAAACAAATAGAAAACATATTGTCATAAATTCATTAACAGACCAGCAGAGAAAACCAAAGATTATCCATGACGTTGCTAGAATATGAGTAAAACTCCTCGAGTGAAAGAACATTGCCAAAGACCAATTAGTTTTCTAACCTGACGTATCGTATACTCTTCTGCAATCTCTCCGGCCAAATTCCTGACATACTCGTGACCCCACGATCCGATGTCACCCTCTGATCCAATCAACCTATAGTTTAAGCTTTCCTGAAAGAGTATTGTATAACAAAGGATCAGCAACAAATAACTTCGTCAAATTCAATCAAGAACCACGAAATACAAATGTGGTAAGCCATATCATAAAAGGAAAACAAAAAGGAAAGTGAAGTGAAGCAAATAGCAATAGGTAAGAAACTCCTACAACAATAGCAAGAAAGCATACCCTTTCACCTTCAGCAGACATAGTCAATGCCAGGACAGAAAGTATATCAGCCAACATTTTCTGCAAAAACAGGGAATGCGATCTTATCCATACTCAGTAGAAGGAGCAAGAAGGTGATGATGAGAAATTACTTAAAATATTTGAAAGCGTACTTTGAGATCAGACTCCGCCATTTTTACATGAAATTCCTTGAGAGTTCCATAATGAGGACGGAGAAACTTGAGGGGTTTTGGAACTGATGTCATGGAGCTTGTTGAGTCACGAATTTCCTGCCTACAGACCAAAAGAGACCGAATCAAGATTCGACTACGAAATAAGAAGGAAATAAATATAAACATGGTAGTTAAAAGCAGTAAAAGAAGTGTCATAAGTCAATAAACCAAATTCCAACGAAGATTATCAGAATATTTCCAGCCAATGTTAATAGATACCGGAATTACCTCATGCTTTCTAGAGCAGCCTTCTGCAACTCAGGATTGGGGTCCTGAACTCTCTCAACATAGAGCTCCAGGTTCTGCTTTAGTTGCAAGTCCTCTTCAGACTGCAATAAAACATCATATACAAACTTAGTCAGCTAGCAATAAAACTAGCTAAAAAAATGGCTATAGCCATACCCATAGTACAATATCAATGGGACTAAACCCCAACAAGAATTATATCTCCCCAGAACTTGTTAATGTAGATTTTACCAACTTCTTAATCCCAGTTTCTGAATAGCAATGTGACATTCAATCAGCTAAACCCTAAATCTGGGAAAATCTACAGCTTGATAGTGAAGTTTTCGGCTGATACTAAATACATTCCAACAAACTCTTCAGCTAAGCACGATTCCAAAGAAAACAAAATCGAAGCAAAGAGAACTCACAAGATCATCTTCTTTTTTATCATCCTTCTTCTTGGGATCCTTAGAAGGAACCTTCATCGTAGCTTCATCCCGCATCGCACCACCGCCAACATTGTTCGGATCCGGAACTGGAGCCATTTTAGTCAGAGTAGCACCCGATCAAACCCGACGAATCCAAAAATGATTATCGAAATCGGCACCGACCGAGTAGCTTCTACTTCTGAGCTCTCGCCGAAACCCTAAGTCTGAAAAATGCACGTTAGAGATTATAGAAGAATTATGCCTTTCTTTTCTTCTGAAACTCAAGCAAAAAAAGGTTCAACTGTAGAGAAAAAAAAAATTATCAAAGAAAAAAGTCATACGCTTATACGGTAGAAGATTACCCCTCGATCAAGAATTCCATTGTGGGCTCAGCCCATATATTCATCGAGCTATTCATTGGGCCGTACTTTTTTCTTAAAATCCCTATATAAACACATAATCTTATTTTATTTTGACAAAACATTCACCTAACCATGGTTATAGGAATGCTGATTTCACAAACAAAAAAATTAATAATAAAATATTCCCAAAACATCCGTTTTATTGGATTTTTATTTGATCAGTTTTAAAATAGAACGAAACAATAGCCAAAAAAAATCGATCGGCGTTAAATTCGAACAACATAATAACAACATTTATTTAAAGACGTCACATGTCTTTTTAAGATAAAATTTCGCAATATTTGTCCAACTCAAACATATACCTTTCACTGGCATCACATATAAGGAAAGAGGAAATAACATTTAATTGTTTTTTTTCTCGATGAAAAAACTTTTTTTTTTATTAAATGGAGAATCTCAAAACTTGAACGATAATTAAAGGAGAAAAGGAAAACAAATGGAGAAGGCAAGAGCCAAAAGAGGGCAAAGCTGTGATTAAACACCGTCACCTCCCCGTCAACGGAGAGACAAATAGAGATCGTGTTTTCTCGAACCTTCCACGAGATTCTCTACTAAGAGCCATCGAAAGCCAAAGAAGAAGAGACTAGAGACGAAGAAGAAGAACAGTGAAAAAATCAATCATAGACCTTTGATTAATCGGGTTCAGGAAAAGTGAAGAAGCGAAAGAGAGAAGAAGAAGGTGAGATGGGAGTTGATTATTACAAGGTTTTACAGGTTGATAGAAGCGCCAACGACGATGACCTTAAGAAAGCTTACAGAAAACTCGCAATGAAATGGCACCCCGACAAGAACCCTAACAACAAAAAAGACGCTGAGGCTAAGTTCAAGCAGATCTCTGAAGCCTACGATGTATGTTTTCGTGTCCACTGCCCTCTTATCAATTAAAATTATGATTTGCTTTATTGAAATCGTCCCCAAGTTTTGATTTTTATTTCTAGCGAGAGTTTTTTCCTCCCTGTGATCCTGTCGGCGGTGTAGAACTTGTTTCTGATTTTTGATTTGAGATGCAATTAGTCGGATTTCACGATTTGATGTTGTGTTTGCTCGTGGGTTTCCAGATTTCGTCTTTCCAAACATAGTGTAAAAGTAAAAGATGCTTGCTTTATTTTTGTGTTAACTAGATTATGTGAGGTCACTGCCTATGGAACGAAACGAATCGCCAAAAGAAACCCCAAAGTTATAATTTGTGCTTCCCCTGTAGTTTGGATTCTAAGATCGTTTACTTTGATTTTGGCTAATGTTGGTCTTGGATGTGAGTTGTTTTAGGTTCTTAGTGATCCTCAAAAGAGAGCGGTATATGATCAGTACGGCGAGGAAGGGTTAAAAGGGAACGTGCCACCTCCCAATGCTGCTGGTGGAGCCTCTTACTTCTCAACAGGAGATGGATCTTCATCTTTCAGATTCAACCCGAGAAGTGCAGATGATATATTCGCTGAGTTTTTCGGGTTCTCGACCCCGTTTGGTGGTGGAGGTGGTGGCAGTGGAGGGCAGAGATTCTCTAGTCGCATGTTTGGTGATGATATGTATGCCTCGTTTGGTGATGGAGGAGGTGGTGGAGGATCAATGCATCATCATCACCATCACCATCATCACGGTGCAGCTAGGAAAGTGGCTCCAATCGAGAACAAGTTGCCTTGTAGCCTTGAAGATCTCTACAAAGGAACCACCAAGAAGATGAAGATCTCCAGGGAGATTGTAGATGCCAGTGGGTAAGTTATTAAACTCAGATACCAACCCGATGACACTTAGAAAGTTTTTGTATCGGGCTTATCTACTAGTCAACATAAGGCATGGATTAAAAGACAACCGCACAATTATGAACACATATGAAATAAAAGTTTCAAGCTTTCAGATTCTGTAACATTATGCATGGCATTCCAAAATGGATTTGAAAGGGACTGATCAATGCTGAATATAAAATTCCCCTGTTTAATTACCTCTTTGATTTGAGCTGGCCCTAGTTGTTGTCTTGACAGTATCTAATATCTGTCGTCTTCTTCTTTTTTTCTGCTAAATGCAGCAAGGCAATGCAAGTGGAAGAGATTCTTACGATTGGAGTGAAACCCGGGTGGAAGAAAGGCACAAAGATCACATTCCCAGAGAAAGGCAATGAGCACCCTGGTGTGATTCCAGCGGATCTAGTATTCATCATCGACGAGAAACCCCATCCGGTGTTTACTCGTGAGGGCAACGATCTGATTGTCACGCAGAAGATCTCACTAGCTGACGCCTTAACAGGCTACACCGCAAACATAACGACCCTTGATGGTCGTACCCTTGCAGTCCCGGTCACCAACGTGATCCATCCAGAGTATGAAGAGGTGGTTCCTAAAGAGGGAATGCCTCTTCAGAAAGATCAGACAAAGAAAGGGAACTTGAGGATCAAGTTCAATATCAAGTTTCCAGCGAGATTAACTGCTGAACAGAAAGCTGGGTTTAAGAAGCTTCTTGGGTGATGATTAAAGCTTCTGTCTTGTTATGTGTGGAGATTGAGATAATTTAGTAATATACAATTTGTAGGGAAATTTCTCCCTCTTGATTAATTTCGTGTTGTTAAACAAATCTTCTTTTTAAGAATAGTTATTTCACGATTTTGTTACATGTCATCCAGAAACAAAAATTGAAGATCACAAAACTTTACGTCTTTTTGTCAATAGTATGAAATTACTCTTTGGTAAGGGGAGATCCGATGCCATGACGGCGCGTGGGGAACGCGAGGAAGAAACCACCACAAAGGATACCAATGATAAAAGGCAAACTGGTAAGGATCTCCTTGGTTTCCTCGGAAGGAACAGGGAATAAACAACGGGTTACGTTCTGATCAAACATGGAGACTGCGAAGAAGACGAGCATTGACATGATTGCGTGCACGAAATCAAGAATCTTGAGCTTATACTTTTCCTTCTCCTCCTCCGTTAGTGTTATCGGTCCATCAATAACACACAGCCCTCTCCATGTCGCCAGACCATACCTAACCTATAAAATTGAGTTCTAATATGTCATATGAATGTTAAAAAGAAATAACGGAAAATGTGACAGAGATCATATGTATATTACCTTGCCGTTTGGGTCTCTGATGGAGTCGGTAAAGGAGAAGAGGAAGCAAGAGACGGCGCATACGAAGACGAGGAAGCAGGTGAGCCAGCGACTGGTGATGGTGGGACACTGGCCTTGATGGGTTAGGACAGGACATATTACTTGAAAACTCATAACCGAACCGGTGGGAAGTAGGTTTGACAGATGAGCTGTTCCTTTGAATGTTTTCCTCACAACTTTCTCTACTTTCGACTTGGGTTTTCTTGGTGCCACCGGCAAGGATGATATCAACGTTTGCTTTGTCTCCTCCATCACTGATCTTTTTTTTTTTAGTTAATCTCTCTGCAAATTCGAATGATTAATATATCTCTTTGTTTTTTTTTTGTCTCTATGGTTATTCTGATTTGAAAGAATTCTACAAAATTTTATGTCGATTTCTTTCTTTGTTTTTTTGTCTGCTTCCGTTGAGTTGTTGTTCAGGTTTCAAGGTTGAGATTCTGTTCTTCCATTTTTATGTTTCTGTTGCGGGTCAGGATTAGCAATAAAAAACGTAAAAACCAAATATTATTTAGTAACGAAACAAGAAATAGGAGTTTTGTAACAGAAAGGATTTTACTAAAACTCTGTCACCGTTTCCTAGTATGAACTATGAAGATATATATAATTTAACAAAATTACTTTTACTATATTGATATGATAAAACTTTACAGGGCGATTTCTGTTATAAAAACATCTCATATAACACGAACAAAAACTACATGGAAAAAGAATGCAGTGGTGTCAACTATTTCAAAACCAAAACCATCCCTTCTTGAAGTAGAAAAATAATAATTCAGTGGTCCTAAATTATTGATGCTTATGGATTAACCCAAATACGTAATTAAAAGAAAGCCCAAGCTCGCTAGAAAATATAAAATTAGGTGTTTTTTTTTTTTTAATCTTTTTGAAAGAAGATAGATAATTTAGTTTCGTGTTCTTCAAAGACGTGGCTTAATTATAATCTGTCTAATGTATGGTCCATAAATAATTGTACTCATTCTGTTCCAAAATAAGTCATGTTTTAGAATAAAAATTTTGTCCCAAAATATTTAATTTTTTCACTTTTCTATATATAATTTATATTAATTTAATAAGTTATGACTATTTGAATTCTGCAGTATTTTTTTCAATTGGTTGTAAAAAGTAAAACACTATTATTTCTTAATTTTTGTGCTTTTAACCCAGACATCATTTATTTTGGGACAAAGGGAGTATTAAATTGGTCTATGGACGAATTTATTCTTCGGCTAAAAGAGGTTATCGGTTGTGAAGTGGACCTGTAACTCACTTGTATATGTTAATAAAAATGCGAAAACGAATACTTTACTATCCTCTATTTCATATTATACATATAAACCCATATGAAACATGGACTTTTAAAACGAAACTGAATCACGTATAACCTTTTCTACGTTGTTTTTTCGTGGTAAAATAGTTTACAATCAAGCTTCAAAATAACAGAATTAAAAAATATCGTTTAAAGGCAAAGTACGTGAGGAGACGTAAAGGAAATGTAAACTAGGGGGAGATGTATTTATCGTTAGAAGACCAAGATTTAAACATTATTGGATTAAGGTGACATCATATTGCATAGTGCGGTGTACCATCGCAAACTCGTGATATTCGATCACAGATCAAAGTCAAGATCCATCATTTTCTCCTTTTTTC
Organism: Crucihimalaya himalaica; assembly: GCA_004349715.1. Classification (NCBI taxonomy): domain Eukaryota; kingdom Viridiplantae; phylum Streptophyta; class Magnoliopsida; order Brassicales; family Brassicaceae; genus Crucihimalaya; species Crucihimalaya himalaica. Next base: position 4,050,358 of record SMJT01000006.1, on the reverse strand, counting down.
CCCCCTTAAATCTCGTAGTTTCAAATCAAAACGGACTGTTACTTTTTCCTAGTGAAATGAAAGTAATCTAACAAAATCTACTGTTAGATCATGTTTTCCCCGACCAACCAAACTTGACCTTGTCTACGTACACACGTGGCTTCACAAACGCGCATGAAGAAACTGGAACTTGGAATATTTGTCCATCAAATTATCTTACTCAAACTAGGGTTGGAAATTGCGATCATAAGTGTTTAGGTTTTCGGTTTAACAAAAATTTTAGATCGATATGAAATCAAAGGATATATATATAATATCTATCTACAAAACCACTTAGATCCTCACCACTACACATACATATATATATATAGGTGTGCAATCATAACATTAATCCATAAGTTTCTATGCAGTCTCAAGTCAACGTGAATCCAACATCACATGGCCCATGTATCTCCATCATTTTGACCACCATAGCATTTCAGTTGACTTGGAGAGTGACTATTATTTTCTTTTTAAGTGAACAATAAGTACATACTCTTATCTACTAATCAATTAAAAATTTTAAATTACACTATGTAACTATTTAAAATCCGAATGTTTTTTATCACAATATAATTTTGGGGATGATTTCTATGTATAGTACTTTCCTCTGTAATCGATTTCACATTGATGTATATAAAAATATCTAACTGTATATAATTGCCTACCAATTCATCCAATCCTGAGAACATGTCTCACCCATGTCTTGTCACAGTATTCATTTCCCTTTTTGCTTCTGCAAATCCTTATAATTACCAATCCATAATATTGCTTATCCAACAAAGCATGAAAGAAAAATTAAAAACTGCTTTCTTGAAAAATGCTTTATTGTCTTATTCTTCTTCTATGTCTCTCTTCCACGTATCTAAGTCTATCTCTAAACCAAGATGCCACCATTCTCCGGCAAGCCAAACTGGGCTTATCCGACCCGGCCCAGTCCCTATCTTCTTGGTCCGACAACGACGTCACCCCATGCAAGTGGGGCGGCGTGAGCTGCGACGCCACGTCAGCCGTCGTCTCCGTTAATCTCTCAAGCTTCATGCTCGCCGGTCCTTTCCCCTCCATCCTCTGCAATCTTCCTTCTCTGTATTCCCTCTCTCTCTACAACAACTTCATCAATGGTTCTCTCTCCGCCGACGACTTTGCCGGGTGTCGGAATCTCATCCATCTCGATTTGTCGGAGAATCTCTTGGTGGGATCCATCCCAAAGTCTCTTCCTTTCGATCTCCCGAACCTCAAGTTCCTCGGGATCTCCGGGAACAACTTATCAGACACGATTCCGACGAGCTTCGGAGAGTTCCAAAAGCTCGAGTCTTTAAACCTCGCCGGTAATCTCCTCTCCGGTACAATCCCCTCCACATTCGGCAACGTCTCGACTCTAAAAGAACTTAAACTCGCTTACAATTTGTTTTCTCCAAGTCTTGTCCCGAGTCTACTCGGAAACCTCACGGAGCTCCAAGTTCTCTGGCTCGCCGGCTGCAACCTCGTGGGTCCGGTACCTCCAGCTCTCTCCAAATTGACTCGTTTAGTTAACTTGGATTTGTCATTAAATCAACTCACTGGATCAATCCCAAGTTGGATCACACAGCTAAAAAGCGTCGAGCAAATCGAGCTATTCAATAACTCGTTCTCAGGCGAATTACCAGAAGCTATGGGTAACATGACGATGCTAAAGAGATTCGATGCGTCGATGAACAAGCTGAGAGGGAAGATACCCGACGGTTTGAATCTGCTAAATCTCGAGTCACTCAATCTCTTCGAAAACATGCTCGAAGGTCCCTTACCGGAGAGCATAACTCGTTCCAAAAACTTGTACGAACTCAAGCTGTTCAATAACAGACTCACCGGAACATTACCGAGTCAACTCGGCGCTAACTCACCGTTACAGTACGTGGACCTATCATTCAATCATTTTTCCGGCGAGATACCAGCGAATCTCTGCGGTGAAGGGAAACTAGAGTATCTAATTCTTATAAGCAATTCGTTCACCGGAGAAATCTCGAAAAGTTTAGGAAAATGCAAGAGCTTGACTCGGGTCCGATTGAGTAACAACAAGCTCTCGGGTCACATCCCAGAAGAGTTCTGGGGATTGCCTGGATTGTCACTACTCGAACTCTCTGAAAATTCATTCACCGGAATTATTCCGAAGACGATCATCGGTGCGAATAATCTATCGAATCTGCGAATCTCAAAGAACCGATTTTTAGGTTCCATACCCAACGAAATCGGTTCGCTTAAGGGACTGATCGAGATATCCGGAGCGGAGAATGATTTAAGTGGTGTAATTCCTGGTAGCTTGGTGAAATTGAAGCAATTGAGTAGGCTTGATCTCAGTAAGAATCAACTCTCCGGCGAGATTCCTAGAGGTATTCGAGGTTGGAAGAATCTAAATGAGCTCAATTTGGCTAATAATCATCTCTCCGGTGAAATCCCTAAAGAAGTTGGAAGCTTGCCTGTTCTCAATTATCTTGATCTTTCTAACAATCGATTTTCCGGTGAAATTCCGGTGGAATTGCAGAATCTGAAGCTAAACGTTCTGAATCTTTCGTATAATCACCTCTCCGGTAACATTCCTCCTCTGTACGCGAATCAAATCTACGCACATGACTTCGTCGGAAATCCTGCTTTATGCGTTGATTTTGACGGTCTTTGTCGGAAGATCACACGGTCTAAAAACATTGGCTATGTCTGGATTCTCCTATCGATTTTCACACTTGCGGGTTTGGTTTTTGTCGTTGGGGTCGTTATGTTCATCGCTAAGTGTAGAAAGCTAAGAGCTTTGAAGAGTTCTAGACTCGCTGCGTCTGAATGGAGATCTTTTCACAAGCTTCATTTCAGTGAGCATGAAATCGCTGATTGCCTCAACGAACGGAACGTGATCGGATCTGGATCCTCCGGTAAAGTCTACAAAGTGGAGCTTAGTGGTGGAGAAGTAGTAGCTGTGAAGAAACTTAATAAAATTACTAAAGGAGGAGATGAATACAGCGATCCCTTGAATAGAGATGTTTTTGCTGCGGAGGTCGAAACGTTGGGAACGATTAGGCATAAGAGTATTGTGCGTTTGTGGTGTTGTTGCAGCTCTGCTGATTGCAAGTTGTTGGTATATGAGTATATGCCTAATGGGAGCTTAGCCGATGTGCTGCACCACGATCAAAAAGGCGGGGTGTTGTTGGGTTGGCCAGAGCGGTTAAGAATCGCTGTGGACGCTGCCGAGGGTTTAGCATATTTGCATCACGATTGTGTTCCTCCAATCGTGCACCGCGATGTGAAGTCAAGTAATATATTGCTAGATGGAATATACAGGGCCAAAGTGGCCGACTTTGGGATTGCCAAAATTGGTCAGATGAGTGGTTCCAAAACGCCAGAAGCTATGTCTGGGATTGCCGGTTCATGTGGTTACATTGCACCAGGTATTAACCAAAACGATTCCATAAAGTTCTAAGAGAAATCCATCAGAATGAAACATTACTATTCAACTGCATTCTTTTAACATTCCAACTTATATTTCTGAGTTTTAAATTTTGTAGAATACGTATACACACTTCGGGTGAATGAAAAGAGCGATATCTACAGCTTTGGTGTGGTGCTTTTGGAACTGGTTACAGGGAAGCAACCAACAGATCCAGAACTTGGAGATAAAGATTTGGGGAAATGGGTGTGCGCTACACTTGACCATTGCGGTTTAGAACCCGTGATCGATCCTAAACTCGATATCAGGTTCAAAGAAGAGATTAGCAAAGTTATTCACATTGCACTTCTTTGTACGAGTCCTCTCCCTCTAAACCGACCTTCCATGAGAAAAGTTGTGATCATGCTTCAAGAGCTCTCTGGTGCTGTTTCTTGTACCAGTCCAAACGCGTCTAAGAGAGGTGGGAAACTCTCGCCATACTAGTACTAGTTTACTACACACAAGGTTTGAACAACGTTTGAGAATTCCAATATGGGCCGAGTTTGGGTTGGGCCGGGAATAACGATTTGATGTTATGATGCTAGGTGGATTGTAAGATATCAAGAAACAGAAAAGTAGAGCTTTCTAATTAGGTAATAGCTCTTAATATAAAGTTATAGGCGATTTACTACTAAGTTTGGATTATTATATATTTAAATTAACGAAATGTATGCAAATTGCAAGCTTTGGTGATTTGCCCACCCAATAGTCAACCTTTCATTTAGTCATACTCGGGCCCGTAATTACCACATTAATTTGTAAACGGATATGTATTCTAGGGACCGATTTTTTTTGTAGAATTTCTTTAATAACATAGTTTTTTATAGAGTTAAAGTAACTGATAGTGCCATTATAAATTATATCTACTAAGTATCCAAGCATAGACAACATATCTCCGTAATGTGATTGGTTATCTTGATTGTCATCTTGCTGCGCTGTCGATCCCATGAAAACGACAAGCTAACCACAAATTTCCCAACGGACGACACAGAAGTGTAACTTTTTTCATAAATTTGTTTAGTTTGATTACAATAGGTAGTATAACATGTGTTTAAAATTCACATGAGAGACCAGAAAAAAAAAATAGAGGACAAAGAGAAAAATAAATAAAGCTTGAGGTTCCTTGTGATGCATGAGAAGTCTACGTGAAGAAATAGAATAATGACGGGCTTTTTAACTTTCTTTTTCTTTTTATCTATGTATAAAACTACCTTCTTACTTTTATATATTCACTATATTAGGTTTCGTATATATGCGAATTACAATGTAATATTTTATAAACTCGTGGAAAAAACAAAAACAAAAGTTTTAGAAATTTTTTCCTGACATTTACTTATATATTTTAAAAAATTAAAAATAAAATTATAAACACAATCACAATGTACAACATATTTTTACATTTCATCAAACATAAGAAAATTCAATAAAAAATAAAAATTTAGAAAATAAAATAAAATCACCAGTAAAATTATATCTTAATATATTAAAACTGAAATCTTTTGAATAAAATCGTTATTATGTACTTAATAACATGATATATTATTATATTTTTTAAAAAATCCTGATATTTACTATATATATATATATTTTTAAATTATAAACACAATCACAATGTACAATGTACAACTATCTTTACATTTTCACCAAGTAGAAGAAATTTCAATCATATAAGTTCATTTAAAAAAAAATTATTGTTTCTCACTTTCTAGTAAGACGCACTAACGTTCTTCGATAAACATATTTTTTTGTTTAGCTGATCTAGTGTTAGATAATTTTTATTGTTATTTTGAATTTATTTGCTATTTATATTTTGGATGATAGCAATTTTCTGGGAAATAGAAGAAAAACCAATCGAAATAGAAGAAAAATTAATAATCACATATATATATATATATATGAAAAAAATTACGACAACTTCATATAATAAATAAAAATAAAATTTTTAAAATAAAAGGAAGAGATGGTATACCAATAGAATGAACTTGAATCTTGAAAAGTGTTTTGTTTTTTATTTGGAGAATATGAGATTACTTATTTGTTTATACAGAGTTCAATATTTACAAAAATAAGTAATCTTTTTCTTATGAATCTTTTAATATTAATTTATATAATTTTATTTTTTAAAATTAATAATTTATATAATTTTTTATAAATTTTTTATTTGCTGAATAATGATAGTTAATTATCTTTTTGTATAATTTTGTTATAACAAAAAATTTTACATATTTTTTTTTGACACGTGTCAAAATCTGAATTGATAAGAATGATAAATGTCGGGATTTTGTGAGTTAGTAACTTTTAAAACCAAATTTTATATAATAAGATCCTCCATATGTTATATAATAATGTCATCGCAACTTCACTGATAACATGTCAGAGTGTTATGTTAATTCATTTTTCCACATGACACTTAATAATAGTATTTCAAGGACTATATTTTTTTTTGCAATTTCGAGAGTTATCGTGATAACTAATTTTGACAATAAACGTAATATTTTTTTAAAAAAAACCAAAACCATATATACACATATATATATACACTGTATATATATATATATATACACTGTATATATATATATATAATCGCATTTAACTTTATTCTGGAATATTATTTCACAAAAGTTGAAACTAACCAATAATAGAAAAGGGGAAAAATGAAACTAACTACTAATACTTTGCACGACATAAAATTATATTAGATGAGTACAATATACATCAAAAACCAATATCAATATTTTAATGTTTTCTAATATATCAGTATATATGATTCAGTAAAATGATGTATATACTGATGGAGACGTTAAGACAAGAAAAATATGTAGATGTGTAGATTATAAGTATATATAGGCTAATGTTATAATATCTTCAGACCAAAAAAAAAAAAATGTTACAATATCTTTACATACACTCTAGGGTGACATTGGACCTTAACTTCTCTTTCTTATTTTGTGTGTTTACCATTTCACGTCTGAACCCTCACAGACCAGCAACAACACCTTGCCCCAAACCCACGCCATCTCATACTCATTTTTAGATCCTAAATATCAGTAAATTACCATATTAATATTTTTTGTATTAACATATTAACATACACAAAAGACGACCAAAATGTATTTTGTCAATAACTGAATTAAGAATGTTATTGTCAAAAAAGGAAGAACTTCACTCATATTATTCGCTCACAAGTTTTTTTTTTTTTTTTTCATATAATATTTTTGTTTGATCAGTCTTTGTCTACTTCTCTCACACACACCATACTTGCGATGTAGAAGCCAAACTAAACTTAAAAACCAAGCAATCTCTTTTTCTTTCTTTTCTTAATTCAAATCCATTAATTTATTATTCATAATATCACATTACAGTTTCAGAAATAAACTAATGTCTGTTTAATTCAATGCTTTTACTCTAGAAGATACAAGTACGTATCTGTATATGCATACTTGTAAAAAAAACTTTTAATACTTTAATAATGTACATATATGTAAATCTAAAGGTTTGAAAGTTTCACAATTATATATCGTTACACTTCACTTTCAAGTTGTGTTGTAGGTGTACCTCTTCCTTTCATTGTTACTTAGCATGTATGTTTCTACATTACTTTTTAAATAAATCTAAGTCTTTAAATAATACTGTTACTATATGTAGTATATGGTACATTTGCGCACAATCTAAAATGAGGTTTAAATAATATTTCTCTTATGCTAACCTCATCTCTCTCTCTCTCTCTCTCTCTCTCTCTCTCTCTCTCTCTCATAGATAGTACAAAGTTAAAACCAAGTGCAAAAAAGGCCATTTAACTCAACTTAAAAAGTGATGAACAAGAATTTAATTCCTTCCTCCTTCTCAAGATAACCTCAAAGAGTTCTTCTTAGGAAATATATGCTTTAGCTATCTTTAACTCTTTTTCCCTCCTTTCTTCCTCTCTCTCTCTCTCTCTCTCTCTCTCTCTCTCTCTCTCCCATGCCTTTGTTTATTCTGATGAAGTTGTGAGCAGTGAAAGAAGAGGAGAAGAGAGATATGCGCAATAGGAACCTTGGAAACATAAAGCAACATGACTTGGTGCAATGACCGTAGCGATGTTCAGACCGTTGAAAGAATCATTCCATCCCCGACGGCAGCTGAGTCTCCAAGAGGCTCATTACCGGTCTCAAGCCGCAAAACTTGTCCTTCATGTGGCCATAACTTCAAGTTTCATGAACAGGTTCTTGATTCTCTCAATAGCTACATCAAGTTTCTACAATTTGGAAACTGTCCGATGATTGATATTAATTAGTTGATGAATAATTATGTAGGCGGGGATACATGACTTGCCGGGACTGCCCGCTGGAGTGAAGTTCGATCCGACGGATCAAGAGGTACTGGAGCATCTTGAAGGGAAGGTAAGAGACGACGCAAGAAAGCTTCATCCTCTCATCGATGAGTTTATCCGTACCATCGATGGTGAAAACGGCATCTGTTATACCCATCCGGAGAAATTGCCAGGTGATTCTATGTTCTTTTTTTTCTTTGTCAACCCGATTCTACGTTGTTCAATCATCAATTAATTTGTTATTTAATTGAGCATATAATTATATTTCTCATTTTCACATGATCTAAATATGATACATTAAAAAAAAAAGATATTGAAATAGACATAATAATTTAAAATCATTACATACAGACGATCTTTTTCTACAATTGAATTTTAATTTTCCTAAATTTAAACTGTCATTTTATAATTTGATTAGATTTATTTTCAAGCCATGTAATATACAATTTTTAAAATTTATTTACGTTCAAATTATGTTATTCTATTATTGAAAACTATAAAAGGTGAAAAAATTATTGAATCATATTTTGAAAAAAAAAATGTCAATAGAAAATTAGAAATAGAATATATAGCTAATCCTCTTTAGTAATAAGTGTGTAGCTAATTCTTTTTATAAATTAGCACGACGAGTTCACGTGTTTTGTAAATAATATTACCTTGAATTGGTTCTAATGAACTATTTCAATTAATATATAGTTGTTGAAAGAAAATATACAGTGTGTCATCATACCTAATTAAATTAAGCTTGACAGGAGTGAGCAAAGACGGGACGGTCCGGCATTTCTTCCACCGACCGTCGAAAGCATACACGACCGGAACAAGAAAGCGACGTAAAGTCCACACTGATTCAGAAGTCGGTGGCGAAACACGGTGGCACAAGACCGGAAAAACACGGCCAGTTCTAGCCGGAGGAAGAGTGAGAGGTTACAAGAAAATCCTAGTGCTTTACACAAACTACGGCAAACAAAAAAAGCCCGAGAAGACTAATTGGGTAATGCATCAATATCATCTTGGCATCAACGAGGAAGAGAAAGAAGGCGAGCTCGTAGTCTCCAAAGTCTTCTACCAGACTCAACCACGCCAATGCGGTGGCTCTGTTGCTGCCGCAGCCACCGCTAAGGACCGACCTTACCTCCACGGCCTGGGTGGAGGTGGTGGCCGCCACCTTCATTACCATCTTCATCATAACAACGGTAACATCAAGAGCAACGGCGGTGGAGGAGGAACCGCCGGAGCCGGTGAGTATTATCACAATAGTCCGGCTCTTATCTCGTTTAATCAAACAGGTATACAGAGCCATTTGGTTCATGACGCTCAACCTTTTATCCCTTAAAAAGAAAATCAAACTTATATCAATGGTCGTAAAATAAGAGAAGGGTATATAATCTAAGCATTATACTTCGTACTACTATACATAAATTGAAAATAACTTAAATTTACTGTGCAAACTTATATACGGAACTTTTTTATTTCTTTTTGTCATAAATCTCTCTTTATTGCTTTGTACAATTTAAATTCCTTGGACTGATCATGCAAAAATGTATAAATCTCTTCCTTGTCTTTTGGTACATTAATTCATTTTGATATCTTGTCGGCAGAGATCGATTGTGGACTAAATAGCACGATAATTGAATAATTGCAAAAGCTAAGACATAAGAAATATCAAATATGTATGAAAATTAATCGCGCCGTTATACTTTGGACGTCGTCTAATGGTTCAAGAACAACTTTAAAAAGTGTTTAGTGGCACAAAATCAAACTTTTCTACCAAAGGATCCGAGGAATTGAATAAACGACATGAACCACATGAGATTTTACTTAAGAAGCCTCTCTACTTCTTTGCATCCACATCCAAATTCATATCTTGTAGGTTAAGCAACAGATCGTCTGAGCTTAAGTACACCTTGTTCGCCGAGTTTGCTATGGTCTGCGCAATCTCTCTTGCAGCCTCGATCTTCCTGAGCGTGATAAACGCTTGGTTGTTTGCAATTGCTTGACCAATGAGCTGAGCACTCTTGGCTTCTCCCTACACAAGCCACGACAAGTTTGTCACACAACAATTTCGGTCTCAGATTTTAGATGAATGCAAATGTAGAGAAATTCTCTTTACCTGGGCACGGATAACTGCACTTCTCTTGTCTTGTTCAGCCTTCTCAACGATGAACTTAGCCCGCTCAGCCTCTTGAGCGGCCACCTGCTTCGCTTCAATGGCAGCCGTGAACTCCTTCCCAAATGTCAGGGTCGTGATGGACACATCATCAAGCGCGACGTTGAAGTTTGCTGCTCGTGCAGTCAGAATCTGCCTGATCTCCCTACTGACCGCCTAAGAATAGCCCGAAAAATATCGTTGATAACTTCACTAAGAAAGAGGAAAATATATCATATTTATACAGTAACTTGTATACCTCTCTCTGAGTAATTAGCTGGCTTGCATTGTACTGAGCAACCACAGCTTTCAAGGTCTCGTGGATTATAGAAGGCAGAACTCTCTCGCTGTAGTTCTCACCAAGGCTTCTGTAGATTTCAGGTAACTGGTCTGCCATAGGACGAGTGAGAACCCTAAGCCCAATCTTCACCTGAACGTGTCAAAATCCACAAAATTAGAGCTTACAAAGTTGTGTGTCGACATTACACCACAGTGGCACATATGCAAACCATATGATAGTTGAAGCGAAAGACTTCACATTCCCTAAATCCTCAAAACAAAAGTGACTAAAAATGGGAGGAGTTGAAGCAGAGTACCATCTGGAGATCACGGCTTCCGGATGTACTCTCAACAAGGTAGGGTCGAGCGCGAACGTCATAGATGACCGGCCTTTCGAACCAAGGAATCATAAGGTGTGTACCCTCTGGGTAAACCTGCGTAATAACAAGGTTACCAGCTACATGCTTGTGAATTAAGAAGACTGTTATTACGCTCAATGAGAACAGTGGAACAACAAGATCTCATGACTGATAACAAAACATAAACTACAAATGAACCTGAGTGAACAGCATTTCGCAAATGATAATCAGACTTTAACTAACAAATCAACCTAGACAATTTCATCCAAATGTCACGAATCGCAAAGAAGTCATTGGGAAAATACATTCGCTACAAACTCAAAAGACAAAATTTGAAGAAACACTGACTAACCTTATCTTTAATACCAACTAAACGATTGAACACGATGGCACGATGTCCTCCGTCAACATTGTAGAGACTGTGTGTGGCACCGTAGAGACCAAGCCCACCAATAATCCCAACCTTAAGCAACGCAGAAATGGCACCAGCACCTGGTACCTTCGGAACTTTAACGTTGTTGAGATTCATCTTCTTTTCTCTGTAACAATCCCAATACATAAATATTTATCAAAATCCAGGTGTAGCGGAACACACTATACAAGCAGGTACTCAACATTCAGTTATGCAACTTCAACTTGAAGATATCCAAAAGAGTCAAAAAGTAACAAAATCAAGTCAGATTCAGCACATGAAGCCATAAGAGATAGCAACTTTAACGAACACCCATGCTAGGCTTCTCAGAGTACTTCTAATCAAATAGTAATACTCGCATTATTGGTATGACAACGAGGAGTACTTGGCAAATTCGAGCAAAACAATCTCACCCACCTGCGAAATTCAGTTGTTCGCTCAAATTTCTATAGAAATCGATCGATACCAACCCATTAAACAAAATCAGTGCAAAATGGCGAGAAGTGTACCTGAAAACTTTGCTCAAGTCGCGGAGAGAGGAAAGGGAAGATCGTGAGAAAGGGGTTTAGGGTTTAAGCTCTCTCACTTCTATTGCAGAAATCGGAAATGGGACGGTGTCGCAATTTTCGTTTTGGAAATGAACTTTGGGCTCACGTCATGGTCAATTAGATGCTTTAGATGGGCTTAATGGTGAATGAGAATACTTTATTGGGCTTTATTTGGATAAGCCCATGTAGAGAATATCAGACACTTGTCATCGCGGCTAAACATGCAACGGAACATTTGTCGAGTTAAGTCGCAGAAGGATCAAAGAGGCCTAGTGTCGCCGCGTCTCTCTTATGTGTCACCTTGTTTCCTCTTGTCTCTATATTTTTCATAAGTTCTTTTATTTTGTTTATAAAAGAAGATTTTGGCTGTATCTGGGTACGCTCTTCGATCACATCGCCAACATATTTAATTTACGACACTGGTGATGTAATGATGTGTTAATTGTTAAATTTTGATTTTCTTCTCCCGTTTAAGATTAGTTATATATCATTGTTAAGACATTCTATGATTCTAAGACGATGATAAAAGATAAGTCTAGTAGAGTTCTTCTATATGGATAATGTGAGGCTAAAAATGAGATATATACATTTGATTTTGTCGTGTTTTGGCATATGCGGAGAGTGAGCTACGCGCATGAACATTAAGCGACACTTGCTCAAGCTCATAGACTGACGTGTAAAAAACATAGACTCATGACCCCATGCAAACCCAATCTTAGGTGGCACAAACATTGAGCTCACTCGACAATATATAAACTCCTTCTAAGTCCCGTTCTCTTCATCCATCTCTCACAACAAACAAAAAGAAAATGGTTAAGCTCGGCAATCTCCTCGTTGCAACGTTCGGGGTTCTCCTCGTTCTTAATGGCTGCCTTGCGAGGCAATCTCTCGGGGTTCCTCCTCAGCTGCAGAACGAGTGTAACCTTGATAACCTAGACGTTCTCCAAGCCACCGAAACTATCAAGAGTGAGGCCGGTCAGATCGAGTACTGGGATCACAACCACCCTCAGCTCCGATGTGCTGGTGTTTCCGTCGCTCGTTATGTAATCGAACAAGGCGGTCTCTACTTGCCAACCTTCTTCACTTCCCCAAAAATCTCCTACGTTGTTCAAGGTCTATATCAATCTTCACACACATAATACCCCTTCCAATCAAATATGTATATATATATATCTTTTAATGAAGATACAATCGATTAACTGTACGATATCTCTTTTTCTTTCTATTTATAAAATTTATTTACAGGAACGGGTATTAGCGGAAGAGTGGTCCCTGGATGTGCGGAGACCTTCATGGACTCGCAAGGACAGCAAGGACAGCAAGGACAGCAAGGACAGCAAGGACAGCAAGGACAGCAAGGACAGCAAGGACAGCAAGGACAGCAAGGACAGCAAGGACAGCAGCAACAACAAGGGTTCCGTGACATGCACCAGAAGGTGGAACATGTCCGACACGGAGACGTCGTTGCCAACACTCCAGGATCTGCCCATTGGATCTACAACTCCGGAGACAAGCCACTTGTCATCATCGCTCTTCTCGACATCGCCAATTACCAAAACCAACTCGACCGCAATCCTAGAGTAATCATACATACACAAGACGCACATTTAGTGTTAGAAAATCTACAATATCAGTTTAATTAATACATACATGTTTTGCATTTGTTGATTCTATGTTATAGGCGTTCCGTTTGGCCGGAAACAACAAACAGGGTGGCTTTGGCGGTTCGCAGCAACAGCAAGAACAGAATAACATGTGGAGCGGCTTCGACCCACAGATCATAGCTCAGGCTTTGAAAATCGACATTCAGTTGGCTCAGGAGCTTCAGAACCAACAAGACAGCCGAGGAAACATCGTTCGTGTTAAAGGACCTTTCCAGGTCGTGAGGCCGCCTCTGAGACAGCCCTACGAGAGCGAGGAGTGGAGACACCCACGTGGCCCACAGGACAACGGCCTTGAGGAGACTATCTGCAGCATGAGGTCCCACGAGAACATTGATGACCCTGCTCGTACCGACGTGTACAAGCCCAACGTAGGTCGTGTGACCAGCGTCAACAGCTATACCTTGCCCATCTTGCAGTATATCAGGCTTAGCGCCACTCGTGGCATTATCCAGGGTGTAAGTACACTTTTCTTTCATTATAAATTTAGGGATATCAACCTTTTCTACCAAAAAAGATAAATTTGGTATATCCTAAATTATTTAAGAGCGTATACAAATTTAAAAATTAAAATAAATTTAATAGATTGTTGTATAGAGATATATCCATATATCCAAATATATCCTATCCATATACATATCAAAATTATTTTTATTACATTTACATATATGGTTAATATTTTCGTCAGAAAACAATATATTAATTGTTTTTTTTTGGCAAAACACACTAAAATCGGAGGCTTATGTGACGAATGACGTGATCACATGCTCTTATCAAATGTTATAGAATGCGATGGTGCTTCCGAAATACAACATGAACGCGAACGAGATCTTGTACTGCACTGGAGGACAAGGAAGGATCCAAGTGGTGAACGACAACGGACAGAATGTGTTGGACCAGCAGGTGCAGAAAGGACAGCTCGTGGTCATCCCACAAGGGTTCGCATACGTAGTCCAGTCCCACGGAAACAAGTTCGAGTGGATCTCTTTCAAGACTCATGAAAACGCGATGATCAGCACTTTGGCGGGTCGAACCTCGCTCTTGAGGGGATTGCCATTAGAGGTCATATCAAATGGTTTTCAGGTCTCTCCCGAGGAAGCTAGGAAGATCAAGTTTAACACCCTTGAGACCACCCTGACTCGATCCGCTGGTAGGCAACAACAGTTGATCGAGGAGATCGTCGAGGCTTAAATAAATCGTTTTTCTTTTTCCTAATAAAGTATGGTCAGTTTGTAATCATGTCCCTCTGCCTTTAACGTCTGTGTAAACTATGTGTCTGCGGCACCTTACTTGTAAAACCACTTTCTTCTCATAAATAAAGGGAAGTTTCGAGTTACATATATATGTTGCGGCAGTTTTTTTTTATTTAAGTTCGATTCTTTCCACAAAAAAAAGAAGAAAGTAACGGTAGAATTTTGTCTCTTTAATTTGTTCAAATTTTTTTTCTTCTTTAATCAGAAATTTATGGTAGAAGGTTCGAGTTAATTCGTAGTAATACAGAGAGTATTATTGTTTTTCATGCTTTTACGTTTTGTTGAAATTACGGCATTGTAGTTTATGTGGGCCTGACGGAGGTCCAAACGTTTAAAATTCTGTTACGTTTGGAAACGATGTCCTAGTTTATTGTGATAAAAAAAGATTACCCAATTCGTCAACAGTCCTTTAAATCCCGTTAAAATCCTGCGTTTATTCCTTCGTTTAGGGTGAATTTCTAAAAAGATATGCCGATCTTTTTATTTTCGGATAAAAAAATGCAAGAACTTTTTTCATTCTCCGTTTAAAACTTATTTAGTTATTTTTGTTGATTAATATATATCCTAGGTCTAAAATGTTTTCGGTTTGGAACATAGGACTTAACAACCATTAACAGACAAAAATTGTACATACGGGCTCATCTTCTTCTCCAAATGGAGACAATCGATGATATGAATCGAGGAGGAAGCAGTTAGTTTCGTGTTTGCGAAGATAGTTGACATCAATTAGCAAAAATGAGGCATCTGCTTATCATGTTAGGTTTGTGACTGTTCAAAAGGGCATGGTGATTGATCCGGATTTGATGAAACGAGGTATTTTTTTACAGAAATAAACGAGGTATTAATAACGAAAAAAAGTTCGTTTATTTTTCTTCCGGAAATAAATAGCGTATTTTTTGGTAATTTTTCCACTTTAATTTATAACGAAAAAAAGAAAAATCCATTCTTTCCAAGGAATATCCAATTCTTCTTTTTTTTTTTTTTTTAATTTGCTGTATTAATCTCCATTACATAAATCCAATTTACTCTACCTTGGATTTAATCTACTCTCCCGGAGAAAAGGTTTGATTAGTTCCGATTTTTGAAGTGAAAAGTAATGTTGGATTTTGTGTCCTGAAAAAAAATTGCTTGGCACTCCAAGATTCATCCCCATGTTGTCTCTTTTAATGTTTATCAGAAGAGAGCCTGGAAGAGCTTCTTTCTTGTTCCAAACTCTCAAGTACAAACTTCACAGCTACACGTAACTCACTAGCAATGATACACTCTTCGTAATTTATTAAGACTACGAGCATCCCCACGATTAGATAGTCAAAAAGAGTTTCTTAACCACAATATATTATTATTTTAATCTAATTCAAACAATAAAATATTTGAAAAACAATATTAAATCATTCATAAAAAAATATGTGGCATGAGAGTTTCTCTTGAATTTCTTATGGATTCCCATTTGAGATGATCTAAGAAACTGAAGCAGGAAAAACCAATTGGGCCTTTCCAGTTGGGATTCTTTACTTGTTACAACAACCAAATGACGAGCTTTTAATAATATGAATATGTAAGATGACCGATGACGATAGATAATGAGTATCTACAATATTTTTTACAACAAAGAAAACTAATTATAATTAACGATAATATTTATAGCAAAGGGTTTACATATAATTTTCAAATGAAGAAAATCTAAAAGCAAGCTAATAATAATAATCTCCTAATAAGCAACCTAGAATCACAAACCCTATACCCAAATGCCACACAATTTATATGTATAATAATGTAAATCTATAGATGAAATAATTGTTTGTAAATTACGAATCAACAAATCGGCCAAACCCTTGAATAGTATGTTCAATGGAAATGGATGAGATTATCGGTCTCAAAACTCAAGCAACCACATTCCATGTGAAGATCAGAAACCATACCACCATCCGATGATGATCCCATACATGTCTTGTCATGCTCCAAACTCGTCATGTCTGATGACAACAAAATCTTCTCATAATTCTGATGATGATCATCAGTGATGTTGACACTGTTGTTGTTGTCGACGTAAAGCAAATTTAGCAAGGACTCGTGATCAGGGCCATGGCTCGACGACGAGGACAGCGAACCGATAATCATCTGCTCCCAACCACATGCTACGGTTTGATGATGACAATGTTGATGATAGGGATGGTCGGTGGTCCTTGAAGGCTGCTTCGTTAGCTGCTCCCGCTGATCACAATCTTGGATTTTCATCTTCTCTTGTTGCTGATGATGTGGAGGAGACGATAATAAAGGTGGCAATTGATCATTGTTGTAATTAGGGGCGTAATTAAGATCCGGAGCGTCAATGATTTCAAGCCTTTGAGTCTGATGATCATTGTTATAATTATTGTCTTGTAGTGATGAGTCTCTGCCTTTGTTAAACACTCTGCACAAGACCCAGTCTTCCTGTGTCCACATACCGACAGAAAATGAGAGGACATTGTCAAAAAAAAATATCATATAAACGTATGTATAATAAAAATGCATGAAATGTTACGTTACGTGCGGTCTCGTGCATGCTAATGACCAAACATGCATTAAAGCCACTTTTGTCTCTTCCATTTATTATTATTTTATGTTTTCTTCTGCATATATTTGTCATTCTTTGTACTTGCTGCCATCTCATCATGCGCCAATGCCATGCACACCCATGCATTCATATATACGTACATATATACATACACTGATGCTTGGTTATATATGACTTTAATAAAAAAATCAAACGATTCTTGCGCGTATGAGATCTATCTACGTTTACATTTGTAAGGAATCCTATATTGAACTTTAAAAAATGGACCTAATTAACACTAGTACCTATAAAAAAAAACTTGATAATCTATTTATTTGCCATATATTTTGTTTGAGTTATATCTCATAGATCGTCTATATTGTTCCGAATGCATGTAAATAAATACGATATAGTAATGGATTATGACGATTTATGATGCTTCTAAAATTAATAGATAGGCTGAGTTAATCTTTCTCTATTGAGCTAACTTATATATTATGATTATCAACCCAAATAGAAGAGAAAAAACACACTACGATAACTCCCTTTTTCCTTTAAAAATTACTTTTGGCATAAAAGACCAATACGCTGGTACCATTAATTAATTTGGTATCTATATCTATGCACGGGACATCAACGAATAGACACATGTCGTCGTAATTAAGTTTAATTAGGCCTTGCAAGTAATGTTTATAATTACCACGTAATTATTTTGAAATGATGATTAATAATAATGGTTAGTAGTATCAAAGAGAGAAGGAACAATTGTTGGGATATATTCAAGTACCTTAGGTGGGATGTTAGGACACTCAAGACGGAACTCATGCATGATCCAAGTAGTTTTTATCCCATTTGGTGCTCTGTTCCTGTAGAATACCAGTGTTTTTCTCATCCCTACCAATTGCCTCGTACGTGGATCCATCACCGTTCGATCTTTTCCTGTTGCTTTCCAGTATCCGCTTATTGTTGCTCTGTTTGTGCGATATCCAGTCGCATATTTTCTATCGCGAAAACTGAAGAAGTACCATTCCTTTGCGTTCAGCTTTGCCACATCTTTACACAACATACCAAAGGTAGAAAACTGTAAGAATAAAATTATATTCTAAATATTTACTATATATTATGTAAAATAATAGAGTTAATCACAAACGATTGTCCGGTTACCACTTTTCAATTATTTTTTCTTAATGAAATGTTTATATAAGTGTAATTATTTTAGCATTAGATTGGAAAAAGGAAAAATAAATAAAGTAAGAAGTATTTTTAATCAATAGAAACATACTAAAAAAATTATTTAGAAGTTCGAATATATGTTAATTTTTTTTGATAACCGGATGATCATAAACAGATACTCAAAAAATAATACCTAAAACCTGTTTTTTATTTTTATTTTGCCATTTAACGCCCATAATAGTTAAAAGAAATTAAACTCCCGTCTCCCAACCTCCTGGTAAAAATTTTAGCCAATAGACACCATAACACCAATCAGGGTTAAAGGTTAATGTCAAAGTTAATAGGCTTTCTATTTATAAACAGTGATATGTCAAAGGTTAATGTGATGACATAAGACTTGTGATGTAGACAAGACAGAGGATGGGAGACATTGTATTATTAGTTTTGGCAAAAAATAATTACGATTTTGACTTCAACGGAGGAAATTATTGCTCTCTCAAATATTCCTCCTATAGTCCTATCAGTTTCGCATTAATTTGATCCTTAAACCAAGAAGATAATGTGATGACTACTTATAAAAAGGATTCCTGTATTTTGCCTTAATTGAGAAGAAGAGTAATAGACCGCAATTTCTTTTTCGGAAACATAATTATCATCAACCATATCCTAAATAGTATATATTGCCTGTTATCCTAAATAGTATATATATATATATATATATATTTATATTTATATATATATTCGACTAATTAAAACAAGATCGTGCTGGTCATGAAAGTAACTAAAGATTTCTTGAGTCTCTAAAGTTGCTTGTGATATGGGGCAAAAAAAGGTCTTCGTGTTTCCACAGGAAGCCTACTTTTTTGTTTATTCTCTTAAAACATTTTGATTAATGTTCTTTAATGCAACAAATTAACTAACTTTGTTTTTTATTCCCCGCACGTTATCTTATTTAACAAGGTCCCGAAAAGTCAAAATTACGAAGACAACTATATAAAAAGTTAAGAGAAAAAATATGACAACAAGATTCTCGGTCCCCTTTTGAATAAAGCTTCCTTAATTTCTCAAGGTATAAAACAAAGAACCACAAACAATAATGAAATTCAGTATAAGCATACAAACATTACACATATATGAATATATATATATATATATATATTGTTCTAACTATTTATTTAAATTTGTAATCTCATTTACGAGAACTCTCTAATGATCCGTTTTTTTACCAATATATATATATATAACGACAGCTGTGGACCTGTGGTTATATATATTTTGCCTCTTTTGTATAGCCTCCAGACTTTTATTTATCATTAATAAATCTAAACATTTTATAAAAACAAACTAGCATGCATCTCAAATAATTAAGACACTACTCGGATAATGTCTTAAACTATTATTAATGCAACTCTAATCAATCTAAAAATCTAATAGCTTTAATCTTTCAAATAGATCTGTAAATTAATATGTATATGTACAATCATTATTATACACAGATGTATGTATCTATGAGTGTATACATGTAAAATAGTATCTGACTAATTCACATACGTAAACATCATCTAGTTGTATAACACTAATATGTTATATATATATATATATATAAAATACTAATCGATCCCGCGAATAAAATCTGATTTTAAGAATCTGTTTCTTTTTACGTTCAATTAATTTCAAGAATAATTTTTTCAATGGAAAGTTTCAAGAATCTTTACGAAAGCAATTTAAAACCCACAAAAACCAGGAGTGGAAAGAGCATATATACACATATAATTATGTATACACAAACAAACTCATAGACACATAGTTAGCAATCCAAGGTACAAATATAACTAAATTTCAGAATTACTAAATCAATATGTTACCCGGAAGCTGCCATGGCTCACAAATATGCAAGTCAATTTCCACAAGATCAGTAGCATCCTTTAAGGCTTCATCAACTTCATCATCCTCAACATCACCGTGATCAGATTTGGCCCTAATCTTGTTGCAAAGATAATGGCAAACCAACTCTTCATCACTTGGATGAAACCGAAAGCCCGGCGGCAATTTGGACCCAATATCTTTCAAACCCATTATGTGAATATTTTTTTGCTTAATAGCTATATGTAAATGTAAAAACCTATAGGAGAATTAGTAGGGCATGCAAAGGTTCAAAGATAAGCTTAATGGCAAAGGAGGAAGAGGGGAGAGAGGGAGAGAGAGAGAGAGAGGGGGGGGAGAGGGGTGTGTGTAGATACATATATAGGTTTAATTATGTATATATTTATAGTTAGGGGGAATTAACTTATATAATGTATGGAAATAGAATAATATATAACATGCATGTAGCTAAGGATGGAAGATGACAAGTTAGAGTTTCTTACAATATTGTACGATTAATTGGGTCCATGCTTGTGTAATATATGTAGTTAGTTATGGTGGGAAGTTTCAAGAAAAACCAAAGTCACAAGAAATCTTAGTTGTGAGGTGTCTCATGGGACACTATTACCCAATATTCTCTTTTGGTTTCATTGTTATCCACTTCGGTAAAACAGACCAAACTTTTCCCTTCTTTTTCTTATTGTTCTAATAACCGTTTACACTTGAAGATAATGTTTATTTTTAATGTAAATATTCGGTAAATTCCGAATGTATAGATCAATCACTAGTTTAAAATTTAGATTACTCAGTACTTTTCACTGATAGGATCATATCTCGAACCTATACGTACTACGAAATCTAATGAGTTTTTGATTAATGAAAAATTTACTTTTTATGTAGTCAATAAAAATGTCTAATATTAGTTAGATTTAGTCTACAGATTTACTTTAATCATATACACACTACAAGATTAGTATGAATCTAACATTTTTCATATCAAAACATCACTAGGAAAGTCATAAGACAGTTGATTATTTGCTGCCAACAATTAAATAGTATCATTAGCCAAAAAAACTTTACGTTTCAAGTGTTGAATCAATTATTATTGGCCATATATATATATAGGAAATTTAATACTATACTCTAACTGGTCATATTGTGATCCTCTATAGCCATATGAACCTAATTAGTATGTCAAATAATATTTTTTTCTTCTGATTTGAAATCAAATCCAAAGGAAAAGGAGTTGGCAAAGGATGATGTAAACTTGTAAACGAGCATGCAAGAGTATACATATATAACTCTTACTAAAAGGAATTTATTTATGGAATTTATTTTAAAAAAAATTAACATTACTTTATAATGCTTGATTTTTTCCTGTAACCAATGTTTTTAAAAATTAACTCCATGGTAAGGGCAACATCCTTTATGTAGGTCTGAGAAGCTCCCGAAGGTGATATCCCCCTCTATGCAGAGTTTGAGTCTTTATGGGCTATGGAGTGTCTCCTTTCGATATATAGAACCAATATTAGGAATCTTCTTGCTTTGTTAACCATTGATCTTTCTCTTGCTTTGTTAACCATTGATCTTTCCCTGAAAAACTCTTTAATTTTATCGTGATTTTTAAAATTTTTTTATGTAAATGAAACTCTTAGGTATAAAAGCCTCCGTAAAAGTTCTAAAAATTTACATTTTATAAAAAAAAATTTTGGTTTTCCTTTAAATTGTATCGAGTTAATTTCAATAAGATAAATTTTTTTGAAATGACCCACGATTGCAGCGAATTTCGTAAACTTTTAGAATTTAAAAACTTTTTTTTCTTCTTTTTGTCTTACTTATATTATACGTTGTAACAATGTCGATCGGTGCTGATTATAAGATAAGAAAGCAAGAAAACGCGGTTTTTTTCTTATATATGCTCGTATGTACCTAATTGGTTTTTTTTAAAAAGGATATTCTTATCTATATTTTAAAATTTTAATGAAATTAATGGAGACTTTGTTAAAAATATATAAGAAAATCAATTGATGATTTAATACTGAATTAATTTGTCATTAATTATGGTTCGTATTATTAGATTAGACTAAATACACTGATTCATTTTAACTAATAAGTTGACATTAATTCTTAATTCTTAACCAATTAATCTACGCCTAACATGCAAACGTGCCATATATATGTGACGAAGGCCAATTTATTTAAAACGTTAGAGACAATATACCTCCAATATGTAAGAATGTATGCGTTCCAAATATCAATCAATAGTTACCAGGTCAACTATATATAATATGCACGATTACATATATAATATATACACATTAATTGTTATAAAATAGTTCAAAGGCTTGCTCATGATATCCCAAAAAAAGTTCTGTGATCTTTTGTCTCCGTCTCGGTATGTAGGTTTTCTCGTCTGCTTTCACTCTATAGTCATATATCGCTATCTCACGGTTTCGTTCTTTATCACGGAAAGTTTGTAAAATTATAATTCCACATCATGCCACCAAATCATTCGTGGAGCTTCGCCACCAAACCATTCGTGGAGCTTCACCACCAAAAATTGTTTGACAAACTACGATAATTTTTTCTTTTTTTTTTTGCTAATAAGCGTATAATTATCTTAAAATGCGATTACAACCCAAATAAATCGAGAACTCGATGCCAAGACGTCCGAGATTGAGACATAATTAGGAATAGAAGCATGACCAACAAGAGATAGAAGGTTACAATCAAGGAGAATAACCTTCAAAAGGGCAAGGTCTTCAGCTATAGATGCCGATTGAACAATCAATATAAAGATATTTATCTTAAAGTCTATTATAGTTACGCGCGTGCCACTAGTTAGTTACATAAAAAAATTACGAATCTATATTTTTGTCTTTTAAGTTTACGGATGAATTTGATGTGAAATTACCAATGTTTTAAAATTAGAGATGCATGCCGTGAATCGCAAGACCGTTATATTGAGTTTCAAGAGTATATATTAGATTAAGTTATGAATTTTAAGATTGTTGAAAACTCTTCACACACACATATATATATATATATATATATATATATATATATTATTTAGGCGAACTAGCTAGCCAATCTGTAAAATTAAGAGAAGCAAGAGTAGATTCAATAGAGGTTATTCAAAACCAAAAATCGTACGATGCAAAACTTTTTCTTTGACGCCGGTACATATGTATTCATCACACATTTTAATTAATTTAGTAGCATATATATGTAGTATATGTTAATTCACATCGGTAATCAAACTGTAATTATGTATTACATATGATCAATACAAATTGGTCGTAACTTAAGGCAGATTTGTAGCCACCTTTATGTTGCAATTTATGACCAATTTACGGCAAAATTACCAGTAAATTTTCCAACAAAAGCACACTAATAAGCTAACATTGTCGGGTAACAGTTTTTTCCACGAAAACGCCGTCCCGTTCTTTGAGGGGTTATAATAGTAATATTTTAATTTTCAAAAAGATTGTAACATTTTTTTTCAAAAAGATTGTACTATGCTAGAAAAAAAAAGATTGTACTATATGTAAAATAATATTATTTATAACTAAAATTATTATTTAAAAAATAATAATGGATCAAATTTTTCAATACTATCTTGAAGAAAAACATATGCATATATAATATGTGTATATTATATGTACACGTCATTTACATATTAGGAAAACAGATAAATTTTGAAAATAGTAACAATTGATGGGAGTATGGGTCCACTAATGATGAACATGATACCGAAAACACAATGAACTTTGAACAAAACTCATTTGTTGATGTTTCGGAAAATCTTGGATTTATTTCAGAGACTGCCACAATAATTGAGGTGTAGACAAAACTCAATTTTGTCATTATGTTTCCTATGTTTCTCATAGTTATTGGCAGATGTACACATACATATATACACAAAACGCGTTTATAATATATATTTATTAGGAAATGACTTACGCATTGCGTGAGTTTAAACAAATATAATAAATTATACAACATTATATAAATAATATATATCAAAATGATTATATATTTCACAAAGTTTAATAGTTTAATAGTTTGTTATACAAAGTTTAATGAAATATATATAAACTTTATATAGTGAAATATATAATCATTTTGAAATATATAACACTATGTTGTATTTTTGTATAGTTACAACACTATATTTAATTATCTAAAGTAAATAATGATAGTTACATTATTATTTAATAATTTAAAATAATATAGTTTAATAGTTTTTGTATTTTGGGATCGTCTTCTAATAATTATATTTCTATCAATATTTCACAAAGTTATTACAACTTATTATATATTTCAAAACTAATTAACACTTCTATAAAAAAGAATTTCATGAAATTGTGATAATGAAAATACATGAATAAATAAATAAATATTCTAAATTTTGGTTGAGTCATCTTAGAAGAAGTGGAGAGACTCATATAGATCGTCCAATAAAAAATTCATACATTGCTTTTCACATTACATTGAAAGCATAAGATGGGAAAATAGAGAAGTGATCTTACATTTGTCATTGACTCTATACTCCCAACTACAACAGTTATATATAAGAGAAAATCTTCTTTACTATATAAGATTGTGATGCCATTTAAATTAGTCTAATTATATTTGTTTTGTTAATATATAGTTATATTTAGTTAATGAAATTAAATAAGACATACGGAAAAAATTATAATTTTTAGGGGGTAAACATTAATTAATTTAAATAAATTAATATATATATATATATATTACATTAAAGAAGTGATCTTACATTCGTCATTGATTTTATGTTCCCAACTACATCATATATATAAAAGAGAAAAAATCAACCTGAAAAGAAAAAATAAATTAATATAAATATAGCACTATAAAGAAGTGATTTACATTCGTGAGATGTTATATGCTCTAACTAAATCACTTGTATAAAAGTAAAAAATAACATTAAAATAAAAAAATTGAAATTTGCATTGTAATAATTATCTTACATTTAATAGGGGTTATCTGCTCGTACTACATCACTTATATAGAAGAGGAAATCAACGTGAAAAGAAAATCAATTTGAAATTTTTCTAATTCATTAATTAGTTATTGCAAATTGTATTAATGAGTTAAGTTATGGTCAATCAAGAGAAATTATTATCTTTGTAAATGTTTTTTGTTATATATGTTTGTTTTAGGAATGAGAATATCAAAAGGTAATCGCTTATATAGAAAAGGGAATCAACTTGAAAAGAAAAACAATTTAAAATTTTCTAATTAATTAATTAGTTATTGTAAATTGTATTGATGAGTTAAGTTATGGTCAATTAAGAGAAATTATTATCTTTGTATATGTCTTTTTGTTATATATGTTTTTTTTAAGAATGAGAATATCAAAATGTAAAATAGAGAAATAATTAAAATAAAGGATGACAAATTATAATAATTGATTTCTTTTATATATTTATTTTGTTAAATTATTGTCAAATTGTAATAATTGATTTTAAATGTGTAATTAATAGAAATTATTATTCTTATATATGTTTATTTTAGAAATGAGAATATGAAAAGGTAAAATATAAAAATAGTTAAAATAAAGGTTAAAAAAAGGATGACACGTGTCAGCATGTGGTTAAGTGAACTTTACTATGATATACACACAAAAACGACGCCACGATCTGAACTTCATTTTTGTAGGTGACTTTAATTTAGTAGAATCTTGGAAAAAATATACTACTATATACTATAATTGATTTGATCATATGCTCTTCTATATTAAGATGGTATAGATCACATACTAAATCATCATTTAAATCATCCTTTTATTATTCTATATTGAAAGGTTACTTGGATTGCTAATAAAATCAAGCTGAAACGAAATCACTATATATGAGTAATGAAAATAACAATCATACTATTATATAGATCAGATGTGATAAAATAGAAAGGCCTATCCTTGAGGGTTGTGTCTATTCCTGATGGGGAAACCTTTTAATGCGCTGGATCTTTAATAATTATGCTTATGGTGGATCCTGTATCACCCTCTATAATTAGTTCAGTTGTATATACTTAGATGATGTCCCATAACATAAGGGGATTAAAATATTATTATTTGAAGTCTTAAATAAAAAAGAAAATTATTTTAAAGTTGAAGATTACTAATCGTACGTGTTTAGTCCGAATTTTTATTTGGTATGCATTTCTTACAGTTTTTAAATAATTTCGCTAGCTTTTAAAAAATAATTTCCAAAATAAATATCATTTAATATAGCGATTTGGTTTAATTTCAATTTCCATTCATATTTAGGTCTTTATTACATATACTTAACTTTTAAATAAATGCAGGTTTTGGACTATTTTTTCATTTTTCGGTTACATTCAAATTCAGAATTTTTTTCTGGATATACAAATGAGAAGTTCATTTAAATTATATTAAAATATTGTTAAATTTTTATAAACTTATTTTGGTTTGGTTCATATCATCAGAAATCGGTTAATTTTGTTTATGAATATATATATATATATATATGTGTGGTAATAGAATTTTATGGAAACGAAAAAGGATGAAAGTTACAAATCAAAAGGAAAAAGTCTTTGACACTATCGATCAAACTTTGGTCATGCACGGATGAACATTATATATGATATCATAAAATCAAATCATGTGAAAGATATAAATCTATGTTTTTGTTTTCTATACGTCAAGGTAAGAGTTGTAGGTGTATCATATATAAAAAAAAATTATCATGCAAACCCTTAATTAGAGGGAGCCAAATGCGGCGGGGAAATTGGTGAGCCGTCTCTTAGGTTACACGTCCTTCCATTGCTCGAGAAATTACAGATTGCTTAGAATTTAAGAAATTAAGTCAACGGTTCATACAAAAATTTCATTAGTGCCGTTATGATGGCCCAACCGGTATTTCACTAAATTGTTACAGTATTATGTTATTTATGGGATCCCGGGTCAAACAATTTCATAATCTACATGGTAAAAAAATCATCAGTTTCAAGAAAAATATTTGTTTTTGTCTACTATTAATAAGACAATCCTATTAAAGATTCTCTAATATTGTATTCTCATGTAGTAAGTAAAAATTTACCAAAATGAATATATAACAGTATTTTCAGCGAGCGATGTGGTCGGATAGTTGAGAGCTTAGGGGCATGCCGATTATGCTGGGAGCTCTTTTACTGGTGTTAGGTCAATCGTTTATAGTGTAACATTTTATGCTTATTAGAAAATTCGGTTAACATGCTATCGACAACTATACTAATCTAGACGATTAGTTACACTTAATTAGGTCCCTATTACTGCTCTAGTATAAAAAAGATCGAAATTTTTTATAACAAAAATGATATTCATTTTACAATGAATAAGATGATATTAAATTGTAAATCAAGCTGTGTTAATTAGTGGTAGTGTTATGTTAGATCGGAATCAGAGATTAATCACTAGCATACATATTATGTAACATATGTCTCTTAGATACAATATGTTCTTACATCAAAACAACAGGTACTATGCGAATTTGAATCTGGATAATATTGTATCGAAGACAGTACTATCAATCACTATATATATCCATATTATATGGTATTTGTTTCGTTCCGGATGGAAAAGCTACCTAACAATTAATAGGGCAAACAAAAAAATGAGTTTTTCCCCTTCAACATCGATCGGATCATCATATCATGTTATTTTCTTGTACAATTGACGTGTAACATCTTGAAGAGTGAAGTTATACATCATGTTAGAATTATATTATACCTATAATATAAGAACGGTTAGCTAAACAACAAAGATCAGATGTATAACTACTAGAGTCAATGCAAAATATATTTCGAGTTATTGAGCATAAAAACTTGCAATATTTTGAAGCTAGTAGACTCTCAGGTTAAACACGATACCTTAACTCTAACTTAATTCTAGTTCTGAACATTTATTTAATTTAATAATAATAATTTCATATCAATAGTAATATCAATTACTCTAGTTTTGTTGACCATATAAACATCACCATATTTAAAAAAAAAATTAAACACTAGTTATATAGATGCTATAAATTAAAACGAAATATATATATATATATATATATATATGGGCTCCATGGATAACAACATAACAGCATATATGATATCATCTAGAAAGAAAAGTATACACGACATGAACACGTATATATGTAGATTTGGAGTAACCAATCCCGCGAATGGTGTGCACAAATACACGCTCATAGGTATACGAGAGAGATGTATTATTGATGAAAAATGATGGGAATAAGGGTAAATTCGTGGAGAAGAGTTTATTGCCAAGTAAGGAAGATTATGTGTGTTTGATTGGAGAAAGAGTGACGGATTTAACATTCTTTGTCGTGATCTAATTATTCGTCTTTCGTATTCCTTAGCAGCCTTCTTCTACATATAGATATTATATATTGTCAAAACTCCACATTTTTGTTGTCTTTTTATTAGTATTAATTATTGTATGGAATTTTGGAGCATCTCCATAAATTAATCACAACTTACAGAAATATAATGATAAATTTTGTCTTATAGTCTTTCAACATTAAAAATACGAGATAATGATTAAGATCTAACAAAACAGATGTATTATTAAATATTATCGATATCTTTATATGATTATGTATAAATCCGTTGAGTGATAGAGTTGATTGATTACGTTATATAATTTGTAATTATTAAATTATTAAATTTATTATTTAGATTTTAAGATCCAAAAGGGTTACATCTAACTAGTAGGCAAATCTTTTTGCCAACTAATATATATGTCTATATACATATATTGTTTTAAATGGAGTGAACAAAACTTGCCAAACAAAAGGAAAAAAAAAAAAAAGAGAATGAACAAGAAGACATCGTTATGTCATGAACGCTTGGTAAGAACATCATGGTAAAATTTAAATGCTCGCTTAAAGAAAGTACAAGCTGTTAAGGTGTCAACTGTCAAGGAATACGAAAACAATATTATAACATATTCTCATTTTTAAAACACAAATTAAGGTCCGAATCAAATAGTATATATATGCTCAAAAGAAATGCACATGGCATGCCTTTACTATTCCTGCAGAGTGCAGACCAAATCCTAATATCATTATGATTCATTTCTACCATTTGTTGAAATTGACTCGTGCTAGACTTTTTATGTATATATTCTCTTTGTAGCCTCTAAAAACATCTATTAAATATTTCGTCATTATATTTACTGTTATGCCTTTAATTTTGCATTAAATCATTTACAAAAATATTAGTCAAATATTCTCTTAAAACTGTAAGGTCTATGGAAAATTTTTATGAGGCATAATAACTTAAGCTACTGATTCACACCCATTCATGATATGATAATATTCTGAAACTAATGCACATTTGTATGAGATCTCCGCATTTATGAGATATGACACAAAAGATACAGTTGAATTCACATCCACCAAGCAATACTAATGTAGTAACATAAATCATACTATCAAACACGTGACCATCTTTCTGCTATTGACCGCAGTGGGGCGCGAGCTAGTAAGACTATAAGGCCGTCGCATTGAGACCAAAATATGAATGTTATACGGATTAGATTGGCCGACTGAAAATTTTAATGTAAAAAGCCAAATACTATAGATGATACATATACAACAATATTTATTTGTATGCAAGTGAAAGAATGCTATTAGATCCGATACTCGTTGGATTCTTCTTTGACTTTACGACCATTGGTGACTGCTTTTCAGTATACTTTGTTTTATTTAACGCTCTTTTATGTTGCGATTTTTTCTACTTACATCAACATCAATCTTAAAGAAGCACATATTAATGAAATATTTGTAACTATATAATTGGTAACAATTAATAATAATAATTAAAAAGAAAAAACACATCTAACTGGTATTAATAATTCATTGAATCTAAAAATGTCTCCGATAATTATAAGAACATTCATTGTATCTCAAAAGCATATATTAAAAACTCTATAAGTTAGTTAATTATATGATTCAAAAGAAACAGTTTTGATTGTGATAAAGAACTAACATTTGACATACGATATATACATACTGGTACTCTATGCTATTTTAAAAAATGGAATAATATGTTTATTTTTCTAGATAATTTTCTTAAATAAATGTTAAAGTTATAATCAAATAAGTGGACAAAAGATTTTGTCCTGTCTTATTTTTGTCATATATGAAAATAAATTCTTGATTGGAACACAATCTCTAATCGTTGTTAGGAAAAGAAGGCGACAGATGTATGCATGAGAATTTTACAATATTGCTTTTAAATACAAATTTAACATATTTTTTAATTAAAAAAATATTATGAATTTTTATTAATTTTGTAAAAACCTATTATCCTAGTTTTCCTCACAGGATATGCTGGAATGGACCAACAAATGTGACTAAAGCATAAAACAGCGAACACAAAGCCGTGTAACGCTTGCATTATGTTGATTAAAGATCTAACTAATAGTATTATTTTACAATTATAAAGCATGTCGGCTGATTGAGCATTATTAGCTTAACGATTACTAATGACGCCATGACATGCGAACTTAATATGAATATATGCAAGCAATATAGGGATAAACCTATGCTTAACAAGACTAGAGCGGACACGTCTCATCAAGCTTCTGGTCTTTGACCCTGATCAACCCGGGAATCTAGAATCCGACCCATGGAAATAATCTATAAATAGTCTCTCTTTGATTAGGATATTTGATAGCTAGGCAAGCAAATGTTAAGCAAACCGATTTTGATATATTGTATCTATAAAAATGCACGGTAATAGATAAATTAAGTAATCTATAAGGCTAATTTAGAAGTAAACCAGTTGTCGTTGTTTCAAAATAATTGAATCCGGTGTTGCGATGTCATGAAAAAACACACACATCGATATGATGTTCCAAGAAGCTTTCAATCATTTCTTAGACTTGCATAGATTTATTTGCTCTTCGTGTTGCAACTTGCATCGTCAGTTCGTCACAACATAGAACGATATTCCCTCCCCTCGCCCCCCCCCCCCACATAGAAATATGATTTATAATAAGCAATGAATTATATTTTTAAGAAAAATTTGGGAGTTGGTTAAAGACTTGTAGGTTTTACTGTATATATACATTTGAATTTTTATAAGAAATGATAACAAATTATCTGAGAGTGAAAACGAATAATTAATTAAAGATAACGTGTTGAAAAAATAAAAGCGAAATGTATGCACATACATATAACGGTAGACGTATGTATATCATTATAAAAGTATCATGCAGGTTAGTAAAATGATTAATAATTAGAAAGTCATTGTAAAAAGGCCAACAGGCAGAAAAATAAAAAATGTTGATGAAGAAAAAAAATAATCAAATGCTCGCAATGATTCATATCATGATGTGGCACCACGTGTTGCCACGTTTATGTCTCTCTGTTAGGATAGCTCTGGCTTAATGTATTTTCTGATTACTTCTATAAACTATCTCCTATTATAATTATTATTATCATTAAATTATTCGTTTATAAATTTTCAAATCAAAATAAGTTAATAATGTATAGATTAGTATATATCATTGTAGGTTTTATTGCATTTTTATTATGTGATTCCTAACAAAAATTTATCAGTAATTAGATCATAGATGCTCTAGTAACCAGATGTTCATCGTATATAAAACCACGTAGGCTCTATCTTGAAAGCATGATTTAACAATGATATTTCAAAACAAGGAAAAGAAAACGACGCACTTAATATCAGAATGTGTACAAGTCACGAGACAAGCTTAATCTAAGACTTTATGTCAATTACTCAAATTATTAGTTATAAATTAATAAAATACGTGAGAAAAGAAAAAAAATACAGATAATATTTTTATAATAAATATCAAAAGATTCGGAATGATATAACTTAGAAACATGGGAAATTGTTATCTACAAGTAATAAGCATCTTATATTCTCGATTGTGATTGGCAATATATATATATATATATTCTATCTCATAATGCATTGAGCCCTATACTTTTTTGCTACTAGATTACAATTTATGTTCTATAAAAAGAAATTATGAATAAATCTATAAGGAATTAGAATAAGAAGAAAATGTTATATTTATCAACCGATATTCATGATTGAACATGGTCTTACTAAAATTTCATATACGAAAGACTCGCCAATATTGGCTTTGGAGAGGAAAAAACTTTTAGAGTGAATCAGTGATATTGGGTGAATATTCGTATATAATTAATTTATGATTTTTATTTAATTTTTTATTTTTGTAATTTATCATACTTCAATATACTTTCTTTCATTGTCAGAATAAAGCGAGACATAGTAATTTATGGATCACTACCTCCTTCAATAAAAAGCCACTTTTTCATTGTACTTTTTTTTTTCTCGTTAACTTAACTTTTTCACTGTTATTACCTTTTTCTAAAGATATACATATTCATGATTTAACCTACCAGATAAACATAAATAATTAGAAAAGATAATTAAATGTTTTGTCTGCTTGACTATCATTGTTAAATGAACTATGTAAATATCCGCGCTACGCTGTGGGGTATTTTTTTACAAATTTTTTTGAGTTAAATATAAGCATAATTAATAATGTTATTGGTAAATTTGTCTTGTATTTTTGTATATGTATGTGTTTTAGATTTAAGGTACATTTTGATTTTATTAGTTTTGATTTTGGGATAGCATTTTATTTTAGATATTAGAAAAAAAAAATTGTATTCATATACCTAATATTTTTATTTTATTTCATATGTGTTAGCTTCATTTTTGAGTTTGTGTTATCAATCATCTTCGCTGCTTATTTGTATTTTTTATTGTAGTATCATGTTTTTGATTAGTATCATCCTCTGTGTCTCTCGAGATATAAGTATTTTTCAATCTACTTCATCTAAATAACGAATTCTGCCATTAAAATTATTCAAATCTGTTATTTATTGAATTTTAGAATCTTGTTTAATTTTTTTCAAACATTAAATGTTTTGTTTTTACATGAGAAACTAATAAGCTCACTTATTTTTCTCTTAATGTGTAAATGTTTGAACTTTAGACAAAAGTACTAATGGTTGTGGAGAATTTTTTTCTAGTATGCTCTTTGAGATTTCTGTCACCGTATATCTTATCAACAACAGTGAGTGACTCTTGACTTTAAACTTGAATTTGTTTTAGAATTCCTCTTTGTGTACTATCACTCCATTAGTTTTCTCCAGGGTTCTCTTCTCTTTGCTAGATTTCTTCGAGTACTTTTTCTCTCTGCTTCGAGCAGTATTTCCACCTAACGTGTAATGATCAGTCTAGTGCCATTGCACAATCCATCTTTTGATTTAGTTTTCTTAATAAAATGACTATGACGTCTTTCTTCAACTGAATCTGATGATTTAGTAATTTTGAGCATTCGAATGCGTTTAGTTACATACTATGTTGTGTATAGAAGATTAAATCCATCGACTTCATTCAGATATTCTTTCATAGAGCCTTTGATTTTGGTTAAAAATCCTTTATGTGGTCCACTGTTTCGTTCATTGGGGTAAGGATGACACGTTCTTATATTGATAATATTGAAAAGAATTTTCCATATCGGGAAAAGTTGATTTAAGAATTTTTTCTAATGGGTTCCCACCTTTGGACAACATCAATATTTTGTTAATCTCTATGTTGTCATTTTTTAAACTCTCTATTTTTTATTTTTCGCTAGAAGATCAGTGACTTTCAAGCTAAATCCACAAATTTGGTAAGTGGCGTTGTGTTCGTCAATCTGAAAACGACAAAGAAGATAATTAGAATCCATAATTTCTAATTAAAAATTATAGTAAAAATGATGAGATTACCTCGAGTATCGCGGAGTTACTGACGTTGTATGTTTCTATCTGACGAATGCAAGTAAGAAATTATAAACCTTGCATTCTATTAAAAACCTTGATTTTTTTTATATAATTCTTAATTTAGGAGTATGAATATAATTTTAATAAAAACTTAGAGAATCTAGAGTTTGAAAACGCCGACATTACATTAATGATTGTATGATGGAGATTAAACCATAATTTCTATTTTTTTTATTTCAATCTCGCTTTGTTTTTCATAATATTCGGAATCAACAATTGGTTAGAAGTGAAATACTAAAAAGTTCCAATTTTAAAAGAAACGAAACAGAGAAGCGACTGTGAGAAAATAGCTTGAAAAAACGAAGGGGTATTCATTTTGTTTTTGTTTTTCTTTTAATAAATTAAAAATTAATGTGTCACTATCAAATTTTTTAACAAGATGACGTGTATTATTTGATAAAGAGGTGTCACATTCTAACAACAAAGTTTTTAAAATGCTGATGTGTATTATTGTTTTGATTTTATTAGTTGCCTTTTTTAAATGAAATGTTGGCCGATGTGGCAGACATAAGAATGATTTGGCAAAAATTGAGTTGAGTTGTATTATTTCTTATAATTTGATTAGTGACATATTTTTAATTAGGTGTCAACTTCTCATAACACAAAAAAACTGATGTGTCAGTGGAAAGACTTTAGGTCAATTAGTGTATTGATTAAAATACTAATATGCTATATGTTATGAACTGGTATTACTATGTCAAGAAAACTAATTTATAATTTCATTTTTACAAGGATATAATTGATGACCTTCGACCATGAAAGTCAAGAAACGGGGGCCAAAGTATGACACAAATAAGCTGAAACCTTTTTTTTGCCTACTACCGACTACCCTTAAGGGTTTTCTCTATAGTATCCACTGTATCAATATTCCCCATATATAATATATATTATATATACCAATCATTAGTGTAATTCAAATTGACGTGTGACTTGGGATGCTTATACTTCCGACACCTGGATAACGTCCGCCAGTACAATTCACCAAAAAAATATGTGTTTGTAATCAGTGCAAGGACATTTCGTATGTTTGTATAATGAAAATAGTACATGAATAATAGAGGTTATATAAAAGTACATCTTTCTAGTTTCTTATTTCAAAACTAATTTTTTTGTGAAAATTGAAAATGCAAAAACAGATTTCACAATAGCTATTGAGCTTTCTAAAAGTCTTTCTAAATGATTTGAGATCCCTTCTTAAACGTTTTTTTATTATTTTAAGAAACATATTGGTGTGTTTAATTTTTATAAAAAGATTTGGTGTATTTATGCAAACAAAAGTTTTGAGAAATTTTATAAATAGGGAGACTGCTACAATTATATAGAAATAGAGCGAGAAGAGAGAGAGAGAGAAAATAGTGTTGATAAAAGAGGGGCAGTTTGATTGGGGGAGGTTGAAGAAGCGTGTGATCGAGTACTTTGAGCTTATGATTAATTAATATTTTGGAGTATATTTTAATTTTGCCGCCGCAATGCTATTGGACTTATTCATAATAGTTGCCTTTTACGATAACAAAAAAAAAAAAATAGAATAATAAAATTATTAGTGGTCAATTTAAATCTTCAGGTTTTCCATCATAATCACATGAATTGTTATTTTTTCTTTTCTGATATTTTTATATTTTGGCCAACTAATTGCAACATGTATCATATTCATACACCCTCTTACGTTACATATGCGGGATTTCTAACGTTAAAATTACCATTGAATACAAGTTGTAAGATGAATCGAAGTTGAATCGAAGCATGCTTCATATGTGATAATATTGTACTAGATGCATATGCATTAATTGGAACCTTTTTTCCTTAAAGCTAATGTAGTTGTGTATTAAGGTTGATAATTTCAAACACATTACATGGAAAAGATGGAACCTCAAATATTAACTAAAGAATAGAAATAAATTTAATCTTTTCTGGTGTAGAAATATAGTTATCCATTGCTCATTCTGTTTTGGATTAAAAACTTTGACAAAGTACCACAACTACGTTTAGAATTCACGTGAAAAAGAGAATACTGATAAATGACTTCAACATTCTAACCATTTTATCCCAAGAGTTGAATCATCTCATTCACAAAACTCATATTCTGATCTTATGCGACAGTTTGGATGTATCCACTGCAACATCAATCAATCATCTATGAACAATTAAAAACATGGAAGTATAACTATAATAATGATAATAATTGATAAACCATCAAGGAATCTAAATTCATCTAAATGCATGATCAATTCGTTGATTTCATAATTGATCTCAATTCTACGAGGAAGTAAAATTAAAGCATTTTCTCAAGTTAACAATTTTTTGGTTTTTATTCAATATGTTTGTATTACTTTCTTCGTGTTATATTCAGTATGGTTTTAGACAAAGAAATTGTTTCAAATTAGATATCATTTTATATTTTCAATGTTTTAACAAAAAAATTCATACGTCTCTAATTATTTTTTTAAAGATATTTTACCGTATATATGGATTAGTTCCACGAAGTAAACTCTTATTGCAATTAAATTATGTGACAATTACATATCAATAATTAACTTATGTTTGTCTAGTATTCCAACTATAAAATTTATAAATCATCTAAGGAGAGAGATGCGACTACATGGATACCATAAGGTCCATGCATCGATATAAGCATCTCAGAAACACTAGAGCTAGCCATAGCTATAAGATTATACATATACACACGCCATATATAATTTGTGTATGTATATTTTGTGTGTGTCTTTCGCCTAAGCCTATAGCATTTGAAAGCTATAGACCAACCGAAGAGGGGTAAAGGAGAAGAAGAAATCTTGTAAAGTTAAAAAGGAAAAAAAAAAAAGAGAGACATCACTTCTTGATATTGTTTTCGCTTTTCGAACTTCAACTTCATGGGACCACTATCGAATCTTTTGTTGTTTTAAAGTTTATCACTTATTAACTTTTCTTAATTGAGAAATTTACTCAATCTCTGGGGATCGGGTTACTTTTATCAATATGTACTATATGATCTTTTTTTTCTGTGTTTGTGTCTAAGCCTTATAATCAATGGTTTTTTGGATTGTGTCCCCAACCTTATTTTGAATCGTGTCCATAAGATTTAGAGTTACTAATAATATTAAAATTTAAAAATACATCTTGTACGAAAAAAATACAAAGCATATCATAAGTCTCTAAACTCTTAATACAAAATAACAAACCAGTATGAAAATAAATTCCAGTATTCAAGTAAAAAAAAAAAAACATAATTAATTTGCTTAACTACCAACCAACAGAATGACACAAGAATCTTAAGCACACAAGGAAACACAATAATAATAAGTTTATTACACGATTATGACATAAATGTGTCCGGATCCATCCGAAATCCCCTCAAAGATAAATAAATTATAATATAAACTGGCGACTAAGTGTTACTAAACTAGGTTATCTTATACGACGATCAAGGAGAAAAAATGAGTCAAAGATCTTCAAACTTAAGCATATTCCTTAGTAAAGATACCATTGAGTAATTTACAAGCTTCAATCATAGATTGAATATCTCAACCTAGACGTTTCGGGTTATTGACATCGTGGACTACCTAGACCTGCCATTGACGCTTCTTCATGACTTCATCTCTGACCAATTGCCTTCTCGAGACACGTTATGTGTGCAGCAGCAGAAAAGATCCTCTACACACTTCCAAAATATTCCACGTCGCAAAGTGGGCCTTATACAAGTGGATCAGGCCCAATGACTTCAACGTCGCTTCTATGATAAGGACAAGACAACATACGCTTAGGTACACAAGCATGAATTATTAGCATTTATGATTGGTATAAATGTCATAATTAATTATCCTCAAAAGCTACTCTCTAGTCTGTTTATAAAAATACTATTTTTATTTGTTTGGGACCTTGATTGTAACCCGTGTAAACCAATGTGTCCGATGAGAAAAAAAAAATGATAGTGAGCTACACAAAAGTATAGCCCAACACATAACCACATACCTAAACTAAAGTAATATATCAATGCGTACGCGAACTATTGATTTTACAGCATAACAGAGTCACCGCATTGAGATATGTATAATGTATTTCACTACTGTGTCGTTTATGAAACAAAAGTATTTTTAATCAAGCAGAAGTGAAAGGCCTACGTGCACTAGAAGAAGCAAGAGGATTCAAGAATTTACGAAAATATTTGGGCCGGGCCTAGTAAGAAAAAGTTAAAGGCCCATATCTTCCTTCTCTTTTTCTCTCTCTCTCTCTCTATCTCCAAAATGTTTACTGGGTCAACTTTTCACCCAGAAATCAATTCGTCACCTTTGATTTGGGAATGTGACAAAAATCAATCTGGGTTGTCTGATTTTTCTATAACTTTCTCTGATTCGTTTGTCCTCCGATTCAACTCTTCTTCAACGCCCTGAGTCACGCTCACGCACGACATTGGATGGTTTTTTTCTCACGCAGGAGAGGCGATTCATTTTCATCTTCTTGTCCCGTTGACCTGTTTCGATCTGAAATGGTGATTATGCTGCTGTTGATTCTTAGTTAGGGCTCTTAATCCGCTTTGTAAAACAGAGACCTTTCAGGTGAATTCGAATGTAATTAGGCTGTTAAATTGAATGGACTTGAAAATGGATAATGTAATTGGGGGCAAGTTTAAGCTTGGTCGGAAGATCGGTGGTGGCTCTTTTGGAGAGCTTTTTCTAGGTAAAAATTGTTTCTTTTTAATTGTTTCTATGTGATCTGTTCTAATGTGTTGTTAGTATTCAATTTTTGGATTACCTTTTATTTTTCCATTTTGAATTAAATTTGTTCTTGAATGTATATATTTCAGCTGTAAGTCTGCAAACCGGAGAGGAAGTAGCTGTTAAGCTGGTACTATTCAAGTCTTTTCTTCTTTCTCATTAGTTTGTATCAATAACATGTGATGTAAGATTGAGGGTACGAGTAAAAATTGGATTTTTTTACACTTGCTCATCAATTTGTATCAATAATATTTGGTACTTGAAATAGTCATAATGGAATAGTTATTCAATCTTCTAGCTTCATTCTTATTTGAGTTTCATTTCCTTGTTAATTTATGTTTTGCGAGTAAAACATGCTATAGGGAGTTCCATTGCGTTAATCAGCTAATGTATCATCCATAGCTTCTTAAGTACAAAAAAAACTCATATTTATATTGAAGATTTTCATTGCTGGGGAATTCGACAACAGATTATATCTAACGTTCTGTAAAATTTTGAAGGAGCCTGCGAAAACTAAGCATCCCCAACTCCATTATGAGTCGAAGATATACATGCTTTTACAAGGAGGAAGTAAGTGTACAACTTTGAAATGAGTTTTCTGGTCAAAATCTGTAGCTGCTGTATGAAAAAGAAAAACATGCTTTAGCTGTTAGAACCCTGCCCATCTGATATCGCAACTCTGGGATTAAATTTGTTTTATGCGATGTAGGTGGCATCCCCAGCCTCAAGTGGTTTGGGGTTCAGGGAGACTACAATGCGATGGTCATTGATCTGCTTGGGCCGAGTTTGGAAGACCTGTTCAACTATTGTAATAGGAGGCTCACTTTGAAGGCTGTTTTGATGCTTGCAGATCAGCTGGTGAGCGTTATCAAGTGCTGATTTCCACTTTGTCAAGGCAGAAGAAATAATGTTAGAAGTTTGGAGTTCCACCTAATATATTTGTTGATTTTTTGTAGATTAGCAGAGTTGAATATATGCATTCAAGGGGATTTCTTCACCGTGACATAAAACCTGACAATTTCTTGATGGGACTTGGTCGCAAAGCAAACCAGGTGCTTTTTTTTGTACACTCTGTTATGCTAGATTCCATCTTTTTCTTTATAACTGTTGCTATGGTTACTAAACATGTTTCTTCTTTTCTGAAAACGTATAAATATAGATGCTAAAATCATGTCCTGAATAATTTTGTATCTAGGTGTATATCATTGACTTTGGCCTTGCAAAGAAGTATAGGGATCTTCAAACACATAGGCACATCCCATATAGGTGATTTATGGTGCTTTCATGTGCATGTTATACTCCTTTCATTTTAGTTTCACTTAATTCTTACAGATACTCATGTTGTTTTCATTACAGGGAAAACAAGAACCTCACGGGTACAGCTAGGTATGCAAGTGTCAACACACACCTTGGAGTTGGTAAGTAATTCATAGAACCACTTGAGATCTGCTACAAATTTGGGTATACAATTCCTAAAAAATGTGGCTGTTTGCGAATTTGTTGGCAGAACAAAGTCGTAGGGATGATCTGGAGTCTCTTGGTTACGTGCTCATGTATTTCCTGAGAGGAAGGTTGTGCACACAGATCCTTTTTTGTCTCACTATATCTTTGCACGTACTTGTTCTGGTCTGATTATTCTGGTATTTTCTGGGTTCAGCCTCCCGTGGCAAGGACTAAAAGCTGGCACAAAGAAGCAGAAGTATGACCGAATAAGCGAGAAGAAAGTTTCAACTCCTATAGAGGTATGGTAAAGACATAATATGGCTTAGATACTCTTGATTGGATTCCTATTTCATTGTCACATAGATCACAGGTTAACTGTTCCACTATACTTGTAACAGGTCTTGTGCAAGTCATATCCACCGGAATTCGTATCATACTTTCAATATTGCAGGTCTTTGCGATTCGAAGACAAACCAGACTACTCATATCTAAAGAGGCTATTCCGAGACTTGTTTATCCGTGAAGGTTTGTGTTTTCAGAGGCTAAACTTTTACTTCCTTAGATATAAAGTAATGTAGCACTATTATATCTTTGTTAAGATTTTAATCGTGGATACGATGAAGCTAGTCTTTCCTATAAATTTTTTTCCGGTATATGTTTTCATTATTTCCAAAAGATCTACGGTGTTTCCTAAGAAGTTTCAGTGGTTTGAGTTCCTAAATTTGTTTTTCACTCTTACTCTGGTGTTTTTTTCTTAGGAACTTCACTGTGCAGTTCAGTGTTTTGAGATGTTGTTATACCAACGCTATTTTATATTGCCTTCCTTAAGTTGCTCTTTTTCTTTTTTTACCCTCACTAGTTACTGTGAAACAGCATAATTCATTTAAGTAGAATTACCACTTTTCTAGATATTCGAATATTTCTTGATATCTCTATATGTTTCACTCTTTTGATAACAAATGGATTTACGGTATATCAGGTTATCAGTTTGACTATGTATTCGACTGGACTGCATTGAAACACCCTCAGAGTGTCAGATCCCACTCCAGCTCCCACGAAAGGGTGAGTACACATGTCAGTAGATTTCTTTATCGAGTATCGAGTGTCCATACTCACTTCGATTCTGTATTGATCTCTTCTTCAGCATCGAACCAGCAAACCAGGGATGGCTGCGGGACCGTCTGCTGAAAAACCTGAAAGGATTTCAGGTAATCCAATACTTTTTTCCGGGGTTAAGAAACATATAACTCTGCTCAGCTAAGAGGTGGTCGGTTCTGATTTTAAGATCCTGTCTATACCCTACAGTAGGGAATATCCGTGATAAATTCTCAGGTGCGGTCGAAGCGTTCGCGAGAAGGAACGCTAGAGGATCCAGTCCCCATCAAAACCATACCAGACATCGAACTCTTGATGAAATTCCTTCAATGAAACCTGCTGTGGTAAAACAATAAAACCTTTTATATATTGTTGTTACATTATAGAATGTGCACTTAGTGATTCAACACTTTAAAATAATTCAATCTTTACTGCTCGTTCTTGACATGTCATTTTTATTTGATTTTGTCAGAATATGGTATCTGAGAAAGGAAGAAACACTTCCAGATACGGCAGTGCTTCAAGGAGAGCTGTAGCCTCGGGAAGTAGGCCGAGCTCATCAGGAGAACAAAGGGAGAGCCGAGACTCGAGCCGTGTGGCCTCAAGCGGTGGCAATGCGCGACCATCTGCTGTCTTTCAGAGAACCCAAGCAGCAGGAGCTGGTGTGAGTGGATACGAGTCAAAGACAGCCTCTGCCTTTAACCGTGACCGAGTGGCTGCTTCTAGGACAGCACGTGACGAGGCTCTTAGAAGCTTCGAGCTTCTTTCGATCCGCAAATGAAGCCTTCAGTGGGCTCTTTTCTGTAAATTGGATTCTTCTTTACTACATAT
Source organism: Crucihimalaya himalaica (assembly GCA_004349715.1). Classification (NCBI taxonomy): domain Eukaryota; kingdom Viridiplantae; phylum Streptophyta; class Magnoliopsida; order Brassicales; family Brassicaceae; genus Crucihimalaya; species Crucihimalaya himalaica. The sequence goes on along the minus strand of SMJT01000006.1, from coordinate 4,008,407 downwards.
GTTGTTTGGTCCTCCGTTTCCACGAAACTCCCAATTTTTCATGTATTATTATTATCTTCTCTGGATTTTGTATCAATTTTCACGCACTTTTTATTGTAATCACGACAACTTGTTGAGCTTAATTCTGCGTATCAGGTTTGTCTCTTTTTTACTACTTCAGGAGATATAATTCCCACTGAACTCTAAACTAATTTAACTTGAGATACGAACCATTTGAAAGAACAAAATAAAAAAGAAGTATGACATTATTCTTCTCCATCAAGACAACGTCGTTTTGAAGTCTACTACTAACGTGTTTTCCAACAACAATCGTCGTATGAAAGCGTCAAGTTTAACGGCAGCCCCGTCGGTGATCGTGTCGTGACTCAGAGCGTTCTTCCTCCCTCCAACCAACTTTGCTTGATTTAAATTCTCTCTGTCCCAATATCGATTTAGCATTCTAGTTCATGATTTTGAACCCAACCAGGTACATGATTGATTTCGTAAAGGTTATGTTTTTATTTTAAACATTTTACCAGAAAACATAAAGGTTATGTTTTTGCCAGAACTTGGAAAATGTTTAGATTTGTATTTTGCTGAGTTTGGTACTTTCTTTTAATTGTAGTTTTATTTCTTGTTATTTGTTTGTTGATGGTTGTTAGTTGTTTGATGAATTTTATACAGGGATAATAAATAATAATAGCCTCTTACTTTGCTTTGAATCTGGATTGACCCAAAAACCAAAAAGTGAAGCTTGAATGATTTGCTGTGGATTTATGTGGCAATCCGGAGGAGAAGATTTGCAAGGTTTCTATCCAGTTAGATCAGAATGTGTAGCAGATGTTCCCAGGACCCGATTTAAATCAAGGGTTTGTCTTTTTTTTTACACAATCCATGGTTCTTGATCTTGATCAATAAACTTGTTTCCAAGTTTGACTCTTTCATTGTGGGACTTGATCAGGCTGGCAAAACTTTAAGTGCTAGAAGATGGCACGCTGCATTTACTGAAGATGGACATTTGGATATGGAAAGAGTTCTTCGGCGTATACAGAGAGGGGTAAGTCTATTTTGGTATCTTCTCTCTAGTTTGATTCTATGGCCTTGTTATTTACTTGGATACATTTTCAGGGGATTCATCCCTCAATCAAAGGAGAGGTTTGGGAGTTTTTGTTAGGAGGTTACGATCCGAACAGCACGTTTGAAGAAAGGAACAAGTTGAGGAATCACAGAAGGTACTATTATTCTATTCTCTGCTGGCCTTAATTTGATTATCTTAGCACGAGAAAAATTTACTGAATGCGCAGTAGTTTGGTAGATCCTTTTGAGTAATGTTATCTCCTCTCGACATTGCACTTCATATTGCTGTACTTATTATCTAAGGGAGCAGTATTATGCTTGGAAAGAAGAATGTCGAAAAATGGTTCCATTTATTGGTAGCGGAAAGTTTGTCACGATGGCGGTTGTTGCGGAAGATGGGCAGCCATTAAATGAATCATCAGTAGAAAATCAAGGATGGCTTGTAAAAACCGCTATAACAGACAAGCGTGTGCTCCAGTGGATGCTTGTGTTGAGTCAAATCGGTATAATTACCTACTCATATATAAGTTTATGTTCTTTAGCATTCTGTATAAGTATTAGAATTCACAACTCATAAATATGGCAAGTGCTCTTAAAGAACTGCTTATAAGGTAGAATTTTGTTACAGGTCTCGATGTTGTTAGAACAGATCGGTATCTCTCCTTTTATGAGAATGAGAGTAATCAAGCAAGACTATGGGACATTCTTTCCATATACACATGGTTAAATCCTGATATTGGCTATGTTCAGGGTAAGCCCAACTTGGTGTTAATGCTGAATCTTCAATACAGGTGAACATATAAAAGTAAAGGGAAATAATCATCAATTTTGTGTAGGAATGAACGACATATGTTCCCCAATGATAATCTTACTCGAAGATGAAGCCGACGCTTTCTGGTGCTTTGAGCGTGCAATGCGAAGACTAGTAAAGATCTAAAGCTTTTGTCTTGTTTTGTGTCATCCCTGGGTTTTGTTGCTGTTTTCATGGTTTTTGGTTTTCTTGAATTTCAGAGAGAAAATTTCAGGACAACGGCGACATCAATGGGCGTCCAGACTCAGCTGGGTATGCTCTCACAGGTTATTAAAACCGTTGATCCTCGGCTCCATCAACATCTAGGTACTCTTTCTTTTTGCCTTCCATTGAGCTACGTTTTCTCTTGCACTTCTCATGGTTCGTTAAGACGTTATACTTTATTTCCACGACAGAGGATCTCGACGGTGGAGAGTATCTGTTTGCCATACGAATGTTGATGGTATTGTTCAGGAGAGAGTTCTCCTTCCTTGATGCTTTATACCTTTGGGAGGTAACAAGACTCTGTTTTTGTTTCCACTTTGGTTACAATAACTCATCCGCATTTCTTCATGTCATAAGCTAATTCTGGGGATGTGAAATTGATTTCCGTTCACCTGAGAGAACTCAATTCATGTTCTCTTGATCTGAGCTGATTATAAGACTATGAGATAGAATTTTGTTTCAGCTGATGTGGGCTATGGAGTACAATCCAAACTTGTTTGCATCATACGAAAAACCAGAGAACAGAAACAACTTCTCAGAACAGGATCCAAGGTTACTGAAGCAGTATGGAAAGTTTGAGAGAAAATATGTAAAAAGTGGCCAGAACGAGCAACACAACACGCTCGCTGTTTTCGTAGTGGCAAGTGTTCTTGAAACAAAAAACAAACGTCTCTTGAAGGAAGCTAAAGGCTTAGACGACGTCGTTCAGGTCTCTCTCTACGCCAAAACACCTTCTGAGAAATTCAACTCTTTCTCGAGTTTTATGGCGATTTAATTTTGTTTTTTTTGTCTTCGATTTGTTGCAGATTTTGGGCGACATAGCAGGTAATTTGGACGCAAGAAAAGCTTGTAAAGAAGCGTTGAAGATTCATGAAAAGTTCCTGAAAAAGGTGACTATTTTTTCTGATCATGTTCTTCTTTTTCTACTTCTTAGTTCTTACTGATGGATATGTTGAATGTTCATGCAGGCTAATAGGCGATAGACATTGCTTAACCTTTAACCATCCATTTTCTGGTTTTGTTATACCGATAATGATATCTATCTTGGCCTGAGATTTGGTCGCCGGTGGACGCAGATAAATCGTTGAGAATGCTCTGATTCTTTTGTTCTTTCACTTCTGTAATCTTTCTGATCCTATGCATTTGAGTTTCCCGGTTGTACATCTTATATATTCGTTTGTTGATACCGTGTGCTAAAGAAATTAAACATGCGTGCCGTTCCCCTTTAAAAGAAGAAACTTCTTGATGTTATCATGCCCATCGTCTATGAATCACACGCACGTTAGCAAGAGAAAACTATGGCGGCACGATTGAGTGTCATTTTTGTATCCACTATACCAAGATGATCTTGTTAACAGCTCCAAAATTTTCAATAATATGACGTTAAAATATCATAATTTTCCTTCCTAAGACAAAATCATTAATTAGCAATGCAAAACATAGCGATCTAATATTAGTGGTTAAACCATAAAAAAAAAATACATATCCCAAAATAGGCTTGTAAAACAAATAAGTAAATAGAACAACATATTTAACAAAACCAAGCTCCTCCCTTCCTTTTTCTTACCCTTCAAAAAAAAAATTGTTTGTAGTTATTCATTTGATGGCGTTCTATTCTCTATACTACTTTCCCTTTTAGTTTTTTTTTTCTTGAATTATTAAAAAAAATCTCAACCATTGAGTTAACGTAAAATTCTAAACAATCTTTGTTTCCCCCCGCTCATTTCTCCATAGCATTTTGCTCTCTTCACACATCTTTCAAGAAACATTTCCTTGTTTTCAAAGCTTTTGCTTTTGTTATCAGGAAACTTGTAGATCTTTTTTAGATGAGGTCTCAATAGTTTCTTCTCGTTTGGTTTCTTTTTCAATATATTTCTTCAGTTCATCAAAACAATTCGGATACAAGAACCTGCAAAAAACATGCATGATCATGAAACTTTCAAGATGAACATTTGTTATTTTCTCAAGAAAACTATGGATTCTTGAGCTAACTATACAATTCTCTTTTCCATTTTTCATCATCCCTTCGATTTTTAAGAATTTATGGTCACACAAATCTCTGTAAATATTTATAGATCATTTAAAGGTCATTTTTGTAGTTTTTTTTAACTGGTGTATAAAGCTAAGAATTTTGGATATTTTAGAAACATGAACATCGGCTCTTGTTTGTTCAAAAAAAAAAAGAACATCGGCTCTTCTGCTCTTCTCATCGTTGATTTGTTTTAAAGAAATAAAACAAAAACTAACATAGGATAGAGATTTGTTTTCCACAAAGAGAAGAGATCTATGCAACTCGCAATGTCAAGTTTCAAGATGAAAAGCCTCTTGAAAGGGCTCCGATATATATCTCAAGTGTTTGGTGAGTTCTTATTCTCCTCTCCTTCCTTTTTGTTTCTATATTTTAGAACTCGATAATGACTATAATATGTTTGCATGTGAAACTATGAGACAAACACATTGAAGCAATATTCAGTAAATGACTACCTTTTTGATGGATTCACATCGGAAAGATTATCATATTCAATAAAGAAGAGATTGATCTATATTCATTTTAGTATTTATTCGTGAAAGTCCAAATTCTGCTGATACTTACATAGAACCAATGTAATTGTATACCGTGTAAATGAATGAACGTTAATAGGATTTGACATTGACAATGTTGGTTTTTATATTAAGCAATGGAAGGTGAAAAGGAACAAGAGATGCAAATCGGAAATCCAACAGACGTAAAGCATGTTGCCCACATTGGTTGGGATGGACCGTCCGATAATGCCACTGCACCTAGCTGGGTACTACTCTGTTCTAGTCCTATCTTTCATTACAAAACATATCTGTATATTAAAAATTAACTTTCAGCGTTTTAAATTTAAACGTTATGTTATAAAATCTTTGGAAGATGAACGATTTCAAGAGTTCTCCGGGAGTGGAATCAAGTCAAGTATTTGGAGAAGACGATTCCTCAGTAAAATGTCAATCAGAATACGGTGGTCGGTCCAGAGATTTGCCAAAACTACCAAAATCCACAAGAAAATCATCGTCTGAGAAAGGTTCTCCTACGAAAGAGAGATCAGACAAGACCAAACGTCGGACTTCGAACAAAGGCACATCATCGTCTACGAGAACTAAAGACGCAGATTCTTCTTGGTCACAACACAGTGTTGGATTACCGGAGATTCCAAAGAAATCAAAGAGGAAGAAATCTAAGGAAGGTGGTACTGGAGGGTCTTCGAGATCATCTCGTAGATCAGAAGTTGACAAAATGTCAGATTATATGTCTGATACTGGTTCCGTTAGATCTATGCCTCAATTCGAAGATGACAGAAATGGGTTTTGATTTTTATTTTCATGGAACTAAAAAAAAAAAAAAACAGAGACTTTTAAGTTTTGTAATAGTAAAGAAATGTTATAGAAATTGTTGAAGATTATCCAAAGTAAATTCATTACCAGAAAACTAATAATTACAACCATAACTTAAAACTTTTCTCTAATCTGTTCTTTGTTCTTCCTCTCTAAGTTTTCATTGTTTTATCAAAATGAAAAGAGCCAATAATGCCGCCGGTAAGCAAAGCAATGGTAAAACCCTTGTCGTCGATGAAGAGAGAGCTGGTCCGGCGAGAGGAGGATCGGAACTTTTGCCATAGTGGAGACTTGGGTTCCCGCTCAATTTGAGTTTTTTCCTGATTCTATCTCTGAAGCTGTCGGAGAATGGAGCTTTTCCGATGAGATTATTGTTCTCAAGGTTGATTTCTCGGGCAAAGTCCAAATGTCCGAACTCCTCAGGGATTTGTCCGTCGAGATTGTTGTTGTCGAGCGCCAGAAAGCACAGATTTTTAAGACTCGACGCCATTGAAGCTGGGATATTTCCTTGAAGACCCATCCTCGAGAACCCAATTCCAGATATACCCTTGAGATTCTTCCAAATTTCCGGTATACGCCCTCCGAGCTTGTTCCCACTCAGATGAACCTCTCTCAATCTGGGCATCTCCGCTAGAAACAGAGGAACGCCAAAGTTCCCAAAACGGTTATAACTCAAGTCCAAAAACACAAGCTTTTTATTTTTCCTAACGCCGGACGGGATCTCTCCGGTGAACTCATTGAAGCTGAGATCTAGCTTGAGAAGCTCTGTCAAATCTCCGATGGAATCAGGGACATTTCCGTTTAGAAAATTATGGCTAAAGTCTAGAACTTTTAGATTCTTAAGACGTGATGGCGCGTTCGTCGGGAAACCACCGCTCAATCTGTTTCTAGAGAGTGTAACCTCCTCTAGACTAACCAAATCGCCGATTCGGCCCGGAATTGACCCGTGAAATCCGTTTCCGGTAAGAACCAATCTTCTCAACTTAGTGAAATTACCGATCATAACACCAATCTCGCCGACAAGAGATGGGTTTTCGATGAAAACCAACTCTTCGAGAACAGAGCCGAAATCTTCCGGGATTGTTTCCGGCAACGAGACACGAGCTCCGGTGAAGCATTTGTAGAAGAAAAGCTTTCGAAGGTGTTTGAAAGAAGTGAAGAGGAGAGGATCAAGAGTGGAGTTTGAAGAGCAAGGAGGGTTTTGCGTGTAGTCAGAGACGTAGCCTAAGTGGAACTCGGTGACGTGGACAGACGTTGCGACACCGTTTTGAGAAGCGTAGAGGTGATCGCAAACGACGCCGTCTGGTGGTGAAGCGCAGAGGTCGTCGGGGAAGATGGTTCGCCAAGAGATGGCTGAGTTGACTGAGTCAAGAACTCTATAGACCGATTCTTGCTCCGATGGGTCTAGAGCGAGTTGAGGTGAAGTGTCGTCGTCTTCGTTTTGCTGGCTGGTGATGATTGTAGCGGTAAAGAGAAAGAGGAGAAGAAGAAGAAGAAGAAGAGAGAAATTAGTACGTGAAGACGCCATGAAAGCACAGAGAAAGCAAAAAGCTTGCAGTTTTTTTTTTTTAAGGATTTGTGATTGTTGCTAACGAGCGATACGTACCTTTTTATGGATTCATGCTTCGTAATGTCTCTTCGATACAATTACATAAGTACCCCTAGTTACAAAACCAAATGATATTTAAATGAAGCTTTTAATTCCTAATAAAAAATAAAAGGAACCACATTGTTTTTTTTCTTTGCTAGAAATAGGACAAAAATAGCAGCATTTACCAATTTATGCACTTTGTATTCACTATTCACATGCCTACTTGTTTTAATATTTCTATATGTTTTCAGTAAAAAAGAAAAAGATTTGTGGTTAAAAAAAAAATGAGATGGGTAAGATAGTAATAAAGAGGAAATGTAACAAAGCTTCACGTTCCGTGGGTAAAGTAAAGAAACTAAAGAACAGGTGAAAGGAAAAAGCATGTTGGGACCATATCGGGCGAAATTTGCAGAGAGAAGACGACACCATTTCGATTTTTAAGGCACATTGACCAAAACCACCCTTTATTAAGTGTCTCTTCTTATTTTCTTTTTCCTTAACTTGATCGTCAATATTCAAAGATGCTTTTTCATTTTATAAAACTATATAATTACCATAAGTTGACAAAAACAAAAAAAAAACTATAGAATTTACCATTTCCACTTCTTTTTCATTCCATAAAACCATATTCGAAAGTTATGAAATCCATATGTCGCTTCTATTAAATATATAAATTTTCAAAAAAATAAAATGTGAAACAAAGCTGCATGATAAATCATTTTACCTTTCTACTTCACCTTAAAAATATAAAAACTGGATTAACTCGTTATAGGAACAAAAAAAAAAAGAAAAAGAAAAAAAAGAATAGGAACGAAAAAAGCTGAAAAGAAGTAAAAGAGACAGAGGAGAGAAGTGGGAGCAAACGGCGGAGAGGGTCGACAAGGACGCGCCGTAGCCGCCGAAGGGAACAGTGTTAATGTCGTACGAAAGCGACGGCTAAAGGAGTCTTCCAGTATGGTTTTGACACATGTCACTCTCTTACCGGAAACGGCACAGGTCTCACGCATGCCTTTTCTATTTCCGGTTCCTGTCCTTCTTTGTCCCCACACTGTGCCAGTGTTTCACAGACCCTTCACTTACTTTTTTAAAATTTTTAATTCATATTTTAGCTGTCGCTGTTTAAATTCTTTGTACGACAAAAAATGTACAATGCCTTTTGCAGTTGTTCTTGGTCCTCGTTGTTTTCCTATAAGTAATGAAACCACAATTAATGATTTATTAATATCGGATATTTATATGTAACGTTCTTGAGATTTTGAATCAAAACGTTTGATAAATGGGTCTATGGACGACTTCTATGCATATATATATTTAAAAGATAAAAGCAATATATAAACATCTGTTGACAAAAGTACTTATATTTTGATCATCAAATTATATTTTGTAAAAGCAAAAAAGAAAAATAACATATGTTTTAACCCAATTTCAAAAAAAAATAAAATAAATAACATATGTCGGTTACAAATAGTGCAGAAAGGATTGGAAAAAACAATATGGGTCGAAATAAATCACGCAGGCCCATTATGATCCGAGATTTCCTAATTTTAAACTTTCTTTTTCAGCTACGTAGACGCTTACTCGTGTTATACAGAGACGCTTCATCAAAGTCTTGAGTTCTTCTCTCTTTGTTTTACTCTATTATTAGATGTTAGTTTCTTAATCAAGTGGATCGTTTAGGTCTTGGGAGACTCAATGAGTTCTTTGACTTTCTTGGTGCGGGTTATATACATTTAGGTTGACTGCAAAACATATATTTCGTCGTTAGTTCTTGAGATACTGATGAGGTCTTTGTTTCCTCGATTTAAAAATAGAGTTTTGATTCTCTTGACTGTTAGAATGTGTTAGTCTTACCCTGCTAATAACTAATCAAGTTCTGTATATTATCTCGTTCACTAAACTCTTATGCGTATAGGCTCAACTCTAACGAATATATATATTTTCAACAAATCAAAATTGCAGGTGAAGAAGCACATTGACGACTCTGAATACTACGTGAATCAACGTAAGAAACTGATCCAGATTAAGCGACGGCTGACCATAAGTACGATTGTAATAGTTGCAGCGATGTTGTTGGTCGCTGGTTACCCTCTGTGGAGTGGCGATTGTGCTTTTACATGGTCACCCTTGGTTACACCGCGTTAGACTGGTGGGCGACTAATAAATATTTTATTAGGCTTTGAATGATCATAGCTTTTTGTAGCGTAATTGTGTTTTTGGTTTTGTTTTTTTTTATATTAAAATAGTGTTCACTAAACTCTTATTCCATATGCTTGGAAGTTTAGCCCAACATCTTATGGCGTATTGGTAATTTACTAATTGGACATGTGGCATTATCTAGTAAATGTTTTTAAAAAGGTCTCATTAAATGCCACAGTCTTATTTTTATTTTTAGTGTTAAGGGTAGTTTATGTGTATGAAGTGATTCAGTTTAATTACTTAGTATTTCTATTTTATTTTGGGTGATCGGTGAAATTCATTACCAAAAATATTATTGACACAAAGAATGATGCAAAGGACACATAACAAATTAGCTCGATGGACCTGATTTTAAGTTTAAGCAATCATATACAGAAAACCCAAACTAAAGGAAACTAGGAAAGCTTGTCGTTGTGCTATTTTATAATTGTAATTCACGATCACAACAATATACACACTGTCACAAGACTTCTTAGGGAACGGTAGATTATCTTGGGCGTACCAAAACATTTATATCCCTCCACGATAAGATATGATATTTTAAACCTATTTTGTTATCCAAACGATAATTATTTTTATTACTCTCATAGTTAAAAAATATAAAAGATAATCATACAATAATTTAGTCAAACAGAAATTGCTGAATAGTTGGGGTTACTACATATTTGATGGCAAAAAAAAAGAAAAAACAATACTACATATTTCATAATAAAAAAAAAAAAGAAGAAATAAATCGAAAAGTAAGCCTTTTAATGTATGGGACTAAAGACAAAATATGCGAAAAGCAAAAAAGAGAAACAAAAAGACTTTCGAGAGAGGTAGTGAAAAAACTGGATAAAGATTTCAAATTCTTACTCAAGACAAAAATATGTGTAATACTAAAAATCTTATGGGACCCACCAGCAGAAACAAAACACAACAAGGAAGAAGACTTGGTGATAAGACTTCTCTGATTCTTCAACAAAGCTCTCACGGATATCTCTGTAAAATCCTAATCCAATCATTACTCCAATTCCCCCAACAAGTTGGTAATAGACAAATAACATGGAAGAAGATAGAAGAAGCAGAAGAAACACAGAACATCCTCTGTTGAGATCCAAGAAGAGAGAAGAAGGCTACAACCATGGCTTCTCACCGTCTCAGATTCAATCTCTCGCCGTCATCTGTCAAACTCTCCTCCCTCCGGTCGAGCAACAAGCTTTCGATTCCTTCAACGTAGCCTCCTCTACTCAACCACCATTCACTGATGAGGTTCTCTCTCTCTCACTCTCTCCTCTGTTTCTTGTTTTGAAATCAAGATCTTGCTCCGATTAAGGAAGTAGCTTTATAGATAATTAATTGTGTCTCAAGTTGTTGTCGATAGAAAACTAAATTTATGTTCTTGTTTTGTTTGGATTTCTCTAGGTGGCTGAAATGATAGTGAAAAACGGACGATCAGAAGCAGTAAAGGTTTTGAGAATCATACTGATGATTTTGTCATTCAGATTCGGAACTTTATTGCTTTGTGGCTCTCTCTGTCTTGATAAGAGTTGGCCTTTTGTCCTTAAATTCTCTGAACTTCCATTAAATAGAAGAGAAGAGATCTTGAGGACATGGTCGAAACAGAGTGGATTCCTTCTTCCTTTTCGAGTCACTTTCTTCCTTGCCAAATTCTACGCCCTCTTCTACTTCTTCTCACAGGTTAAAAAAAAACACACACCAAAGTTTAAGTTTATTTGAGTAACTTAGAATAATGATTATTAGTAATGAGTTTGTTTGTTTGCTTGTTCACAGACGGATGAGAATCTGAAGAATCCTGCATTGGAAGCCATAGGGTATTGCTTAGACACGGCAGATGCAAGTAGCAACAAGAAGAGCGAAGTAGATGAGAAGCGACGACCTCTCGACAAAGGGATCATTGAGACGATGCATGAGAGTGACATTACCATCACACAATCTCTAAGTGAAAAAGGTGTTCATGTCGCTAGAGACGATGGTGAGAATGTGCACAGGATCAGATGTGATGCGGTTGTAGTAGGTTCGGGAAGCGGAGGAGGTGTTGCAGCTGCAAACCTTGCTAAAGCCGGATTGAAAGTGTTGGTTCTTGAGAAAGGAAACTACTTTGCAGCTCAGGATTATTCGGGTCTAGAAGGTCCGTCTATGCTTGAGCTATACGAGAAAGGCGGGCTTTTGACCACAGTTGATGGTAAATTCATGGTCTTGGCTGGTTCAGCTGTTGGAGGAGGTACAGCGGTTAATTGGTCCGCATCGATAAGGACCCCGGATCATGTTTTGCAGGAATGGTCTGAAGGGAGTAAGATAAAGTTTTTTGGTAGCCAAGAATACCAGTCTGCAATGGATGAAGTTACGACAAGGATTGGTGTCACGGAGAGATGCGTCAAAGACGGGTTTCAGAACCAGGTTCTGCGGAAAGGGTGCGAGAGACTCGGATTGAAGGTAGAGTCAGTTCCAAGGAACTCGCCAGAGGATCATTACTGCGGCTTGTGCGGGTACGGATGTAGAGCAGGACACAAGAAAGGGACAGACCAAACCTGGCTGGTTGATGCCGTAGAGAATGGCGCAGTAATCCTGACAGGCATCAAAGCTGAGAGATTTATATTAGTAGACAACACTAGTAGTAGCAAGGAGAGAAACAAACGATGTGTGGGAGTCATTGCGAGCTCTGTTGGAGGAAAGATTGGGAAGAAGTTCATGATCGAAGCTCGTGTGACGGTTTCATCCGCTGGTTCGCTGTTAACACCGCCTTTGATGCTTTCAAGTGGGATAAAGAACGAGCACATTGGGAGGAACCTAAGGCTGCACCCGGTTTTGATGACATGGGGATACTTCCCGGAGAAAGATTCTGAGTTCTCTGGGAAAATGTACGAGGGAGGGATCATCACGTCCCTTCATCATATGAATGATGCTGAATCAGGGTGCAAAGCAATACTGGAGAATCCACTGATAGGACCAGCTTCATATGCAGGGTTGAGCCCGTGGGTTTCAGGAGCAGACCTAAAGGAGCGGATGATGAAGTACGGAAGAACAGCTCATGTGTTTGCTCTGGTTCGAGACATCGGCTCAGGTGAGGTTATGAAGGAAAACGAGGTTACATACAGGACGACCAAGAAAGATAGGGAGAATCTGAGGGCAGGGCTTCGACAAGCTTTGCGGGTTTTAGTTGCAGCAGGTGCAGTTGAAGTCGGGACATATAGGTATGCTACTGTTCAAGGGAACTAACATATATATCATGCCTTGGATCTAATATAATGATTCTACAGGAGTGATGGACAGAGGATGAAGTGTGAGGGAATAACCAGGGAAGCCATGGAAGAGTTTCTAGACGAAGTTGATGCGGTTGGTGGGGTAAGCACAAAAGGGGAGTACTGGACGACCTACTTCTCAGCCCACCAGATGGGTAGTTGCAGGATGGGAGCCACCGCGGAGGAAGGTGCGTTGGATGAGAACGGTGAGAGCTGGGAAACAGAGGCATTGTTTGTATGTGATGGAAGTGTATTGCCCTCAGCTGTTGGGGTGAACCCAATGATCACCATTCAGTCTACTGCTTACTGCATCTCCACAAGGATAGTTAACTCGCTGCAAAGCAAAGAAAAGCATAGAGAAATAGAAAGGAAGAACTGAAACCATTTCAGTTCCATAAATAAAGAATTCAGATTTTAGTTCGTATTCATGTCGAGCTTTTCCTTGCAAGACAGATTCTCTTAATAATCATGATGATGTTCCAGATCAGTCTGTAAGGATCAAATATGAATCAAACAGTGACAAATACAATCATATCAGAACAACTATGAGCTCGGTGTTCAATGTTGGTACCGTCTTAAATCGAGACGTTTCATTATATATAATTTTTCAGGTAAATTTCTTTGAATAATCTATTTTTATGAGAAGTTCTCATGTGACAAAAAAAAAAAGTTAATTAGTTCACATAGAGACGAACCAGAGCCTTAGCTGAGTACGTAGACCAATGGCTACTTGTGGATTTCGTATTTGTATCTCGCCCGTATCTCTAGTCTTAAGCCCAACTTAGCTTTGCGTTCGTTCGTCCGTCCGAAAATAAGGTAATCAATATTTTCTTTCGAAAAAGTTAATGATTATCCCATGAATTTTTAATGATTACATAAAGTATATAGTTCTATTTTTGTGTGGATACTAGATATGAACGGTTATTTTGAAGATGCATACTCAGAGTTGGGCGGGCTGTTGAAATCTTTTGCCTTTGTTTTAATATGCTTTTTTTAATGTTACAATGGTTTTTTGAATTAATAGATTATCCTTAAACAATTTTAGGAGGTGTGATTGGGAAGCACTTTTAAAATATTGGTTTCACACTTTTACTTAAAAAAATTACTGTAAAGAATTTTATTTTAAGTGACTTTTAAAAAGTTTAAACTCATGAATTGTTGGCTTTTTAAAAAACTAATGTATCATGAACAAAAATTTTAAAAACATGCTTTAAAAAAAATTAGGAGGCTTTTAATACTTTTAAATAATTAAAGTGTGATTGGCAATTTAAATACACAACATTAATTGTTGTTTATTTAGGAAATTTAAATACACAACATTAATTGTAAAAAAAACACATCTAATAATCTATGATATATGCAAAACTCTTAGATAATTTTTTAGGGAAAATCTAAAAAAATCTTTTAAAATTCATTTTTTGTCAATTTTAAATTCATTTAATTCTATAACTATTGAAGTCATCTCATCGTAAACTCTATATAAGTCAACAACAAATAACACTCCCTAACCCTAGATGTGCAACACACGCATGGCCGAAACCGAAACAACACACACTATACAAACCCTACTCCGGTCCATCGGAAAAGGAAAAAGCCAGGAAGAACTGGCAGAGCTCGACGGCCAGATCTCTGACTTGCGGCGGAGAAGTCGATGGGGTCGAGCAACCGCCACCGGAAGAAGGGTGCGGGAGTGAAGATGACTAGAACGCCTTCATCTCTACCGCCTCCTCCGCCTATTGATCCAAGCTTGGGAGGGAAGGGGAAGTCGAAGAAGAAAAGAGGAGAAGTTTCGCTTTGGATGCGGTTTGATTGGACTGGAGCCACCCAAATGGTGGGATGTGACAAGAGCACCATCATCAAACGTGCTTCCGTATCAGCTAAGGATTTGAGAACCGCTTTCTCTCACTCTTCTAAAATTCTCGGTACACGTTCTCAGCTTTTTCTTTGTTGTGTTTGCTGACTACTTTTCAAAACAGACAATAACAAATCCATGTTCTGCTCTGCAGCCAGAGAGAAAGCTATTGTCCTCAATTTAGAGGTCATAAAGGCAATTATTACCGCAGAAGAAGTTTTGTTGCTGGATCCTCTCCGTCCTGAGGTTATTACACTCAGTGACCGACTCAAGCAACAATTTCCTCAGAGGAACTGTACAGAGCAAGCTTCTGCAAATGTACAATCTTCTCTTGATGATCCAGATGATCATGAAGAGGGCTTGGAGAGTGAGGTTCCTTTTGAATTTCAGGTCTTAGAGATTGCACTCGAGGTCGTCTGCTCATTTGTTGATAGCAATGTAGCAGCCCTTGAGACACAAGCTTGGTCTATTCTTCATGAACTAACCGAGAAGGTCAGCATCGAGAATCTTAAATGCCTACGAAGTTTAAAAAGTAACCTCACCCACTTGCTAGCTCGTGTACAAAAGGTAAATGTTAATTTTTCCAGTGATACTATAATGTTGTGTGATGGACGGAAACATAAAGCTGTTGTACATTATTTAGGTGAGAGATGAAATAGAACATTACTTAGATGACAAGGAAGACATGGCAGACTTATACTTAACAAGGAAGTGGATCCCAAACCAGCAAGCAGAGGCAGCATCAGTTCATAGCATTGTTGTCCCATCAAATCTTCAACGCCTCACAACAAACAGAAGCTCTAGCATGGTAACGGGCGATGATAACGTTGAGGATGTGGAGATGTTGCTGGAGGCATACTTCGTGCAACTGGAAGGAATACGGAACAAAATTCTTATGGTAAGTAGTAAAAGTACCTATATATCAAGGGTGGTTTAATGTCCCATTCTTAAAATGTGAACCAAATTAGGTCTATAATTTGGTTTGGGTTCGGATCGTAGAGGGGTCAGTTGTTTTATAATACTTTGATGCAAGCTTACGTATTAGTATTGGTGAATATACTTTGGTTAGTATAGCACTCAGTTTGACCCCATGGATTTAGTTTCAACTTTAAATGAATTTTATATTTTGGCTTGATATAAGAACTTTAACTTTAAGGAAATTAATTTAGTGGGTTTATTCGGTTTGAATACATTTACTTATTTTATGTGTTATATGTTAATGCCCACCCTCTTCGTTGGTAATTTGGATATTTTTTAACAAAACAAAATTGCAGATGAAGGAGCACATTGACGACACGGAAGACTACGTGAAGATACTACAGAACAGTAGACGTAACGGACTGATCTACCTAATGCTTCTGGTGAATATAGCCAATTTTGCAATAACTGCAGGGACATTGGTGGTCAACTTGTTCGGTATGAACATACCAATTCCATTGTATAGCACACCTGACGTCTTTGGTTACGTTGTGTGGGGTGTTGCTGCGCTTTGCTTTGTGCTTTTCACGGTCACCCTTGGTTACGCCAAGTGGAAGAAGCTGCTTGACTGATTTACTCTAAACACCACGTCCCTATGTTTCAATCCGGGTTAGATGACCACATTTTCAAACCATTTTAAGGTTATTTTAGTCTGTTTGATTTTTTCTTTCTGGTTTTAATATGCTTTTTCTTATGGATTTGGTGGTTCTTTATCTTTACATTATGGATTTTTGAATTAATAGTTTATTCTTAAACAATTTTGCTATATTGATTTTCAATAAAAGGAGTTTATTATTACTCTTCAGGATTTGTACTCCAGGGAAGTATGATATATTCACCATCGCTTATGAATCAACGTTTTAGCCTTTAGGTAAAGCACTAAGAACAGAAAGATTGACGAAAACTTTATATTGCATAGAACATACAAAAATTTTACAATCTATATGTTTGAAGTTTTTGTAGTTCCAATCCTAGACTGACCTTTGTGTGAAACTACTCTGGTCCCGTTGCAAACTAACAGAACGGGGTTACATTAGCCTTATCGATCCACGAAGGTCTCTTTGCTTTATAGTAGAAATGTGCAATCATATGGACCAGTTCATCCGCCGTGCGAAAGTCTGCATCAAGTTCAACACGGTATGATAATCCATTGCTCATACATATCACAAAAAAGAAAACAGCATTACCAAGATATCAAATAACCTTTCTCTCTGTACAGAATCCGGTTTCCGCGTAAGAACAGAATCTGTGGGCATTCCTTAGCTTTAAGAGCATATGCCAAATCTGTCTCAATGTTCAGGTCAATCTTAACCGCCTGTTTCATCAAACATGGTTATTCTTATTAACAGAGAACAGCTACGTCGAAAAAGAGTTATGTCAAACAACGTGTAATCACATCAATGAAAGAGACAATGAGACCAAAGTTTCATTGGACACAGAGAGCAATGCACAAGTTTTCCAGATAAAACTGCAAACTAGAGAAGGCTTCTAACATACCCGCGGTGGTAATCGATCTTTCGCATCCCAATAAACTTTAATCGCTTTCTCAAGCTCCTTCAATGTCTTCCAGTTATCAGTAGCCCTATAAACACCCAGCAATTCAAATGATTATTCCAACGGTAGTACATTATGGTTACTCTTGAGACTTTGAACTGAAAACCAAAGTTTTAGCTATATAGTTGAGACATGTTTCGTCCCTATTAACAAGGACTCTAAATCTAATGGTTCACTCAACGTGTAATCATAGTCTGGAACATGTTATAAGATAAAAAGACAAAACTTTCATAGTTTTATAACCTTTCTACTATGCACACCAGGTGTTTGTGAAAACTCATCAATGAGATAAACAAGCATTTACCTTTTGTATCGCTCGAACACAAGAACAACCAGTGGACTAGGATGAAAAGCAAAGCTTTCCCACTCCAAACAATTGATCTCCTTGACCCAGCTATCATCAATCTCGCCTTCCCAATCAATCTCAGTCCCATCTTCTCCAACCACGTTTTTGATTGGATGTGTATCGAAATACTCCGAAGCTTTGATTCCCCATCCAACATCTGTATCCACTGGCCAATCTGGATCTTCCTCTTCCACCACCATCTCTTCTTCTTCTTCTTCCTCTTCGTCGTCTTCATCAACGCCTCTGTCTTTGATGAAATTAGCCTTTTCCTTGTTCTCGAAAACTTCCGGATTCTGCTCACGTATCGTTGAGAATGTGCGCTCGAGTGAGTTCCTCACGAAATCTTCGACAGCGTCTGCTTCGCTCCGCCGCCCGCGTTTCGATTTACGCCGGACCTTTGTCGGAAACTTATCGTTCTTCCCGTCTTCAGCACTTGGCGTGACTACTTCCTTCTTTCGACTACGGGACCGAGTTTGATTTTTGGATTTGAGATCGGAATCAGGGTCGGGTACGGAATCAGACGACACAGCAGCAATGCATACCGGAGGTTTCACGGTCCGTGATAATATATTCGCCGGATAAACAGATAATGGACAGCGATGCACATCGGAGGAGATCGAATTGAAGCCGGTGAGAAGCATTGAAGCTCTTGACGCGGAGCAAGCTACAGTAAGGAAACTCATTTCTCCCTTCCCCAAATTCAAACGCAGAAAGTTTTGGTAAATTGGGTTTTAAAAAAAAAATAATATATAAGGGAGACGAGTTAAACGGCGCCGTTTTGTCTTTATACTGGAAATATAATACAATAGATTTAAATTAAGAACGGTAAACGCAACCCGAAATGAAAACAGTAATTTAAATATTAAAAATTGAAACTTTTTTTTTTTTTGGCAATATGTGAAAATTTGGTATATTTTGGAACGTTTCCCTTTATTTATGTGATCACATCATCCGTTATCCATGGTTTATAATTTTTGGAATATATATGTGATCACAATTAGATACACCATGATAAAAGATGTAAAGTTTACAAAATTTTAAGACCCAAAAATGTAAAGTTTACATTTACTTTCAGACCTCAAAATGTAAACTTACGGTTAACAGTAACACATAGACTCGTGTCCATAAACATAGAATTAGTCTGCATGAAGAAGCAGACACGATTCTAAAAGCAAATAATTTGTTGAACGATATGGAGAAGATTGTTTTTGGAATCATAGTGTTATCCTCGGTTCTCTGCATCGTGTTGGTTTGTCGTCTCTCACGTTACCTTTGTGAAAAATGGTGTGAGGCACCTAATAATGATGATGCATTAGTTCAAGGTGCGTGTACGTCAATCATTTCTATATGTTTCGTTTCGAGCTAATATATCAATTTTTCTACATAGTGTCAGGATTCTATTTTATTTTCTAATGTTTTAGTATCATGACAGTCTCGAGGACACATCACAAACATATGGACCGCGCCCGAAACCCGTAAACGAAAAGAACAACTTCTTTTCTACAATTAACTATCTTTTACTTATCTAAGACTTTTTTTGTTTGTTAAAGAAAAAAACAAGTTGTTATGGTTGTTTTTGTTATGTTTCTCATTCTTTTATTGTTCACATTATTTTTAGAACACGAGGTAGGTACTATGTTCTAAAGTAGGGTTTGAAATCAGTCTGCGGTCTAATTGATTACGTTTGTAGATGATAGCTGTTTAAGAAAATATCCTATACAATGGGTGGAATATAGTAAGGATACTCTCTCTATAAGTTAATGTCCGATTTAGTTTATTGCCAAATCTTTGGGCTTAGGAACTTATGGTTAAATTGTTGATTATATGGAATTCACAAATTAAAGCCTTACACGTGATCACTAATCATTGGTTCACATGCATTCAGAATCGTGGCCCATTATAAAGTGCGATGTTAATGTATAGTTGGGTTAGCTTAGGTTCCATGTGCAAATGTAAAGTTGGTTTTATGAGTCTTCTAGTTTGCATATACTGAATCATGTTTTTTTCTCTTTAACTCATGGAGGTTGATATTCTATATTTCACGAAATGACAGCTAGCTTCTTTTTTTTAAATGATTCACAAATTTTTTTTCCTTAACCTGTAAAAATCTACTCATAAATCATAATGTCCAACTATTTTCAACTAAACATCTACCTAACAAGAGTCAATACTCCCTCGATTAGAAGTCTCCACCACATATATTAATTTTAAAATAACACAAATATCCATTAAAAATTACATAATGTCCTTTAAAATTCATTTCTTAATGTTAATAGTATAGTGTTAGATATAGATATATATATATATATATATGGTAAAATATCTGTAGTTGTTTACATAAAAACTAATAAAACACTAATTCAAAGGAGAACCTATATTATTAAATTTCCCATGCTCCATCATTTTTTCTTGTTGCCATTTCAAAATTTCCATGTTCCATTATTATTAAAACCACTTTATACATATTTAATATCTAGCTGACCACTATGAACAAAAAAAAATCAAAATAATAATTGAGAGAAACAAAATAGAAAGAAGTAATAAATGAAAACAAAAAAAATCAAGGGACCATGAAAAGACAATTTCAAACAAAATTAAAGATGGAAACAAAAAAGAAAAGGAAGAAAATAAAAAGGTAATAAATGTCTTTGTGTTACATAACATATAATAATACAGTACCAATGTTTTTAACTTAAACACATATCTCTCTGTCTCGTGTTCCTGAGCTTCTAAAAAATTCCATCTGCTGTTTTTATTCGCCTGCACTTATTCTTCTTCTTCTTTCACATTTGCTGTCCCAATTTTTTTTTTTTTTTAATTTTAAAAGATTTTGGGTATTAGTGAAGAAAACACCAAACAAAGAGGCAAGAAAAAAAAAAACTCACTCACAACGATGCAGAAAGCGACAAAGGCAAAAGGCGGAGAAGAGAAAGTAAAATCTGAATATTAAAAAAATAAAAAAGAAGAAGAAGAAAGATCAGATTTTTACTTTTGATTGTTTCCTTCCTTTGCTTGATTGCTTCGAATTGGAATAAGTCTCAAGAATTTCGAGGCGGCCATGGCTATCTGCTTTCGTATCTTCTCTTCTTCTTTCCCGGAACATCAAAGGTCTCTTCTTTTTTCCTCTCTTGATCCTCCTTATCACTTCTATTGGGTTTGCGATTCGATCTGATTTAGGGTTTTTTTATCGTCTAATTGTCAATTTCATTCTTAAATTTTCGAGCTTTTTGGGTACTGAACTGAGTTACAATCCCCAAAGTTCTCGATTTTCTCGCGGATTTGCTTTTTTCTAGGGGGTGAGTTTTTTTAAAAGTTAAAATGCTGAAATTGTTGTGACTGTTCTTTATCCAAATTTGTTCATGGATTTGAGTTCTTGGGCGTTAATTCGATTATCAAGATTTTTGATCATGAAAAGTTCTCATTCTTCTGTCCATGGTAGTATAGACTGAATCATTAATGTGAATGTTTCATTTCTTCTTTGAAGATTCTAATATATCTTCTTTAATTATGGTCTCTGGTGTCATTTTGAAGATCATTGAGAAGCTATGAAGAACAGCGAGATCAGTAGGCCTGAGAAGTTGCATTTACGCAAACTAAGAAAAAGTTTGAGGAAGATCAGAATGAAGTGTTTATGTTCTGGTGAACAAATGAGACTTATAGAGGATGAAGACAAGAAGTCTGAGCTTGGAGTAGGTAGAGACTACAATGGAAGCTCAGCTTTATCGACCGCAGAGAGCGACAATGCCAACAAACTAGATAATGGAAATATCGAAGAAGCTGAGTTATCTCTGCGTGAGACTAGCTCATTGAACTATGAGGTTCTATTTCTTGATCACTCATGAGCTTTGTTGATCGAGCAAGCCTAGTCATGTGTTAATTGTGTTGTTGTTCTTTCAGGAGGCGAGAGCGCTTTTGGGAAGAATTGAGTATCAGAAAGGGAATATAGAGGCGGCATTGCGAGTCTTTGAAGGGATAGATATCAATGGGATTACAGTAAAGATGAAAACCGCTCTAACTGTAAGAGAAGAACGAAAACATAGAAGACGGTCTAAAGGCGGCTTCGCTGCTACTCCTCCGCCTTCCATGTCTAAACATGCTGTTAGTTTGCTTTTCGAAGCCATATATCTGAAAGCAAAATCTCTCCAGCGTCTGGGAAGGTTCCAAGGTGGTAACAACCTTTTCTTTCCATTCCATCTTTTCGTTATTCGTTCTTGGCTAAATGGAAATATCCCCTGGTTCTTCTTGCAGAAGCTGCGCAGTCTTGCAGAGTTATTCTTGACATAGTTGAGGCTTCTTTATCGGAAGGAGCGTCGGAAAATGTGACTGGCGATATTAAGTTGCAGGAGACGCTGATGAAAGCGGTTGAGCTGCTTCCTGAATTGTGGAAGCTTGCTGATTCGCCGCGTGATGCTATTTTGTCGTATAGACGAGCCCTTCTCAACCACTGGAAAATCGATCCAGAAACCACGGCGAGAATTCAGAAAGAATATGCTGTGTTTCTCCTATATTCCGGGGAAGAAGCAGTACCGCCGAACCTGCGATCTCAGACTGAGGGCTCATTCATTCCGAGGAACAATGTGGAAGAATCTATTCTTCTTCTGATGTTACTTCTTATGAAAGTTAATCTGAAAAGAATCTCGTGGGATGCGGCAATCTTGGACCATCTCTCGTTCGCTCTTACAATCGCAGGCGATCTTACCGCTCTTGCTAAGCAACTCGAAGAGCTTAGCCCCGAGATCATGGATCAGAGGGAACTTTACCATACATTATCGCTGTGTTACCAAGGTGCAGGAGAAGGTCTTGTCGCGCTCGGTTTACTGAGGAAGCTATTTTCTGAACGGGAGGATCCAAACCGGATTTCAGGTTTGCTGATGGCTTCCAAGATATGCGGCGAGAGAGCTGGTCTCGCTGAGGAAGGGTTAGATTATGCCCGCAGAGCGATCGGAAACTTGGGGAACGGATGCCGTCAGTTAGACGGAGCAGCCCGTCTTGTTTTAGGAATTACGCTCACGGAAAGCTCGAGAATGGCGGTTACCGAGACTGAGCGGATAGCTAGGCAATCTGAGGGGATTCAGGCACTAGAATCTGCGGATATGACAGACCCGAGAGTTGTGCACCGTCTTGCGTTAGAGAATGCAGAGCAGAGGAAGCTGGATTCTGCGTTAGCATATGCTAAACAGGGGTTGAAACTTGGAGCAGAGTCGGATCTTGAAGTGTGGCTGCTTTTGGCTCGGGTGTTATCCGCGCAGAAGCGGTATTCAGACGCGGAGACCATCGTGGATGCTGCGCTTAACGAGACAGGGAAATGGGAACAGGGGAAGCTGTTGCGTTTAAAGGCAAAGCTTCGTTTAGCTAAAGGAGAAGTGAAGGATGCGATTAAGACTTACACACAACTTCTCGCACTCCTTCAGGTTCAGAGCAAAAGCTTCAATTCTGCAAAGAAGCTGCCAAAGGTAATTTTTCGTAAGTTCTCATTTCTCCCCAAATTCTTACAATTATGCAGAATATATCCTGAGACAGGTTTATTCATTACAGGGATATGTAGAAGGATTGAGGAGTCTGGAGCTTGGGACGTGGCACGATCTGGCTCATATCTACATAAACCTCTCACAATGGCGTGACGCAGAGTCATGTCTCTCAAGATCAAGACTCATCGCGCCTTACTCTTCTGTTCGATACCACACCGAAGGTATCACTTCTTTCCAAATGAGATTTAGAACAACTGTATTGTTTGCGTTTACATGTAGCATGTATTGTCTATATATGAGCTCGCAACCTTGATCACTTGATAACGTAATATATAAAAATTGGCGTTTGAAACACATCAAGACGTTATTGTTGATGGCTTATTCATACCAATTGGCAGGTGTCTTGTACAAGAGGCAAGGGCAAATAGAAGAAGCAATGGAGGCATTTACAACCGCCCTAGACATCGATCCGATGCATGTCCCAAGCCTAATATCGAAGGCTGAGATCCTACTGGAGCTCGGGAACCGATCAAGCATAGCGGTTGTAAGAAGCTTTCTAATGGAAGCTCTCAGGATTGATAGGCTGAACCACTCGGCTTGGTACAATCTTGGAAAGATGTTCAAAGCCGAAGGATCCGTCTCGTCGATGCAAGAAGCCGTCGAGTGTTTTCAAGCCGCCGTTACACTGGAGGAAACAATGCCAGTGGAGTCATTCAGATGATTTTGCCGTCTCAAATCATATTTTTTTGTATTTGGTTATGATTTGTCTTTTTCTGATTTTTTTTATGTGTTTGTTTTTTTTATAGATGAATAGAAGATATAAAGATGTATGTGTGGTATCATTTGATGTCAGGTTTATAAACATTCTGTAATACACAGTTAAACAAAGATTAATATAGGGTTGAGGTTAATCTTGTAAGCCAGGTCCCAGGTTTAATATTCTAAAAATGATAAACATAAGAATCTGTATCGGTAAAACTAATGATGAGTTGAGCATTTAGATTACATTCGAATGATGAAGATTCTCCCAAACTAACTCTTTACTTTTATTTTAGTTTCTTCCTTGGGGATCTGCTGTTTGTCTACACAGCTGAGTTGAGAGTCTTCCATCAGAAAAATAGTTAAACAGTTGAGAGAGAAGTCCTGAAGAACATCAAGATAAGAGCTCTCTCTCTCTAAATCACTGTTAAACTCTGAAACTCCGAATTTGTCCAGCAAGAGAGATTCTATCAATTGTCTGTTTTGGAGCGCTTTGGCTGTGGAGATTCTGGCTCCTGGCATGTCCTGGTTTCTTCTTCTGCGACCTCCTTTGAATCAGCAGTTTTCTTCTTGTCTTCTTGTTCGGATTTGGCTGCGGAATCTGATGTTGAGGCTGTCGCTTTGGCAAGTCCCGAGTTTTGCTTCTCGAACATCATTTGCAGGTACTTGCCTTGTTCTTCTATCCGGAGTTGCAGGTTTCTTTGAATCTGAGGCACAGCAAAAGAACACATTTTTTATCCAAACTCAGAATACTTAACAATCAGATTTCGCATTTTTACTCTTTGTAGCTACCATCTAAACACAAGCATAAAAACCAAAGGATCCCCAACATACCTCGAGCTGCTCATGGAGTTGCTTCTGTACTTCCATCTGAAGTCGCAGAGCTTCTGTAATACCTATCCCGCTGCAGTATACATATGTACGAGGTGAGAATCTTTTATATTGTAGCACTTGTGATGTTACCAGAAAAAGAAAACCTTACCCTTTCAGATCAAGAGATGTTATATGTTCAAGCGGTGTCAACTTCTTTTCTGACGAACCTGTAGTGATCAAAGAAACCTTAGTTCTAAAACTGAATTCTATGGAATTTTCAGGAAAAGTCATCAAGGAAATGAAGATAGAAACGAGTTTAGTATCTACCAGTTTCTGATGGCTCTGGCCGATATCTAGCCGTCCTATATTTCTGAAAAACACCATCTTTTATTAGAAGACAAATCGTATACATGTAGCAGCAGGAGCTGGGAGGAAAATATTAGTAAGAACCTGCAAATGGCTTTTGACATGATATATAGTCAAGCCTTCAACTTTCATTATCTTCAATACACCTTTAGGAGTAGCTCCTGCGTAAAATATGAGTTAACCGGAAGAAAAAAGTTGTCATCTTTCCATATGCCAATACAAAGTTTATGATAGCAAAGAAAAATAAATACTCACTTTCACTGCCACCAAGACTGTTGACAGCCTCAACAAAAGCCTCGTGAAGCTCTGGCGTCCAACGCATACGTGCCTTGCCAGTTCCATTATTGCTGTTTGAAGATGTTGTGCTAACAGGTCGTAATTCCACAGATGGAGAAGGTTGCGGCTGAACAATCTGAGGTTGCGGAATTTGCAGTGATTTCTGGTCCTGAAACAGTGTATCCAATTTCAAACAACATGAGAATACGGATAACAAATTAGAAAAGGTAAAGACTTGGAACAAAAAATTTAACAACCTTTGAATCTGAATTGGAACTTGTTTCAAGCAAGAGATCATTCCAGTTAGTAGACATCAATGGATCTTCATCGGTGATTAAGTGGTCAGCCCATTCATGCCAATCACTTCGTTTTTGAATGTCATCAAACGCAGCCGCAATACCACCATCCTCAATATGACTGCTGTTTTGAATCGCCGGGTGGTTTTCAGGAAAATCAAGAAACTCTCCAGGCAGTGAATCATGACACCAAGAACTATCGTTGTTCGATATCTGCGCAGCATTACTGGTGCTTCCTGTGTAGTGTTGTTTCTCATGAGACACCATAGATGAGTAATGGAGATTAGTTGAGAAACCTGACGATGAGGAAGAACATATATGTCCAACTGCTCCACCATTACTCGAGGAAAGCAAATGGTAGGTTTGTCCTAACGGCCTGGACATTAACTGAGTGTTGTTTTCTGATCTCATAAAAACATCTTCTGCTGCTGAAGGTTTTGGTGTAGATGGAATAGAAGAAGTGCGGGCGAGGTTACTACTGAGGTCTCTCGAACTTGATCTCTGAACTGGACGAGCCTCCATTGTTGTCCTGCAAAACAAAAATCATAAATCCCCCAAGTTAGTTAAGCTTCTATGAATCTGTTAAGACAACATCATATTGAAGTGGTTGAGCTTTAGAAAAGACTACAAAACCTTGCTAATATACGTAAATGAAGATTCTAGTGGGTGCACCCCAAGTCGAATCATCAACACTCGCATCTGAGACAGCAAAAATACAAGAAATCAAACACCTTTTCGTGCAAAAAAAACAAGCACATCAGAGCACACAAAACCTCAGTAAACACAGATGCGATCTCTAGAAATAGAGACAGAACGCAACAGCATCAAATAGAAGCTCGGGTGTCTGATGTGAATAAAGTCTCAATTTATAACAACGAAATGTAGCGTAGAGAAGAAAGCAAGAAAAATTGAATAAGAATCAGCAGAGAAGGAATCGATCATGAGAGAACGAAGAAGACACTACTGAAACCCACAAATAAATAAAATAAATATAATCTATGATAATGGAAACACAAGCATCGAGAATCAAGGGCAAAGCAAACACATTATCCAACCAAATATCAAATTCGCTGGAGAAAATGAAAACAAAACACTAAACAAAAAGTCCCAAATCGAATCCACCAATCAAAAACGGTTGTCTGAAGAAGAAAGCAAAGATATCTGCAAAAATTATGCTCGAAAGATTCAAAATTCTCTCAACATGTAAGATTACACAAATCGAAAATTCTCACCTAGCGATTCATGAGGACGTAAGAGACGAATCGAATCCGAGATAAAATGATTATAAAAATTGAGGTAAATCGGAGAATCGTCTTATTGTAGACGGTGATGATTTTTCTCGCCTTCTTTTGTCGAACGAACGAGGTGGTGGCTGTCTTAACAAAAGGATGTCTTAACAAAAGGATCAGCCGTCGTTTCTTCACGCGTGGTATAACAGCGCGTGTATATGACTCTCTTGTCGAGCACCTACGTGGACGTTATTTATTGGATAATCGAAATCATTTTACTGGGCTTGATCTTTTTCGTTTATTTATTTAATTTTTAAGTTTTTGGGTTTCTCTGTTATTTCTGCTCTTTCACTCTCTCATAAGACCACTCGAGGCCCAAAGTGGCCTCTTTTGTCAACAAGGCTACAACTAGATATATCTGCACAGATAACTAAAAGAATATGGTCAAGGTCAACACTTAGGCTCTTATAAGATTCAACCATCCAGTTTAGTATTTTGTTGTGTCCACAAGTTGGCGTATCTCCCACATTTCCCCAACAACACTTCGTGTGTCCCTTTTTCCACCACTTTCCCTTTCTCCATTACTATTATCTCATCACATTGCATCGCAGTGGTCAGCCTATGTGCAATGAATACGCAAGTCCTGTTACTCGCTAGTGACCTGAGCGTTTTCATTATCTCTGCCTCGGTTTTACTGTCGAGTGCGCTTGTCGCTTCGTCACACAACAGAATCGCTGGTGATTTCAGAAAAGCTCGAGCGAGTGCCACTCTTTGTTTCTCCCCACCACTCAGCATCAGCCCTCTTTCTCCTACTGCGGTCGAATATTTATCCGGAAATTTCATGATCGTATCGTGAATCGCTGCTCGCCGAGCTGCATCATACACCTCTTCCTTTGTTGCTGAAAGCTTTCCATAGTGAATGTTGTGAAATATTGTGTCATTGAAGAGCACCTGCCATGTAAATTAATGATATGAATATGATTGCACTGATATTAAAGTTGTATATGCAAGTTTATCTTTAGTTTGAAAATATGCAATTGGTAGAACAGTGACATCTTAAATTTAAAACTATATATCACTAAAATTAAAATAAATATTATTAATTTTGGAGTGTCAAATATCATTACCTATGATTGACAAAAGAGGTGTAACCATGCTGACATACTAACAACTTTGTGAACCAGTTCTAAAAACCGTCTTAGACTAATAGCAACAAAGACAAAAAGAATTAGTAAAAATGGGCAACTTACAGTATCTTGAGGGACAACTCCAATGGAGCTTCGAAGACTATCTAGTCTTACATCCTTTATATCCTGACCATCAATCCTCACATTTCCGGAATCTGTGTCAAAGAATCTGAATATCATTCTAAGAATCGTCGATTTTCCGCTTCCGCTACTACCAACAATCGCCACGCTTTTCCCTGCCGGTACCTCAAATGAAACCCCATCTAAAATCTTTCTCTGGGGCAGATAACTAAAGCGTACGTCCTCAAAGCTAATGCTTCCACCTTTCAGAACAAGAAGAGGAAGCTTTGTGTCTACATCTTTATCTCCGATATCGGATCGCTCTTCTAGCAACTGAAACATTGATTTCATATCCACAAGACTCTGAACGGTTTCGCGGTAAACACCACCGAGAAAGTAAAGAGGAAGAGACAATTGAAAGAGAAGACCATTCACCATCACCAAATCACCAACTGTCATCTCACCATTTATAATCCCCTGAGAACACAACACCATTGATGTTGACAAAGCTGTACTAAATATGAAACTCTGTCCAAAATCTAAAAAGGCAAGACTTTTCTGAGTTCGCAAGGCAGCATCTTCGTATCTTTCAAGTAACTCATCGTACTTTCTTGCTTCGTAATCTTCGTTTTTGAAATACTTAACAGTCTCGTAGTTTATAAGAGAATCAATAGCTCTTGCGCTTGCATCATTATCAGCTTTATTCATAGCTTTTCTAAACTTGGTTCTCCTCTGCGTCACAGCCAATGTGAAAGCTATGTATGATCCAACAGACAGAAAAGTAATCAACGCAAAAGCAGCTCCGAATTTGTATGCTAAGATACCTGAGACCATAGATATCTCCAAGATCGTGGGAACAACATTGAAAACCATAGCTGAGAGGATTGTGTTGATCGCACGACTACCACGATCGATGATTCTGTTCAAAGCACCTGTTTCTCGATTCAGATGGTAACGAAGATCAAGATCGTGTAAATGCGAGAGCACTTTTCTCGATACGGATCGTATAGTGCGGAGAGATACTTTGGAGAAAACAGTAGTACGAAGCTCGTTGAAAGCTGAAGATCCAGAACGAGCAATGCCGTAACCAATGAGGGCCGAAGAAGGAGTAGCGAAAGCAGCAAGTAGGTAAGGATTTGAATCAGCGATTGAAGATGAAGATGAAGATGAAGAGAGTAAATCGATTGCTAATTTAAAGAGGAAAGGAACTTGAACATTCAAGAACTTAGCTCCTACGAGACAAGCTAAAGCAGCGATGACTCTGAATCGGAGTTCTGGATTGTCTTTCATCCATAGATAACTTGAAATCGTGCCAAGGATCTTTTGAGACGATGTCGTGTTGATTTGGTTAGGAGATTTGGAAGTGGTTTGATCTGGATTTGGAGTTGACGTTGAAGTTGAAAAGAACATGACTCGCGCGTTGACCGGAGATGGAGATTGATCGGAGAGAAATGCATTTATAACTGGTGATGTCCGAGTTGAGTTATGATTGATGAAATTTGCGAAATTGTGATGTTGACGATGATGATAATCAGACCGAAGACGGTAAGTAAGAGAAGCACGACAGAGGAGAGATCGAGATCCCCTCATCATTGCTTCTTGTCCGAACGAATCACATACAGTTTGGTCCGAATCTATTCTTTGATTCTCTGTTCTGGTCTCTCTCTCTCTCTGCAATTTTTGCTGAAACCAGTTTCGTACTATAGTAGTTGAAGAAGAAGTTGATATCAACTCGGAAATAACCGGTCGTGGTTAATTGGTTTTCATTAAGATCATGAAGTTAGCTATAACCGGATCTGGTTCGATTGCCACTAAGGTTGAGAATCAGATACTTAGTTACGGTGGTGCACACCACAGCGAATCTCATATTACTCTCTCGGTCTCCCATTGCAGAGTGTGGAGACCCACATGGACAACTAAAACTTTCGAAATTTCAACCCTTTAATTAAATTGAACGGTTTATTTGGAAAGTAAAGAAGCAACGGTCGGTTATGTCTTCCCTCCAGACGACAGGGTTTTTATTCGGACACCACTAAAAATGGACAGCTAAACTCCTTTTCTCGCTTAAAATATTCAATTTTTAGTTACGTGATTAAAGATTAGATTGGCACTTAATTAAATTAATAATTAAACTAGAAGTGATGATATCTATAGCTTTAAACCGGAACTAATCAGCACCGTCGGATTTGCAAAAAGATGGACCAAAGGACGTGGGCACGAGTCCCCCCCTCTGTTCACGTGGGTTCCACGTAGCCTTCTAAGTATCTTTTTTAAGCCGTCCGATTGAATCCCTTGAAGCTGACATGTGAGCCCCCACTTCTTCTTTTTTATTTTTTTAGTTTGGAGCTTGAAGATATGTATGTGTGCAAAGATATTATAAATGTTTTTATTAATCCCACGGGATACAACCAGTTTGATTTATCCGATTTACATCAGATTATGGAGTCAATATACCAACTAAAAATCTCCTAACGTTGACACCATCCATAATATACAAGAAGTTGCATATATAATATAAGTGGATATTGTTAAAAGAAGAAAAACAGAAAGAGTTGCAAGTAAATATATTCACGGAATAAAGTGAGAAATTTATTTTGTTTCTGCCAAACAATATTTATTTTCTTTTGCATTAAAATTGATATATTTGGTGAGAAAGAAGACTCAAAAAAAAAGTTAGGGAAGTGAAAAAGAGACAAATCCCACCCGTCATGTCTTCTTGTTCATCCTTTGTTTCCCTTTTTCTCTAATTTTCTTTCTCACTGTTTCTGCCTTACTTAAAGTCTCAAACTTTGCTTCAAATTCAACCCATCTCTTCTTTCCCTCATAATCAAATCTCCAACGATTGATTAAATTTCTCAGCTTCTGGTTTTGGAATTCTAATGGAAGGCGGTTCCGCTAGTGGATCAGCTTCGGCTTTGTCAAACGATGAAAATCTCGTCGTTTCTTGTGAGGATTCATCTTCTCCTGTAGGGAATGAGCTCGAGCTCGGTCTTACGTTGAGCCTTGGTCTTAAAGGGTTTCGAGATTGTAGGGTTTCTTATGCTGATGATTCTTCTTCTTCTTCATCATCATCATCTTCTTCTCTGAGCGTAATTGCTGGGATCAAGAGAACAGCTGATTCCATGGCCGCAACTAGTGGGTGAGTGAGATTCTCTTCCTTTCCTTTTTGATTATCCTTTAAGAATTTTTAACCATTCCATTTCTAGAAAAAGCCTTTACATTTTGATCATGGTTTATTTGGGGATTCCCAATATCATGATTATCAACTGAAACAATACAAAAGTGATTTTTGCTTTCTATGGGATCGATTAGACAGAACTGTTCTTTTATCTGGAAAAGTTCGACCTTTATTACCTAGATGACTTTGAATGTGTCTTCCTGATCATATTAATTATGCTTTGGTCACTCTATGTGGAAAGTGAATCTTACTATCATTATCCATAGATGACAATCTCTTTCTTATGAGATTCTTTAGTACTTGCTTTAGACGGAAAGTGATTTTTCTTTTGGAATGGAGTGGTTCATCTCTTGCTCTCTGATTTTTGAGTAAAGTTGTGTTGATTTGAGCCTGCTTCGTATGGATAATTTTACAGGCTATAAAATGTTTAATCCTTTTGTGATTTACTCTATGTTGAGCTTTTAAAACCTATGAAAATTGCAGGCAAGTTGTGGGATGGCCACCAATAAGGACTTACAGAATGAACAGTATGGTTAACCAAGCCAAGACATTGGCCTCTGAAGATCAGAACTCGGAGATTCGTCAAGAAGTAAACAAGAATAGAACTGATGCAACAAAGATGAGAAATTCCATGTTTGTGAAAGTGACTATGGATGGCATTCCGATTGGTAGGAAAATTGATCTGAATGCTCATAAATGCTATGATTCATTGTCACACACTCTCGAAGAAATGTTTCTAAAACCCAAAACAGGTGCGCTTTTCGAATCTTGTGGCTCTTCTTTTTTGTTCCTTTTGAGTTTTTTTTTTCTTAGTCTGAGATTGAAATGATGGTTCTTTGTGGAATCAGGTTCAAGCACACGAGAAAGCGATGGTCGCTTGGAAACACCGCTCAAGATTCTACCGGATGGGTCTTCCGGATTAGTACTAACATATGAAGACAAGGAAGGAGATTGGATGCTTGTTGGTGATGTTCCGTGGGGGTATGATATATTCTTATGTTTGCGATGTTGAGTCCTATGTAAGCTCAAAATTCTGAATCCTGAACCCTTGTGTTACTTGTGTCTAGGATGTTTATTGGTTCGGTGAGGAGGCTTCGGATAATGAAAACATCAGAGGCTACTGGTAAAGGTACATTTTTACTGATTCGATCAATTCCCGACATTCCGTACTGAAATCTTCCTTTTTTTCTTTGTCATTGTGACCGTGTTTGTGTAATCCATGTTTACAGCTCAAATGATCTTATGAAGCATATAATAATCTACAAGAACCCTTTATGTTTAAAGCAGTAATAAGACAGATCACAGATCAAAGAGAAGACAAAAACATTGTAAGAAGCTTCTTCTTCTTCTCTCTCCTTTACAGTTTTTTGGCTCTGCCATTTTTTCTTTTTTGTTAGTTATATGTTCTCATTGTAAATCACACTTCGAAAGCTATAACAAAACCCCTGTCTTGCACAAAACCGGTACAGACTCAGACAATGCACAAAGTTAATATGATCTGTAAAACAAAAGCAAAGTTATTCTACATGGAAAAATAAAATCAGAGGATCAAGATCTCTCTCTCTCTCTCTCATCTACATACAGAACAGGAATCGAATGAATCAGTTTTATCGGCCTTTTTCTCTTTTTTTCATCGCAATCCTAAAGAAGGCCATTTACAGGTGAAGTACTAAAAACCGATGTATGTTTCTCGGCCAAGCTACGACTAGTGTTCTCTTCATTACTGTTACTTTTCCTCCTCGGTTTAGCCTCTCCGAGCATCGATATCACATCTCTCATCGAAGGTCTATCTTTCGGGAGCTTCGTCGTGCATAGAAGAGCGATCTGTAGAACTAAAAGCATCTCTTCTTGAACATATCTGCAGTTTCCTACATCAGGATCTAATGCTTCCTCTAGTGATATGCCGTCTCTTATCTTCCTCCTCACCCACTCCACAATGTCTACTGATTCTCCAAACTCCGGCTCCAACGGTCTTCTTCCAGTTAGCAGCTCCAATAAAACGACGCCGTAGCTGTATATATCTATCTTCTCATCCACCTTCAATGTGTATCCATACTCTGCAAAATGATCAACCATATTAAAAAACCGAAATTGGCCAATTTAAAAACCGGTACGGTATTTAAAGCTCACCGGGAGCAATGTAACCGTAAGAACCGGCGACCATTGAAACGGTTTCTTTCTTCCTCGCCATCATCCTGGCGAGGCCAAAATCGGCGATTCTGGCGTCGAGATTCGCGTCGAGCAAGATATTGTTGGATTTGATGTCTCTGTGAATCACCGGTGGATGACAATCATGGTGGAGGTAAGCGAGGCCGTGAGCTACACCTAAAGCGATGTTGTAACGCGAAACCCAATCAACGAGAAGCCTCCCGGCGGCGTTTTTGCCGTGTATCGCGTCTCCGAGGTTTCCGTTAAGCATGAATTCGTATACGATCATCATGTTTTTGTCGTTGTATAAGAACCCTAGGAGCCTCACGATGTTCCTGTGTCTCAATTTCCCGAGGAGGTTTACTTCGCCTACGAAATCTCCGGTAGTTCCATCTTCGATATCGGCGGCGGATCTCCATAACTTCTTCACAGCGAGGACTGTGCTCGATCGTGGCATCTCTGCTTTGTATACGATTCCTGTAGCTCCCATTCCGATCATGTTCGATTCTTTGATGCAGGCCAAGATATCGGAAGCTGTAAACCCTAGCCTATGAAACGCCATTAGTCTCCATGGCCATTCACCTTTACTTGCCGTCTCGTTGCCGCAGAATCCGTTAGAATACCATCTCTTGTATAGAGTTTTCGTAACGATGGTGAGAAACCCTAGAGCTAGAACCGATGCTATCCCAATCAACCAGCCGGCGACGATTCGTTTCCCGTGGAAACTCTTGTGACCTGATGTTGCTCCCTGTAATTTGCTACACGGTGGAAGAACGCCACCGCAGAGACCAGTGTTTCCTCTCAGATCATCTGGATTAATGGTTCTGAGAAAACCGTTGATAGGGACTGGACCTGTGAGCTTGTTGTAGGAGACGTTGAGGAGTTCTAAGGCAGGGGAGGTTCCGATGCTCTCTGGGAGTACTCCGGTTATGGAATTGTTGGAGAGGTCGAGCACGGCTAATGCGGACATTGTTGTGATCTGTTTTGGGATCTCACCGGTGAGGTTATTGTTTCTTAGGTTGAGACTTACAAGCTTCTCACATGAAGCAA
Source organism: Crucihimalaya himalaica (assembly GCA_004349715.1). Lineage (NCBI taxonomy): Eukaryota > Viridiplantae > Streptophyta > Magnoliopsida > Brassicales > Brassicaceae > Crucihimalaya > Crucihimalaya himalaica. The sequence continues at coordinate 3,974,390 of SMJT01000006.1, read as the reverse complement.
TGCTGGAGGGGATTGTGCCTGTGAGAGTGTTTGATGAGAGATCGAGATTTGAGAGTGAAGGACAATCCTGGAATTGGTCTGGAATCTCGCCGGAGATAAAGTTCTCGGCCACTAAAAACGCCTGAAGATTATGTATCGAGAGGATCGTAGAAGGGAGAGACGATCGGATCTTGTTTCTTGAGAAATCAATGAAAGAAAGAGAAGTTGAATCCGAGATATCTCCCGGAATCCCTCCGCTGAGACGATTACCGGCTAACTCGAGTCTCTGTAGCTTCTCAAGCTGGCCGAAGCCAATGGGAATTGAACCGTTAAGCAGATTGTTCTGCATTCTGACACGAACTAGTGACTGGCAAGTGGTTAGAGTCGCCGGAATCTGACCAGAGAAGGTGTTGTTGAACAAAATGAGCTTGGTTAGATTGCCCTTGCTGCACAGGGTCGAAGGAATCTCGCCGGAGAAGGAATTTGAAGAAACGTCAAGCCATTGTAATGGAGAATTCTTCCCGAGATCGCTTGGCAACTCGCCGGATAACGTGTTGTTCCAGAGCTCGAGGACTTGTAACTGCGCCAGATTGCTGATTGTAGGAGGAATGGAGCCGGAGAGTTTGTTGCGCATCAGGTTCAGTAGTTGCAGGTTCTTCAGCTCTGCTATCTCCACTGGAATCTCGCCGGATAATGCATTATCGGAGAGATCAAGAACCTTTAGCGTGGTAATGTTTCCGATTTCTCTTGGAATTTCCCCGGTGAAGTTGTTCTCGTAAAGGAGAAGCGTCTCTAGTGTCTTGAGCTTCCCGAGCTCTGACGGAATCTCACCACTGAGTTTTCCGATGGCCAAATCGAGGTACTTGAGGCTTTTGATGTTCCCAAATTCGGGTGGAATCGGACCTTCGAATTCGTTGTACCCAAGAATAGCGCTTTCAAGTGAAAGAAGCTCGCCGAGAACGCTTGGTAACTCGCCGGTGAGATTGTTTCCGGATAATCCGAGAAATCTCAGCTTCTGTAGATTCTTGAATGAACTTGGAAGTGAACCTTGAAAGAAATTCCCCCGGAGATCAAGAACTTCTAAAAAGACTAAGTTCCCAAGATCCTCCGTTAGATTTCCGACGAGATTGTTCCCTGAAGCATTGAGGTGAACAAGTCCAACTGATTCATTGCCAAATTTGAAAAGATTCCCTGAGAATGAATTCTGGCTGATGTCTATAGATGTCAAGGGTGGGATCGATTCCGGGAGCAGCGAGTCAAATCCGTTGCATGAGATGTTAAACGAGACAAGGCTTCTCAGCTGTCTGATCGAATCGGAGATTTTGCCTGTGAGATTCATTCCGGACAGGTCAAGCTTCTCAACATTGCCATGGGAGTTGCACCGAACACCGGTCCAGTTACAGTGATCGCCGGTTTCTGAAAGCTTCCAGTCTTTGAGAAAGTTGAGAGGATCCACAAGATTTGATTTCACCGAGAGCAAAACAGAGAGCTCATTGTCGATGGAAGCTAAAACAGAGGAAGTAGAACCAATGTAACAGTAGTAGAGGAAGAGAACCATAACCTTCATCTTCATCTTCTTCCTCTGTCTTCGCAGCTTCCACTGAAACTTGTTTCCTCAGTTCATTACCAAGAACAAGACTAGTGAACATGCATAGAGGTGGAGGCGGAAGAAGAGTAGAATAAGAAGAAAACTCGGCAAGTATATGCTTGCTCTGTATATATTATGTTATATATATATATATATATATATATATATATATATATATATGTGTGTGAGATATAGATATATAAAATGAATCTTGGTTTTATGTGATCTACTGATCAAAGGGTATGTAGGGTTATACATGTTCTATTAAGAAAATAAAATATAACAAGATCTTGGAAGTATTTCAGAAATTTCTTAAGACATTGAACATGTGAAGAGAGAATGTGTTTTTACAATTACAACTAATCCAACAAATGTGTTCGGTGTTTTAATATAAATTTTAGTCAACTATTGATTTGCTGTATAGTAACTAGTGAATGTGCCATTGATAGCTTAAGCTTAATCTAATACTAATGTAATTAATCGTTATATACATAAACTTGGTGTGTGCCGTAGAGGTAGCTTATGCTTAACTTCATTCTAATTCAGCTTTTGTAGAATGTCTTTATCTATTTTCTCGCCTTTTTCTTTTTGGTTCTGTTAATGCTTGCCTTCTAAGGAAAAAGAATATATATAAAAAAAAAATACCATTTGAAATTACCTCTTAGCATATACTATATTCGATCACATTACAGATATAGATAGATCACACTCACTACACATTAATTGATTAATCCGTGATATAGAGATATATATATATATATATCTATATATTGTTACTTTTATGTAGGATGTAGCAATAGAGGTGAACGTTCGAAGCATCAGAATGGGTGACCTGCACATGTGATGAAGATGAATAGATGATCCTATACCCTTCTCAAAACATATTTAATTTCAGATAGGTCCAAATAATTACATTAATTATTTAAAATCAGCAATAATGAAGATGATCCCACGATCCATCTCTCACGTTTCTTCTTGGCTCTTTTGAATGTTTGTAAAGTTTATTTTTACGTGAGTATAAATAAAACCGAACCCACCTCATCGCCATTATATGTAAAAAACATATATCTTGTATTCAATCATAATTTTTTTGTTTCAATGTTAAGATTCAATTTAATCATAGTTACCAGCCATGATGCGTAAGAAAATACATAACTAAGAATTTAATAATGTATGCCACTCAGAGAGTGCAGGCTTGTTACTGTTCCTTCGTTTGCATGATTGAGTAGATAAGAATCTTTCCATGTTACAGGTTTAAATAAAGGGATACGGCAGTGTACATGTATGTATATTATAATATCAGTGATATCCGGATATAACAAATAAAAACTAAATTGTCACTAACTAAAATGCTAATTTCATAAACTTTCTACCTGATGTCTAAAAGCTATTGACGTATGCACCCAAAGTCAGTGCCAGTAAGGTAAAGAAACGGAATTATAAAAAAAAAAGTAAAAATGAAGACGGAATAATAAAATGTATGTCAAAAGAGAGTATAAAAGTCAAGTAAAAAAAAAAAAGAGAGTATAAAAGTCTTTATTTATAGTGTAGAGTGCCCAAGTAGATTATAAAAACATAGCCAAATTGATATTTGTTCATCAGTCTGAAACTTCTGATAAAAGAAAAATTATCTATAATAGAAACCAAATAAAAACAACTCAAGAGAATTACAGAATACGTTTAAACATCAAACCAAGAACTTATTTTTAAGGAAAAATAAAGTAAACTACAAATATATATATATATACATTATCAAGAACGGGTCGAGGTAAACAAAAAACAACTCAATTTGATAATGAAATGAATTTTGTGGGAAATGGCATGCATAGAAATGCACACGCATATTCATGATCATATCAATTATTGTTAATACTCCAACAATTACCCACTCCTCTTTCTGTTTTCATGTTTCTATCTTTCTTATTATTAGACGACTAAACAGAAGCTGTCGCTTCACATGCACTCATGTGGACCGGTCTTTTTTATTTTTATTTTTATTTTATTTTCCCCATTTCTTATTATTTGTAATTTTTAGAAGAAAACATTCCAATCCGACTTCGTAGTTAAATCCTTCATTTGCTTATCATTTCCATCTTAATTCTATGATTATCTACTTTCTAATTATAACTGTTAATTGCCTAGTAATACAATTTCTTTCAGTGTTGTTGAATCGTTAGCCCGATAAAAGATCGATCTTAGTGACATAGGAAAAGAAACAAAAAAATATTATAATAATACTTACAAATTACAATAGGTTGAAGGCTTAATGGGATGCATGTGGATCAGCACCTTAATGACTTACTTAATCGTCTTAATTTATGTATTATTAGAGAGAGAAATCTAATCCCACACAAGTACATAAACTCTTTGCAAATGGTGTTTTGTGGGTTATATTATTAACAATATACTAATTAATTTAAGAAGTAAGTATGTATGCTGACGATTCGTCACATGGCCGTTGGGCATCACAGACTTGAGGGTCCAGCTTTTTTTCTTCTTTACGATCTGCACGCATGTGCCACGTGTGTCTCATGCATCGTCAAAACCTCTGAGACAGTAAGAGACTCTCCGCCTAAAAACCGAAATGGGCTTATTATAAAATAAGTCGACTAATATTGGGCCTAAAGTTAAAAGCCCATTAGTTGAGGACGATGACAGTATCCAATGAGAAGGAACGGCCTTAGTAGTGACACGTCACGATTCTCCCGCCACCACACCAGAGCATTTGCTTCATCTTCTTCCTCCTCTTAACTCTCTTCTGTGTCTCTCTAATCTCCTCGCGCACACAGACATCACGGAAATGGCTTGTGTTCGGTCGATTGGTTCTTTGACTTCTGTCACTCATTCTCCACGAGATGTTCCTCGCTCAGGTACGCCCTAATTTTACCCTTTTGAGTCTTTGAATTCGTAGTGGAATCTTCGTGTTTGCATGTTGGTTGATTATGATTTTATCTGGGAAAATTTCATGTAATTTACTATACAATGCTGATCCTAAAACTGTATAATATCGCGCTAAATCGATTCATGGGAAACGAATTGGGATAAATCGAGTTTCTTTGGTAGTAACTTGCTGTAATCTGATCATGAATTTACAATAATTGTCTGTTCTGAGTAATTGGGGATACTATTAGGGTTCATGTTTCATTTTGAAATGGAAAAAGATTTGATTTTTATGTTTTGATATTTTTTGCCCAGGCATAATCTTATCTTCATGTTCTGTTCTTCCCATCATGCGCTCCTCCTTCACTGGCTCGTCCGTTAGCCTCCCTTCGGTCCAACCCGCATCTCGAACAGCTCTAAGACCGAGGAAACTCGTCCCAATCACGATGATGGTAAAGCCGGCGCTCCAATTCATCCAAGGGACGGATGAGATGACGATCCCTGATGTTAAGCTGACTCGGTCAAGAGATGGAAGTAACGGTATGGCACTCTTCTCTTTTGACCAGCCATCCGTTTTCGACTCGAGCGGTGAAGTCGGGGAGATAACGGGTTTGTACATGATAGATGAGGAAGGTGTGATTCAGTCTACGGATGTGAACGCGAGATTCGTCAATGGGAAACCCGAAGGGATTGTGGCGAAGCACATAATGCGAACACCGAAAGAATGGGACAGGTTCATGAGGTTTATGGAGCGGTACTCAAACCAGAATGGCTTGCAGTTTGTTAAGAAGCAATGAGATGGGACTTTTCTATGAGCCAAAAATGTGTATGTTACATTAACTTTTTCACTCTTTTGATTTATAATCTTTTACTCTCCTAGTTTTGATCTTTACTTGAGTTTCTACTTACATTGGTATATGCATTATAGTTCGTTTAATTATTCAGGATTTTTTTTTTGATTGTAATCTTGACAAATCCATGATTTTAATCTAGTCTCGTTCTTAAGTATGTTTTGTGTTTGTTGGTGTTCTATCCAATTAAACCAAAACCGTGTAATTTCATCAAAATAAAAGCTAAACCGAACTTGAGAGCATATCCGGTTTAAATTTGATTACTATATATAGCCAAGAGTAGTTTATTATGGAGAGAGAGAGAGAGATGAAAGCATCGTTCCTCTGATCATGGCATTGACGTTAATCTCTTCCTTGGCCGTTCTCACGTTATTAAATCCGTCAATGTCCATGAAAATCTCCAGAATCGACGTCCTCGGCTGGATTTGCAACAACAGTACCGTCTCAGACCTTGAGGCTTACCGGAGATCTTACCAGCTCAATCTTGACGCGATCAGAGATAATATGAGGCATGTCAAATTTGGGATTCATCAACATGGAGATCCTCCGCAGAGGATGTACGTTTTGTCGCAGTGTGTTAGCGATCTCTCACCCGACGAATGTAGCCTCTGTTGGTCACGTGCCACCGATCTCCTCTCTCAATGTTTTCCGGCCACCGGTGGTTGGTTTCACTTGGACGGTTGTTTTGTTAGGGCTGATAATTACAGCTTCTATCACGAGCCTGTTTCGCATCAGGACACCAAGGTAAATTAGAGATGCTAGGTGGGTTATGTTAAAAATCTCATAACGAATAATATGATGGGACGTATAGTAATATATAAGTGACATGAGTCGATTCACGCATACATACATAGATATATAATCCTAATATGTCGACCATTTGGGGAATATAGATATGTGCTAGTGACAAGGAGAAGTCTGCAGAATTCAAAGGTTTAGTGAAGGAAGTGACTAAATCCATAGTTGAGACGGCTCCATATAGTAAAGGTTTCTCGGTGGCTAAAATGGGCACCCCCGATTTGATGGTTTACGGATTGGGAATATGCTGGCGAACGCTAGACGATGAATTGTGTAAACTGTGCTTAGCAGATGGAGCTTTATCAGTCTCTAGTTGCTTACCTTCCAAAGAAGGCTTTGCCTTGAATGCAGGCTGCTACTTGCGTTACTCTAACTATACCTTCTATAATGAACGTGGATTGCTTTCTATGAGTATGTCTCTGTCTCCTCACTTTTATGATTATTCAAATTGTGATTCAGTGGTATGATGATCATTCTTGACAATTATTCTTGTAGATTTAACGAAAGAAAACATGGTGCACATATTCGTTCTTTCTATGGTGGGTGTCTTGGCTATTGCAGCTGGATTTTGGTGTGGAAAATGCATCTATATGCGAGCTAGTCCAAAGAAGAAGCTTAAAGGTAAGTTCCTTGTGTGGAAGTGTGGTTAGCTCTCAGGAACAAAGACTAAAAAAGTTTCACTTGTTTGGACATCTAAGGATAGAGAAGGAGTCAGAGTCTATATGTAATGACTCACACTTGATGAGCTTTGAGTATTCAACTCTTAAAAAAGCAACCAACAACTTCAATGAGAGTTACAAGCTTGGCGTTGGAGGATATGGTGAAGTCTTCAAGGTTTTTCTCTTTCTCTATATAACTATCCTTCTCTACATTTTACTATGTGAACTGATTAGAAAGCCTTTTTATTGTCTTTTCTTTTACAGGGTACTCTATCTGACGGTAGAGAAATCGCGATTAAACGGCTGCATATAACAGGAAATAAGCCACGGGAAGAGATCCATAATGAAATAGATGTAATTAGTAGATGCCAACACAAGAACTTGGTTCGGCTCTTAGGTTGCTGCTTCACTAACATGAATAGTTTCATTGTCTATGAGTTCCTCGCCAATACAAGCCTTGATCACGTCTTATTTAGTAAGTTCCCTTTAACCAATGCTTATATCTTCTTATTTAGTAAGTTTCTAAACTTTATTGCTTGACATGGAAGTAAAGACCGGGAGAAGAAGAAAGAGCTTGACTGGAAGAAGAGACGAACAATAATCTTAGGAACAGCAGAAGGTTTAGAGTATCTTCACGAAACGTGCAAGATCATACACAGAGATATCAAAGCAAGCAACATTTTGTTAGACTATAAGTACAAACCCAAAATTTCAGACTTTGGATTAGCCAAGTTTTATCCAGAAGGTGGCAAAGACATCCCTTCTTCCTCTCCTTCTCCTTCTTCAATTGCGGGCACTTTGTAAGTCCTTTCAACACAAGAACTTATAAGAGGTCCTTTACTAGTATTGGTCTGATTTAGAATCTGAAAAAAGGGAACTTCCTGGTTGTTTACAGAGGATACATGGCTCCTGAGTACATTAGCAAGGGAAGACTAAGCAATAAAATCGATGCTTATAGCTTCGGGGTCCTTGTACTCGAAATAACCAGCGGTTTTCGAAACAATAAATTCCGGTCTGATAACTCCCTTGAAACCTTAGTTACTCAAGTGAGTCTCCATCTTCATCACATCAGTCTTTAATTCCTTAGCTCCTCCAAGTTACCTTCATAAACCATTTTTCTAACCCCTTAAACAGGTCTGGAAATGTTTTGCTTCAGACAAGATGGAGGAGATGATAGACAAAGATATGGAAGAAGAGACAGATAAGAGAGAAGTGAAGAGAGTGCTGCAGATCGGTTTGTTGTGCACACAAGAGTCTCCACAGCTTCGTCCAACGATGTCGAAGGTTATACAAATGGTTAGTTCCACAGATTTTGTATTGCCCACTCCTACTAAACCACCTTTCCTTCATGATTCCATGTAGAATTTATATAATTCTTTTATTGTTAAAAACACATTACAAAGAAAGAAACAAGAAAATCATTACGTACTATAACTATAAAATTATGTTCTTTTTCTTTCTAAGTTATATGTAGATAGATCACAGATATTTTTTGAAATTTATCCCATTATTAATCATATGAACAACTATAAATTTATGAGAACGCACCTAGTGATTTGCTTATATATGATATAATCGCAAATTATGATACAATGTGATAAAAAAATAAATGAATAAGACTGGTTTGGTATAGTATTATTCTAAATTAAAAATAGGATAACACTTGTGGTGTGGTTGAAGCATTAATTTTGTGGGTTAGGGCCTTAGGGGACCAAGGTTAAGTCATCTATCTCACTGCGATTTAATCATGATTGCCTAATATTGACACGTTAAATATTATACAATATTTCAACAGACCAACAGATTTATCCACCAATCCATAGGTGAATACTTCAAATATTAGACCACTGTATATACTTTATCTAAATCCCTGCTCAGTCTAACTTAAGAAAATATGAGAAAGTAAACATAATTAATTTGTGTCCCTAGTCTATTTTTTTGAATCCATCGTTGAATGATAAGTTAGTGCGTAGTGTTCTTATTTGTGGAAGGGTATCTTTGCACTTTGTGCCGTCCCAACCGTCCAAATTTCTTTTTTTTTTAGAAAATTTGTTGAGAGGGAAATTTTCAAGTTTATAATTTGCCATTTAATTTAATTTGTCAATTAGGTAGTTCTTGCTTCTTACTACATTGATGACACTTTAGCTCTCATTTTTCAGAAGAAACTATAAACGTTATTATTGTACATTGTTTTATATAGATGGTGAACAGTTTACATCAACGTGGACGATGAAAAGTGTATTGTAACCAGTAAATGGAGAATAACTTACTGTTGACAATGGAAGGTGTAAAGTGAACATTGTATAACGAACAAGTGGATGGTAAACAAAATTTTATCACCAGTGTAAAGGCATTGTTGTATTATTAATGTGACACATGCTGACTAAAGACTGTACTGATATGATTCATACTGACAAATTAAAATCATGAATCACCTTGGCTTAATATGTTGGCAGTATCTAAAGAAAAGAAGAATGCCAATATCTAAAGAAAAAAAATATGAGAATGTTACAAAAGTCGACAATATATATATGTACGCATGTGTCAAATGTTATTCGAGTATTCCAATTTTTTCTTGGGTATTATTATATTTTAATGTTATGATAATTATTTACAGCTATTTACAACAGATAGTGACATATTTATTATACTATATAAACCCATTGAGTCATGCAAATTAGAAAGCTTCGTTAATAACATACAAACATATTCTTACAACAGCTGCCAATACCTTTCGAGATGTAAGCATCTCCTCTAGCTAATCTCTCTACCTTTTCTCTATAAATATGTATAAACTAATATATCATCTTTCGTTTCTAATTTAATGTGTTATATAAATATATTCATATATATGATATTTCAAAAAAATAATAATGTAAAAAATTAACACATGCATGTCAGGGAATTTGGCAACGGCAACGGCAACGGCAATGGAAACGTTAATGGTAACGGAAAAGTTAAAGGATCGAATGAGAAAAAGATGAAACCAATGGACAGTGAGTTGCTGAGAGAGCAAGGTCACCTAATGGTTGATTTTATTGCTGATTATTACAAAAACCTTCAAGACTCGCCTCAAGATTTCCCTGTTCTTTCCCAAGTTCAGGTTCCTTATCTTCTCAACCTTTCACTACAATGTAACCAGTCATTATAAAAATAAAATTAGATTTTAATTAATGCTTCGTTGGTTATTTGACGCAGCCGGGTTATCTCCGGGACATGTTGCCTGATTCAGCACCTGACCAACCTGAATCATTGAAAGAACTTCTCGACGGTGCGTACAAATATTTTAAAAGCAAAATTTTAGTGCCATGCACTTACAAACCCATTTATATATATGTTCATTAAATGGAATTTTATTTTTGTTGTCATAATTCTAATTTATAGACGTTACGAAGAAGATAATGCCGGGGATAACTCATTGGCAAAGCCCGAGTTACTTTGCGTACTATGCATCAAGCACGAGTGTGGCCGGATTCTTGGGAGAGATGCTCAACGCCGGCCTGAGCGTTGTCGGTTTCACCTGGCTCACTTCTCCGGCTGCTACTGAGCTCGAAATCATCGTTCTTGATTGGCTTGCTAAAATGCTACAACTCCCCGACCATTTTCTCTCCACAGGTTCGATCGTCGTTTATCTGATCTCATTCTTCTAAAAACTGAAAGAGTCCAATCTTACTAAATGCATTGGTAATTTAACAAAAAAAAATAAAAATGAATGATTGGAAAAAAGGAGATGGAGGAGGAGTGATCCAAGGGACAGGATGTGAAGCAGTGCTTGTGGTAGTATTAGCTGCTAGAGACAGAATTTTGAAGAAACTTGGCAAAACATCACTTCCTCGACTTGTTGTCTATGCGTCTGACCAAACCCATTCTAGTTTCCGAAAGGCTTGTCTGGTTTGTATATTATTTATTTTACGTTTTTAAATATCAAATTCACCGATTAATTAATCATGTTAACTGTGATAATACTTATAGATTAGTGGAATACATGAAGAAAACATTAGGCTGCTCAAAACTGATTCGTCCACGAACTATGGATTGCCTCCAGAATCACTTGAAGAAGCTATTTCTCATGATCTCGATAAGAGTTTCATCCCATTCTTCATTTGTGCTACTGTAACTACTTCAAAACCCACATTTTTTTTCTTGATTCAAACATAACCCACATTTTTGTAACGCAAACTGAAATCCACATTATGTGTTGCATATAAATATTTTATACTGTAGTATTAAATAATTAAGATTTTTTCTTTTTTTTTTTGCTATGTACTTTTAAAATTATTTCGTACAATGCTAAATATACAAGTGTGGAGGTTTTCAGGTTGGCACAACGTCGTCAGCGGCGGTTGATCCTTTGGTCCCATTGGGGAAAATTGCAAAGGTAATTAAACATATATAATAAATAATCAACTAAATTTTTAACCAACTTCATCCACCGCAATGATCACACTGCTGCTTCAACAGCTGCAATTATTAGACGTTTGAATTTTGAATAAATAAAATTAGTTTTGTTAAATAAATATTGGATGCCTGACTAAGACTATACCATATTACATGTCATTAGAAATATGGGATATGGATGCACGTGGATGCAGCTTATGCAGGGAATGCGTGTATATGTCCAGAATATCGAAAATTTATTGACGGGATTGAAAACGCAGACTCCTTTAACATGAATGCTCATAAATGGTTATTTGCTAATCAAACTTGTTCACCCCTTTGGGTTAAGGTATGTTTTATCTCGTTTTCCTTAATCTAATTAAATAATCTCAGTATTTTCAGTTATTATTCTATTTAATCAGTTTATACTCATTATTATTATTTTTTGTGTATGTTGGAATCGAATAGGACCGATACGCTCTCATTGATGCTCTCAAAACAAATCCTGAGTATCTAGAATACAAGGTCAAGGTCTCTCATGCTCATCATTTCTATACAAAACCTAAAAGAACCAATATCATTCTACATTGAAGATCTAACGAAGCGTTATCATATTCATGCTCATCATGTATATATATTTATAATTAAAATGTTGATAAGAAATTAACAACTGTACTTAAGAGTTGATTTAATAGATATATCATCTAAATGGTTTACAATAATATTTATATCTTCACCTATTTTTGAAACGATTCGGTGAAAAATGTTGTATGAGATGATATTTTCAATGGATATATCAGGTTTCTAAACGAGATGCCGTCGTGAATTATAAAGATTGGCAAATTTCTCTTTCTCGAAGATTCAGGTTCTCCATAGTTACATCTGATGTTATATTTATTGCCTTATTGGTCGTATAAGTCTAAACGTTATACATAATATTACATATGTACATGCTATATTGCTATTCACGAACTTGATTTATACAGATCTTTGAAGTTATGGATGGTTTTACAGCTCTATGGTACCGAAAACTTAAGAAACTTTATCAGAGACCATGTAAATCTCGCTGAGCATTTTGAAGACTATGTAACTCAAGATCCACATTTTGAGGTAATCATATGAAATAGTTCAAAACATATTATATATAGTTTCAAAACATAAATGAACGTCACATCTCTATATATATATATATATATATATATAATAATGAGATAAACTCTTCCACATCTATAACCATGTAGTCCAATTATTAAAAATAGATAAATAAACTTTTATTATTTTATTGAATCTAACGACTGTTTTATTTATTTTTATTTCTTAATTATAACTTTGAAGGTTGTCACTACTCGGTACTTTTCACTCGTTTGCTTTCGCCTTGTGCCTATTGACGACGATGAAGACAAGTGTAACCAACGCAACCGTGAACTGCTTGCCGCCATTAACTCCACCGGCAAGATCTTCATCTCTCACACAGTGAGTTTATATTTTATATATAAAGATATAATGACAATAACGAATCCTCATATTTTACGAGAAATTGAATGAAAAATAAAATTTAACTAAATGTTATTAACAGGTTCTGTCGGGAAAATTCATATTACGATTTGCCGTTGGTGCACCGTTAACGGAGGAGAAGCATGTCACTGAAGCTTGGCAGATTATACAAAAACATGCCTCCAAATTTACGCGCAACGGCAATTGTTAAGATTAATTTTAAAGAAACCCCACATCTTTTATTTCTCTACATAAAACCCATCTCTATCTTCCACGATTTCCGATAATAGGGACATATTGATCATGTATGATATGTTGTATTTGAAAATTAAGAGGGTTGATTGATACACTAGATTTCAAATATTTTTAATTTTCACATAATATATCGGGATCGGTTATGAGAATAGTTTATTGGATTTGGGCCTGGCCTTATTATTTTAAATTATTAAAAATATTTGACATATTTACCCTCTTCCTCAAAAGATGCATTTTTTATTTTTTGTTTATTGCTATTTTCTCCGATTCAAAGCCCTAATCCAGTTTTTTTTTCTATCATCTGCGCCTGGCTATGTCAATGATTCTCAATGAAGCAAAGTTTCCGGGAAACGAATCCTTGTTAGTTCATGTGTTCTCTCTCATGCGACATGCATACTAAAAATTCTCTCTTCTTCTTTGAATTTCGCTTATTTGAATAAACTTTATTCGGATTCCGATGACTTCGATGAATCATATCGTTGTAGATGTTAGTTCGGACGAAGAGCAGGATGATAAACGATTGGATTACTCTGCTTTGTTTGACGGAATCCTGGATGTTTCTGATGAGAAGCCCAAAAGTACTGATTTGTTTAATCTAATGGTGAAGAATGAAGACGGTGATGACGATTGTGTCATTTTGGATTGTGATCCTACGGCGAAGGAGACAGCGATTGAGACTTGTGAAACCGATGAAGTCCTTGTAGTAGGCCAAAAGGGTGAGGTAAAGTTTTGATTTTTTAAAAAATTTCTTTGAAAATTCTTCTCACTTTTAACGAGTTTACTCAATTTTGACACTGTATGCCCTTTTTTGAATTGATTCATCAAGTGTGAGAGAAGTAGTGTCACGAGTAGAAGATTTTAGGTTGGGAACTTTTGTAGGAATCTGTGTTCTTTTATTGTAGAGAAAAGAGTTTAGTATATGCAGCCACTCAGTATAGGATTCTTCAATGTGAAGTTTTTTCCAAGTGAACTATAATCTGATATATGTGGCTTTCTCCAAGTCAGATCAAACTGGCTTTGCTCTGTTTCAATCTTTATATAGTTTGTAATAACATCACTAAGGAAGTTTATTTTGGTTTGTAGATAGCTTGCAGGGATTTTCCGCATCCGCGACACGCTTGCGCTAAGTACCCGTTCAAATCCACGTTGCACCAGCAGTTCTGTGAGATGGTGAGAATGTGAAGTTTTTCTTTCTTTCTTTTTTTGTATCTTTTGAAAAAGGTGATGATGCTTTTCTTGCTAATTCCTTTTATTGGTTTTGCTTTCTTTCTTACAGTGTCACTGTTATGTTTGTGACATCCGTGCTCCTTGTCCTTACTGGTTTAGTGGTTTATCCATCCTTGATCACTGTCATGCCAATGATAAAGAGCAGACATGGAAGAATCAACGGGAATGTATCAGGGCCAGAAATATGTTTCCCCGGCTTGTTTTAAAACCTGCTTCGACCATAGTACAATTTAAACGGGTTTCACAGCCTCGATCTATTCCATTGCCCCAAAACTCGTCTACCCCTGTAACTCAGTTTGGAATCCAGGCTTGCTCCACTCACCCAAACACATACACCAGACCCGGTTATAGAACCGGGCAATCAAGAACCTTTCCGCAAAATCCCGGGTCACAACCTCGTGGCGTGCAGTCATCACCAAATAACAGAGGCAGCTCTTATAAAGGTAATCCAAGTCCTCAAGCTGTCCCTTCCAATCCATATGTATGGACTCGAAGACCAAGTAGAGGCGTTACTCGTCCAGAAAATGGTGTACAGAACATTGCTCAAGGCTCACAATCAATCTGTTACACTCCTCCCGCGGCTTCACAAGGCAGTGCACAGCGGATCGTTACTGGTTCTATTTCAACTGTACCTGTATCTGACAGCAAAGAGTACGCTAGACATTTTAACCGGAATATGTATTCTGGTAATCTTCAGACAATTGAAGTTCCGTCAATGACTCCTAATCCTCTGGCGAACCATCAACAACAATCTGGAAGAAGTAACGATAAAGTACTGTCAGAGTTTGAAGACTGGCTCTTGGACGACTCGACATTGTTCTGTCCCTTGTCTAGTCAAGACAATGCTACTCCTACTACAATGGCATTCGATTTTAAAACCTTCTTGAATGATTGAGACCTTAGGATAGTCCAGAGTTTCGAACTTAATTGTAGACTTAAGCTGTACAGAGTTGTATTAGTCAAGAAGAGTTCCTGGTTAGGAGTTTAAGTTCGATACCCATCTAAATTCCATCAGTTATTTTAAAAACGTACTTGTAAATAAATGGATGAAGTTCTTTTAAATTGGTCCTGATTTGTAATTGGTATAATAAGATTTGTATTTTATATACTCTGTTAAATAGTCTCATTTATTTACTTTTGTTGTATTTTCCGATTTTATTTAAATAAACCAAATTAACTTTTATTATAATGGATTATATATTGCATTTACTCACTCAGCCAGGATTTAGCAATTGATGGAAAGAAAGTAATTCCAACTTTTGTTGTAGTCAAAAGAATTGGAAATAGATTTGTTTCCAAAAAAAAAAAACGACTATTTGAAATAGAAGAAAAAAATTTAGTCCACACAATCTAATACAGTACATTTTTGGTTTGGGAACTATATAGTCCACACATTCATAACGTAATTTTTTTGGGAAATTTAAAAAGTATATAACTCTGGAAAATAGGAGTATTTAATAAGAAGTAGGAATGTTTGGTTAGTAAAGCCGTTAAGAGAAGAAAAGTCAAAGTTCCCCCGCAACAAATGTGGAAAGAAACTGTTACAGAATCCTAAATTTATAGTTTGGTAATAACAAATAAGTTGTCTACTTGTTTTTGTTTTTATTAATGAAAAAATAAGAATCTGAAAGATTCAAATACTCCATTAAATAAGATTCAACAGAATCTCGTGAATCTCTCTACCTTCTTCCTCTATAAACTCTAATCTCTCTCTCTGTATCTTCTTCATTTCTCAAAATAAAAATCTCATATCTTATCTTGCAACAATGGCGGCAACTCTCTCTTGTTCCGCCTCTGATTTGACTCCGTTTCTAGGAGGTGGAGCTAACGCCACCGCCGCAGCTGAATACATCTGCGGGAGATTCGATACAGTCGCCGGAAAATTCACAGACGCGGCTTACGCAATCGACAACACTTATCTCCTCTTCTCAGCGTACCTTGTCTTCGCGATGCAGCTCGGATTCGCTATGCTCTGTGCTGGATCTGTCCGGGCTAAAAATACAATGAACATAATGCTCACTAATGTCATCGACGCAGCAGCCGGAGGTCTCTTCTATTACTTATTCGGTTTCGCTTTCGCTTTTGGTTCGCCTTCTAATGGATTCATCGGAACTCATTTCTTTGGAATGAATGGTTTCCCAAAACCTTCTTTTGATTATCCGTATTTTCTGTATCAATGGACTTTCGCCATCGCCGCCGCGGGAATCACGAGTGGATCAATCGCAGAGAGGACTCAGTTCGTTGCGTATTTGATATATTCATCGTTCCTTACGGGTCTTGTTTATCCAATTGTCTCACATTGGTTCTGGTCTTCTGATGGTTGGGCTTCTCCTGCTAGATCTGAGAACCTTCTCTTTCAATCAGGTGTGATTGATTTCGCTGGATCTGGTGTTGTTCATATGGTTGGTGGTATTGCCGGTTTATGGGGAGCTTTAATCGAAGGACCACGTATTGGTCGGTTTGGTCATTCTGGTAAACCGGTTACGTTACGTGGTCATAGTGCAACATTGGTTGTTCTTGGAACGTTTCTCTTGTGGTTTGGATGGTACGGCTTCAACCCTGGCTCGTTCGCTACCATTTTTAAATCGTACGGAGAGACTCCGGGAAACTCGTTTTACGGACAATGGAGCGCTGTTGGTAGAACCGCTGTGACTACTACGTTAGCTGGTTGCACGGCGGCGCTTACGACTCTCTTTGGGAAAAGACTCATAGATGGGTATTGGAACGTACCCGATGTCTGTAATGGTTTGTTAGGAGGATTCGCTGCTATAACTAGCGGCTGTTCGGTTGTGGAACCGTGGGCCGCGGTTATATGCGGGTTTGTAGCCGCGTGGGTGCTAATGGGATTCAATAAACTAGCTGATAAGCTTCAATACGATGATCCGTTAGAAGCGGCTCAGCTTCACGGTGGTTGTGGTGCGTGGGGGATTATTTTCACAGGATTATTCGCGGATAAAAGATACATTGCCGAGATCTTTGGAGGCGACCCGAACCGGCCTTACGGGTTGTTAATGGGAGGAGGAGGAAAGTTGCTTGCAGCGCACATCGTTCAAATTTTGGTGATTACGGGTTGGGTTAGTGTGACGATGGGAACTCTGTTTTTTATTCTACATAAATTGAAATTGTTGAGGATACCGGCGGAGGATGAGATCGCCGGAGTGGATCTGACGAGTCATGGAGGGTTAGCTTATATGTACACAGAAGATGAGATCAAGAATGGGATCATGGTTACGGGAGTGGCTGGTGATAATGATCAAGGACAATTACGTGTTTGATTTGTTTGGTTTAGTGTTTTCTTTTTTTTTCTTCTTCTTTTGGTGAATTGGTGTACATATCCTTTTGCATGGGAATAAATTTATATCAATATTTTAGTTTCGCTTTTTACTTCTAACTACTGTGTCAATTTTGATTTTACCTTTAACTAAGCTAATGGGCCTCTATAGGATTCTAGTTGAGATACATTTTAATTGCTATCATTATATATAGAGCTACAAATGGTAAGCAACGCAGGCCTACTAAGTTCATATGTTTGTTAGTGATTAATTGCTTAGTGATAGATAAACTTGTTTACTGTAGCTACTAGATAGTATATTTATATTAAAAGAAAAAGAGAGAATATTTAATGAATGATGACGATGTTATATATGAACAAAAAGATTCAGTGAATCATACTGTTGTTAAAATTGATTTAATTTTAAAGCAATAATGTTTTAGTTGAATATGTGGTTAACCTGATATACTACTTTTAAAAATACAGTATATTGAATATGTTTGAAATGTAATACTTTAAACGTATTAAATATGTTGAAAATTTTGAATATGAGAAAATTTATGAGACACGTCCGAATGAGAGTATGAGACACAAGTACAATAGACATGATTCATCATCCCATGCAAAGACGACAATAAAAAAAGCAAAGTTAAAACACAAACACTCACACGGGAATTGAAAGAGATACGTATATATAAATGGCCAAAATATTAATAATATATTAAATAAAACGTGGAGGAAAAGGAAAAAGAATAAGAAAATATGTAAAAATAAAATTGCATACAACCCTTAAACTAATGCCACTTTTTTATATCCTTCCGAATATATATATTATTCATTAAAAGTCGAACCAATCTTTTTAAATTCCAAAAACCCATCTTATATCCTAAATCTGTGAGAAATCTAATATTCAGCTGTTAATATCTTCAGGATTCTAGACATATTTATATTTGTTTGTGACCCAAATTAGAATTTTTGTAGGGTTATATTGATCTACGTATACAAAGTTTGTGCTTTAGAAAGAGAACGGAATATAGATTAGGTGTGATTTTGGGTGCTATTTGCTAAGGCAAAAATAAAATCAAGTAAGAGATAAAAATCAAAAGTGGGACAAATAATACGATTTGAGTATTAGTGTCGGTATCTTCGAGAACCATTGATTCCCTTATCTAGTCAGATACTGCACCATTCACAGCCAGTTAGATTATGCCACGTGATGGTCAAACTGGATTTTCAGTCAAACCTTTGACCTAGTGGATCCAAAATACTCATGCATGTAACTTAATGGGAACTTAATGTATGATAAGAATATGTGAAAAAGTTAAATTTATTACCATATCTATAAGGTTAGATGCTCTTCTGTTTAAACTCCATACTTCTTATTTTTTTGGTGTTATTATCAGTCAACCGAAAATAACATTTGTAACTATGGCAAGGTTATCATATTGAACTAAATAATCTTTTCATTATTTATTTATCCACCATCGCAAATTTTACATTGTAATCTTATATTAGTCATAGATTTAACGTTTTGGGTCATACAAAAAGCAAAATTTATAATCATATACTAATTTCTAAGTCTATCCTTTTATCATCCATTATTGGGGTAATCTGTTTTTTTTTTCAGTCAATACAGATATTTTCTCTTTCTTGCTGCATCGATCCAACTCTTGACTGAATAAATACGTCAAAAGAAAGCCTTAACGATTACACACTCTCATACTTATCTCCTCTCACGTTTCTTATTTCTCTCCGCTCTTTGAATAATAAAAACATTTGGTTAAAAGCAAAAAGGAGAATGGCAGATCAAAATCCAAGAATCATCGTCGAGAAGAACCCATCTCAAGCTCGTCTTGACGAACTAAAGTTCAAGTCATGGCCCAAGTAAGATTGATTCTCCTTGTTTCAAATTCTTACTTCTTTTATCGGGTGGTGTGAGATCGATTCGGCAAATTAATTTGCATGAGATAGAATTATAATTTTTTTTGTCACTTATATGGTATCAAATTGAAATTTTGTATTCTTTGTTGTTGAAGGTGGGGATGTTCACCAGGGAAATACCATTTGATATACGAAGCAGAAGAGATATGTTATATTGTGAGGGGTAAAGTTAAGGTTTATCCGAAACCACCACCATCATCATCGGATGCAGAAGTTGAATGGTGTGTGGAGTTTGGGGCAGGTGATATTGTCACTTTTCCAAAGGGACTTTCATGTACTTGGGATGTATCTCACTCTGTTGACAAACACTACATTTTTCGAAACCATCCTTCTTCTTAGTTTTTCTTTTTCTTTTTCTTGTGATTCTTTATTTATTTTGTATTTCTAACATTTTGATTCGTAATTGTTGTATTATGTGTTTTTTGTTTGTTGTTTATTTCTAATAAGAAATATACATGTGTGTGCATTAACAATGGCATATAGTTAAACAATTTTTTCAGGATTCAAGCTTGAGTAAACCTCATAAATTCGAATAATCTTTGAGATGATTGTTCAGGGTCATATCAAATTATGTATTCTATTTTAAAAAGTCCGGCATATAATAAAGCCTTCACCACTAAAACCCTAATTTTGTTTTTCCAGATTTGATTCATGAGTATGAATGTATGATATTATAACTTAATTCAAATGTTTGGAAAATTATGAAACCGTAAACGTTGGATACTCTTCTTTATGTGTCCCTTTATGCTTCTACAATACTAATAAATTTCATTCTTTAAAATTCGTTGACCAGTCAACTTTCGATATTGTTTAGTTTTATTTAGGCAAAGCATCTTATTATTTTACATTGAAAGGAGCGATTTTAAAATCAGACAAACATTTGAGATACTCCTTTTGGTTAAACCGTCGATTAAACCGGCCGGTCGACCCGAATTTAGAAACACAAACACCGCCAAAGAATAACCCATCTGGACTGACACACATGGCACCTCACTCCATCTCTAAGTGTTTCTCAGAAATGCTCTGCTTCACTCATCTCCCACCTCTTCCTCTCTTCTCCTCCTCCGCCATATCTCTTCCACTCTCCCGTCAGTTCATGAGGTCACTTATTTCTCAGTTTCCGAGCATCAATTGTGTATTCTCTCTCTTTTACCTCTGCTCTTAATTGATTATGTTTTCTTCCTGTATCATTCAGTTTCAGGACTAGAATGTCTTCTTCTTCCTCCGTAGATTCTGTTCTTCCTCCGCCGGATAATGCCATCGTCGTGAGTTTTTCTAGCCTCTTCCATGAATAACTCTCGTGATTGGGTTTTTTTTTACTTGAATCGCGCTTATAGGAGAATGCTCGTCTTCGCGTATTTTTGGCAGCTTGGTTGTGGTGGGATCGCTGTGGATTTCTTGGCGACGGTGGATTCTTATCCTCAACCCGACGATAAGATCCGAAGCACTAGTCTAAAGGTAAAGTCTTTTCTGCTCTCACCTACTGTCTTCTTTTTTGGAACGGACTTAGGGTAGTGCTTTAAGGTTTATAATGTGTTCAGGTGCAAGGAGGGGGAAATGCTGGAAACGCGTTAACCTGTGCAGCTCGTTTGGGCTTAAATTCAAGACTGATTAGTAAGGTCAATGATTTCTCCTTTCCAAATCGATTATTTGCATAAACAGATTCAACAATCGAGTAGTAGAGCGTTAGTGTAGTGATGCTAATTGATTAGTAGTTCTAAGTATCTCTAGGTAGCAAATGACTCCCAAGGAAAGGGCATGTTGGAGGAGTTGGAAGCTGATGGTGTGGATACTTCTTTTCTTGTGGTAACGCTCAAATCTTTTGATCATGTGTATTCTTTTACTCTAAAGTTGCAATTTTGTCTTCAATTTCCTAATCTTTCCAGTGATTAATGATCTCGTGGCAGGTCTCTAAAGAGGGCAATTCACCATTTACCTATATCATAGTTGACAAACAAACGTGAGCGTTTTTTCCCTCATGTTGGTTGTGAATTTGAGGACCTGTTTCATTTCGTAAATAGTTACATAGGAGTGATGTTGACTTCTTTGTGTTGAATCTATTAGTTAAGTATTCAAGCAAAATTTACTCTAACAGCTAGATAATGAAATGGTACTCGTATGGCTTGGAATTGATTTGTCTGCATAGATTGTCAGATCTTCAATGGTTATGTTTTTCAGGAAAACCCGTACTTGTATTCACACGCCTGGAGACCCACCCATGTTACCAACTGACCTTTCTCAATCTAGCATGTTATCAGCTCTAGACAGAGCAAGCATTGTATACTTTGATGTAAGATTACACGAAACGGCCTTGGTGATTGCAAAAGAGGTAAGCATGCATCTCTTTACCCTTTCAAATGGTTTTTTTAGGCTTCATAAGTTTCTTGATTTCCCCCTAGCACACCAAGACAAGGGTTTATTAGTCATGCAAATAGTAAATTGATTTGTATGTACGTAAGATTAGTCTTTCTTAAGTTCATGATGTTTGAGAATTTCACAAGATTATCTCTTAATTTTTCTACAAAAACATAATATGCCACACAACCTACATGTTCATTTCCTCTTGTGCTTGTTGCTTCTATCCAGAGCAGGCAGGTCGCAAGAAGATACCAATTCTAGTTGATGCAGAGAAAAAAAGAGATGGATTAGATGATCTCTTGAAATTCGCCGATTATGTTGTCTGCTCAGCAAAATTCCCTCAGGCAAATTACTCTCTTTGTTCTTTGTTTTCCGGCATCTTTTCTCTGCATTTACGGCCGAATGTTCTTAGTCCTCACATTGTGCAGGTATGGACAGAGGCGTCTTCAACTCCTGGTGCACTCATTTCCATGTTGTTGAGATTGCCAAAACTAAAATTTGTGATCGTGACCTTAGGTGAAGAAGGATGCTTAATGCTTGAAAGAGCTTCAAAAGGTACAAAATTTGAGACTCACTCACTAGAAATCAAAACTTCTTGCATGATCCTTTTCCCTGGTCATGAACATCCTTTGACTTTGTCGAGTTCAGCAGAAGTATTACAATCTCAAGAGACGGATATAGAGAGCTTGTTGGAGACACTGAAGCATAGAAAAGACTCAACCATTACATTTCCAACATGCGTTTCATCGGTAACTTAACGTTATAGCTCCTTAAGAACTTCTCACCCATATGAAGACAATCCAACCATCCACACATTTTTCGTGCAGGAGACAACAAAGTTGAAGGCCGACGGGGTAGGAACAGTGAGTGGAAGATTGTTTCTCGGAACAGCAGAGAAAATTTCTCCAGAAGAGCTTCTTGACACCACCGGTGCTGGCGATGCATTCATAGGAGCGGTTCTATATGGTAACATTTTTGCAAAGGTTCTTGTACACGCCCTGATAAAACAGAACTCAAAAACCAAAACTGCAAGATCTCTACTTGTTTCCTTGATTTGTAGCCATATGCGCCGGAATGCCCCCAGAGAAAATGTTACCTTTCGCTGCTCAAGTGGTAACTCTTCTGAACCGAACCTCTCCGTTTTGTTTTCACCAATGCATATGAAACTTCAACATTACATATAGATCATGTGAATCTTAGAATTGTCGGATAACCGAGCTTCCTAATCCTAAGCCAAAACCCAGACTAATCTCGGGAGTTTTGAGCTGCCACGTGAATTCCCTGGTTGCCATTAGTTTAGGACTCATATAAATGGACATTGTTGCCAATGTTTTTTTTAGCCTCATCAAACTATCACCATCAGTCGGAAAACCGTTGTTTTCCAAATGGAACAAACATAACATTATCATCCCGGCCTTTGTAATGATTTCTTTGTATTTGCAGGCTGGTTGCAGCTGCCGAGCTTTGGGAGCTCGCACCGGTCTTCCTCGCGGTACAGATCCTAGACTTGTACCCTTTCTGGTTTGACACTCTGTGTTCCTTTGTCAACTTCTGAGTCACATTACTCCATTGCCCACTTTCATTATTCTAAATGTTCGACGTATTGGACGAAATAAAAGACTTGGTGTCCAATAATAATTCTGGTTAGGTTTGACTTTTTTTGTTTGTCTAATTATTAAACGAAACATATATGAAGTGGTGTTATTCTAATCTAAACTACTAAATGCTAGTAATGTGACTGCTTCAACCTTGATCGCGTCCGTAAATGCGTTTATTTATCAACGGTTAGGATTGCAATGTCCGTCTACTGCTCCAAGTCAAAGGTGGATAGCCACGCCCACGCGTCGTCACTTGCTCTCCCCACTTGCCGATGTTTTAAACACTATAAAGACAAAATCATAAACATAATTGTTGAGCCCACGCGGCCCTCTCATTGGCCAATAAAGTGGAGCCTATTGCTGTGTCTATCACGAGCTTAGTGACGGCGAGATGATCGGCCTTGTGAACTGTAAAAGAAGCAAATGTTATGTCAAAAGAAGTTGAAACAGTCCAATGGTAAACACAGACAATAGCTAGCCATATGACCCTATATACACCAAGAGTCGTGTATATACGAGGTTTTGGAAGTCTTTTGAGTGAAAACAAAGATAATTACCACGAATGAGATTCCTCAAAGGGTTGGTTCTTCTTGCCATGTTGAAAAGTGACAACTCCTCCAAAGTAGCGCTTCTTCGTTTCCATGCATCCCCTCGAAGTAAAGGATACAAAGCAGTCTTGCACGTAACATTTGTTTTTTTCTCCAATCTATCAACAATCCACGCAATGTGTATTATCGGTCAACAAGATCAAATATTTAATTGTTTACTGTCTCACTTGTTGGTATTGCTACATTTTCCAACATGTAAAATTGACATATTTTTAACAAATTCATTATGTTCTAAAAGGTTGAAAGATTAATTCCGGAATTTTTGAGAAACTCATTACAATTTCAATCATGGTTGGCCATTGTAGACGTCTTTGATGGTAAGAATATCTTTTAACAAAAAAAAAAATGGTAAGAATATCCGGTATTTAGAGATTGGTCTGGGTTTTGTCTGTAATTTTCCAATGTAATAAAAAGAAAAAAAGTTAACTTATTTTAATCTAGAGTTAAAAAAAAAAAAAATGAAAAAGAGAGTTTGTGGACCAATAATTTATGAATAGAGTAAGTCATTAAGGTCACCTTATGAATTAAATGGTAAATTAACGCTTACTTACCTTAACGAGAGTAAAAGCTCGACGAAAGAAAAACTATACATATATTTAAGAAAAAAACAAGGAAAGCGTCCATACAAAAAAAAAAACAAAGACCCAAAAGAGGAGCTTATGTTTTCTTCTCGAGCCGATATGAATATTTAAAATTTGTATTTGCTTGAAGGTTTCTAATAAGCTTCTCAATCGCATAACTTGGGTGTGTTTAATTATATAATTTGGTTTTCTCTTGAATGATATAAATATCTGGGTTTTGGAGTTGCAGAGTTCGTCTGCTCCATGCCGTAAGTTACATACAGACACATTTGAGCTTTTTTTTTGGAACGATCATCTGTTATCGGAGCTCATGCGTTTAGATCCAAAAGCAAGCTAAATTCTTTCTGATCGGTCGCAAAATGGTATTTTTTTTCTTTTCCATTTAGATGGATTTGCGCTATCTTATTTTCTATTGCGATTGTGTTCTTCGCATCGTTGAAATTGTGTTTCTTCGTATTGGATTACTTGAATGCAAACATTGGTTTCATGCAACTAGTTGTGATCCTTTGGGGATGTAGACTTTTTGGTAAAATCCGAGTCATCGGAGGAGAAGACTTTTCATTGATTCATGATTGACCAGGATTTTCATGTGCCAGGACTGATTTACTCGAATGGCTGAGCTGAACCTCACGTTTTGCTTTGAAATATGATCATCTGAATCGTTTGATTTGGTCTTCAAGGTCCCCTTTGAGTTATGATTACTTTTGATTGACAACGCTACAAAGTTTATCTTTAGGGGTTTTTGTTCTTTGACAAACCAGTGTATGGAATGCACCTTGACTCCTCTTTTGCTGAGTGATTTTGTTTTTGTTAACATTTAATTTCTACAGTTTTTTAGTTTATTGTTGTGGCAGATATGGTTTGTTACTGGTTTGTAGGGAATATGCTCACGCTACAATTTAGCAGTTAGTTAACAGTTGTGAAGATAGAGGCATCTGAATTGTTGGTTTTGCAGGCTTGTACTACAGTTAATGTTGGCTCTTGCGTCTGGGTGGAAGATCCAGAGGTGGCATGGATAGACGGTGAAGTTATCGAGGTTAAAGGAAATGATATTAAGGTCCTATGTACTTCAGGAAAGACGGTATGTTTGACCAATTTGAATTATTAAATAGGCATCAACTTCTGAAGTTTGGAAATTTTCGTTTGTTTGTTTCTATGTTTATATGCGGATTAAGCTCACATTAAGTGACTTTGTTACATTTTGGAAATTTTCAGGTGGCTACTAAAGTTTCAAATGCATACCCAAAAGATGTTGAAGCTCCAGCTTCTGGAGTGAATGATATGACAAGGCTAGCATATTTACATGAACCAGGAGTCCTACAAAATATGAAATCCAGATTTGATATCAACGAAATATATGTGAGTATTCTATTGAATTTCATTACAAAAGAGTATTACTATATATTTAGAATCTCATCTGCTGATGGAGCTTCTTGAACGTCAATAGTTTCTTTCCCTTTGTTAGGCATTTGCGCTAATATATATATATTCTTCCAGACTTACACAGGGAATATACTGATTGCTGTAAACCCTTTTAGAAGACTACCGCATCTTTACAACAACCATATGATGCAACAATATAAAGGTGCAGGCTTTGGGGAACTGAGCCCCCACCCATTTGCAGTGGCGGATGCAGCTTACAGGTGCCTGCCACACAATTTTGGAGTCTTTCTTTTATTCTTCTTTTGTTACTGGTTGTTTCCTGTTTGACGTTTCTTTGCTTGTTTTCCATGGGGTAGACAAATGAAAAATCAGGGCCTTAGTCAATCAATCTTGGTCAGTGGTGAAAGTGGAGCAGGGAAAACTGAGACTACTAAATTGCTCATGCAATATCTAGCAGACATGGGAGGTCGAGCTGTTTCTGAAGGCAGGACAGTCGAAAAGAAAGTTTTGGAGGTTATCCATGGCATATCTTTTAGTATAGACCTTCTCGATTGTCAAAGTCAGGTTTTGTTGAAATCGATTCGAAAATCGTTCTTAGATATGTTGATGTTTTTTTTTGTATGCAGTCTAACCCTGTTCTAGAAGCATTTGGAAATGCGAAGACCGTTAGGAACAACAATTCAAGGTGTATATAGTATAATATACCTATACATATGCATGTGTGTGTGTGCCTACATATTTTTTATGTTTTCTCTTTGTGTTGAATATCCTTATACCTATTGATCCATGTTGATGATCATTATAATGTTGCAGTCGATTTGGTAAATTTGTGGAGATTCAGTTCGATCAAAGGGGAAGGATATCAGGAGCTGCTATCAGGACTTATTTGTTAGAGAGATCGAGGGTTTGCCAGGTCTCAGATCCTGAGAGGAACTATCACTGTTTTTACATGCTCTGTGCTGCACCTCCTGAGGTATATATGGGTTCTCACTCCTTAAGTGTTTCCCAGAACTTCTTAGTGTTCTTCTCATTGGGGACGTCAGAATCTGATTTGGTATTTGAAATAGCTATGGATCATACTTTGCTCTTTACTCCCAACTATGTTCAAATTCAATAGTAAAAAACCTGATTTGCTTGTATCTGTTGGTTGACGTTTATTAAAAGTCAGTTGGAAGCATCATTAAGTTTTTGCTGTCTTCCATTAAGGATATGACATTGAAATTCTTTCCCTGTTGCTTTCTCATTATCCTTTTATATTTGATCAGGACATTAAAAAATGGAAATTGGAGGATCCAAGAAAATTTCATTACCTGAATCAATCGCAATGCATTGAGTTGGAGAGAATGGATGATGCAAAGGAGTATCGTGAAACTAGAAAGGCAATGGATGTTGTTGGGATAAATTCAGAGGAGCAGGTAGATTTTTTTTTTTGTCATTCCTTTTGTAAAAATTATGGTATCGACATATGGGTGTCTGTTGATATAATGTTATGTCAGGAAGCAATATTTCGAGTTGTAGCTGCTATTCTTCATCTAGGTAACGTTGAATTTGGAATAGGGGAAGAAGCAGACTCGTCAGCCCCAAAAGATGAGACGTCCAAGTACCATCTGAAGACTGCGGCCGAGCTTTTAATGTGAGTAACTAATTGATTATCTGTGACTTTAAAATGTGAAACCCTTCCTGAAATTGGTTCATTGAACATTGAATAAAGAAGTCATTTCTGACTCCTGGATATCGTTAGGTGCGATGAGAAGGCACTGGAAAATTCTCTTTGTAAACGTGTAATTGTGACGCATGGTGAAACCATCACGAAATGTCTGGATCCAGAATCTGCAGCACTCAGCAGAGATGCATTGGCAAAAACTATGTACTCAAGATTGTTTGATTGGTACGTCTAATCTTAATACATTCGAAATTTGGGTAGCTGCATGATTCTCTTTCATTGCAGATTTGAAAATTTTAATTTAGTTAATATTGCTCTTTCAGGATTGTGAACAAGATCAATAATTCAATTGGACAAGATCCTGATTCGAAATATTTGATTGGAGTGCTGGATATATATGGGTTTGAGAGTTTCAAGACAAACAGGTGCTTAAGCGGTATGCCTTTTGTTTGATAAGGGAATGGAACCACTTTAACGAAATACTATGGAACTTAGCCTGATAGAAGAATAAGTTTAGGCATTTTCACATGGTATTCCTGTTGTTTAGTTTGTTGGTTCTCAATGATATTCTAGTTTTATTAAGCAATGGAAAGGGTAGTAAATGTTGCTCTCCTTTCTTACATATATACTTGAAAATGGAATGGAAGTGAATCTATCAAATGGTTTTGTTTTTATATTTTTTTAATTTTTTATATTTAATATCAAATGGATATTGCATGCACTTTGCAGTTTTGAGCAATTTTGCATCAATTTGACGAATGAGAAACTTCAGCAACATTTTAATCAGGTATGTCTGAGGTTTGTTCATCTTCAGATTGTTGCCATTCTCCAGCTGATTTATCTCTAACAGTGATCGACAATTTTTTTTTTCGGGCAGCACGTCTTCAAAATGGAACAAGATGAATATAACAAAGAAGAAATTGATTGGAGCTACATTGAGTTCGTAGATAATCAAGATATTTTGGACCTTATCGAAAAGGTTGCTAGTTTCACTATGTTTAATCTGCTACACCTTACTCAGTGTTATTTATTACACTATTCATCATTGTTTTGTATTGTCTCAGAAACCTGGTGGTATCATTGCTCTCCTGGATGAGGCTTGGTATGGCTAAGAACTTGGATTGATTATGTTCAGCATGTGTTGTCTCTTTCTCCTTGTATATCCAAAATTCATACCTGTATCTTGCAGCATGTTCCCAAGATCAACACATAAAACATTTGCTGAAAAGATGTATCAAACGTTCAAAGATCATAAGCACTTTAGTAAGCCAAAATTAGCTCGTACTGACTTCACAATTTGCCATTATGCTGGTGATGTGAGTATTCACTTGCTTCGATGTTGAATAGTATAATGCAATAATGTCCGTTATTCATACCCTAATAAGTACTAAATCATATTTTCAGGTCACTTATCAGACCGAACAGTTCCTGGAAAAGAACAAAGATTATGTTGTTGCCGAGCATCAGGCTCTGCTAAATGCTTCGAGGTGTGCATTTGTTGCAAATCTATTTCCTCTTCTTGCGGAAGATGCTAACAAAAAGTCAAAGTTCTCTTCGATTGGTTCACGATTTAAGGTGCAGTAAATGAGGTAGTTATATGCAAATTGTTGTCTAGTTAATCTCATGACTACTGAAGCTACTTAATGCAGCAACAACTGGGGACATTGCTTGAAACACTAAGCACTACTGAGCCTCACTATATTCGTTGCGTGAAGCCCAATAATCTTCTGAAGCCTTTGATCTTTGAGAACCAAAATGTTTTGCAACAGCTACGATGTGGGGTGGGATTTCCATATTATAGTTTTTCTAATAAATGTACTTGTCATAGTTATTTAAATTCTAAATATGCATATATTTCAGGGTGTGATGGAGGCAATCAGGATTAGCTGTGCTGGATTTCCTACAAGAAAACAATTTGAAGAATTCCTCGAGAGATTTAGTGTCCTGGCTCCTGAAGTTTTGGATAAGAGGTTTCTCTCTCTTCAATTTAGAGTTATGAAACTTACCTTGATATCGAGAACGTTCTGACTTTTGGTTGGCCTCTTTCTAGTTCTGATGATGTAGCTGCCTGCAAGAAACTTCTTGAAAAAGTTGCTCTCCAAGGATACCAAGTACGTTTTTGAAGCACCATGTTTTGAATGCTTTGCAATGTGGCCGAGCTTTAAAACTCTTATGTTGAGCGTCTGAGTGATCCTCCTTTTATGATGTGATTTGTATTTTTCAGATTGGTAAAACGAAGGTTTTCCTCAGGGCTGGACAGATGGCTGACTTAGATGCTCGGAGGAATGAGGTCTTAGGCAGAGCAGCCAGCAGCATCCAGAGAAAATTCCGTTCCT
Source organism: Crucihimalaya himalaica (assembly GCA_004349715.1). Lineage (NCBI taxonomy): Eukaryota > Viridiplantae > Streptophyta > Magnoliopsida > Brassicales > Brassicaceae > Crucihimalaya > Crucihimalaya himalaica. Next base: position 3,944,543 of record SMJT01000006.1, on the reverse strand, counting down.
ACTTGTCCCGCAAAACTTTTGTGATGCTCCGCAAGGCTGCAACAAATATGCAGGCTGTGTGCAGAGGTACTTTAAAGTTAAGAGTTTACAACTCAGGCAACTTGATATGTTACTATTTATTCATCCCCTGCTTTTTTGTATGTGATTGGTAGGTCAACTTTCTCGGCTTACCTTTGAGGGATTGCGCAGAGAAGCTGCTGTTTTGGAGATTCAGAGAGGCATACGGATGCACCGTGCTAGGAAGTCTTACAAGGAATTATATTTTGCTGCTGTTTCCATTCAATCAGGAATACGTGGTATGGCTTCCCGTGACAAGCTACGGTTCCAAAGGCAGGACAAGGCGGCAATTATGATTCAGGTGCTGTACACGTTTCTGGTGAAAATTTGTGAAAGACTACATGTTTCTTTGTTTTCTTTTTTTGGTCCATCTACTAGATGCTGAAATTTATGACTTTGAATCTGTTCTCTTTTTATATAACAGAGTCATTGTCGCAAATTCCTGGCCGAATTGCACTACCAGAGGCTCAAGAAAGCAGTAATTACAACACAAAGTGCATGGAGAGCAAGGTTAGCCCGTGAAGAACTGCGGAAGCTTAAGACGGTGAGCCTTCTCTTCACTTCTGTGTATATCCTCTTTTATGAGTCAGTTCTCATTTTAAGCATAGTATATGGCAATTACAACACTTCAGATAATGTTGATCTTTAAATGAGCTTATCTAATGGAAATATAGGAGCTTACATAACGGATTAGCTGAGGTTTTATAGTTGAGCTGGCTCTTTTGACGCAATTGCTAGAAGCTGGAAATTATCTTACCGTTTTAGGTCTACGAAATTTAGGCAGAAGATTTTAGCTTTTCCAAAATATGAATAATTGCAACAATGATGCCTTCAAATTTCGTGCAGGCGGCAAAGGAAACGGGAGCCCTTCAAGCTGCCAAGAATAAGCTTGAGAAGAAAGTGGAAGAACTCACATGGAAACTGCAGCTAGAGAAACGCATGAGGGTAAGTTAATAGAGAACTGTTTAACTCATTTGGCTTACCTCTTATCCTTACAATATTTTCCATTCCAAAAGCTCTTCTCTGGAATAACTGGAATTTGTTAGTTAACATATCCATCATTATTTTTGTGGCTTTAACGATTTAGACGGACATGGAAGAAAGTAAAACACAAGAAAATGCAAAACTACGATCAGATTTGGAGGAAATGCACCTTCAATTCAAGGAAACCAAAGCCTTGCTGCAGGAAATGGAAGCTGCTACGGCAGTAATTGTTCCTGTGTTGCAGGAGGCTCCTGTAGTTGACACAGAGCTAGTGGAGAAGCTAACTAGGGAAAATGAAAAGCTCAATGTAGGAAATTAGCTCTGTTTTCTATTTGTTGCTTCTATTAAGGATGTCAAAGCTGTGAAATATCTGAAGGAAGGTTTCTTATTTCCTTTATTTCTCATTTGGTTTCAGTCCCTGGTAAGTTCACTGGAACAGAAGATTGATGAAACGGAGAAAAAATTCGAGGAGACTAGTAAAATAAGCGAGGAGAGGCTGAAGCAGGCTCTAGAGGCTGAAACTATTATTGTCAATTTGAAAACTGCTGTGCACGAGTACCCACTATAATCTCTTGGTCTCTTAATGAATTTACCAAAGATCCCTTTGGCACTCAACATTAAACATGTTTTTCACATGTTCATTTGCAGACTTCAAGAAAAAATCTTGGATGTGGAATCTGAAAACAAAATATTGAGGCAGAAATCCCTCATCCAGACATCAGGACATCTCCCTCCGACTCCGGTTAAGGTATATCTGAGCACAAACATACTTGGATGGCTACACATTGATAATTAAAACTTACAGTTTTGCTCTCTATTTGCAGGCCTCACAAAATGGTCACTTTCCTAGCAAAGAAAGTTTGTTCAATGTTAGTCGTGTCTGCTTTTTTCTCTCTTTTTCCCTGAATTATATTCCATCTGTTTGTATGTCCTTTAAAGACATCTCTGCAGGGATCTGAGACTGAAGCACCGGCAAGAACCCAAGAACAAGAATCTGATGCAAAGACTCGGAGATATCATTTGGATCGTCAACGTGTATGTTTTTTAGTTGATTTACTCCATTCTGTCTTTTTCTGATCTGTTGGAAGTGTCGTTTTTTATTGAAGAGAGATATGTTTCCTTGCTATAGGAGAATGTTGATGCTCTTATCAACTGCGTAGTACATAATATTGGATTCAACCAGGGGAAGCCTGTAGCGGCATTTACGATATACAAGTGCCTCCTTCACTGGAAATCCTTTGAAGCTGAAAGGACTAGTGTGTTTGATCGTCTTGTTCAAATGATTGGTTCTGCTATCGAGGTACTGAATCACATGCCAATTCTTTATAACTAAGATATTGTTACCCAAGGATGGGATATTGTGCCCTTTTTTTGTCGTCAATTATCTGAAACAGGGTACTCTGGTGTTGCTTACCTCTGAAACGTAGATTATATTTATAATAATCACAATTGAGTTGTTACGATCATTACTATCAGGGTGAAGATGAGAACGATCATTTGGCATATTGGTTGTCCAATACTTCAACCTTGTTGTTCATGATCCAACAAAGTCTGAAACCTGGTGCCTCTCCACAGCAAAAACCACCTGTTTCAACTTCCTTGTTTGGAAGAATGGCCATGGTATTTATGGCTTATATTTGTCTATGCTAATGAAGTTTTGTTCAAAATTAATAAACATGTCTGAAGCATTATCTTCTAAAATACCAGGGTTTCCGTTCAGCGCCTTCCTCTGCTGAGACTTCTGCAGCAGCAGCTGCTGCAGCGGCTGCAGTGATTCGCCCTGTTGTCGCCAAGGATCCAGCTTTGCTTTTCAAACAGCAGCTTACAGCTTACGTAGAAAAGATATTTGGAATGATTAGGGATAACCTGAAAAACGAGTTGCAGACTTTGCTTTCCCTTTGCATCCAGGTCAGCTAAGAAAAAAATTTGTTGTTCTCTTTTTACTTTTAATACCGTCAGTCTTCTTTTCTTTCTATGTATGTTGATGGGGTCTGACATGAACGGTTCTCTTTAGGCACCGCGGACGTCAACGGGACGTTCCTTACGATCTGCAACGTTAACGGGACGTTCCTTACGATCTGCAAAGTCAATGGGAAAGGATTCTCCTTTAGAGCACTGGAAGGGGATTATTGAAGGCCTAAACGCAATTCTAAGCACACTAAAGGAGAACTTTGTAAGAGAAATCCGTGAAACTCGTTTTTTCCAGTCACGTTTTCTTTCTCTTTAATGTCTGGAAATTTTTTAAGTTCTTTCCAATTTCAGGTTCCTCCGGTACTTATCCAAAATATATTTATTCAGACATTCTCCTTCATCAACGTCCAACTATTTAACAGGTGAGAGTTGGTTTATTGTCTATCATCATCTAGGCATGTCTATGTAACATTAATATAACGGGTTCATTCTTTTCTGTAGTCTTCTTTTGCGACAAGAATGTTGTACATTTAGCAACGGAGAATTTGTAAAATCTGGTTTAGCATTGTTAGAGGAATGGTGCGCCGAAACAACAGAAGAAGTATTCCCTTAGTGATTCTCTTTTTCTACTTTTGTGAATTATTGACTGATTTATGCGTAGCACAATTTGGCTCATTTTACCTGTCCGCTTTTATTGCAGTATGCTGGCTCATCATGGGATGAACTTAAACACATCAGGCAAGCTGTTGGATTTTTGGTATGTTCTTTTACACTTGTCTGATTATAAGGAAAACGTCTATTCTATTTTCCACATTTCCTATGTCTAGTGGTAAGAGGTTTGTGCGGTTCTTATAATTGTCTCTTGATTTGGCATTTACCAACAGGTCATCCATAAGAAATACAGAATCTTGTACGATGACATCACACATGATTTATGCCCTGTGAGTCCCTCCATCGGCCTGACTCTTTCACTCGATAATAGATGGATATTAAGGACATGCATTAACATATGTTTCTGAATTTGAATGTTGTGTCCAATTTTGCAGATCCTTAGTGTCCAGCAACTTTACAGAATATGTACACTGTACTCTGATAACAGCTACAACACAAGAAGTGTATCCCAAGATGTAAGTTTCTCTGCAGAAATATAGCTCTCTCTCTTTCTCCCGTTCTATCTGCTCCTATGCTTTTGCCCTGGACAGTTCTACTAAATTCATGTTCATGAACAGGTGATTTTAAGCATGAAAGTGCTTATGACAGAGGAATTAAACGACGCTGACAGCAACGGCTTCTTGTTAGACGAAGATTCTAGGTAACAAAATAACCCTAAATGCAAACTCTTTTGCTATTCAGAAGCTTTGTTTAGGATCAAAACCAATTATCCTTATTTTTTGCCTGCTCAGCATTCCTTTCTCGGCCGATGATCTATCAAGTTCAATGCAAGAGAAGGATTTCGCGGAAATGAAACCAGCTGAAGAACTTGAAGAAAACCCAGCTTTCAGTTTCTTACTATAATGGTGAAGATACCAAAAGAAGCTGCAGGTGTACTGTCCCTTCAAGAACACACCAGTAGAAGCATGAGGTTGAAGAGGAGCAACAACATGTGCCGGAGATCCCAGATTCTTTTTTCACTCATCACCGTTATGACGAGACATAGATTGATTGATTGATTCTCCATTTCGTTTCTTTGTTATTTATTGTCTCTGATCATCCCAGAAGTTTGTTCTTCTTGTGCACTTTCTCTCCTTGCTTCTTTTTGGTACAACTTTAGTTTTGTATCTGGTGAAATGTACCACCTGTTATAGCAAATGATTTAACAACTCATATTTTGGTTTGTACAAAAGTCAAAAGGATACAAACTTAAGTGGGTAAAAGATAATATGCTATATTGGATTTAGTATGTATAATTGCTTCTTTTTTTTGGTTTTGTGATACAAATCACAAAGTACTACCAGATTTATATATAGATTTATAAATGTTCATATATATCTTCTCATCCACATCTACATATCTACATCCATCTCTACCATATACGTGGACTTCTGATTTGTCGCACTAATCTCAGTCCAAACTTAGCCTAGTTTAGTAGACAATTAAAAATTTAAAACCAACAACATATACTTAATTATGTGCATATACACAAACTAGCTATTATCGACCAGATTAGTTGAAACTCAACTTCAGGCTTAGAAATTGGACATCTAGGAGCCGATAGTTTCACTAAAATAAGTACTCAAAATTGATATCAAATAAGCACTATAGCCAGTAAGTACATAGAGGTAATTAGAATTTAGAAACTCCTACTGCCGTACATGCCTTATGCGCGCATGCATTTACACTTTATATAGAATCAGTAATTAAAACAATAAATCTTAATGACCTAATATACGTAGAGAAAGATTAATGACTTAACTATACGTACGTGACAATTGGTTGATATTTGTTTTACAAATATTTTTATTAAAATAAGTTTAATTCCTCGATTGGTAGTGAAACATACGTACCTAAATATACGTTTTTTTTTTGTTAAAGGGTTTACTTAAATATAAATTTCATACATGTATTAAATTTTGTATCTCAAAACAAAATTTACGTCAGTTGTAATGAACAACCATTTAAATTAGTGAAGTTATTCAAAATAGTCCACTTGGATCTTTCCAGGACCATATTGAATTTTTCTAACCAAAGGGACCATAAGAAAAACATTTGTAATATTTTTTCTTGCAATACGGCATGGTAACACCATCTCCCTCGTGGTCGTGGTACATTTCAAGTTTTCATTTTTGTTTTTTCTTCCTAAATGGATAACCAATGTTCATTACTCAAATGGACCAATCTTCTCCCAATATAATAAATATTAGTTGACTTTTAAGTTGCGACGATTATAAACTGAGAGATATTTAAAAATTCTAAAAATATGTCGGAATTTCATTAATTAGACGCGGGTTCAATTGATAACAAATGTAAGGATTGTTTAAGATGAATATAATATTAGTTGACTTTAAGCTTCCGTTGTTTAGTTTATCATCTGACTTTATGAACATATACATATTCATACACGAACCATTGAATATTCTTTATAGAGTCAAACTACAACGTACGTTGTGGCGGTTAAGAAATTTAAAAAGGGACTAACAACAAATAATACAATTATGGGTCGGACAACTAATTATTGTATGACCACTACAACTTGTGTCATTATTTTCACAGTAAATCAGAAACTATATCAAACTACATGCTTGTTTTATATGCAGTAATGGATCATGATCCACGAGTCATATACCAAAATACATATTTAATTGTATCCTTGACAAATTATCTTGCGACTGTTAACAGTGTTACTTAAAAGAATACTGCTATATAAAGAAAAAATTGGTGAATATCATCTATATTCATGAGTCACAAAGCAAACATGTTGCGGAAACTTTTAATCCTAATTGATAAGTCTAACTCATTTCGCAAGTCGGTTCTCTGTGCCAACCAAAAGGATAAGTAGATATATTGGAATGCTTAATGTGCATGGTGTTTAAAATATTATTATTCAATTATTTTGCTCCTAGGACTTATATAACTATTTCTAACAAGAAAAGAAACTTAAGAAAATTTGACTTTCTAGTTATAGAAAGTCCATTGTTATCCCACGTGTCCAACTTTTTAGTTACGGCCTTACGGGCATAAAATCAAATGGACTCAAATTGACCTTACGTTAAATCAGATTTTAATATCATGTTTAGTTATGGACGGTCTCTGCTGATGAACTCCTTACGTAAATCGTGTAATTTACGACGATAACACATAGTTTCGAAATATAGAAATACTTATTTATAGCATATGCCGTCTCACGTGACAAAACGATAAACCGTTATGCCCGGGACGTATAGTATACGAAATGTGGCACATTAGTTTGATTAAGTACTAGTGTTCATTTTTCCTAATATATAACTAATAAAATGAGATTAGTGAAGCAAACAAATGTCCCTAGAGCATCGCAAGGGTTGATCGAAGGGTGAAAGGACGTGTCTCTTCATGAATGTTCATGCATCATTCATTTTGGACGTCAACAATTTTTTGACATTCCAAACTTCATTTTGATTCTCTAACTCTTAGAGCTAAATGAATAATTCTTTTTTTTTTTTAAGAGTTTTATAGATTCATTCGGTTCATGTCCATCCACTCTTGTTAGTGTTATACGTATGTTCTCGGACGATTATAAAACTAATGCATAATGTAACGAATATTCTTTTCTTCGTCATTATTTCTAGAGCCGGAATAACATCTTGATAAAAAAAAAATCCTTGTGAAATAATAATGGAAACTATAATTTTAAGTCTCTCGATTTTTGTATAATATACTAAAAATTATTAATCATCTGTGTAGTATAGCAATAAGTTCTTCATGGGATAAATTGGATGAATGGCGGCTGGTCCAACTGAAATAAACCATAAATAATGTTCTACCTGCTTAACCTCAATGATACTGTATAATACTCTCTCTGTTTCACAAAGAATGTCATTTTAAAGTTTTATTTTTGTTTTACAAAGAGTGTCGTTTTGTATTTCCAATGCAGATGTTTGGTAAATTTTCTAGTTTTATCCCTACTATTTTAATGTATTGACTAATGAAAAAAATCGTATAAGTAATTAATAGAAGGTAAAACAGATAATTTAATGGTTTTCTTAATCTGTGTGTAAAAACCTTAAACGACACTCTTTGTTTCACAAAGAGAGTATTGAATTCAATATTAATTAAGTTGTAAATTGTAATAGTCATATCATATGTGGATTAAAAAAAACAACAAATTATTCTAGCCAATAACATTGTGAGACATGTTATCGTAACCACACCATGCATCAAAATAAATAATCTGCTCTAAAAATCTTTATTTTTATGATTGAATTATATCTATATTTTCTATTCCTATAAAATTTACTTTAAATCTTTATTTTTATGATTGAATTGTCTCTATCTCTATATTTTCCATTCCTGTAAAATGAACCTTTATACTAACAAAAATACCCCAAAATAGTTAGCAAATGCTAATTGTGATAAATAATCTTTTCAAGTGGCAATCACAATTATATGTACAAATATGTCATTTTATAAATTTTTCAATTTTTTTAGTTAGCTAAATGTGTAGATTTGTACATTTTGGAAAAAGATATATTACTAAATAAAATTTACAGAAAAAGGGACTAGCTAAAACTAGCCCAAATTTAATTGTTCAATTCCATAAAAAAATATTTGACAAAACCGCTTGGGGTCTAAGAAAAACAAAAATAAATAAAAAAATCAATTGCAATAACTCATGTGGAATTTCTTAAAACTTTAATTCTAACATGTAAATTACAAACAAAGATCTAATTGTCGACCCAAAACAAGATTGGATAATAATAGAACATATAGCCGAAAGATGGTAAAAAAAAAAACAAACTCTTAAGTAATCTGCAGGGTGGTAATTAATTGAATAAATCATTTTTCAAAATGAAAAATTATTTTATAATCATTAGTTGGTTACCATAATGTGGGAGTTAAAGAACATGGTTGATACCCATTTGGCCACACTAGTTTTATTTATAAATATAATGTTTATATGAGCACAGCATGTGGAATTGTGGATATAAGCCATGTACCACGCAAGAAAACTCTTCCATGAACCTGAAGTTAATCACCATCCACCACGTCTCATGAAGTCTAACCACATGTTTCCATTATTTTAAGTAATCTTTAATGTAAATCAAACTACGTTCTTATCTTTCTTGGTTTCACCAAAAATCCTACTAGTTTTACCACATTATATGAAATGATCCACCATATCGCACGGTTATTAACATATCTAAGTATAAAGGGACATAAATAAAATAATAAAACTCTTATATTTTTATGGCCTTTATATTTAAGTTCGAACCTTTTTAAACTTATCTAAACAATATTCAATCAAAATGATGCTATATTGTCGTTTTTTCTGATGTACATTACTAAAAAAAGTATAACCATTTAAATGCGAAATAAAATACCATTAAAAAGGTGATAATACTGAAGATTAATGTTTTGCATTTTCTTCATATGAGAAGGTATCATATATTTACTACATTTTTTCATAGGTAAAATAGGTTATGCTACAGTAATTAGACTATACAATATTTGAATAATCTGTTGGATTCATTATTTGAGTCAAACAAAAAAAAAAGATGAAATAAAATAGCTTTGGTCCAGCTTTCGGTTTAACTACATTAATTCCGGTTTACAGCTAAATATAATAAAAATCTGGACCACAAATCCTTGGGGATTGAGTCTATTGGTTTCTCTGTCTCTTCATTCGAAGTTGGGCGGTACCTAGTTTCAAGTTTTTCCATTTATTATTTTTTGAACAAAAAAAGTGAGTACCATTTAGATAGGAGGAAATTTAATAAATATGTCAAACCCAACGTCTAATAAAATACGAACCTGGGTTGCCACATGAAAAACCTTCGGTGCGCCAGGTGCAATGGCCCTGTCACGGTATCAAATACTATATTTATAGGATTTTAACTTTATTTAATCTATACTGATTATATAGGATAACATTATCGTTTACAATGATCGATGTAGTTTCAGACATTCCATGGAAATATATTTTCTCACGTTTAAAGTGTAACTCATAATATGTTGGTTCGTTATAAGAATCACTAATCGTTCATCTTTAATCTCTCGCTCCATTTATAGTCAAATTAAAAAAAAAAAAAAAGTGAGATTTGTTTTCCAATTAAAAAGAGAGATAAAGAAGGACGATATTAGTTTTTATGTGTGTGTACATATAACCATCGGTTCTCTAGCAATAATATTATGAACTTTGTGTACAATTTTGCGGTGATTATTATCTTGTCGACAATCGTCGACGTAGGCAAGAATCTTTTTTCATGTGTTTTGGTTATATTCATAATGTGATAATTGGTGTGACAAATAGTTTGTATAATTGTTATGATTTTCTTAATTAGTTTATTAAGAACTCATATTCTATAGCATGTGACAACTTCGAGGATATTGGCATGACGCACACTATATCTTGAACTTCTACCCAATAACTCGATATATTTCGATTAGTTTTACTTTTTTTTTGTTATAAAAATGTTTCAACTACTTTGAGCATATCATACCTATAAGATTACACATCAATTATGTACTAATATCATTAGTGGGTAAAACTTATAACCTATATATTTTTTTTACATAAAAAATAAGAAAGAGAGTAATATTCCCACCATTTTAAACTAAGTATCGTCTTAGAATTTAATTTTTATTTAAAATGATTTCATTTTATATTTCAATGCATATATTTGTTAAAAATTATAGTTTTATCCTTAATTTTTAATGTATCAATCAATGAAAAATTGATATTATATATTAACAAAGAGTAAACATGAAATCTAATCTTTTTTAATATGTGTAAAACAACATTAAACGGCATATAATCTGAAATGGAGGGAGTATGAGTTAAGAATTATTAATATTCAGAATTCCTTTTTTATGTATCATATGTACTGACTGGTCATATTTTCTTGATAAGTTGTACAATTTCAAAACATTGAATCATTAGTTTTTATACATATCAATAAGTTTATATAAATAATAAAAACTCCTAGAAATACTTTTTAATTGTTTTATCTTAGGATCTTTTATTGTGTTGTATGATATAAGAGAAATTTATTAGTAGTCTATAACTTTCGTTAAAGGTATGCATCTTCACCTATGAACAAATTAATTCATACTACTAATCAATTGTTTCTCAATACATTTAACTATATTATAATTCTAATAGTCGATTGGTTTATGGTAGGATCTGAAAATTCTAATAGTCTAAACCATATATATATGTTATAGTAGGATCTGAAAATACTTAAAAGCTTGATTGTAGGTATTTTAGATTGTTATTTTTTGGATCCGCGTAGCTAATCAATTTTGATCGTAGACTAAATTTTTTAACTCTAACTCAACTAATTATATGTTGGTCCATGATGTAGATAAAATACACATATAAAGAAAATACCATATGTTCTAGTTCATATGAACACCCCTATCGAACATTGATATGTTCCAGTCGTTACGAATTAGTATTTATATTTCTTTATAAGAACATAGTTTTTCTTAATGACTTTGGTAGCTATTTTGATCAGCACAAATAATTAGACACATGAGACTTTATAAGAACATCGTTTTTCTTAATGACTTTATAAGAACATAGTTTTTCTTAATGACTTTGATAGCTATCGTATAACCAGACACATGAGACTTAACCAACAAAGATATCAATTATAATCTCTAACAGTTCACTAAAGATCAAAACTTTCAGACCAATTAAGCTGTCAAATGTTTCAAATCGATCACCTGTTGAGATCTGCTCTCCTTCTACTGGACACATAAATAGAAACGATAACATTTGGAAACGTGGTACCAATTGGATTTATTAAAATGTGTTATAATGTTGTCATTTTTTTTGTCCTGTCAAAAAAATAAAATCCCTTATTTGTTAAAGTTTTGGTGCCTGTAATCTTTATTAAGATTTCTTGTCTTGAAACTCTCTCAACAAAACTATATAATTATGTAAATAAAATTCATATGTTGACCCAAAAAAAGTAAATAAAATTCATATATTTATCACGATCTAGAGAAAATCCAAAATAAAGCGACCATATATTCGATTTTGAAGTTTATGAGGTTTTGTCCATTATTTAAACCACTATTTGTATACTTTGTGAATATATATATATATATATATATATATATATGCATATATGCATATTAGGTATAGTGCTAGTCAGATCTGAGTAATGTATGGGGGGAAGTTAATTTCACAAGATCTTGGAAAATCTATGGAGTTCTAATTTGCCAATCATTTTTTGTATATAATGAGATGTAATATAATGGATTAACAAATATTATTATTTGGCTCCTATAGATTCTTTAAGATCTCATATTCCCTTCTCTATGATTATTTTCATATTCTTTTGAAGGTTTTTCAGTTGACATGTTATTCTTATTTCTATGTTCGTTTTAGTCATTCTTATTTGTTATCCTTGAATGCTAATTATCCTGTATCAATCAACAAAGAAAGTAATATCATTCTTATTTTCATCTTGAAAAAATCATTTCGTGTGTCTCATATAATATTATCATTTCACCACTCATTTAACCATTGTCCTTCATCTGCAGAAAAAAAAAAAAAAAAAAAGAGTTATTGGAATTTTGAAAAATCTTGTGATTACGATAACTCATGAAAGAGTGAACTCTATTATGCTATTCACTAATTCCATACTAGTATTACACTATACATGTGACCAATCAAAATCATCGGAGATATTTTTTCCGAAGATGATTCCAAGGAACTTACTTATTGCGGTCTCATGAGCAGATAGTTGCTAATTGCTTTAAAGCAAAACGTATATAGATAATAAATTAATTAAATAAGTAAAAAGAAATAAAAGAGTCCTTTTATCATTGCAAGATCAATTGTTAAATCGGGAAAGCTGTTCTAGTCTCGGGAATGGCCCTCCACCTTTACAATTATGCTCTGAGCGTAATCCTAATTTAATTTTTTTGTTATATCTAAATGTACGTGTATTTTATAAGCAGTACAAAAATTCTCTTACTTTAAGAATTGTTGGTCAGAAGCAGTATGGATAGATAAAATACAAATTGACATTAAACACCACCCACCAACGGATTACAAAATCACAATAATTAAAATTAAAACCACAATCCTCTCTATATTAATAAATGTTATTTTAACATTTTCACAAAAATTAATAAAAATATATTAAAACTTTTTGTAGTTCGAAATTATTAAAATTTTAAAATAAAAACATAAATATTAAAAAATAATAAATATTTTTTATTTATAAAAATCTAACCAGTACAAAAATACTGCAAAATTCAAATAGTCAAAAACTATTAAATTAATATAATTTGCATAAAATTTTGATAAAATTTTGAAACAAATTTCTCTCCTTAAACATTCAGTAATTTAAGACGTACCATTTATATTTAAATTGACTATTGGTATTCTTTTATAAACTTCAGGTTAAATTAGTATTTTGTACCAAATTTTACGTTAGAAATCTAAAACGACAGTACAACATTTATTTTGAAAAAAAATAATAATTTAAACGATATTTTTTGTAAAACAAAAAAGGTAATTACGAAAAATAACGTGTGAGTAAATTTTGTTTTGTCTTAATTAACATGTACGGTATTATCTACATATAAATCCGAGTGATGGATGATACAATACACCAAGAATATTAATGTTCTACCAGACTATGTTTTATAGTCGATGTTATATTGCTAATTTATTTTCAAATGAAGTCATAACTTTGATTACTGATATTTGTAATAAAAAAAAAGGATAGAAGTCTCAATTTTGTTGTAAATACTCTAATAGACATGAAATAAAGACGACTTCAGAAACCAAAAAAAAAAAAGAGAAGAGTAACAAAATATTTCTAAAGGGGTAGTTTTGAATAACTTAATTAATACGTACCAACCGTAAAGGAAAGGAAAAAAAACTTAGTCGAAAACTAGAATTATCATATAACTTAAAACATATGGAGTATAAAAAAAGGAAGAAAAAAAAACATTTGCTCATGAGGCGATAGTCTTTGAAACATCTGTTCTTATGATTAAAAAGTGATTTAAGTTAAATTAAAAACTTTGTGCGGCGAATGAGCTGCATATTCACTTTACGCCTAATTGTGATGAAACGATTCGTTTTCGTATCCCAATGATTTCATCTTTCTCTCTCTTTCTTTACGCGTGACTATTAATTGATTATCTTTCCATATTTATTTGTGCTAACTCTTTGATTTATTTCTAACTAATTTGCTTTAATTCTTTTAACCTTAAATATACCTATGACTCATTTGTTGAGGATTTAATTAAAGATCATTGTTTCGAGTAGAAAAAACAAACAGAGTTTGTGTTTTGTTCTGCTCACCAACGCATTAATTACATACCAAGATGAAATTGTATGAATACAAACCTATTATATTATCTTTATTTCTCTTAAAAACCTTTGCGCAAAGATAATATAGCAAAGGAGATAAAATTTAAGGTGCAATATAGCTTAAAATCAGATCAATTGGATCGAAATGAAAAAGCTATAAACATGCATGCATAAACGAAAATTACGTTACGAACTATAGTATTTCACGTTTATTATATAAATTTACAAACAAACTAAAAAAGCTAAATACATTTGTTAATCAATAGTCGAAGGAAACATATACCAAATTTATTCAGGAGGTTTTATTGGTTCATTGATTTGTAAATATACCTACGATTTGAATTTTTTTTTGGAATTTGAAATCAATACATATGGATTTTGAAATAACATGTTTTAACTTTCAAATCCATTCAAATCCATTAAAAATATAATGTGAATTATGAAATCCAACAATAAATCATTAAACCAATAACACATGATTTAGAAATTTTTAAAAAATTCAATAATTGAATAACACATGAATTTACTTTAATTTTCAATCCATAAAAAAATTTGAACCAATAAACCCTCCTTATTTTGCATATTTATTTGAATATTTTCAGGTATTGAAATTTAGTACTCTATTTATTTACTATTTAATTGTAATTAATATATAATAATATTGAAAATTTTAGTTTTTCTTGTCTTTTCAGCTTGAATATGTTAGTGCATATATATAGTCTTTTTAATATTTTGCTATTATTTTTACATTATTTTCACTAAACTAAAGTAGAACATGTCCTCGGATGAAATTTGGCACATATAAAAGAAAAGGAGAATAGCTGGCCTATGAAATAACGCGAAGTCATTACAAAAATCCAACGACAAAAACCAAAAATAAGTATACAAAAAAAATCGTACAAAAAAGAGATCGACATTCATGAGAGAATAGATCGACCACTCTTTCGCTCTCTCACTATCACACAAATAATTAAGGCTTTTTGAATCTATGGTTACTATGGATTATAACACTTTGATATTGTAACTAATAATTATAAGAAAGAGTTTGGTACATCTCGTTTATCGTGATTAGAAAACAAAAGTTATTAACTATAAGTGGCCGTGACTCATGCACGATGATAATACATTGATTCATACCTAATAAGCTTTTCGAGTAACCCAACCCATATCCCAAAGTGCTTATCCTAATATTCAATATGGAAAAGGGGAATGCATATGCATTTTTTTATTACCGTGAAGTTATATTTGAATTCTAGTTTTTCGGGACCAAGGATCATGATGAATGTAATAAGAATATATCTCTTTTCAAAACGATATTTAAAATCCGATCCGAAAACGATGAAACAATTTCAACCGGTTAAGCTCATTAATAACACTAAATGAGTGTATATCTTTTCGTTTATTAATTAAGCATACACATATAATATATATATATATATTGGTGAGTGTATATGTGTATGTCTATGTAGATATGCCAAACTCAAAGCTTCCAAAATGTTATGACATGAAAAGAAGAGAAAACTCCATGGAAACCAAGGTTCCATGCACATGGCTTTACATCTCTAATTTTAGGTTTCTTCTTCCCACAATCCCTTCTAGTGGGTTTTGGTGGGATCCTCTAATTTTCTAATATAATAAAGAAATTTTCTTTTGACAAACTCAAAAAGTTAACTCATAGCCACCAATATGAGTCGCTTTTGTTTGATTACTTTGAAAAATGCACTTTACAATTGTGATTACAAGTACCAATGAAGAGGAAGAAGATCTTTTATCATTCTAGCTAAGTTAGTCACCATCACTTGGCTAGCATAGCTAAGCTAGTTACAAAAGCTAAAATGTGTTATTTCTTACTTTATTAAAGCTAATAAAAGGCTTCCTTAATCATATACCTATCACATATTTTATTTTGATGGGCTCTATTGCCTAATTTTAAATTTAATATGAAAAATACACAAAAAGTAGTTTTGATATTTCTTTACGTTGAGCTTTGGAGTAAACAAGAAGCAAAAATTTAATACTTTGTGAATTTATTTTAAGTGTCCACAATAATTTTTTTTTTTTTGGTCATCAATGATCATCCATTGACTAAAATCGTAGTAAAAGAAATTGAACCCTAATTTCTTAACTCCAAAAAAAAAGTTTTAAACCATTCGACTATAATAAATTAGATAATAATGAAATTACTATGTCAATAAATCTTAGCAGAAAAATATCCTCTAATCAATTGGGCTTGAACTTTTTATATTGGAAAATCCCATAAAATATCAAATATATTATGAGAGTTTTGATATTCGAACATTGAACAAAAAAAATTAGAAGATTTCAGTTGGAAGTAATAATAAACTGAGATTTGTCTTGAATGTAATAAAAGAATTAGAAAATATATGGATTTGTTGTTACATAAATCACATTTCCGTACCAAAAAATTGGATTTTTTTCATAAATTTTATTTTTTAAAAAAATTGAAAAAAATGTGGAGATGGTGGGACCAAGAAAATAATAGTGGAGAAGCTTAATTGAAGAGAATGGGGTTGATGTGGAATCATTCATTTGGTTCCACACAAAAACACAGCTTGGCTAGCTCCTCATCCTCTCCACGTGGCTTACCATTCCACGTCATCATCTTCTCCCCCACGTGGCGTCCCCTTGTGGGTCCCTACAAGAATCACTTCTTCAACAGTCACCATCGTTGCTCCCTAATTTCATCACCTCTAGAGGCTATTTCTTTATAATTACTAATATTTATTTGTTAATTAACTAAGAGATGTAGTTATAAGCTATTGTAACACACCAAAATGGTCGGTAGAATTTCGTATTTCCCAATACCGAAAGATATTATTACTTCGTCGTCAAGCATTACAAGTACTCAACCGTCACACACACACACACACATGACACACCATTAGTTTTTTTTTGAATAGATTACTACTACAACTCTAAGCAATCATACTCACAAATACTCTGTTATTATTACTATTATTTATAAACAAATATCAGAAGCTCATGATTATTACTATAATAAATATGAAATAAAATATCGTCGAGTGGAAAAATATTCAACGCCACATGGGATCTATTCTCTATATAAGCATAATAACATCCATACACTATCTTCATTCCAAGTTCAAAACCATTTCCAATAACCTTTCTTGATTCTCTCTCTCCGTCAGAACCTTCGAATTCTTTCTAAAACTAAACTCGATCGTTATAGAAACTTAAAAAGAGTGGAGAGTATGTTTCCTTTCATGGATCGTGATCAGGATGTAACAACTAACCGGTGTATTTGGGTCAATGGACCGGTCATCGTCGGAGCAGGACCGTCGGGGTTAGCGACGGCAGCTTGTCTCCATGAGCAAAACGTTCCTTTCGTTGTTCTTGAGAGAGCAGATTGTATTGCTTCTCTATGGCAAAAACGTACTTACGATCGTCTCAAGCTTCACCTTCCCAAGCAGTTTTGTCAATTACCTAAAATGCCCTTCCCGGAGGACTTCCCTGAGTACCCGACGAAGCGTCAGTTCATTGACTACCTTGAGTCTTACGCAACACGGTTCGAGATCAACCCAAAGTTCAACGAGTGTGTGCAGACCGCTCGTTTCGATGAGACCAGTGGGTTGTGGCGAGTCAAGACCGTCTCTAACACTGAGTCGACTCGGACCGAGGTTGAGTATATTTGCCGGTGGCTTGTGGTGGCTACGGGAGAAAATGCGGAGAGAGTGATGCCGGAGATTGAGGGGCTTTCTGAGTTTTCCGGCGAGGTGATTCACGCCTGTGATTACAAGTCCGGCGAGAAATTCGCCGGGAAAAAAGTTTTGGTCGTTGGTTGTGGAAACTCCGGCATGGAAGTATCTCTTGACCTCGCAAACCATTTCGCTAAGCCATCCATGGTGGTGAGAAGCTCCCTTCACGTAATGCCGAGGGAAGTAATGGGTAAATCCACGTTTGAGCTTGCAATGAAGATGTTAAGATGGCTTCCTCTATGGCTAGTCGACAAGATATTATTGGTTTTGAGTTGGATGGTTCTTGGAAACATGGAGAAATACGGGTTGAAACGACCTGAGATGGGTCCGATGGAGCTAAAGAGCGTGAAAGGCAAAACACCCGTGCTTGACATCGGAGCTATAGAAAAGATCAAGTCAGGAAAGATCGATGTGGTTCCAGGGATCAAAAGGTTTAATGGAAACCAAGTCGAACTTGTCAATGGAGAACAACTAGACGTGGACTCAGTTGTCCTCGCTACTGGTTATCGCAGCAACGTCCCATATTGGCTACAAGAGAGTGAGTTCTTTGCCAAGAATGGTTTCCCAAAAACAGTAGCTGATAACAACGGTTGGAAAGGGAGGACAGGATTGTATGCTGTTGGGTTTACGAGGAAAGGGCTCTCTGGTGCGTCAATGGATGCGGTTAAGATCGCACAAGACATAGGCTCTGTTTGGAAACTAGAAACTAAACAACCTACGAAACGTTCAACGGCTTCTCATCGAAGATGTATCTCTCAACAGTTCTAATTTTAGAAAAAAAAAAGATTAGAGTTTAGGACAGAGATAGATCATATAAAGAGAGGAGCCCTCGCCTGAAGACCTAAAGCGAAATCAAAGGGTGTTGTACGTGTTTTTTTTGTTACCTCCTCCACTTTGTTGTTTTGGGCGTTTTGTGTAAACAGAGGAAGATGTGGCCTTTTGTTTTCTATTTTCTACTTCTTTTTTTATATATACGTTTAACAATTAACTTTTTTGGGGGTGGGTTCTTTGATTTTTTTTGTAAGTCTATGTTTTTTCCTCTTTCTGCATAGTTAACATCTATATTGTATACACTTTTCTAATACTCTTTAAGCCAAGCATGTTTTGCTCAATAGTTTGAATGAAACTTTTATGCTAAGATTTATTTCGGAGTGGTGGATTCGAGTTCTACTATGGCCTTACATCATGAAAAACCTTTTTTACGTGATTAAGGAATGCCAAATTAACTGATTAAGGATTTTCAAAATAATGATAAAAATAAATAAACATGCGACATTATATGATATAAAGTCATCTTTCTATTTAGAAAATTCTAGTGGTGCAAAGGAAAAACTTAACAAATAATTGATTTGATTATTTAATTTTCTGGGAATATGACACATGAACTAATTACTTTCAGTGTTGTAGAAATGAAAAAAAAAATCATAAACAAAACTCTTGTAGTGATTTTGATGGTCTATATAATTGACAACTTTTTAAAATCTCGGAATAATATTACCCAACACACCTAGAGTAGAGCAAAATATATGGAAGCTCACAAACATAGGACGTCACAACTATACACATAATCACTATTTAATCTAATATAGCTTCATTTTATTATTTTTTTTGAAATTAGAATTTAATTTTTATCATTTATTACCCTGTATAAATGGGGAAAAGGTTAACATAAATATTGACTTAATTCTTTAAAAATAAGGGCTTTTTCACTGTTTTGTACTATCAAAATAATTTATAGTTGCCCTATCAATCATTTTCAAATTCCATAAAATGTGTGTACAGTAAAACCTCTATAAATTGATATTGTCAAAACTATAATATTTTATTAATTTATAGTAATATTATATTTGTTAATTTATAAAAGAAGTTGTTTTAATTGTTAATTTTTTTTAAAAAATATGAGTTAAAATAATCAGACATGTTTTGTATATTATAAATTTTGTAGTTCTTGATTATAAAAATTTAACAATTAGAATAAAAATTCTTTTGATAGAAATTAACAAAATCTATAGATGAACTCACTTATACAAACGATATACATAAATTCAAATTTATGATTATTAACATCAGTCGTCTTATTCTAACCACCTATAAGATAATCGAAATAAAAATTAAGACATGGAGAATTTTACTATTTTCTAGTGTTCATTATTTTAGGGAGTATTAATTTACATAGGTTTAATTTATATTGTATGTTGTTGACAAAAAAGAAACCTAATTAATGGGGATTGGGTAACTAAATTTGTCGAAACATAATGTTTAAGATGATTCTCATTTCTCAAATACATGTGATATCTAGGTGTTTTGTGTGGGTTGAAATTAATTAATTAGGTGATTAAACCTAATTAACAGAACACATAAATAAATCCCACATTACATTCGATTCAGTCATTAATGAATTTATTGGAGGTTCATGCATCGATTTCCCGATTTGCACGGAAACTAAATAGGTAATTAAGTTTTCTTCGATCCAAGTTAGGACTCATCTAAAAGCATCTTCAACCATTATGCAATTTGAGCCCCCAAAAAGGTTATTATACAATTTTTTAAGTTCCTTATCATATAGAAACAGTTTCCAACGTCGATCAATGTTACAGAAGAATCAGTGAATCACTATATATAAGCATTTGCTAATTAACAACCAATATGCAATGTCCTAAAACCTGGGGGTTCTGAGTTCTAATTCGTATTAATATTCATCATCGAATATTTATTGTATCTTATGTTAAATAAATATTTAAGTGTAAACCATTGTAACCATTCCTTAGGAAACTTTTAAATGACCTTTTCCAAACTAACCTATTCATGCTAAATTTAAAAGTATATTATTTTTGTATAAAAAATCATAAAATGATAGTTTAAAGTTTCTTTAAAGTATAATATTAAAAAATTTAAAGCAAAAACAACTGGTAACATTTGTTCGAATTGAAACCACGGAGAAGAAAACGTTATATTCATATAGATATACATATTATATAGTGAAATCTCTTAGGAAAAAAAACAAAAGAGAAAAGTGAATAATTTTTTCGATGACATTAAAACCCACATGTGTTGGGTCCAAAGAACAGATTTAAATCGATTAATAAAAGAGATTTTACAATGTCACATCAAATGTAGATCGGCCTATGTCCAACGTCAAAGGATAAAGCCAGCAGTTCAAAACCATTTTCGACCACAGCATTTGTACATTTATTTTCAGTATTATTATAATTATTGATATGTGAATTTATAACAATTATTATTTTTTTAAAAATAATTTTTTTTTCTTGCTGGTATTTGTTCTACGAAAAACATTATCCTCTTTGATGGGAAATTGAAAGAAAACGTATCATATATTACATGTATCATGTTCATTTTAATCATCTCGATTTTTAGTGTATTTAGAATATTTATGATCGATAAATGACCACACGCCAACATTGAACTAGACAGATACAATTACGATTTTTTTTTGCGTTTTTATAATTTAAATTTCATACTATACAACGATACTGACTTGATTTCTCATCAATTTTAAACTATATATATATTAATACATTTACATAGGTGTTGAATAATACACAATAGAAAGTCTTCTGCTAGATGTCAAAATCATCTTTTGTTGAGGATAGTCGATTAGGAATATAACTAGCTCCATAAATAGTAAATTTTAAGTTCCAGCAAAATACTTGAACTGGACATATATGTCTATAATATCTTGGAAGTATAATGCATGTAAACCGTGTGAAGTCTATGTCAAAGGACACGGAGGAGTGATCATCTAGCCTCATGTACCCTCACCGCATGTTACCTATTTAGAAACTACAAGTTGGGGATGTTGAATTTGAGTGACCATTATCTTTTTGATTTCTTCTTTGCTTTTGCTATACTTGTCACTCAAGATGCAGTTTCACTTGTCATAGTCACACGTATTCTCAATTTATTTTCATTACCTTGGCAAAAACGTTAGCTAGATTAGCATCATCTTTTATTATTCCTTTTTTTTTTTTTTGACATTCATCTTATATTCTAGTTATATGTTTTGGTTATGAAGACCTAGATAGCTAGGGATCCATCACATAGGTAGATATGTGTCGACTTGCATTCACAATGTCATTAACCTTTTCCGAAATTGCGTAACAAGATTTTATACGACTTTGATCTAAAGTTGTCAATCAGACCAATTTGAACTATCTCGACCAAATAATTACGTTTTCAAATATCATAGTCAACTTTGATGATCAGATTAATGATCCCAAAAAATAAATTTTTTAAAAAAAACTCGATTACACTTTATCCGATACCTTTTACATTAGAAAAACTAACTTTAAAACCGTTTTGTATTAACCGGCTACAATCTGATCTTGGGGTTTAGATCTTAATTGACACATATCTACTTCTGAATGGTATATACAAGGCAGGTATATATGGGTCA
Source organism: Crucihimalaya himalaica (assembly GCA_004349715.1). Lineage (NCBI taxonomy): Eukaryota > Viridiplantae > Streptophyta > Magnoliopsida > Brassicales > Brassicaceae > Crucihimalaya > Crucihimalaya himalaica. The sequence goes on along the minus strand of SMJT01000006.1, from coordinate 3,922,465 downwards.
AATGATTTGAGATTAATTTGCTTCGAAGATATCAGTGACAAAGAGTAAATGGGTAACACATGGGAATGGTCACAAATTCTCCAATGGAGAAATCACTCATGTTCAAGGGCCCATATTGTCCAATCTTATACATTACCAAAATCTGCAAAAACTAGGGTTTGTTCCATTCACATGCCTATGTCTGTTAGATGAACAACCTCTTGTGCAAAGAAAAAATATTCGTCTACACTAAGCACAAGAAGGAAGAAACCAACAAACACTTACATTTTACCACACACAATCTTTGAAAATTTAATTCACGTTACTGATTTTTCCAAGTCCAATTAATGTTTAGGATATATTCGGAAATAAAATAAATAATAGACAATATGTACATATGTTATAGAAGTATAGGAACTACTTCTCCAACAAGTAACTATACAAGTTCATCAAGGGGTTTTCAATATAATTTGTTTAGGTCTATATATATACATTAGTTTATCAAGTTTTAGTTCTTTACTCCAAACAGGTACGTAAAGAGAAATAATTCGAATGTACTGGATTTAATCATTGGGATGGTTAAGTATCGAATGGAACACTATTGTACCCATGTCTCTATATCACTTTTTCTGTACCTGCAACCACACACACACATCTATATAGTATGGGCATTTTAGTTCCAATCCGGCTCTATATATATACATACTTGGAGAAACACAAGGAGATTTAATTATAAGTGTAATAAGAGTGTCTTCCATAAAATAGTTGAATATTTGGATATTTAGATATTAATTCATTCGTTCGAATATATATTGGATACATATAAATGAATTTTCTAAAGAATTTGATTTGTGGCTATCTTTAATAAATAATACATATACACATGGATGGACACGGACAACACAAGGAACTTGTACAAATGAGAGTACTTGCCAATTCTTTTAGTCAGCTTTATTAATAGAATTGTTTTTAATTAAAGTGAGTTGTTTTTTTGTGTGTGTGCACGTATATAATACTATTTAACATATCAAGTACTTATCAAGTATGTTTGCATATATACATTATATGTATGGATGTATGTCAATGCAACAAAGATTTGGGCTATAAATGAATGAAGAAGATGTTGGTGGGATATTGACAAAAAACAAATTGAGCAACAATGAAATAATTCGAACCCATGACGTTACAACGAGTCAAAAGTCCCCACATGATCTTATCAAGTAGGTCCATCGATGAGTTGTTTTCTATGTCACAAATTTCTCACGAATTTTGCTATGGCCTTTAAGTGTAAAATGACAAAACTTGCCAAACATACTAGTCGATAATGACTTCCCTATGTAAAATCCGTAATAACTAGTTGTAAAGAAAAATTTGTAATAATTTTCATCTCGTCATATCTTAATAACAGATTGCTTGTTCGTTCTCTATCTTAAAAATAATAACATTTTAACATTAAGGCTCTCACATCACGTAGGTTTCACGAGTTTTGAATTTAAAATCAATTGATAATGGGTAAATTGACTTATGTCACTTATATATTTCTTTAAATCAGATTGTACTTTCAATGTGAAAATTCTTAACAGGTCTCACGTACGTTTAACTAAAAAAAAAAATTGTATACAAGTTTAAACCTCCAAAATGTTTTTATATATTATTAAGATAAAACAGACCAATTTATATCGTTACACTAGTGGTTGAAAGTTTTATATTGTGATTGGTGTAGTAAGGATTGAGTCTATGCTTTTCTCACCTATCTTTGAATTTCGTTGGGGGATTCTAATTTATGAATTGTGTTGGAACTCTTAAAGCCTATTAGACCCAGAACCACCGAATTCAACATATTTATTTTTGTTTTTGTACAGAAGTAAAAGAACCCATTAGTAATTGTACAGGCCCAATATGGCAAAAAAACTAGTACAGGCCCAATAAGTTTTTTTTTTTTGGTCTGAACTCTGAACCCAATAAGTATTATAGTAAATTAAAGTTTCAGTTTCAGATTTTTTTTTGTTGGTTCACGAAATTTCAGGTTTTTTTTTTAATTAGAAAAATGGAAAAAGAAGGACAAGTCACGGAGACAAAATAGCACGCAAAGAAGAAGCTCCAAGAATCTGTCTTTTTTGAGTTTTTGAGAATTTAAAGGGTCGAAAATTCGCCATGGCAGTCACAGCATTCAACCCATTGAAACTTGCATCGTCGTCTCTAGATCCGATTCCTTCAATCTCTTCTTCTTCTTCTTATTCTTTCTCTCTGATATCTGTCGGATCTCCTTTCAAGAGATGTCTAAAGCAGACATGTTCTGTTCCAGCCATGTCTTTTTCTTCGTCTGCTTCGTCTTCTTCTTCCTTTGGATCGAGAATGGAGGAGAGCATTAAAAAAACAGTGACTGAGAATACTGTTGTTGTTTACTCCAAAACTTGGTGCTCGTATGTTTCTCACTCCCCTTTTTTTTCTTTTCAGTTTTTGAGTTTTCAGATAATCTAAATTTAGGATTTTTTCTTCTTTTTTTTTTTGCTTAATTGGAGAATGGGTTGGTTAACTATCCTTGTAAAGTTTACTTCTTTTTTTATGGGTTTTGCTGATCGTCAGATCTTAATGTTTTCTGTGTTGACCTTTCACATCACAAATTATGACTCTTTTGCTTAATTTTTAAACACAGATACTGTTCTGAAGTGAAGACCTTGTTCAAGAGACTTGGGGTTCAGCCACTGGTTATTGAATTGGATCAACTTGGTATGTTTACATTTGCTTTACATTTATTCTTTTTACATACATTTGGTCAGCCTAGCTTGATTAATTGATTTGATTATGATAATACTAAATTTATAGTTTATGTCATGGCTTTAGTTAGAGGATGAAGTAATGCTTGTTAGTTGTTTGCAAGTATCCATTAGTATTGCCTTTTATCCTTTGGATTTGGTCTCATATTCGTATTGCTGATCTAGTTTATGTTGTGGCATTTAGACTCGTTCAAAGAATCGAAGTCTTGTTTACCTTTCAATTGGTTTAGTTTTTCAGATTCGAATTGCTTCATATTACTGGACTTTGGGTTAGAGATTTACTTTTTGGGGACTCTTGTCTGCCTTTTGTATTTGTGATAATTTGCCTTTGTTTCTTGTAGAATTACTAGTCTCTTCTATATTTATATCTTGATAGTTTATGTGTCTCTCTGGAAACCATTGAAGATACAATTGTCTAAAGATTTGGTGATTTTGACAACAAAAAATGATCTGTTATGTGCTTGATTCTGTTTGACTAAACCATCTCTGGCTCATTTCAGGTCCACAAGGGCCACAACTGCAGAAGGTACTGGAAAGACTTACTGGGCAACACACTGTTCCTAATGTTTTTGTCGGTAAGCAGTTTAATCCGCTTACATTGATCATATCTTCACTGAATGCTGTTTTCCTTTATATCCTACTTAAATCTTTAGATGTCCTAAAGAATTGAACAAGATAGTTTCCTGTTTATGACAACACATAACAATGTCTAAGTTTTTGACCTAATGACCAGGAGGCAAGCACGTTGGTGGTTGCACAGGTACTTTCTCCTTTCCCCTCGCCTCTTGGTAGATGTTACACAGTTTAGGAGAACACGTTCCTTCTACTTCTCCGAGACTTACCGGTGTTTTGTCCTTCATATTGGGTGTTGTTTTACTTCAATTCTCGGCATTATCTTCTTCTTGTTGTACTACAGATACAGTGAAGCTTAACAGGAAAGGAGATCTGGAACTGATGTTAGCTGAAGCCAACGGTAAAAAGGGTCAGACCTGAGGAGATGATGAAATTGGTTTGGAGATTTTGCATATGGAGCTTGTAAAGTCAAACAATTTTATCTCTTTGTTATCATCATTGAACCTCATTTGTATACTCTCTTATATAATAAAGAACATATATCATGTAATTGTTGGTCTCTCCTTTTTTTTTCTATCACCACTTGGTATCGCAGTTTCAAGCCTTCAAGTGTAATTCAAAAAGATTACAACTCAGAAAAAAACTAGAACTGGTAAATAAAGAAGAGAAAAGTTACCTTATATATTCCAGAAAATCCCAAAAAGAAATATGTTGAAGCGTGGCAAGTTTAGGACCACAGGTCGATGGAGAGAACAAAAATGATCCAGAGTGAAAGGAGAAGTCATCTTCTGAACAGAGGAAGTTGCAGGGAATCTTAGGAAGACCAATGGCTACTCTGGTCTCGTCTCAAACTTACATCTATCATTGTCGTATGAGTAAACGAGGTCTTAATCAGGCAAAAGAATCATACTCTCCTTATAGATTTTCACGTCATCATAATCACAGAGAAAGACTTGATTTTTCTCCTAAAACGCCTAGATTGACAATATCTAGAAAGCAGCAACCTTTTTCTTTTAACACCGTGTGTTTTGCTGCAGACGAGCCTTCCGAAATCAGGTAAAATTCGACTTCTTCTAAGTTCTAACCTGTTTTATATTGGGTTTGATGGGTTTAGGTTCTATCTGTGTTGTTGTTGAATCAGTTAAGTGTATGGAATATTCTATGCTCAATGAGATTGATGAAAGTTTGAAACTTTAGTAAAACAACTGCATAAACGCAAGAGTGTTATCTCACTGTTGTTGCTACCATTTTTCTGTGAAATGTTACAATTTGGACACTTTTAATGAATTTGCTTGTAATGACACAGTTAAGTTATCTCTGTTTATGCTTTCAGTGCTGATGCTAAAATCCGTAGTGAGGTTCTGTCTCCATTCAGATCAGTCCGTATGTTCTTCTACCTCGCTTTCATAGCGAGCGGTTCACTAGGAGGACTAATAGCCACTTCTAGGCTCATTGGTGCCCTTGCGAATCCGGCTAGATCAGGCGAAGTTCTTGAGATAATAAAGGGTTTGGGAATTGACTTTGGTGCAGCTTCTCTCTTTGCGTTCCTCTACTTCCGCGAAAACAAGACCAAGAATGCGCAAATGGCTAGGCTCTCGAGAGAAGAGAATCTTGCAAAACTCAAAATGAGGGTCGAAGAGAACAACAAGGTTATCTCGGTAGGCGATCTGAGAGGGATTGCTAGGCTTGTGATCTGCGCTGGTCCTGCAGAGTTTATTGAAGAAGCGTTTAAAAGAAGTAGAGAGTTTACGCAAGGGCTTGTGGAGAGAGGTGTGGTTGTGGTGGCTTATGCTACGGATGGGAACTCGCCGGTTTTGGACTACGACGAGACTGACATCGCGGATGAAGAAATGAGCCTGAGAAGGAAGAGATTGTGGAGGGTGACTCCAGTTTTTGTCCCAGAATGGGAAAAGTAAGAACTTTTCCATAAAGATAGTGGAACCCGAGTTGAAAGAATCGTACTTGAAGGTGTTCTTGATCTCTGTTCTTTTGCATAAGCAGGTGGTTAGATGAGCAAAAGAAGCTTGCTAATGTTTCTTCAGACTCTCCAGTGTAAGTAGTTCGTTTCATTTGATTTGATACCGGTTTAAACTGAATCTTGCACCGGTTCTTGAGCTGAATATGTATGTTTTTGCGTATAATTCGACAATTTAAACCGCGTTTGCAATTCGTGACGCGGAATTGTGTTGATATTAGGTATCTGTCTCTGCGTTTGGACGGGCGAGTAAGGGCAAGTGGAGTTGGTTATCCTCCATGGCAAGCCTTCGTTGCACAGCTTCCTCCGGTTAAGGGAATCTGGACCGGTCTTCTTGATGGTATGGATGGTAGAGTGTAAATACTCTAATACTTAGGGATAAAAATTATATATTCTTTTAGTCTCTTACAAAAATTATAAATTGTATAGTTATGAACAGATTTATGGCTTCAAAATTATCATTTTCACTTTTGTGGTAAATTTTATTTAATTACGATTTTGCGATCAATTCGCGCGGTGTCAGACCAGACCGAGTATTTAGGTGCTTACCGAGCGAAATTATACCGGTTTCAAAATGTTTATGAAGACGTTAAGAGAGCTAGCTCTGAGTAGAAAGAGATTTAACAGAATTTTCCAAATACACTCTTGTGAAAGATAAGAAAACTAACTCAAGATGCAGATGAGGAGAAATAATTGGTACATTTTTCGGTACATACCATTCGGATCAAGTTACAAAAGGATAGACCGATATAGAATACACAGTTTTTGATTTCTCTCATTTAAGCTGCAACTTCTTCGATCTCGTCCAATGCATAGTTGTTGGTCGATATGTTGGCGTAATTCACTTTCGCGAACCGGACCACAACTGGGTACCGAGTCTTAGGGTCCTGCACATTTTATAACCAGGGTCAAAAAACTATAGAAACCCTCGTGGTGAAAGATATATACATATGACCAGTTGGATCGTTCATTTGAGACTGAATGCGTTACCTGATCAACGGCCACAACTGATCCAACGTTCTTGAACCAGTAGGATTCTCTCCTTAGAATCTTGACCTACGAACCCCAACAATTTGTATTAGATACCGTTACTTCTAATCAAATTAAGATTCCCAAAGTTTACAAAAGATAATTTCTGAAATTTTCTTATCATCCACAAGTCACACACACACAAACACTACACTATTAGATTTGAACCAATGCTATGACATTGTGACGGCACTAATACAAGCCACTAGGCACTAGGATACAATCCTCGTTCATGATGTTCTTATCTCTTGGTAGCTAGTAAGCAAGAAGTGAAGAAACGATTGATTATGAGCAAAACATGTGGTGAATTTTTTTTCTATCACTTAATATACAATTTTGCAATACTGATTATGAACAAAATTTACAATTTCACAATTAACTATTCCTCCTAATTTTTTTTTTTTAAAAAGAATATTCCTCCTAGTTGTGTAATTGGTAAAGCCTACATAATCGCAAAATAATTGTCATTTCACCAAGCTGCAGAAACTACACCAATAAGAACTTAATATACAAATGAATCCATCGATCGATAAGTAGCTTTGGCGTATGCGTATGTTAGTATATGCTACAAAAGATAGTGGATTTTAAGACGGTTTAGGGTTGGCTGACCTTAGACCCTCTCTTAGGGCCAATCGGAGGTGGCTTGGGTTTGGTGGCAGCAGCTGCAGCCGGAGCAGCAGCTTCCGGAGAACCTTCCGACGAAGAGGTTGCCGGAGCCGCATCTTCGGCTGCTCTGACTACGAGCCTAGAACCGGCGCTTCTCATGGGCAAGAAAGACACGGAGTTCCTGGACGACGAAGCGCCACCGGCCGCGGTGACGTTGGCCGGAAGAACAAACACCGTAGATGCTGACGTCATCGCCATCTTTGGTTTTTGTTTCTTTTCTTTCTTATTGTTATTGCGACACGAAAGAGTGGTTCTTGATTGTTTTGTTGGTAGTAAGTAATATGTTCGAAAGGCTAAGAAAGGAGGAAGATGAGCTGTTTGAGATGTTTTTTTGGGTTAAACGAATCGTTTCCCTCCACTTGAGATCTGCCACGTGTACATCACATATCTGTTCTTTAGGATAATGTGATGACGTGGTATTAGGTTATTCTTATTTCAGATTTCGTTTGTTTCACGTTTATGGAATGAAACATATAAATGAATGATACAGGGTAATGTGTTAAAAAAAAAACAAGAGAATAATACAGGGTAAAAAAGTAAATATTGAGTTTTCCTTATTTTTCGGGTAAATTATTTAGTGTTTCCTTGCAACATGTGAAAAATGAATATGTTTTTTCTTGAAGGAGATATTTTTAAAAATAACTTAATCCATAATAACTCTCATCATAATTAATCAGTAACCACACACTCGATAAGCCAAAACTTATTATCTTAGATAAAGTTGTTCAAAAATTTGGGTTCATGGGCTATTTTTTTCATACTCGTTATTAATTGATAGCAACATCGATCAACTATTAAATCATGTTCATTTCATAATTGTTAACATCAAACAATAATGACTTCTTGTGAAAACTTGGTTTATAGTCGTTGGCGACAACAACAAAATTAAATGAATACCGCTAATTCAACATTCAAAACTTATTTTTTAGCGATTTAAATCGTTGGTAACTGAAATATGTTGTCAAAAACTCTCCATGAATAAACGCCTACGAAATATTAAAGAGTAAAGAAGCTTTCTCCTCCTTTTCGCTATTTCTTATTTCACGACAAGCTAATGTCAAAGCGGATTTATTAGCACGGAGCTCCCGTGTCTATGCACATCATATTGTATATGTAAACAATGTTCCTCCGGCTTGGCTTATCGAGCCATTTTATTAATTGAATGATGTTGACAAAAAAAAAAAAAAAACGCCTACGAAATATATAAAATTTAGTCGTTATAATTGGTTGGTAATCATTGACGACTACAAAACAAATAAGAAAACTTGTTGTTGGCTGATTTAACGATTGCAAAACTAACATGGATATGATAGATATATAATGAGAAAGTCACAAACAAAATCAACAATTGTTAATGATTTTCTAATTATATCAACATGCGTTTTTAGCTACCAAGAACGTACTATCTATAAGATAGTTCTTCAGTTATAGACACAAACATAAACAACAATATTAGCACTTTCTTTTGTTGTATATTTTGTAACAATAATATATACGATCGAATTATGAAAATTAGCAATGCATATTACTAATCTCTTAACACGCTAATTCGATGATTGTCGACATTGTTTAGTTCATGCATATAAAATTATAAACACATGTGAGACCACTACATATCGATATACGAGAAACAACTACCAAAAGAAAAACTTAAAACGCATACAAACATAAGATTAAAATATTAGCAACCTCATGTTTTTAACAAGTTATGAATTGTATTGGTCTTATAATATAAGGGTTGGTTGGTAACGAGTGTAGTGGTGTACTCACATGAAGTGGAACACTTTTATTGTCTTGCTTGTGTCCATAATCTACATATTTAGTGCCAACGAATGGCCATGCTGTTTTCTTTCTTCTCCGATTCTTTCAAGATCTACTATTTTGAGATTTGTCTTTATCTTCAAATATTTATAGTACCTGAGTCTAATGTGTATATATTAGCTAGATAATCTTGAAAATAGATCTTCTGAATTCAACGTAAACGAATATATGTACATTCAATAAAATTGAATGAGATGTTATACCAATTATTATATTTGAGTTGCATGAGAAAATAGAATTGACATTTTATAGCAATAATTAATGTTATCAGTAAAGAAATTGTTTTAAATTTGTTAAAAAGAAAAAATTTGCTTAAGCTTATACATACATACAAGAAACATTACAGACAATAAGAAATGAATGGGCTTCTAATCAGAGACTAATTGTTTATAAATCTGTATATATAACTTCTATAGTTCACTCTTTTTATATTCTTTTTGTCATTAGCATTATGAAACAACAACAAAAAATTGGAGATTACACGTTTGGACAACAGTTATTAAAAATACAAAATCCAACTGGCGTGTTCCCCAACTTATGTGATTTGCTACGCTGTTTAATAGACCCCATATCACCACGTCATCTAAACCTTATAATCACCCTCGTTATTTCGTAAAGACAAAATCAATCAACCAAACTAACGAATGATTATTGGGTGATTTAAATCGACGAGCCTGATGATAATTTGATGTTTTAGTGGCTATAGCGGTATCGTTACACCGAACCGGATGGAAGATGATAACAAAAGTGTGGATTTAATCACGTGGAGTGCTATGGCTTGTCAGTGATTTAGTTATGCTAAGGCCTCAAAGTTATATTTTAATCATATGATATTAATTTATAAGGAGGAACAATGATTCTTAACAAGTATAGCCCAAAACATAGTCACATATCTATACTAAATTAATATAACGATAATCTATGCCAATTATTGAATTTATATGGTGACGCAGAAGAACTAACATAACTTAGGTGACCAACATCATAACTATCATTTATTGTTTTCCGATTTAACCTGATATTTTCTTTTCGTTTTCAACATTAGTAACAAATTAAGTTCAAAGGATGAAACCACCGGAAAATATAAAATCCAATCAATTTATATTAATTGCCATATGAATTTTTCGCCACTCAATTAAACATAAAACAAGAGAAAAACAGTGGTTTGATTGAAAAAAAAAAAAACGCATTTCTAATGAATGACAACATCCACCATAAATATTGAGTCAAATCAAAAAAACAATAATTTGGTAACGTAATTTATGTTAATTGAACATGTAACTATGCAAATTCAACAATTCGTGTAAATATTGATATATTAATCTTAGTGTTAATGTGTTGTCATTACTGGACTATATTTCGTGACAATCATTTTTTTTTATACGTACTCTATAAATCCATATATTTCATCCTTCTTTTCATAACCATCCTTATTTTGTGGCTCTATACACGTATTATCAGTTAAAGCCATGCTGTTCTTTTTTCCCCTTTCTTGATAATGATAAAGCCATAATGTTATGGCTCTATGTTTTTAATTCTCTTTTCTGTTATCTGATCTTTATTAACTGATATTAAAGATACATACATTATATTGGCTGGTCCATTTCAGATTTTCTTTTATTTGGTCCCGATTTGATTTACGTATATAAAACGTGTAAAACCAATATAACGGTAGTAGTGTAGTCGTTATCTTTTTATTAGCTGAAGGCTCGAAACCATATATAGATTCTTGTTTAGCGCATCGTCTCTTTTATGACTGCATAATTTACTACATGGCTTGCGTATGTTCTACACATTATCTTGATTTCGATCTCACGTTCTTGGTTATAAAAACCATTTTTAAAAGCATGTTAAAGAATATGGTATACGAAACAATAAATTGTATGGGGAAACCGATATCAATAACCAACGGGTATTTGACAACACAGAAATGGATCATCATTAATCCATTGCCCACTCGGCCATACATGAGAGGGACAAGGTATATTTATTTGCTTCTGTGTAGCTTAGCTGATTAAGTTTCTACTCGTCAGTGGGAAACATATAGTAATTGTATTGTTGCATTAAAATGTAAATGTATATGAATAAAAATACCAAATATAATGTAAAATCTACAATAATAGACTTAGTAGTAATTGTGAAAGTAGCACAAGAAAAGGATTTGGTTGTTGTGTCATACCAAATTTTCATCAAAGCATTCATTGTGAATGTGAAGTTGGGACGAACTATCCGTGCAACACAAAAATAGAAATATATGATCATAATCTAATTTTCCTTGTAGCCCTAATCATTGAAGTTTAAGATCACATCTCTTTTCTATTTTCTTTTCTTCACAACACTTGTGAATAGTTTTGATGTTCCATACGTCTTTGCCATCATTCACAAATAAAATAGTTCCAAATACAATTGAAATACTGCTACATTTTTTCTGGTCTCTTACATCGTTACTAGAGTATAGTAAGTATATTAATAATCCGTTTGTTCCATAACAAAATGTGATCTAAAGTAGCAAATCTCACCCTACGCAACATTTTAAAAACATGACAAACATTTGTATGGACAATTCTATGCGTTCAACAAAATGGTTGTGATCTCGATCTTGTCTCACCAGTCTGAAATTGAGTAGTCTTCATTCGCTATAGATGGAACCGTTTTCCGTGGATTGGGATTAATTGTCGTCCCTTTCGGTTTGCTATCGGGTAAGGCTCCTCTATTTTTTAGGTGTTGTGGTTGGCATTGTGCTTTGGTTTGATTTCGGACTCAGTGTTTGCTTTTCGTGTTTCAGATTCAATCTTTATTTTCCTCGCTGAGGATCACAATTGGCTTTTGTTTTAGTGTGTGAGTTTCCCATTCTTTTAGAAGTAGTTTCCAGAAATGTGTTGTTATATACGTCGATATTAGTTTTGGGGAACTATGTAGTTAACCTTTGGCTTTGTAATTTACCCGATCTTGTAGAAAAAAAACAACCAGTTGACAAAAGAAAAGTATTGCTTGCTTACACTGATCACACATGTACTAACAAAATTTTGTTACTTGACTCCTTTCTCACCGTAACTAACCAAACCTCAGAGTCAGAGTTACTTACATGTAGTTGAATTTTTTTAAGATAAACTATACGAACAGTTATGATTTCCTGATGTGGTAATATTTCTTAATAAACTTAATTGTCTCAGTTCAATGTTATTCTATAAAATTGTAATAAAACCAAAAAAAATAATAAGAGAGAAGATATAACCAAAAAAAAAAAGTAATAATTGGGAGCAGAGAAGAGAACACAAAAGAGGGAGAAAGAGAGAGAGCAACTTCCACCATTTTCTCCTTCTCTCTTGATTTGTTTCTTGTCTGTACGCGGAGATTCTCAGTCGGTGTGCGCGTGAAAGAGAGAGACGGATACAAATTTGGCTACTTCATCATCTCCGGCGGAGTTTCCGATGTATCTAGACTCTAGCTAGCTCAGCTCCTAACAGTTAAAGGTCTCTCTTTTCAGCTCTGATCTCACTTTCCGATGCTTTTTTTTTTCTTCCTATATTCTCGTTTCGATTTCTTTGTTTGCTTTTCCCTGTTCTTACTTCAAATAGATTCTGATCTTTACCCTCTCTCTCTGTACCGATTAGGCTCTTTTCTGCTTTTGCTTTCTTCGAGTTCTGATTGAATCAGCTCATTTGGCTGAATAGATTTACTCTTCTCTTTGTCGATTTGCTTCTTTTTATCAAAAGTTGTAGCATTTATTACTAAATGTTACTTCTTTTTGAGGAGTGACAAATTTGAGTTCATAGATAGATTACTTATGCTGAAATCTGGTAAATGCAGATCCACAGAGTGCCTGAGAGGATTGTTTTTGTTCTATCATCATTCTCGGAATTTGAGGGGGGTCTCTTATTATCATCAAGAGTGAGTCAAGTTTGATTTGTAAATTTTCACAAGGGGTTTGTGTTCAGAGCAGAAAAAGTGACGGTCTTTGATTGTGATAGGTCATGTGAAATTGGTTAATTGGTTTGTCTTTCCTTTTGTTCAGACACTATCCAGTGTCCCTCTGATTACAGAATCTTATTCTCCTTCTTTTTTTCCCTCGCCTAAATCCTTGTTCTGTTATGCTTGTCCTCTTCTTCTTTCCTGCTACAAGTTTTATGTTCTTCTGCTCTCTTCCCTTTTCCTGGATCTATTAGGTTTAAATTTTGTATCTTTTGTAACTCTCTCTAGGACTCGTTAAAGTCATGCTTTAGTCAGTCTTGCTTTCTTCTCATCCAACAGCCATTATTGCCTTTCATGCTCTGCCAAGTGGATTTTTCTCTGATGGGATACAACCCCAGATAAGAACTAATAGCTGTGAAACTGCAGGGACCAAAATGAATGAACTCCGAGGCAGAAAGGTTCGAAATATTGAAAGTCCGATTCCAGGATGCTTGGGGAAGATGGTAAATCTGTTTGATCTAGGAACAGCTGTTAATGGGAACAAGTTGCTTACAGATAAACCACATCGTGATGGTAATGACTATTTCCCTCCAGTGACTGGCTTGTTCACTAGTCAAGCTTTCTGTTCATTCTTATTGTCCGGTGTCCACCCTATGCAAGTCTGTGTTATTACAACAACAAATGTATTTTTTTTTTGTGTGTTTGTGACACTAGGTAAAATATGTTCCTGCACCAAGTTTTATGTCCTATTATCCTTTATCTATCTCTATCTGAGTTTTGTATTCATCTGTGTGTTATTTGTGTTATTAACATGAGGTAGTTTATTGGCAGGATCCTCTCTGTCAAGGAGTCGATCTGATGTGACCCGAATGCCAAGCCCTTCTTATAAAGGCCATTCAGAAGCTGAATTGGTAAGTTTGGTTAAACAATTTAAAATATTATGCATGCCATTGCCAGCTACACACAGAAGTTTTAATATTAAGATTGTTGTCCTTATTTGCACGACTTGTTGTTTAATATTTATGGTCACGGCATCTGATATCTCTTGCCTGCACTGTTTGCACAGATTATGTGTGATTTGGGGAGAAGTGCTTCTAGCAAAGTAAGTGGTACACCGATGAAGAAACTCATTGCTCGAGAAATGTCAAAAGAAGTCGAACATAAACAGAGCCCAACTAATGTGGTTGCTAAGTTGATGGGTTTAGAAACACTTCCCCAGATGCATCTTGAGACTGCTTCACTGCGAAGCAAATCTAGAAGCTATTCACACTCTTCGCCGAATCATTCGGTATCTTCTATGGATAATGTGGTCCAAACGTATCAGGATCTCAGCAGAGAGTTTAAAGATGTGTATGAAATGTGGCAGTCACCTCAGAAGGTGAGTCGCTCAAGGGATAGCTCGCCTAGAAAAGGAAGATATGATGAAAGTGCGACTGAGAAACAGATGGCTCTTGTTCGTCAAAAGTTCACTGAAGCAAAACGCCTTGTAACAGATGACAATCTTCACCAATCCAAAGAGTTCCAAGATGCACTTGAGTTTTTAAGCTCCAACAAGGATTTATTTGTTGAATTTCTCCAGGAATCAAATTCATTTTCTCAGCAGAACCTTTCTGACTTTCACCCTGTTCCTTCTCATCCAGAGGCAAAGCGCATCACAGTATTGAGACCTTCAAAGGCTGTTGAAACTAAAAAGTTTGTGGTTCAAGGGAGGAAGAACAAGCAAGTTAAAAAATTGGCTTCATCAAGTCAAGAAACTGGATGGGGAAATCGTGATCTGGGTTACTCGTCATCTTACGTCTACAGGGGCACCGAGGAACACCCTGTACAGCCAACCCGAATTGTCGTCTTGAAGCCTAGTCTAGGGAAGTCTCTAGATATAAAGGCTGTTTCATCATCCCCATCGTCTCCGAGGGATTTGCACAGTGGGGGATATTTTAATGAGCCTGGAGATGTTGAGACTAAAGAAGTAGCAAAGGAAATTACTCGTCAAGTGCGGGAAAATCTGATGGGTCACCACAGGAACGAGACTCCGTCTTCTTCTGTCCTATCCAATGGTTATATCGGTGATGACAGTTCCTTTACCAAGTCTGAAAATGAAGATCTAGTGGGAAACCTTAGTGATTCAGAGATCATGTCACCAGCTTCTAGGCATTCATGGGATTGTCCAAATAGGTTTGAAAGTCCTTTTTCTCCTTCCTCTTTCAGCCGGGCTTCATTCTCTCCAGAGTCATCTGTCTGCAGAGAGGCAAAAAAACGACTTTCTGAAAGATGGGCATTGATGTCAGTAACCGGAAGATCTCAACCGCATAAACATGTTCCAAGATGCTCAAGCACCTTAGGTGAAATGCTTGCTCTCTCAGAGACCAAAGTGACAACTGGATCCGAGGAAGAGAGCAATGAAGTAGCACCAGCAACAAGGGTCTCAACATCATGCATAACTAGTGATCTAAGTCAAGTGGAAATGGCGAGTGATTCTTTGAATATCCTTGCAAGGTCAAAATCAGTCTCTGACGTTAGACTCAACGGAGAAACATCTGTTTTGGGGAATCCCAAAGCACAGGCTCCACGAGAGCTGACTAAGACGGGAAGCCTGAAATCGTCATGGAAAGTCTCGAACTTGTTCTTCTTTAAGAATAATAAAGCAAGCAAGGAGAAAAGAGATGCATCTCAGTGCAGCAGTACGTCTCAGTTAGCTATGCCTTCTTCTGTGAATCTTACCGGGAAAACCAGCGAAGATTGTTTGTTTCCTAGAGATTGTCTCCCTCCTGATGCATCACAACAGCAAAGTATAAACCCAGGAGAGGTATCCCACCATTTCTTTAAACCTTTTGCAATGTACTCAGAGGAGGATGACTTTGAACATTCATGCTTAAATCAGCAGCCATTTTGATTTGTTTTCAGGAGGAAGTGACTACACCAAAACCCCTAGCGGCTGGGAATACAAGTGAAAACCAGGACCAGCCGAGTCCAATTTCTGTTTTGTTTCCGCCATTTGAAGAGGAAGGTGTTGACAATCCAGAATGTTCTGGGTCAACCAAGCTATGGACGAATCAAGGTTAGTCCTCTGTTGCTTAGCTTTTTCATAGATTTATGTTACTTCTCTCTTACGCTAATTCAAATGTTCCATTCTCAACAGGAGAGGCAATGTCTCTTAAATCTAATCTAATCGACAAATCACCACCAATCGGGTCAATCGCTCGGATCCTCTCATGGAATGATGACTCTTGCACAGACAACATATCTAAACCCGCAGTGGTGGGAGTCCATGAGGATGAAGACTGGTATCTCTTCATAGAAACGCTCTTGACAGCAGCTGGTTTCAGCAGGGGTTGCACCGTCTCTCATGACCCGCTCATCTCACGGTGGCACTTGCCAAATAGTCCCTTAGACCCTTCACTCAGAGAGAAATACACGAACCCAGATAACAACAACATCAAGGAGTTCATCCATGAAGGCAAACGTAGACAACAACGATCAACCCGTAAGCTCATTTTCGACTGTATCAATTCCATCATTTCAGAAACAACAACTACAAGCATGGGCAATGGTTCTCCACGTTTTGACCTCATGGAACATGTGTGGGCACAGTTAAAGGACTGGGTCTCAGATGACCCTAACAAGCTCGACTCAGGAGAGGATATGGACGCAAACAGTTTGGCTGCAGAGAGTCTAGTAAAGAAAGAGATAGTCGGGAGGACATGGACTCATAGCTTACAAGTTGAAATAGACGACTTTGGAATTGAAATTGAGAGGAGGTTGTTGCAAGATCTCGTAGAGGAAGCCGTTATCGATCTTACACGATGATGAGACAAGTGCAATATATACTACGTTTAATAAAAATGTAAGATAGTGTTATTTTTTTGTCTGTGGGAAGATTAGTGTCTCGATTTTTTTTGTAACGATTGAGAGAGAAAACAAAATGCTGTGTAGCCATTGTTGAAGCAGATCAATAAGCAGTTGTTCCCATTTATAACAAGAATCTTGTTAATCTCCTTACGCTTTTGTACAGACTCACTGAAATGAAAGCTATGTTGCCATTCTAAACAGAGTTTCGAAAATAAACATCAAACAATAACATAGTTGTGTAAAATATATGCACACTCGAAAGTTAAAGAGCAAAAAAATGAGAGAGAGTGGAACAAAACCAAAGTAATGATCCATACGTAATAAATAGCTCGGTCTTTTGAGTTAAGCTGATGGACTCTGGCTCTGACCGTTGATCAATCCGTACTGAAGCAGAAAAAGAAAGCATGTGAAGACAATGAATCAGAAGCTTAAATCTTCGGTACAAAGTTCAAATGACCAAAAAACTTAAGTGTTTTACCTTCTCTCTGATTCGGGACCTCCAATTGTCAATATTGCTTGATCCAGAAGATGTCTGGTTTGCCTGTGGACCAAGAAGATTCTCCCGTGCTGTACTCATCGGATTCTCAAAATCATCCTCATCGTCAAGCTCTGACTGCCGGGGTGAAACCATAGCTCTCAAAACCAAAGCCAGTAGCAATGACAGAAACTGAAACACCAACTCATGTATGAATACAAACATAAAAGAATCATGAAATAACTCAGATGTCAAAAAGAAGAACTGAGTTTGTTACCTGGATCGCTACTACAACAATCCCGACCCATTTGCAAATATCGATGTTTTCTTCGATGAAAGCTCGAAGGCTATTGAGTTCTCCAGTTGGATCATAAGGAAGATCCTAAAGAGACACCAGTATAGAGTGTTTACACAACACACAAGATACAACAAGCTTCAAATGTAAGAAAAAACACCTCACCTTTTCCCAGTGACGGTCAATCGCTATGAATCCCACGAGAGCGGCTTCAAGTATGATCAGAAGAGTTTTGAGGATAGAATACTAAGACGTATCAAGGATTAAACATTCCAATCGAATAAATATTAACAGAAGCATATACGTGAAGCCCTGTAGTCTATACATAAAAAGGATACGAAACACAAGCAGCAGCCATTGATAGCCTCAGCTGCAATGAAACCAATGACAGTGACAATGCAGACCAAAATCCCAATCGCCATAAACGAGTAGATGAACCTGCATTGAATTAAAATCCCAACTACATCAATCGATTGGAACATTCCTTCAAACATCAAACAGTGTCTTAGCTTAATCCCAATGTAAAAACCAAACATTATCGTCAAGCATTAAAAGCTTTGTCCTTTTTCATTTGTTTCTCTCAAAGTTGAAAGGATAAGAAGGTCACAGTAAATCAAACAGGATTAGTCAATAAAGGGCGAGATTGAATTGAAAACCCTAAAAATGGAAACTTTCTAATACCATGGAGCAGGAAGATCTAAAGAACGGAGGTTGAAACCCGAATCTGCAGCAGACCCAAGAACGATACCCGATACAACGAAACTGATGGGATTCTTAAAAGAATCAGAAACACTGTTGATCTCAATTCCTGAAGTAGAGAAGGTATAAGAATCAGGAGATGAAGCCGACGGAGGCTGGGACGGAGGAGGTTCAACGGGAACGTGATGGTTATATTGATCGAGCATCCAGATCGAGTAGATTATGATTGATACACCAATAAAAGCTTGGAGAAAATTGAGGATCTTGAGAACAGAAGCGAACGAAACATGACAGCAATTGTGTCGCATTATGCTAACACGATTCTCGTTAACGGAGAAGATGAGAAACAAAAATTCAAAATTTCTGATCAGCGATCTCGAAGAGAGTATCGATGAAAATGATGAGATGACTTGCGACAAAAAAAGAAAAAAAAAAAAGCTGTTTTGACAGATAAGAGAGAATCCGAAGCTTAGTAAAATGTTCGTATTGTTTGTTACGTCGGTAAGAACATAACAACAAGGTGGGTCACCTTTGTATTAAATGTTAATCTTCCTTAATGTTTTTTTTCTTTTTGATAATAATCTTCACTAATGTTTCTTACATTTTTCTAAAATTCTCATTACTTCCTTGGTTCCATTTTAGAGTGGATTGCAATCGATGTAGTTGATGAGGCCAATTAAACTAAGTGGGCTATATAATAAATGGGCTAGGGTAAGAAAGCTCATAATGAAGAGACTTCTCTTGCTTCAGAAGTTCAAGTTCAACCACCGATTGGGAACTGGCACTTTAATAGGATGTTTCATTACATTCAAGATTTCAAGTGAATGCAGAAGGTACATCAATGATGATGAGGATAGTGGTATGATGATGGGAGTTTTAAGTATGCATGTGAATGTTAGATGACCGAAAAAGACAGACAACCACTTAAATAACCAACTTACAACCTTTCATGTTTTCCTCTTTTTTCTCTTTTTTCTCTATTTTTATTTATTGATTTGAGTACACATATGTTTAATGCTTGCAAACTGGCACTGGCGGCTTAGCATTCTTAGATCTCTCCGTATCATTCTTTTGCGCCAAGCCATATTCAGAGATGCCATGTGTTGTTGTTGTTTTGCCCTTTCATTACGTAAATGAATTGTATATTTAGGTGATTACTTCAAAGTTCAAACTTTCATTTTTTTTTCTAGACCAAGGACATCATGCATGAGTTCACACCCGGATTAATCTCTGAAAAGCTTCAGTGTTTTGCAGTTGGAATGTCTGAAACTTTGGACTACATTCACAAAGGAAACTCAGTGCTACCAAACAACTAAAATTTTGTTGAACTAACTATATATTCAGTTTGTTCTATAAAGAGTGGTTTTAGGCTACTGTTTTTGCATCAGAAGGAATATTGTTTTATGATTTCAGTATAACCTTTATAAGGAAATATATATTCAGTCCATAATTAAAAGTAGCAAAGTTGTAAGATAATGCAGAATTCCAAAAGTCAACATACTGTATACAAAAAGAATTAATATGCGTGGAACGTTTCAGAACAAAATTTATTTCAAATCAAAATGAATTATTATTCCTTAATTTGTAAAATTAATTTAAAAATTGAAAATTAAAAGATTTTCAATTAAGTTGATGAGAATCAGATTTACAATTAATTTTAAAGTAAAGAATACGTGTATTCAATTCAAAAATCCGTGATGGATAATATTAAATCCGAGATCATATCTTTTTCTTAATAAAATTTGAAATTAATGAGTACGCACACCTAATCTAAAAATTCTCATATATATATATCCGTGTGTGTGTATGTTACATTTCATCCATAAGAACATAATCGAAAAAATTATAAGCAAAAAACAAAAGAAAAAAAAAAGGGAAAAGGAAAATGGAAAAGTCATCGTGTTCGTCTACTTTGAAAAATGTAGGTGAAAACAACAAAACATCTCTGTGGAAGATAAGGAAGATCTTAACAAAAAAAAGCGAAGGTTGTTTGGACTTTGATAATAACAACGATATTGAGAACCATATTTTGATAAATTTGGGCAAGTCGATCATTAGTAGAGTGAAAAAAGACCCTATAAAGATCAAGATCGACGATTACGATACGGGGAGACAGCACGAGGTAATCTTCGGGTATAATCATAAATCTGATTTATATTACATTGGAGGATTATGGAGACTGAAGACGCTTGCTGTTGGAGACGAGATTGGATTATTTTACGATCCTATTTCTAAGAACTTGTGTTTCTCTGTGTTGAAACAAGCAAAACCCTAATGATCACAACTTGTTTTAATTAGGATAACCTAGTAGGATATCGTTTTATAGGAAGGTAAGATCAACAAATATGTTGGATAATAATAATGGATATACATATATCATATATAGATATTTATATAAAATAATTAAGTGTGGTTTGATACTTTTGCCAGCTGATCAGTTATTATTTTGGACCAAGCTATGTTTTTGGTTTGATTTGACTTCGGTTTAATCTGGTTATGTTTGCATAAGTGTTTAATTGATTCATTTTGTTATGGGTTCGGTGTATTTAAATAACAAGACTAATATCACACCACCTTATATATTAAAAAAAAAACTAATCTTTACAATTAAGTACGAACTATGTTTATTATAATGTTTCACAACTCTTTTATACAATTAACAAATGACAATTATCTTCAGTTTGAGTTGGTTCATTGTAAACTGATTAAAAGTAATTGCATTTCGCATTTTTTTTTCCTCTTAATTAGAACAGCTTTGTTTTCTCATAAGTAGATCGACCGACGACATAACATTTATTACATACACCAATAAAAGCAAATCATTAAAACTATATTCTATATATAGTGTATATAACAAACAAGAGACTTGCCATAGGAGCGGGAGAATAATCTTCTTTTTAATTCCTCTTATATTACAAAACAACGCCAAAAGCTTTCGCTTTAGATCATGTCCATTATTCTCCTAACATCGAGTTTTTTGGCCGCGGCGTTATGCGTAACGCTAATTCATATGCCGCAACATACGAACGCGGCTAGAGCGTTCTTCGTGTTTGGTGACTCACTCGTGGACAGTGGTAACAACAATTACTTAGTCACCACAGCTCGTGCCGATTCTCCTCCCTACGGAATAGATTATCCGACAGGTCGACCAACTGGTCGTTTCTCCAATGGCTTGAACCTCCCTGACATCATCAGTACGACGCCGTGTTCAATCCTTCATTTTTATTTCAAAATCTTTTGGTGATATTAATATGTAGTGATTTTGCATGGGGCTTTAGGTGAACAAATTGGATCTGAGCCTACGTTACCTATTCTTAGCCCTGAGCTCACCGGAGAGAAGCTATTGATCGGAGCTAACTTTGCATCTGCCGGCATTGGGATACTCAATGACACCGGAGTTCAATTTGTAAGTCTTTTTGAAGCGTTAAATTAAAAGTGCATTGATTAAACTCCAAACTAAATTTTCATTTTTAAATATATTGTTTTGAGTTGAATAAAATGCTTAATTGTCACTATAGACACAAAAGATACTAAACTATGTTGGATCCTAATCTAAATCCTTGTATTTTTTGGTGTGGATAATTAATACAGTTGAACATACTAAGGATCGGTAGGCAATTCGAGCTGTTCCAAGAGTACCAAGAGAGAGTGAGTGAGATTATAGGTTCAGACAAAACACAACAGCTTGTAAACGGGGCTCTTGTCCTCATGACTCTCGGAGGCAATGATTTCGTCAACAACTACTTCTTGCCCATCTCTTCTAGAAGAAGCCAATCATCTCTCGACGAATTTAGCCAACTTCTCATCTCCGAGTACAAGAAAATCCTTGCGGTATCATTTCTTGGGTTACAGGCTAGTTTAGGGTTATTGGTATCGATTTTTCATGCTTTTGGCTCTTATTCCGTGATACAGAGGCTGTACGAGCTGGGAGCAAGAAGGGTGATGGTGACAGGAACAGGACCGTTGGGTTGCGTACCAGCTGAGCTTGCCTCATCGGGAAGTGTGAATGGAGAATGTTCACCCGAGGCGCAACAGGCTGCAGCAATCTTCAATCCGCTTTTGGTTCAAATGCTTCAGGGACTTAACCGTGAGATTGGTTCTGATGTTTTCATTGGGGCTAATGCCTTTAATATGAATGCGGATTTCATCAACAATCCCCAGAGATTTGGTGAGTACTCGATCCTCCAATTGGTATATATGTGTCATGAATCACTTATAGACCTATTTGATACATTTTGATAGGTTTCGTGACGTCAAAGGTAGCGTGTTGCGGGCAAGGAGCATACAACGGGCAAGGCGTTTGCACCCCATTATCGAGGCTATGCCCTGACCGCAACGCCTATGCTTTCTGGGACCCTTTTCACCCGACCGAGAAAGCCACCCGACTCATCGTCCAACAAATCATGACTGGTTCGGTTGAGTACATGAACCCCATGAACCTTAGTACTATCATGGCTTTAGACTCAAGAATATAATGAAGGAAGCAATTAATCTTTTACAGAATATATTATGTGACACACGATGTCTGATATGTAAGTGTAATATCAGTATCTCTGTTTAATTTTAGCAGTTTTCACTTTTCAGTATCGTTTTTAGATAATATTCTTGATGTTCATTATTTTCAGTTTTTCATTTATAATAAAATATCGCAAGTCTGCCAAACAAAGGTAAGGAACAAAGGATTTTTTTTGTTAGTTTTCTTAGTTTCTCTCTAATGGGGAGTCTCTGTCTCTGCTCTGTATTTTCTGTCTTGTTCAATTTTTTTGGTTAAATGCCTCGTCATTTCTACGAAAGCTTTATACTACTTAGTCAATTTTCAAAACCTCAATAATAGACATTTCTACATTCATCTTTCTCTATAAATACTTGGCAAAAGTGTTTCTAAGCTATGAGCCTATGATATGATATAAGCCTTAAGGTTTTGAATAGCTAACATTTGTCTTTGCCCCTCTCCATTTCAGGGCTCAATTCGAGTCCAGCCCAGAAGATAAACTCAATCCCGGCTCGTCACACAAAAGCAGAACTACGGATGGAAAAAAAAAGTTAGGAAATGATAGATGGAGAAAAGAATTTATATGGATCTTAAAAATAGTATATCTATTACTTTCCTTCTACTAGTAGCTTTTTCTCCATGTGTCTCTCCAAATATGAGCTAGATTAGCTCTCTCTCATCCGGAAGTGTGGACGTTTTCAAT
The DNA here is from genome assembly GCA_004349715.1 of Crucihimalaya himalaica. NCBI lineage: Eukaryota > Viridiplantae > Streptophyta > Magnoliopsida > Brassicales > Brassicaceae > Crucihimalaya > Crucihimalaya himalaica. The sequence continues at coordinate 3,899,223 of SMJT01000006.1, read as the reverse complement.
ATTCATAATGACATTATCACTCTCCGCATCAGCTCTTTTGTTTTGTTACACTATGAACATCCTTCTCCAGTTTTGGTATCTATGATGGCTCCACATGAACATACTTGTGGAAGCAAGCAAGCAAATATTTTTGTTTTAAACAAAAATATCCAAGAACCATATACATATGTATATAAGGGAGAAACCAAGCAGATATCAATTGTTTTTGTTTTTGTTTTCATATGCTATCTTTTTCAAAGGAATCTTAAAGAAATTCATTGCATGCAGAACCATTATCTAAATGTTTATTGATACTGTACTGTGCTTAGAGAGATTTGCTTAAGAATGAAGTTGTTGTTTTCTTATAAGGTCAATACAAAAACCTCATTCTTCTCTTTTTATGTTTTTGTTTAAACAAAAGTACCAGTTTGCTCGTACATATGTCCATTTGTGTACGACACAGACAAGAATAACAACAACAAAAAAGCCTTCGTGGAGAGTGATGAGTGATGACGTCATTGGGAATACTGAAGACGTAAAAGGCTCATATCACACACATAGACGTTCTAGCAGACACATAGACGTTTACTTCCGGTTTAGAGCTTATCTTAGCACAAAATTCAGAGAAAAAGAAATAAGCAGAAGAAACTAACTCACCATTATAGGCCAAAACACCATTAGAAAAAGATGGAAAAAAATACACCATCAACTCATTAAAAACACAATAACTTAGCAAAATTAAAGTACATGACCATCCTCGTTTGATGTTACAAATGTGATCGGCAACTATAGGCCAAACAAACGCATTAGCAAAAACCAAAACTTAAAACATGTTAAACACAAACACTAAAGCCAAACGAAATATAATATACATAAAGGCTCAGCTAACATCTCCTAAAGTTGGAGAATGTTTGCTTATGACAGGTTTAATTTGACAAAATGTAGACGATGAGAAATCAACATATCCTAAATGTTTTTGTGTGTATTTTGGACGGCTAATGTCATCCTACGTCAAAAGAAATATTTATAACACTATTAATATCTTAATTTTTTTTAATGAATTAAAAAGAAGACATATATTTGCCTCAAACTCATCAATGTCACACAAATATGTAAAAGATATCGACAAGACGCAGAGTTTGAACCAAAAAACAAGACACTGCAGAGTCAATATATAATTGTTAATTGATATGTCGTGCGTAAAAAGAAGATGTTGTTATCTTCTAGCGTCGATACAAAAGTATCATTATGGATTTTTTTGTTAAAAAAAGTTAACTAGCTTCTCTTTGTTTCTTTCTATAATGAGCAAGAGACCAAAAGAGTCGACGCTCGACGCCAAGGGTGACGACGTCATTGTGAATACTGAAAACGTCATTGTACGCATAGAGACACACATCCGGGAATGAGAGACAGCTTATCCTCAGTTCCTAAAACACACATACTAAAGCACCAGTTTTGGGGATAACAAAAACAATCGGATTGTTTGAACGAAAACAAAAATACAAAACAATCGGATGATGAGTAAATCAGTAGAAGGGAAAAGAAAGAAATAGCGACTCAACGAATCTGACCCAAAAAACCTTTTAAAAATACCTGTTCACTAAGTGGTTTTTTGGATTTTTCTCGTTAAACGTGACAAAATTCTTCTAGTTTTCTTTATTTTAACAATTAATTCGCACCAAAAAAAACAAAAAAAATACTGATAAAAGGTACAAATCACAAATGTGTTTATGGGTTTGTCTCAAAAATTTGTTTCTTTTTTGTCTCAACATACAGTATTTATAATTGTTGTTCTGACTTCAAATACCAACGATGATCATCTATTCTCACATTCTTCTATTTCTACTTTTCCTCCTCCTTGATCAGTACATCCATCCATCATGTAAGTTCCTTTAGATGACTTTTGCAAAGTTTTTTTTTTTTCTTTTTGCAATTTCGATATGTCTGAATTAAGGTTTGTTTGAGGATTTAGGGGTGAAGATGAGTTAGCGGAGCTCTTATGGAAGAGTGGCCAAGTAGTTCGAAGCAGCCAGACACAAAGACCCTCCTCCGATAAACCCTCTCCTCCTCGTCCTACCATTTTCCGTGGCAGTGGAAGCGGTGGTGGAGAAGAAAATGCTCCTCTTCCGTTTCCGCATCTGCAGCCTCAACCTCAGCCTCCTGCTACCATGCATCATCAGAATCTTTTCATTCAAGAAGATGAAATGGCGTCTTGGCTTCACCATTCTTACCGCCAAGATTATTTCTGCTCCGAACTTCTATACCCCGGCGTTGCCTCCACTTCGGCTACTCATCCACAAAGCTCCGTCTCCTTGGCACCACCACCCAGTGCTCCGTACATTATGCAGCCGGAGAGACCCACCGATCAGATTTTTGCCGTGAGAAGGGCGGAGAATCTTGTGAACTTCTCGTGGCTAAGAAGGAACATATATACCGGCGGTAGAGTAGAAGTTGAACAGTCAATCCCGGTGGTGAGAGAATCGATGCAAGTTGGTTCAAGCGCGACCCCGTCGTCTTCGGCTTCTGAATCCTGTGTAATACCAGCGACGGAGAGCACCGAGAGTCGAGTATCGCGCACTTTTTCAGTTCCCAGTCTTGATCGGAAGGGAAAGGCTGTGGCGATTGAGACGGACAGAACACCATCTTCGGGGGTCTGCAAGGCCGAAACAGAGCCGATTCAGGTACAACCAGCGACGGAGACGGAACTTGCGGAAGACGGGAAGCGAAGAGTGGAAACCATTGCTGGATTCCAAGTGAGTCACAGCTCCGATAGGTTAACCTGCGCACCTATGTAGTCTCTTGACCCGTCAAGGCTTACCCTTTTTCTTGTTTCGTGGCGTACAGGGAACTGAAGAAGCTCGTGGTTCAACATCTAGGAAGAGGTCACGAGCTGCAGAAATGCATAACCTCTCTGAAAGGGTTCCAACAATGGACTCTCTGTTGTTTCATCTCCATTAAAACTTGTTTTTGTTTTTAACAGAGACGGAGAGAAAAGATCAACGAGAAGATGAAGGCTCTGCAAGAACTGATTCCTCGCCGCCGAAAGGTCATTCACAGTTTTTTTATACCTTGTTGTTTGTGAACTTAAGGTTGATTCTATTCACATTTGTTCTGTTTCTACTCTGATCAGTCTGATAAAGCTTCAATGTTGGATGATGTTATTGAGTACGTGAATTGTTTACAGAGCCAAATACAAGTATGCCCTCTTCTGTTTTGCTTTACAAGTTTATAGGATTATGTCTTCAGGACATGACTGAGAATTGAATATCTGAATCGATGTTGATATGCCAGATGATGTCTATGGGACAAGGTACGATGCCGCCGAGGATGTATGCAGGGAATATGCAACAGTTCATGCCCCACATGGGCATGGGGATGATGGGTATGAATCGGCCTCCATTCATACCTTTCACAGGCACACCTTTTCCTAGGCCACCTCATATTGCGGGTCTAAGTCCACCATATCCAGCACCGCGCTACCCTTTTCCAAACATTCAGACCTCTGACCCATCCATAGGTCATTTCCCAACTTCGCAGCCTAACGTGGTTTCGAACCAGCCTCAGTTTCCGGCATACATGAATCCTTATAGTCAGTTTCGTGGTCTCCACCAGATGCAACAAGCTCCTCCTTCATTTCAGGTAATTCTTTCCAAGTATCCATTGAACCTCTCTTCCATAGGAATGGTGATGCTCACGAAAACCTTTTTAAAAATGTTTCGTATAGAGTGAAGCAACATCACAGCTGAGTTTAAGCGAGGCAAGTACTAGCAAGGAACTTGAGGATGATCAGGACAACCAACCAACAGGTTAGTAAGAATCAGGGAATGAAGTCTTTTCTTGCGAGATAAGCTAATGGTCAAGATACTAACATATGCATCTCCATTGTGTCGTTGCAGGTTGATGTTGTGGAGTTAAAAAGGATCTGTTCCCCAAGAAAATCACAGTTTAGAAGATAATTAACCAAAGTGGCTAACATGTATTGTCTGTTTAAGGTTAAAGTAGGTCCCTTTTCTGTAAATGTCAGAACGTAGAATCTATGGGGTATACAGGTTACAAGGTGGGGGCAGAGAAGAGAGATGTTTGTGCATCCACGACAGAATCACACTTAAGTAAGATTCCTCGATGCGGCTCTTAATTCCCTTTGCTAGCATCTGAGGTCCTTAATTACTCTCTTCGTTCCACGTCAACCAGATGTTCGACTAATTAAACACACAATTGCTTAACAAAATTACCATCTTTATGTTCCAAATGGGGCTGTCTATTTTTTTTTGTAGTAAATAGTATATAAACTTTTTTGAAAATGCATTTCAGAAAAATCATAAAAAACAAAATTTCTGCAAAATAATTACGCCTTTAGTTCGAGCCCGCTTAAGAGAGGATCGTATACTTTTTTTTTTTGTCAACTAGTTGTATATACTGGCTAGTCCCGGACCAATGGAGATTACGGGTCTAAACTTGAACTTTCTGAAAACTATCATTCCAATATAAAAAGTAGCAAAAGTATCAGCTGAGGTGTTGAGTCTATGTTATTTTAAGTGTAAAGCCATTTTGACTGACTAACATCTACTATGTCAAAATAAATATTTATAGCATTTAGTTGTATTATAATACTTTGAAAGAAAAAGATGGGTCAACTAGCTGTGTCAAAAAACTCAAAAACAAATACTAATTATTTAAATATTATAACATGTTATTTATATTTTAACGCGTTGAGCCAAAATGAGTAAATATTTATTGATATAGTAGAGAGGATGGTGTAAGAAGTCTGTTTGTTTCCCAAGGCTGATACAAAAATCTCACTGTTACTCCGATGTTTTTCCGATGTTTTTTGTTTACACGTACATGTGGGAGCCATGAGTGAGACCAAAGTGGAGTGTTGATGTCATAGCACGCACATAGACGTTCGTTTCCAGGGAGAGGGAGATAGAGAGAGCTTATCTAAGCACAAACTCGAAGAGAGTCAGACAATGAAGAAGAAAATGTCCAAGGAATGTGACCCACCACTTTCGAACTCGCAAATCAACGAATCTGGGTGGTTACTTTGGATCTTTGTGGGTAAACGACATATTTTTACTTCCTCTCTCTTTGCTTTTTTTAACTGTTCATAATTTTCTTCCTTTTACTCCTTCCTGATGAAAGGTTTTTAGTTCACCAATTTCCAATATCTAGGAATGTGGAATCTAGGGGGTCAATATATACATGTTGCAAGGTCACCACAGAAGAAATGTTAGCGGTATATACCAGAACGGCGCCGTCGTTTTTATAGCCAATAAACATTTCTTCTAAACTTTGTAACAAACACACTAACCAAGAATACTTGTGGAACTTATGTTCTGAAGGGACTTCGATCACTGCTTGTCATTTACTCTTGGAAATGTTTGATAGAATCTGAAAAGAAAAAAAAAACGAAGTGAGAAACTTGGCAGAGGCTGTTTTGCTGCTCATGGATTATTGCAAGTTCGTGAAAAGGCTTTAAAGACTGTGTACCTTGTCTGTGAATTCGCGGAAAGCTTCTATTCCCATCGCTTCATCAAGTTCCTGGTAGATGCACAAATAGTTTCATCAAATCTTGTCATGACATCAATAACGAGTCTTTGATGATAGCCATGACACGAAATGAGATTTACCTGTAACGGGTTGGAAGAACTATCAATCTTGCAGATGAGTTTTTGAAGGGCTTCATCCTTTAGAGCTTCTCGGATTTCACTAGAAGAAGCTGCAAAAAGTTTTCAGATTAAGAAATGGCCTATGAAGCTATAAATTTGTTCAAACGTTTGTTATCCAATTACTTGAGTAAATGTATCGAAACTCGCCAATTATCAATCTATATGAGAGTAAGTTGGAAGAACATTACCAATAGCTTCGAACTGTGTCTTCTCTAAAACATACTTTGCTTCCTCTACATGTATCGGTCTTGCTACCTGAATTTCCTTGGCTGGAGATGCAGCTACAAAACCCCGATTATGACTCAAACCCATGTTCAAACGATTATTGTCTGGTTCTACTATAGAGGTACTGAAACTCAGCCCATGATTTTAAATGCGACTAAGTTAGGAAGAGCCATACCACTAGCCTTTAGCTTCTTTTCTACAACATCTTTAGCTTCTTCAACATGTACCAGTCTTTCCACCGGGACTTCCTTTGCTGGAGAAGCTGCTACAAAACCAGAGCATGACTCAAACTATGATTCACATTGAACAACTTACTAAACAACCCCCATAAGAGATATGCAAACCAAACAAAAAGAGACTAATCAAGAAACAATCAAGATGACTAGATGCACTAACCTGGCTTTTCCTCTGTTGAAGAAGGTTTAGCACATGGGGTCTCTGCATCATTAGTCAGATTACATAGTAAGAACCACGTCAACATAAACCTTAAGTAAAATCAAGATTGTTCAGCTAAAACTTCATTGAAGCAAAATAGATACAGAAACAAATTTCATATATTGGGGTCTAATGAAATAAGCATTCAAGGGTCACGAGATGGAAACTAAATAAGCAAGGAAGAGACACTCATCGAATTCAATTACAAAGTCAAACACTTTAAGGTCCTAGTTAGATATTAACATCAATCAAGGAGCTGATTCCGGTTATCAACGTTAACAAATTCAGAAAAAAAACAGAAAAGACTTACCTTTGTGTGCCTTGAAACAACCCAATGAACAGCTGCAGGCCAGCCACAGAACCCAAGTAAGAAACAATGAGACTTACCAACGCAGCAAAGATGAAACGAAAGAAAACCTAAATATATATAAAACAGAGAGAGACGAAGAAGAAAGAAGAAGACTTACTAAGGAACAAGACAAGAAGGACACTTGTATTTGGATACAACTTTCTTGCAGATTCCGCATGTTTGAGCAGCTCGAGGACACATCTCTCTCTCTCTCTCTCAACGACCGACGTGATTCAGGGAAGAGAAAGAGAAACCTCAATCAAGAGGCAATGGGGGTTTTAACTCTCAAGTCTTAACAGAGGAAAAGAAAAAAAAAAGCCCAATGGGCCTAATATTTTTCGAGTATTGTTTACTTTAGTCGCGGAGGACGTTTTGACGAATTTCAGTATTCAGAAGCGTCGGAGAAGAAGATGAAGCTGAAGCAATTAGAAGGCTTGTTGGGTGATCTTGAACAGTTCTCTAATCCTAAAGTATGCGAAAAGATTACTTCTTTCTTCCATTTCTGGAAATATTCTTTGCTGATTTCGTAGAACAAACTCTTTTGATTATTTGTGGTCGCAGGTGGAATTGGAGCAATACCCAACTGGTTCTCACATTGCTTCTCGTATGCTTTTCACTGTAAATTCTTTCTTCCTCTGCTCAAAAGTTTGATGCTTTCTGTGAATTGGGTTTTTCGTAGTTATCTGACTGTGCGTTTTGCTCGACTTTTATCTTTAATTGGGTTGAGTGGTGAGAGATTCATAAAAGGCTAGTACTGATTGAAAATGTTTGAATGTCAGTTTTCTGTAGTCTAAATTGTTATTTGAGATGCTTGGCTTTGTTCCTGAAGAAGCCTGAAGTGTTGAGTGTTGAATCTGTATTCTTGTTTAGGCAGAGAATTCATATGGAGACATAACTGATAAGGTCGTTGCGGATTTTGGCTGTGGCTGTGGTACTTTAAGTGCTGCTGCTGCTCTTCTAGATGCAGCGTGAGTTATTAATCTTTTCTCTCATCAATGCATCTGTTCATCCTTTGTCGTTATTAATCTTTTAGGTGCTTAAAAACAGGTCTGTGATTGGATTTGATATCGACCCTCAATCTCTTGAAACAGCAACACTTAATGCAGAGGAACTTGAGGTTTTTTTTTAAAGTTCTTCATGTAAATGAGTCTTCTTTTGGTTGTAGAAATACCGTTGCTATAAGTGGTTAGTTTCGCAGGTGGAGATAGATTTCGTTCAGTGTGACATTACAAAGTTAGAGTTGAAAGGTACAATCTCCTTTCATTCTAATTCATTCAACGAAAAGAAGAATCTACCGTAACATTTTTGTGTCTCAATGAATTGTTTTAGGCCAGATTGTGGATACTGTAGTAATGAACCCTCCATTTGGTACACGAAAAAAAGGAGCTGACATGGAGTTTCTCTCTGCGGCAATGAAGGTAAAAACAGCAAAGAAAATCTCCAATTTATTCAATTTCTTGATTATAATTACTCGATTATGTCTTATTTTCGATATTTTGTTATGCAGGTCGCCTCACATGCGGTTTATTCGTTGCATAAGACATCTACCAGAGAAGTAAGCAAAACGTTCCTTCTTCCTTATAGTAACTACTTACTATTCACGCTTAATATATTTCTTGCTACTAACAATATTTTACATTCTCGCAGCACATAAAAAGGGCGGCTTTGCGTGATTTCAATGCGAAAAGTGCTGAAGTTCTGTGTGAGGTTGGGCTAAAAGATTTGAAAGTATCGTATATAACTCTGATGTGAATGTGTCTGAACATTCTAACTTATTCATATTGTTCCCTTTGCAGCTCCGGTATGACTTGCCAAAACTATACAAGTTCCACAAGCGAAAAGAAGTTGATATTGCTGTTGATCTCTGGCGTTTTGAGCCTAGACAGAACTAGACCGTCACAATCATGTAATGTTTCGCTTTGTGTTAAGATTGATAATACATGGAAGGATTTATAATATGAACTCAAATGTTTTATGAATCAACCTCATCTTCATGAACAAAAGTATAGCTTTCCATTAAAAATAGGTGGCAGCTTGTCCACAAAAAAAGGTGTAAGATTTTTGCATGTAGTCAACAAAAACTAACAAAAAGCAGTCCACAGTTGGGAAATTGGTCTCTCAGTTGTCTTCTCCCAAAGTAAATCTTGCAGAGCTTCCGACTTTGATGTTTTAGCCAAGAGTAGCGACCGCCTACTTCACCAGATCCTTGACCAAAGCACCATCTCCTGCGAGTACACATTTCAAGTCAGAGACCAACCAGTTTAAGCCATTGTTTCAGCTAAGAAATTTATTATCCGTGGATTAGCCACTGCTTGCATTGCAGGATCATCCAAAAATTCCTTGAACTGTCACTTCTTCCGAGAAAATCAGTCTCACAGTTCACTTCAATCAGAACTCCAGTCTGAGAATCGTGGATGTATGAGCCGATTCTCCTTTCTGCTGCATGCCGGCTTGACTTTACTATCCGAATCCTGTCTCCGCCAATGCCATCTTGCAATCCATCATTCCGCTAAACTGCTGCAGTTGCTGGTTTGCTGTGCCATTTCCCAAAATCAGCATATTGATCGTTTTTTTTTTGGAGTCGTGATCGGTTGGGGTAAGGTGAATTCGAATTAGTCATCCTAAATGGAACTTAGGAATGATTGTTTTGATAAATGTATATACAAAGTTACAAACAAAGGGTATTTCTCAAATCATACTGTAGCAGTTGAGCCTAATACAAACTGTATCATACAATCCTAAGCAGTAAATATAGTGAGCTCAGATGATCGTGGACATCAATGGCTTGAGATCAGATAAAATAGCCATTAAACAAGATCATCCAAAGATGATTGTACTGGAAATCTTTTTGGCAGTTAGTTTGAGTTTGACTTGTGTTACTCTGTCTTTATCCTCTTGACCATAGGTTATATGCTTTAGTTGAAGAAGAAAAAGTTAATGGAAGTTCTTGAAGGCGTCACACAAAACTAAAGAACAACTCATTGAATACGGTGGTGCTCATTTGAACCTAGTTGAAATTGAACTCATGTACCACGAACCACATTTCAATAATTGAAAGTTTGAAACTGAAATACTGTATTTAAATTAAATTTCTATGTAATAAGATTCAATGTAATAGTATTACAATATTAAGTCGTTTTTAATTATATATTTTCTTGATGTATCTATTTCTCCAAACCCAACAAAACAATGAATAGAGAAAGAATGAAAAACAAAAACCCAACAGAACATATGTTCTTGTTCTGTAACAATCTTTTCGATTTGAACAAACTAAAAAGTCGAATAACTTGAACTTCAGTTTACAAACGAAATGTCCCTCTTAGTAGAACATGTACCAGAAAGTCGAATAAAATATGAAGTATTCCTAAACCTGGTATTAACATGCTACATTTATTAAATGAAAAATAATTAGCAAAATATCATATTATAATAGCAGAAAGAGCATGGATGCCAACTGAATTGATAAATAAAAACAAATCAGCCAATGGATCAAATCTGTACAATCTCAAAGATTGTTAAAAGTAATCATTCAGAAAGGAGAGAAGAAAAAATTGGAAAGGTATTAGAGTATTAGTTAATGTGTGATTATTATATGATATATGTATGGTTGATGGTGGAGGAAGCTTCATCGAACAGAAAACTCCTTAATTAATTTGCTTAGAGCTAATAAAGATTCAGCATCAACGATTCTCAATGATTTTATTATATCTTCTCCCACGTGGGACGAACATTTCGTACCCTTATCGACTATCATACTCATTTATATACTAATTACATAAATAAAATTAACCGAAACTCTTACTTTGGCAATTATATAACTTATGGGTCAACTCAAATTACTTTCGAAACTAATATAACTGTTAAATGGATTTCATTTCTCGTATTAGAGAACAATATCAGAAAACAATAAATTAAAAATTGAAGACATATACTATATAATAAGGATTCTATATACTATGAGCCCCAATAATTTAGGCATAACCTTAAAAATAAACCAACATGTCCATAATCCCATATCCAAGGATAGATCACGCAAGACAGCTAGGGATGTCGTTTTAGCTGCAAATTTTCATTTTAGTTTATTTTCATATATGCTTTGGAAGAAAGAGAATGACGACCCAATTTGCAATAACCTAATAACCATATTTAGTTATGAGGATATCTCGGAGAGTACAAAGTCGATAAGTTTGCTTATTGTCATACATCTTTCGACATGTTTGCATATTTTTATGTTTTTAGGTAAACTACTTATATTACTAGAACTACTAATACGAATAATAAATTTGTGAACAATATAAATAACACGAATGTTGTAAACAATTAACTCTATAAAATGATTAACCAATAATTTTGAGAATATTGTTTAAGATTGCGCTCTTTATGGAGTATAAAAATGTAACATTACTGTTTAAAAACTTGATCTATTTACCGGTGTGGGCACCAATTATCAATCTTGACATATATATAGCTTGCTTAAAAGTTTATGATCAACTTTATCATTTTAAAATAGTTCAAAATCAAAAGAAAAGCAATGTAACTAAACTATAGTATATATTACCAAGATGATCATGTAGACAAATCATATAATTATATATGGTAGTATAATATAGTATAATCTAAAGTGAGTTTGGTAGACAACTAGATAGAGATGACCTTGGAAACTGCAATATCAGCTTCCTGAATCACTGAAGCCCTTGCATGTGGAGAGATGCTCTTCTTTTTGTCAAACACTTCGCTTTTTATTTTCTTTATCTTTCCTCTTAAGCTTAATTTAAAATTTAAAATCTTTATTACCTTCACAAGTTAAATAAGTAAGATATGTATAATAATTGTAAGTACTTTAGATATGAACACTTGACTTTTTTTTTTTCAACATGAACACTTGACTCTTATTATAATGTATATGGTGTTTGATCTAGCTACCCCCATAAGTCAACAAAACTTGAACTTGTTAAATAACCAAAGTGTATACAACTCCTTCCGTTTCATAAATAATATCATTCTAAAATTTAATTTTTTTGTTTCACAAAAATATTATTCTTTATTTCTAATGTAAGTTTTAATACTGATTTCCTTAATTATTCTGAATCTAAAAATTATTGTTAATTAAATTTAAGTTATTAATCACTTATTAAACATGAACATACATGTATAATGTAAAATTTTTACTCGATATAAAATGTTAAAATGACATTTTTGTGAAACGTAAGGAATACCGACGTCCGCATTACATTCTGCAAAATCGTAAACGAAAACCAGGACAAAAATAATTACCAGAAATATACATCACATGTGTATGGAAATCTTCAGAATATTTTATTAATATAATTGATATAGTTGTTGAAATTTGAACAGCCAGTTGGTTTTTGGTACATTGTGCATGTGTGTTTATGTGACCAGGATCTCCTTTATTATTGAATTAATTTAGTCTCCATAACTGAAGCCAAATTAATTGGATATATACCTTATTGATTAGATATCTTAAACTAACAGTTAATATAACTATATATATATATATGAAAAGAAATATAAGCAGTGATAATTATTGTGACAAAGAGAGAAAGAAAATAAGTGGATGATTATTATTAAGCCCATGCGTCCATGATCCACACGTCTCTTGCTCGAGTACAGAGATAGAGAGAGATATATTTTTAATAAACGACAGCTGCTGGATGGCTGAATACATTAATTTTTTTTTTTTTTTAAGAATTACTAAGCTTGATATTATCTCTCCTTTTTACAAAAGATTTTTCTCATCCAGTTATTTATATTTATGTACTTCAGATCTTTTTAAAAAATACATCTTCGTCTTTAGTGTTCATTTATATGTGTAAGTAATCCAATATTGGGTTTATGAGTAAGCCTAGCTAGAATCAGCATGAATAATTAATTTGTTGATGTTTAGGGTTAGATCTTTATAATTCATTCATCTAGAATGTGTGCTATGTTAAGATTAGTTTGATTATCTACCTAGCTCTAGAACTTAGGCACCAAGTTTTTTACCACTAATATTTTAACTAATGGGAACTTAAGAGAAATTATTTGGTTATTGGATTTATTGATTGTGAATGCTTGTCAATCACTAAGACTACAACTGATCATTTAGTAAGTTTAGTGATTAGCAAAGGAGGTTAAAGCCTTAGTCCAAAGCAACACCATCAATTTTATCTTATAATACTCAAAAAATATTATCAGAAACTTAAATTCGAGCACATCAATATTTTGTTATTCAAAATATCAAATCAAAACGAAATTAGCATACTTAAAAATTGTGATACAAAATGGAACTTTATGTTTGATTGGTTGTCAAGGTAAGTAAGAGGATCAATAAGATTTGATTCGGATATATATTTTACAAAAAGTATTTAAAATAATTGTATGACGACATTTAAAGAAACATACAGGAAACAAAACATACAGAAAGAGATAGACAGTAGTGTAATATATAGTGTAGCAGGGGAATGCATGTGCAAAAAATCTACGATAGATATTATTTAATGGATTTCAAACTAATTTTGGTGTATACATTCACTCCACTATGCTTTGTAAATTATGGTGTTATGCTGCGATCATATATAATTGAGTGTTTTATATTAGTGTTGTCACTCCATTATCATATGTATTCAAACATGCATGTTTGTAACAACTGAATATAAAAAAAAAATGTGGTAGTAAACGAAAGAGATTTAAGTGATCATAAATATTAATTTGATACTTGTATCATAAATGTACATTATGTATTTTTCTTGCATCCACATGGAAAAAGTTTTATAGTTAACATATTTGAGTTATATAAGAATAAATGATTTATTGAAAAAAATAGTTACAATATCACATAACCATCAACGAGGTACAACATTTCGAAGTTTGTGAGCATCATTGGACGTGTAAATTTAACCACATGGCAAGTTCATGACATTTGCTTTAGTTATAGCGAATCTGATAGCTTTGTAGACCGTTCAAAGTCGTAATCACTGCAAAATATAACGGATGTGATCGTCAGGACCGGAATATCTGGAACGTGCAACTAGTAAGGAGAGAACTCGGGAGCTCTATGTCCGAAGCCGGATTATTTCAATATTTCGTTTTTAGGTAAAATACTACCACTGTACAATTCAAGATGAATCTAATAAACATATCACAAAATATTAAGTTCACATATTAATCAAAATTAAAGTGGTGTCATTACTAAGAAAGGATATTAATTCGTTAGCATCTGACCTACAAGTGGCACACACCTGTTAGTTCCTTGTCTTTTAAAAAATGTGACCCTTTACTACTTTACTATTATTTATTGAGTTATTAAGGCTAGAAGAGATGTTCGGGGGATCACATGATTCACGACATAATTATAATGTAATTAATAATTATTATTTTGGGATAGTAAACTAGGATAAATAATAATTATAGCTAATAGAAATAATCGATGTTCGTCGATAGTCTGTGTCTCTATACTACAGCCAAAACTCGTCCGCTCGTATTTATTTATAAAGGAACCACCCCAGAACTGAAGACATCTTAAGAGGCTAGTTATTAGAAAATGGTTAGATAATCATATACACAATGTTTTTTAAAATTATAAAGATAACTAAATTGTTGATATGAACTGTTAGACTATCTTTAATTTTTATTTTTGATAAAAGTTGTTAATATATTTTGTTGTATGATAATTTTGTCCTCTTCGGGTATCCAAAATATTAGAAAAAAATAAAATTGAAACTTTAAATAAAATTTGGTTAAATTTTGACATATATTTTGGTTATTTTGAGTATTTTTAGTTATTTTAGTTTTAAATTTTGGAATTTATTATTTAAAATTTGGATAAATGTGTTATTTAAATCTAAATATAATTAATATTGTGCTTTCCTAATTATAATTCATGTGTCTATTCGGTTCTCAGTTTGTATTCTGGTTTAGTTTTATTTTTCCGGATTAGTTCCGATTTGGATTTTTGGTTTCAGTTTTTTTGTCCATACCTAGTGCCGTACTATGTCATTGACTTTATATAATCAGTTAATTATAATATAAAATAAAAACACGTTTAAAGAACATTTTATTTGCTGGCTTGGAGACCATTTAACTCCCTTTTGAGAAAGGCAAGAGACGCATATATATAATATAAATATACACACAAAGTAATAATAAATTTAAATATGTTTTCATATAAAATATATTTTCGCGTATTACAAAAAAATATAATTTTAACACATTTCACATAAATTAAAAAAATAGCTATACAAATATAACCTTATTTAATGTCATTAAGTAGATGATAACAACTCAAAAAAAATTTTTAAAAAGGAAAAATAGCTTTAGAGAAAGAATAAAACAAGATCTCGACACTTTCCGTAAAACGGAGATGGCTGACAAATGTAAAATTATTGAAAATTGAATTGAGATTCTTAATTTTCAGTGAATATAGTTAATTTGAGTATAACATAGTAGTGTTGGTTTATTTAAGTTTCACTTATATCTTCGCATTTTAACAAGTAATTTAGGTTTCGTGTACACAAATTAAAAACTGGATATTTTTTAGTAAAATACATAAATTAATGAACTATACTTTTTTAAAATGTAATAAAAGGAGGTAAAACACTAGTTATTTTTTTAGTTTTTAGCTAATGGATAAATTAAAGAATAGAGAATATCAAAAATATGATGTAAACTTTACGATTAAGTAATGTTTTATGATATTTTTATATAAAAAAATATTTATTTCAGGATTTTCTTTTGGGTCAAGATTAGATATTAGTTACATATATAAGACTATTTCATAGTTTTTGATCGGCTAGAATTTTGATAATTTATTCTACATTTTCTTACGTTCAAATTTATTTGTACGAGAAATGTTTATAATACTTCTGCTCTTATAAAATGACCATTAAATTTTGATCATAAACTCCAAAAGAAACAAAGAAACGATCTCTATGATTAAATCTAAAAATTCTGAAAAAAGCTTCTGAAAATTTAAGTTGTAACCAAACTTATATATGTCAAAAAAAAACTGATTGGTATAATCAAATTCATATTTTCAGCATATGTAAGTACAGTATTAAGTTCTTATTAAATCCTATTATATGTAACATATGTACGTAAATATTTAATTTCACAGTCAACAACTAATATAACACAACATCTACAAAAGATGCAACTACGAGACAGAACTCTCCCGGGGAAAAAAAATCATAAAATATTTTAGTAAATATGTTACAACTTAGAGATAAAATTTGGCCCGCTAGTTATCTTAGGTCTTCAATATATAAAAAATAGTGTTGCAACTAAAAATCAAGGTTGGTGATGTACACACGTGTACAATAAAGATACGTACTACAAAAGCTGATCATTTTGATAAAAAAGAAACTATATATTGAATCTGTAAATTGAATATGACTTTCTCACAAACTATTATATGTACTAATTAAATTTCATTTATTCGTTGTTAACGTCATATTATATAGTTCGATTGCTTTCTTTTTCTGCTTTTCTTAGTGATCTTTCTCGACATTACATACAAAGTAAAATACAAATCTCAAAGCTATATATATATACCTCATTGCTGCCCCATAAAAATCATTTATAGATACCAAAGTTTTATTGTTTTATGATAACGCAATAATGTTAAACCAAGTATACTTGAGAAAGCTTATGATGCTGCACTAGAAAAAAAGGAAATAAGGTGTCTAATTAATTATAATCCGTTTCTGATTAAAAACGTACTATGATGTAATTTTTCTTAAAACCCCGCAGTTTACAAAATTATCAAAAAAAAAAAAAAGGAAATGCATTTATAATTATCCTACATGGACCACATAGAGTAAAAGAAAATGCTATAGTAACCCGTCGGCTATTCGTTTATGTAATTATACCAAGGTCAATATAAGAACAATATTGTATTAAGCTCCGATCTATATGTATATTAAAATGTAAATCGAACAGCATTGTAGTCTTTTGCGTTGGAAGCCATCCAAAACCGAGGAAAAAATGAAAATATATATATATATATATATATATATATATCATAAATCACGATTAAAGTATTGGACAATCATTGTAATTAATAAATGTATTTTTTGTCAGAATTAATTGTGAATCAAATAAGGGCATAAAATCTATGTAATGTATGTATGTGTATGTGTGTGGGACGTATCTAATGAAATCTGGACACAATCTGATCCAGCGATGCAGTAGTTACTGATCTTAATAACAAACCATAAAAAAAAGATTTTTTTTTATAAAAAATATAAAATAAAAAGCTTATAAAGAAGAGATTACCATTAGAGATCTCTTCGATTCCTCAGCTCAAAGCAAACCAAACCAACCCCACACGCACAAAGAGAAAAAAACAATTGCTGGGTTTTTCTCTCTCTAGCAAGACTTTCTCTCTCTAGTTCTTGATTATTATTATTCCAGTGTATAAACCAAGAAATGGGAAGTAGTTTTTTTGGGAGACCAAAGATGGGTGGATCTTCGTCGTCATCACCATCTTCTTCTTCTTCTTCCCCTGCAAAGAGAGGGAAGAACAAGAACGGTTCTGACAAGCCTAAGCAGCCACAGAGAGGTCTCGGTGTCGCGCAGTTAGAGAAGATTAGATTACACAGCGAATTTAACTGCAATAGCTTCAGTACTTACCCTTCTTATCAATCCTCAACTTTCAATCATCAGGTACAAATTTCACACACATATACATATCTACACGGATCCATGTAATTATAGTCTATTAGTAATGGTTTTTATACTTTTAGAATTTTAGAATCTTCGACCGTGACACCAAGGATGGTTTTAATTGGGATTTTCTTTTTGATCATGATGCTAACTGTATATATGCAATAAGGATTTTCTAAGGTTTGGTGAGGAAGCGTATACCCGTTTATAGCATATATAACAACATGATCATTCATCATATACAATGCAAAAAAAAATGTCTAAATCGAGTTGTAATATATATATATATATTTAGTTACAGATTTTTATCATGCGGTTGTTTCATCTAGTTGATTATACAAATAACCATCGTGTATGTGAATGTTGAATAATGTAGGACGATGTGAGGATGCAAGGAGGATATCCATCCATACCATCTTCAACACCATCCTTTTCATATGCATCAGCATCACCATCATTGGCTCCTTACGGCTTTCACCCAGACATGATGGTATGTATATATATATATATATGCCACATCCAATATTTATATAAATACTGTCTCATTTTTATTTTTATTTCACAAACTAATGATATATTCATCACATGATTTTTCTTAAATGCATATCTTTTTAGATTTAGAAAATATTTAAATCAGATTTTTTTAACTTAGCTCGAAATCATTTTAGCTTCAAATATCTCATCTTAATTAATAGCAAAATCTTCAGTTATATTCGTAATATTTTTATCATTGTTTTTTCCCTATGAAAGGTAAAGGAATTTCAAACAAAAATTTATTCCGTTCTACTACTAGTTACTAATATATAGACGTGAAATTAAAACAGATATAAGGAATAAGATCCATGTAACTAAACTCGGCGGAAATAATTAATAATAATCAGTTTTCGTCAATGAAGTTTTTCATTGTTCTTTTTGTGATCTCACAGATGAATGCAAATAATGATCAATACGAGAGAACAACCATAAGATACGGAGATTCTCAGCCTCACGTAGCACCGAGGTCCGTACAAATTGTTATAGTACATGTATTACTGTATAAGCAATATTTAATTTACATGTTGTCTTGTTTATATACATGCATTTAGATGTTTGTGACATAATTAAAACAAAGCTAATAATTGTTCTCACAACACAGTTGGAACCCGAGCTACGGCATCTTGGAGAGCCAGCATTTTGTGGAACCAAACACAACCAGACACTTCTTACACGAGGTTATTACTTTATATAAACCCATACATATATATATATATATATATATATATATTATATTACCATGTCTCAAGAGATATAGTGGTTAGTAAGTACTTTGATTTGACATAATCAGTTTTGTTAATTGTCTCAAAATTATGGCTTAATATATATGAATCTCACTGATTTTTTTATTTTTTTCCCAATCGTTATAGGATCCGAGAAATAAATCACTGGGATCGGGAATTCAGAACTTCGAAACGAGTGAAGCAAATGAGCTAGATTTGGAGTTGAGATTGTAACTTTAATTAATGTATGAACTCATATTATTGAAAAAGAGGCCATGGATTTATTATATACATTCAAAGCAAATTAGAGAAATAATATATTTAGGTCATTGGATTTGATTTTGGGTATCAAATTTCGATATCAAGATGTTTTCTTTTATACTATATAGATTTTATTTGTAGATCTACATAATTTCATATAAATCTGGAATCACAACGACGGTCAATCGACCAGTCATAAAGTTATGTCATTAGCAGCGAGGTAAAGGTAATTTATAAGCAGGAGGGAAACGGCCAAGTAGATCGTATTGGATGATTTTATGGATGTTCGTATAATTAATAAACCAACTAGATTAATTAATTTAAAATACTAATATCCGTAAAGTTTAAATATTTTTAAAAAATAAGATCAAACAAAGATGAGAAGAAAATTCTAAATTTGATCTTCTAAATATCAATAATAATTAATGTGAATATATTAGTTAGAGAAATCGTTCTTGAAGTGACGTGAAAATCTCTTAAAAATATTTTATTTAATGAGAGTTTAAGATTATATGGAAATTTTTAATTTCTATAATTAGTGTTAAATTTTTGTTAGTTTTGTTTGGTTATATGGATAATAGGAATTCAATTATGAAGATTGTTTGGATACATGATATAAGATAAGATATATAGAGATTTTTGTCTTTAATGAAAGTCTTAAATAGATATAGATCTATTTTCAATGGCATTTCATGTAAATCTTTACAATTTAAAAATCTTTATATATTTTGTGTTTCTTAATTAATACTATACTAGTAGATAATAAGAATCAATTGGTTGGCTTATGCGGTCTCTAGTGGTAATTTGAAAATAAAGGCGATACAATAATTTTGACTGATAGTGATTGGTGTCATTGATCAAATAATGACAAGAAATGAAAAATGAAACTAAAAGTTCAGAATATATAATTATGATTTCTGAACAAGATTAACAAAAATGCTAACGGTATTATCTTTTACTCATTATCAAACTTTTTGTCGTACAATATTTGTCTATTTACCATTGATCGAGCTTTCTCATGAATATAATATATTATATAAGAATATTTCAATACTATTCAACACCCACCGAAAGTTATTATTCTTGATTGAACACTAGATCTGATTACTTAAATCATAAAGAACCTTAAAGAAACGTTTTAATCATGTCTTAAATGAATCTTTGTTTACAGTGTTATAATCATGCACAGATGCTCAATGGACTCAGCCCGCTTCCAGTAATCCTATGTTTGTCCGAAAGGGCTTTGGAATGGGTTGATACCCAAAATAAAGTAGTAAGAACAAGTGATATGAATAAGCCTAATTGAGTTATTAATTAAATAATCATAAGTTTTATATGAATAAATAACATTTATTTATTTATTTGGAAGAAAAAAAATTACGCTTATAACCTTGTATTTCTCTATTTTATAAAACAACAATTTGTTTGCCCAAAATAAAAATGAAACAGCACTTTGTTTTTTTTCAAATAACATGCTATATAGAGCAATAACACTGGTATCTTTTTTGCAAATAATAAAGTTCATATTCATTTATTTAATTGATTATCAAAAGACCTTATAAATAAAGTTAAAAGTCAATGCAGAATAAGTAAAATAATTGGTACTCAATTGACCAAAAATTATATATAGTTTAGTGATTTGTGTTAGTATTATCGTGTAATCAACATGGTTCACCCGAAAATTGCTTGTTATTGACAAAAAAAAAAGAGGTAACCAAACAAAAAAAAAAAAATGATTTAAAGTCCTATGAAAGGAAGAGAAAAATTTCTAAGCTATTATATCAAACCTGATTACAAAAATGAGATTATAGGGAATAAAATAGACCGGCTTTGAGCCTTTTGACCCAAAACAATAAATGTACATAATTGTATTTCAGAATTTAATTCTATCTGGTATGGCTGAAAATTCGAAATTGTATTGGTTGAATTCTGAGCAGTTAAAGGTACATATATAGACTGGAATAAGAGAAGTTGATGCCAAGGTCATCGACCTCATTAGTGTAGTCTTCCTCACGTACATTCCTCAGCTTCTACCACAACCGCGTGAGCCAGCTAACAGTGTCCATCTTCTTATATTTTAGTTTTCTTCTTTTTAAAATTTAGTTTTAAAAAATCCACATGTTGGTAATTAAAAATTGAGAGAAATACATATACATAGTACCTTTTCAGCATAGCATATTATTTATGTAAAAGAATTTAGTTATCTAATGGTTATGTTGTCTAATTCATGAATACACAGTTCATTAGGTGCACGTCATTGAAAATAATAATATACTTTTTGGACTACGTCAGAAATTCGTGTTGCTTCGAATTAGGGGTATATATAAAGAAAGCCCTCTTATGGTGATCGAACAGAGTCCCAAATCTAAAACATTTCAAACATCAATCAAATTCGAAAATGGCCGGTCCCCGAATGAAGACGTTAATGTTCATTCTGGTGGCCGCGTTAGCGACTCTTGATCGCACATTTGTGGAGGCAGACTTCAAGAAGAATATGATTGTTACATGGGGTAAAGATCATATTGGTATGACTGCTGACAACCTTCGACTTGTCCTAGACAAATCTGCAGGTATATATATAGAGAGTAATATTATAACACCGTAACTTGAAAATTAATCTATAGTTCATGATAAACTTGATAAATAAACGTGAAAACTGTTTTTATTTTATTTTGCAGGATCTGCTATTCGATCAAAGGTGGCTCATTTGTTTGGAAGCGTAGAAATGCTCATCAAACTTGTGCCAGGGAACTCTGCTGGAACCGTTGCAGCTTATTACGTAAAAAAAACTGTCTTAAACTTGATAGAATTAAGAAAAATAATCAGTGTTTTTGTGATTTTGATGATGGATAATATTTCTTTAGTTATCGTCTACGGGAAGTGCACACGATGAGATAGACTTTGAGTTCCTAGGGAATGCTACTGGTCAGCCTTACACGATTCACACCAACATATTTGCTCAAGGGAAAGGTGACCGCGAACAACAATTCCGGCCGTGGTTCAATCCAACTACTGGTTTCCACAACTATACCATCCATTGGAACCCATCCGAAGTTGTGTAAGTCATTATATTAAAAGTGTTCTTAAGTCTTAGAAAACTCCAAACAATGCTAACTAAGAAATGGTTTCTATCAACGAAATTAAATACCACGTCATAAAAACATAATTGTTACAAATCGGATAGTTTGGTTTCTTAATGTAATGCAACATTAATGTACACACTTCTTAATAGATTTTTTTGTTTGATTTTATAAACTCTTCAAACCTTAAAACCAAGAAAAACTTTTGGGAATCTCAAACGTTTGCATATTTCCATAAAGTCATACGTATATAACCTAATGTAAATGAAGTTACCATGTCTTTTTATCCAGAATATACATGTCATAGTACTGTATAGGTGGTGTCAACACCTTTAATTCATCCACATAACACCTACAACATACTTAAAACACAATCCAATCAACATATATATATTAACTAATTATCATGGTTTTTTCTATAAAATAAACATGTCACACATCATATTATATAGGTGGTTCGTCGATGGAACTCCAATCAGAGTATTTAGGAACTACGAGAAAGAAGGAATCGCATACCCAAACAAGCAAGGTATGAAAGTGTTTGCGAGTCTATGGAACGCAGACGATTGGGCAACACAAGGAGGTCGAGTGAAGACTAACTGGACGCTAGCACCATTTGTGGCCGAGGGTCGTAGGTACAAGGCAAGAGCTTGCTTGTGGCAGGGACCGGTCAGCATCACGCAATGCGCAGACACAACTGTACGCTCTAATTGGTGGACATCACCATCGTTTAGCCAACTAACTGCTTCGCAGCTCACGAGGATGCAAAAGATACGAGATGGGTTCATGATCTATGATTATTGCAAAGACACTAACAGGTTTAAAGGTGTTATGCCTCCGGAATGCTCCAAGAGGCAGTTCTAATTACCGTTCAATTTTGTTTATTTATAATTCATGATCGTAATCTGTCTTTCATGTGTGTTTGATTCATCTTTAACTCGAATTTGTGCAACCATAATAAACAGGGAGAAGTATTTTCTTTTTATGCAAAAAATTCTATTAAAAATCCATATTTAAAAGCTAAAACCCTAATAAAAACAGAAAATCCAATACATAATCTATCCATTTTTAGAGAACTATACTAAAGTAAATACTTATGTTGACTGTAAATACATTACACTATCTATCAACATATATAGTTTCAAATACAAAAATTTCTTTCGTGTTGCCGACAAAAAAAACATATAATCTCTTTTGTGTTACAAAATGTTGAACTTAAGATAAACAAATAAATACTATAGATTTAAATATATAGATTGCGTTGACAAAAAAAGATAAGAAGATCTATCTGGCTCTAGTGGATTTAGAAACTTCATCGCTCCTACGTGGCATTAATATTTTGTCCACGTCACCTAAAACAAATCTTTATAGCCTTAGTATACCAAATATATTACGTTAATTACCCTCCTGTCTCGTCGAATCAACGAAGAAGAAAAGCCTAAATCCATATCTTTATCTGTGCGCATGATCCAGATCGCCTGTGATCGGAGCTGCCATGGAACGTATTCTCGGCGGCAAGTACAAGCTCGGACGGAAGATTGGCGCTGGTTCCTTTGGAGAGATTTTTCTTGGTGTGTTCTCGTCGATTCTCGTGCAATTCTTGAGTTTTTTTTTTCTTCCTTGGTTTGAAATTGACGTACCCTGTTTGTTGATTTCGCAGCTACACACGTTGATACTTTCGAGATAGTAGCTGTTAAGATCGTAAGTTTTCGATTCATTAGCTATGTACGAATCCATTCTGGAGATTTGATATTATGGATCTGTTCTGTTTTCAATTTTTATCGTGTTTTAGTTCGTGTTGGTCTTTGCATTGATTAACTATAACTTGATCAGTGAGGAAAGCTTTAAGCTCCTTGAAATGGTGCTTTTTAGCTGCGATGTATACTTTCTAGCTTACATTTGTGCTTAATCCAATCATTTTGTATTGTAGGAGAACAGTAAGACTAAACATCCTCAACTTCTCTATGAAGCCAAGCTATACAGAATTCTTGAAGGAGGAAGTATGCTATTGATATCTATCTTTTCTAATTCTGTAGTTGTTGGTTGCGTTTCAGTTAGTTTATTACGTCGCAGAAGCTAATTCTTGGATATCGTGTTATGCAGGTGGAATTCCGCGAATAAGATGGTTTGGAGTGGATGGAACAGAAAATGCTTTGGTGATGGATTTGCTAGGGCCAAGTCTTGAAGATCTATTCGTGTATTGTGGGAGGAAGTTCTCACCAAAGACGGTTTTGCTGTTGGCTGACCAAATGGTATGGCATGAGTTTTAACTATTCCTTAATTAGACACATTTATTGTGTCTGATGCTTCCAATTTTCTTATTCTGCTGTTACAGCTGACAAGAATAGAATATGTACATTCCAAAGGCTATCTACATAGAGATATAAAACCAGACAACTTTCTCATGGGCCTAGGCCGGAAAGCAAATCAGGTTTATCTAATTGACTTTGGACTTGCCAAAAGATATCGTGATGCCAGCACCAATCGCCACATCCCTTACAGGTATTTGTGGCCGTGGTTCATTATATTATGTCCACCTTGTATATCATCTGATGGTAAATTATCTATCTGTTTTAAGTTTTAAGGTCACATCACAACTTATTGCCTTTATTTGGTTGTATTCAGAGAAAACAAGAATTTAACAGGAACTGCACGATATGCAAGTTGCAATACACATCTTGGAAATGGTAAGGAATGCTGCCATTTTATCTCTTTGTTAAGTAAACCATCTTTGGTCATATATATTTTGGTTTCCTTTTCACAGAGCAAAGTCGGCGGGATGACCTAGAGTCTCTTGGATATGTGCTTCTGTATTTCTTAAGAGGAAGGTGTGGTGGCTTTTACGATTTGATAGAAATGAGCTAACATTGTGTTTTTTGCAGGGTATTGTTATTCCTTATATATTAAGAGAGCTGTTTTTGTTTTGTTTTCCTACTCTCATGCACCTCCTTTTCTAGTCTTCCATGGCAGGGTCTTAAGGCTGTTGACAAGAAGCAAAAGTATGAAAAAATTTGTGAGAAGAAGATATCAACCCCGATCGAGGTCTCATTCCCTCTATTATGCAAGAGAATTTCGTTAATCCTCATTTAATTGAATTTTGATATCCCATGATTTGCAGGTTCTATGCAAAAATCACCCGGTGGAGTTTGCTTCATATTTTCATTATTGCCACACACTGACATTTGATCAGCGCCCTGATTACGGATTCTTGAAGCGGCTTTTTCGTGATTTATTCTCACGGGAAGGTACTTGGAAAAAGACATCTCTGCATCATCTTTATAATTTCTCAGCTGATAGGATTCAGCATCAGCTACCTACCTTGCTCAGTTTAATGTTTTCTTCTTTTCAGGATATGAGTTCGACTATATATTTGACTGGACTATAATAAAGTATCAGCAAGCACAGAAAACCAGAAATCAGTCTCAGGTATAATTTATCAATACAATTTGTTTTGTTTCTCAAGTTATCAATACAATATGTATATTTTTTTCTCAGTTATAGAGAAGATTCCTTAGCAAGAAATTTTACTTGGTTTTTCTGGTATTATCTTTCATGTTTGTTTTTGTGGTAAATATATGCGTGTTATTCTAACACAAAATGTCTTGTATACTGCAGGCAGTTCCTGGGTCTAGCAATGCTCGTGCAATGCCGATGGACACAAGCAATCATCGAGGTCCGCTCGAAGGCACCATTTTGATTGTGTCACTTGCTGGTTAATTTTAATACAGTATTTTCGGGAGATATTGTGTTTTTTCTCCACTTACATACTTGACTTGACCAAGACTGAAATAAGTTTTCCCTGGCATAGATTGTCTGGCTGATTTAGTTTCTCATTGCAACTGTTTATTTCAATATCTCTCTTGGGTTGATGTGAACTCTCTCTTTGGCAGGAGGAACTAGTTTTTCACATGAAGCCAAAGTCTCTGACCGCGTCAGACCAGCTAATGCCATTGGTCCAAGCCCACAGATAAACAGTAATACCGCTACTGGGAGGGGTCTGGTTTTTGATCAACCTGTGCACAATAATGTACGTACTCATGCATTTGCCTCTTCCAAATAATTGTTGTATTCTGCAACTCTCTCCTTGTGTTGGCATCTCATGCCTGGATATGTGTTGCTTCAGAGTTCTTCATGGTTATCTGATAAAAGCTTTTACCTGTTTTGCATGGTCATCTGTCATTAACGAGCTATTTAATGTGATATAAGCTATATACCATTAAATTATTGAAATATGTTACTGATCTTCACAAAGATTGCCCTTGACCGTTATTTTACTGAAAACCCATTGCAGATGAATATGTCACCCACTTCATTATCTCCTGGGGGTACCTCAAAAAGAAATGTCGGACCCGAAACCTCAAATTCTGGGTATGGGAGTGGGAATAGAACTGGCGGCTGGACTTCATCATTCATGTCTCCAGGAAAATAATGCATAAGATTGTAGTTTTTCTTTCTTCTGATCTGCTGAGCAAAAAGATTTACTACTGAGATTTCTGCAGTGGGGAAGCTGTAGATGAGATTGAAGATCTGAATGGAGCTTTTCCATAAACAGCTTACTGTTTCACACAAAGGCATGAAGTTCATGTTTACTTTTCCTATCAAGATTCTCCCAAATGACTGACTTCACATTTGTATAAATTCATGCAACCGGACGTGTAATTTGGTTCTTGTGATTCATTCTCATCAGTTTTGTTTTAACTTACAATGTTCATATTTATCTGTGTAGTTCCCTGAGTAGGGGGCATAACCTGGTTTGTTGCTTCATCAACATTATAAGCAGAAAATCAAGAGCCCAGCTTGAGCAGAGATGCTTTCAAAGGCCTGAGTCAAGAGCTAGCTTGTGGCAGGGAGAGGTCAGCATCAAGCAATGAACAGAATCAACGATATGGTTTAATTGGTCGACTTCACCAGCGTTTAGGTCGCTGCTAACGAGAAGTGATGAAATGCTAAGATTGTTATTGCCAAATGCGAAGATTCTAACAGGTTTAAAGATGTTTGCTTGAGGAATGCTCCGAGAGAACACCTGTAAACTGCTTCTCCCTTCTTTTTTATTTCCTCTGAATTTCTTAATCTATTGTACTGGATGCTGTCTGATTTTTGTTACTCAAATTTTGTGAAAAAGTCTACAAAAAGCGTGAATGGTTAAACTTTTGGTCTGAACATTTTTTCATAACAAAATCATCTTTCGAGGTTGAGATGGTTTTGCTCAAACCTTCGAGGCATAAATTACCCTTAGACAAGATTCTTAATTACATCTATTAAAAAAGATCCGAGTAAAATTCGAATCATATATTGAAATGTACACACCTAGAATTGATACAGCTCATATGACGATTTGGTAGAACCAGAGGATTAGATATTTGGCTAGCTAAGATTTTGGAACCTTCATAAAGTTTTATAAGTTAACGTGCCATCGTGGCAATAAGAAATCACGTTAATACCCTCGTGATTGATATGTATAATGGCGCAGTGGTTAGGTGTACAAAAATATTTCTAAAGATCACTACAACGGCTCAAGCCCGGGTCCATGTCACCACCGATGTCAAACAAAAAATAATAAGTATGTTGTCGCTAATTTCAATTTAATAAAAACAACCCTAAAAATCCTTATCTCTCTATCCTTGCGCATGATCCAGATTCGGTTTTGATCCGAGCTGCCATGGAACGTATCATCGGCGGCAAGTATAAGCTCGGACGGAAGATCGGCGGTGGTTCTTTCGGAGAGATTTTTCTTGGTTTGTGCTCTCCTCGGTTCTTTCTTTCTCGAGTTTCATCTTTGATTTGAAAAATTAATTCCTATTGACGTCTTCTGTTTGTTGTTTTCGCAGCTACGCACGTCGATACTTTCGAGATCGTTGCTGTTAAGATCGTAAGTTTCAGTTCATTAGCTATGAGACGAATCCATTCTGGATTTTTGATTTGAGATCTGCTCTGGTTTAAACTTCAATCTTGTTCCTTTGTTCTTGTGTGTCTTTGAATTGATCAGTGAAGCAAGCTTTAAGCTCCTTTGAATAGCTGCCATCTTTTCTTCAAGCTAACAAGTGTCCTTAATTCAATCGTTTTGTATTGCAGGAGAACAGTAAAACAAAGCATCCTCAACTTCTCTATGAAGCTAAGCTATACAGAATTCTTGAAGGAGGAAGTATGCTTCTGATTCTGTAATTGTTGGTTGCGTTGTTGACATTGGAGGGATTGAATTATCAGTAAAGCTAATTTTGGGTTATGTTTTTGTGGTCTGCAGGTGGTATTCCGCGCATAAAATGGTTTGGAGTGGACGGAACAGAAAATGCTTTAGTGATGGATTTGCTAGGGCCAAGTCTCGAAGATCTATTCGTGTATTGTGGGAGGAAGTTCTCACCAAAGACGGTTTTGCTGTTGGCTGACCAAATGGTATGGATTTTGCTAGGGTCAAGTCTTGTTGTTGATGCTATTTAAGTATTGACTAACTTATCCTTCTGTTACAGCTAACAAGAATAGAATATGTACATTCCAAAGGATATCTGCATAGAGATATAAAACCCGATAACTTCCTCATGGGCCTAGGTCGGAAAGCAAATCAGGTATAGCTCATGCCATTTCTTGCCCTCATCAGATCTAATGACAAGGGGATTGAATCATTGACAAGTTTGAGTTATCAGGTTTATCTAATTGACTTTGGGCTTGCCAAAAGATATCGTGATGCCAACACCAACCGCCACATTCCTTACAGGTATTTTATGGTCGTAGTTCGTTATACTGTTTGTACCTTGTAATTCCATCAGCGGATGGTATATTATCCATCTGTTATTTAGTTTTAAGGTCACATAATACAACTTATTGCCTTTGTTCGGCTATATTCAGGGAACACAAGAATTTAACAGGAACTGCACGATATGCAAGTTGCAATACACATCTTGGAATTGGTAAAGACATGCTCCCATTCTTTATTCTTATGTAAAGTAAATCGCCTTTGCTCAATATATACTTTTGTTTCTCTCTCACAGAGCAAAGTCGACGGGATGACCTGGAATCGCTGGGATATGTGCTTCTATATTTCCTAAGAGGAAGGTGTGTTGGCTTTTCGACTTGAATGAATTTAGTTAACATTGTGTTTTTAGCTGGGTATTGTTATTCCTTATTTATTAAGTGATTTACTTATATATTTTTGTGTTCCTATTTTCATGAATCTCCTTTTCTAGTCTTCCATGGCAGGGGCTTAAGGCTGTTGACAAGAAGCAAAAATATGATAAAATCTGTGAGAAGAAGATATCAACTCCTATTGAGGTCTGTTTCCCTCTGTGATGAGTTTATTTATTTTTGTTAATCCTCATTATATTAAAAATCCATATCCCGTCCGTTGCAGGTTCTATGCAAAAATCACCCTGTGGAGTTTGCTTCATATTTTCATTACTGCCACACACTGACATTTGATCAGCGCCCTGATTATGGGTTCTTGAAGCGGCTCTTCCGTGATTTATTTTCGCGGGAAGGTACTTTGGAAAAGACATCTCTTCATCATCTTTTTAATTCCCTCAGCTGATAGGATTCACCGGCATCAATTACCTACCTTACTCTGTTAAATGTTTTCTTTTGCAGGATATGAATTCGACTATATATTTGACTGGACTATAATAAAGTATCAACAAGCACAGAAATCTAGAAATCAGTCTCAGGTATAGATTAACAATTTGTTTTCTCTATCTTAAGCATATGCTTATTTTCTTCACTTGAAAAGGAGGTTTCTTAATGATAAGTTTCCTGCTGTCAACTTTCGTGTTATTTTCTAACAGATATTTCATTTGTACTGCAGGCAGTTCCCGGGTCTAGCAACGCTCGTGCAATGCCAGTGGACACTAGCAATCATAGGGGTAAGCTCTAGTTAATGGGTTGTTTGGGTTTGTTGTTACAATTGTTTATTTTGAAATCTCTGTTTTCTTGTCGTTCTGTTTGGCAGGAGGACCAAATATTTCATATGAAGCTGAGGCCTCTGAACGCGTCAGATCAACTAATGCCATTGGTCCAAGCCCCCAGATAAATAATAATACAGCTACAGGGAGGAATCTGGGTTTTGATCACCCCGTCCACAAGAATGTATGCATTTCTGCATTTGTCTCTTCCAAATAACTGTTTATTCCGCAACTCTTCGCTTGTGTAAGCATATGATACCTACAATTGTGTTGCCCTCAGAACTTGTCATGGTTCCCTGAAAAAAGCTTTTACCGTTGTGCATTGTCAGTTGACATAAACAATTAGATTCCCCTTCCTCAATATGCAGCATCGTCTTCTTGATAGACAAGCGAGTAGGCAGCTTATGCAGCTTGCCTCCCCTTTGTGCAAATATATATTGATCTTTGAGATAAGTGTCCTTGACCATTATTTTGCTGATAACCCATTGCAGATGAACATGCCATCCACTTCATTATCTCCTGCCGGTACCTCAAAAAGAAATGTCGGACCTGAAACTTCAAATTCTGGGTATGGAAGTGGGAATAGAACCGGCGGGTGGACTTCCTCATTCATGTCTCCAGAGAAATGATACAAAAAAAAAGTAAAGCTTTATTCTGGAATGGTGAGTGAGATTATGCGCTATTAATGTGAGTCATGCCCTTATTGCACCTCTGGAACTACAGCAGAAATCAGAACTTGGTGTCACTAACACCTTTGTATCTCCGCCTTTGGCTGGAAGAAAAGTGCAATGCTTTGTATGTAAATTCTCTGAAGTGTGTGGAAAAGAAGGCGTTCGCTGAAGCATTTGTGTTACACACACAAGGCATGAAGTGTATGTTTGCTTTTAATTCAAGATTTTCCCCAACCTTTGTATAATTCTTGTACTGGATGTGTAATCTTGCTATGTGATCCATATATATCATTTTTTTTAGCTACTCTGTGCTATGTGGTGAATAACCTTGTGCTGCAGCTTGATACATGTTAATGGATAGCAACATTCTTTGCAGAAATCCAGAGACAAGCTTGAGCTGAGATGTCTTCAAAGGCTTTAGCAGTGCCCAGGTTTCTTTCACAGCCGCCCAAATTTGATTCTCCAATAGGTTTCTGAGGAAAGACTTTGAGAGCCAACATGGGGTTTAGTAACTCAGAGATAAATGACTGAGCTATTAATCTGGAAAAGAACAAATGTTTGAGAGCTCATGAAGCCAGTCAAAAGGTCGATTCTTGTATTAATTACAACCTTCTATGTTGCGGTCTATCGGGAAATCATCATCATCATCCAAGAGGTAGGTGTAGGTTGTATCTGCAGCTGTGATGGAAACAATAATATCTTAGGGCATAGGGGAAGATCCAATTGTGTAACTGAACTAAGTTTGTGTTATATTTTTTTCATCATAATGTTTTTATTTGTTCAGTATTATATACTCTTCATAATTTGTTTAAATTCCCATTTTTTTTATACCCTCAAAATTCTGTATTTTACTAAAAAACTTGAACAAGCTAAACTAAATAATTTTTACGAAAAATTCTAACAGTACCAACTCTCTAATGGAGATTTAAATAATTACTACAAAGAGAGGGTCGCAACTCTACCCCTTTTTATTTTATTTTCTAGAACCGATCCATATTCGACCTAATACACTTAATAGTATAAAATAGTTTCGTTAGGTTCAATTTTATATTAAAATGCGTGTCCATTCATAATCGTCATAAGTTGGACCACATGATATGTATGATGCAATGGCTTCCTTTTTACATAACTACAATATTTGGCCTCATTTACCTATTTCGTATTACGATATGTTCTTTTAAGTTGTTTTCGTATATATATTGTTTTTTGGCAACTATCTCAACATGGTTAAAACGAGAATCTATGTCACTCAACGATTATTCAAGAGTTTTTGTGGATGAATTTTCCAAATTGGTCTTGAATTATAACCAAAATATAAATAGTTCGATAGTCCAGACTCAAAGAGTGTACATATATACTGAAGAACAAATCTCGATTTACACATTACAAAACATTTTGGCCACTATATGTTCATGATTCTCAATTGTCGAAATGATATCTACATGCATGTAAATTAGTTGAATTTTATTCTAAAATAATTTTAGCTGAAATTTGACATCATGCAAACTTAAGACTATTCCACCATGGCGCTGCACGCTGAGCATCCCACTATCCCAGGTTCTATCGTGGTGTCCCTCGTTACAAACATAATGAGCCATGAATAAAAAGGTTGTCCACTTAATTTAAGGACTTTTTAGATAGCATATCATGTGCTTATATGCATGACAAAATATACACCTATCATACGTTTAATGGCAAATAAGTATCATTAAAAGAAATAATCAGAGGAGTCGGATCCCAACATCAATAGTGATATATCATATATTCATATGTGATTGGTGATATAATATCATAATTGGCAACTGAAAAAACCAGAATTATATTATTATAAAAAATGCTTTAATATGGGATTAACTTTCATAATATTGGGGACTTTCAACAAGGCTACAAACTAATTGCTTATGTAATATTGGGGATTCAGTTTTCTTGCACTTATTATTATTTTTACCTTTTTCAAATTGAGATATTTATTAATAAAAAAAATTTACACATGCAGAGTTAGTTTGTTATGAACTTAAAATAACATATTTAGTAGTTAGTTGACCTACTAAAATGTATTTTTGTGATCAAATACATGTTTTAGTAATGTTAGTCCAAACCAAAGAATACAATTATCAAGAGACAAAACCAAGGTTAGTTCATTTTATCCTGAAACCAAGGGTTGCTTCTGTAACCAGGTAAGCTGACATGTTCTACTTATTGAAAACAATTATTGTTCTCTTTTTTCTTCCAGCAATTATTGTGCTCTTTTAAAAATAAAATCCAGCAATAATTCAACCAATTAATATATTATGAGTCAAAAACTTTGTTTATATATAAATCCATCTTATTTACACAAACTATCTTCTTTTGATCTAGAATTCTGTAAACTTACTTGAATCAAAAGTCAAAACTTATATCTACTATTTTTATGGGCCAAAAGTCTCGAATTTTGTGATTTACAAAAAATAACTAAAGAAAAATTGAATCTGAAAAAGAATTGAAATTCTTGAAGAAAGATAAAGAAACTATACATCAAAGTTATGTGTTAATTTGATTTCTCTTTTCTCTGTTAGCAAACCATTGAGCGGTTCTTCTAGCGATCGGCAGCCACAAACGCAGTCTTCTCTCCTCCGTCTCATTTCCTCCGTTTTGTAACGCAGACGCAGTCGCTGCGGTTGAACCACTGCAATCTCCATGAACCGCAATACTAAGTCTAGGAACCGTAGTGATCTCAGACACAGATCTTCGTCCCGGCTCGATCATAACGCTTCTAGATTTCGAACCAGAGTCTCCATTTTCCGACAATAACATAGTTTTCATCGAAGTCAGCTTGTTCTCCAACATTCTCTTCGCTTCCATCTCTTCCTTGATCCCCAAGATACCTATCTGATCCTCTTCATCCCCTTTCCTCTTCACTCGATCCATCGACGAAAATCTCTCACTAGAAATCGAATTAACCATTTCGGAATTCAAAAACATCAAATCCGACGAACTCACGTTGCTCCAACGATTCTTAAACACAACATCCGACACAACGATCCTATGATTGAACTTATGCATAAGTTTCTTCTCGTCTTTATCGTTCCCGTGTTCATCAAGTAACGTTTTTTCCTTATTACCTAATTTCAGAATCTTCCGAAAACTCCCTCCGATGCTAAATCTCGATGACCCGCCAAGTTCTTCTCTCTGTCTTCTCTCTTCTTCTTCTTCTCTCTCGATGTAAAGTTCCAAGCTCGAATCTTCTCTATTCTCAGACTGATTCAAGAACCTAAAACTGTTTCCGTAAGTGAAAACAGAGGAATCTTCTTCCATGGAGATTCTATCTCTACAGAGAGGACACGTTGCGTGCTGCTCAAGCCACTGATCGATACATCCGATGTGGAAAGCGTGTCTACATTTAGGCAACAATCTTAGAATCTCAACACTTTCGAATTTAGACAAACAAACAGAACACTCAAGCCCTTGTTTTGATCCTTTCAACGCAGAGAATCTAAACAAAGGAAGAGACTCGATTGCTGTTTTGTCTAAACCGGAGAATCGATCCGATGAAGTCGTTGACCGGTTAAAGAATATCCCTTGTCGGAGCCGACGATCGTGTCTTCTTCTATCGGCGGAACCTGATCGGAGATCGATGTGGCAACACTTAGCGTAGACGAGGAGGACAAAAGTGAGTGCGAACATGATGGCGAGAACTCCGGTGACGACGGCTAAACTCGGCTCGAAATTGGCGACGAGGTCAGCGTTTCTGAACGGAGGAGGAGGCTGAGCAGAGACATAGTGATAACTGTGGAGGAGTGGAAGAAAGAAGACGAAGATTTGATACATCGGAGTGAGATGAAGATCCTCTTCGTTTCTGATTTTCTTGGCTTTGAAACTTTTTATGAAAATGGAGAAAAATGAGATTATGTGACATATAGGGATTTATATTTTTCTATAATTGCATAAATTAATATAATTACGTCACCTACGACAACATTTTGTATGCTATTGCTTTTTTTTTTTTGTCTCTTTTAATTTAAAACTATTTTCTTTCGGTGGGCTGTTATTCTCAGACCTCATTTTGTTGATATATATATATATATATATATATATATATATATATATATATACGCCCTAATCGGAACTTATTTGTCATTCATTATATAAAGATTTGCAACTTGCATCACCCATTTGGACGAATATTTTTTGTTTATTTTTTTCTGTTTACTAACAATAAAAAAGGTTAAAATAAAATAAAGTCTTTTTTTTTCAATTCGGTTCATTATATTCTTGTTATATGATTTAGATTTTGCTATTTAACAAAAGATTCCCTCATCTTTAATGTTTTAGAAAAGTAATACTCCATCTATTCCATTTTATTAAACGTTTTAGAGAAAAAAAATTGTTTTATTTTTTTTTTCTCAATTTTTTATGCATCATTTATATTAATTTTATAGTTTATGCTATTTGAATTTTACAGTAATTTTTTCTATTGTTTGAATTTTTCCAAATGAGAATTTTTTATTATTTCTTAATCTTTATGCTTTTAATCAAAACATCTTATAAAATGAAAAAAAAAAATCAAATATTTATACATTTCTAGATCGTTCTTTCGTGTAATTTTGGTTTGATTGATCTGAAAGAAGTAGTGCAATCCTTGTTTTGAGTTTCTCAGTCGTTGTTCTTTATTTTCTTATAAACCCCGACATTCCGAGGTGAAGTCGATACTAATATCCAAAGCATGTGAAACGTCATATATCATGGTTGTACATTTAACTATTAGTTTATCAGATATTAACTTTGTTTATAGAGACTAAAAAGAAAAGCCCTGATTGTATTTGTACATAAAACTAGTAGCTATACTCAAACAATTTCTATTTTTTTTTAATAAAGGTTTACTCAACAATGTTCTCTAAAATAATTAGTTGTGACGAAGCTATACTAAGTCTAACTAGTTAAATTACAAATGTTAATAGATTGTGATAGATTAAAATGTGTAATGAAATAGTATAAATATAATTGCTGCACTCGCTCGGATGAAGAAGAAAAAGTCAACGACCAGCTGCACAAAATGCTACGAAAAGTCAAAGTTGCATTTTTCATGATGGAGTGATGGCTTCGATGCATTACTATTTTAGTCTCTCAATTATTTCACAAACCAATAATCGTAGATTTATTTCAATGAATAAACTAATTCGTATTTCGGGTTTATAATTGAGCATTTATATAGAATTTAACCGCAATATTATCACTTTATTAACTTAAAGTGACAATGAAAAAACATTGTTCTAGTGGTTTTGACTAGGCCTCTATATTATCATCTTAGTGATATCAAAATAGTTTTCTCCAAATCATACCGATAATGTTGTTATATATAATTTCCTTTCAACGATAAAAACAAAAAAGGAAACGACGAGGCTAACACAAGGTTGCAACGAAGAACAAAGAAAGATTACAACAACATAGCAGAAAGCCCCGATCAAATTTTGGCTTGAGAGTAAACATAACTAGTGTATATTCCAAAAAGATACTCATTACAATCCCTTCCATAAGTTTACAAGATTTCAGACATCTTTTCCGGCGACTTTTCAGGTGTGAGCTGACGCGGCAGTCATTCCCACGGATGATTCTGGGCTAACATACTCCTCGCTTGCGTGCCGGACAAACTCCTCTGGCGACATATGCGAGCCATGGCAAGCGCATACGATTTTGATCTGGTTTGCGTTGTACCGGTATGTGACCCCCGAGATTGTCCGGCCGTGTGGGCCTGAACCAGTGGTTGAGACCCATGGTAGGTTAGGACGTGCTCCGGATCCTCCAAACTTCACATCTGCTGCCATTCCGGGCTTTATGGCTGAAAAGTCGAATGAGAAAGCAGTATTGTTGTTGTTGTTATTATCTCCTGCTGGCCGTTCTGATGCATCCTCAGATGAACCTTCTTCTGCTACAGGCTGTTTTCCTTCGCCTTTTGCAGTAGCTTTTTGGGAGACAAAAAAAGTTATTATTTTTGCAGTAAGGATTTTATGCCCTTTTAAGAATAAGGTCTACTCACCCGAGCTTGATGGACCTCTTCCGGCGAATGGGGACTGAGAGAGAGCGACAATCCCGCCTGAACCGTCCTTATCCAGCATAGGGAGCTGGACCGGTGAGTATCCGAACATTATTGGGATATTCTCAGCATTAGCACTAGACTGCAATACACTTGTGGCTGCTGCGTGTTGTCCAGACTCTTTTGTTGGTAAAGAGTAAGGCATACTAGTGACGACATTTTGCGGATGAACCGTGAAAGGTACGGTGTAACTCATGTTGCGCATTGGAAACTCTTCGGTGCCAGATCCTCCATGGCTGCTCCTTCTTTGACCAACTAAGTTGTCCACAACGTTTGTATCAGCAGGAGGACGAACCACCTCCTTTGAGTGGTTGGAAGAAGAACCGCCACCTACTTCAGATTCTGCTACATCTTCGTTTTCAGCTGTTGATCCTTCATCTGTCGCGGTTGAAACATGGGATGCTTTTGTCTTCTTCTCATGCATATCAACATGTGACGAGTCCATCTCTTTCTTCTTGTCGTCATTCGTCCCTGGGAACCCGAACTTTCTTTTGTTTCCTGCTTCTTTCCGTGTCTCATCCTCCACCCACAAAGATTTCGTTGAAGCTTCAGCGTCAGTGGTAGGAGCTTTGGAGAGGTCATTGAAGAAATTTTGTTGAGGCTGTTGACCGGCATCGCTTCGCTGAGAACCAGAACTCGGTTCTGCTGGTCTTTGAGAAGTTGGATGCAGGAAGTTCTTGAAGTCATCAATCACTTTAGCACTTCGATCGCCTCCTTCTGCCCTGTGATTCTCCGAGGAGCTTCCAGCATTATTAGTATTGTTACCCTTAGCTTTTCCTGATGATCCTCCACAAGAAAGACCCAAGCTGAGCTCGAGCCCATTATCATCCTCCATTATTTGTCAAACTTTGAAAGTAATTCTGAGCAGCTCAATGGATCTGTACGGTATCCTCAACAATCTTGATTATTATCTGATTAATATACATCATAAGCACAACCGTTATCCAAAGCTAGCAAATGGGTTCTAAATACAAGAACTGAACGCAAAGTAAGGAACTTCGAGAATCATAAATGGCTGCGGAAGTAACTCTTTCTGATTTTGTAAAGATTCATCTGATCTTTTTGGTAATCACATCTACTCAACTAGCAACACAGTAACAAACAGCACATTCTCGCCAAATTACCAGAGCTACTCTCAGAAACATCGGACTCGGATTGTACCTTAGAAACAAAACCATTGAAAGAAATAGTCCAGCAATTTCCCTGAACCGCCTTCTCACTTGTACCAGTAGCTTTTGAGTTCTGTGACAACAAAAAGACCATTTCTAAAACCATCCATTATTTCCGTTTTGAAGTCCAAACTAATATGGAAACAAACCATCCATCACACTCACACTTCTATCTCAGCTAAAAAACACAAACCAGAAGAATCGAAGGGGAGAGAGATAGAGTATAAGATCTAGTAATAAAAGACAATTATGCAGATCTCTCAGCTAAACGAGCCTCAGAAGATGGGGCACCAAAAACAAAAACAAAAACAAGTTCACTAATCCTAATCAAGAGATTTATTTCCAATCTCTAAAGATTGAAATCAATCAAAAAAATTCATACCTAGACGCGATCAGATGGAAACCCAGAACCCTAAACTACACAGCAATAGTGCCAAATCAGCTCAAAATTAGATTAAAAAAAAAGCCGAATAAAAAGCTAAACAAAAGCCGAAATCAGAATCGAGAGAGGAGAAGCAGCTAAGAAGATGAAACCTGAGGAAAGAGACAATCAGAAAAACCCTAGCTTCGCGGCGTGGCTCCTCGAGTTGCAGCGATTGGGGCTTCGGCTTCGGACTAGTACGGACCATTTCCTTTTCCCTTCATTTTTACTATTTTTATTATTTGTCTCGATTTCGTCCATGTGTATCTTGTGCATAATTTCTTATTTATTTTAACTACACACACTATAAAGCATATACTAATTGACATATGTAACAATTACTTCAAAATAATTTGATTTTTTTTTTTTTTGCTATAAATCAAAATCGATTTTATTTTTGGTGTTTCTTTAGATTATGATTAAATATGTGTGCATTCAATTGCAGATTACGACCGTAAGAGAGAGGTGAGAAACGTATGACGAAATTTATATAAATATAATATATATATATATATATATATGTAATTTCCATAGTCATAATAAATATACATATGTGCAATCATGAATGTATATATACGTAACATGTCCATGTCCAATGCATGAATGAAAACATGGGCCCAATTTTCTTTTAAATCCGAAACAAGTCCATAACTATTCACATCTACCAAAACATTTTTCATTGCTTTAACAAGTTTTAAAGGAAACACATATTTATGCGTTTATAAAGATATACTATAAAGTTGGCAACTTATATATATATATTCACTTTCTTGATAATAGTTGGGTAAAGAGAGATATAATTACAAAAGATGCTAAAACGATGTGCTTTATAGTATATCGTCATAAACTACATCTATTCAAAAATTTGAAGTATGTTTTGTCGTAGCTTTCGTATATTATCCAATGTTACAAAAGAAAGTAAATGGCGTGAACTATTATTGACAAATAAATAGTATCCGAAAGAAAGAAGAAACTGGTGTTCAAAGATCAAAAGCTAATTCTTATAGACAATATATCTTTAGATTGTATACATAACATCAAAGTCGCTTTGGCCGAGTGGTTAAGGCGTGTGCCTGCTAAGTACATGGGGTTTCCCCGCGAGAGTTCGAATCTCTCAGGCGACGTTTCATTTTATTTGCATTTTTTTTTGTTAAAGCTGATATCGCCTGTTTGTTTTTCCTCCAATAACTACATGGTTAAAACTTAAGATGAAATGGACAGTTGAAAGTTGAACATCTGAAACTGATCTTTTGGTTAGATTCATCAAGATTCAAGAACTAGAATATTTGATATATAGATTCCTATAAACAAGATTCATAAAATAATAGTATCTCATTTAACTCTTATCATATTTTCTGCTTTAAAAAATATTTTAGTTTTACATGAAACATTCGATTCGAGATCGACGAGAAACATAGCATTCCAACAAATCAGAATATTTGCACAATCTATATATGAATGCAACCAAGATATGAGTTAGACTAGTGAAGAATCCCTTAGCCAGGATAAGCTTTCAAAAAGAAAAAAAAAAACTCTTACGAGTCACTTTTTATAGAATACATGTAGGAGTATGCATAAATTGAGTTTATAATCACCGAAGTTGACAACATGTGTTACTATCAAAAGAATCACTATAATCCACCTTAACAATTCAAGTTCAACCATGTATAATCAAAAATAAAAGTTGTACTTCGTTACTTTGATCATAAAAATAGAAATGTTGAAAAATCGGATTTACTCAAGTTGATCAATAATTGTATTAGTTGTTTGTTTACGCATATAGTGATGTATTTATAGACATATATGTTGGTTTTGATTGGAACATTTGTTTTAATCACGGAAAATAAATTGCAAATAGAACTGTGAAATGAAAATTAGTCGAAAACTTTTTTGACTGAAAACTTTTTTGATTTCCGATGCTATTATTCATATTTTTTGAGTTTGAAAGAATATAATAGCCATTTAGCAATTAGTAAAAAAGAAAATAGCCGGCTCAAATACTACGTCAAGTCATAACATTAATAAAAATAAAATAGCCCACTTAAATAAAGTCATTAATAAAAAAAAAAGTAGCCGACTAAAATAAAGATAAATATACGTCAAGTCCAGTCATATCACGTTTCTCAAAAATCAAGAAATCATTCATAGTTAGGGTTTACAAATCGTTATCACCACCACCATCCTACTTATCGGGGGCGTCACCGCCCATACGTTGGAGGAGACTTTTTTAGTAATGTCTTTCGTGATTTCCGATGTTATTACTATTATAGTGTGTTACTGAAATTTGTGCTCACTGCCAGAACGAATATTGATCGCCAGCTTTTTGGCGACAAAAAATCCACTGCGAAGAGACGGCGGCGACGAACGGAGAATCGCCCCCTACCATATCATTCCAAGAAAGATGCACGTCACAAATCTTCTGTCACAAATCTTCTATCACAAATCTTCACAAACCCATCTTTTCTGTCCAAAAAAGATGGCTTTTTTTCTAAATGACGTGCGAGTAATAAAGCCTGATGTACATGTTGATGCGGTGCTGACATGTTGATGCGGTGCTGACTATAAACCATAAACCAATAATCAGTAAAATGCTAATCTCCAAATTCACAATAATCAGTGTTGTAAAACCATAAACTAAATACAAATACTAGTAATTAAGAAACACAACATTGAAGAAACGAAACCAAATAATGAAGTTTTGAGATAAACAAACCTTTTATATATTGGTAAGAAACACATTCAGAGATACAAATCATTAAAACCACATTTTTTAGACCTTCCACCCAAGAACGTCTTTGAAAAGTAGGGGTATTAATTCATCTGAGCAGATAAGATATAACTTCTCATGACTCTCTTTCTTTCTTCCTTTTTCGAAGAGCTCTGACCCTTTACGACATACATAGATGGACGATTTTCGTACATGTTACATGTATATTCATGATTGCATATATCGCATGATAAGGTCAAATTTTAATACAATGTTATTCTATTAGGTACGTGAGTATTTTGAAAAGCAGTTTGAGCATTGAAAAAGATTAGTTTAGGCAATCGTTAAAGTTTCACTTAGACTCTAGGCGTTTAGACGACGTCCAAACGACTGTAAACATTACTTTTTACGTGTTGAAATTATTTTGTTATTAAACTGTTTAGGTGGTTTTAAGTGATTCTAAACATTTATAAGCGGTTATAAGTGGTTATAAGCAGTGTTTCAAAATTGTTAATCAATAACTATGTAATTAAAAAAAAATCAATATATTATTCCACTTTTCAACTACATAAATTTAAATATATAAGTTTCATATAGTTAGAAACGTTCTTTGATATAAATTAAATTAATGTTTTTGTCTAGTTCTTATTTATAATTTAATACATTATTCTTCCTAATGCAAGTTTTTGTATTCCTTTAATATATAATATCATATTTATAATATTTATATTTAAATATATAAACCGCTTAGAATTGTCTAGGCTCTAATTAGACCTTCTAGGCACTGGTCATCGTCCGTCTAACGCCTCACGCTTTCTTGAATATTTATATTTTATATTCCTTATAATTAATTGTGTTCTTGGTTTCATGAAGGTGACGATCAAACATTTCAATCTTCCTCTGATTCACATGATAAATTCAATTGGCTACTTGTGTCCTTTGTGTTTTATGCTTTTAAAAGTTAGAGCTGCTATTTTTCCGATAAGCAAAGCTATCTACTTGCTATTTTTTTTTTGTCATGCACCTAAGATGTTATAACCACATATATATGTTAAAAATCTGAGTATCAGGGCCTATCGTAGATTTTCAGCAAAAACACAAGTTCCTTCTGGATTTGTATGCCCGCCCAAGACTTGACTTCTAGACGAATGTGTCCCTGTTTCCCATCCATGGTTTTACGTACCATTGCTTGATACTCGACAGGTTTACCACTCGGATGATCACGATTGTCTTTGAAACTCATGTAGAAGATGGCGTTGTTGGCTTTGAGCTTTAGGTGCGGGGACTCTTCATCGCTTTCCCGAGTATGTACAATTACCTTCTTGATCTTCAGTGGTAGACAACGCCTGATCAGAATCGAGCTCTTCATCTAAACAAACAAAAAAATATTCATTGCATTTTTGGTTAGTGAAAATAAGTCAAGGCAAACAACACCTATCAATGGTTATCACATCTTTTGAATTTAAAAAGGTTAAAGCACATATACCTCATATTCTCTCCAATTCAAGTAAAGTGCAAAATTAGCATATAGATGAAGCCACTCATTTCTTAGCAAGTCTGATTCTTGCAACTGTGATGCATAACAATGGTGTGAATCATCCATCAAAACCAATAAATCAGATGAATCAAAATTCATCACTTATATACACCTCATAGTATTGCCCCTTATCG
The DNA here is from genome assembly GCA_004349715.1 of Crucihimalaya himalaica. NCBI lineage: Eukaryota > Viridiplantae > Streptophyta > Magnoliopsida > Brassicales > Brassicaceae > Crucihimalaya > Crucihimalaya himalaica. The sequence continues at coordinate 3,856,715 of SMJT01000006.1, read as the reverse complement.
TTGGCTGCAGCCAGCTCATCCTGTCAACCACTTAGGCATTTCACCTTTGTAGAACTCATCTATCACCTCATCTTCCCATCTCCTCTCATGCCCAATAGGAGTAGCCCGAGGGCCACTAGGAACTAAACACTAGAACACCTCAACGACAATAAAGCTAAAGATTCATATTCAGATAGTAATTTGCTACACATATCTTTTAATCTAGAAAGTTCTGTCTGCACCATAAAGTATCCATGTTCTGGAATTTGACGAACATGCCTCACACAAGTTTGAAAAGTGCATGGAGAGATGTTGTTATTGTGTCTACTGCCTCCAACGTTATGTAGTATACCCATAAAACAACCTAGTGGTCTCAGTGTTATATTTGCGAATGTCAATTAATCTGAGGTTTGTACCCTATATATATACAGACCAAACAACCAGATGCAAACAAAAGATTTATTACGTAAACACAAAACTAAAAATATGTAATATTGTTGTTAATTACGTTCTTAATATTGTAACAGCGAAGTCCCAATCTACCATAAAGTTCGATGTCGTGTGTATAACCATACTTGCCATCCAATTGAAAAGCCTCTATCATCCCAGCATATGAATTGTGAAAGCAATCAACATCGAAACCCTGTCCACGTTCACAATTTAATTTCAAGATTGTATCAATAAGCATATATGTAGTAAATGCCCAAACCAAAATCAGATCAATTACTGTAGTAGTTTAGGATAAAAAATCATTAAAATAGTATTAAGATTAACGAGAAGAGTAGATCTTGGCATGGACGGCTGAGATTGTCTTAGAACTGTGTTGAATAGACTTGTAAAAATGTTCAGTTAATGCGTTTTGTATTCTAATTTTAGCTATAACATTACTTCATCAAGTTTTGTATTCTAATTTCTTGCCTACTTTTATCGACAAATAATGTATGTCTCCAACAATCTTATCATAAATTTTAGTATCTTATCGCATGATAGAGTGTATCCAAGTCCAACAACCCTATCTTTGCGATATGTCTCTCCACGACCACAATTATTATTTTCATTTTTTCAAGACCTAGAAATCAGCTGTTTGTGATTGTGGTTTATGTCGTTTTGGTTAGTTGGGTCGAAACTAAAATGGGCTAAACCGGAATAAGAAGCCCAATATAAGAAAATCGATCGTATTAACAAAATGATAAAACGGTCTCGTGTTCATCTTCTTCGACAGGAGATAAGGTTTGTTACAATAGAAGCGAAGCAGAGATAGAGAGAAAGAAATAGAGCAGAAGAGTGAGAGGGTGAAAAAGGTGATCAGCGAATCAATTCTTCTGGGCTCCAAGGTTCTTCAGCTCCGGCGATTGTTTCCGAGGTCATCTCCAAGGTTTTGCAGCTTCTTGTTTCTGAGAATCAACACCTGAAAAAGAAACGAAGCTAACATGAGTTAGGTTCATATTGTAAACCAAGATTGGGGTGATTCCAATCAAGTGATCATAGTGTATTCCGCAAGGTAGAGCGTAGCTCTCCCCCGGACATAGCCGTCAACGGTGAACCGGGTTACCAAATTCTCGTGTTAAGCAACAAGTTAACGATCACACAACCATTAGAGTAACTAGGTTCAAATCGGGAAAGGATTCTAACAAGTGGTATCAGAGCTCCAGGCTCGGTGCAAGGGTTTTGCAGATATTGAACCGCAAAGATAAGAGTAAGGTGCAGTGACTTATCTTTGTATTTCTGGTTGTGGATCGGTTATCAAGAATCTGGAAACACGTTGCTGAAGAAGGAATCATCTTGGAGTCTTCTTACCTGCAGAAAAAGAAATCAAAAGAATCAGTCACTATGGAACCAACTCATGGAAGATTTTAGATGGACAAATTTGATGGTAAAGGGGATTTCGGCATGTGGAAGTATAAGATGCAAGGTCAGCTAGAGATTCAAGGGTTACTTACTGTGATCCAAGAAGACTTCTCCATTTATGCATCAACAGAGAAACAAGAAGAGGGTGTTGAACCATCAAAAGAACCTCAGATTGATCAGACTAAGGCTGATAAGGACCTGAGAGTTAGGAGTCTTTTGGGAACTTGCTTAAGTGATGGAATTCTGAGAAAGGTTATGCATGAGCGTACTGCCCTGGGACAGTGGAAAGCGCTTGAAAACATTTATCAGACTAAGTCTTTACCAAATAGAATTTACCTGAAGAAGATGTTCTCGTGCTACAAGATGGAAGAAAACAAGTCTATGGAAGAAAACGTAGATATGTTCTTGAAGTTGATTGCGGATCTGGAAAGTGTAAAGGTAAAAATCTCAGATGAAGATCAAGCCATACAATTACTCTCAAGCTTACCTCCTGCTTATGACCAATTGATCCATACACTCCAGTATGGTAAAGGGAAAGAAACCCTTACTTTGCAAGAAGTTGTAATAGCAGCTCACTCAAAGGAGGCAGAGTTAAGGCAAAAAGGACTGAGTCAAAAGGGGAAATCAGTCTCAGAAGTCATGTATGCAGATGGAAGAGGAAGGCAAGAAAATAGGCATTAAGTTGGAAAAGGGAGGAACTCTAAGCGACATGGCAGATCTAAAAGTAAAGGGAAATACAAGTCAAAGGATACACCAGGAAAAGGAGAGTGCTTCATCTGTGGTAATGAAGGACATTGGAAAAGAGAGTGTCCCCAAAGAGGACAAAAGAAGACAGGTGAGTCTTCTGCAAATGTAGTTGAAGAAATCAGGCAACCATTTGTTCTCACAGCAAGTCCAAAATACATAAAGGATGAGTGGGTGTTAGACTCAGGATGTACATTTCACATCACACCAAACAAGGACCTTTTGTATGATTTTGAAGAGTTTAATGGTGGGAAGGTGTTAATGGCAAATAACACATTAAGTAGGGTGAAAGGAATGGGCAAGGTCAAGTTTACTAATCCAGATGGGTCTATGTTTATACTCACAAAAGTTAGGTACATGCCAAAGGTTGGCAAGAATCTAATATCATATGGGATGCTTGATCAGGCTGGATGCAAGTATGAAGGAGAAAATGGCATCATAACATTTTATAAGAAATCAGAAAAGATATTCTCAGGAAAATATAATGAAGGGTTGTACTATCGCCAAGCCAAGGTGACAAATGGAGAGGCAAATCTCATTGAGTCAAAAGAAAAACTGACATCCCTATGGCATTCTAGATTAGGACACATTGGCACAAAGAACATGGAAGTGTTATTGAAGAATGGGTATCTACCACAGAATGAAGTTGGAAAATTGGATTTCTGTGAAAGTTGTGTTTTGGGAAAGTCTCACAAACAAAGTTTCCCAGAGGCTAAACACACTACTAAGGAGATTCTGGAATATATGCATTCTGATCTATGGGGTTTACCCTCAACACCAGAGAGCCTAGGAGGCTGCAAATACTTCATAAGTTTGATAGATGACTACTCAAAGAAGGTTTGGGTGTATTCCCTAAGGACTAAGGATGAGGCTTTTCACAGATTCAAAGAATGGAAGGAATCAGTTGAAGCTTATATTGAAAAGAAGGTTAAATGCCTAAGAACAGACAATGGCCTATAGTTTTGCAACCAACATTTTGATGACTTTTGCAATAAAAGTGGAATCAAACGGCACAGAACCTGTACCTATACTCCTCACCAGAATGGAGTAGCAGAAAGAATGAATAGGACTATTATGGACAGGGTTAGAAGCATGCTTGTAGAAACAGGATTAGGTCAAGAGTTTTGGGCAGAGACTACATCAACTGCTGTATACCTGATTAACAGAACACCAAGTTCAAGTATTGGATTTAAGATACCAGAAGAAGTTTGGTCTGGACACAAACCAGACCTAACACATCTAAGGAGGTTTGGTTGTACAGCTTATGTGCATACGGTTCAGGAAAAGACAAGTTCTAGAGCTGTTAAAGGAATCTTTGTGGGCTATCCTTTTGGAGTGAAAGGTTACAGAGTTTGGATCCCAGAAGAAGGAAAATGCACAACAAGTAGGAATGTGGTGTTCAGAGAAGAAGAGATATACAAAGATACTATAAAAGAGAAACAAAAGGAAACTGATGAACAAGCTGAAAGAAAGGAAAAACAGATAACTGGGAAGAGAGTCTCTTTCACACCAGAACTAATCCAGGGGCCAAGTTTTTCAAGTTATGAACAAGGAGAGCCTTCCTCTCAAGGTGGAGGAGGATTCACTCAAGAAAATTCAGCGGAATCAGAAAGTTCAGAAGGATTAGAGTCTGATGGAAGTTCAGAAGATTCATATAGATTGATATTTATTGATACACTAGATTCTGATGATGAGCAGTCACTAGATGACTACCTACTTGCTAGAGACAGAAGTAGAAGAGAAAACATAAGGCCACCATCCAGATATGAAGATGCAGATTTCGTTGCTTATGCATGCTATGCAGCAGAAGATATGGAAACAGAGGAACCAAGGTCCTACGCGGAAGCTAAAAGAAGCAAGGAATGGAAATTCTGGAATAAAGCATCTGATGAGGAAATGGATTCTTTAAACAGGAACCACACTTGGGATTTGATTGACAAACCAGAAAAGGCTAAGCTGGTTGGGTGCAAATGGATTTATAAGTTAAAACCAGGAATACCAGGAGTTGAGAAGCAAATGTATAAGGCAAGACTTGTAGCAAAAGGTTTTTCTCAAAAGGAAGGAATTGACTACAATGAAATCTTCTCACCAGTGGTAAAGCACACGTCAATTAGGATCATACTATCAATAGTGGTCAACAAAGACTATGAACTGGAACAGTTGGATGTTAAAACGGCTTTTCTTCATGGAAACTTAGATGAAAGGATTCTTATGTGTCAACCAGAGGGATACATTAAGAAAGGAGACGAGAATAAAGTTTGTCTACTGAAAAAATCGCTTTATGGGTTGAAACAGTCACCAAGACAATGGAATTTGAGGTTTGACAGTTTTATGAAGAGTGAAAAGGTTATCAGGAGCAACTATGATTCGTGTGTTTACATGAGGAACATTCAGACCGTTAAGGAGATCTACCTACTACTATGTGTTGATGACATGCTGATTGCTTCAGGAAACAAAGAAAAACTCAGAAATGTAAAGGAAAGTCTTAACAGGGAGTTTGAGATGAAGGACTTGGGACAAGCTTCAAGGATATTGGGAATGAACATTCACAGGGACAGAAAGAAGGGAGTTCTAATTCTGTCACAAGAAGACTACATTGAAAAAGTGTTAAAAAGTTTTGGAATGTCAGAAGCAAGGTCAGTTACTACACCATTTTCTAGTCAATTCAAGCTAAAAAGTCTGACTAAAAGGGAAACAACAGAAGAGGCCAAACATATGGAAAAAGTTCCTTATGCTAGTGCTGTGGGCAGTTTGATGTATGCAATGATTGGGTCAAGACCAGATTTAGCTTATGCAGTTGGGATGATTAGCAGGTTTATGTCTAAACCAGGGAGAAAACATTGGGCTGCAGTTAAATGGGTTTTAAGATATCTTAGAGGAGCATCAAAGGAATTATTAACATTTACTAAGGATTCAAATTTCAGCATTAAAGGGTTCTGTGACTCTGATTATGCAACAGACCTTGACAAGAGAAGGTCAATTACAGGATTTGTTTTCAAAGTTTGGGGTAACACAGTTTGTTGGCGATCAAATTTGCAATCTGTTGTGGCACTATCAACGACTGAGGCAGAATACATGGCTCTATCCTCAGCCGTGAAAGAAGCAATTTGGTTAAAAGGTTTATGTGATGAATTGGGGTATGATTCAAAGACAGTTCAGATACACTGTGACTCGCAAAGTGCATTGGCACTCGCAAAGAACTCAGTGCATCACGAAAGGACTAAACATGTAGCTACTAAATACCATTTCATTCGTGATATAGTGGCTGATGGTACAGTCACATTATTCAAGATCCACACAAGTAAAAACCCAGCAGATTTCCTAACTAAAGCTTTACCTGGGCCGAAGTTTGAGCTCTGCTGTGACTTGGTGAATGTCGCCTGAAAGGCGACACAACTCTAGGTAACTCGTCTGTCAAGTGGTTCTCTCGCAAAACCAGAAACAGAAAACAGGGGTTAGTACGTTTCATAAGGTGGTTTTTTATTGATAGAGAAATATCTAAGGAAATGGGTCTAAGGAATGAGTTACCTGAGAGCAAAGGAGAGCAGAAGCGTGGCGTCTTTAGCTCAAGGTGGAGTATCTGTATGCTCAAAAACAGAATCAAGTCGATCAAAATTCTGGGTTTTGAAATCAGATCTAAGTCGAGAGAGAAACGAGGTTCTTCAGTAAAAGAAAGGTTAAAAGAAGTTACCTTGGTATACTGAAGCAGCGGAAGCTCACTTGTCAGTTCGATCTCCAGCTAGATCAAGAAGAAGTTCAAAGAGTCAAATCTTTTGAGATCGACGAACAAACGAAGGCGCTAAGTTCAGACTCTTACCTTCGGTGTAGCAGAGGAAGAAAGGGAAGACCAAAACAAGTTCTTTGGTCAGATCGCTGAAGAAGTCAGAGACGGCGGAGATACATCAAAATCGCCGCAGAGCTCATTTGGGAGTGTGTCAGTTGAGTTTGTCTGAAGAGTGTTTAGGGTTTCGTCTCAACAAAGGTGGAGTTTGTCGTTTTGGTTAGTTGGGTCGAAATCAAAATGGGCTAAACCGGAATAAGAAGCCCAATATAAGAAAATCGATCGTATTAACAAAATGATAAAACGGTCTCGTGTTCATCTTCTTCAAAATATAGATAAGGTTTGTTATAACAGAAGAAAAGCAGAGAGAGAGAGAGAAAGAAACAGAGCAGAAGAGTGAGAGGGAGAAGAAGGTGATCGGCGAATCAATTCTTCTGGGCTCCAAGGTTCTTCAGCTCCGGCGATTGTTTCCGAGGTCATCTCCAAGGTTTGCAGCTTCTTGTTTCTGAGAATCAACACCTGAAAAGGGAAACGAAGCTAACGTGAGTTAGGTTCATATTGTAAACCAAGATTGGAGTGATTCCAATCAAGTGATCATAGTGTATTCCGCAAAGTAGAGCGTAGCTCTCCCCCGCACGTAGCCGTCAACGGTGAACCGGGTTACCAAATTCTCGTGTTAAGCAACAAGTTAACGATCACACAACCATTAGAGTAACTAGGTTCAGGAGAAAGGAATCTAACAGTTTATTTTTGTTCTGTTAACAAACTTCTACTTTTGATTTTTGTTAATCGATTTTCAATTTAAATTACATGACAATGTAAAATACACAGTAGTGTCAAAACATGTTTTATTATTTTAGAATAAAAATCTAACTAGCCGCCAAAAAAGATATTATAAATCTTTCACGGGTTCGAGGCCCACCATACTAATAATTGACCACAAATAAATGTCCATGTTTATCACGTGTGGTTTATTATAATGCATTTGCATGTATATATAAATATACAAGGAACCTAATCAAGGGGAGTATGAGACTCACAATAACCATACTACAAAGGGTAATTAATTAAGACTTTAAGAGAGAGATAAAAATTAGGGAGAAGAAGTTATGGGATACTTCTTGATAGGGTTTCTTGTGGTTATCTTGTCCGTGGGGAATGTTATTGAAGAAGCAAATGGTGAAATACCTCGAACCATTTTGGGCAAAATAGAAAGGGTGAATCGAAAGGGTCCTTATTTGGGGATTGTAGCTCCAAACAACTATGAGCTTAACCCTCTTCTTGATTCTCAAGCCTATGTCCCATCTTCTTCGTTGCCCTACATCGATTTCGCAGGTTCATATTTTTCGATTTCAATATAACAAGACATCTCAAACTTTATGTTTTTATCTCTCTCAAGAGAGTGTTTCATGTGAAACCTATTTGTATGTAGAGTGATTTGGTTTATTCCCTTATTTCAATAATCATGTAGGTCGAAAATTTCGATTTGGAAAATTAGCTGGCCAACCTGTGGTAATCGTGATGTCAGGATTAGGAATGGTAAGTTTTCTTTATGTATAAAATATATAATTATAATACAAATTCTCCCATTTTGAGATGAATACTTTAATTTAAGGCTAATATAAAAATCAATGTATAAAAACAGGTGAATGCAGGAGTAACAACACAATTACTGGTGAGCCTCTTTAAGCTGAAAGGAGTTTTGCATTATGGAATAGCTGGAAACGCAAATGTTAACCTTGAGATCGGTGACGTTACTATTCCTCAATATTGGGCACACTCTGGCCTTTGGAATTGGCAGGTACGTACGTAGGGTTATTGACTATGACCAATACCAACCAATTGCAGTAAGAAATAGTTAAAAAATAACAACCAATCATATTATGACGACTTTTATATTTAATTGAGCTTGAGAAAACGAAACACTTACGAAACTAATTAAGCTATTAAACATGTGGTCGTAAGATTATTGGGTCACGTACGTAAATTTCAATAAATTTCGTATCATTTGCACATGTCAAAATCTACTATGCTATATTAATAATTATTTTGTTTTGGTGGTATACAACTGGTTATAGACACAAGTAATATTGATGGTTGCATACGTATCGATAAATAACTACATTTTACAATATTTTTGAATGCAGAGGTATGGAGATGGAATTGACAACGAACTGGCTCTCGAATCAGGTGGAGACTATACTCGGGAAGTTGGTTATCTCCAGTTTTCGAAATACAGTAACCGAACCGATAACTTGCTTAATCGAATTTGGTACCAACCGGAAGAAATCTTTCCGGTCACCGGAACTCCTGAAGACCGGCAACATGTGTTCTGGATTCCCGTTGACGAGTACTACTTGAATCTTGCACGCAAACTCGAGGTTTGACTAAACTAGCCCATATATAGTTTTGTTTTTGTTGATAATATATTTTGCATCCAAGTTGAATTTAGTATCGGAAAATATTTACAACACGTTAGTCCCTTACGTATGAAGATATTTGACTAACATTTTCAGTAATAAGTGTATGAATGACTTATAAACGACATATAAAGTGTATAAAATGACACAAAAATAAGTGAAACATAGATATTAATTAATTTCCTCAAAATTTAATATAGTACTTTTGTTGTTTACACGAAAGCAAATAGAAATTCGAAAATGTATATATACGTTTGTACATATATAGCAGTTCTCTTTATTTTTTTTTTGTCAACATATAGCAGTTCTCTTTTCTATATTCTATTTTGTCGGCAGATTTATTATACTCATCAATACAAAAATAAAGTTCAATTACTTGGGTTAAAAAAACATAATATTTTTTTTTTTTTGTCAACTCGTAAAATTTAATTGTTCGGTTGTATTTAATGCAATTTTATGTGTCTTCCGTGCGTGGAATACATCCAAACAAAACAGGACACGAAGCTACCGCAGTGCGTGAACAGCACGTGCCTCCCTCGACCACCGAAGGTCACCATAGTTGACCGCGGTATGAGTGCAAGCGTTTTCGTCGACAACGCAGCTTACCGGACGTTCCTCAACTCCAAGTTTAACGCCACCGCTGTTGAAATGGAGAGCGCCGCCGTGGCTCTCATTTCCCACCAGCAAAACCTTCCTTTCATCGTCATCCGTGCCCTATCTGATCTTGCTGGTGGCGGCTCCGACGTGTCCAACGAGGCTAACATATTCAGCAGCCTCGCCGCAGAAAACTCCGTAGATATTCTCGTTAAGTTCGTTGCTTTGTTGCCCTTACACGGAAGCATGAGTCAATGAGAATGATAAGTGTGGATTAAGACTTAACACTGTGGATTAAGAGCAGGCATGTAACGGGGGAAAAATGTATTATGTATAAGACACAATTAGATATATGTGTCTAAACCAAATAATGACGTTCTTCTTAATAAATAACAAAACCTGTATTTTCTTCATTGGTTTTACTATTAGAATCTCTTGTTTTATTTCATAACCGGTGATTCAGAAGATTCTGCCGATCACTTCGATAACATATGTTGTAGTAACTAGTAAGTTGCCTAAGGATCGATCATTCAATGTTACTCTCGAATTTTAGGAGTCTTTTAAAAAGTCTTCTTAAAAGAAATTGAAAAAAAACATTAAGGTGTTTTTGGAAAAGAAAACATATTTATGCTTGGGTACTCTTCCAAGTAGTTTGTAAGGAAAAGAAAAATGGAGTTGTTAACACCCTTAAGAAGATTTCTTAAAGCCATCACCTTCTTCAAGTCTTCCTAAGAGGTTACAAAACCAGGTGCACGAGAGTTTTAACCCTTTTAAAAAAAAAAGATTAATGCTTTATGTAGAGAATTTATTTTTGTTTCTTGTTGATTTAGAATGAATATACAGCCCCGTCTATACAGAATTAGAGATAGGTACAAACATTATTCCAGGTTATTGTAAAAGGAAAACATAACATATTTAGTTATTTACAATAGTATTTGGGTCCTTCCTCTATACTTTAGATGACTTTCTCAATTCACGTTAGTCCTTTTAAAAAATATATTAATAATTCTATTTTTTAGATATTTTTTTACATTGCGTTTAATTAGAAAAATGTTTTTTTTTTTGTACCAACATATGCAAGTTAGAACACAATAGAAGTTTACCAACATATGCAACAAATACAACCAATTCATTTGAAAAAATTAACCAACCAAGCAAACATATATTTGAAATTAGGATGGGCCTGTTATTTAATATGGACCCGAGTCCTTTATAATTTTCGGCTTGAATAATCCAGCCAAGCGTCTCTCGTTGGACAAATATAGTACATTGTTCTTTTTAGTGTCACCAGATTCAAATTTGTATAAAAATATTTACAGCATCTAGTTCAAATCCACTTCGTTTGCCTCAATAGTATCAGAATTCATACTGATTTCAAGTTTTTAGAAAATAAAGTATATGGTTTCACAATGACACAATATAAAGAGAAATAAAATAATAATGGCTCAAATATTAAATCCTTGAAGGGCTCAAGATGCAGAGGAAACATGAAACTCCAAAGACAAAAACACATTAGCTGGACATCAAAAAGAGGACAAAAGTCGAAACGGTGTCGTATACTCACAACGGTCGATACGTGTTTCAACTTTACCGTTGAAAAATCCAACTTTTAGATAGAAGAGTGGATAGAACGAAGGGTGTGAAGTGGGTTTCCAAATACTTTTATGTTTTTGTAATTTCATTTTGCCAAGTTTTTGAAATTTATTGAGAGGGACAATAAAGTTACCCTTTTTAAGACTTTGACTTAAACGAACCTGAGAGAATCCGACACATTTAACTCTCTCTGTCTCGTCTCTCTAGAAAAACACACATTTCAATATGGTTTAATTTCTCTATTGGTTTTTGAGAAAATATTTCGAAATTTACACTCTTTTGTTGTCGCCGCAGTTGATACTTACTCACTGCAAGCGTCTCTTGTAAGCTCATTTATAGACTTCTTCACTACTCTTCTTCTTCTTCTTTAACTTCTTCTGTTTTTGTTCATCTGTTGTCTCTAAACTTCTGGGTTTGGATTGTGGTACTTGGAGTAGGAGAATGAGCGCTTCGAAGTTCATAAAATGTGTTACTGTTGGAGATGGAGCTGTTGGGAAGACATGTATGCTTATCTGTTACACTAGTAACAAGTTTCCTACTGTGAGTTTCTTTTTAAAAATCGTTTCTTTCAGACTCAGAAGCTTTCATTTACATTGTCAAGCTTTCATTTTTGTTACTGGGTTTAAGAGATTTGGATCCGGTTATTGCTTGTTCCTCTTTCTCCAAAATTTAGGCTTTTAATCCAATTTGTCGTCTTTAACTCGTTTCTCCATTTTGGGGTTTATGAGATGGTTTCTTTGATTTATAATTCTTTCTGTTTGTTCATGCTTGTCAGGATTATATACCAACTGTGTTCGACAATTTCAGTGCCAATGTTGCTGTGGATGGACAAATCGTGAATTTAGGGCTATGGGACACTGCAGGTTAACCAAAATGTCTAATTGAATTTTGTAACCAATGAGCCAAAGATTTGAAATTGATGATTCAGAGAGCGTTCTAGCTTTTGAAGCTCCCATTCATTTATTTGTGAGCTTGTTGTTTTATTGGTGTCTTTAGGTCAAGAAGATTACAGTAGGTTGAGACCATTGAGTTACAGAGGAGCTGATATCTTCGTCTTAGCTTTTTCTCTTATCAGCAAAGCGAGTTACGAAAATGTACTAAAGAAGGTAAACGTTTTGAATCCTCCTTAAAATTGAATAGATTTGGATTGTTAATGTGGTGTTCCCTTGATTTGTGTTTTGAATATGATTGTTGTTTTTGACAGTGGATGCCTGAACTTCGTCGGTTTGCGCCAAATGTTCCCATAGTTCTTGTTGGTACAAAGCTTGGTGGGTTTTGTTTTGAAGATTTTTTGTGCTAAAGTCACTTTTCGATTCCTCTTGGCTAATAACATTACGTCTTGGTGTTCTTAAGATCTCCGAGATGATAAGGGATACCTCGCGGATCACACCAATGTCATTACCTCTACTCAGGTATATACGCGTAATCTCGCTATTGGTTTTGTTTTGAAATGAATCTTTAGTCATGAAAAGCTTTCTCAAGTTTTGATTTGTGGAGACAGGGAGAGGAGTTGAGGAAGCAAATCGGTGCAGCTGCTTATATCGAATGCAGTTCCAAGACTCAACAAGTAAGTTCCCTGACTCAAGAGGTAATGTTTTGGTGAAAATGTTAGAATCTTATGATAACTTTGCTTTTGATCTGTTGTAGAATGTGAAAGCGGTGTTTGACACAGCTATCAAGGTGGTACTTCAGCCTCCGAGGAGGAAGGAGGTCACACGGAGAAAGAAGAAACACAGAAGATCCGGTTGCTCCATTGCGTAAGTGCTTATAAGATTGTATCTTTCTTTTGGTACTATGTGAAGAGATTTCAGTTAAAAGCTTACAAAAAGACTCTTACCTGTTTCACCTCTCAAAATTCTGCAGGAGTATTGTCTGTGGAGGCTGCACCGCGGCTTAAGACAACTCTCAACAACATTGTGACTCTCTACGTCTATGGTTCCAAATGTGAAGATAAGGGAACTGTTGGTTCTCTTATTTGTATGTGAAGCTCCTCTCTCTGTTTTTGGTTGTGTAGATTTTGCAGATTCTGTAACATTTATCTTGTCTTGTTAACAAGTTTTGGATCTTTCAGCAAATTTGGAAATCTTGAATTTTGTTCATTGAGGGGCATGTAGTAGTAATACAGTCAAATAGGATGCACATTAAAACCGAACTAAAACGAAATGGAACCAAAACTCTTATAAATCTAATTCCATTTGAAAGAAATCAAACTGAAAAGTGAAAACTAACTCACTAGATGGATGGTATTATTTTCAGTCCAAATAGACATATCTAACCAAAAGAAAAAATTGAAATGACCAAGTCCATAAAATAATGTCAATTATGCAAATAATGCATACAGTGCCATTAAATATAAATATTTAATTAGTTATGTAAACAGTAAATCAGATTATTGGTCCACAATTTTGAATTTTCACTATTATTGGATCAGAAAAACATTACCAAAGGGGAATAAAACTTCTGAGGGTATTTTAGTCATTTAGCATATGGGGACTGGATTTTAAACTGGAGAATTCGTTAGCGTTGTTATGTTTTAATCATTATCAGCAGAAAAGATCCGTCTGAAACGACGTCGTTTATGGATAAACAACCGGCGAGCAGTTGGAGTATCCATACCCGGCCGGAGATAATCGCAAAGTACGAGATCTTCGAGCGAGTCGGATCCGGAGCCTACGCCGACGTTTACAGAGCTCGCCGTCTCTCCGACGGTCTAATCGTAGCGCTCAAGGAGATCTTCGATTACCAGTCTGCGTTTCGAGAGATTGATGCGCTCACCATCCTCTCTGGATCCCCTAATGTCGTCGTTATGCACGAGTACTTCTGGCACGAGGACGAGAACGCCGTGCTTGTCCTCGAGTTCCTCAGGTCGGATCTCGCTGCGGTGATCCGAGATGCTAAGAGGAAGAAGAAGGGAGAAGGAGGGGTTGGATTCTCGGTTGGGGAGATTAAGAGATGGATGATTCAGATTTTGACCGGTGTTGATGCTTGTCATAGGAATTTGATTGTACATAGAGATTTGAAGCCTGGGAATATGTTGATATCTGATGATGGAGTGCTTAAGCTTGCAGATTTTGGTCAGGTAATTATATGAATGATACTCATGTTACTCATTCCATTCATTGATGCAAGAATTCGAATCAAGTGGCCAGAACTTATCAATTAGTGTAATCAATGAGTTTCTATAAAGTAATCTATTGTGTTGGCTTCTTGGTCCATTTACAGGCTAGGATACTCATGGAGCCTGATATTGTAGCTTCAGATGAAAACCAACTGGCTTTTAAACTAGGAGAGAAAGATGGAGAAACTAGCACAGAACCACCAGAAGTGATTCCTGATTATGAGAACTCTCCTCGGCAAGGATCCGATGGTCAGGAACAGGAAGCAATGAGTAAAGACGAATACTTCCGACAGGTGGAAGAGCTCAAGGCTAAACAAGTTGTAAGAGATGATACCGATAAGGACTCGAACGTGCATGATGGAGACACATCTTGCCTTGCAACGTGCACTGTTAGTGAAATGGATGATGATCTCGGTGGGAACTCGTTTTCGTATGATGCTGATGAAGCATTGGATGAAACACAGGGTTTGATGACTTCTTGTGTTGGAACCCGATGGTTTAGGCCACCAGAACTTCTCTATGGATCTACAATGTATGGGTTAGAGGTTGATTTATGGTCGCTTGGTTGTGTGTTTGCTGAGCTCTTGTCTCTTGAGCCTTTGTTCCCAGGAATTTCAGATATTGATCAGATCAGCAGAGTAACCAACGTGCTGGGAAATTTAAATGAAGTGGTTTGGCCAGGTTGTGTCGATCTTCCAGACTACAAGTCGATCTCATTTGCTAAAGTAGAATCTCCTCTTGGTATAGAAGGCTGTCTTCCTAACCATTCAGGAGATGTGATATCGCTACTCAAGAAGCTTATCTGTTATGATCCAGCTAGTAGAGCTACTGCTGTAGAGATGTTGAATGACAGATATTTCAGTGAAGAGCCTCTTCCAGTTCCAGTTTCTGAGCTCTATGTGCCTCCAACAAGGAGTGGGCCAGATGAGGATTCTCCGAGAAAGTGGAATGATTACAGAGAAATGGATTCAGATTCAGATTTTGACGGCTTTGGACCCGTGAATGTAAAGCCTACGAGTAGTGGATTTACAATACAATTCCCCTGACCCCGAATGGCATTAAAGGTAGAGTCAAAAACTGTCCTCAGTTTAGACACAGAAATTAGTCATAAAGGCTTTTTGCATCTTTCTCCTTCATGTAGAAAGGAGGTATTTATCAAAACCTGACATGTGTTTGCCTTACTCATAGTTGTCTGGAGATCTGGTTTCCCGCATACTGCTAAGAAAATTGTTAACATTTTGTTAGGTCATATTGTATAGGTATCATCAATGTTTTCATTTTTATAGTTGCTTTTGATGCTATATTCCCTCATAACTCTCTTTATTTTGCACCTTGTTTCTCTCATCGTTCAGGTCTATGTGCTGATCTCTGATGTTTCTTGTCAGATTGCTTACATTTGGCGGTTCCATGGTTGAGAATCTTGATCCTCGCGACGTCCCCTGAATTCGCTTACTCCGTCAAAATTGTGTTCTGCGTGTGTTTCTCACTCTCTCGTGTTAGACTGGTAGCCTTTAGCTAGCTAAAGAGCTAGTTTTCTTGTTGCCCAGGCCAATTTGAAGTAATAATGAAAAAAAGTTTCCTCTGAGTTTTGCTTCCTGGGTTCTGTATTACATCAGTTTTTTTTATAATAATCTTTGTATGTATCTGTTTGCCAATTTTGCACTTTTCATATCAACATGTGTAATAAGTTAATAACTTCGTCTCAGTATCGTCACCATAAATAGCACACACAAAAATCATAACTGAGTCTGATTCTTCCAGAAATGTGGACTGTTGTTTTGCAAAAAAAGAAGGAAATCAGTACCGCAATAGAATTTGACTACATGAAATGAATCAGTCATACTATTACCAACATGTTACATATAAAACTGAAGGGGCTATTTTGAAAATTAAACTAAAATTGATAGACCAAACAATAAATTAGTAACAGTTTCCAGCATCTATCGCCAAGTCTCCCCTAGGGTTTTTTTTGTTCTGAAACGGACATCGAGAATCCAGGAGTGAACTTGACAATCGGAGAGAAATGGGGTCGATTGAAAGAGATCAGACGACGCAGCATCATCCGCCTCAAATCAGTAGTCTCGTTGTGCGACCATCTGGAAGCAACGACGGAGAAGACGGCCGTCACGCTGCCGCAGCCGCCGGAGACTATGAGCCCGGAGAAGTATCCCGTGACCGGCCCTCATTTGCTCGCTCGGATCGGTATAAGGGTGACAATGGTTCGTATTCTTTCCAGTTTATTATTTTTCAGTCCTCTTTTCTGTTTGAGTTTCTTCTCCTTTTGGTTTCGATGTTTGAAATTGGGGAGCGAAGAACAGAACTAAGTAGGCATCACTTGTTCCTTCATTACAAATGTATGCGATTGTCTTCTCTCCTTCGACCTGTGAATCCGATGAGGGGAATCGTGTGTAGTTATTTTCGTGAGCATTTGGCTCCTATGCTGCCTTAAGTTATTTTGCGGTGATAATAATACCCTCACATGAACTACCTTTATTACTGCCAAAATTTAGTGTGAATTGCAAATGAGCCTTGGTTTTGTGTGTTTATACAGCTACTTTTGTCTGAAAGAACTTAGGTCTTGTAGAAGGAATGTTAGTCTGAAAGGTTTGGGTCACTTTTGTGTGTTTGGGGAATTAACGTGTCTGGTTTGTTGATGCTCAAGAATCTCATTTGCTACAGAATGCTATATGGATTGATAGCTAACAGTTCGGTGACCCTTTGGGTTGTTGAAATTTATGCTGCTACAAATGCATATCAGCATTTTCTGTCCTGTGCTTAGTGTATAGAGAAAAGAATCTTGTGCTGAGTTGTTTGGTATATGCACTGAGAGTGCTATTGGTGTACCAACGGACTGGTAATTTCACATTGTCAGTGCTCAAGTGTTTTCTCAGTATGCAAAGAAAATGCCCTTGATGATTTTGCAACTTTGCTGTCTGCTAACTTTTACTTTTGTGATTACCTTGTAACTTGTTGACTTGATAATAGTATGCACTTTTTGTTATTCTGTAATTGACCTAGTCTTCTTCTACTGGCTACCTTTTTTTGTGTGTGTAGGACACAGAACTCGTGCAAGTTCTAGCTCACCAGCCCGTCATGGATATGAAGATCACCGGCATGGCTCTGATCTTAATCATGCAGGTGCTCCACCTCGTGGCCGTGAGTTCAGCAGCAGAAGGGAAGCATCTGGGAGACGCAGAGACTATTCACCACCCTATGCTAGAGGTGGAGCTGGTGCTCGTCCTTATGGAAGAGGTTTCGATGGACCTGAACCTGCGCATGGAAGCGAGGGCTTGAGCAGAAACAATAACCCGAAGGTGCAACCAAGAGATGGTGATTGGTACTGTCTAGATCCATTGTAAGTATCCTAGGCTACTCTAAATTACTAATAGAAGCTCAGTGTGTTCTATGTGAACTCTACAAAAGTTAGTTATCCATATCTCGCAATGTACAGTGTTTCTTAATCTCATACGTATGTTTGTTTTGTCATGAATACAGATGTAGAAACTTGAACTTTGCGAGACGCGAGTCCTGCAACAAATGCAAGAGGCATCGTTATGCACCGGCTAATAGTCCTCCACCTCCTCGTCTTCTTCCTCCTCCCATGAATTTCTCCCCAAGAAGAGACTTTAATGGCTACAGATCTCCTCCACGTGGCTGGCCCAGAGACTACCCGCCTCCAAGACAGGACCATCCCACATGGAGAGACAGAGACAGAGAACGAGACCGTCTACATTACTCAGACCATGAGTACCCTCCTAGCAGAAGAATAGCATCTGACTGGACCCATACTGAGCCGCTCCCAAAACCTCATTACGACAGACGACCACCTCTGAGTCCGCCTCCTCCACCGCATCCTCCACCTCGTGGTGGCAGATGGGGACGACTATCAAGAGAGAGGAGCAGATCGCCGCCAGTGAGAGATGGTCCACCACAACCATTGAGAGGAGGCGGTCCACCGCTGCACAGAGATTACCGCCGTGATAGTTACTTCGACAGAGGAGGACGAGATGATCGACGTGGTGGCAGAGACAGAATGGGAAACTCTTACTGATGCAAAAACTGTGTATGTCTTGGGAATTCGGTTTAGACAGTTAAAAAATTTCCCGGAAAATCAAATGTGATCTTGTATTACACCTTAGATTATTTTTTCTAATTTTGAATGTTTAGCAAAACTTTTGTGCCTTCTGTGCAAAAAAACAAGAAGCAATATTGGTGCTCTTTCGTAGGTAAATTAGAGTTTCGGGCCGAATTCAAAAATATTCTTCTTCTTAAAAGGCCCTTTCGTTTAAGCTTCCGCTTGAGGTGGTGTTGCATTGTGTGAGTCACAAGTGGTCTGTATACGTGTCAGTTTCTAATTGGCTGAAATCTAAATGAACACATATTAAAGGAGTTTTTGGATATTTACTTGAGCGTAGATCGGACGGTGGGAAGAGAACAAAACCTAAAGCATTTATGAATTTACATCGTTGGATCATCGTATTAAACGAGATCCGTACGATGAGATTGCCACGCAAATCTAGCCGTTCAATATAATCCAGAAAATTGAAATTTCAAAACATGTTAGAGAGAGGGAGGAGGAGAGAAGAAGAAGAAGAGGAGGAACAAAACCGAAAGTATTTTGCTTTTAATTTTTGTTTTTAATTTCACCAAATTCCTCTGAGGGCTTCTTCTTCTTCTTCTTCTTCTTCTTCTTCAGCTGAACCCAATAGAACCCTAATTCTCATCTCTCGAAAAGCTTATCCCTTTTCTCTCTCTCTATACACGCGGATCAAATTCAAAGTCTGGAGTTTTTTTAACAGCCGCCGAATCGGTTTGTGATTTTCTCGCTCCGACGAGATTCGGATCTGGATTTTGTGAGCTGATTTTTGGGAATTTCTCGTTTTTTTCTTTCGAGGTGATATCAACTGTGGTGGAAAAAGGAAAATTTGTGGTTTTTTTTTTTTTGAAAAATTCGAGATTCGAAAATCTTTGAGATGGGTGAAGGCGGCGGAGGAGGCGAATTCCCGCCAAAAAAGGACGGTGTTGAAGAGGGGTTTCCGGCGAAGAATCCAGCGAGGCAGCTCGACTTCACTGGTGGCTCCGATGAACATTCACTGTCCAAAGCAGCGGCTGCTCCTACCGTCGTAGCTACGGCAGTGAAACCCATCGTTACCACCTCCATCCCTTCGACGATACGGCCAGGTATGACCGTAGCAATCGGTAAGGTACGACCGACGTTACCAGTGGTGACGACTCCAATTCCGCCGTCACAATCACAAATCCTTACCGCGCCAATCAGGCATCCGTAAGTATTTATCTATTGAGCTTTCTGTGATGAATCATTCAAACTTTTGGTTAGTGGGTTGGGAAATTATAGTCATGTCTAATCTTAAACTCAATTGAGTTTGTACAAGTTTGATTGGGGATGATGAAATTGGTTTTAAGTTTAATCCTTTTAGACTAATTGGTGAAACTAGTTTAAATGGTTTTGTGTCCCAAGGATTAAGCTTTTTAGAACTCGCATTCACCTTAACAAAGGTTTTATGATAATTTCAAAAAAAAAAAACTCTCTTTTTTTTTTGCAGAAAGCCGGAATCTCCAATAGCTAGACCAAGGCCTATAGGGGAAACTAGAGATGGAACCCCTCAGAAGAAGAAGCAGTGTAACTGTAAACACTCACGCTGCTTGAAACTGTAAGTCTTCCCATTCCTGTTTAGGGATTGTCATTCATCAAATTTTGTTATGTTGTAGTTTATTTAGCTTCCAGGTGACATGTTTGTATGATTGCATGTTCATATTTTTTCCTTTTTTCTGCTGCATGTCTATGAAACTCAAAGTCTTAACTTTTTGAGCTAACCAATTTTTGTTGTTAATTGTGGATTTGTACATAACAGTTTCTGATTCGGCTTTACTTTTTAACCTCAGTAAACTTACACTGTGAACTATCTTGTCAGGTACTGTGAATGCTTTGCATCCGGAACATATTGTGACGGTTGTAACTGTGTAAATTGTTTCAACAATGTTGATAATGAACCTGCAAGACGAGAAGCTGTGGAAGCAACTCTGGAGCGGAATCCATTTGCGTTCAGGCCTAAAATTGCTAGCAGTCCACATGGTGTGCGGGATAAAAGGGTATGCGGTTCAAGGCATATCAAAGTGACTGATAAAAGAAATAACATTTTCATTTGTGGGAAGACTTTGATGTGCTAGATTTATATCGCTGGAGAGTTCTTTAAGCTTCTGAGTTATGGCAGGATATTTAACTGTTGATTTGTCTTTGCAGGAGGACATTGGTGAAATTGTGTTGTTAGGGAAACATAACAAAGGATGCCACTGCAAGAAATCAGGATGCCTTAAAAAGTATTGTGAGTGCTTTCAAGCAAACATTCTTTGTTCCGAGAACTGCAAATGCTTGGATTGCAAGAACTTTGAAGGAAGTGAAGAGAGACAAGCTCTGTTTCACGGTGAACATGCCAACCACATGGCTTATCTCCAACAAGCAGCAAATGCAGCCATTACTGGAGCTGTTGGTTCCTCTGGCTTTGCTCCTTCCCCAGCACCTAAGAGAAGGAAAGGTCAAGAGATTTTGTTCAACCAAGCAACCAAAGATTCATCTAGACTTGGCCAGTTTCCTCAGGTACCAAGTTACCATTTTAGCATATATATGCGTTTTGGCATCCATATATGGAACTGAAAATATATATTTTTATGCTGTTGCTTACTGAAGTAAAATCTTTTTTTTTGTATTTAGGTAAATAGTGGAAGAACTAGCGGTCCAACGTCAGGCACATCTCCGTCACCTGTTTCTCGTGCTGGTGGCAATGCATCGTCAGCTCCATCAAAGTTTGTATATAGGTGAAATTTCTAGCGTCATAAGTTATTTAGTGATACAAGAGCTTCATAAAACTAACTTTTTATGTTGTGTGCTTTTTTAAGGTCCCTCTTAGCAGATATAATCCAACCACAGGATGTGAGAGCGCTTTGCTCTGTTTTGGTCGCTGTAGCTGGAGAAGCAGCAAAGACATTAACAGGTAAGACTTTAAGTGACAACTCTGTATTGCTGCGGTTTTTGATCTATATGTATATTATTCATTGATCTTCCTTTAAAAATTTCCCAGATCAAAGAAAGGAAAAAGAAAATCGAGTGGAAGATCAAACAGACACTTCTTTAGCTTCTTCTGCACAAGATTACTCCCAAAACAATAAAGATGCAGCTGATGTGGAGATGGTTGCAACTGATGGAAATCAAGCTGATAAATCTGGACCAGAGAATTCCAATTCAGATGGTGCCGATGCCTCTAAAGCAAAGCCGCTATCTCCAGCGACTTTGGCTTTGATGTGCGATGAACAAGACACTATCTTCATGGTTGCAGCAGCTTCACCTAATGGTTCAGTGGACCCCGGTGGCTGTGGAACAAACTCACAGGGCCAGTCAGAGATATATGCAGAACAAGAGAGAGTGGTATTAACCAAATTCAGAGATTGCCTTAGTCGACTTATCTCTTACTCAGAATTAAAAGGTAAAAATTTCGTGTTTCACACACATTCCATCAAAAAACTATCTTCCTAAAGTTAGTTAAGTTTGTTTGCAGAATCAAAGTGTTCATCTTTAGCAAGAATGCATCTACAGCCACCCGCCACCGTGACTGTGAAAACCGAGAATGGGATTCAGCAGCAAGTACCCATTGTGAATGGAGCTTCACGAACCACTTCTCAACCTACACTCAACAAACCGCAGCCCATGCAGCTGATGAACACAACATCAGCAGCAGCAGCAGCAACAAACACTCACCATCTTCATAAACCTCCAGCATCAGAGAAGAAAGATCCCTGAATCAAATAGATTATACTCTACTTAGGACAGAAAATAACTTACCAGAGAGAACACAAACAACAAGCAGAAATCTGCCTCACTACCGCCTTACTTTATAAGGTAATGCCATCATAATTTTTCTTTCTCACTGGCGGTTGTGCGGCTTCAGCGCATTGGCAGGTGATTAGAGAGAGTAATAGACACAAGCTTTTATTGTGTCGTTAAGCTTTCTTCTCGCTTTTCTCTTTCTTTTCTTATAAAGTCTCCTCTTTAAATCTCCTGAGGCTGGTGTAGATTTTGGAGAGCTTTGTTTCTTTACTACGAGGTTTTTTGTTAGTGTTCAGTATTACTTTTTCTGTTGATGGTTTAGCTGTGGAACATCCTTGTTTATTGTGTGATTATGATCTGAGATGTTTTGTCAATTAGCTTCTGTAGGATTTGAAAGTAATATATAATAAATCCCTAATTTAATAAAAGATGTAAATTTCTCTATATTTTCTTCCTGACTAGAACAGATCATAACACTATGAGGTTGATAAAGATAAGTTTATCAGCCCTTGGCAAATAATATATTTTCAAAACAGACGAACGTATATGAGAATGACATCACTACAAACATTTATTAAGAACATAAAAGTTGTTTATTTAAGTGTCTATAAGAAACAACTTAATAGCACTTTAACTTTGAAACAACAAGAGAGACTGATTTATTCTCATTTAGTGACTACTTTCTTCAGACTCTCCTCCAGTATACACTTGTTCAAACGCTTCACATTCGAGACCTCGAAGATTTCGATTCACTCTGCAGCCAAAAATCGGAATTTACTCATGAATAGAACGCTAAGGGCCGAAAATCAATAAATCGACATTAACCGGACTAGTACATCATCCATAAGCTTGGAAACATTTCCTTCATAGCTCTACTAATTACCATAAATTGTTTTTATTCTCATATTGTTAATCGATTAGTCAATAAGAGTACTTTGGTTGGTACTGTGTTCTCTTGCCAGTTGCCACATCATAAAATGTAAAAGAAAGTTAAGAGACTTTACCAAAAGCATTCCTGTCATTGCTCTTTCCTCAAGATACCTCGACGGTTTGAAAAAGCCACCATAAGTCTCTGACAATCTCTTGAGCCTTTCATATATGTACTTTGGTCCAACCATATCTGCCCAGAAAATAATTCCTCCGCTGCAACAAGTAAAAAAATGCTTACCATAAGAAATTATCATCACCAAACATTTCAGTGGCAAACAAAACAAAGGAACAAGTTTGTAATATTGTGAATGTTAGTTAATGACCAGAGACTCGACCAGATGAAAAAATGGATATTTGTTGGACGTGCAAATGCATAAGATTAGACCAGTGGCAAGGAATTTCCAGAATTTCACATAAAGCTCTCTTTTTCTTTACGGAGATTATAAGTTAGAATCCTCACCGGTAAGAAGGAAAACTCATTCCAAGGACAGACGCAATGTCCAAGTCTGAAGCTCGGATCACAACTCCTTCATCTAGGACCCGGCATGCCTCATTAACCACAGGGAATAAGATCATCTCTACAATTTCTTTTTCAGATACTGATATAGGCTGCAGATGAAGGACAAGACAGCATTAATTTATATGATACCAAAGCACTACGTATATTTCGTAAGACCTCTTCTTTTTTTTTACCTTCCCACCAGGCATGATATTGGTCAGTTTCCTCGATTCCTCAACAATTGAAAGCACTGATGGATCGGGTTTTGGTTTGCTTCCCTTTTCATATATATAGTATCCTCTCCCGTTGATTTTTCCTGAAGCCGCAAATGTTAAAAGTGGGCATATTAGGATTTTACAAAGGAAAGAGCATAACCATACCATTTCGCCCGCTCTTAAGCAGAAGCTCGGTCATTGGAGATCTAAACATGCGATCACCATAGACCTTGGCATATATCGGCCCAACTGCTAATCCAATCCCGTGTCCAGCCAAATCACCAAGCCTGAGAAATGAGTCACCCAAAAAGAAATAAAGCTTTCTTCAGTTGCTGAGATAGCCATACAGCAACACATACACACTGACACACATACGGAAACACACAAAGTGTAGGTAAGGACATAAAGAGGAAGAGAGTTACTGGAACGGGCCCAACGGCAAGCCGAAAGAGGTGATGACACTGTCGATTCTGAACAAGTCAACACCTAGATTGGCCAACATATGTGCAGCTTGTGTATATGGAAAGAATGTCCTATTCACAGCAAAGCCTATGCAGTTTCCAACCACCACGGGAACTTTCTTAATGGCCTTTCCAACCGCCATGAGATCCAGAATAACCTGAGCAGATGTATTCTTCGAACGAACAATCTCGAGAAGCGTCATCAGATGGGCCGGACTATAAAAAGACAACCATTTGTAAATTACATTAAAAATACGAAAAAGCATATAAATCTGGAGGCATTGGAAACACAGAATGACCTGAAGAAATGTGCACCAACAATGCGATCTTTTGAGTTAGTCTTTTCCCCAATCACGTCGAGGTCGATGGTAGATGTATTACTCGCCAAAATGCAATGGGGTGAACAGACCTTTTCAATTTCTTTAAATATGTTTTGTTTCAACTGAATGTTTTCAATCACTGCCTGAAAAATGATACCAGGAGCAAGGTCTTATAGTAAGAAGATATATATACTAGTTGACCCTCTCTTCTAACAATCTAGAATTGGATATACATGAAACCAAATAGAATGACAGACAACACCGAAGCAGATAACAGAAATTGAAGGCATACCTCTATGACCATGTCCACATCTTTGAATTCTGTGTAATCGATCACTCCCTTGAGCAAAGAGAGGGCCTTTCCTGCTTTATCTTGTGTCAGTTTCCCCCTAGATACCAAGCCCTTGATATTTGCTGTCACAAGAAATAACTAACTTTATTGCATTTACTGTAACAGGAATAGTAATAAATCATATAATCTATTATTCCATCATATGCTCTGGATGCTTCTTTGGGCTTAAAATAACTCACTGAAGTGTCCTTCAGTTTTCTAATTTCTTAAGGCTGCATACTACCATATATAACATTTTTTATTATGCAACCATTCATTTTTTATGAAGAACGATTTTGGGCTGGCTCAATGTGTAGACAACAGTTCAATTTTTGGTATGTGACCAAGATAGATACTTCTATAAAATACCAACTGGATATGTTATGGATTAGATAATAACCTTCAACTGATTTTATTCCCTTCATAAGGTACTCTGAATTTATTTCTTTGAGCAAAACTCTTATATTGCTAAGAAGTAGAGCCGTAGCGATGCCAGAACCCATCAGACCTCCACCAATAACTGCAACTTTTTTTATCGGCCTCGGTTTCAATCCAACGTCAGTTACATTAGGCACCTGAAAAGTGTTTTATATGATGCTCAGGATGAACATTGAATGTGGAAACTAGAAGTGCTAGGAGAAACAAACACAATGTTTTCCAATCTCACTTTTGATGTTGCACGTTGTGCGAAGAAAACATGAACAAGACCCTTTGCTGTGTCTGACAGTACTAGTTGCTTGAAAACTTCTGCTTCCTGCGAATCAAAGAGTTTATGTACATAGCCAACTAGAAAATTACCCCAAGTAATCAATGTAAGGAATGGATAGATTTTTGTGAAAAAAAAGCAGTCATGATACCCGAATTTAAAAAGTCGAATGAGCATCAACGAGCAGGAAAAGATATGTGTCAAAGCTATTGAAGAAAATCGGTAAAAGTGAGAAATACAGTAAACAGATACCTTAAGAACCCCACTATATCCTCCATGGACGATACCTTCTTCAATCACCTCAATGCAAGCATGGTGCTGAGGCATATTTGGGGCTATCTTCTTGGCTAGCTGTTTTGAATTCTTCAATATAGCACGAGCTTCAGATAAAGAACCAATTTTGTCGGTCCTGTGAAGTGAGCGCAAAAAGGGTTTACGTCTATCTGCAATGTCTAGAGCCCACTTTCTGGAAGTGCTCAACAATTCTCCAGGTGGCACCAAAGCATCAACGAGACCCAGATTCAGACCCTCCTCCGATGATATCGACTTCGAAAGCTACCAAAATACCAGAATATAGTTGAACAAATAATCAGCTGAGTGAGATTTTCACAACCTTGGTAACAAAACTGTTGGTAAATGTAAAAAACGCCATCCCTACCAGAATCATATCAGTTCCTTTTGCAAGGCCTACTAACCTTGGAAGACGTTGGGTTCCTTCATAGACACGGTTAGCTTTAATTATTTACCAAGCACTAGTGAAAGTATTCATTGATAAACAATAACCAGTCAACAAATGAATTTTGTAAACAAAGACCCAGCAGAACAAACAAATTCGTACCTCCAAAACCTGGAATAACTCCAAGTGTCAGTTCTGGTAAGCCTAGTTGAGCTTTCGGAGCAGCAACTCGAGCATGACACGCCTAAGAATTTTGAGTGACAGAAAAATAACCACAATAAGATAAGAATATTATAAGATACTTTAAAAAGTACAAGGGGAAATAAACTGAAAAGTCCCACCATTGCCAGTTCTAAACCACCACCAAGAGCTAACCCTTCAACTGCAGCGACAAGCGGCTTCCTCGAGTCTTTGATAACCAGAAAACAGCATCAACATCATATTGGAGAGAGTAAGAATAATTGAAAGCCATCTTGTAGAGAAACTTATCAACCTTGACAGAAAAGATAAATTTGGAACTAAGCTTAAGCTAAATACCTTCCATAAGGTTGCACACAAGATCAACGGATACTTCAGGAATAAGCGATATATCCCCTGCCAAGAAACGAGATTGACAAAACCCAGGAACCAATATGCTTCAATATATATACTTACAACAGAAGAAACTTTACCAGTCTTATGAACTTGCTGGAAGACATTAATGTCGAAACCACCAGAAAATCTTCCATTGTTTCCTGAAATGATTTAAGCATTCAAGCTCCTTAAGCAACAACAAACTAGGATAAGAAAAGGATTGAAATTTCAAACCCCTTCAGCATATTAGTTTACAATTCACAATCTCTAGCTACAAGATCGACAACAATCCTTCAAAACAAGAAAAATCTAAACAAAAGTAGCTCAATTTATGTTTTTTTTTTAATATACCGGTCAACACGATCGCCTTAACATCATTCCTCTGATTCGCGTCTCGAAACTTCTCCTTCAACCCAGAAATAACTGAGAATTCAACAACAAGATAAAAATCAGCTTAAAACAAAAGCAATTCCTGATAAAATCGTTAATGATCTAATCACAGAGAAGCTGAAAGAATTAAGCTTTATACTTGAACTGGCCAAAGAGTTAACAGGAGGATTAGAAATGGTGATCACAGCAACACCATCGTTTCCAACTTCCATCGTCACTCCAATCTTCTTCGCCATAGCTTAGGTTCTCTCTTTAATTTTGATGAGATTGAAAAATTAAAACTTTAGCTGCGTTCGGTGAGTGACAATATCAATATGGGATAAAGATCTGGTTTTGATAAAGTTGGGCCCTTTGATAAATCAGGAGTTAGCATTTGTAACGTGATCTCTTTCCTAACTTGTTGTTTCGTCATTTTCTTCATAAGGAACCAAATCTTCAATTCAACAAAGGCCGTATTGATATTTGTTGGGGAGGCCTATTCAGCAAATTTATATTGGACTACCGACTACATATGAATCCGATTGATATATAAATCGGTAAATTATTTTTAACCAGAGAAAATGTGATAAGCAACGGGGGTGACGAAATCAATACACTAATTGTGTCTTGATGACACATCAGCATTTTCAGTCATCCTCTATCTGCACATCAGCAAAAACTATTATCCAATCAGAACATTTTAATTAATACACATAAGCTAGATTTCTTGTGATGGGCTACAGATTTATTGTGATGGGCTACAGATTTTAAAGTATATGCTTACTTTGTAAAATGCAAAAATAATTAGAAAAATGACACTAGAAATATGACATCTCAATTAAAACATGTAACCAATAAAACTAAAATAATAAATACACATCATACTCAAATTTGCATATCAGTTTTTTACTTTTACTAAAATTTCATATATTTGTAATAGCTAGATTTGAGGTTAATTTAATATTTTAAAAATAATAATATAGTGTATTTATTAAAAGAACCAATTAATTTTAGTACAATTTAAACTAAGTCATATATAAATTCATACAATATAAGTGATTAATTTAATTTAGTTAGAGTTGAAGTCTATTTGATGTTTTAAAAAATAATATAGTGTACTCAATTTAACTATTTGATTATTTTTACTACAAATTGAACCAAGAATATACAATTTCTTTTTAAAAAATAAAAATAAATCATATATACAATTTAAACATTAAATTAATAAAATATTTGAAAATAATTATTAAACAAATATTATTAGAAAATATACGCAATATAGAGCGGATTTTTATCTTCTTTTGAAAATCTATCTCAAGACATAAATCTATTGAAAATCACGCTGAAATACTAATTTGAGCTCAAATTAGCATCTCACTCTCTTATATGCAAATATTAAAGTTGAAAATTCTCCAATGTGAGATTGTTGGTGAGAAGCAATATTTCAACAAATTCAAAACTCCATAGGATACTCTTTGGGAACGAATCGAAGATGTATTTTGGAAAGACCAAAAACGTATAGCAAAGATAGAAAAGACAACGACTCAGACATCACACAATTAGATTGTTGTACATAAGAGTCGGAGATTTTGTAATGACCAGCAATTGTCTGAACTACAGTGGGATCCAATATGTGAGTTGATTATGTGAATCAAAACGTTGTTAGAATTTTATATCATTGAATTTTTTTGGAATATGCTCACCAAAGTTGTTGTAAAAAAGATTCAAGCTTTTTTGTTGGCACGGTTGATAAAAGAGTCAAGATAAATCTGGAAATATTGTTTTTTGATATATTGTAGGAGTAAAAAATAATAATATTTGACTTTGGATTGAACTGACGATGTTGTTGTAAGACAGACCAATGATTCAGAGTTTGTTGATCTTAATAAATTATTTTTTTGGTAAATTTTTAATGAAGTTATTGTAAGAGAATCATTGAAATATGATTATGGTATTTAGGAAAAAAATTTTCACAGATGATTCCGATTAAGCATATGAAAATATTTTTAAGTGACTTAAGCTCAAAGGAAGAAGAAAAAGAGAGATTGAGTTCTGAACGAATAAATTTACAGATATATTGAGAAGATAGGGAAGGAGATACAAGAGAGGTAAAATTATTGAAAAATAATTTCAAAGAGGCTTTAACCGGAAAAAATAATCATGGAGGTTTTTTTATTAGAAAAATAATAATTTGTAGTATATTTGTTTATGTGTTTTTTTAAAAACAAAAAAAATATATTTTTTTACTAAAACAAAATATATTAATTTATTAAATAAAAAATAAATAATATGAATAAAGTCCTGCTGCGTAGCGCGAGTATATAACTAGTATTTACAAAAACATAAAAAATAACGATAAAAGATACTGTAACAAATATTTAGAAAACATAAAAAGCAAAAACAAATACTTAGAAATCATAAGAAATAACGGTAACAAATAACATAATAAATTTATTTATGAGAATATAGATTTTGGTACAGTTTACCCAAATATTTGAATCTTTCTATTTTTTTCAAATCTATTTAGAACTTATTATAACAAATAACACAAAATTTTAACTAATATTTAAAAATTAATAAATGAATAATATATGACTTTAAAAATAAAAATAAAAATAAAAAATCCAGTAACACATGATTTTACTTTAAATTTTTGAATTATTTAAAACTCATAAACCAGATATAATATTTGGTTTTCTTAATACAGTTTGTGATTTACGGGCCAATAGTGGACTATACCGACTAGTATTTTGAGCCAATTATGGGCCCATCTTGTTTAGACGGATTACAACTTTCTTTTTAAAAAGTGATTTTGTCACAGCAAAAAAAAAAAAAAAAATTGACAAGGAAATAAAGGAAAATATTCAAAACTAAAAAGAATAAAACTTAACCCTATACTACTACAAATTCAGACAATTTTGATATTATAAAACAACTATTGTAACCATTATTCCAGCAAATCTAAACCCGAACAAAACCAAGGATAGACAAATGTTGTTGGTTTGAAAATGTACCATGACAAAAAAAAAAAACCTAGGATCATTCCCCGAAGGGAGCTATAATGTACCATGACAAAAAAAATATATACTGTTTAATTATATGAAAAGATCCACTAACATTTGTTGGTTTGAAAATTTAGTTTTGTATATTCAGTAACTAGCTTAGGATCAAGCCTAATGATTTAACCTATAGTCTATAGTATGTGAATATGTTTTGATATGAGGACAAAATAGCATTGAAGAGGTGAAATAAGTGAACTACAAGAAAGGCCCAACGAACAACTATCTCACTGGCTTCAGCTGTCATCCTTAATATCGCAGAGATGCATAATGCCTTGGATAGAATAATATTGTTACTGATCGATCTCTCGTGATCATTTAATTTTCAGTGCCAATTAATATTCCAGGTTTTAGGGTGTATAGTTCAGTATCATTTATGAATAACTTAGATATCTCAAGCTCTTTCAACAAGATTTGGAGCATGTATTATATACCCAAGTCCGGGTGCCTATCGAGTATTGCCCAATGAGTTAAAAATAAGACAATCGCTTCGAATCCTAGTAAAATTACAAAACCAATAGTTACGTTTTACTACTTTTTTTCATGAAAAGGTTTGAACTGCAAAGAAAAATAAACTTCAAAAAAAACCATTTCATCTTCTTCTCATTTATAAATACATAAAACTCTACTTTTGTATATAATATTGGAATTAAGTAACATTTAAAGTTGCTATAACAGTCAACGTTTAATATACGTTCACGATTCTTATTTTGCTTAGAAGTAAGAATCTATACTAAAGAAAAAAGAAGCATATATACTAAATACATCTATTCGACTACTGTAAAACTCAAAAAAAAAAAAAGATCACGAGTCTTGCCTACTACCCAAAACACATCAGATCTGTTTTCCTCATCTTCTTCCTTGCCATTTTCTTAAGAAGCGCAACACCAATTAACTATTCGTACATTGCTTCTTCCCACAGGGTTATACTCCCAACTTATACTCAAATTTTGTATTAATGTCACGCAGCATCATTTTTCGAGAAATATTAATTTATGGATTTAAAGTTTTTTTTTTTTATCTCCATATTAATCGTATTGTCTTCCAACCTGTCAATTCAATGCATTTACATGCTCTACTAACTTCGTCCTTTGGGCGCAGCCACATGCTCTGCATGCTCTCATTTATTGCACTTGTATTGTATACATATATGTACATTCATAAGCTACTATTGTACTTACATTTTCGGTTTATTCCTATAATTTGAGTCAATAGTTATTTTTTTTGTTAAAGTAAATACGAAAGGTTAGAGTTTTGGTTTATGAATTATTCGTTCTTATAATACTTTTAAGCATTTTAATTTGAGATTTAATCTGCATGTTTAATAATAAAACGACGCATAAATACGTTTGTAGTATATGAATATAGAGAACCATATGAATATAGAAAACCCTTTGATGGGTAAATTCCTATGAGCGCCATTTTTTACTTTACCAAAAATAATGAGACAAGAAAGTTAATCTAAACCCTAGGTTTTTTAATATTTTCAAAAACAAATACGTTCAAAATTGCATGAAAAACTTTTCGACCACTATCTATCGATCTGTTGAATTGATCTCATACTCTCCGGTCCATTTTGAAACCTTACCAAGAATCCATCGTCGTCGGATTGGAGTATCCCAAGAATTAATCCATATGCCATAAATTTACCGAATAGATTTATGGACATATAGAAGATGTCATGAACATTACAACAACATGCATATATCATGTCAAAGTTTACTTTCTAACTAATTTGATAGCCATCAAGTATATAAAAAATTGAGTTTATTCAGGTGAGTTACAACAAAACAAAAAAAAATGAATTTTATTTTACCGTATACATAAGGGAAGTAGAATGTAACTGTACACGTGGAAGGATTTGCATCGAACATATAAGAGATGAGATGGTCCAACATTTATTTACAACTTGTCCATCTGTCATTCTATAACCTAATTTTAACCCCTTCACTTTCCTATATAAACCTCCCCAAGTACCAGACACTCTTCACTACTCTCTCCACGAAACAAAAACAATAATAGAGTTAAGTTATAAAAAAAGAGTAAGGAAGAGATGGCAATAAGGTTTTTAGCTGTGGTCCTCGTTGCTCTCATGGTGACTCAAGCCGTGACCGCAACAAGACCGGCTCCAACCAAGAATGTCGGAGCTGGTCTTGACGACCAAAAGAACTTTGTGGCGTTCGCTGGCGTCGGTGGAGCTGCTGGAGTTGGTGGAGTCGGTGGTATCGGAACTGGTCTTGGTGGTGTCGCGGGTGGAGTCGGTGGTGTCGCTGGAGTTTTACCTGTAGGTGGCGTTGGTGGCGGAATTGGTGGTTTAGGCGGTGGTGTAGGTGGACTAGGCGGTGTAGGTGGTCTAGGAGGTGGTTCAGGTCTAGGTGGTGGTTCAGGTCTTGGTGGTGGAGTAGGTGGAATTGGTGGTGACCCTGGTCTTGGTGGTGGTATAGGTGGACTCGGCGGTGCAGGTGGTCTAGGCGGTGTTGGTGGTTTGGGTGGTGGAAGCGATTGCGGTGGTGTAATTCCTCACCATTGATGTTAAACGTTTTTTTTTTTTGTTGTCTCTATAAACCAAATATCGGTCGAAAGGTTCATATATAATTATTATGTTTTAAGCTCTTTTATCGATGTTTATGTTTAGGTCTTTGTTTATTTTCTATATATGTTACTTTTTGGTTATGCTGTTTGTTATCAATTACTTGTGAGAACCTTGTGCTATCAATAAATAGTGTATTTATTTCGTATTACTTGCTCAGTTGCTTGTGCTTCAAGATATTGAAATAGTTGCAATTTGCATGCAGCGATATATCAAACTCAATCTTATCTGTTGAAGTTGTCAGAGAAAAAGAAAATCTTGTTTCATCGTGACATGTAAAGAAAAACAGATTAATTTGTAGATTAACCAAACACCATTGTGAACGATATTTGTTTTTGTCAAATATCAACCATTATAATCGAGATTAGGTTTACAAAATTAATCATATATATACGTGAAAGTGTTATATTTAAGCAGTTAAATACATGTTTTGGACAGTGTACAACAAAACATTGTTAAACTTTTTTGTATTTCTTCTGGACCAAATCTTACTGAATTTTATACAAACAGTTTTACTGATTTAAAAAAGAAAGTGTATTAACTGAGACAATACTGTTTCAATACTGTATCAACAGGGTATCAGTGCATTCTCAATGCTTATGGGTAACAATATTTTAAATAAAACATAAATATTTAATTAAATTAGTTAATATTAATAATAATTGACCAATAGACTTTTGATAAATGTATTAAAAGTTTCTTCGTAAAAAACTCTTCTATTTTTATCTAATTTTTTTAAAAAATTATTATTATTTTATTAGGGGTTTGTAAACAAGAAGCTCTCGTAGAGACTCTCCAATTTTGTTGGTGTAGTATCATATTATGCGATAAATGTAGTATAATTAATGTATTGGTTTATCTGTTGTGTATTAATATATTATATACAGACTGTATATAATACATATAATATAGTATATAGACATGTTGACAAAGAAAATCTGATACATACATATAATGTAAATTTAGAAGTATTAGTTTATTGTCTGTTTTTGAAAAACAAATAAGGACCTATTTTAAATTGTAAAGAGCTTATAGAATTTTCATTTTCATTCAAACAAAAGTCTCTTGAGGTTTTCTTCAAAGATAGCAATTATTTAAAGTAGAACGAAATATGGAAACAAAATTTAGATAGAATAAACCTTTTTCTGAACATTGTCACAGGAAATTGATTTTTTTCTCACATTTTTTTTTTAATCAACTAAGACGACCTCTGTTAAAGTAGGCACGGTTCTTTATGTAACCATTGCTATTATTTCAATGAGTGAACAAAATATAGTTACAACCCCCAATAGGTAATTGTGTAGTATATAGTTAGACTCAACGAACGAAATACACTTACTACCACCATAACGATTAAGTAAATTTTAATGTTTCTCCAATGGAAGTGCACCAAAATTCACATTTTCAGAAAAATAAAATCACTTTGTAAGACAGGAGACTTTTTTTTTTTTTAATCACAAAAAGAACGATGTAGTTTCGTCAATCATCAAAGTCTATTATGGACCAACAAATTTGGATACATATATATTTTTACAAAAAGTAAGAACTATCTTTTAAAAATATCTTCGTCATATAATTTCCACAATATATATTGCCATTCTTACTATATGGTTTAACATTTTAACAAAATCGTTGGACCAGCTCAACCACTTGAACAGCCGGGAGACGGAACGTTAGTTACCGCGTCACAACCAGTTATTTTCTGAAGTAAATATAAACTTAAAGTTGATATCAGAGCGTTTGGTTATAGCATTTACAATTGGCATTAACTATCTACACCGGTCTATGATTATTGTATGCGGTCTCTCTCGGCCTTTAAAAGGACCCAACATATGCCCCAGATTTTCGGCAAAGCAACAAACATAGTTAACTTAAAATATTACATAGTTTCTGTTTCTTGTTTTAATCTAAATTTACCGTTCTTGACTATGGCAAAGTGGTTTTTCACTATCTTCTTGGTTTTTGCCCTAGCATCAGATTTAGCTTGTAACGCAAGAAACCTCCCAGGAGGCCTCTCTGACCAGAAGAACTACCTCGGTTATGCTGGTGGATATTCTGGCGTTGGAGACAATGGTCTTCCGTTCGGTGGCGTTGGCGGAGGTGTGTCTGGTCCTGGAGGTAATCTTGGTTTTGGAGGACTTGGCGGTGTTGGTGGGGGTTTAGGCGGTGGTTTGGGCGGTGGACCAGGTAGTGGATTAGGCGGGGGCTTAGGCGGTGGACTAGGCGGTGGATTAGGAGGTGGAAGTGGCATTGGTGCAGGAGCCGGTGGAGGAAGTACCGGAGGACTTCATTTCCCTTGAGTTGTTACTTTGGTTTTCAGGTTTCTTACGGTCCTTGAGCTAGGTCTAGCTTAAGATGATGTCATCAGAATAATTTATCATATCTTTGTAGGGTTGGACTTTCGGATTATCATTTGCTGTTTAACTTGCGTCTTGAGTTACTATGGTGTCTTTGAATCAGTCTCGTGTCTTGTATTGTCATGGCTTGGTCCATTTTCAAATTCTACTTTTGACTTTTTTTTGTGTTTCACTAAATGAGTTCATGTCAACATCTATGATTACTTTTTCGTTATTATTATAGCTCTATTTATAGACTTTATAATAACTATATAAATATATATATGTATGTGTGTGTGTTTGGAACGTACCTGGAGGCTCGAGTGCTTTAAAGTTCTACTAAATATAAAGGAAATAAATATGATAAAAAAAAACGAGTAAACTAAAAACAAACTAAAACTTTTTTAATGATATACAAGGCAAACAAAAACAATATACAGTATTTATCAGAATGTTCAGTGTTAACTCACTTACATAGCATTTTTAACTTCAAAAGTTCATCCGGTTAAGTAATTTTAACTTCAAAAGTTCCGGTTAAGTATAAATTAGCCATCAATAACTCAAAAGGTGCTAACGTGGTTAGGTGAAAATATTAAAGTCGTAATAAGTGAGTTCCAATTTACAAGGGAACCTGACAAAAAAAACAAAAAACAAACAGTCAAACTTTATATTTATTACAGAACATTGCAATTTAAAATACTGTTCGAGAGGTAGGTTTTGTGCATTTACTCCTCTTTCACTTTCTCTCGGACACCATAGACCCTGGGTCAGGTGAAAATTAACTCTTGGATATCTCTTTTTAATTATTCCTCATATACTGTATATAATTCTAACCAATCAAAATCATAGAGAAACTACGATTTTATATGATTTAACATACTTTTACAAATTTATCAGGAAACAATTCAAGGTTCCATATACATTCACGTACGAAAACGTGTGTGTAAACCTGGATTTTAAAACCCAAAGTAAATTGCCACGCCTAGAGATATCAAAATAGTTCTCTTCAAAAGGTAGTATGATTTTTAGTATATTGCTTTTCAAGGGAAAAAAAAAACTGCTTTCCTCACGAGTCATAACGTTGGTTAAATTAGGAGTTATTAAACCGGTCCGGTTATGTTAATTGAATTAGTTTTGTTTGAAACAGAGGGTACGTGTTCCAGACGACTCATATACACGAAAACACGAAGCAAATATGTGTCATTTCTTTGGGGCAAAGATAGACAACACAACACTGTCTCGATCTCAATTTCTTATGGGTCGTACAAGACAACGATTTGTTTCTTTATATATAACCTACCTCCTAAGGGTTTCAGATTGATCTCGAGGGTAGTGCATGATCATTTTTAAGGGTGTCAAAATAGGTAAACCAACTCATAATCCAATGAGTTGATCCAACTCAATTAATAAATAGTTTGGATCAAACCATAACTCATTTAAATTAATGGATTAATGGGTTAAATAAGTTACCCATAGAATTAAATGAATGTATGACATGTTTCAATCTAAAACTCCCTCTTTTACTCGTAAATCAAAACTGTAAATCAAAATTGTAAATCAAAACTGTATGTGACAAACATTTTCAATTTCTAGTATTTTTTTTTGTAATTGTAATCTTCCTAATTATACAATTTAATTATACAATTTCCAGCTAATTGTCCAATTTCTACCTTTTGTGTGACCAAACAGATGAGCGTAATTTAGTAAGTTAAATGGACACATATGCAAATCGACAAAATCGACATTCGCAGCTCTCAAGCAAATCGACAGAAGAATCGAAGAGGAAAAAAGATTGTTTTTTCACATAGAGCAGCAACTGGAATAGCTCGGAGGTTGCAGAAGGTAATCACACCGATTAGAGAGAAGATACCGTAGACGAGTATTGAGCAGTACATTGTACGCACGCGACGGAGGCCATGGCGATAGAAGTAGCGGCGAAGTATCTCCGGGTGAAATTAGAGTCGAGGAATCTGATTCTCCCGCCTTCGATGGGATCAATTTCTTCTCTAGACTTGCAACTACAAACATGATTTCCATTGCAAATTAACCTTCATCAATTCATTTTCTTCGTTGCAAACTATGTTCATATAATGGAGTTAATATATTTTTTTCGTTAAAAGTTTTGCATCCATAAAATTATATAAACTAACAGTTTATAGAAATTATATTTTGTATCCATTTTGTTTAATATATTCTAACACCCATAAACATAAATCCTAAACAGGTGATATAGAAGGTTTTACAAAACAAGCACATATCTCTTTTATGGAGTCCGGATACCATTTGATGCATTTTCCGCCTAGAAATTGTGATTCAATGCATCTTTGATTGCAGTCCCGAATCTGCTTACAAGGACCTATGGGAATTAGCTTACTCCTATCTTCAGCTTCCGCAAGATCTGAGTTTATATTTTGGAAACAAATTAGTAACTTATATAAAAACATATATAGAGAATCACATTAAAACATAGAACTCTTTTGATTTGTGACAACTTACGATACATAAATATCCCAATGTCTTGTGACAAAAAAAAAAAATGTATGTGATTGGTTCAACTATTATAAATACTAATAGAGAAATAATATAATGTCATATATAAAATCTATAAATTACAATCTAATTTTCCATACATGGAATCAAGAGAGCCGCCAAGCACAAAAACACAAAGAACAAGCATTTGTTTGATGAAGTCATTTTGGTTCTGTTTTGATTTGCTTTGTGTTTTTTTTTTCTTTTTTGTGTTTGCTTATAAAATCGAATAGTTCAAATCTTTCACTATATAGTTATAGAGTAGTTTCCCATAATTTCTCAGAATATATGGAGTAATGTTTATTAATATACTATACTCGGTAGGATATGTTGTTGACTCAGAGTCATACTATTAGCTTTGATTACTTGTTATGGACTTACTTATTGTTTTAATATATTTTTTCTGGTCAACTACTTTTTGTTTTGTGATAATATTTAAATTGGCAATTTTTTCCTTAGCTAAGTAGTTTATGAAGAGACAAAACTGAATACGGAGTATATATTTTGGAAAAGATTATTGCAAATAAAGAGTATTAAATTTCGTTATTTTGTTATTGGACTCAACGACTTTAATATATTTATTATTAATTTCAGTAATGTATACTCCCTCCGTTTCACAAA
Organism: Crucihimalaya himalaica; assembly: GCA_004349715.1. NCBI lineage: Eukaryota > Viridiplantae > Streptophyta > Magnoliopsida > Brassicales > Brassicaceae > Crucihimalaya > Crucihimalaya himalaica. The sequence continues at coordinate 3,818,583 of SMJT01000006.1, read as the reverse complement.
GAATGTCGTTTTAAGGTTTTATTTTTGTTTTATAAAGAGTGTCGTTTTGTATTTTCAATGCAGATGTTTGGTAAATTTTTCAGTTTTGTCCCTACTATTTTAATGTATTGACCAATGAAAAAAATCGTGTAATTAATTAATAGAGGGTAAAATAGAAATTTTAAAAGTTTTCTTAATATATGTGCAAAAACCTTAAAAGACACTCTTTGTGAAACAGAACACAAAGGAGTACTATATAACGTAAAAGGCTAAATAGTACTTTTATATAGTTAACCAAAAGGGTGCCAAAAAAAAAAAATACTTAACTACAATGAGGTTCATGAAATACAATATTATTAGAAATAAATACCCAATCGACCATGCTGAAATCCTAAAAACAGTACTTTAACGTATTTATTAATTTTATACATTTAATTTTGTTGATTATAGATTCAAACTATACCCAGTAATAACAAATCTTCAACTTAAGATTTTTAAAAATTAATTCACCATTTTTCTACATCATAATAATAAATTTAAAAATAATAGCTAAACCACAATCTAAATTATAGTTTCTTTTTCTTTTTTATTTAATGTTACTTACATCTAGTTTGATCATGACATGTGACAAACTTTTCAGCTTCAATTCTAATTAACCTGCGATCACATAAATGATTGACAGCATGACTCTTCATTAATGCAATGCAATAACATCAAAATTTAATTTAACGTCAATTACCGTTTCACTCTTCCATTATAAAAAGAAAGCATAACAAAATCAATTCGTCCTAAAAGTTTCTATCAGATAAAGAAGTATGAATCACATCAAACAATTTCTCTTGGCAATCTACATTTCTCTAGCCCTAACAACGTGTCAAGATCATGTCTTAGCCGGAAGAGCCACGACGAGAGACATCATAGTCCCGAAGATTTCTGATTGGCAAGTCACGGTGGTTAACGGTTTGACCACTAGTGAAACTCTATTCATCCATTGTAAATCTAAGGAAGATGATCTAGGTGAAATTAGTCTTAGGTTTAGAGATAGATTTTCTTGGAACTTCGGAGAAAATATGCTTCACTCAACTTTGTTTTGGTGCTATATGAGCAAAGATGATGGTCATATGAATGTAAACGTGTTTTGGGATGATGTTATTTTGTTCCATAGATGCGGTTGGAAGAATTGCGTTTGGACCGCAAAGATTGATGGTCTTTATCTTTGGAATTCTGCGAGCGGTGAAGATGTATTATCCGAGAAATGGGAAGTTGGATGGTGAAGACATATTTATTTTTGTAGTTTCAATAATTTTCTTATTATATGTACGTATCTTGTTGATTTTGGCAGAAAACAAAAAAAAATTAAAGAACTAATTTCTTTTATTATTATAAAATTCTCTCTTATTTGTCTATTTTTCATCAATGATAAATTTATCTTTTAGTCACTTATATACAAGTCGATTAATTACTAGATTAATGTAATGAGATAAATTCATTGAGTAAACAAATGATCAGTAATTAAATTAAACAAAAAATAAATAAACGATCAACTTAATCCAAAGTGTTTTTATTGTTACTCCGGATCCGGATCAATACCACCCCGACGAAATAGTTCAACCTCATTTCTTCTCCATAATTATAAACTTTAAATACACAAACTTACGTTAGGTGAAGAAAATCATGATTTTTTCCTGTTTATGATATTTTACTTATCTATTTTTTCAAAGAGCTTAACAATTATTATAAATATCAAAGTAATAGAAGTAAATGAATATATGTTGGTCATTTGTTTGTGCAATCGACTAATGTGTGATATAAATTTTGACAAAAAGGTGAAATTGTAAATATATGGATGTCATGCAAATTGGATAATAAAAAATGAACAATGGTTAGACTTCGTGACTTCATTTGACACTCGGTACTTACGATGGAGTGGCGTCATTCCAAAATATTAGGAAAATATAATGAATTTTCCAAGTAATTGGGATTCACCAAGATTCAATTCATTGTTGGAGCGGATAGATCCTTTAGAGTTTATTTGCATATAATCCACATTAAAGAAAATCAAACAATGTAGACTGAACATTATATAGTAACTATTTTGATATTTACGGAGTTACTTTAAGGGCCATGGTTAATCTCAATCTTTTATATTAGTATTTACTATTTAGTGTATCATAATTTGATTAGTCATTGGTCAACAAAACTTTTTTTTTTTCAACTAAAATTTATATTAAAATGAATAATGTTTGTACAGGAAAGAAGCCAACCAACATAGAGGTTTAGCAAAAAAAAAAAAATTAGAGTTATAAGAATAAGTTTCACGACGTAATCGATCGGCAACGACATTTCTGTTTCTGTTTACATGCTCCCATGAAGACATTGATAATTTTTCCATTCTATAACGAATGTCATAAATAGAACAAACATATTCTTAATTATTTTATGGAAATTATTTATTTTATTATTAAACTCAGTCAAACGTTATACCAGACTGTCAAAACCATATGGACACTTTAATTTTGGTCAATGGTTAAATTAGTTAAATATTTAAATATCTATTACTTTTGTTTGGTTTAGACAACCGATAACACATTTATAATCACTATTCACCTCACTAAAACATACTACTGTATATGTCACTTTCTAATCTTCAAAGGTTTTCTTAAATATCATAAAACAAAGTCAAAACATTAAATATATGGACAAATATATTCGTTCATATGTTGTATGTCTTATATATAAAGCATTGTAACAAATATATATATTTCATACTCGTAACAAAGTTTATTACATTTGAGAAAAAATTTAAAGTATGGGGAAATATTTGCTAAGTTTTTTTATTATCCTCATTTCCTTTGATTCTATAAATTCTAACTTGTTTCCTCCTCTCTTTAGAAAATTTAATGTCGAAATTGTAAATCAGCTTGAATTTCACAAGAAACTGAAGGTTCATTGCAAGAGCAAATCTCACGATTTTCCAATAACTTATCTTAATATTGGCGAAAGTTTTCAATTTAAATTTTTTATCTATCCAAAAACTCTATACTGGTGTAATTTATGGCAGGTAAGATACTCATTTTAAACTTTTATATACAGTATTTCTCTACATACTTTCATGTACAAGAATTAGGGAACAACATTCGTTTGTCTTTTTATTGAAGAATTTGATGGAATAAAACATTTTTCTTGATTTTTTTTGTCCAATCCAAAAAACTTATTGTCTTATATAATATTACATATGGTGATTAACAAGTTGACTAGATTTTATAAACGACATCTAATTTTCGTTTGATTTATTGCATTTCATAGTAGTATATAATATGCTCAGTGGATTAAATATTTTTGTTTAATCTATTTTTATTCAGAATAATTTAACTATGCACTCTCCCTGCTCACCCTAATATATACTTGATTGTACCAAAGAACCAATCATTTTTTTTTTTTTTGTGTGTTTCAGGGACCAAATTATAAACATCATCTGGTTTTTGATGTGTTTCATGCGGACAAATTTTTTATAAATGGTGTATGTAATGGAATGCACCCTAATGCATGTAGATGGACTGCAAAAGAATTAGGAGTCTATGTCCGCCACGGAATATATCTTGCAGATCATTTCAAGTATAGATGGGATGCTCCAACCAATCAAAGAGAAATCACTCCGATTAGTGCACCTACTAGTGAATCAGACTTTGATTCTTAGATCTAATAAAATTCTAAAGATTAATTAAATCATGATGTTATTGTCTTGATACCAATATATCATGTAATAAGAGAATAATGATAAAAAGATGATTTGTTGGTTTAAGCTAGGAGCCCAACTTCTATTTGTGCACAATGTTTAAATTAGGCAAAATTCTCAAATATTAAAAATTAAGTAAAACTGAATATAAAAGGGCGAAAATCTCGGTACAAGAGGGGAAACAAAGGAACCTCTAGAAACTTAAAGATATTAGTTATTTTTTTAGACTGAAGTAACCAAACTATTTGAAAAGCTGATATATTTCGCGTATTTTTGATAAAAAGTAACCAAACCAAACAAAACCTAAAAAAATTTGGATTTTAAGCTAGTATTTCATTCAAAAAGCTGAAATAAATCAAAAACCGAAATTAAACCAAAATTTTAAAATATCTACTGAATCCTTATCCCAATTAAACTCTATAACTAAAAGAACATCCATAGGTCCAACTCTTTCTTTTTTCCAGCCAACCCAATTCATTTTTAAAATCATCACTAACAGAGCACACATTTTCTTATGTAAATTATTCATTTTTTTTACGACATTTTTATTATTATTTAAATCAATCAAAATGTTGCACTGGTTGGTCAAAACTCAAAACCATATGGACATGTAGACTTATCATGATATATATACACTAGTTATTAACTTATTATGATATTAACGGAGATTTATGTATTTTTATTTATGTTACTTTAAGGGTCATGGGTCAATCTTTTAAATTAGTATCATAGTAATTAGAATATCATAATTTTATTAATTATGGGTCATTGGTCAACCGAACTCATTTATCATCACAAACAAACAGAGCACACATATTATTATTTTATGTAAATTATTTATTTTATTATTTAAATCAATCAAATGTTACACTGGACGGTCAAAATCATATGGATTTTGGTCAAATTGGTTAAAACACAGAGTCTATTACTATATTTGGGTTAAGACAACCGTTAACAAGTTTATTATTACCATATCGTCAGATATATTACTTCAAATATGTGTTACCACGAGCCTGTATGTCCATATCCTTAATTGTAAGTTTACTATTTTTAATTGTAAGGTATTCTTTAATATCATAAAACAAAGTCAAAACATGAAATATATGGATATTATACGTGTGAGTGTACGTATATAATATACGGTATATTGATATAAAAGACATTGTTAGACATTTATACATTCATACTCATAACGAAAAGTTTATTACATTTGAGAAAGATTTAAAAAATGGGAAAATATTTGATAAGTTTTTTTCTTATCCTTTTTTCCTTTGATTTTATAAACTCTTTTTACTTGCCTCCTATTTTCAAAAATTTCAATGTCGAAATTGTAAATCGGCGTGAGTTTCACAAGAAACTGAAAATTCATTGCCACAGCAATAAGCACGATCTTCCAGTTACCACTCTTAATATCGGCGAAAGTTTTCAGTTTAGATTTGTGATTTATCCAAAAACTCATTATTGGTGCTATTTATCGCAGGTAATAAATACATTAAGTTTTTATACACTTCTCTAAATATTTTCATGTACAAGAATTAGGGATGAACATTTGCTTCTTTTGTTAATGAAAAATTCGATGGAATAAAACCTTTATAAAATTTATGGATCAATCCAAAAATTATTATCGTATATAATATTACACTTTTTTGGAGATAACAAGTCCTAGATTTTAAACGACATCAACTTTTTATTGATTTATTGTAATTCATGTTGCATGACCTGCTAAATTGATTGAAAATTTTGGTTTAATATATTCTGATTCATTATTCAACTATTCACTCGAAGGGTATAATTAGTTGACGTAATTGAAAGAAGCTGAATGAATATTCAACTAATATTTTATTATTTGAAATGAATAAAGTTAAAAAATTGATTTAACTCATTAAACTAAAAAATTGAAAAAATGAACAAATAAAAAAAGAAAATTTTCAATTCGTTCAACTACTATTACGTAGAATTTTTTTATTTTTTTAAACTTAATATTTTCCAATAAATGATACAACCATTTGCACCCAAAAATATATATTAATCAGTCAATTTATATTTTTGTGTTTCAGGGACCAAATTACAAACACCATGCGGTTTTTGATGTGTTTCGTCTAGACAAAGATTTTATAGATATTACATGTAGTGGAGTAGAGCCTGATGTGTGTAGATGGACCGCCAAAGAAGAAGGAATCTATGTCCGCAATAAATATATAGGAGAATATTTCATGTATAGATGGGATGCTCCAAGCAAACAACGAGAAATTACTCCAGTTGGTCCACCTGCAAGTGAATCTGAATTTGATTCATAGATCTTATACTAATTTTATCATCATGTAACGATGAAAAATAAAATAAAATAATAAATTTCAATTCAATTAAGAGCTCAACATATATTTGGGCCTAATACTTATATTTCGGCCCAATATATAAACATAGAAAACATTTCTTCCTCCCAAAGCCAAAAAAAAAAAATCTCAGTACAAGAGAGAAACATAGTAACCTCAAGAAACTCAGAAATCGAGAGAGAAGAAAATCATGGGGCAAGGACCATCCGGAGGATTGAATCGGCAAGGAGATCGGAAACCTGATGGTGGAGATAAGAAAGAGAAGAAGTTTGAGCCGGCGGCACCTCCGGCTCGTGTTGGGAGGAAGCAACGTAAGCAGAAAGGGCCTGAGGCGGCGGCTAGACTTCCGACTGTGACTCCGTCTACTAAGTGTAAGCTCCGGTTACTGAAATTGGAGCGGATTAAGGATTATTTGTTGATGGAGGAAGAGTTTGTTGCTAATCAAGAGAGGTTGAAACCTCAGGAAGAGAAAGCTGAGGAAGATAGATCTAAGGTTGATGATCTTCGTGGGACGCCTATGAGTGTTGGGAATTTGGAAGAGTTGATTGATGAGAATCACGCAATTGTGTCTTCTTCTGTTGGACCTGAGTACTATGTTGGGATTTTGTCGTTCGTTGATAAAGATCAGCTTGAACCTGGATGCTCAATTTTGATGCACAATAAGGTATGTGAATTAGGGTCTTAAGTATTATTTGGTTGTGATTACGATACTGTGTTGTTGCGGTTTTAGGGTTTCTCTCAATTATGTTACCCTAAACCATTACTTTCATGAGAGAGTAGTCTTTGTACTGAGATGGTTACATTGGTTTTGTGTTAGGTTCTCTCTGTTGTTGGGATTCTACAAGATGAAGTGGATCCAATGGTGTCTGTGATGAAAGTTGAGAAGGCTCCTTTGGAGTCATATGCTGATATTGGAGGTTTAGAAGCTCAGATTCAGGAGATTAAGGAAGCAGTAGAGCTTCCTCTGACTCATCCTGAGTTGTATGAAGATATTGGTATTAAGCCGCCCAAGGGTGTGATTTTGTATGGTGAGCCAGGCACTGGGAAGACTTTGCTAGCTAAGGTTTGTCTTTCTACTCATAATCTTATGAGTATTAGTATATGTTAGAAGTATAGCTTAGATTCTTATTTTAAGTCTCAAGTACATGCACTGACTCGTTGTTCAGTTGAATGTAGAGTAATAGAGGTCTTCCTGTATAGCTTAGTTCGTTATTCAGTTATCTAGCTGAGAAGACCTTGTGAGGCTGTAGTTAAGCAGATATGTTTTTAAAGGCAAGACCTTTCTTGTGCTGATCACGTGGATTTCAGACAGCCAGAAGATTTTTCTTATAAATGAGTATCTTTTAAATCACTTGATTAATGTCTTCCTTTCTCGTTTCTCTCTGTCACAAGCATGAGACTGTTGCAATTTGGTGGCCAATTTTATGTCTCATACTTGTTCATACTTTACTCTCTAACACTGTGGAGTGAGCTCTTGTGTCTTCGTTTTCTTTCAGGCGGTGGCTAATTCTACATCAGCTACTTTCCTGAGAGTTGTTGGTAGTGAGCTGATTCAGAAGTATTTGGGAGATGGTCCTAAGCTTGTGAGGGAGCTTTTCAGAGTTGCCGATGACCTTTCACCATCAATCGTCTTCATAGATGAGATTGATGCTGTCGGGACCAAGCGGTAAGTCAAACTATCACACATACATGATCCATAACGAATTGATAGCAGTAGACTTTAGAATGGTTTCTGATTGAACCATGGTAACAGGTATGACGCCCACTCAGGAGGTGAACGTGAGATCCAAAGAACTATGTTGGAACTTCTGAACCAGCTTGATGGATTTGATTCACGAGGAGATGTTAAGGTCATCCTTGCAACAAACAGAATCGAGAGTCTTGACCCGGCACTGCTTCGACCTGGAAGGATTGATAGGAAAATCGAGTTCCCTCTTCCAGATATCAAAACTAGAAGACGTATCTTCCAGGTACCTAAATTCTGCTGGTAAAACAAATCAATGGCTTGTTCAAAAGTTTCTTTGTAATCGAATTTGTTGGGTTAATTTATTTTTAAATAGATACACACATCGAAGATGACTCTCTCGGAAGATGTAAATCTGGAAGAGTTTGTGATGACAAAAGACGAGTTCTCAGGAGCTGATATAAAGGCCATATGCACTGAGGCTGGTCTACTTGCGCTCAGGGAGCGTCGTATGAAGGTAAAGACTCTGAACCATTCAGTTCAAACCATACACACACCACTTTTGGAATCACTAGCCACTGACTCTAATGGCACACACCACTTGCGGAATCACTAGCCACTGACTCTTATGTTTGGGTTTTGATTTGGGTCCATTCAGGTGACGCATCCAGATTTCAAGAAAGCAAAGGAGAAGGTTATGTTCAAGAAGAAAGAAGGCGTCCCGGAAGGCCTTTACATGTAAAATCATAATCATATCGTCATCATGGCTTCCTCCTCTACACTTTGTTTTATACATTTGCTTCTGCCTTAGGATCTTTCTGGTCTTATAAATTGATCATGCTTTCTGATCTCCTTCAGTATAACAATTCCTCATTTCCAATTAGGATGTTTACTTTGATCTAAACCAAAACTCATTATTAAAACCGAAGGTTACAGAACGTGAGAATTGGGCACCATAAAAGGAAAAATGTTCTCTTCCTCGGCAAAGTCAATAACAAAGCTCGAAAGCTTTGCCTTTTATCAAAATTATCTCTTTGCTATATAACGTAGATTTATATTTTCGTTTTCGTTTCAATAATTTTGTATATATAAGCATACATCAGCTAAATAATTACACTGTAGTTCTGCAAAACACAGTTTCTTTTCAGAAATCAAAACTTAGCGACCAGGGCCATGCAAGACAATTGGTTCCGTAAACGTTATAGTTATAGGACGTAAAGAAGAAGATAATTCAGAGATACCAAGTGGGTTTGATCTTTTAGCGCCCATGCGAGACAAATGGTTCCGTAAACGTCAACGTAGCCACTGACCAAGACTCTGCAAGGGACTCAGCTGCTTCACTTAGGCCTTCAATGGCTCCAACGTTTTCTCGAGCTTTCACAATTTCAAGCAGGTTGTTAGGTAGCTGAGCCACACCGTTTAAGAACTGGATGACGCTCAACATGCTTGGTCTAACGGCTGCAACCGGATGCGAACAGAGCAAGCCGAGTTTCAGAACCAGTGTCACTTGCTCCTCAAGGTACTTATCATCATGCTTTACTCTCTCATCAACCACTTGCAATATGTCCTCTTCCCAACAATCTAACACCCAATCCGTAAGAACCATCTGGCTCGGTGAAGATGCTCGTGGCAAGACAGGTCTTCGCCCGCAAGTAATCTCTAACATAAATACTCCAAACGCGAAGACATCAGAGCTTGTGCTTGCCTTCCCTGTTTTTGAGAGCTCTGGTGAGATGTATCCAAACGTACCAGCCACGTTAGAGGTTTGAGGATCAATCCCGTGATCACAGAGCTTTGCGAGACCGAAATCTCCGAGCTTTCCGCTCATAGAATCATCAAGAAGGATGTTTGCTGGTTTAATGTCCCTGTGAATGATGACTTGAACCCACTGGTGGCGTAAATAACAGAGACCAGAAGCTACATCTTTGATGATCTTGAATCTTTGTGACCAATCAAGACTCTGTTCTGGTTGATGGTAAAGAAACTTATTAAGACTGCCTTTTGGCATACAGTCGTAGACCAAATAGAGTTCTCCTTTGCGTCTACAGTAGCCAAGAAGCCAAACCAAGTTGGAATGTCTGAGACGCCCAATGGTTGCGATCTCAGCCACAAACTCTCTCATTCCTTGTCTTGAATCATGAGAAACTTTCTTAACCGCAATGTCTATGTTAGACGCCAATAATGTACCTTTGTAGACTTTTCCAAACCCTCCTTTACCAAGAAGCTCGCTGTTCTTGAAACCCTTTGTGGCAATGAAAAGATCTTTGTAAGCGAACCTATGTGGACCAAACTGAACCTCCCAGTCTTCAAGAACTTCAATCAACTTCATCCTTTTCAAGAAAAGCATATAACATATGGTCAAGAAGACGAGGACAGCGAGGCAGGATAAACTCAAACTGATAGCCAAGATCTTTTTCACACTACTCCGAGAGTTTCTAGGGAGTTTTGGAAGACGAGAAATATCTATGTTTGAAGCTCTCCCATTGAGCTTGAAGGTCCAAGCAAGAATATAGTGAGATGAACGAAGCTGGCCCGTTGATGATGTGAAGCCAACATACATAGAGTCGAGAAGATAAGGCGATAAATCTTTGGTTAGAGAAAGCAATGGAACCTTTGGCTTAGAAAGATGAATAGGATGAATTGTGACATTAAGCTGTTTCCTTGGGGAATCATATTCAATCCAGGCTTGTATCGGTGTTCGATTTATAAGAGGGATTTTTTAAAAAGTACCGTCATCGTCTTCATAATAACCTGCTGTGGAAGCTTTCTCTGATCTCAAACCATTGATGTCGATACCAACATGGTTATTATCTATGTCATCAAATTCTTCATTTTGGAACGTATCAAACTCAACTGCTACGATGTGATTCGAGGGATCACCATTGTTTGTCAAATTAAAGAGCCCTAGATGTTGTGAGGATGAACTATAAGGCAAGCCTTTGGTGGGAGAGATGGCAAAAGCAAGTCCATGGCCATCAAGTGTATTAACATTCGAGACTATAGCAAAAACAAATGTAGTGGAGAAAGACGAAACGGTACCGTTCGTTGAGTTCTTGAACCGAATTGGAGAGTTGTAGAAAACGTGACCATATGAGAATTGAGTCGAGTTTGTGAGCTTCATCAAGCCATTGGAGTTAATAATGGCAATTCCAGAGCTGTCGTATAAGTAACCATTGAAGCCAAACTCTCCTTCTTCACTCTGAGAAACTGCTTTGTTGGAGAAGAATTGCAGCAGCAGAAGAAGCACTAGTAAAAACATAATATCCATCATTTCTCAAATTTGTTTCCTTCTTTCTGATGAATGATCTTACCATATGTTTTTGACCTGAAAAAGAACTATATAGGCTCTATCTGTACGACTCTTAGCAACAACTTGGAGGGTCAAAAACTAAAATCTTGGTGATAAAATGTTGAATAGCCTTCTTCAACGCCTCTTATTGATTTTTCAAGAAATGAACCAGCATGAAAACGAGTTGCATTACTAGCTCAGATTTTTAATGTGTAGGGCAGTTTCACTCAAGCTTTTGAATCCGTCAAACTTTACTCCCACACATCGATATAGCCTCTTGATGGGCCTTTAGTATGAAGCCCGTAAGCCCATATTGGACAAATCGACTCAGCTCGAGTTTGATGGCGAGGAGAGAGAGGAAAAGACAATCATCTGGTATGTATGTAATGTAATCTTCGAAGACTCTTATCTCTATCCACCAACAAGAGAGGGAAAACGCAAACAAAAATAACACAGGAGAGACAATATGAGATAAGGATTTGAAGCCTCTCACCACTCTCCTCGTTTCTCTTTGGGCTTATTTGTTAAACACGAAAATTTCTCACTTGTACTTTTTCTGGGAGAGAATTTTCTCAGAGCAAGGCGAGCTTAAAGGTAGCTCCTTTTCTTAGTTTTGCTCAAATGGGTTTCGTACTAGTTCTTCGTATGTTTTGGCGATAAGGTTGTCCAAAATTTACTAGCTTTCTTTTCCTTCAGCTATGGAGATGGGAATTTTGAGTTTTATAAACTGCAGTGAAATTTGTATTTGAATTGAGAAAAGAGTGGTCTTTACCTTTTATGTTTCAATTCTGTGTTATAGTCTGAGGAAAGCTTGCAATTTTGACAGTGTGTAATGGCTTTTATGTGTAGGTGACAGTGTTTAGCCATGGCTGCGATTACGCCTTCTTCTATTAGCAATGCCTGGCTCATTCCCGGAGCGGCTTTTAGTGTAAAGAAGAATGATTGTTCCATCAAATGTAGCTGTTCGCGTAAAGCTGGAAAACACATTCTATCATCAACACAGAGACTAGTCTTGCCTCTTTCGACTTCACTTAAATTGTTTCCTACTCATGGAAGGCAGTTTGTGTTACATCCTCATCGTAGAGCCACCGGGATTGATGTTGTGGCGGCAGTAGAGGAACAAGATTCTATTCCTCGTGTTGCGGACGAGAAAGAAACCGTGGCAAGTGAGAAGTCAGATGCTCCTGCTACAACATCTCAGTCAAGGGGAACAGCAAGACCCGGGAGGAAGAGCGAAATGCCGGCAGTTAAGAACGAGGAGCTTGTTCCTGGGGCTACTTTCACTGGGAAAGTACGAGCGATTCAGCCCTTTGGTGCTTTCGTTGATTTTGGTGCTTTCACTGATGGATTAGTCCATGTGTCTCAGTTGAGTGACAACTTTGTTAAGGATGTCTCGAGTGTTGTTACTATTGGGCAAGAGGTGAAAGTAAGGCTAGTGGAAGCTGACATTGAGGCAAAACGTATTTCTCTCAGTATGCGTGCGAATGACGATCCTCCAAAACGCCAGTCCGGTGGTAGTGATAAGCCGAGATCAGGAGGGAAAAGGGATGCTTCAAAAGGAGGACAGAGGAAGGGAGATGGCTTTAACTCAAAGTTTGTGAAAGGGCAGATGTTGGATGGAGTGGTGAAGAATTTAACGAGGTCAGGAGCGTTTATAACTATAGGAGAAGGTGAAGAAGGGTTTTTACCAACGGCTGAGGAAGCAGATGATGGAATTGGAAGCATGATGATGGGTGGCTCTTCGTTGCAAGCTGGACAAGAGGTTAAGGTTCGTGTGTTACGCATAGCAAGGGGACGTGTTACTCTAACGATGAAAGAGGAAGATGATGGTAAGTTTGATGAAACAACCACTCAAGGGGTTGTTCATACAGCCACGAATCCATTTATGCTTGCTTTCCGTAAGAACGAAGAGATTGCTGCGTTTCTTGACAAGAGGGAGGAAGAGGCAGAGAAGCAACCTGCTGAGAAACCAGTAGAGCCTGAAGCTGAAGCCTCTGTCACCTCAGGTGAAGTCGAGGAATCGTCATCTGTCTCAGCTGAACTAACAAGTGAAGAGGTTCCCTCATCAGAAACTCCCAAGGTAGAAGAAGAAGATAAAGTGATAGAGGCCAAAGCTGAAGATGATTTGCCAGAAAAAGAAGAGCAAACGGAAACGCTTGCTGCAACAGCTGAAGCTGAGGAGGTGGTTCCTCCAATTCCAGAAACCAAAAGTAGGTTGAATTGCCTTCTATCATATTGAATCAGTTCATTGTCTTAATCTGTTATAGCATTGACGCTTTTCTTCTAATGGTGACCAGGTGAAGAGGAAATTGTTGAGAACTCTATTCCTCCGAATTCAGCCACTGATGAAGTTTCATCTTCAGAAACTGTAGAAAGTGAAGAGGTTGAGAAGGAGGAAGTGGTGGCCGAAGCACCTGTTGCTGAAGCGGAGACTCCTGTCTCTGTAGTCCCAGAAGCTTCTTCTGAGGAAAGTGGCAAGACCGCCACTGCAGATGAAAGCATCAAAGGTCTTTTTTCTGTCCATCTTTTACCTGTTTTACTTCCTGAATCATGACCAAATGGTTTGTGTGAGTTTCCATCTCCTAAGACAAAATGCAACAGGCATTTCACCAGCTCTAGTGAAGCAGCTTAGAGAAGAAACAGGGGCAGGAATGATGGACTGCAAGAATGCTCTCACGGAGAGTGAGGGCGATATGGTCAAAGCTCAGGAGTACCTCCGGAAGAAGGGACTAGCAAGCGCAGACAAGAAAGCAAGCAGAGCCACAGCCGAGGGACGAATCGGTGCTTATATCCACGACAGCAGAATCGGTGTCCTTTTGGAGGTTAATTGTGAGACAGATTTTGTCTCACGCGGCGACATATTCAAGGAACTTGTTGATGATCTGGCAATGCAGGTAACTCCAAGATTCTAGGTTAAACACTTTCTTCATTTTGCTATAACTGAGAACATCACTCGACGTGACATGTTAGGTGGCTGCATGTCCTCAAGTAGAGTACCTTGTAACCGAAGATGTTTCCGAAGATATTGTGAAGAAGGAAAAAGAGATAGAGATGCAAAAGGAAGATCTTTTGTCGAAACCAGAGCAGATAAGAGAGAAGATAGTTGAAGGTCGGATAAAGAAGAGGCTAGATGCACTTGCATTGCTTGAGCAACCATACATTAAAGACGATAAGGTAATAGTGAAGGATCTTGTAAAGCAGAGGATTGCAACAATTGGAGAAAACATCAAGGTGAAGAGATTCGTGAGGTACACTCTCGGAGAAGGCCTTGAGAAGAAAAGCCAGGACTTTGCTGCTGAGGTTGCTGCCCAAACTGCAGCTAAACCGAAAGCTAAAGAAGAGAAAGAACAGCCAAAATCTGAAGAGGTCAAGGAAGCAAGGTGAAATGTGTTTAATATCTGCTATTCTTGACATAAGTACTTAAAAAGTTTTTGGCTATAAGACTATTAAACTTTTTGCACAACGGCACTGCAGTCCAGCAGCTACAGTGGTTTCAGCTGCTCTTGTGAAGCAACTGCGTGAAGAGACAGGAGCCGGAATGATGGACTGCAAGAAGGCATTGGCGGAGACAGGAGGAGATCTTGAGAAAGCACAAGAATTCCTCAGGAAGAAGGGTCTCTCATCAGCGGATAAAAAATCAAGCCGGCTTGCAGCAGAAGGGAGAATCGGCTCATACATCCACGATTCTCGGATCGGAGTTCTGATAGAAGTGAACTGTGAGACTGATTTTGTCGGAAGAAGCGAAAAATTCAAGGAATTGGTTGATGATCTTGCAATGCAAGCAGTGGCTAATCCACAGGTAAGAAAATGTCCTCATCTAAAACAATGGCTTTAAGCCAGTTGGTCTCTGACCTGAAATGTCGATGCGCAGGTGCAATATGTTTCGATAGAGGATATTCCAGAGGAGATAAAGCAGAAAGAAAAAGAGATTGAGATGCAAAGAGAGGATCTTTTGTCGAAACCAGAGAACATAAGGGAGAAGATTGTTGAAGGGAGGATCTCAAAGAGGCTTGGAGAATTGGCATTGCTCGAGCAGCCTTTCATTAAAGACGACAGTGTTCTGGTTAAGGATCTGGTGAAGCAAATGGTGGCTACTCTTGGCGAAAACATCAAAGTCAGAAGGTTTGTGAAGTTTACTCTTGGAGAAGATAACTGATGAGACAACTTAAAGTTTTCAAATAAGGGAGCTCTGTTTTGTGTCATGAGTTTAAAGCAAAAGTCCTCCTTTTTGTTTTGTAGACAAAATCTTCAGTATTCCTTTTGATTAGTTTTTAATCAAAACTTGTAATTTTTTTGTTCATGAAAATATGAGATTTTGCATTATATATTTGCATTTATTAGTGACATTATACATTAAATAGAAAGAAAATAATGGTTTATATATGAAAACATCTCCTGTTAATTTTTTTTATTATTAATTTAATTGGTTAGGCGCTACAGTAATGTGATCATCTAGTTTTATCTGGGCTAACAGGTCGGTCGGCCCACTTTAATTTTGAGCCCAATAAAACTTATAGATTAAGGCGTTTCCGGGGATGCCATTTGCTTCAAGGAAAAAACAAAACCTGTGCTTCTCGCAGCGTCTCTCTGTTAATTTCTTGTACACAGGTTCGTGAACATTCCAATCTCAATGCATGCTCTTTCGAATTTTCCTTTTCGAGATCCGATTCAATGTTTTTTACTAGACAATTCTAGGTTTTATAGTTTTGAGGAGTGATCTTTCACAATTTTGAAACTTTATCCGAATCATTTGAATTCTGTTTTCTTTGGTGGATGTTTTTTATGGGTTTGAATCATAGTTTTATGTTCATCAGCCATGAAATTGGGTTTGAATTATCTGTGTATTGAGATCGACTTGGTCTAAAACTGCTCTCTTTGCTTGGATGATCTTGAAATTTAGAAATTTGTAGTCTCAAACACTCTCGTCTTACAGATACTAATGTCTATTCCTATCTAAATTAAGCAATGCCAATTTTGAAATATTAAAACATGGCTTTGTGATTGGATCACTTTGCATGCCTTTCTTCATAACTCCAAGAAACTTGAGAATTTCAAGAAAAGCATATATATTGGTTGTATATCAATATAGACAGATCTTCTGAACAGTTGATACTTGGTTTCTGAATTCATTGTATGCTTGTTTTGTTTTTTACAGATGAATTTTGGGTTGCCGAGTATTTCTTGGTTTGGCAGCATCAGCTCGAAGAAGGATGTAGCTATGATTGAAACCTTCACATCGACAACGTCGTCTATTGTGGAACAGCCAGAGAAAGGGAAAGCGACAATGTCTCTCCTGGAACAGCCAAAGCAAGGGAAAGGATTGTTTGATATAAAAATATGGACGTGGTCCTTAACTTCAGTTCTTCCTTGGGCTGCAAATGCTGGTGATGGAAAGCAGAAACCCACTACTATAAATAGAAGGTTAAAAAGGCATGCCCTTTCTCGAAGGTCCTCAAGATCGAACAGTATGAATACTGTTTATCGGTTTAGACCTTATGTTTCGAAGGTTCCGTGGCACACAGGAACGAGGGCTTTTCTCTCACAGCTTTTCCCAAGATACGGACATTATTGTGGACCCAACTGGTCTAGTGGGAAAGATGGGGGTTCGATGGTCTGGGATCAGAGACCTATTGACTGGTTAGATCATTGCTGTTATTGCCATGATATTGGTTATGATACTCATAGCCAGGCAGAGTTGCTAAAAGCTGACATAGCGTTTCTTGAGTGTCTGGAATCAAACAAGCGCGTAGTTACAAGAGGAGATGCTCAAGTTGCTCACTTTTACAAAACAATGTGCATAACAGGTAACTGCAATGTCTTTATGCTTGTCTCTGTGGCATGCCTTGGATCTAAGTCATAAGTTGATTGGCTGTAGACGGGGTTCAGGACTCTATCTAATGGCTCTATATGTAGATAAGTGATGTGAACACTAAATGTGGGATTATTTCGTATCTGCCATTATTATTCTGGTATTAGTTCATTTAGTTCTGATGTCTGATAGTTGCTGTCTACATTTGAGGATATTTCTTGAAACCAATCTCGCATTCTCTCAGGTCTCAAGAGCATACTAATACCTTACAGAAGCTACCTTGTGAAGATACAATACAGGCAAAATTTACTCGACTTTGGTTGGATATTGAGCAACCTCAGCAAGAGAAGCTGGAGTTTTCAGAAGAATTGAGACATAATGAAAGAAATTGGAGCTACTCTGCAATCCCCCGGTAAGCCTTTCCGGTGTCTTTACTTTTGTTTTGTACATAGAATTCGTAAAGAGAAGGAATCTGAGGATTAGGTTCTGTAGTATAGAAATATGTGAAAATGTGGAAATGCTAGTAAGCGGTGTGCGTCTTTTAAACCCGTTGTATATGTTTAGTAAATATGTTATCCGATCATTTTGTTTGAACTCAATAGCTCTATCAGAAGATCTCTGTGAAGTGAACTAGTAAATATTTTCTTTAGTAAGGTTTGCACTTTGCACTTTGCATCATTGAGATACAATCATTTGGTTCCCCATTGGTTAACAAATTATCAAACCGGGTAGATATAACATTGAAAACGTCACCGGTTTACACACTACCAACCTTATACATACTAATTATGAAGTCTTCCTTGGCAAACACACATATACAAACCCATATGGTCCATTAGATTGATTAGAGACAGAAGAGGAAGATGCCTTATTAGAGCTTAGTAGAGGCTGTTTTAAGAAAGATCACTCCTAACACACAAAACACAAGAATACTTCAAAACAAAATGGCTATTACATTTCTTAAAAACATATTTTTTTCAAACATATTATCACATAAACGGGCATTTCCTAGTTCCGGCTTCTGCACTTCTCCATTACCCTTGGAGCTGCATAAAAGAGAAAATAAGATTTGTGTAAGAAACATTGTGTACATGACGGTTTTTTCATTTCATGCCGTAGTAAGTTCCTAGTGTTAAGAGCTCGGAAAGGACCAAATGGCATTGTTTTCGAGTCTTTCACTGCAGAATGTTTATAGAATCTTAAGAATCATGGAAGTTTAGAAGGCGGTCTTAGTTCAAATTGGACCACCTTCTAATACGTCTTAAAACCGAGCACATGGGTGTGAAACAGATTGATCTGCATAAAACTAGGGTTTAGAGAAGAAAGACTAACCTAAGCCGATAGCCTCAGAGCTTTTCATGATTCTCAGCTTCTTGCAGGAGCATATAAACATTCTGCAGAGAGAAAAAGACAGTAAGAGAGCTTCAATGATCTATATTCTTCTGTTAAGCTAGAACTGTGCTAAGATCAGTAAATATGATATAATAGTAGATATTAATATACAACAATCAAGCTGTTGAGATTGATCTCGGAGGTTTCTTAAAATTAGCAATCAAAGACTTACTCCCAAGGGACATCACCGACCAGCATCCAGTCACTGTCTTTATCTTCATAGGTAACAACATACTCAGAACCACGCAAGAGATCAGTCAAGCGAGTCTCGTTTAACCCATCTCTGCCACACCCTCCATGAGACCCAAACTGACCTGAAAAAACCAAAAAACACCCAAAAGAAAACAGTTACACTAACTCAGTCACAGGTATTAATATTATCTCATTGAAGGAGACTAGAAAACGTTACCAATGGTGAAGCAGCTAAACATCTTCTCAAGAGCAGAAGAGAGCTCGAGGTAGGTCTTGTAAGTCTTGAGATCGATTTTTCTCAAGTAAGGAGCACCTTCCATACTCACTTTGACATACAAACAAGGTTGTTCTGGTCCAGACTTAGCCTCTGCCTCTTCTGTGTCTGAGTTATTACCTGGTTTCTGAGATTGAGAAGAAGCCATTGAGTTCTTCCTGAATGATCTAATTGGTGGCCAACCCACCACTTGTGCTCTGCTCAGTCAAAACAAAAAAATAGAGCAAAAAAAAGCTAGCTTTGAAGCTTTTTATGTTTTTAATATATGAGAAAAATCAAAAACAGAGCAAAAAAAGCTTTACTTTGAAGCTGGAGCTGTTGCAGAACTCTTCTTCTCCTTAACCGGAACGGCCGGTTTAGAGAAAGTTGTCGACTTTCCATCTTTCACGGCAGAGCTACCGGGACCAGATCCCGACCCGAGATCACCAGTAGCAGTAGTGGATCCAGGAGAGAAGACCCATTTGTTAGACTCGTTAATGGCGTCAGAGAAGACTCTTTTGGCACCTGACACGGGACAGCAGCTAGTCTTGAGAGACAAGAATCTAGTGTCGACTCGCTCCGGTGACTCAGAACCAGGTAAACCGAGTCTCAACTCGGTGGCCTTGAAATTGAGACCGTCGTCCTCGACGTTGTTATTGTCTCTGGTTTTGGAATTGTCAGACATTGTTGTTGCTTCCATGGTTGGAAACTCTGACAAACCTATGTAATCATGCTCTGCTGCTGCAGATTCAGACATTTTTTCAAATAAGTATGTGGAGAAACTTTTGAAGCATTTAGTGATTACAAAAAACACTTTCTGAGAGAAATGGGAAACAAAAAATTCTGAAGCTGAGATCAATTGTAAGGTTTATTTGGGGTAGAAATGATTTTTAAAAAAAATAAAGGTGATGAGATTGAAAGCTTTATTTTTTATTTTTTTTACTTTATATGCTTTATTTTTCTTAATTTTTGCTGCAAACGTATTTTCCAAAAGTGGACAAAAGTATACGTAATTTTTTTTTTTTTTTTGTGATCTGTAATTAGAAGTAAGTTATTTCCTCTTTGGGGAAGGTTTAAACTTTAAACACAAATGACAAATCATCGTAACTTAAAGTTTGTTTAAGAAAATGATTTTTTGGTAAATTGTTTAAACATGTATGAATTTGTATACACACACATTACGAATTGTGCAGACATCTATTCTCCGACAGGTCTGAGAAAGCGTCCGGAAAACTTTCCTATTCTGCCCTCGTCTCTCTCTTTCTTACTGATTCTTTCTTACGTTATGCTAAATCATACACATGATTTAGTAGCATCTAATATACGCTTTGTAATCAAATCCCTCTTGATATTGAAACTAGTCATTGATTCAGTTTTGTTTTGCTTTTTATGAATTACATTTTATATGTTTTAGATGAATTACTTTAGTGAGTGAGCTTATAATTAACGATAATGAGTTGTGTTAGCTTGTAATTCGATATGCTTTTTAATCGTTTACGATGATATTTATTCAATAGACGGTTTGATATGAGATAAATTTTATAGATATTGATTCATAAGTTGAGTTAGTTCGTGAAACAATCTTACTCATGATGATTTGTTCTTAGATGAAATAAAGTTGACTCATACTAGTATGTTTCACCAAAAAAAGTTTAAATAATACAATATGTTTTGACAAAAAAGAGAAACAATACTTATGATTTTTTTAATAACGGCGAAAACGGTTTGGAATTTAAACCTAAAACGAAAAACTTGCAAAACTAATGTTTAGACACTAATATTATTATAGCCTACGATGAGAAATAATTAAGTCGCCAATAATTGCGATGGAGGATGATTAGACTTTGGGGATGAGAACAGAGAAGAGAATCTCGAAAAGTTTTGGGCCCATGGGCTCTCATTGTTGGGCCCACCAGAAGCATGAAAAGAGTAAAGAAACAGTAGGGGTAGGTCTTTGCCACTTAGCCGCAGTAGCAATATTGAGCAGTGTTCCCAAAAAGAATTGTGGTCTCCACACTCCACTTTTCATTTTTACCAGACTATGTTTTTTTCCACAATCAAGCATATATGCTAACTTACAATTTGACGACCTATTATAAATCTTTTGAGAGTTGGATCAAACTCTTAATTTAAAATAAAAATTAATGATCAATCAGATTTAACTTTGCTAATATATATGCCTCTCTATTTCCAAATATATATTTTTCAAAGTGGATAACTTCAATCTACACTTTAATTTTTTTTTTTACCCAAAAAGAAAAATAGTTCCTGATTTTAATCCATATTTACTAAAACCAAGAAATCAGATGTTTTTAGGATGATATATATGAGAAGAAATATATGATATATTTTTATATCTACCAATGAATACTATCTGATTAAGTCATTTGTAACAAGGACAAGTATATAACAAGAAAGACAAACAAAACAAAAAAAAGACGTGGAAGTTGCAGTGTTACACCATGCATAGTAATTTGGTTAAAGCCTCTAAGGTGGAGTCATCTTTGGATCTTATCTAAAGCTTTGTAGATTTGTGTTTTAGTGCAAGTTCGAGTGTCTTAATCATAAGGTGCCTTTCTCTAACTTTGCCTTCGTCTCTCTCTTTTCTTGGGCAAGGTTTTTGTCGTTTTCCGGACATCTCATCTCACATTGCACCTTAAATCACCATCTAATCGTGCCATTGCTAACTTACAAAGCTACAAAGATAACTAAGAATTAAGAGTCTTTCGTAGTCATACGAAAGCTTTAGATTCTAAAGATTAGTTGGAGTTAAGTCCAGGGGACTTACTTGTCTATATATACTATCTCTATGGATGTTGCATCACATGTGGCGAACTAGCGATTACTATTGGCACATTTTCATTTATTAAATTCATATTATAAAATGTTATGAGATCACCAAAAGTGTTGTCCAATTTTAGTGGCTTTACTTGTTATATAGTTTCACTAACTTCATATTATAAATTTTAAAAATATTACCCGTAAAAACGTTCTTTCAATTGTCATATGTTTAGATTTTCTATTTTTCTACTTTTTCTATCAGACATGAAAATTATGACTCGTTGAAAACTTGTATTAGTTGAGGGTCGAATGGAAATTACACTAAACCTAAAAATGTTAAATCAGTGGACGTCCGTACTTACAGCGTTAGTGAAAGATGGGTTTGTGTCGTAATCGATACAAAAGAAAGAACAAAGAGACAGTGTGAATCTTTAGACAAAGCAGCCACTTACCTCCTCCTTGATTTAACGTCTATACAAGAACCTCATGCTCCATTATAATTCATAACCTACCAGATCGAATCAATCCAACGACTATAAATGATTTGATCGATATATATTTTATCTGTCGTCAAATTAAACCGCACAATGGTTAGTGTCGGTTCTGAATATTTTTAATAGTTCGGCTCTGTCTACATATATATGGATATATTAGATCGTTGGTGGCTAAGTATAGTCTTTAAACATGCCCTCATGTTAACCTTAAATCATATGATCATATAAGCTAAATGTCAGTATATATGTACTCTATATATAAAGTATGAAGTCTACAATTGATCCGACTGTAAACTTTTTTATTTCTTGAGTGATTTCAAAATTGTAATCATGAGATCATTTGATTTTCTTTAAGATACATATGGGCTACATCATAGAAAGTGCTTGATATTGGGAGATTGACTTTGTCTATCAGAGTCGACGTTTCTAAGTCATAAGCCTCAAAAATATATTTTTACATATGTGCTCCTGATATATATATATATATATATGCATATTGCGCTCCACTATCAAGATTTACGAAGAAAAATTATACTCTTTCCACATGATGATTATTCACATTATTTCATTTAACAACTTCATGTATACAAATTTCTTCTTTACACAACCAATTTTGAGTCAAATTTTTAAAAATACTAAATGCATAATGATTTTGATATTGAACTTGTTGGACAGTTAGTGATAAGTTTGTGCTTATTTTTACTAGATTAAAAAAAAAAGGCAGAAACTTATATAATTATTTTCGTGTTGTGAAAAAAAAAAGACTTGTATAATTATTTAAGAGGAACAAAAATAATGAGTTTGTATTTCGACAAATGGTCTATGGATTACTATTACTGAAAAATGCAATGAAGAATGGTGTGTACATGCATGATTACTTGTAAAACCATCTTCAAAATCAATTGTGAGTTTTTAGCCAATACAAGGATTGAGATGGATCCGTCGACAGAAATTACTTGTGTTTTTATTGCTCCTTAACATGTCAAAACTTAACTTTACACTTTGCTCGAGGCCGCTCATACATTATATTCTTGTATTATATATGTAAAAGAGGCCCAAAAAGCTATGAGCTCCTTGGCCCAGTAAATGAAATCAATCGAAATTTAATTCTTTAGGGCTCACTTATGATAAATCATATATGTTAATGTGTTTCTTCTCACACCAAAATGATATAATTCATATTTGTAAAGTAAGTACGTATGTTTTTAGAAAAAAAAAAGGAATTTATTTAAAATAACGGAAATCAATTCTAACAGTGATCTTTGATGTTTTAATGTATTGACAACAGTATTGTTATTGTTGACAGTTTCCTTACAAATTTTGATTTAAAAACAAAAAAACAAAAATCAAAACAGTGATCTTTTAATGTTTATATCAAAATTTGTATGGAAACAAAGTCTCAAGACGTACAAGATTTCTGTATTTTAGTACATACATATATATATATATACACTGACTTCTATACAAAAGGTTTCATATTCTGCAACTCAAAAAGAAACTGTCGACTATAGCAATATACTGTTGTCAATACAGAATTGAATCTATCTTGATAGAAAGAAAGGGATAACCACTTTTCTACAATAATAATAGAAAATAAATTATCTTACTGAGTAATCAAAGGTACCAATCATTCAGACATCTAATTTTTCTATTCGTATATATCTTATTCCATAATTTACTGTGATAATTAATATGAGGAAAAATGTGGACACTTGTTTTTTTGTGCGACGGCTACACTGGTCAAGGGTCCTTGACGTGTAATCGTATCATCTAAAAACTAGTAATAATTTAGTTGATCAAGTCGACAATTAGTTCTTTTTTTAATTATTAACACAAGTTGGCATTGCTCCTCTCAATGATTTAACTCCTTTATTTAGGCCTCCATGGTTTAACTTCATATGCAATCATACTGACTTTATTCCAAAAAAAAAAAATGTCGGTAAATTCTCTAATATAAATTGGCTAAACATAGAGACACTGCAAACAATAGCTACGACAGATAAAGTGATGCAAATGTTAATCTTATTGTATAGTTGGTTTGAATACGGGAACGTCTTCAAAAGCTCCTATGTTCCTTAGGACCATTCACATAATTATATTTTAAGGGCCGAGGTAACACGAAAGGATAAGAAGATTCATATAGTTTCATAATCATCTGAACGTTTGTTGTACAACGGAACAAATAAAATGGTTGCGTTTCTACTATTTGAATTTTGAACCCATTAGCCAATGTTCAAATCTATATTTCGATCCCATTACTCTATTTCTCCATCGGTTCATAATCGGTTTTGTTCCCGGTCTCAAGAATCTTTTTTTTTTTTTTGACAATTCCATTTTTTCCTAAATCTTGGTTATATTGTTGTTTAAGTTCCTAAAGAAAGAGTAAGAGGAATCGAAACAGACCAAAAGCTTCAACACAATAATTCTAGAAATAGTGTTTACTTGTAAAGGGAAAAACTTAAGAACAAGTGAATAATTTGTGTATATTGAATTTTTCTGTGGTTTATAATTACCATGCATGTGTAATTATACAATTTGATTTTTTTGAATAGTCCTTGTATGATATTTTGGTTGACATAAGAGGCCATAACTATATATGGGTCCTATATAAGACAATTTGTCTTAACCACCCAGGCCAAATAGGTCAATCTCATGTCTTCTCCATAATTATAAATTTTAAATTCACAAACTTACGTTAGGTGAAGAAAATCAATAGTATTTCCTGTGTTTATGATATTTTACTTTTCTAATTTTTCAAAGAGTTTAACAATTATTATAAATATAAAAATAATAGCACTAAATGACTATATGTTGGTCATTTATTTGTACAATCGACTAATAAGTAAATATAATTTTTGAAAAAAGGAGTGAAATTGTAAATGTATGGATGTGATGCATATTGGATAAGAAAGAATAAACAATGGTAGACTTCGTGACTTCATTTGAAACTCAGTACTTACGATAGAGTGGCGTCATACCAGAATACTAGGAAAATTTATAGTAAAAAACGACGTTTGCTAAACAAGAACTTGCAATTTTTTGAGCAAATATATTTGAATCAAAACTTTGTTGAATTTATCAACCAAAAATTATGAAAAAGTACCTTTTTTCCTAAATCATACCTTAGTTTAACAAAGAATCTACAGTGTCATGGCATAAAAGTAGAATCAGAGTGTTTCTTTAATCAAAATTTTCGAACCTTGCACAGCAAATAAAAATTAAAATGTTTTTGTTTTGTGAAACGTTTGTTATATGTATTCTGTTTCTATAATCGCGCGCGTAACAAGTGGTTCACATGTGGGCCCAATGCTGTCTTACAAAACATGATACGGTCACTTTCACGTGCAAAAAGCCCAACGTTTTATAAGAGTTTTTGTTTTATGTTACTAGTAAGCCCATATCATGGGCCCCACACACCGGCCTCTCCAAATATTTCACGTATTTTGCAATTATAGTATATTATAAAGTATTAGTCCAAAAAATGAGAATGAAGTTTTTGATACCGCTAGTTGTTACTTCTTTTGTCATTGATAACAATCAAAATTTTTACGGAAAATAAAACTTTAGCAGTTTCTAAGTAATTGAAAGAAGTAAAAGGTATTAGTACCAAAAAATGAGAATAATTTTTTTGATACAGCTAGCTGTTACTAATTTTGTCATTTTTACCGTTGTGCTAACCAAGATTAATGTAACTCGTTAAAATTTAATATAAGAAAATTGATGATAAAAAGTTATCATTAATTCAGGAATACATTCAGTACGTAAAACTCAAGCTAACGATAAATATATAGTGATTCTGAATTTTTGATTCTCGAACAAGTCTAAAAGATTTCACAAAGACAGGTATAGTATATATATATGTACATCGTCGTCCTCCTTTTATTAGAAAAAAAAACTTTAATGTTATAAACTCGTGACCAAAAAAAAAAAAAAAAAAAACTTAATTTATAAACTAAATGTATCCTTATTTGATCTCTGATAACTGAACACATGTGAATGAATCTTATTAATATAGCTCTTCGAAATCATCGAACATGACTCAACTCACTGTAAGTTTCAAAACACCTAAAAGTTTGCCTTTGTCATAAAGATAAAATGAACAATTTCTTAAGGCGGAATTATAAAATTATATAGTATTCCCTCTGTTTCACAAAAAATGTCATTTAGACACATTTCACACATATTAAGAAAACTAAAACTGTTAAAAGTTCTCTATTACCCCTAATTAATACATTAAAACAGTGTTTTCTCTCTAATTAACACACTAAAACAATGGGGTTAAATTTGAGTTTTTTGTTGATATTTTGCTTTGAAAATACAAAATGACACTTTTTATAAAACAAAAAAAAAATTTTAAATGACATTTTTTTGTGAAACGGAGAGAGTATTATATAATATATTGCAACACTATTAATGCGAAGTCGAAGCTTATACGTTACACCAACTTGAAAGCTAAAGCAGATTGCATTTGAAAGCAATACAAAACAAACTTTTAGTCAGCTCCACCAAAAGCTGGTCGCATTAATTATAAGAATAATTAGACTCTAAATAGAAGTTTAATTTGACTTGCTTTCTCATGATGATGACTCTGTCTACATAATTCTTTGCATCTTAATCCAAATTGCAACAACTAATGTTTAGTTGAATGAGCAATCCAACTTATTCTTATTTGGATAATGGGTATACGTATCAATTACAAAATTATACTTAATTATTTTGTCAATGATAGAAGCATAATATGAACTGTACTACATGAAACCTGTAACTTTGTATTAGAACTCCTTGTATAGCACATCCCGATTATTCAATTTATCTCCTGTACCTTAGCATCCACTTAACTTCCTTCAAACGATCAAGAGAAGGATATAACTCATAATTAAATATGCTTATAACTGCAAGAAAATGAGCTACGTCATGTCTTGAACTGATTTTGGAATACATAATGCTACCAAACCGTACATCTTCAGGTGTGCCGTGAAGGTGTTTGGACTGATTTAACTTCATATATTCCAAATATCTTCAAATAGTTTTTCTGAGACAATGTTAACAAACCGTGACTTGTGTTTCTAACTTTCTATCCTTATATATTCCTCAGATTCTTTTACATGTTCAAAGTCACATTTGAACTCAGTACTTTTTTAGATTTTCATATCAATCATATTTCTGATTGTTGTTAACATAAATGAATATATAAACGATGTAATTTTCTGTATTTGATTTTGTATAAACAAAAGTCCATAGATAAAAAAAAAAACATAGATCCATATATTAAAACTTAATCCATCATCGTATGTCGATAAGTCATGTGGCTATGGCAACTAAAAGTCTATAGGGCTCACAACACATGACAGTTTATTTTCAATAATCAAATGAAAGTGGAAATTACTCTTTTTAACATGAAATAGGAAAGGAAAGAAATTTCAACTTATACATCAAGTTTGATTGCTTTTTTTACTTTCTTTAAATCCAGTTTGTTTAGTGAGGTAGGAAAGCTAGTGGACAAGTTGATTCGATGTAATAATATTCAAGAGGAGCATTTATTCCTAATAATAAGTTATTACGTACAAGAATTTTAAGGTTGACTCTGTCTCGCTTTGTCTTCTCCCTTTTGTAGTTTCTCATCAAATTCATTCCCACGTGTGACCCGTCAATGCCACGTTCGAATCTTAATTCTTTCTCGAATTTAAAATCCACGATTTTTTTCTTTTGTTAGCAAATTTCTTATAATGATATTTTAAATAAGATGCTTACTCAAAAAAAAAAAAATAGCGAAGTATTTGTCAACGCTAATTTCATAGTCGAGTATACAATTTACTAGGGATTTCCCAGTGTGTGGATACGTTAACGCTAATATTTGATGCGTTTACATATGTAAAACTAATTTCTAGAAATATTTTTCTTGCATGTCTCCTTTCTCAAGAAGAACTTGATATGTAGATCTTTGAACCTTACCTGATGTATAGACTTATATAGTGAGCTCATTTTCTGAATTATTTGAAAACATTACATCAAAATGGTTGTGTACACAACACTTATCAAAAGCTAAGAATGAACACATATGTGGATGAACGAACACTTATCAAAAGCTAAGAAAATAATGCAGTGATCTTTGATTTTATAACATATTATTTTTGATTATAATATATTTTTAAGTAGATTTTAATTTCGGTGATAACAAATCTCTAAGCAAGTCCTGGTCAAAAGCGTCAGCACAATTATAAATTAAAATTACATACTATGAGTTTCCTCTCTAATTAATTAAAGTTTCTATTTTTACATGGCTGTTGAGAGAGAGAGAGAGAGAAACTTTTGCACGTGCAGGCCATGTGGGCCACCGATCCCAAATCAGAATTTCATACAGTTTTGTCTTGTAGTTAAAAACAATTGGGCTTTTTTAACATGGCCTGTTCCGAATACCATTTCGATCCACGGGGTTTTCTAGTCACGTGACTTGTTAAACTTCTATATGCGGTTTGGGTAATAAGAGCATCTCCATCCGACTTAAAGAATATCTCAAACAAAAAAATATAATAGTATTTTAATCTAATTTTGTTATATAATTAAATTTTATTTACAAAATAAAATTAGACCAATATATAATAGACTAGTGTCTTATGAGTTTTTTATGGGTATCTCAAAATCTCCTATTTGAGAGACTCTCTACACTCTCTTTCATACTTTTAAATTATTTTATAATTTTTTATAAGGGAGTTCCAATGGAGATGCTCTAAGAAGTATCTTTTTAAAAAATCAATGGTTACGATATAGATCATGCGAAGTTCTAATATAGAAATCAGCTCAAATTAATCGCATTTGGATCATCATGAGTCCATAATATTTTCTATGAATCTGATATGGGTTATACTGGTTTAGTTATCATTGTTAAATAGATGGTTCATGTAAAAAAGTTAGTATGTTTTAAGATTTAGACTCGTTTTTTTTTTTAGATATGATGATGTGGAGGTTCTGTAGTGAAGACTATGAATGTATGAAGAAGTCGTCTCCATTATTCTCATAAGTGTAAGCACTTATATGAGTCATAGTTTGCATGACCGAAAACTAGACAACCATGGTATTTGCAACAAACTATTGAGAAATAGTAAAAATAACATCTACATCAATTGATTGGTCTGCTTTTTCAACGCATTTTGAAGGGGTTGTAAAGATCAAATATTCATTTTTAATTCTTTTTTGTATTTCATGCAATTCATAAGGCATATCCACAATTTGGTATTAACTACCAGATACTTGAGTTAGTAATTCGTTTTGCTGCGCAATATTTTAGATATTCAATTCGTTCTATTTTATAAGAAAGAAACTATTCTGTTAATTTATTGGAATAAAAAAGGTTTATAAGTCATTTTACTTAAAAATTTTAGGATTAAATTTTCAATTTTTCTAAAATTATGTGTAGTATCTTTCTAAAAATATTTACTTTAAATATACAATACAATCCGTAACATAGAGACCCAAACAGATATCCCAACTTTTAAAAATTGTAATTGTGCTTTAATTCGTTTTATATTGGAGCTCTTTTTTAACCATTTTTACTTTGAATTATTGCAGATATCTAATCTTTTAGGATCAATTCAAAGCAAAAATCGAATTATAAAAGGTTGAACGGATTATTTGTTTCGTGTTACCATCCACAAAAGCAGTTGTCTTGCTTTATAGGCGAGGAAAGTAATTAGAGTTCAATGAGTGGAGAAAAAACTGCAAAAGAAAACATATAATATTTTAATTAAATAGATCATATATATAAGAAGACAAAACAACACATAAAAAAACACAAAAGGCATGATTTTAGGGGTTTTGGGATCTGTAGTTTAATCACACTTATTCTGTAATTTATAAATTAATTAATTACTATTGAGAGTGATTGATGATTTTATTTAATAATCATATTGCCACTGAGATATGGTCTACCAATAAATTATTTGTCAATTATATATAAATATATATATATATGTATATATATAGATAAGTCATACATATACTGTATTCGGACATAGATGCTAATTACCATGCATGGAATTTTCACTATAGTAAAACTTACATTTAATAGCCAAGTGTACTCTATTTCAACATTAAGTAGTATCGTTTAAATTTTCCACACAAATTAAAAAGAGAAAACAGTTAAACTTTAGGTTTTGTTCCTTATTAATAATACTATCAATTAACGATTACTGCTGTTTCTTTTTTTGAATGAATATAAGATTTATTCAAGCATAAAATATATTTCACATTAGATGCATCCTTGGTCTAAACCCCAAACTAAGAGAGAAATTAAGACTTACTTTAGAGATGTGGAAACAAGAGCGTTATCTTGTTCCAAACCAAAGATGCAATTCATCCTCAAGTCTGATTGAACCAGAGCTGTTTCAATTTGTCTTTTTCAAATAAAGCATATTGATGTTAGGATTTAGATCACAAATTTAATCTAAAACAAACGAGAAAAAAATACATATGATCTATATCGATTTATAATTAATAAGAGTTTATATTCCTTTTTGTTTTTGTGAATTATATAATTGCAAGAGTTTGCGCAGAACGTATATAATTGCTTTATA
Organism: Crucihimalaya himalaica; assembly: GCA_004349715.1. Lineage (NCBI taxonomy): Eukaryota > Viridiplantae > Streptophyta > Magnoliopsida > Brassicales > Brassicaceae > Crucihimalaya > Crucihimalaya himalaica. The sequence continues at coordinate 3,788,071 of SMJT01000006.1, read as the reverse complement.
AACACATTTGATATTTAATGTATTTCAGTTTTTAACATCACTTGATTATTTCACTTAAATACAAATTACGAAAATCTTTTGACTCGAATTTTTTTTTTTTTTGGACTAAGACTAAAATTTAATTTTATGTGGGAATAGTGTATCCGCAGAAGAATCCAAATGATCGAACAGTCTTTGATGAGCAATAAACTACAAATTAGTGTTATAAATTTGAGAATGGAGTAAGAAACGGCATTTGCGCAGTTTCAATACGGTGCATTTTGATTATATAGTAGACGTAGTAATGTATTTCAAGTAGACATTCACATATCCTAATATCCGTAAACAAATTCATGAACGATTACGGCAGCTTATATTCTAATGTGGATGATTAATTTCACAAGTCGTGCCAATACGACAATTGTGTCGGCTTCGTTCCTTTTAAAAATGTTTATCTTTCCTTTAAATTATTGTTTCTCCTAAACAAAGTTTGTTTTTCGACCTTTATTCACAATTAAAGTGAAACTATATTTTATTGAAATAAATAAACACAAAGTTAATTATATATATATATATATATATATATATATATATATTTGGTATCCCGAGATTTTAGAAAATGTCATGGTGCATAGAAGAAAAGTTTTTTAAAAACTAAGTTTATCATATACTAGATTAGATCCACGTATAGAATATAATATAATGTTTTAAAATTTATAAAAAAACTAAAATAGAAAATTTAAAAATAAAATTAAACTTCCGTAAAAAATATAATAAATTATTGAAATTTTTTATTCAAATTATTAATACATAGAAAAATCTAACAAAATTACAACTATTTAGTTATTTTGACTACATATAGTTTGGTCTATTTCTATTTGAATAAAATTTATTTATTTTTAATCATATTTGATTTTTTTTAGATTAATATTAAAATAAATTAGTGTTATTATTTTGAATTTTTTTGCTTATTGTCTTTTATATGATAATCATTTTCTGAAAATTATAAAAAAAACAATCGAAACTAGAGAAAAATTAATAATCATAAAAATATATAAATAATTTTTTTTACGATAACCTCGTAGTGATAAATTAAAATTAATTTTTAAAAATTAAAAGAAATATATGTTTTACCAATAGATTAGAGTTGAAGGTAGTATGGTGTTTTTAATAGAAGTGTTTTGTTTGTTGAGAAAATATGATATTACTCTTATTTGTTTACATAAAATTCAATTTTTACAATTTTTTTTCTCTTAAGGTTAGAAATTTTAAAGTTTATTCTTTTTAAAAATTAGTAATAATTTCTTTTAAAAATTTATATTTTCTGAATAATGGTAATTAATTATTTTTTGTATAGTTTTATAATAATAATTTTTAACATTTTTTAAACTTTGATACGTGTCGAAATTTTGAATCGATAGGTATGACATGTCTCGCGATCTTTTGAGTTAGTAACTTTGAAAACTATATTTTATATAATATAAAAAATATTATTAAAATGCGATAACTTCTTTAAAAACTCTCACGGGCTAACAGTTAAATGTGAGTTATTAGAACAATTTAAACATATATAGGGATCCACTGGAAAGTAATTTTGATTAACGTGTTTTACGAAGACAAACACGAAATGTATAGTTGATGAAATGCAGATTCATTTGCAACTCTTTAAAGTTTTTAAATCACAAACTGATCGTTGAACGAAGCTGAATTCAATGACTGAGGATAAACGTGCAGATCCATAAAGAGGTTGTCTATACGTAAGAATACATATATCTATATATATTAAATCCTTAATTATGTAAAAAAAAATCGATAAGAGTTACATTTTCTTTTTACGTACATTCTGTAATATCTCTGGATTTTCTCTTTTGATAATAATCTCTAGATTTTATCTTCTACTCCAAAAGTATAGAAAAGGAAAAGAAAGCTAATTTTGAAAATTCTTTTGGATTGTGATCGTTCAATTATATTCATAACTACAAAGACATAAGGGTACGTATCCCACAAAACGTCTCAAAAATCTCTTACGTAAGTAAATGAATTTAAACAATATATATATATATATATATAGTTTTGTTTTTAGTTACCTTTTCATATATTCACTTTTGTGGTACATAAGTACTATACACAACCATAGTTAATAATTATAATCACAATAAATTTGGTTCGATACCCAATCAGCCCATGTTACTATAAAATCTAACCGTATTAGATTCTGTTATTTACCTCCAGTTTTAGTCTTATAAATGACTACAAATAAATCAGTAAATCATTTGAGTTTTTTCTTTTATCAACAATATATAATATACGAATTTGAACTTAGATAGTAAGTACATTATAGTATTAACACAACTATGTTACAAGGCTTGACTAATAAATAATTGGAGTTCAAATAAAAATATATATAAAAAAATTTGAAAATAAAATAAATTAGGGGTGATGGAGGAAGACAAGAAAGAGGAATTTGGTGCTAGGTGTTTGTTTGTAAGCATTAAATAATAAAAGAAGAAGAACAAAGAAACATTAAAAAAGGAAGAGAATAAATATGGGAAGAAACGACACATCCTCTCCGACAAAGATTTTTGAAGCGTGTTAGAAAGAAAACTCAACCCTATTTGAATCGGAAGGACCAATTGACTGTGGACCATTTAAATAAGGTTCGTATTAGATTGTTTCAAATGTTAAAAACTTAAAAAGTATATTTAGTCAGTGAATTTTGTAGACTATTTTCCTCTAAAAAATATTGCTTCAAAGGTTAATATAGGTAAAAATCAAATATATTTTCCTGGTAAAAAAATCATTAAAAACCAAAATAATTAAGACCGAACCAAACCGAATTGTATATGGTTTTTGTATGGTTTCATTTTCTTATAAAACTGATAATCCGTAAACCAAACCGAAACTAAAGCAACAAAGAAAAAATAATTGATGTGTTGGCAGGGCCAATCCAATGAAAATGGTGGTCCAAAGCCTAAAATTTTTTTTGATGGAGTTTTTCATATCTGTTATCCAAAATTTCTAATAATATTAGCTTTAAAAAATGTATATAATTATATGAATTATTTTTAGCAACATCGTTATATGAAAACAAATTTGATGGTACTAAATACATAACTATTATTTAAAAAAAAACGAAATTGGGGGCCTTAAAAATTCGTAAAATATTTAGTAGTCCTAAGCGGTCGGTTGGTTGCTTGCCCTCTGAACCGGCCCTGTGTGTTGGTTAATTAATCATTTTTAGAGTCTGATTTTCCTTTATTTCTTGTTTATTATTGAGCTTAGGTATATTAGGGTATCATTTAGTCGGCCATCAAGTATTTTCTCCATTTCAAATCATTTTTTTTTAGGGTAAAGAGTTTTATATCACAGTTGGAGTAACAATTCACAACAAAATGAAACCACTTACCAATAAAGATCAAACCAATCGGTCTACAATGTACCTGGGGAAAAAAAACTCATGCCGAGAAGATCATACCGATTGATCCCACCATTTAACCGATCAGTCACACATAAGACGTCGAAGAATTCCGCAAAACATGAGAACTATTCGTAGCATATGTGATGTGCGTAATCACTACGGATGATTCAACCTATGATATGGTGTAACTTTCAAAAAGATTGCATCCACCTACCGTAAAAGTATCTAAGATTATTCATATAGAGTGGGCAAAATAAACGCAATGAGTTCTTTATACGCATCAATTTATGTAGGTATCAGAAGTCGAGACGTATATAAGTAAGCATATTGTATTGTTTTTTTCTGACTTGTATGTTTTACACGTAGATGTAAGGATTTCTTGGAAATTGAAATCACTGGGAAACAGAATATTAGGGATCTCCAAACCCTAGGACATTGATTCCTTCGAGATATTGGTCTTCTTCCTTGTTGGCAAAGAAAGAAAAAATTACGATTATTAGTAGATTTGTATTTTTATAACTGTAGAAGTTAAAACGCAAGTTCTACTTGTATATGTCATATGACACAATGCCCTCGTCATCTTGTGTGTGGCTGTGTGAGTGGCGAAAAAAAAAAAGAAGTTGGTACATTTTTTTGTCAACTTTTATAACATTTAAAAATTCTTTTAAAAAATTCCTTCGATTAAACTGGTGGTGCATATAAATAGCCACACTTAAATATGCCAGCTTTTATTTGCCCCACTCTAACAAGGTAAAATAAAGAACGAATACTTGTTTATACACACAAATACAATCGCAACTATATGTGCACGTATTTTATTACGCTATCTAGTATCTATAGAGAAAAATGTTTAAGAATTTAATTTTATTTGAAGTAAATACACAATCCCAAAAATACTATATAATGTAAACAATGTTTAGTACATTGAATTATAAAAAAGTAAAAATTATTTACATGAGGTAAATTATAAGATAAAGAACATTTAACATATAGTAAACCGTGTTAAAAGTTTCACTTTTTGCGATGGAATTTCAATGTAAATTGGAAATTTCAACTTTTGCTGATTTAAAATTGTGAATAAAAGTAATCATAGTCTTTTAAAAAATTATATTTAGTTTTAATTAAAAATACATGTTTCTATTTTTGTTGTAAAATAAGTCAAATATGTTTTTCTTGTAATTTCTCATCAATTTAGATTAGATTTTTTTTTTTTTTTTGAAACTGACTTCTTCCCTACGCTGAATTATTTTTTGAGAATACTTTTCAAACACACAATATATTAATATTACATATACAAAATCCACAGTGACTCTATTCCACGATGAAATGATATCAAGATATACATGTTCTTGTCTTACCTTTCGAAAAAATAGTAACACTTTAAGAAATAATGTTATTTTTTTGGGATTAATTTGAAAGAAAAATGTCAACAAAAAAAAACCCAATCTTTCTTTAGAGCAATTTGATCATCCGATGTTAAAATGACGCATACCGACTTTATGACTCATTTTTTTGTATTTGATTAGTTAAATACAGATTTCGTTAGATGTATTTCCATTGTTGCAAATTACAATTACAGAAAACCCTACGCAACACAATTTAGTACTTTTTACGTCAGCAAAAATATTTTTTTTCGTCGAAAAAAAAGAAGATTCTTTCTTCTCTTCAATATTATTACCTTCTTAAATTGGATATGGATTATTATTATGAAAGATAAATATTCGTCGGCAATCGACGAAACCTGTTTATTTGAGATTTATTATATGTAGACATAGTATAATTGATTAATACAGGTGCAAAACAGTTGAAAAAAAAATAGTGTAAACAGATGAACAGATGAACTAATTAATTTCACAATCCCGACTATGCCAGGTTTTATACCACGTTAAAAAATTCTTTAAAAAATAATAATAAATGATTTTATTCCAAAAATAATAATGATGATTTTATTTTATTTGTTTTAGTTTTTAATGGAATACCTAATAATTTCTATTTCCTCAGTGTTTTTTAAGTTCAGTTCTAAAAATGCTAAAAAATTTGTGTCATTTATTAAATAATAATTAAAAAAAAGCAGCAACGTGATTTTAAAAGTAGATATGACATATAAAACAATGCGGTGATTCTTCGATCGAAAGTTTGCGAAAGTTTTACGTATCACTTTTAATTTACACAAGGAGTAATTAAATAAGCAAAAAAATAAATATTGTTAGCTCGGCTAGTACCTATACAAACTAAAACCCTAGTATTGGTCCAGAATATAATCATTGCCAGTTTAGAACTAATTACTTAAAATAGTAGATCAAAGAAGCAATCTTACTAATTAAAAAAATAATCAAGAAGTTTCTAACATGATAACATATATATGGATGATAAGAATAATTAAATTTACACTCGATAAAAAGGGCGGATGCATATAGATCATAGATGCAAGACACTTTTGAGTTGTGATATAGCCAAAACTTTATTAAATTATATATATATATATATATACACATTATTCGAAAAAATTATACACCGTATATAAACTATTCGAATAATATTAAGAAATAATTATTTTTCTTTGATTTAAAAATAATTTTCTGCTTTGTTTTTCTCAAATGTATTAATTTAAATAATAAAAGTAGCTACCACCTTTCTCTGCCCCACTTTAAGATAAAGCTAAAGCATGGAAAAAAGCATGGGGAAAAAGTAAAATTGATATAAAATAAAATAAATCTAAAGAAAAGGAAATTAAAGGGACGAAAAAAAGAGAGGAAAAAGACAAAATAAAAAAAACAAAAAAAAAGTCCAAAAAAATTAACATCACATGTATCAAATGAGATCAAAATTTAAGTTAGTTTTGAGTTTTTTTCTCTCTTTCTCTTCACCAAGAAAACTAAAACTACTTAAGTTAAAGAATCAAACACTTCTCAAAGTTTCTCCAAAGCCTCTGATTAGTAAAGACATAAAGAGATAAAGAGAGAGAGTAGAGAGAAAAGGTGATGAATAGAGGTGTGTTGGAGAGTTCGCCGGTTCAACAGCTGATGGCGGCCGGAAACCCTAATTGGTGGAACGTAAGCGGGGGCATGAGGCCACCACCACCGTTGATAGGTGGTCATCAGGCGCCGTTGCCGCCACATATGACTCCTAACAACAATTATCTCCGACCACGGATGATGCCGACTCTCCTGCCGCACTTCTTACCATCTCCGGCGACTTCGTCTTCCTCTTCTTCTTCACCGTCTTTGCCTACTAACCCTAATCTCTCTTCTTGGCTTGAAAGCAATGATCTGCCTCCTGAGTCTTGGAGCCTTAGCCAACTGCTTTTGTAACTATTCCCACCCTCTCTCTCTCCCTCTTTAAATATTCCAAAATGAAATATTCTCTACGCACATATGATCTTGAGTTTACTTGAGTTCTCCTAGTTCACTTCATGGCTTTGTTTTCTCGTGTGTTACTACCCTAATCTTGATGATTAGTACTTCTTTCTTATGACATATATACATATATATATATATATATGTGTGTTTGTGTGTGTTTGAATTATCAAATAAACACTCTAATATCTATGGAAATTTTCTCTGTGAACTTAGGGGTGGATTGATGATGGGAGAGGAAGAGAGATTGGGGATGATGAACCATCATAATCATCATGATGAACAACAACAACACCATAGTTTTCAAGGAAAGATGAGACTGGAGAATTGGGAAGAACAAGTGTTAAGTCAGCAACAAGCTTCCATGGTGGCTGACATCAAACAAGAGAGTAACATTAACATCAACAATGGCTATGTCATATCTTCTCCAAACTCACCTCCTAACAAGTCTTGTGTCACAACAACTACAACAAGCTTCAATAGCAACGACGATAACAACAACAACAACAATAATAATAATATGTTGGATTTCTCTAGCAATCACAATGGTCTTCACTTGTCCGAAGGGAGACACACTCCTCCGGATCGATCCTCTGAGGTAACACTTCTTCCACCATATATAAGATAATTTCATAAAATACAAAAAAAATTTTAACAATTTTTAATATAATGCTATATAGTGAGAGAAAATTCGGAAATAAGATATAATTTACATACAAATTAGTAAACACATCATCTACTATAAAAAGGTGAAATCTAAAACGTCATTTAAAAAGAACAGGACAAACCAAGTCTTATTTTAAGGTTTGGATCTAAATTCAACATGCATCCAGAATAAGTTTTGTTATGAATTTTTTTTGATTAATAACTAATTGATCTTTGTTTTGTTTGTTATCTATATATTCGATGAAGTGTAACAGCTTAGAGATTGGTGGGTCTACTAATAAGAAGCCAAGGCTCCAACCTTCTCCTTCGTCGCAATCAACCCTCAAGGTAACTAATTGATTATATCAGTGAAACTATAACGTTTTCTGTATATAAATTCTCTCCCTGACATCATAATAACAAAACAAAAACACAAACACAAAGGAGAACAGAAGAAGCAAACAAAACAGAATGGGCACAGAATAAGCTGTGTAGTTTTTGTGTTTTGTAACTCTTTTGTTCTTTTTTGTTTTGTCTTTTTCTTCCTTCTTCATTATTCCTTATCTCTCTTTCTTTTATAAAAATCAAACTTAAACCAATCTCAACGTACTCCTTAGATACTATATATTAAATCTATAAAATATAGACGTTCTGAGAGACTTCAAGGTTGGTTTTCATGTAACTTTTTGAAACGCAGAAATGGAGAGACTCGTATTAGACTTTGGATTCAATGATATAATGCTAATTATGAATGCTAGTGAAAGTACAATATTATTAATCACTTCTACGTACTAAGTAAGCACGTTTTCCTCTATGCATGGTAATTAGTAAAAAAAAAGATATATAACCACACATGCACATCTATATAGAAAGATTTTTTGATTTTTGCTATTAATTAATCTATGGTGATAATTAAAGGTGAGAAAGGAGAAATTAGGAGGCCGAATCGCAGCGCTTCATCAGCTAGTATCTCCATTTGGAAAGGTAAAGATCGATTTAGTTAACAAATCACATTTATTTATGCCGTCTAATATTCCCTTATCAAATCAACTTTTTAACATTAATATTGGAGATATTTTTAGTTTCATTTTTGTTAATCTAAATCACTCTTCTTCCCTTTTTACCCATCTTTTGCAGACTGACACAGCCTCTGTCCTGTCGGAAGCTATTGGATACATTAGATTCCTTCAGAGTCAAATTGAGGTATGACTCGTCTTTTCCAAAATCTAAATATTCTCATTTTCCTTTCAGTAAAAGAATAATAATGCAAAAGAATAACTTCTAGAAAATTAAAATGTGTTAGAGAAATCCAAGTGAGTGCTCATAAAGTAAATTATTCGTACTTTCATCTAATTTTCCCTTCCATCCCAAAACCAATTGGTTTATATCTCTTTATATTTGGTAAACGGGTCTCCGACTTTAAATTTCCTGATTAACATGCTTTAGTTATAGTGTATGAACATCAGCATATTCATTGATCGACGAAATTATAATGATGATGAAAAGAGACATATATTATAAAAGAGAGAATAAAGATAGTATAAAGTTTTGTTCTCTCCATGTTAAGTAATAATTGATTGATGTGATTATATATTTATGCTGCTTTTGCAACTGTTGCAGGCTCTGAGTCATCCATACTTTGGTACGACTGCCTCGGGGAATATGAGGCACCAACAACATGTAAGCACCAAATTCACACATATATACACACATCATCATGCTATAACAACATACTCATATACATATATGCATACTAAATTCTCTCTTAACTATGGGTTTTATGAATAGTTGCAAGGAGATAGGAGTTGCATATTTCCTGAGGACCCTGGTCAGGTACGTCCATTTTTATTTGGATCATTATATTATATGTATATGTATATAGTCACTATACTTTTTATTGGATCAATTGAATCCAAATCTAAAATGTGGACAGCTTTAGTTTCCAAAATTTATCCCTCTTTTTCCTAATCTTACTGTTTTCTTTAAAGTAAAGTTGAATTATATTGTTTGTTCAAAAAAAAAAAAAAGTTGAATTATATTAAAAGATGCAGTGGTCAGCTTTTTTTTCACCCTCCCTTACATTATTATAACCAACAAAGTTCGTTAAAACCAACAAAGTCACTAAGTTTATTAAAATATCAACTTTTCTCCTTATTTGATTTCTTCATATATTGCATTTCAAATTCCTTTGGCGGTCTTTTATATATGCATTTCTCTAGAGAAAAAATTATTAAAATGTTATATCTCTATTAATTAACATTATGTCACTGTATTTCCTTATATATATATGCTATATTTAACAAAGAAAAATTAGTAAAACTATAAAAACATGTAATAAGGCTATAGACGATTTTTTTTGTAGAAAATTTTGATATAAAAGTGGTATTTCATTATTTATTATGATTATTATTTGATAAAGGATCGGTATTACATACATAGAATACTTGTGTACTTTGTTATAATCAATGCTATAGATCTTAAATGACTTTTTATTTAATTTTATGATATGGTTTTAGCTCGTGAATGATCAATGCATGAAGAGAAGAGGAGCTTCGTCTTCGTCTACGGACAATCAAAATGCAAATGAAGAACCTAAGAAAGATCTGAGAAGTCGAGGTTTATGTCTTGTTCCAATCTCATGCACTCTCCAAGTAGGCAGCGACAACGGTGCCGACTATTGGGCTCCAGCACTTGGCTCCGCCGGTTTTCATTGAGCCAATAAAAGTATGCCACGTGGAATTCCAACGTTAGAGAAATTTGATATAACATCACGAGCAGTCAGTCTACTGAGAAAACAACAAATTGAGTTTCCAAGGCTGATTGCTCATGATGCTATACAAAGTACTTCGTTTATAACTTTCCTAGAGAATTTGCGTTTGGCGTTTGATGATGAATATGTGTTTAGCGTTTCATCATTTAATATGTTCTCAGATGATTGACCAAGTGATCAACCATTATGTTCTTGCTTTAGGAAACCCTTTGTTTTTGTTTTTACTGGTTAATTGTAATTTGTGGTTAAGTACCTATTATAATTACTTCGATGTGGTTTTATATCGTAATTTTGCTATTTTTGTTTTATATTTTATCTAGCTACTGTGGAAATTGTTAGTATGAAATTTGTTAGTATACTATATCGATATAAGCTATGGGGTTTTCTTCGTTTTGTGTGTAGTTCACAATTTATGTGAAAGATACACTATAAGAAAACACATGGATTTCCAACGATGGATTAGTTGGAATTTCGTTAGAAATCATGTATTCCGACGATTTTCCGACCAATTTAATTTCTTCGAAATACGATGGTTTGAAACGGTGATTAGTCGGAAGTTTACGTCGTCGAAATATCGTCTGAAAAGTTCTTACTAAATTATCCAAGGACACGAGTCATAGAAAAATCATTGGAATAATTTCCGTTGTTAGAGATATTCTATATAATTCTCGAGGAATGTGGTCGGAAATTTTCACCTAATTTCCAACGACATTTATTATATTTTATTTAAAAAATATTTTTTTAATTAAATTTAAGAGCTTACTTGTAATTAATTTGAAAATACCAAACATTAAATTCACTGAATAAAAAAAAATACAAATCAAATTAATTTGCGCGATCAGGATTTTGGCTGGGGTTAGTAGCTTGGGTTCTGCGGGACGGTGGAACTAAATTGGGATGGAGTTGAGACATCACTCCACACCAACTCTTTAACTCTTTAATCTGTTTATTCACCTCAGCAAGTTGTTGTTGCGTTTGTCGATACTCCTCTTTGCACAAATGCATACTTAAAGTTAAACCTGAATATAATACAATTATTACTCTTTTTAATATTAGTGATAAATATAGTTATTCGCTCCATTAGCAAATTAGAGGAGGATCATATAGGAAAAAAATAAGAGGTTTCACTGCACTTTTTTTATTCTTCACTTAGATGACTAACTTCTTCTCTTTCTAGGAAGATATTCAATCATCTTAAAATCAAAAGTCGACATAAACTCATCAGTGTACTTAAACAGAAGTCATCCAAAGTAGTAAGTACATCCTCACCAGAGCCAGGCGCAGCCATTGTTTTACCAACATCGGAAACAGCACTGGAACCACTGCTTGCGTCGCTCGCACCGGGATTCTTGGCTACATCAGCTTTGGTGTCCTTGGCATCCATGGTTTGATTTTTAGATAGCAAACGATGAGAATGAGATATTGGAGTTTTGTTTATTGCATTGATAAGAGTTAAACAAGGGTTGTACATGTATTTGTACACAAAGTGCATCAGATTGTAACGAAACAAAATAATGGTCAAACTGGCGTGGAATGCAATTACCGATGCTATAGCTCTATTCCCAATGTAAACTTTTTTAGTAAATTTCTCATTAAATCACCACCACAATTAATTGCAAAGTAAAAAGGCCCAATATAACGGAGTCGACACAGCGCTTAAGCCCAACCAAATAATATTTGTCCAATCAGAGCTTCACACGCTTATTTGCTGCGTTGCCTTTTGACATAACACGCACCTTTTATACGGATATGATTCGAATGACGCCGGTTCAGTTTTGAATTCTTTGCAATATGACAAGAAACTTCTAAGAATTTGGTGGTTTAGAGAGTGAATGTCATGCTCTTATCCAACCTATGCATCACTGTTGGTTTTAGGGACATCACTATGTGATTTTTTAAGGGAATTGCAAAGAATTGATCGATTTACTTAAAAGTAAGAGCCTAAACTTTGGGATTTACAACTGCATCAGATATATTCAGGTTTCGGAATCAAATTTTGACGAGGTCATTTATACATGGACGGGAAGAATACAAAATATGGTCGCAGACAAGCTCTCAAGATCAAAGATTTCTCAAAACTTAGATTTCTATTTTCATTTTTATGTCCCACATGTGATAATTAGTTGTCTACATTTTGATTATGTAAACTCCAGTTTCCACTAATTCATGTTTTACGATGAAAAAAAAAAAACAAGAAACTTCTAAGATGCGAAGAAATCCAAGTTGAGTTGAGTTACATTGGAATCCAGTTTATGTCGAACCGAAAAAATCAACAAAGACAAATCGAACTATTAACCAAATCAGAAAAAAAAAAAAAACATATACGATTAATATACTTTCTCTTTTGCAGTGGATCATATCATTGAGGAACATAGTATAGTGGATTAAGAGATTTATCCATAACACCCGATCCAACAACAAATTATTGTATTGATCAAATAGATAACATTATTGTGTCGAAAAATGACAAAATAAAAATCCATTACTTCACAGAATCTTTCCACATAATAAAAGCAGACCAATAATAAAAGAAGACAAAAGTACGAAACACAACATTTAATTTTCTTTTTGTTGGTCACTACACAACTTTTAATTAAATACTACTATATAATGTTAGCGAAAAAAAAAACTAAATACTACTAGTAAATACTAAAATACTTTCAGTTATATATATACTTAAATACTCGATCCATATTAAGTTCTTAGTTAATGGACACGTACAGGTGGCTAAAATTGGCTTAGATGCCTTCACGTCTAAGCTCTAATGTTCATGGCCCATTCCGAAAGCTCCTTTATGGAAAAAAAACCCCGAAAATATAACTATTAAAAAATAGTCATAATTAAGAACAGAATAAAGCTTAAACGTACAAACTAAAACAATGAAATTATTATGATTTCTTAAAACAAAGACTAGTTTTCAAAAAAAGGATTATAGGAAAATTAAGAAAATAAGGAATTTTTTTCTTGGCAACGAAAATGAGGAATTTATTTAGCCTAATCGATGGGGTTAGATATGGATGATATATATGGTTGGAAAATGGTATTGCGAAGGAAATGGAAATGATGTGTCGTTTTCACCAATAATTAGTTTTCTAGTTAAAAATGCATGTCGTTTCCACGTAATCTTCCTCCCTCCCGAAGTACACGGGCTGTCGTTTTCGATTCAGTTTTGTGGCTACTGGCTAATAGGGTAGTAGTAGTACACTACTACTTGAAGCTAAATTCATGGGTCTATAGAAGTTTCATCACAAGATAAAAATCAAAACGCTTGTCGATTACCTAGGTGCATGTTTCATATTGAAAATATAATTGGAAATGACATTTTATGGTGACTTGTTACAAATGGATCAATATAGCATATCATGAGAATGAGACTATGCGTTATATCGATAGTGTATATGGACAAATTATAACAGGTGTGATCTGTAACCGTAAGGTAATAAACTAAAACGGGATAAATGAGAAGCGGTTCAAAAACTCTTACGGCCTTGTACAATTTTACTGGTACTGCAATGTTTAGGTTTTGTTCTCTCCGAACAAGGAAATTAAAATAACTATTATTTTGGTTTCAAATGTCTTGATTCATAAGTTATCGATTGAATTTGGATACAATTTTATTATTTTAGTTCTGATGTTTTTTCTGAAGGGATTGTTTTTTACCATGTGAAGTTGATGTTGCTAACACATTTCTTCTTCTAAACACTCTTTTGGGAATTTTTTTTGTTTAATTTACTTATAAATTAGAAAGAAAAACAGATATAGATTGATAAATATCAAATATTCGGTTAAAATTGTGGAACTATTTTAGAAAAGACGCACTAGTTGATGAGTTTGAATTCAGTGGAAATTAGATTGATTCGTAAAAATGATCCAAACCTCTATAGAAAAACCAGCAAACATTAGTGATATATAGAGCTTAGTTGATTTATTAAAGAAAAATAAAAAATTGCCAGTAAAATTATCTAAACTTTTGAAATCTAACAAAAGGCCTTTTGGTTAGAGCTTGTGGTTATTAGTGTAGATTCAAGTGGAGGTATAACACGTATATAATATTCTAACGACAACAAAGTAAATGTTAATCGCCACGTACGAAGATGACATTGCCTTTAATTTGTTGGATCGCCTTAGTGGCTACGGCACGGTCTAAATTTGCTATCAACTTTTAAGACATGACTCAACTAATATATCCTATTAATTTATAGAAAGCTTTGGAGAACATATACACTTAGGGACCATCTAATCATAGTTAATGTTGTATTTGATTTGATTTGGACGTGATGTTATAAACGCAATATCTTTAAACTGTGTGATATTTTAGTTTTTCTTTCCTATTATATATTTTAATCTTAAAATGATAAAACTTAATTATGAAGAATTAAAACAAAAGTTTTTTTTTATTTGGTTAACACTAGGTGATTTTTTTTTTGCTTTTTTTATTTAAATATAAAATATAAAATTACTACAGTACCTTACTATATTTGATATATATATATACATGTTAATGTGCACGTGTAACAACACAATAAACCAACACACAGAGATAAATCTTTACATATACAATCCTAAGTTCAAGACATTACATGCAAATACATCTTGTATTATATAAGCAAGTGCAAATACGTTGGTTTCAAACCATGTTAAAACTTACAAAGTATTTACTAACGTTTCTAGTACTTGAACTATATATACGTTAGTGATACCAAAGTAGGACAGTTTCCATTTCGACGTGTCGACTTGTTCTAGAATCGCAATACATATAGATCGTATGAACGTGTAATGTTTCTAGTACTCGAACTATATATTCATGTCTTTTCTAATTATTGAATATTATTTGCGAACAATAGTCTATATTAGAGGTAATAAAATTTCACTACAAAAATCTAAAGAAAACGATATTTTCTTTAATTCTGAACAAAAATTATATGCAAAACTCACTAACGTAATCTCCGTAAATCAGCCTGCCAAATTCGGTACTCATGACAAGCTCACGAATGATATTGGTTTACTTTATTCATACTCTATGGTTATTATCCTTATTCTATATCAGTCACTTTTGAAACATCCTAACCACCATAGCTACAATTCGGTTGCTTACTCTATAGTTAAAGCTCCTTTTGCTCTAAATTTCTTTTCCATCATCTAACGGTTAGATATGTATGTGTAATGTGTTATGATTTGTGGATAGCTTAGTTTTAAAATAAAAATGAAAAGAAAAAAAGCAATTAAATCATACAAAGAAGACCTCTTCTCTTCTTTTTCTGCTTTTTTTTTGCTCTTCTTTGTAGGCGACTACTCCAACCTCTTAATAAGAAAGAAATATCTTTTTCCCCCAAAGTTGTGGTTTTAGGTTAGTTCTCTTTCTAAATAAAAAATAAATCATGCAATATATTTATCTCCTTTTTCATATATATTATTTTCCTTATCCTTTAAATACCCTCTACTCCTTCCCTCCAATGACAATCCAATCTTACAAGAGTGAGACAAGCAAAAGAAGAAGAACAAAAAAAAAATATTCTCTCAAAAAAAATATAGTAAAAATGGAAGCTTCTTCTGTACCGAAAAGAGGCTTATACATGGAAATGGAACAAAACGCTCAAGTCGCAGCTAAAAGGCTTTGGAAAATCGTCCGCATCGTCTTCTGCGTTTTAAAAACCGGTACAGTCAAAACTAAGCTCATGCTTGACTTAAACCTAATGCTTAAGAGAGGCAACAAAGCCATCACTAACCTCCGCCGTCGATCTAGCTCCACCGGCGGTACTGGCGTCAACTCCTCCACACGCGTCCGTGACTACGACCCTTTTGCCTCTATGTGTAAACGCAAACGCCGCGTCCACGGTGGTTATGGCAACGAAGACGATGCGGTGGAGGCAGCAGTTAAGAAGGTTTTTGAGTTATTAGGAGAGAATGATACGAAGACGGTGGCGGCGGCAGAGCTCAAAGAGTCACCGTTTATGATTTCTCCGGCGGTAAGACAGCTTAGGGTGACGGATTCGCCGTTCCCGTTGGAAGACGGCGGAGATCATGATCATATGGTGGATAAAGCAGCGGAAGAGTTTATAAAGAAGTTTTATAAGAACCTTAAGTTGCAAAAGAAGATGGCTAACACGTTAGAGTCGCCGTACCACGACGGATGGGTTAGATGATCCAAGCGTTTAGTGACCAACGCAATTTGTTCACTTTGTGGGGGCAAATGAAAACATGTTGAAAATATATTTCCATTTGAATGTTGAATGCTTGAATACATGTTATGTAATTTGGCTATGTATATATTTTCCTATCTTAATGAGAAGAATCTATATAGGTGAATTTTTCACAACTTACGAATATTTCACCAAATATAAACGAAATTAATAATTAATTTTGTTTTGCTAGCGGACGCAAACACTCAAGATTTTACAAACTAAGAGAAACAAAAAGTAGAGAAAATAATAAAAAGATACAATGTCGCTCTCAAGTTGTTCACCGACCAACCATAACGTTTCGTGCAATTTAATTTCGGTCATATATGCAAAATTGCAAGCGTCAACAACGTCTTTCTCAAGAATTTAAACACACACAACGTCTTTACTCATACATCCAAGACGTTGTTATTAGGAATGTAGTCTAAATTATTTTGGCGATTCATAAATATGGACTATGCCTATGAGGTTAATATGTATTCTTAAGTTCTAACCATCCACTTAAAACGACATCCTCATGAAAAAAAAAAGAGTTAGTGCAAGGCGTCTTGATTAATCACAATCAGTATCAAATGTTGCCGTCCCAATATCTTTGGGCTTTACACAAAAAGTAAGCACGTAGACAATATTTTTAATATGTTCTGTTTTGTTCAGTCATATTGATATATAAACAAAAAAAAAAAAATAGCACCACTCCATAATCACATATATAATTTTGTCAATTACATTTTTTTCTAGAACCTACAGATTGTTCATGACGTTATTTTCTGTTATTTAATCATTAGACTATTTTATTATTCCATTAGAAATTATAATATACTATGGTACTTTCTCTATCCCAAAATAAATGATGCTAGAACAAAAAATTTGTCCCAAAATATTTATTTTTTTCACATTTATGCATATAATTTATATTAATTTAATAAGTTATGACTATTTGAATTCTGCAGTACTTTTTTTGTTTGTTGGATTTTTATAAAAAGTAAAACACTTATTATTTTTTTATTTTTGTGCTTTTAATCCAAACATTACTCAAGACAGAAAGAGTATTAGACTATTAGTCAAGTCATACTCGTTGTTAACAAAAACACCAAAACGTTTTCGGCTTCACCTTCGCAACAACGGGATTTACCTTCGCAACCACACGAGTCTTCGCCGCAACTTGCTCTTTTCCCGGAGGCTCGCCTATTTTGATAAGTGTTCTTGGAAGCTCCTCCACCGAATCACCAACAGCCACTTCTGAGTGAGTTGATTCTTGGGATTGTTCTACTGCTTTAATTTGGATGACGACACATATAAATTAACAACAATAATTCAGCATTATAAAAATATAGGAAAGTTGCTGAAAGTATAGATCGTGACAAAGAAAATAGAGAACTATATTCTTACAATGTTGAGGTTGTGTTTTAGGACAACTTCCGAGAACCCACATATATCTCAAGACAATAGAGACAGAGAGAACAACTACGATGATCCATATACCCCATTCCAAAACCAAATACTGGATCAAATCCCAAACCCAATCCATATCTTTCTTTTTCCTTTAAAAAGTTCTGGTGAACATAAACCTGACTTAAATTTAACAAAACTTAAAAGGTTAAAACGTTTATCATTTGCTCATGCTTGCCTTGTTTAATGTCATTGATTGTTTTCACCATTTGCACGCTTTTTAGACTATTAAACCAAGCTTAACCGAATCAATCAATCTTTTTAAGTTCATTATCAAACGACGTCGTTTAAAGAAAAGGACAAAATGGGAGAGAGATTTAAATAATTTGACGAAAAACTCCTCAGAAAAGACACAAAATTACGGTTTATACCACTCACTACCTTCGATAACTACTAAAATCCATTGCCCACCTCAGAAGCAATGCTACTGCCACCACTCCTCCGTCGATCTCTTTCTCCTTCCGTCGTCTCCTCCTTCTTTCTCCGCCGCTCAATGACTTCCTCATCAATCTCCTCCGATCCAATCACCCCATCAAACACCAAAATCGGATGGATCGGAACCGGCGTCATGGGCCGATCAATGTGCGGACACTTGATCAAAGCCGGATACACCGTCACAGTCTTCAATCGAACCATCTCCAAAGCTCAAACTCTCCTCGACATGGGTGCTAAACTCGCTGACTCACCAAACTCAGTCGCTGCTCAATCCGACGTCATTTTTACTATCGTTGGTTACCCTTCCGATGTCCGTCACGTCCTCCTCGATCCAAAGTCTGGTGCTTTATCTGGTCTCCGTCAAGGAGGCGTCCTCGTCGATATGACTACTTCAGAGCCTTCTTTAGCTGAGGAGATAGCTAAAGCTGCTTCCTTGAAGAACTGCTTCTCGATAGACGCTCCTGTCTCAGGTGGAGATTTAGGAGCTAAAAATGGGAAGCTGGCTATATTCGCCGGAGGTGATGAAACCACCGTGAAATGTTTAGATCCTTTGTTTTCGGTAATGGGTAAAGTCAACTTCATGGGAACAAGTGGGAAAGGTCAATTTGCGAAATTGGCTAATCAGATTACAATTGCTTCGACTATGTTAGGGCTTGTGGAAGGGTTGATTTATGCTCATAAAGCTGGACTTGATGTTAAGAAGTTTCTTGAAGCGATTTCTACTGGAGCTGCTGGTTCTAAGTCTATAGATTTGTATGGAGATAGGATTCTGAAGAGGGATTTTGATCCAGGGTTTTATGTGAATCATTTTGTGAAAGATTTAGGGATTTGTTTGAATGAGTGTCAAAGGATGGGATTGGCTTTGCCTGGATTAGCTCTTGCTCAGCAGCTTTACTTGTCTCTGAAGGCACATGGTGAAGGTGATCTTGGAACTCAAGCTCTTATCTTGGCTCTTGAGCGTCTCAACAATGTCTCTGTTCAAGCAATTGTATCTTGATATAATAGGTTCTGTTGCAGTTTCTGATATGCGTCTGTTGGAGTTTTTATTTAATCGTGAAAGATTTGAACTTTTGTGTACCCGTATGTTACTAGAACATGATCTTCTGTTGATTTGTTGGAGAAAAGAAATAAACTTTTGTGTACACATATGAAATTTCATTGGAATTTGGAAATACAGGTTGAAGATTCATACAGAGTAGTGTGTTACGTGCTTAAGGATGTGGAAAAATGAAATCTTTTATATACTCAGAACTTCACTGAAGTGAGCTTTGAATTTTATAGTTTTTACAACATATCTGGTTATAAAATCCCAGAATCTGAAGAACTGGTCTTTTATTTTTCAAGAACATGGAAACAAATATTTCTCCCAAGGAAACTTATTTGCTACAAGAGAGTCTTGGGGAAGAGGAAAAACATATAATGCTTTTTATGACGCCTCAGACCTTCGCTAAGGCTTTTTCTGATAGCGAAAAGCTTTGTTAAATTACCGAAAAATGGCGCTCTTTGGGAAGGTTTTAAGAGTCTTCAAGGTATAGAGAGTGAGAAGCTGCAAGAAGTGCAGCTCCAATGCCTGATCCATCATTGGAGTGAATGACCTCAATGCTTCCTGCAGCTTCATCTCCAAGCAACTCTTTTAGTGAGCTCTCCATACACTCACTAAACTGAGTGTAATGCTCAAATAATCCACCATCCATGGCTATAACTGATTTCTGCATCTCGTCTTTGTCTTTGTTTGTATCTCTACCCAGTTTTTTCAGAATACCATAGATTCCAGCAGCAGAGAGACGGGCGCCTCGAGTAGCTATAATGTCGCAGAGACTGATCACAACTTTTCTCATTTTCAGAGAAGTTGAAGGGACCTCCAGTATATCCTTAATCTTGCTCCCAACAATCTTCAAGTCTGGAGAAGTGTCATTGTGCATAGCCGACATGTGAGGGGTCCTGCAAATGATTGAAATTTAGACAAATTCTTTCCACAAAAGCTGAAACTTTAGACAGACCCATACCGCAAAGGATCAAACTTTTATGGATATAAACTGCACATAACCCAAAAGTAGTTCAGCGTACCTAATGATGAATGGTATTCTCAGCTTAGATGGGACGGTATCGCCAAAGAAAGCAGCTTCTTCAGCCATCTTTAGAAGAACTCTTCGCAAAATCTCTCCCAAGTACATACCGGAAATTATTTTTTCAAGAATCTGCAAAATGACAAATCCACAAAGAATCTCATTTTTGGCGACAGCTCGTATCGTTGGTATTGCAATTTGTAACAACTGACCGGAGTTAAAAACTCGTACCTGTTCGCCTGGATTCAGACTCTCAAAATCCAGCGAGTGATCAAACTCTGTTAATGGGAGATGTGAGGACCTGAAGTTTCCCCACTCCATATTTATAACCATTTCCCCTGATTTTGGGGGCAGACCATGCCATTTGGGGATCGCCGTTGCACGCTCAACATAGGCTGCGTTTGTCCCAGTACCTAAAATAACAGCGGCGGCAACATCCGGGTTGTAGTATCTACCACCAGCTAGTGTTCCAACAGTATCATTAACCTGTAAAGCAGTAAAACAATTCAACAAAGATACGACAAAGCGATTTATTAGGGAGCATAAGGCAATAGATAACTCACAAGTGCTGCGATTCGCATGTCAAGACCAACTCTTTCCATGGCCTTATTAAGTGCTCCAACAACATCTTCTCCAACCTATGCAACGATCCAACCAAGATCAGGGTAAAGGCAAAACTAATCATAATAAGAATAATAGTTGAAGGGAATCGAGCTTAACTGCTTCTTCGATGGAAAAGCCTTTAGTCCATTTGATGAGAGAACCAGAGGATAAAGATGTCTGCCGAACAGGAAACGAGAAAGTGAAACCTAATTCCCTCTGTCTACCTTCTGGAAGATGAAAGTCTTCGCCTTCTGTGGCGACAAACTTTGCAAGAGCCTCAGCGATAAAATTGAATAACTCCTGAATGCATCATAAGAACACAAAAATCTTGTCATAGATCGATCATCCAAGGATAACATGACAATTTTTTACAACAGACTTAAACCAACAACTGACATCTGAACCACCAGTCATCAAATGGGGAGGTATCGAAACTTCTTCGAACTCTTGTTTAACAACACGGTCTTGTTTCCCTCCAAGAAGCACACGCATAACACGGAAGTTTGTTCCGCCTAGATCCAATGCATAAAAGAGACCCTTTTCATCCCTATCAAAGGTAAAGGTTAGAAAAATTCTCTTGATATACAACATGAAACTATATGAATCGGCTAACAAGATTAAGGCTAAACGAAATTGCAACAAAAGTTTAACAAAATGCCTTATAGGAATGTGACACAATCAATCTCATTAATACATAGGTTGACCTTTTTCAGAATCTTGCTAAGACATTCCTATCCACATCACTGGCGTTTTTTGCCTTGAATGCAACGTTAAAGAGAGAAAAAACAAAAAAAAACAAAATAGAGCTAAAATTAAAGTCTTAAATCCAAGGAAAACAAATCAACAAAATCAAGCTTCGTATAAATGATACAACAAAACTTATAAGAAGATGATATTATGATTCAGTGGGACATGATCTCAGATTCCAAAAGATTCTCTGATACTGAAACAGTAGATCAACTATTTTATCTAATTGATCAATTTTGACTACAAACGATCCAAAACAGCCAACAGAAATCATTACGAGACAATGCAATTGCAATTGAATCTCAAATCAAGAAACTTTCTAGACAAAACTCATTTTGCAATGATTAAAAAGATTGAAAATTTCGATCCAATTAGAAAAACTTTACCCAGAAGGAAGATTATCAACGTAGCTGATAAGCATCTTGAGTTTGCTACCACCGTCCGATGCAAGACCAGCGTGCATCTCAACGGTCATAGCATCAGCCACTTGTTTCAGCTTCGAGATCGGAGTCGCACAATCTTCCTCAAACGCCTTAAGGATCGCCAAAACACGTCCCCACTTCCCTGAGCTCTGCATCCGTCGTCGAACAACCAAAACAGCCACCGTACAAACCGCCGCCGTGCATACAACCGTCGCTCCAACAGCTACTTTACCCATTTCTTTGCCGATTTGGAATCAAGCAAACGAATCTAAAAATCTGATTTTTAACGATTCCGATCGCAAAAGGAGTAACGATTACAAAAAGGGCTAAAAAATCGAAAACCCCAGAAAGAAGAAATAATCAAAAGGTTCGAAACCTAAGATGGATCTAATACCGATCTACTCGAGCTTGGTTGTTCGTCAAAAAACAGTGTAGAAACCACGTAAGCGGGCTCTCTCGTTCTTGTCCGTAAAGTATGGACAAAAAAAATAAAAGACTAAATAGATTTTGTTGGAATTACGAAATTGTCCCTTTTGTCTAATTTGGTTTTTTTTTCCACCTAAGTTTCTGGTAGCACCAATCATTCTCAAACCTAATCAACCAGAAGATAAATAACATTCTTTTCTCCTTTAAATGTGATATCTACGACTTCGAATTGTGACGGAACCGCACGGTGCGGTGCGATTCTAATAATAACGAAAATATCTATATATATATATTTGTTACTATTAGAACCGCACCGCAGTTTTTCCGCTGTTGTCCCGTACGTTACTATTCAAAGCCTAAATCTAACAGCTCATAATTAACGGTAAACATTAAAAAAATAACCAAGAAATATCGTGTATTTGTTTTCGCCTAAGACCGGAGAGAACATGGTTAATAATCCTTATTCGTATCTTTGTGTGTTAGATCTAAAGACCTTAGCTTTCTTCTTTCAAAAGATTATAAGGTCTCAATCATAAGATATAAAGGCTTCAAATACAATAAAAGTTACATAAACAATGTTTTTATTACAGACAAATACGATGGATTATCCAGATATTGGATTGGAGTTATTATCCAATTCTTTTTAAGATGATAAAAAGAAAAGTTGCAATATCAAAATAAATAAAGAAAATATTTTTTTCTTCTCAAAATCCCAAAGGAAATTAATGAATTTGAGATATGTAATATAAATAATAAGCTTAATGGATAACAATTAACTAATGGATAATTATAATATATGATTATCTGAATTCTCAATTTCTAGGGAAAATAATATTTTCAATTCGATTTAATAATGTAAATATAAACAGATGTAGGAGAGCATCAAAGAAGACTTGAAAAAACAACTTTCTATAGAAAAAAAAAACGATTTGGCTAGGAAACTAATAATTTGGTCTCAGTATGTTCTTCACCTGCTGGGCCTCACAACTTTTTTGGGCCGGTCCATACAGTTACTCTATTGTAACACTTAAGCCTAACTTAAAGTTTCCAAAGTTGCTCCATTCACTCGAATAGAAAGTAGAAACTAACGAAAATTAAACATATGCCAGGCCCATTATGAATAGAGCAAATATCCAAACCAAATTTGCTATGAAAAAAGGCCGTCAGAATTGTTAGTAGGTGTACACTATAATTCTTTTTTCCCTTCTAAATTATTTATTGATTTGCAATGTCGCTATTCTGATATACAAGAATAGTTAAAAATCTAGGGAAGCTATGAAACAGAGACTATTCGTAATTACATGTAATTGCTTTTGTAGCTAACATCCGCAAGAGAATATGATTCACGATGTCTAAAAGTTGGAGACTTCACCGAGAAAGAACATGCTGAGCCAATTGTGAATAGCCTCATAAACTGATGATTTTAATGTTACGATTGATGTTGACGTTGTCGCCTTCAAATTATACACTGTTTTGTATCCTATCGTTCAAGTTGATTGCATTGCCCACAATAACGCAGAGCATTCCGCTTCATCATCATGTTTATAGGTTTATACTATATACATGTTCAAAATGTTATTTATCAACTAACTTTTTTTAAGTTAAATTTTCTTTCTTACTTGTTGACAATAAAGCAACAAACCATCATATTGTATTGAAATATGTCCGTGTGGGAATTAACAATTTCAGCATCATTAGATTCTCCATTATCTCATTTCAGAAAATCTAATTAATCTCTGAATTGTGCTGTTGTAATACTTTTGCACTAATTCCTTCGTACATCAGATAACATTCTTATTTTCTTTTACAAGTCAACTCTCAGTTATGCTTATGAACATTGTTATTATTGTTACTAATATTTTGTCGGATCTTAAGAAAAAGATAGCTGAGAATTAATTTAAACTCACCAGTGGTCCCAATCCAGTTGACCAATGTTGTTTGATTTGATTAACCTTTGATTAAGTAAGATCACTAAATAAATTTAGATACTCTAGATCTCATAAAATATTACTATATTTATATACAATTAAAAAGCATGTATCATTACATGAGAGAAAAGGTATTTATTACCCCCACACGTTTGCTTTTGCCGAAATCTAGGTGGGCAATCGAAATAATAGTAATAGCATGTTTGATTATTACCTCATGTTCGATATTTTACGACATCTGCATTTCCCGACAGTAAAAATACGACATCTTAAAAATGCATTCCCGACAAGTAAAAAAAATAAAAGATAACTCTTTTCCATATACTATTATGTTTTAAAAGTTTTGTTATGTTATATTTTATAAGATATTTTACAATTTTTAATACAAATTATTAATGTTTTTTGATTTTTTAATTCTTCACTGTAGTATTTTTTATGATTGGTTAAATTATATTTTAAATAATATATTTAAAAAAAATAATAATAATAATTGTGCTTTCGTCTAAAACATCTAATATTATGGGACATAGGGAGTATGTAGCACACTAGCATTATTCCATATGTTCCATAAAGTGTATTTTAAAATTTTATTTTTAATTTTTTAAAAGTATTATATTATATCTTTATTGCAAAATATTAAACAAAAATCTATTTTATTCTATCATTTTAGTGTATTAACTAAAAAAGATTTTTTGAATATATTAATAAAGGATAATATGAAACTTTTTTATATAGTTTTCAAAATATGTGTGAAATGTGTCAAAATAATATTTTTGTAAAACAGAAAATATGTTTTCCGGTTATGACACTGAT
This sequence comes from Crucihimalaya himalaica, assembly GCA_004349715.1. Taxonomy (NCBI): domain Eukaryota; kingdom Viridiplantae; phylum Streptophyta; class Magnoliopsida; order Brassicales; family Brassicaceae; genus Crucihimalaya; species Crucihimalaya himalaica. Next base: position 3,762,835 of record SMJT01000006.1, on the reverse strand, counting down.
CCAAAAAACTAAAGTGAATTTAATAAAATAAAAAACGAATTGAAATATACAATTCTCAAGTTTTATGCGTATTCAACCCAAATTTGGAACATTGAAAAATTCTTAATGATAAGTAATTTGGAAAATCATTGATGATAAGTAAATTTGAAAAATCATTGATAATAAGTATTGTTAAGGTTACAAATTATGCATCCGAGGGAAGATGAAACTTAATAATATAAAATATATAAAACATGGAGTATGTTTATTAAAGAAAAGGGAGTATGCATTTATCTATTTAGTATCACTTGGTTTTGAGTAGGAGGTTAATCAAGTTTGATCCAAACTGATAATATATATATATATATATATATATATGATTTTGTAGAGATTAATGGGTTAAAGAACTATCATCTTGGAATAGTAAATATGGGACTTGACCTAACATAACATATCAGAGACAGATACATGACCATGTTTATTTACTGAAAACTGTTTTGTTAGAAACTAAAACCGAATAAATACTAAATGAAACTAAATGAAATTACTATGAAATTACTATGAAACTAAGACCTTAAAAACTAAATGAAATTACTATGTTTCAATTTTATTCTAATGTTTCTACACTAGAAATTTTAAAAACTGTGTTGACAATATATATATATATATATATAACTGTAGAATGCCGGATGGAACCATAAACAAAATTAAAACCGGAATGGACTAAATTGTGGACCGACTGAAATTGCAGACGTATGTTCGACGTGAAAACATAATTTTATTTTTTTTGTCATCTCATCGATTTAAGGTGATTTCAAACACTAAAACAGTGATCCATAATCAATTATAAAAGTCGAGCATTAATTTTCGAACAACCATTAAAGGAGACTGAATTATATCGACCCCTCCAAATCTTATCCAAATCTTATTTTCATCATTAACAATAATCGATCGAGCATCGATGTCTGAGTTAGTTAATTACATAAGTTTGTTTTTTTAATCGTTGAACATTACTATCTTTAATATAATTAAAAAACAACATTATAGTACTACTTCTATATATGGTTTGCCAATCTACATAGCATTATTTCTATCGTGGACGAATTTTACGATCTTTAAAATTTCAAATGATGGTCTACTTTAATCGATTATGACACTGTTTAGTTGTCATCTCAGCGATTATTTATACTATTACATATTATGCACACAAAATATGACCGGAGACTATCGAAGAAGGCTTCCGTTAGTCTACTACGGCACCTAAATTACAAGCGTATACAAAACGCTTTTTTTTCTTCCCCAAATATAACATTAAAAGCATATATAGTTTTTACTAAAGCTTATATATACTGTGCGTAAGAAGAAAACAACATATATTTTGAGTTTTGACTAAAGCTTCTGATTAAACAAGCTTCTGACTAAAATAATAATAATAATTATTTTTTTAAAACAAACAACATATATATATATATATATATATATATATATATATATATATATATATATTGATTTTACGGACTTCAGTTTACGTTGCTTGTAACTCGTCCATAACTAGACGACATTTTAGTTCCCAAACCATTAGACTACACTATTTAGTACACGATATAAAAGCATAAAACAAGATACACGTCGCATGACAAATCAAATTTACCAAACATATATCGTATACGTATATGATTAATACGAGCCGCAAGTTTAACATGAAAAACGGGTACAAAGAGCCTGTGATTGTGTGTTCATATGATGTTACATCAAAATTCAAACTTTATGCAAGACTTTTTAATTTGTGTATTAATCGGATAGAAGACATTAAAAAAATCCTTTTTTTCTGTTAATGAGTTTAGTAATGTACATCTGACTAACTTTCCAATATATATACGAATCTGTGTCAGATATAACTAAAGCATGATGATATATTATTTTCCTTCTAAATTCATTTATATCAAATTATTACATAAGCATATATTTGTATCATTTAGCGATTAAAAAACCAAAAAAAATAAAAAAAATAATTTTTATATGAGTTTCACTCGCGAATAGATTATAAAAAATTATATTTTCTTTTTTCTGATGTGATTATGTGCGTAGATAGCTTCTCTTGGCTGATCATTGAGAGAGAGCATTGCATTATAATTTTTTTACATACAACATATATCATGATTCATAAACTAAAAGCAGAAATGAAGCTAGTTTGCATGTTTGCTCATCTGCAAACCGAAGAGGCACCACGTACGATTCCCACTAAAGCACTGTCAAAAGGAAAAATAAAAATAAGGAGGAAAATTAAGCTTTAATTTGTTGAGAAAAGATGGCAAAAATGAGACGAAAACCATTGCGAGGTAGGACCAGACAATTTGTTACTGATTCATCGCTCCACATTGATAAATGGGTTGTTTATTCATATGATTGGATTAACGAGTCAAACTTTATGGCTTTAAACTCATTGCTGATTCTTCGTTGAAAATATAAGAAATGCCGAAAAACATACCTTTTGGCCATGTTTTCCCGTCTTGTTGATTGTCTGTTTCAAATGTTGGGTTCACAAGTTTAATAATTAAAATCTAAGTTATATCGAATCGGAAATGAATATGTATAATCGGAAAAATGATCTTATAAAATAAAATATTAAATATTATATCAGATTTAAAAATATACTTAATCACATAAATTTGATACATACATTTTTAAACTCTACTAAACCTAAAAATCAAATAGTTTTTTTTACAGCAAATAAAATTAAATAATTAAAAACTAAGATTTAGATCAACATTTTCATTCTCATTTTTTTAATTCCATCAAATAAAATCATTTCAAATTTTGTGTTATCCATAAAAATCATCAATCTCAAATGTCTCGAAATTAATTTAATTCAATTGATCAATTCTATCTTTACCATTTTCTCATTTTTAAAAATAAAATACAAATATTATTTCTCAACAATAAAATACAAAAATTCTAAATAGCAAAACTAGTTTTATTTTTTATAATAAAACTATCCAACATAATTCATGTTTTTCATTTATTTTGTGCTATTAAATTTTTAAATATTAGAAGCGTAATCTTACAAAGCGAAATCATAAGATTCCAACGAGTTTATAAAGTGGATTTTTAGAAAACGTTATGTAAGCGAGATTCTAAAAAATTTTGATAGCTTCTGATTCCGACTTCTATTCTAAAGCGGAAAGCGATACTGTGAAGAATTTTTCATTATATTTAGGTAGTAAGTTTTGAAAATGTTTAGTTTTAAAATGTATTTGAAATTCCTAATATGGATATATTGAAATATTACGTAGAGCATTTCTATATTGTTTACAAACTATATATAATTTTTATTCTATTAAACATGTTTCGAAAAATGTTTTTTATATAACTTTTAAATATGATACAAAACGTAAACCATAGTGGTGAATTATTCTTGTAATACAAATGTTACGGTAGATTGATGTAATTCGAATAATATTGGAATAATGAAAGGAGTTGTAAAGGAGTTGTACAATCTTCCAAAACCGATCAATACTTTCTAGAGCCGTCAAAACTAAGACACGTGTGAGTATTAAGCCTCACGTGTCACATAGTCAACGGTAAGTAGCTTAATTAAACAGCACAGCTAAATAAACAAAACAGTACAGCTAATATCGTATTAGACTCATGTGCGGTCCTCATGCACCATTAATTAATTATTATTTGAGAATTAAAGCCTGATTAGGGACTGTGAGGAACAGAGGAGCGTGGGACACACGTGTGAGATTCCGAGCGTGTGGGTTTCATTTTTATTTTTTGTTTTAATTTATCTCACTCTCCCTCTTAAAATGCTTCTATTTATGGAATCATATGATATGTACTTTTTCCTTATCAAAAAGTCTATATATGGTGGCAAAAAAAAAGTGTATATATATGTTGTCCATGTATATTTATATACATTTGTGTCAGTGTCCGCATGTGTGCATATATTGATTCAACTTGATGATCAAATCTAGATCGGAAAAATAACGAGATTAAATAGTTTTTATTTTGGCTACAATATGTATAAAACTCCTTTAGAAATTTCAGAACGTTACTAGGGGTACGGTCAAAACTATTGTGCTATAAGAGTTATTAAATCCAGTTACAGTTTAGAATTAAGATTTTGATAACCAATATAAATGCTTCAAATGTGCGTCAAATACACAACCCCGAGTAATAATTAAGGTTTTGTAAACTAATTAAAAACGCGTAGAAAATACAAACTTAGTAAAAAATAATTTAGTTCATATCCTAATATAATTGCGAATTAGTACAAAACAAAATGATGTTTTTGATGGCTTTTCTTGGGTTAGATTCGTGTGGACGATGAGCTGTGTGTACAATAGGAAGTAGCTGGCTACTTACGTGTATCAACAGTTCTTGATATATTCTTCTTTCACTTTTTACTTTTACGTAACCCCCATGCATCACGTGGTTCATGACTCGTTTTGTTCCTCTTTCTTTCCAATTTTGTCAATCACTTTTTCTTGTCATTATATGTTATAATGTGATCATGATATATGAATCAATATACTTTACTTTGTTGTGTCAATATGTTAATACAAATACAGACTAATTTGTTGTGTTTATGTATGATTGTGTTTTATATGATGCGATTCGTCAAAATTCGAACTTACTGTGTAAAATCTTATAAATTTCTAATTTAATGCCAATTATAATGGATAGATTGGTTAATACCTCTAATATATTATTTTATGTTTCATGTCAATATCGACATAAACTATAAACACGTTTCACTGAGATTATGTCTTTTCCCAACCATTAATCTCGATGGAATTAATTACATTATACAACATTTGGAATGGTCGAACTGATGAGTTAATTTTGGGACCGGATGAATTTTGTTTAGGTTAGGTCAGCATGTACTGTTACGTTTTATATTTTTTTCTAACTCCATACTATTTTGCAATAAATAGTTTTTTTTTCAAGTTTGTTTATCTCATTTTCCATATAGATTCCTAAAATATATAACTGTTGATAGAAACAAATACATACTAAATCAAATTTATAAGTCAAGATGTGTACATCCGATAAATATAAGTCTGCAAATTTGTGTGACGTCGATAGTGTTAAATTTTTGACGATGAGATACCACCTAACAAGACGAGCTTTTCGTAACAAAACCCACTTAACAAAAAGTCAATATTTTTGAGTATTTTCCAAAAATCAATTGCTTCATTCATTTGATGAAACCACTTACACTATATCCATGATATGATTTTGAGCTTTCGTATAGGTTAACTTAATAGATGATAACCACACATTAGGTCATAATGAATCAGCGATCATATCTAATTAATATGTAGTCATGCATGTTTATACAGCTAATTAATAAATTATCATCTTTTATATGAGGCTGATTTAAATGGATCGTATATACACGTATTCTTGATTCAAATACCCACGTCTCTATGCGTATTTTTGTGTAATCGTATATATAGAAAAAGCAACTTTTGCGACCAACCAAACACATGTTGTTAAACGCTGGTACTTTTAAAAAGTGCAGTTCTTTAACTGATCTGTCAAGTTTCAACTGAAAAATATACTATTAAATCATAATTAATTCGTTATTAAGTTCGAATATTTTACGTTCTTCTATGATTATTCCTCGTTAAACCATATATTATATATTTATGTATTATTTTAATATTAAATTATTTCTACCTTTTTCAAATCTGTCTTTCTTTTCCAGATTTAGAAAAGTTTTGCTCGAATGGTTGTGATCAAAAATGGGTTTAAGCCGAGTCATTTTCCAATATCTTTTTAGGAATTTATGTGCATCACCGACCGAACTATTTATTAAATTCATTTGCTAATAATTGCTCAATACTAGCTATAATCAATTCATATATCACCCTCTCGTGCAGGTATTGGTTGGATTTATCAAGATATACAGCTCGTAAACTATATAATTTGTACCGAAAACGGAAAGTTTTTGTATAGTGAACATATTATTTCGAGACATTTAGTCAGTTTCATACTATATATAGAGAAAACAACCACAATGATGAAAATATAGTATATTACCAACGTAATTATAGATATTTTATTCTATTAATTATAGTATATTACACATAGAAATCGTGTTTTATTTTATTTTTAAAGTCTAAGATTGATATTACTTCGGCTTGGGTCATTTATCTACCGTGGACCTACTGAAAATATTTTAAACGAATTTACTCACTTTTGAAATTAGTCAGACGTTTCAGCAAAATCAAAATATTCAGTGCTAAATCTAAAATAATAGTAGTAATTGATATTGAAAAAAAACATTAACTTGAAAAATAGGAATTCACATAATCCATTGGTTGCATCTCGAAATACAATTCAATATATAATTTTATGCATTTTGAATGACTTCGGTATTCACATGGTAGTTGCAGATTTTGAGTTAGCATGGGTTATATATAAAGGATCCAAAAGCACAATGAAAACACATATGAACTTAATTAAGCTTATCATTCCAATCGAAGCCCATCCGTTATACACATACGATGCATATATACATAAACAACCCGGATTTGTATATAAATAAAAGATATACAAATATATATATATATATAAGCTTAATTTATATATTCCTTCAAAGCCATATTTAAAATCTTGTGAATAGTGATGTTCCATCTGCAACATGTTTTGTAAAGTGGGGAAGAAGATAGGTATATGGTTTTGAGATGTGTTATATTTTAAGTTATCTACGAAAGACTATAAGTGTCTAAAAATGGAATAATGGGCACATGCAATTGAAAGTTGTGGAGATCGAAAAGGATCCACTACATACTTACTTTATCATTTAACTCGATATATATATATATATATATATATGTATTCACAAATCATACATTATTGTTATACAAAGCTGCTTGTTGCAAAATTTAACCTGTAAAGGGATCAAAATATCGTATCTATGTGTGTATATCCACAAATATACATACGTGGTGGTGAGGCAAAGCGAAGGTTTTACGCCAGTGAAGTTGTCACCACTGCATAATTATTTTTTGAGGTCAAATTAGTTTTGTAATTTTGTTGAACAGAGATTCTACTGTTTTTGTTTTGTTTTTTTCTTACATTTTCTTCCCACTCTTATCTTTTCCATTTTTGAATTATATTTTTGTAATGTTGATTTTTAAAATAATAGTTTGATTTTTTTTAACGTGTTGATTTTTTTTGTCTATATACTTTTTTTTTTGTGTCAACTGTCTATATACATTCATACAATTATCTGATATTTGTCTTGCGCCATACACGGGTTTCAAACTTATCTAAATATTTAAAACATATATATCAAATACAGTCATACAAATATGTACAATCATCAAATTTAAATACTAACATTCATTACTCTAAATTTATATTAAAATGTAAACTTAATTTATAAGAAAAAATCATTGTAGCTGAAAACAAATACTAATTTAGTTTTTCTATTTTTTGGGTCAAGGTTTTTTGTATTTTTAAAAAAAAAATTATATGTGAAACTTAATATGTCTCAAAAGAAACAATATGAGAAACTTATAAAGGCAAACTTAAAATTTATTTGAGTATTGACAACAAAATTATTTGTAGATGAATATAAAGATTTAGTCATTTAGTTTAATGGCATGTTTATTTGTTACTAAAAGTTTATGCAATGACCGTAAATCAAAGTTAGGATTGATTATAAAATAATATATACATAAAATAAAATACTTGATTAATTTCCCACTTGTGTCTTTAAAACTCTTCGATCCGTAGTTGTGTATAGAGTTTCAACTTGTCTCTACAGCTAGTATCTTTCCCTTTCTATTATCAATGAAAAGCCAACCACTGAAGAAATTTTTTTTTATCTATTGCATTGCCTAGTACTATTTATTGGTCATCAAGTAAAGCTCTTTAAAATCACCATTGCCTGAAAAGTATTTAAAAGAGCTGATAATATATATGTAGTGTCCTTTATATGATTGAAAAGGTAAACAATGGGGAATCTCACATATATCAATCAGCAACAAACAAACCATATGTTATTAGGCAAGGTGATTTTGATAGATGGTAATTTTTAGCTAGTGTTTTTGTTAATCGTAGGGTAAATCATTGTATTGACTGATTGGTAGACATTTATGGTCAACGTCATATTATTTTATGTGATCGCAATCTTTGTAATCTCTCAACAGTGATACAGAATATAATGTTTACCTGTATTTTCAGTATCGTAGACTAATGAAACTCATCCCATTTTCATGTCTTTTTCAAACCAATTGATACCATCTATCCATTTCAACCTAATATATGTATGGCATAGTGCCATTGAAAATTTATCGAAACAAGTCTTATATATACGTCTCACTTTTCGTAATGTTTTAAACCAATGATTAAATATTAGAATATTCAGGTATCACATAAAATACGCAGCGATAATATAGACCTATTAACCTAAGTAGCCATAGTGGAGAAACTTAGCTTTAAAAGTCAAATGAAAATATCCAAATCGCACTCGAAAAACAAAAAATCAGGTGTAAAAGTAACACAACATATTTGATTACAAATGACATCAGGAGAAGAAAAAGGAAGCGTAATGATGTAAATACATGAATTGAAAGATACTTAAACCCAAATACATGGACATTTATGAACAATGCTCCGTGGAGGACCCGCAAGAGTAAAAGAGATTGTGGTGGTTCGTACGTATAAATAGGATCATAACCGTAGGATCTCGTACAAAAATACAAGATCGTACGGCTATGAGGAGAGTGAAGAACATGTGATGTAGCCAAAGTGGGACCTAAAAAGAGAATCGAAACGGTGCCGTACAGTGACTAAAACGACGTTCTCCGTAATAGAAACACACAGAGAGAAAGTGTAAGTCTGAGTTGAGAGTGTGTGGTCCCGACAGAGAGAGAGCTGACACAATTAGTCACTTGTCAGTTCAAAATCGTCAGTTGTCAGAATTGACCCTAATTTATGCAAAAAGCTCCATTTATCGCTAAACCACCAGTTTTTAAAAATCTTTTCTCCCCCTCTTCGTATTCACAGCGATATATTTACGTAAGATATATGGTACGGTAAAAAACAGTAAGTTACTGCATGCATAGGTTTTTACCAATAATCTATGACCAGCTAAAAGCTCATACAATTAGAATATAAATATTGTGCTGACATAAATATTGTTCTGTAAAGGGCTGATTAATTAACAAATATGATAGTCGTAGAAAAAGAACAAAATATCTCTAGATGTTTCTCTGAATTACTTCAGGGTTTTCAGACAAGAGAGATGCAAACGGACAATTTTCATCAATTAATGATTTCCACCAGTTGTGCTAATGATACTTGTGAACAGTAATACATACATTCTTTCTATAGAAATGTATAACATCGATATACATTTCTGTTAATTGCAGCGTTTTGATATTTACTAGTTTCTTTGAGAATCATCAGTAAGACTTAGCCAACAAATGAAACACATTTTGATTGATATTAGTTATGGTTTCGGTTGCCTCTACTTAATTATATCCATATTGACACGGAAAATATAGGACCTTAACCCATATACTCTTCTGGTCCGGAATAGTCTTCAAATAAAATATATATATATATATATATATATATGTGAATGGACCATCACTGATAGCTCGCTCATACGTTCGAGTCTTTACTCATAAGCTCGAATCTCCGGATAAACGTTATTTGTGTTATTTATATATGGTTTGTTTACTTTTGGTCTATGGAAAAATCAAACAGGCAATAGAAATAATATTTTATATATGAACATATATTAGTAGAAAAGGAGATAAAAAGACAAAAAATAAAAAAAAATAAAAAAAAAACAGTAGACGGAAATCCGAAAACACTGCTATTCAAGATATGAATGTTTGATTTATGAGGAGTCGGTCCATAGATTTAAGCACTATAGGCTAAGAAGCCAGCCAATCTTATCTCATGACTCATAGAAAAGAAAATGGATATATATATATACAAATCATTTGGGAAGAAAAATCTAGACAGATTTTGAAAGGATAAATGTAAATTAAAATTGCATGAGAGAGAGGGCACATGTCCCCTTTTAGCCTTCTGTTCTTGAAAGGGAAGCCAAAATAGTTTCACTTCTGTATTTTTTCAGCCACTGTTCTTATTTGGGACCTCCCTTCAAATAAGTTACTTTTTATATATTTTATGTGTCTATTTCTGTATTTCGTTCTCATTATAAATTTTTTGGCATATATATTTCGTTTAAAGATAGGAAAAAAAAAGAATTTATAAATTCCAGCTGTGAATTTAACCCTTTCTCGATCGAAAGTCTATTTTGGCGTTTGTTCTGTGACCATCCTCTCGCGACGTCACCGTTTTCATATCCATGCAAAATATTTTGAAGATAATATATCTCTATCCCCAGTTTTCATCGATTATATCTACCTTATACATATACACATTTCAAAGATTTGGACGAAACATTTTTTCTGTTTTGATAAAGATGGAAACAATTCTATGTTTTAATTGAATAAAATACAAACAAATATACAGTTAAATCATCAGGTCCATTCCACGAACAAAAGTTTTTATTATTTCTTTCACATCCTGCACGATTATAACTAATTTCATTCATAAATATATATTAGTTATATATATATATATATATATATGTCAAATCAATCAATTTAGATTTTTTGGTATTATATATTATTGTTGTTGTTGCTGCAATATTAATTGATTTTGATGATTGTCTGCATCATAATGAATATGAAAAATGGGAAACAATATACTCTACCATTTGTACTATAGGTCAGACTTTCAACATTAATTCTTGATCAACAAATTGGTGGAATGTTATCTTCTTTCATATAAATTGTCCCCTACCAATAAGTATATACCATAATGCATGACCAATAATGATGGATTACGTATAGGCCCATCGTTGAAACCAAACTTCTCATTCATTAATGTATTTTATATTTATTAAAATGTTTTATAAACAGTATGTAAGTTTTCAACCGGATTTAACCCTAGATTTTTTACACCCGTTCTAGTACTATATTGCATTGATAAATTTATATTGGAACACAATATATATAAGAGGGAATACTATTATGATCTGAATAGAAGTGAATTGTTTTTAAAACAATTATTGGAACGTTTCAATATGAATGTGAGAATTGGAGAATATTTTTAAAATAAATTGAGAGGCTTACTAGGGCGAGGCCCCCTCTATGTCGTCAACGCTCACAGGAGCCTTACTTATTTTATCTCTTGGCATCAAATCTTATCGCCGGAAAACTTGCATAACCCACAAAATGAATGTATAGATCACTTCTTTTTTTTTTGTAACTGAAATAAAATATAAAGCTAGATCACAACCCAATAACATACTGTCATTTCATTTTTATCGAGTTCTTGTTATTATAATTTAAATGAAATGGCACTAATTAATTTAACGCTATTTTCTTATCAAATAGGGTATAAGAACGCGTTTTGATATAAGATTTCCTAAGTTTCTATTCTTCGTTTTCTCTAACAAGTTAACTCAAAAAATAAATAATGAATATATAGTCAAACAATCACTATTCATGCTATGGACTGATGAACATCTACTACAATGTATCAGTAATTTTATTTTTTATAACAAAAATAATAATATAATCAGCTTTGTCGAAAAAAGTGCACAGAAATTAAAATGACATATACTACTATATTTGTAAAACCTTTTTCATATTTTTAATTACTGTTTACTCTTCGTAAATGATCATATTAATTTATGTAATAGCAACCCCCAACTGCATTTATAAATAATAACATTTTGCATTGTCAACATTACTACAAATCTATATATGTATTTATAATTCGTCTATAAGGAAGTTATATATTTTCATTTAGTATATTGGTTGGAAAGTTATTTATTCAAAGAAAAGCCATTAATAGCTGGAGATTTGAACACCATTGTGGATACACATGCTTGTTAATATACAAACAATTGCGAAATACTACATCCGTTCCATGAATATTGATTTTCTAGATTTTTATTTTGTTTTATAAAGATTAATTTTATACATTCTAAGTAATATTACCTCCGTTCCATGAATATTGGTTTCTAAATTTTTATTTTGTTTCTTAAAAATTAATTTTATACACTCTAATTAATATATTTTTCTTGAAAACATAATTATTCTTTTTGAGAAATGTAGTTTCACTTAAAATTTTAATCATAACTTATTTTCTATTGGATTTTATGCATTAACGAAGTAAAAAATAATTTTAAAAAGGTTATTAGTAAATGTTTCATAATATATGTGAAAACCTCATAAAATCAATTTTTGTGGAATGGAGGAAATATATTTTTCTTGAAAAATTAATTTTTTATATGAAAAATGTAGTTTCACTAAAAAATTTAATCATAATTTATTTTTATTAGGTTTTATGAATTAATGAAGTAAAAAGTAATTTTTAAAAAATTATTATTCAATGTTTTTTAATATGTGTGAAAACTTCATAAAATAAATCTTTGTGAAACGGAGAGAGTAAAAAAATCTAGAACTTAAGTTATTGTTTAAACCTAATTTGTTCACTGGATGGAGACAAACATGAAATAACAGTTAATTAAATTGTAGAACATGTTTTCAAAGCTTTGGTTAAAGAGATTCAAACGAAACATTAATACTATTAGTTTTGGGTCTTTAATTATAATAACACATTCAAGTTTAATTAGATATGAATCATATGATATCTAATTTGATTTTTCGTTTCAGTTTTGGTTAAGCTTCTGCTTCAGTAAGTAAAATAATTGAAGCGAATTGGTTTATGTGGTACATTTGGTTTTTGTTTGGATTTTAATTCATAAATACTATAAATCTACTATATTTTTTAGAAAGTGAAATATATATGCCTAATAAGTCTTAATTTAATAAATTTTATTAAATATTATATTGATTTATATATCTAATTAATATTTAGTGTGTTTAATGGAGATCAAATTATAGAGCAATATATTTTAAAATTATGGGACATTTTACTATGAAACATTAAAAAAACATTTTAAAAATTTTCAAAAATAAAGGAGTGGATTGGTAAATATAAAGGCGTACAAATTTTTCGTGCCAAATGGTCGTTTGAAAAAGATTCGAGATTTCACGTGTAATGAACTTGTACGATATATCTTAATCGAAATCTACTTATCTTAAATAGTTAGACGTTACGTTAAACTGCCTTTACATAAAAAAAAATCTATAATCAATAGCCATCATTATTGTCTATCATACCTAGAATTTTGTTTTTTAGTTTATCCTATATAAGTTTTTCAATTTATTCAAAAGACCTTAAACACCAAAATGAAACTATAGAAAACTAGCTTGGATCAGTTTAAATACATGTAAAATGCCATACAGTCTTAGTACATTTGAAAAATATACTCAAACTTATTATATCTTTTCTTTTTGGTGGTTAATAACCTATATATATACGTAAACTAACAAGTTTGAATTCTGATTATAATACAGCAGCAATATTAGTACATATTCGTTTAAGTGTTAAAAGTAGTACAATTCATTGGATGCTCTAGAGTCTATACATAAAAATGTTTGTGTAATTCACACACCACATTTATAAAATTGATTTTTCTTGAAATAGTAGTTTTTCTAAAATTTCGGATTTGATACGTATATACTTATAGATTGGTAATACGTATGGGATACAACATCTTCATTTAAGGTCCAACAGTAATTAGTAATTACATCGGGTAAGTAATTGATTTTAGTTTATTTTTTTCATCTTATGTCACAAATCAGTCATGTATCCAAAAAATGGATACATTGTCAATTTACTATTAATGTATTATCCATAAAAATTTCCGAAAGGTATATTAAATATACAAAAAAAATAAAATAAAAAGTAGCTTAGATTCTTTTTCATGAATTGTATTTTTTAAAAATGAAGAAAAAAAAAGACTGCCAACTCCTTTATTAAGATGGTAAGAGAGAGCTCTGAGATGAGAGAAGAAGCACCAAAAAAATTCATATCTCTCTTTCCTTACAATTTTCTCATTTCTTGAAACCTCTCAGACTCATCAGAGAGCTATTCACGAGAGAACTCTTTCTCTTTCCCCACTAAATATCAAATCTTTCTTCTTCTTCTTCATCATCATGTGTAACTCATCAACCACAACCACCACCGGTTCAGAGAACCAAGAATCTCGAACCGGAATCTTCCTCGATCTCTTCTCGATCAATAGCTTTGAACCCACAAAGAGAAATCTCCGGCATTGCGAGAACAGAGGATCTCCTCTTATGTCAGAAGCTGTAACAGAGGCGAAATCTCTCTTCACACTAGCTTTCCCGATCGCCGTGGCGGCTCTAGTCCTCTACCTTCGCTCAGCCGTATCAATGTTTTTCTTGGGTCGACTAGGTGACCTCGAATTAGCCGCCGGTTCACTCGCCATTGCCTTTGCTAACATAACCGGTTACTCTGTTTTATCCGGTTTAGCACTTGGTATGGAACCACTCTGTTCTCAAGCCTTCGGTGCTCACCGCTTCAAACTCCTTTCCATAACCCTTCATCGAACCGTGGTGTTCCTCTTGGTTTGTTGCGTACCGATCTCGGTTCTCTGGTTCAACGTCGGCAAAATCTCGGTTTACCTTCACCAAGACCCCGACATCGCAAAATTAGCTCAGACATATCTCATCTTCTCCCTCCCTGATCTCCTCACCAACACTCTTCTTCATCCAATCAGAATCTACCTTCGCGCTCAAGGCATCATTCACCCCGTAACCCTAGCTTCTCTCTCTGGCGCTGTTTTTCACCTCCCGGCTAATTTTTTCTTAGTCTCTTACCTCCGTCTTGGTCTAACCGGTGTAGCCGTCGCTTCCTCCGTCACAAACATCTTCGTTGTAGCTTTCCTCGTTTGCTACGTCTGGGCGAGTGGTCTCCACGCGCCTACATGGACTGACCCGACCCGTGATTGTTTCCGTGGGTGGGCTCCGTTGCTTCGTCTCGCGGGTCCGAGTTGCGTCTCCGTGTGTTTGGAGTGGTGGTGGTACGAGATCATGATCGTTTTGTGTGGTTTGCTCGTGAATCCAAGATCGACGGTGGCTGCTATGGGCGTTTTGATCCAGACGACATCGTTTCTTTACGTTTTCCCGTCTTCTCTGAGCTTCGCTGTGTCCACTAGGGTAGGTAACGAGCTGGGAGCGAACCGTCCTAAGACGGCCAAGCTATCGGCCACGGTGGCTATTGTTTTTGCGGCGGTTACGGGGATTACTGCGGCGGCGTTTGCTTACTCCGTTAGAAATGCTTGGGGGAGGATATTTACCGGAGACGAAGAGATTCTCCGGCTAACAGCGGCGGCGTTACCGATATTGGGCTTATGCGAGATCGGAAACTGTCCTCAGACGGTGGGATGTGGCGTCGTGAGAGGAACAGCACGGCCGTCAACGGCGGCGAACGTGAACCTCGGAGCGTTTTATCTGGTGGGCATGCCGGTGGCTGTGGGTCTCGGGTTTTGGGCCGGAATTGGGTTTAATGGGCTTTGGTTAGGACTACTTGCGGCGCAGATTAGCTGCGCAGGTCTTATGATATACGTTGTCGGGACTACGGATTGGGAATCACAGGCTAAGAAGGCGCAGACGCTAACGTGCGCCGAGACGGTAGAGAACGAAATTTTAAAGACGGTGGCAAATACTACAGGGGACGACGGTGAGTGCGATGAGGCTGAGCCGTTGATTCGCATCACGGTGCTTTATTAACTAATATTAAAAAGATTATAATTATAATTATAATTTTATTCCCATCTCTTTTCATAGAAGGAGAAAGTTTTGCCTTTCTTGAGAAATTTAACATTTTCTTCTCTTTTTTTGTACTTAACAATTTTTTTTTCTCTCCTTATTTTTTCCGATGCCCTTATGATTGGCCGTTTATATGGAGTAATCTATGCGTTTTTTTTTCTCTTACATGCCAAATACTTGAATAAATTCACACGAATGCAAAAATAATCACATGAAATTTATAAAAATGTAGTTTTTCCTTACAAGTTACAACTAAACATTTAATTACACCCAATCTGAGACAAAAGATGTTGGGACCATATAGCTGGAGCGACAGAGAATTAATTCAAAATAAGATAATTTTTGAAGATATATTTTGTGAGTTCAGATAATATGGAGAGAAGATTTCACTGTTGAATATATAGACTTATTTCTAGGAAAAAGTCTTAATAACATAAGAAAAATGTGTTAGGGGGTGATAAAATAGGAAAGGGAGTAATATGGTAATTTGGAAAAAAGTGGTAACCTTGTGGGAAACAAAAACTTGTGTCTCAAAGATTCAGACAGGTCTGAATGAATGTTTTGGATTCCCTATAGACTAGAGTGCTGTTTTGTTCAGAGATGGGAGAGAGAGAGAGAGAGAGAGAGAGAGAGAGAGAGATCAAGTCCCAAGGACCATTGTAGTGCATCATCTCATCATATCTTTCTTTCCTGCATTTTTATTTTTATTCTATCATAAAATTATTTTATCCATATAATTCTGCATTTCGATGGTTATGGTTCCTATCTTTTATAAATTCAAACTATTGAAGTAAAAATAATGAAAGTTAAAAAACCATAAATAAAAAAATTATTTTAATGATTTTTTTTTGTGATTTCATACAGAAAATTTAAACAAAGTCATTATTGAAATAAACAGGTAGAAGAGCATCTCCAACTTTGACACTACATTTGGTGTTGAGATAGCACTAAATTTAGTGTAATAGTGTCAAAAAAAAAATTCATCTCCAACCACAAAACCAAATATCACACTAAAAAATATATTTTCTATTATTGTATTATTAAATTTAAGATTTTTAAAGTTTTAATAACTTTGATAAATTCTAAATATTTTTATCACTGATTAATTATTTAAAATATAAGTTAAACATAACATTATATTATGTCTTAATTACTTGTTGCATTTAATTTTTATGTTTGTTTTTTTTTAGTTTAGTCTTTTTATTTTTAATATTTGAAGAACTTTATCATGTATTTTCAATCCTCCAAAAAAACCCGATCCAAACAGATACCCGAATACTTAAATCTACAAAATTAAACTAACTATAAATAATAATATTATTGATAACATAAATAAAAATAAAAAATAATATTTTAATGTTTAGTGTTGTGATTAGTGTTACACTAAATATAACGTAATACTATTCACAAAACACTAAAAAATAAAATATGCAGTCTGTTATGTAGTTGGAGCTCTCTTGACACTATATTTGCTGCTTTCCCGTTCGATTGGAGAATCTCTAATGAATTACAATTTTAATTGAAGAGAGTATTTATTATTAATTTCATGTATATGTATAATTTTCAATCATTATATATTGTATTTTTTCCTTCTTAGGTATCTTTATTAGTGGTGCCCGGAGAGATTTAATACAATGATTTAATGCTATAGTCCATAATTTAATTAGTACCACATCCCCATTTTTTGCATAATAAGCACCACATTTATAAGTTAGATAAAAATAGAATGCACAGCTGCGATCCATAATACCTACTGTACATCATAATGTTCTTACATTGGTAATGCAATGTATATAAATAATATATATAGATATATAATTCTGAGTACCATAGTTTACATTGGTAATGCACAAACGTTTTTATATTATTTCATTGAGTTATAAATATAATTTGATATTCACACTAATATTGAATAAAAATGATGGTACTGTCTCCTCTCAGAATAACTTCGTACTACTAAAATCTTATGTGACAAATTGGGTACCAATTATTGAAGTACTGAACTTATCCTCTGAAACATAACTACAAAAAAAAAATTGGGGAAAAGAGGACAAATTTCGAAAACAGTGGATGAATTTTTTTTAATTTCTCATTCAATTTCAACAAACTGCAAACAAAATTTACAGGAACTATTTAATAATTTCATACCAACCAACTGAGAATTAATCTTTAATCCCGAAGTCCGAAGACCATAGATCACACATACATAAACGTATGTATCGTAACGGTCTAACAAATCACATTTTGCTAACTGACGTGTTGCTTTTGTTTTGTTTTTTTTTTTATTACAAATTTTACTATCAATCTGATATGATACAAATAAACTCTCTCATTGTGGTCACTATTTGGCCACATCTCCATATACAGTCTTGTGACAGAAGCATATATCTCCGAAATTTTCATGAACCTTCATCATTTGGGTGATAAATAGTATAACATTAACAAGCGTTTTTTACCAAAATAAAACATTCAAGCGTTGAATTTTTATCCAAACCTTATTATAGCTAGCTAGGTGTTATATATAGAAACTATAGACCTATTTTCTCAGGTTTTCTATTCTATGAATCACCTAGAATGAAAAAGATTCCATTTTGATGAAAATAGAATCTAAGATATGAAAAACTGTAATAAATGGTGAAAAATATATATAGATCAAGAAAGAAGAAAAAGGTTGGAGCCAGAAATGAAAGAAGTTAATTTCACTGCCCCAAAAATGGATAACATTTGTGTGGGGGAGGGAGGGAGAGAGAGAGAAGACAAAAGTAGTTGAGAGAGAAAGTGAAGAAGAAGCAGAACAGTGGCAGATGTCCCACAAATTAAGACAGAGCACAAGTTATATAATTGGAGTGTACTGCTCACATTCCACACGAGGGGGGCTCCCTTTATTTACTTACCTTCTCTTCTTCTCTCACTCACTATTTATTTAATTGAGTTCTGTGTTTCTTTGACTTAGAATTAATTAAGGATATTGCAATGGAATTCAACATGATACTTAACTAAATCAACTAGCTAAAACCTAAGACAGTACATTCAAACTTTCAGAAATCAACAATTCAAAATACAAAGTATCAAATGCTGTTTGGTCTATAGTATTAGATGATATGTTATGAGATCAAATGCATATTTTTAAATTCAATCATCTTTTCACGTTATTTGGAGATATTTACTTATTATATATCAATCATGCAAAAATTAAAGTATTCATTTTCTAATAATTTTTTTTATAGATTATACCATTTTTACATTATTCTTAGACATGAGTTTTAATAATGTTAGAATACGTTTCTACATGATACTTAGCTATAGTTTGATTTAGACCAACGAAAATCTATTGAAAACGACATCATTAGTTTAAATTTCTAGAAAATTTAGAAAGACATAATAACACAAATTAACATTCTTGTGAGTGTTCTCTAGTTAAAAAAAAAAACTAAAAATTCTCGCGAAACATTAGTAAATCATATCATTGATTTTGTGTCAACTCTTTTTAATCATGTATATATTTGACATTAGAGTGCTTATAATGCAATTGTACTAGTCCACATTCTTAATTAAATCCTACAAAAACCTCAGTGCACTAATGATAATGTAAACTAATATGAAAACTATTTATTAATTTAGTTGGGGACAAATCCATCTAAGAACCTTGGTGGATGCTATTTTGGACATATATTATAAATGGTGGGAAGCTATATATTAACAAATGGGAATTATGTATATTAATTTATCTATAAGTCTTTCGACCAAAAAATTGTATCTATTAGTCAAATGTATTTTATAGCTTATCTTTCTTAGTAGATCAGCTCATTCTCAATATATAATTATTGACAAATATCTAGCCACTCAAAACTATAGAATATACATATATATAGCCGAGTGTATATATATGTGCATGACCATAAGCAAAAGCTATCTTTTCATGTCACATGGGTTCCATTTATGGTAACAATCCATCCCAATTTATAGCCAATAGTGGACAAACATGTGATAACAAGACCACAAACAAAAACACATATTACAAAATTATATAATCACTAAAAATTGAAAGGGTATAACTAAACCACCATGCCATGAGAGACCAAAACACATGCACATACATGGGAGCCTACATGCACACAGGCATGTTTTGGCGAATGCCCTAATTTATTTGTCCACCTTATAACCAACACTTTCACAATCTCATACCCATCTTTGTCCTATAATTCCCAAAAATAAATAATAAAGAGGGGTCATAAACCCATTTTAAGAAAATCTTCTCCACAACATTATTACTAACATGTCAAAATTATAAGAGATTGAAGTTGCAATTGGCGATCGTACTTTCAGGCAAAGGTTATCCTAGACAAAATCTTGAGACTAGTTCAATCAAGATTCAAACATGTTCTTACGTGTTATGGACCTCTTAAGGTTTAAAAATGAAAAACGGTGATAATTTTGACAAAGCAGTGATGTAGATTGACTTGCATATAATTTCCATACATCAGATATTCAAATTCATTTCTACGTTTTAGTGCGGCAATTCATTTATAAAAATCTGTAACTTGCATCTACCACAAAAATTCTGCAGTGATAAAATAAATGAGGGCCGACCCAACATGGTTCTTGTTCTGAATTAAAAAAATTTAATTTAACTTAAATTGACTCATCATACTTACATAATGCAAGTTGCATGTATATATGATATTAATATATACATATATATGTATATTAAGAAGATGTCATAAGTATGATTCATGAACACATGACTTGCCTGTGGGACACTCTTTTCTCCACATGTTTCCCTTTCTTGCTCTTTTTAGGGCTTTTCTTACCAGACCTTTTGTTCTTTCTTTCCTCAATTCACATGTCTTGATTTTGAAATATGTAGACCCAATAATTTGACCCTCCTTAATTATTTGACCAGCACGATTTAACCTTTAAGGGTAAAACAAGGAAATTATCGACTATGGTACATAGGAATTTATTTGCCAGTGTTGTTCGTTTTAATTTTGGTTCTTTGCCACCGTAAGTGGACCAAATCAAAAGTGGGATGGAGCCTAGCCTAGAGTAATACTATACTAGTTGCTAACTAGTTTTAAATTATAATCTATGAACCTTATAACATGGTATCACATCCTGGTTATTGCACCCAAGTACCAACTCAACTAATTAAGGTAGCCCAAAATAGGATATGTTGCCGATTTGAAACGGATAAGGGATCTCACTTGAAAAATACAAACTCACGTGAAATTTAATTTGAAGAAGGGCGTGAAGATTATTACACATATAAATGATCAAGTTCATACACCAAACCGTTAGATGTACATCTCCTCTGGGATAAAACCGTTGAGTTTCACTAATTGGGATAGAAGCTGATCACTTCTTTGTTATTAATTAGTTCTATTTCTGATTTTAGTAACACTTGAACCAGAAACCAAACCGATTCAAGGGAGTAGTTAACTAGAGTCTATGCTGGTCGCTTCTTTGGTCATGTGACGTCTCTCTCGCTCTCTTTCTTCGAAGATTAAGAGTTTCTATCTAGTTAGAGGTTTTAGCCTTTTCTGGTCTGATGTCTAAAGGATATATAAACCCCAAACCATTGTTCCACTTCTTCTATGGGTTTTAATGGGATTAAACATATCCTAATACAAAAACCGAATGATACATCCATCCATAGATATAATATTCGCCATGTAAGTCGTTTAATAAAAAAATCTCAGGAAGGAATCGGCCCATTTCAAGGACTTACTTAGCCAAGACGAATTTAACTTTACTAGTCATGTAAGTTGACACTGGGCCTAGTCTGATGAACTGAAAAGCCCATAGACCTGGGGACTCTTTGCTTAGGAAAATAATAATACTATTGATCTTTGTTATTAACATTGACTGCAACTCAACTTATAATAAAGAAAAACTTTTAAAACGATTAGAAAAATCAAAGCCCATGACAATAATATTCAAAACCAGCAAAAAGGGTCTGAATCGATCCAGTAATAAATTACCAAAGGCACACCACCTTGAAGATCACTAAAGCCTATATAATAAGGGTCACGTGCAAAATCAAGGTACCCAATAATTGATTTTGTGTACTCAACTCCATAATTGATAATCTTGAAATACAAAAATCGTAATAGAAAGGAAAAAAAACGACGAACAAGTGTACGTAATTGAAGAAGAAGGACCGCAAGGGAAAGAGATTGTCAAATTCAAATGACCGAAGAGGCGAAGACTTTTTACTTCCATAATTAGATAAGAGATACGTGACCTCACTCCAAGATTCTCTTCTTCATCTACTTTTTTTTTTTTATATATCTAGTAAACCAATGGTGGAAATTATTATTTTTAACCCCCACAGAGTAATTATTAACCTTTTGTCTTTTTTTTTTTTTTTACTATTGAGCTTTTTTCCCTCCGTATATTAAAAAATTTTCAAATTCGTACGTGGTTTAAAAGCCACATCTAGTATGTTAAATTATCTTTATCAATAAAATGCATTTTGTTTTATTATTATTTATGAAATGCATGTTTGATGAAATATAACCTTTGGCATTTAGCAACATGAAATAACATTGGACTGCTCTCTATCACTTGGTTTCAGACTTTTTTTTTTTCATATGTTTTACTTTCGCATATCTTTAAAACTAGACGTTGATATTAAATCACCGTTTTCTAAGTCATAAATAGAAGTAAATAAGCGTATAATAAGAAGAAGGTGATAAGATTGATAAGACAAATATTCCTTTTGTTATAATCTTGAAATAAAACTATAAAAGCTTGGGTTGGTCTCAACTCTCAAGAAATTTCGTTTTCGACTTTACAAATTTACAGAGTTTGGGTAGAGAAAATGACAAAGGCTGTGAACTAAAAATTGACATGTTAGGTCTCCTCCACTGAGTTGGAATCACTGTCTGCAGGATCTGTTTTATCTTAAAACGAACTTTTTTCTCTCTTTTATCTCAATATTTTATTCCCCAAAAGAAGATCATAATTTCAGATGATATATGCAATGATTTGGACTATATAGGCTCCAAATAAATAATGTTCTGTAGCTTATGGATGCAATATGACCTAGTTCGGAGTTTTGGACTATGCTAAGTATGTTTTGTAACATTATCAAATCGCGTAACGTTTACTAAGGAACGATAATCTAGTTAATGAATAGCAATAGTTTTTTTTTTCTAAAGATTATTTACTTGTCATACAATAATGCTTTGCATAGGTTAAATATATCTACGAAACATTTGGAATAATATTAAACTAATTAAGTAGAAACATAATTTTATACCATTATTTGCCTATAAGGCGGCCAAGAGCGTTACGTTCTCCTTTTCACTGTTTATACTGCCAATTTCCTCTTTTATCAGAACTTTATAAAAAGTTAATTAAGTTGGATTTCCCAGGCATATACATATAGCATAATATGTAGAAACAATAGACAACACATATCATAATTTATAAGAAAATATATTACCAGAAAAATTCGAAGCTAAACATACAGTGTCCAACTTTTTACGTTTGGTTTAGATCCACAGTTAGTTTCAGATATTGACTACATAAGTTATTCTATCTTACATGATTCATTCACCTAGACCTAAATGACACATTTCCAATTCGATATATTTCATCGGTATAAAACTGTTATATACAAAATGAATATTTACTATGATGATTCAGTTCATCATCTCTTACTCATTTTCTTTTTCTTTTTTTCAAAACCCAAAATAATTTTCTTGATTAAAAAAGGATAATTGCATGGGAATGTCAATATGATTACGCAAACAACTTCTGCAGATAAAAAGTTTGCAGAAAATGGAAAAGCACCTATCTATGATAGCTGTCTTGAAAGTCTCGTTATTTCAAAAAAATATATGTTTTTACATTTTATTTATAGAATTTCGAATCCAGAAAATTTTCAATGCAATGTTAAATTCCATAAGTTGATAGATATATAAACAGAAAATGGTCAAATTCATACGCAATGATAAATTTTCGTATACCGTATATGAATACCACGCATTACACAAACTATGAACGTTATTTTTTAAAAATTGTAAACGCTAAATTTCATAATACATTAAAAACAAAAATGGAACCTAAGTTACAAATAACCTTTATCACTATACGTTAAAGTATAAAACACTAAATGGACCCTATATATCTCGGCCAATCGTACGCATACAATACTTCGTTGTATCTTTCAATTTAATTTGTTTACAAATTTGTAAATTAAAAAAGGGAAATAGACCATTTTTGTGTTGGTCAATAAAAAAATAGTCTAAATAGAACACTGTATTATTTACAAATGAAACCAAACTAAAACCATTACGAAAAAGAATCTCATAAAAATTGACCAGAGAGTAAAAGAGACAGACAAAAATGGGTCGAGCTTCGAGATGGTTCAAGGGTTTGTTCGGAATAAAACCGTCCTCTTGTTCCGGTTCCGACACCGGAGCCATTCCCAACCGCCTTGACCGGTCTTTATGCGACAGCTACGAGACCATCCCACCTAACATCTCCGAGAAAGAAGCTGCGTGGCTAAGGTCATTCTACGCAGCTGGCGAAGAGGAGAAAGAGCGTAGAACGCATGCAATAGCGGTTGCTGCGGCCACAGCTGCTGCCGCTGACGCAGCGTTTGCGGCGGCTAAAGCGGCTGCTGCGGTTGTAAGGCTCCAAGGTCAAGGAAAGAGCGGTCCTCTAGTAGTTGGAAAAAGCCGTGAGAATCGTGCTGCTATGCAGATCCAATGTGCCTTTAGAGGCTACTTGGTACCAACAACTTTCAATTTCTCTAATCGTTTTAATATTTTAGTTATTTAAGTGTAACTGAGCCGTTATGTTTTGTAACGTAAAGGCGAGAAAAGCGTTGAGAGCGTTGAGAGGAGTGGTGAAGATACAAGCTTTGGTGAGAGGTTATTTGATACGGAAACAAGCGGCGGCAACTCTCCGGAGTATGGAAGCACTTATTAGAGCTCAAACCACTGTTAAATTTCAGAGAGCTCTCCGCCGTATCGGAAATGCTGCTCCGGCGAGAAAGTCCACGGTAACACTTACTTATTCGGTTTGACCGTACCAAGTTTTTATGTTAAGATTAATTATTAAGGGGTTAAACGATGTAAACTTCTTTGACTAATTTCTAAGTAGGTAAAAAAACTTGTTAACTAATTTTGTAAAAACGTTTAAACTTTGTAAGGAATTTGAAAAAAAAAAGATTGAAACTGTTTAAACTTTATGTAAAAGTTGAAATCTTCTTAACTAGTTCGTAAGCAGATTAAAAAGAACTTTTGAACCAATCTGTAAAAGTGTTTGATGTAACTTTTTTACAGGAAAGATTCTCCGGATCTTTGGAAAATCGAAACAACGGCGAAGAGACAGCTAAGATAGTGGAGGTAGATACAGGGACCCGACCCGGAACTTATAGGATCCGAGGACCCGTATTATCCGGATCGGATTTCTTAGACAACCCGTTTCGACGCACGCTCTCTTCACCGCTCTCGGGTCGAGTCCCACCACGTCTATCAATATTGCCCAAACCCGAATGGGACGACTGTAGCAGCAAGTTCCCAACGGCACAGAGCACACCTCGTTTCGCCGGTGGGTCTCCTTCTAGAGGCGTATGCTGTTCTAGCGGCGGAGGAGAGGCGGAGACAGACCGGTTCTGTTTCTTGTCGGGAGATTTGAACTCGGGCTATATGGCGGATACAACGTCGTTTAGAGCGAAACTGAGGTCGCATAGTGCACCGAGACAGAGGCCGGAGAGTAATGCTGTCGGCGGCGGATGGAGGAGGAGTATTGGCGTTGTTCGGATGCAGAGACCGTCGTGTTCTGGTGTCCGAGAAGCCGTGGTTGGGAATATCGAAAGGCGTAGGATGCAATGGTGATTCTTATTCCCATAATAATTACCCTTTAGTCTCGTTAATTGTTTGATATTCTTGTAAGCTTGATTGAAAAAATTCAAAACGTTGTTGTTTCTTGTTTGGGATATGTATTGTATTATCGTCATTGACATTGCATTAGTCAAGTGTATACAGGTTGCTACATGTTTTTCATATACTACACTCCCTATGTAAGATTTTTGCTGCGGATTTAGTTAGCTTTGGTCTAGCAGAATAAATAAATTTATGTTTTGAGCTATTCGATTCTCAGTTACTGTTACCTAGTTCGAACAAAGTTCAGTTGAATGAGTCTAATTCAAAAATTTGTGTTGCCTAGTTTGGCTATGGATAAAATAAATAGGATTCATAGCATATTGTTTATGTTAATGCTGTTTTCGTGACACTATCCGGTACTAAGATAAATTAAACATGCATAAATGAAATATATATAAAGTGATTTTATTTCGGTACAGATCGGTTAGTAAACAATTATAATGGGTTCGGTTAACTACCCATCTACTATTATCGCCTACTACGCATGCACGAGACTGATCGTAAAAAACCACTTAAAAGTAAACACGTGCCAACAATTCTTACACGCGTGTGGAAAAAAGGTAACTTGCTTCCTTCGATCCTAATCCTTCTCTGTCTGAGAACACAAACGCGGAAGACAAAACCGAAAAAAAAAGGTCCCTCCTTTATAATTTCCATTTTTATTTTTTCCTTATCTTATAAAATTGATCTTCCCCCATCGCCAATCAAGATTTCACCAGGTATTTGGATCCGATTCCTGCCGAAATCTGAATCTTCCTCGTAGTTTAATCGATTGATCGGTTTTCATAATTAGGGTTAAATTTTTCGCGGAAATTTTTAGTGACCTGTGATCGTGTCGGTTGGGGTAGAAGATCGAAGTGAGCGCGGGTGATTTTGAGCAACTATGATGAATCGGCTATTCGGGAAACCCAAGCAGGAGTCTAATGCTCTACAAACCTTAGACAAGCTAAACGAGGTATGATCTGATTTCAACACTTCACTGTGTCAATCAACGTTCGATTTGAGGATAAAAAATCGATCTTTCAAACTGATCTCTGTACTGTTTGTTTTGATCTATTTGGTGAAGATTATAAATCCGTTTTTGGTCTGTAAAACCATATAGTTGACTGTAATTTGAATTGGGGATTTCAAGTTTTGTTTATGTTCCTTCAATTTATATACTTTCCCATGGTTGTTGCTTATTGTAATCTTTGTTCGTCGCAGACGCTTGAGATGCTAGAGAAAAAAGAGAAAGTACTCTTGAAGAAGGCTGGTGCAGAGGTTGAGAAGGCTAAAGAATACACTCGGGCAAAGAACAAACGCGGTACAACCGAATTTACTATGGTTCATGTGTCTTTATATACAATCTAAGCTTCTTGTGTCTAATTACTTTTGTGGTTGTTTTTACTTGAGTACTTAACTGTGTCCGTCTTGTGCAGCGGCTATACAGTGTTTGAAAAGGAAGAGGTTATATGAGCAACAAGTCGAACAGCTAGGGAATTTCCAACTGCGTATACATGATCAAGTAAGGTTTTTTGTTTTGTTTTTGCTGTTCTTCTAAGATTGTTGATTTCAGCAGTAATAGATGAATTTATCGGGATTATATATCTCTTTCCATACAGATGATAATGTTAGAAGGTGCAAAAGCAACAACCGAAACTGTAGATGCATTGAGGAGTGGAGCCTCTGCAATGAAAGCAATGCAGAAAGCAACGTAAGTGTTTATCACATTTAAACCATATTACCCTTAATTGTACCATTTATTGTTATCGGTTTTGGGAATCGCTAACACGAGCTTGGTTTTCAAACTGCATCATCTCTCTTATGGTTTTCTATTTTTGCCTTTTAGCATTGCTTGAATACTTTAACGTTTCTAGTAGTGCCTACCTAACTTGGAAACACACTATTTTGCAGAAATATTGATGACGTGGATAAGACCATGGATGAGATCAATGAGCAGACCGAGAACATGAAACAGATCCAAGAAGCATTGGCGACTCCAATTGGGGCAGCGGCTGACTTTGATGAGGTAACTTTCTTGCATCCGACGTGATCACATCTTTCAGCTAATGATCTTTCTCTAAGAACAACTTTTCTCTTTGATAGGATGAGCTTGAAGCAGAGCTTGAAGAACTAGAAGGTGCAGAGCTTGAAGAGCAACTTCTTCAGCCAACAACAACCGCTCCATTGCCGTCAGTTACCGTTCCTGCAGGGCGTCAACCCACCCGTCCTGTTCCCCAGAAGCGGACCGCTGAGGAAGAAGAACTCGCTGCATTACAGGCTGAGATGGCCCTTTAAGGTCACTTCACATCTCTTCTCTTCATCTATGCAAAAGCAAACAATCAATTTGCTCACAGACTATGGATTGCAATTAATTACTTTTGCAATTGGCTTGGTTTTAACTGCAGAGTATTCACCTCTCTGAGCAGAGATATGTATGCATTGATAAACAAGAACAGACGATGTATATAAGGATCTGAGTCAGATTAAATCGGAGCGAAACTTTTATAATCCCCGTCATGAATGTTGTCTGCATTTGAGTGTTCTTCACATAATATATCTTTTGTAATTTTGCATCTTTTATGACACTTTTTACTTTGGTTAAATAATCTACTTAGTTACTTTACTTCTCTCTTCTTCACTTTCGCTGCATGTACAGCCAACCATACGTTGACTTCGTTGCTATAGGAGGCCATGCCGTTTTGATAACTTATAAATGAACTCCGTGTCGTTTTTAGTGCAATTCAAAATAATGGAAAAAAAATGAAACAGAGCGAGGGATAATACCCCGCTTAAAATTTTTAAAGGCTTCAACAATTTTCATTTCGAAATTTCTGAGAGAGAGAGAGAAGAGACGATAGGGAGAGAAGAGAGAGTCAGAGAGGGAGAGAGGTATAGCAGAGCTTCAAAATCCTTTGGATTACATCATCAGGAACAAGAGATCACGATGGTAATATAATCTGGACGATTGTTCCTACTCTACTTGTAATTACGTTTCGCAAGTAAACCTCTGTGATTTGTGAACCGTTCTGGGAGGATCGAGTGATTCTCCGCAATTTTATGATTCATAATTATCGTGCATTGATGATCTCAGCTTGTGTTTCTTTGGCGTACAAGAGAACTTTGATGTTCGATTCGACCTATTTCTTTGAATGTTTTGCAACCTCGATGTGTTTTCTTTTCTTCTTCGCGAAACTTTACATAAACTTTTCCTAGTTTGAATCTGTAGCTCTGTTTCTTTCTTCGGTAGCTCATTACAGATTTGTTTGAGGAATTTCCGCAAACACTTGGATTGCACGACGCGTATTGATAGCTGTTTCGGATTTGCATTAGCAGTCAATTTTCGCACTCTCAGCTGAAATCAGTGTAGTCGCGCTGAATTTGACTGATTGGATTTTGAAATTTGACCGAGAAGCACTTCGTTGTCCATCATTTTGTTCGATTTTGTCTTTCAGACTCTGGAGTTTTTGAATATTTTCTGAAACTAATTTTACGTTTCAACTGAATCGCTGCGTTCTTTTGTTGATGATATTCAGTCAAAGAAACGAGGGCTTTCGCTGGAGGAGAAGCGGGAGAAGATGATTCAGATATTCCATGAGTCTCAGGACTTCTTCCTAGTGAGCACTTTTTTAGTTTTTACTACTTGTTACTTAGCACTAGTTTTACCTTCCAGAAGTCATCTTCCTCATGGATTTGAGTTACCAGCACTTATGGTTCTCTACTTTTGTAAACATTATCAGCTAAAGGAACTCGAGAAGATGGGGCCAAAGCGAGGTGTAATTAGTCAGTCGGTGAAAGATGTTATCCAGAGTTTAGTGGATGATGATCTTGTCGCCAAGGACAAGATTGGAATTTCTGTGAGTAGCTAGTGTTCATCCTATGTTGGATCTTTTACAACTTATTTCATTTGTTGCCATATAGTCCTTGTTGCTGTTATATGTCGTTTGACAGTGTTCATAATTTATGCACATGAAGATCTACTTTTGGAGCCTTCCCAGCTGTGCTGGCAACCAAGTGAGCCACCGTTCTCATCCTGATATAACATCATAATGATTCATATATAGTGAAGTTTATTCATTCTGATCTCATTCTCAATGAACAGCTAAGGAGTATTCGCCAGAAGCTTGAATCTGATCTCCAGGGTAGTAATAAAAGGCTAGCAGAACTTGTTGATCAGTGTGAAGCCCTAAAGAAGGGAAGGGAAGAATCCGTAAGTGATTTTGGTATTGCAGAATAAATGATTGAATAACCTTGCATACTCTTTTCACCAGAACTGCTGTTCTTGCTGCAGGAGGAACGAACAGAGGCCTTGACGCTACTTAAAGATGTTGAAAGGAAACACAAAGAGCTGAAGGTCAGATTACATTGGCTATCTTTTTGCATGTGTTTACATTCTTAACAAGTTGCTTACAGTTTCTTCTTCTTATGCAGAACGAGATGGTACAGTTTGCTGACAACGATCCAGCTACCTTGGAGGCAATGAGTAAGTTCTGCATACTACGTTAATTTTGTTTGCTGTTAATTTCCTAAGGTTTTCGAATCCTCGTGGAGGAGAAACAAGAACCAATCTTGTGCTTTACTAGCGAAAAACAACCGAAATATTCTTCTTATTTTGACAGGGAATGCAATTGAAGTTGCTCACCAATCGGCTAACAGATGGACAGGTTTTTCCATTTCTAAAACTTAGATATACATTTTTAAGTTTAAAAGGGTCATAATTTTTACCTACGCCTAAATTGTAATTCTTTCAATCTTACTCAGATAACATCTTCACATTGCGACAATGGTGTTCAAACAATTTCCCCCAGGCCAAGGAACAGCTGGAACATCTATACACGGAGGTATCTTCGAGATCTTCTCACCTCAAAATGTATCATTTTCATTTCAAATTTTCTTAAGACATAGAGAGACTTAATCAGATTCGTCATTTTCAGGCGGGAATCACTGACGACTTTGATTACATAGAGCTATGTTCATTCCCTTTGAGCTCATCCCATGAAGCTGATACTGCGAGGCAGCTAGTAGAAGATGAAGCTTAGTTTTTAATACTTTCTAGCATAACAGTAAAGGACACTAGCTAAATCCAGAATCTTCTTAATCATTATCCTTAAAAAGTGCCTGGTTCTTGATCAGTAGTCCTAAAGGTTGCAACGGTCTGTCATTGTTTGTGGCCAGATCATCTAAGTCAAACTCGGATTACAAACTCTTTCACCACGGTTTTGTGGTCAGAAAAGATTTTTAATGCCTCTGATTTTCTATGTATCAGTCGGCTATGCCGTTTCTTACAATATTTTATTGGAGTCATATATATCATGCGTTAGTTGTTGACCCACAGGTTATTTCTTAATAGCTGTATTACAATTTTATATTCTTTCTTAGCCGCTTTTTTCAGTCGTGAGCAGCACTTATATTATACACCACCAGGCTAATTTTGGTGCTCCCAGAAAAGGAAATAGGCGTAGACTTTGTACTTCTTTGTATTTTGTGTTTCTGTGTTATCTTAATCGCAGGTTGTCTGTTTTGACGATGATGAGCTGAGCTTTACAAAAGAAGAAACATGGGAGCTCACTCTGTTTTTCTCATCCTTTTTGGCGTCATTGCCACTGCCATTGTAGTTCATGGCCAAGGCCAAGCAGGTTCGTAAGTCTCATTCTCGATTATTTTCCTCTGTTTGCGTCTGTTTTGATTTGAAAATGAGCAATCATCAGACTTAAGATTTTTGAAGTTTTAATATTTTTTTGTCGATACTACAAAATGAAGTTTCTTTAGATCATGGGGTTGCATGTTTTCCAGTACACATTTTGATTATTGGTTTGACATGATAATTGGAGTCTTTCGTCTCTTTATAAGATTTGAACGCCTTGTGTTCTAAAATTTGAGAAGTTTCGAAGATTTTAGACTTGGCATTTTGATAAGAACTTTCTCAAACGTTATAGAATATCAACATTCTTCACCTTCTTCTTCTGATCTAGGTTTCATCAGCATAGATTGTGGGTCGCCCCCTAATATAAACTATGTAGACACTGATACTGGTATCAGTTACACCTGGGATGCACCTTTTATGAACGCTGGAGTAAATGTGAACGTCTCTGAAGAATACGGTTATCCGAAAAACCCGGTTTTGCCATTCCCACTTGCTGATGTTAGATCTTTTCCTCAAGGAAACCGGAACTGTTACTCCTTAACCCCCTCCGATGGAAAAGGGAATCTTTATCTCATCAGAGCTTCGTTTATGTATGGAAACTACGATGGTAAAAAAGCTTTGCCTGAGTTTGATCTCTACGTAAACGTGAATTTCTGGACCTCAGTGAAATTCAGAAATGCTTCTGAGAACGTCATCAAGGAGATCCTCAGCTTTGCAGAGTCAGATACAACATATGTTTGCCTTGTGAACAAAGGTAAAGGAACTCCTTTTATTTCAGCCTTGGAGCTCCGGCCAATGAACAGCTCAATCTATGGTACTGAGTTTGGAAGGAATGTCTCATTGGTACTCTATCAAAGATGGGACACAGGATATTTGAATGGAACAGGACGGTACCAAAAGGATGTATATGATCGTATTTGGTCTCCGTACACTCCTGTCTCTTGGAATTCAACCAACACAACTGGGTATATCGATATTTTCCAGAGCGGATATAGGCCACCAGATGAAGTTATTAAGACAGCTGCTTCACCTAAAAGTGACGATGAACCATTGGAATTGTCCTGGACATCAGATGATCCAAATACTCGGTTCTATGCATACCTTCATTTTGCAGAACTCGAAAATCTCAAGAGGAATGAGAGCAGAAAAATCAAGATATTCTGGAATGGGTCGCCTGTTTCAGGAGCTTTCAATCCCTCTTCTGAGTATTCAATGACAGTGTCTAATTCACGAGCTTTCACTGGTAAAGATCATTGGATCTCTGTTCAGAAGACCGCAGATTCAACGCGTCCACCCATACTTAATGCTATTGAGATATTTACAGCACAGTCTCTAGATGAATTTTCCACCACAATTGACGACGGTGTGTTTATCTCTACTTTGCTAGTTGGTTGCCTATAATCTGTAAGATTTCTGAACTTTGATTTTCACTGAAAGTGAAACTCACAGTTTGCCATTTTCTCTTGTTAATGCAGTTCACGCCATAGAAAGCATAAAATCAACGTATAAAGTGAATAAGATATGGAGTGGTGATCCTTGCTCCCCAAGACTATTCCCTTGGGAAGGTATTGGATGCAGTTACAACACTTCCACTTATCAAATTAAGTCCCTGTAAGTGAAAAAAGAAACTCATTTTCTAATTTCCCTCAACAGAAAGTTTTTGCTGGTGAGATTGTTTTTGTAATATCCCTGAAGGATAATTTTTCTGATTATCTAATTTTTCTGCTTGTTTCTTTTTTGCTGAGAGAAGGAATCTTAGTTCAAGCGGGTTACAAGGACCAATAGCCTTCTCATTTAGAAATCTCTCCCTTCTTGAGTCACTGTAAGTATACGAATGCAAGCCATACGTACACAATTGCCACCAGTCTATTCACATAAATTACTAAGAGATGTGTGCAATATTTTCCCAGGGACTTATCAAACAACAACCTAAGAGGCAATGTGCCGGAGTTTTTGGCTGATCTAAAATATTTGAAGTTCCTGTGAGTTGAGCACAGAGAGACTTCGTTTGAGTCTATATTGACAGACGATCAATAATGAGTTTACCTCTGACTTTAATTTATTTTGCAGGAATTTGAAAGGAAATAACTTGACAGGCTTTATCCCAAGATCGCTTAGGAAAAGAACAACTGCTAATGGACTTGCACTCAGGTACATTTTCTTGTCAAAACTGCGGAACCATGATCATCTTGTTAAGATAATCTGCGCCTCTACCATTTTCTCCTCTCTGTTTCCAGTGTGGATGAGCATAACATTTGTCGCTCACGTTCATGTCGGGACGGGAACAGAATCTTCGTGCCAATAGTTGTAACCACATTAGTGATCATTCTCATTGCCGCATTGGCTATCATATGCATCATGCAAAGGGAAAGAAAAATAAGTAAGACTATTGGTCTTTTACTCAGATTTACGCTTAATAAAAGTCAGAATTAATGCTGAAAGAAAACGAGTGTTTAATTTCCTAGTGTATTCAGGAGCCTATTCAGGACCACTTCTGCCTTCGGGAAAGAGAAGGTTCACATATAGCGAAGTCTCTAGCATTACAAACAACTTCAATAAAGTAATTGGTAAAGGAGGGTTTGGTGTTGTGTACCTCGGTTCCCTTGAAGATGGGACTGAAATTGCTGTAAAGATGATCAACGATTCTTCATTTGGCAAAACTAAAGGATCTTCTTCATCATCATCCCAGGTCTCCAAAGAATTCCAAGTCGAGGTAATCTAAAGTACACTAAAACAATAATAATCTTAAGAGTTTCTTTTATGGTTTGCTGAAATGTAAACTGTTTGTAGGCGGAGCTTCTTTTAACAGTCCATCACCGCAACTTAGCTTCATTTGTTGGATACTGCGATGATGGTCGCAGTATGGCTCTCATCTACGAGTACATGGCCAATGGCAACTTGCAGGATTATCTATCAAGTATTCTCCATCTCTCTATTTCTTTATTGCTATCTTTCTCTCTTTTTCTCCGTCTGACTAGTGTTTTGTTTACGAATTTGTAGGTGAGAATGCAGAGGATCTTAGCTGGGAAAAGAGACTCAATATAGCCATAGATTCCGCACAAGGTTGGTCCCAGTTTTGACATCCTTGCTTTTTCTTGGATTTTGAACCCGGATTTCGTCTGGTTCAGGTCTGAAACCTGTTTCTTAATTTATTTTCATCTGCAGGGTTGGAGTATCTGCATCATGGATGCAGGCCACCAATAGTACACAGAGACGTTAAAACAGCAAACATTCTATTAAACGATAACTTGGAAGCCAAGATTGCTGATTTCGGTCTTTCTAAGGTCTTCCCTGAGGACGATCTCAGCCACGTCGTGACTGCGGTCATGGGGACCCCCGGCTACGTTGATCCTGAGTACGTTTACTCACATCACTGGTTTGATCTAAACATTTGCAGATCCCTGCCCAGGCTGGTCTCAGCCGTGGTCTTAACCGTTTGGCTTCACGTAACAGGTACTACAACACGTTTAAGCTAAACGAGAAGAGCGACGTGTACAGCTTCGGGATTGTCCTCCTTGAACTCATAACCGGCCGGAGATCAATCATGAAAACTGACGACGGAGATAAAATGAACGTTGTCCACTTCGTCGAGCCTTTTCTGGAAACAGGAGACATAGACGGCGTCGTTGACCCACGGCTTCACGGCGACTTCTCATCAAACTCGGCTTGGAAATTTGTAGAGGTGGCAATGTCTTGCGTCAAAGACAGAGGAGCCAACAGACCAACAACGAACCAAATTGTGTCTGATCTCAAACAGTGCTTAGCCGCTGAGATGGCTCGTGAGCCACAGAGCCATCACAAGAAGGAAGTAGTAGTGAAAGCGAAGCAAACGAAGTCGCCGATTCGAAATTATAGCAGCAATGAATATGATAGCATGTCCGGATCGGTTTCGCTTACCTATGGAGATTACGCCACGTTTGGCCCAATGGCAAGGTAGTGAGAAAATAAATCAAGGTTTGATTCATCATTTATGCTTCATTTTATTTTGTGTTTATTTTCAAGATCATATATGATCTAATTTGATTTCTTTTGGCTTAAAGATTCATTTGTTTTTGTTTTCTTTTAAGTAAGTTTGTTACCGCTAAAAGATTCAATTGTAAGAACAACAATTTGTATATGGTTTTGTTTTCATTTAACCAATCGAGCAGAAAAATGCTTTTAGAGGAGAAAACAGAGTTTCGAGTACAAGTACATGCTTTCATTGCTAAGAGAGTTTTGTAAACTTATGATTTGTATACAATAAGATATCAATTGTGTAATTATACGATTTTTGACTCTTATTTTCACTTTTTTCAGCAAAATTACAAAAGAGACTGGTGAAATGAATCCAGAGGTAATTTCAATTTAGAGGAAAAATTACTCTATTGTTAGTTGTAACCAAAACTAGTCAAAGCCTAAGATTACACCTGTACAAAGGTTTAGGCAAAATTAATTGATTAAAATAGTAATTGGAAGTCTAACATAAATTCCTTTATAATTAGGTTTCTTCTTTTTGACCTTACGCTCGAGTTTGTGGGCTAATCACCCTACATAAATCTATTAATCCGCTAATTGTAGATTTGGCCGTTTCCCCATATAGCACTATCTGTATGTACATTCAAATTGCATTTAATTATACATTTATGTTTCTCCAAAAATGGTAATTGTGATACCTAACATTGGACTACCATGTCGTTTTTTTTGTCATTAGTAAAATATTTTCATTTAAATACTATACTACTCATTATCCTCTATTTAAATAGAAAGTAAGTATACATGGCAAAATTTCATTTTGAATTTTGCCTTAACTCTCCCGAAAACTCCTAATTATAACAACTAGTAGTCAAATGTCAAATACTAAAATTTTTCTCTATCAACATAGTACCAAATACTAAAGATATATTTGATCTGTTCACAAACATGTAAAATAATTAAATTCTTATCTCGATTTACACGCTAACTCGCTTTTCCTAAACATGACACGATTAATATTCAACAAACAAATTTTTATAAGTTATGGCATGACGGAAAGAACGACAGCCTCGTACTTGTATTGTATATATCAAACTCAATTTTTTTCCTCAAGCCTTCTTTGATTTTGTCAAGATCGGTTTGTACCTCACAACAACAATGGTGCCGGTTAAGTTAAGACTCTGGACTTTTCTACGCGATTGCATATTATCTCTTATTGGTCAATGTCATTTTCTTATCCATGCTACTGCCAAACCGTATTGACATCATTGAGCAAGTCTTTATTGGTTAAAACTTATTTTTTACTTAGGTAAGTCATGAATTTAACCCATTAGGATTTTTGACCATTCCAAGCATTTAACGCTAAATCAAACTCCTAAAACAATATTTTGACGTTAATCAAATCATCAAAATTTCCCAATAATAACAAAACATACACACATACACAATAATTTGCATTCATTCATCGATTAGTACCAAGTGATTTACATTCATAAAACACGATACTAATACTAATAATAATAATAATATATTAATGTTTCATAACGAAAACCCTAGGCACATATCTATACAACGATTTTCTCAGAAAAATCTGCCCCCAAAAATCCATATTTAATTATTATTATTATCAGATAATACGAAAATTAGTAAATAAAATAATATGAACACACTAAGACCCCTTCCTCTTTTCCTCGGAAGATATCCCAAAAAAAAACCGATACTGACTTGTCAATGAGACTTCGATATTGCGGGTACGGGTCGGGTTTTATCCTCTCTACATCAGCAGGTCAGATACCCACCCGACATCAGGAGCATCGCCCAAACTCTGATCCGGATCCGGGTCAACCCGATCCATGCAATTCTCCTTGTGAAGTTTCTCGCGCATCTTTTCTCGTAGCTCACGACCCGATTCGACGACCCGCTCCATTACAGGCTCTTCCTCTAACCCATACTCCCAAATATCCAGATTTCCGGGTCGGGTCGGTGTTGTGGGCAAAGACTGAAACCCAGGACCCAAGATCGATCCACGTGGCGACCCGAATCCGAATAAAGGATTGTTGTGAGGAAATGATTTCACCTTATTAAACTGCAGGTTCCTAAACGAAGGGACGACGTCGCTTATAGAACAAGACCCGAGTGAGCGACTCAGTGACTGAGTCATCGGAGAAGACTCCGACTCAGCTCTTGGACTCATCGGCGGCGAACCAGAAACAGGCGAAATCGATAACTGAAACGCTCTTGCACGAATCGGAGACGAAACATCAAACGAATCAACCCGATCTGGGCTGCGATTAGGTAAACACCTAAGCTGATCCGGTGAATGAGCAAAGAAACAAACTCTCCGGCGACAGTTACCACCGTCTTTGCACGGCTGAGTACGGTAACGAGCTGGATGAAGCCAACACTCGAAAACACCATGAGCGAACTCACACGAGTCACCTTTCTTGCAACCACCTTTGCGAAAATCAGGACAAGCCGTGCCGGAGTAATGGTACTTCCTCGGATCCCTCCGGCGAGCTTTTTCTCCGGGATGAGCGTACGGACACTCCGTCCAATCATGACTCCGGCCACGAGCACACCTCCGTACTTTGAAATCGTACATACGGAAATGGTCGCATGAATAAGCATCGATTGGTGAATCCGGACCCAATAGATCCGGGTCAGAATCCGGATCCAGTTCGTTAGACGGTAAATAACGTTGTAACGCCGCCAAAGCTTCAAGCATGCTACAATCTGGACTATTCATCGCCGGAGAAAAAAACTCCGCCGATGTAAAATCTTCAGAAGCTGGCCATGAAGGTATTTCAACAGTAGGATAATTCCGGCGATTTTCTCCGATCATCATCTTCTTTACACTCCGGCGAACAAATCACATTCGTTAAAATGAGTGTTTTTTTTTGTTTGTTGTTTGTTAATTCACCGGCAAAGCTTACTTATGTAGTTGAAATATTTAACCATGGTTAGGTTAAGTAATTTTTAACCATGGTTAACGCTATTAGGCATAGGACTAGGAGCTGCTTTTTCTACCCCAGTGAAAAATCTTAATAATAAGGTTAGCGTAACGGGACTGTGAGATAAGCGTGTGAAACAACGGCTTGTGACTTATCCACGGGATTGACGTACGTGGACGTTTTCGTGAGGTGGACGTTTTCGTGAATGACTTTGAGAAAGTTTAAAGTAACCGAACTGTGAGCGTAAGGTTACTTTAGGATTATTAGATACGCTGAAGTCGGTCGTAGTTTAGATATGCTGAAAAGACGACAAAATAGATAATCCACATTTTAGTTATTTAATTTATTGTATTATTTATCCGTTGCATATTATCCTAAAACAATCCGAATACATGATCTTATATAAAACGTTTTTTATTTTTAATTTTTATCTGAAAATTGTCGTAATGATTTTTTGTATCACTTATCTAGCATTTTTTTTTTTATAAAAAAAGAGATTGTGAGTATTATCAAGAAATAAAAAGATCTTACATAATTCTGGTATGACCGATTTTGGATTTGAAGTTTTAAAAAAAGAGAGATAGAATAAGAAATGTGTCGGATGAAGAAGACATGTTGGAACAGATTTGGAATGAACGTTTAAAAGACATGAAAGGGGCAAAACATTTATGTTTTCTGTTCTAAATTTGGAAGCAATTCCATATTTCCCAAACAAATCGAACTCCCATACATCCTTTCTTCTTTCTTTATCGCTGTTCCTTTCTTTCTTATACATATTTTTAATATTTAATTTTTCGTCTTCTCTTTTTTTTTTTTTTCTTTTTTTTATAAGTTTTGACAATTATTTATCAAACTTAGGTTTCAATCAAACACTTGATATGGTCAATGAGATTGGTGACATTAACATGTTGAAAGAATAAAATAATACAAAGTTTAATTAAATATTTTTTTTAACAGTTAGAGAATAGTAGATCATATGTGTTCCAATAAATTGTTTATAAGTCAAACCCTTCAACAACAAAATTTTGATTGTAAGTTTAGTAGTATACACAAATGTTCTTTGTTTATATTATCTTTTATATTTTTCAAAAGGTTAGATTACATAATTTGGTTTTTGCTCTGGATAAATATACAAGTCTCTAGTCATTATATAAAAAAAGATGGTTCTGAGGTCCGGTTTGAAATAGATTTATATAAATCAATATTTCCTAGGATCTAACGAAGAAGACGACGGGTTGCAAATATCTAAAAACGTGTAGCTCATCCGATTGAAATAGCAATTATTATCTATCTTTATTTGGAAGATAGTGCGATTTACACACAAGACACGATGCCTTCGTTTCCATAGTCACTGAACCTATTAAACCCATCGTCTACGTACGGACCAAAATATCTTTATTGTCGTAGCGCTTACGATGCTGAATTGTATTGTATACTTTATAAAGAAAGAAAAAGAAGTACACAAATTTTTGATTGAAAGTGATTTTATATATATATATATACATAATAGGGAACATATATGTACATATTGACTCATTAACGCTTCTTTAAACATTTGTTCCTCTCAACTTGCAAATGCAATCCAATTGAAATGCGGACTTCAAAAACTTATACTCCCTCTGTTTCATTTTAAGTGTAGTTTAAAGATTCTACACACTTATTAAGAAAAACAATTAAATTTTTTGTTTTACCCTTAATTAATATGTTTAACAGTTTTTTATTGGTCAAAACATTTAAACAATGGGGATAAAACTGGAAATTTTTAAAAACAATTGCATTGAAAATCTAAAACAACACTTAAATTGAAACAAATTTTAAAACCTAAAACTACACTTAAAATGAAACAGAGGGAGTATAGATTATTTCACTTTTGTTTTCTACTCGCTTAGATATTATTTATTCGACATTTACGTTTGGCAGCCCTACCTTTTGTCTAATAGTAGTTTAATGGGATATTTGTCCCCATATACTAGATATAGACAAACTAATATCTCTATTTCTGGTATTAGTAATCAAAATATTTCGTTCTTGTAAATATATATAGTAAAGATGGTTTACGCTAAACTCGAACTTTATTTTTGTGAATTGTA
Organism: Crucihimalaya himalaica; assembly: GCA_004349715.1. Classification (NCBI taxonomy): domain Eukaryota; kingdom Viridiplantae; phylum Streptophyta; class Magnoliopsida; order Brassicales; family Brassicaceae; genus Crucihimalaya; species Crucihimalaya himalaica. Next base: position 3,722,581 of record SMJT01000006.1, on the reverse strand, counting down.
TAGATTAAGAATGATTTAACTGTTTTAAGATGGTGATTTTAAGTAAAAATCCTTAAGGCTAGGACGTATCATTTTATGATGTTTAAAGCTGTGATACACCGATTAAGAAATTATTTTGTTTTTGTTTTTTTAAATTAAAACATTATTTACTACCTATTCAAAAATTATTCAACCAATGGGAACAACATTTTACATCATATAAAATAATAATTAAAATATAATTTAATTTTTAACTCAAATTTGAAAACATCAAATAATTTAAAATATTTATTCCGTAAAACATCAATTATTATGGTAAGGAGGGAATATAATACAAGGCTTATCGTTATGTTACTTTTATAGATAGATATACAAATTGGCAATAGGTTCTTTTTGTGCATTAAATGTAGCAAGAAATTTGTGTCCATTTTAACCGCTGCAATACTCTAATCAGTTAAAAAATTTCAAAGTTGAAACTACAAACTGATTAGCCGAACCACAAGCATCTAAGAAAGTAGGTGCGCAATATTTATTTAGTTCCACTCGAGGAGATGGGCAATATATTTTGAAAATTTTAATTAGGCTAGCTAAGTAAAATATTGAACTAATGTCACTTGAGATTTTAAAAGGGTTCAGGCATGCGGAGGCAACTGTACATCGTAACGATGAACACTACATGTGGAATGGTATGGTTACAATTATTTAATATCTATTTCCATATTGTAACATTTAATGCTCCAAATTAGCGTCTTGAATAGATGAAACATTTAATATGATATAAATTAGGATTAACTTTATTATATTACTTCATATTATTTTTTTCTAAACTTTTAACTCCATCAATTATAAACTTCTAAAGTATTCTTTTTCATCTCTATACATCACAAACTTATAAAACTTCGTCAAAATTAACCATATCTAATAATTAAATACAAATCATATTTAAAACGTTTAATCACGTTATAAAATTACTATTAGAAATCCAAATTTGACCTAAAAAACCCAATAACCAAACTTTCTTAATGAACTAAAATGTTAAATGACTTATGACCAAGAAATGTCTTTAGCTAAGATAAAACTACAGTATATAAATTTTTGATTTTTTTACAAGTATCTTAAAAAAATCAACTGTAACATTTGTCAACTGAAAATGTGGTTTAACAGGTTAAAACATAAATTGAAAAGAAAACAATTTGACCACATGCTTTGTTTTGTTTTTGCCGTATCATCTTCTTTTTCTCTTCTTCGTGGGTCTATTTCTTGTAAGTTGTTCAAAGGCTTTTAATGATTGCTTTTTATATTTAGATATGATTACAAACAATTGACCGATCAAGTAACTTTTATTAGTAGTTAATTTGTGTATGAGTTATATTGTCCATAGTATGCAACTTAAATGATAGCAGGAAAGAAAAGCCGAAAGGTTAGAAAGAGTGTTCGATTGTAACTTGGTTAGTGAAATTTGAAGGAGCATTCTCTCGCTCATCTTTTCATTTTCTAAACGATAAGTTTAAAAACAAGGTTTATGTAATAAAAACAGGAGTTCGGAGTTACAATATGAGTATTATAATTAGATAGAAAAGAAACCATGTGACCCCCAAATTCCACAATCTGTTATCTCAGCCACAAGTTTTAAGATGTCAATTTAGCACTTTCACTTTTCTTTTGTTCTCAAAGATCCTTGTCTTCAATTTCCATTAGTAAATTAAGTTTCTCTATATATCAAACACATGGTTGTACTATCATTTCCGATTGTTTATTAACAAATTATAGCTTACTTGAGCATAGTGTCTTACTGCTTCCGATCCAAATCAGATAATTTGCTTCGTACGATTAAAGCGATTGAAACAAATTAGAACAATTTAAAACGTCGAAATAGTACGCCAATTATTTGTCTTCTCGGAATGTTTTTATAATGTAAAAGAGCTTGTGCATGTGATGTACGTAAAGAGTGTATACGTACACGCGTCGATATCACACATGATAACAATGCCACCTCTTAAGGATGCATGAGGGATCATGCATGCATGCCCCATCCATCTCGACCGTTCATTACGCTTCAAATTGAATACTTTCTTATATGATTCCACCAAACATTTATAATAATATATATATATCAACCCCCACGATCATGACTACTACGTGATCCCCTTTATTCCCCCTTAATTACTCAACTTTGATTTATATATTCACCATTTCTTGGTCTTATCCACAAAATTCCAACCCATATATCTTATAAATTATAAATTTCGTGTCTTTTATAAAGAAATAGTCACCCGCTTTTTAACGTGGATCATGGATGTATGTGAAAAGTGAACCAAGTAATTTCTTAAATCATTATTAACTAATTATTATATATATTTTGTTAAAGTTATATTGTAATTACGTAATAATGTAAGAAAAATAGAATAGCAAAACGAATAGAAGTACTTTTTCTATGTATAATATATCATTGTTTAGTATTTAACAATAAAATTAGTATTAGAATATTGCATGGAAAAGTTACACTAACAGTAAAATAGCATACAAATGTTCTAAAATAGAACTAAAATAGTTTTTTACACGCGAGAAAAAGTTAATATCATATAGTGCCAAACGAATCCGAATATTTTCTTACTAAAGTCTTCAATTAGCAAAATTACTTAATCTGGTTATAAAGAATAAAGAAACTTAAATCAGTCAGATTCAGTAATACCTCATAGGCATGGAAAATTGAAAATCTCAAAAGAAATATCACATGATCTGTCTCAAGGTCACGTGACACAGTTCACATTGCGAACACTTGTCTTATTCTGCAGCACGTGTCCATTGACGGTAAAAACAGTAAGTACCAATTTACTTTCCACGTCCCGACAAAACAATATTTACGAGAGAATTTGAAAGAATAATAAATAACATGTTCACGAAAGTGTACGGAAATGTATACGTGGCTGAGTCTTTTTGGCATTGACCACCAAACGTGTCCTTTCTCAGTGACATCACACACCGGAGAATTTGAACTCTCGATGAGTATCTTTCCACGTGGCCACATCGACGTGACCCCAACAATTTTGTGAGTTTTATTTTGGTGCCTGGTTTAATTACAAAAAGACAAACCAAAGTTAAATTACTCGGTTCAGTCGGTCTACTACTTATGGTATATGTTACTGACGGATCGACTAAACAAAAATTATTTGATTTGTTTCGATTTTTTCGCATCGTTAGAATTTTTTTTGTTTAATTGGTATATAATCAAATTAGTTTCAACATATATATGCTTTTGATGTTTTTCAAATATATGAACAACATATTTGTTAAATATTTTTACTTTTCGGTAAGAGTATTGAAGTGTTTAAAGTTTTTCTTTAAAATTCACAATCATGATTTATATATTTGATTAATACTACATTTCAGTTTTCCTAGTCAAATAGTTAACTCTTAAAAGAATAGAGCACTCGATTAGATGGAGCCAAATCATGTCCCTTCAATTTCACTTCAAGTGATACCGAGTCTGAATTGGAAATGACCCTTATATACAATGATATCACGTCACTCTTTACTAATGAATGAAGAGGTAAAATATTATAGCATTTGGTTGATTAAAATCTTTGATGCGTTTGAAACAAATTCATCGATATAATTGTTTTTGCTGGTGCTTCATGAATTGAATGATATTTTGCAAGAAAAGTTTTCAAATCATCTTTTTTCCTCTATTAGTCTTTACTTCTTTTCGTGTTTTGATAACAACGTTGTTATCAAAATGAGAATTTTGAAACCTTGTAATGTTTCGACGTAAAGTGGACGGTGAAGGGTTAAAATATGTTTTGACAAAGTGAAATAGTGGGGTTTGGAGATGGGTACCATCATGGAAAAGAACAGAAAAATAGAAAATGTATCACATACTAATAATGAAACTAATCAAATATCTGATCAGGAAAACGTAATTAATGGACATAGACAAAATAATTGGCATAGCAGAAGGGAAAAAAACACACAAGAGTAAAGGACTGGTTAGAGATTTGGTATTCTGATTACTATATGCTTTTATATGTTTCAACCATTAACAAAGTCATTAAGTTCTTAAATGATCCGATTCTCACTGTTTATGGTTTCTTGGTCTACTGCCATCAACCTTTTTTTTTTCTTTTGGCAAAAACTCGTATAATATATTTGTTTCTTGATCACTTATACAGACTCTGATTTCACAACACTTCACATTCATAACATTGATGTGATTGGTGATCTTAAGGACATGACGTCGTGGATATTTTACGCCCTAGGCCCAATTAAAACCCACTTTAAAATAACGAGTAGAATCTTGGCCATCTTCATTGGGGCCCATTAAAACTAAACAAAATCAAAAATATAATTTCTGAATTAAAAAAAAATCGTTAATCACTATGCATAATCATATAATGCACGAATATATAAAGTTGTTAAAATTGGAATAGTATCTTTATATATGATTGAATTGTACTATTGTTGCAGCGGTTTGAATGGTTGAATCTTAAGTTTTCTTTTAACACAATCTAAACTAGTTAGAGCAAAGAACTCTCTATGTCGTATTATGTAAACAAAAAGAGGCCACGAGACCTCAACGAAGATGTGAACGGTCAAAAGTTTATATTATCTTCTGTGTACGTAAGCAAACTCACTATCTCGTCACAACCCTCATGCTGTGCAGAATCCACAAGGTAAATGTATTGAAGGCAAACACACAATTTTCAACATTTTATTTATCAAAGAGATCTTTTTATCTTCTGCAGTTGAAACCAACCAAGGTGTTATTGTTATATGAGGACTCAACGTGTACAATGAAGATTGCATGAGTGGACTAATCTTAGAATCAAAGTGATATTTGAAGTATATACTTTTCTTAGGATTCTTTGAAAATCTTAGACTTAGCTTGTATGGTTCGTTTGAGCAGACACTGAAGAAAAGGACTTTTCCGCAGTTCTTCTTTTAAAAGTCTTAACAAAACTTCTTGTACCCAGTAAATACAATTGGCTAAACAAATAAGTGAATTAATGTATCGAATTATATGCATATTTTTATCTAAAAATATGTGGACAAGAGAAGAAACTGTGATGTAGTTGGAAGATGACGACTACAAACTTATCATTATATTAAAAAAAGAAATCTGTAATTTTCTAAAATCTAAATAATTCCGAAATCAAGTGAGCGGTTAATAATATATACAACAAAATTGGAGAAGATCATATACATAAACAAAAACTATACCAGCGATTTTTTTTTTCTCATTTTTCTTTATCTATTGTAATTATCTTTTTTTGCTATGTTGGGGAAACACAATATAAAACATTAAAACCTTTTTTACTTTTTCTTATGGGGTTTTTTCATATGTATTATAGGGATTTGAATCTGGACTATAATGTAACGAGTATACAAACTAACAGACTTATGTCAAAAATAAAAAAATAAAAAAATAAACACACTAATAGACTTTAGTTGTTGTCGCGTTTAACCCAAATGTTTATTTAATCAGACTTCCAATCAGAAACTTAGAAAACTAATCTATAAAACAAAGACCAAACTGGAACTTCATTCATTTTTTTTCTATACCCAAACCAAAAAATAATAATCTCTTTACACTCTTTTTTCTCTCCGAGATCGAAAGAGAAAAGCGATACATATCGAAGATGGGTGACGCAGTCATAGCCGATCCTCTTCTGGGTATCGACCATGAAACAGTCGGAGAGAAGAAGGAGAAGAAGAAACAGAGTAGACTTCTAAAGATTGCTCTTTTATTACTGGTGGTCCTGGTTCTTGTCGGAATTTCAGGTTTGTTTCTGTCCTTAAATACTCTAATAATCGAGGAACAGACTGTTATACTATGATCTGATACAACCCTACTAATTATTGATGGCAAGATCTTTTTTTTTTTTTTGATAGACTAGTGATTTGACTTTTTCTGGTCAAAACTCTGATTGTTATGTGTTCTGAAACTTCATAGGTTATAGCTTGAGTGACGACATTACAATTTTGTTGTCAAGACAAGCTATTGATGACCATAGTCTTAGTCATGGAACCGTTAGTGACGTGGTTGAATCGGAGAATGGCATTGTGGCGGCCGACGATGGTCGGTGCTCTGAGATTGGTGCCTCTGTTCTTAGAAGAGGTGGCCACGCGGTGGACGCAGCTGTGGCTACTACTTTATGTGTGGGTGTTGTTAATCCAATGTCGAGTGGAATTGGTGGTGGATCTTTCTTGATCGTTAGCTCGCAGAAAGATTCCAAAGCTGAGGCTTTTGACATGAGAGAAACTGCTCCTTTAGCTGCTTCTAAGGTTAAAAGGTTTTTTTTCCACAAATCCTCTTGATTTAGTTATCAGTAGATAATGTGTTGGCTTGTGAATTGATTCAGGATATGTATAAGAACGATGCCAGTGCGAAATCCGTTGGCGCTTTGTCGATGGGGGTTCCGGGAGAGATAGCTGGACTTTACGAGGCTTGGAAACGGTATGGCCGTCTCCCGTGGAAACCGCTTTTCGAGCCGGCAATTGAGTTGGCCCGAGGCGGTTTTGTGGTGCGTCCTTATCTTGGACGGGCTATAGCGAGCCACGCTTCGATGATACTTAAAGACCCGGGTTTGCGGAGTGTCTTCTCACGAAACGGACAGGTTTTAAAACCCGGTGAGACTTGCTATAACCCGGAACTAGCTTGGAGTCTTGAGACTATTTCCGAGCAAGGACCGGGAGCCTTCTACAACGGGACAGTAGGTGAGAAGCTTGTTAACGATGTGAAAAAGGCGGGAGGGATCATAACGATGGATGATCTAAGAAGTTACAAAGTCCGAGTTACCGATGCAATGTCTGTGGATATTATGGGTTATACGGTTCACGGAATGCCGCCTCCTTCGGGCGGTACAGTCGGTTTTTCAATGATTATGAATATACTGAATAGTTACTCGAACCTTTACACTGCTTCGGGAAGAGATCTCGGGCTGCACCGTATGATAGAAGCAATAAAACATATGTTTGCAGCTCGGATGGATCTTGGAGACCCTGAGTTTGTTAACATAACAAACGCTATGAACCAAATGCTCTCGAAGACTCATGCAGAAGAAATCCGAAAGAGGATTTTCGACAACACGACATTCCCGCCCGAGTACTATTTGAACCGGTGGAGCCAACTCAGGGACCAGGGGACGAGTCATTTCTGCATTGTGGATGCAGATAGAAACACCGTGTCAATGACCACAACCGTGAATTACTCTTTTGGTGCCAAGGTTTTATCACCTGCAACCGGTATTGTACTTAACAACGAGATGGATGATTTCTCGGTACCCGCGGAAATCACTCCCGACAAGCTTCCTCCGGCGCCTACAAATTTCATTGAACCAAACAAAAGACCATTATCTTCCATGACACCTCTCGTAGTCACCAAGGTTTACCAACAATATTTATCTATTTTATGTGTTATATAACTCGTACACGCAGTCTCACACTATGAGATCTAGCTGCGGTCCATAAAAATCCGTGATTGTTTTTTATCGCAGGATGGTGAGTTGGTGGCAGCGCTTGGAGGAGCTGGCGGAATGGATATAATTCCGGCAGTGCTTCAAGTGTTCCTTAATTGCTTTGTGTTGAATATGAAACCTTCACAAGCTGTAGAGAGTGCAAGAGTTTACCATAGGGTATGCATATTTCAAAACCATTTGATCGTTACTAACATTCAAAATGAAGTACTCATTGCTTTTTGGCTGTTGTTGTTGTTGCAGTTGATACCGAATGTTGTTCACTATGAGAACTTCACGGCGATCAATGGCGATCACATAGGGGTTGCAGAAAATACCAAGATGTTTTTAGCGGAGAGGGGACATGAACTCAAGGCGCTATCAAGTGGAGCTATTGTCCAACTTATTGTTCAAAGTTTCAAGAAAGAAGAAGAAGAAGAAGAGAAGATGATTATTGAAATTGGAAAGAAATCGAAACCATTCAAGGGCCTACTCACTGCAGTTAGTGATCCTCGAAAAGATGGGAAGCCAGCTGCAGTTTGATCTAATTATTAAGTTTGCTAATTACAATTTCCTCATTCAAGTCCCATTCTATCATGTAAAGTTGATTAAAGATGTATGAACTTCAAAAAAGATTTGGTGGGATATATCATATATACAGAATCAAAGTTGTAGTTCAGATGACATGAGAATAAATAGTATATCACTACTATCTTGGTCATAAGAGTATTGATAGATTGATACAGACTAAATTTACAATTTTGTGTGAAGAGTAAAATCAAACCACGAGTTATTACATTATTATTCTCGCAAGGAGTTATATCACTCTTCTCTTTGCTTGAAGAATACTATAAAACATCTTGAAAAGCTTCTATCAAACAAAGAAACCTTACTTCCCAAACAAAGATCTCCTCAATTCAATCACAAATAAATGTTTTTGCAAACAGTGTTGTTCACCATTTCATGGTACCTGCTTCACCAACCAACTGGTTTGACTCGATCTTGTCATGCTTCATGAAACTCGGCTGGTTTGTAGAAGACAAAAGCCTCGCCCACATTCTGTCAGTGATCACCACCTTGTTCTGTCTCTCAGTGATCCTCTGCACAATATCCGAACCATGTTATTAGGGTAAGAGATGCTCAGGTTGATCCAAGATAGGTATTTGATCCTAGAATGAGATTAAAAATGGAAACTTTTAATCCTCTTGAGACTCACATAGAAGGGAATGTAAGTATGTCTGCCATTGACAAGGCCAACGGTGAAGCCATTGTAACCAGCCATCACTCCATGAACCGCGCTTTGAGCTAATAGTGTGCAGCATACATTGTCTGATGCATTGCTCGGAACAGCCCGTATCATGTAGGTTGGATCTGAAAGAAAAACATATCTTTATCTATCATTTTTTCTGCAGACACACGCAAAAGTAAAACTCATAAGACATATATATATATATATATATACCTATGTATTTGAGGTTAAGAGTCATTTTCTTGGCAAAATGATCCTGCATAAGAAGAGTTATAGGAAAGCAAATCAATTTCTTGGTCTTTTCTCAAGAAAATCCTCTGTTTTACGAGAAAATCAATATGTTAACCTTGATCCGTTGGGAGATCCATAAGCCAATGTCTTGAAGAAGTTTGTTTCCAGAGGCATCTTTGAGAGTTGTGGACTCTTCTGAGCTTTCAGACAACAGATCTTGTCCCGCGCCTTCTGCAATAACAATCACCATGTGACCACTCTCCTTTAGCCGTTTATCAATAAATTCAAAAAGCCCGCCTGGGCCTTCAAGGAAAAATGGAGATTCCGGGATCAAGCAACAGTCCACATCTCGGCTGGCTAGAGTTGCATACATTGCAATGAATCCTGCACAAACCCTTGAAAATCCTTAAACCTCTCTTCGCTGCTCAATTTAACTTGGTTGAAAACTACCTAGTCTTGGGAAACTGCTTACCGCTGTACCTTCCCATTAACTTCACAAGACCAATACCGTTCTCAAAGCTTGTAGCTTCGACATGGGCTGCATTGATAGCACGTTGAGCCTCTTCTACAGCAGTGTCAAACCCGAATGATCTATCGATAATCTGTATTAAGAAAGAGTAAACAGTCATTATATTATACAACCATAGTAAACTACGATACAATATTCGAAATTTCAAACCATTGGGGAAAAAGATTTACAGGAATATCATTGTCAATTGTTTTGGGGATTCCGGCAACCGCAACTTTAAGCCCGCGTCTCCTAATTTCCTGCAGAGACAGTCATTAGATATACATCAACCCAATGTAATGATCAGAAGAAGTTTTGCTTACCTTGAATATTGCAGCAGCTCCTTTCTGTGTCCCATCTCCACCGATTATATAAACCTGGTCAAGTTCCAAAACAGACGAGCATTTCGCATCATTTCAATGTAATATCTTGCCGGTTCATTGTTGAAGTAAGTAAATCAAGAACCTGGTTAATCCCACGATCTTGAATACTATCTACTATCTTGGTGGTGTCGTGACCGCCTCTTGAAGTCCCAATGATGGTTCCTCCACTTCTATGGATATCATTCACTGTTTTCAAGTCCAGATGAATTGTATTTCTCGCGTAAAATCCTCTGTAACCTCCCTGACACCACAATTAATCTCAAGATTAACATATTGAGTTACAAAATTGAGAGCAATGCTGAAAGAGTAACTAATCCAATGGGACTTACATCGATTCCAAGGATTCTCTTGACACCATACATGTAAGATAATCCACAAACTATCTCTCTGATCACAGTATTAAGCCCTGGACACAGACCTCCACACGTAACAATACAAGCAAGAACATCATCTGACTCAAAGTAAACCTGCGTAAACAAAACATTCCATCAACTGTCACCTTGCATAGACTCTTCGGATACAAAAAGACAGAACACAGATATATACCCTTTGACGTGGTCCTGCACGACGGAAATGTGTCCCCCTAGGACTGTCAGGATGAACAACTATCTACAAAAGGGCGAAAACACGAATCTTCATTAACTAGAGACAAATAAACATATGCTAATGGCTACAGGAGAGAGTGTTGTAACATACCTTTTGAGGAACAGTGTCATCCTCATCGACGAAATACTGCCTGAAAAAACACATTGGATTTGAATCAATTAAGAAGCTTTACACATTCCAAATTCGAATAAGCTGATGATTCAATCACAAGTAAAGAAAGTTAAGTTCACTGAGGTAAGCAAAAAGACAATAACTTACTTAACAACTGAGTAAGCAGCGTTGTCTTGTAACGGATTTGGATATGTCTGAAGTATCACATGACAAGACAAGACATGACATAAATAATCGATTAAAATCAAAGAAGAAATCACTACAACTTGGGTTAACAAAAAAAACGTTAACAATATTTTTAAAAAAGGTAACTTTAAAAGCATAATCATGTAAAGTTTCAGAATTTTTCCCGCTCGCATCATCAGAACACACATTTATGAATTGAAATTAAAAGCCAGAAACGTACAGGAGAATCAGGGAAGTCATCGGAGAAATGAGGAACGTCTTCAAGAATGTAACCGGCGGGACCAGTAACGATCTTCCGGTCAGAGTTTGGGACAGAAGATGACATAACCAACCTTGTCGGAGACTCAATTCTCTGATTATCCGAAAGCGAAACAATCAAACGGAGACCTGAATCGAAGCTCAATGAACGATATTTCCTACTGATTCTAGGGATTAACAACCCCAATTGATGATGATCGGCTGAAGATGATCGGAATCTAAACGAATCCATATAATGAAAGATCGGAGAAAATGTTATTAACCATTTTTTTCTATACGAAATCCAAAAATGGAACAGAGTGTTTGACTTCAATTTTTTTATTTATTTTGTTTTCACAAAAAAAAATGCAAGCTTTAGAAAATAAAAAGCATTCACCTTTGAAAAAAGTGAAACAAGAACTGTGGAGGAGGAAGCAGATCAGGCCATCACGGGGTTGTGGTGAAAGTTTGGTTGAAGAAGATAGTGAACAAGTGGTTATATGCTTTAAAGAAGAGAAGATTCAAGACAAAAGATCATTTAAGATGGGAGAAGGTTCTTATTGCTTTGGAGTGAAGTTGACCAATTCAATAATTGAAGGTTATATTTGAAATTGGTAGAAAGATTTGGGGTGTGTGTAGTTATTGATAAAGAGACTGATTTTGTTTTTTTTATTGGGTTAGGTTTCTTCTTATAGAAAATTTTAAGATACGGCATGTACTATGCTTAGGCTAGCCTACCCCGGCATGTTTCTCATTTCACATAGATTGTAACTAACATATTTTGTTAAGTTCATTTCGTTTTATAGAGTGTGTAGTTTTTAAGTTTACTTTTTCATGTATCCTTATAAAAAAAAAATGTTATTTTTTGAGTAAGAATTTGGTAGATGAGAATATTGAAAGACAAATTAATTTCGAATTGTTATAAAGTCAACAATTTCGGCGATTTGGCTCAACAATGTCGGCGAACAAAGATTATTATATCGGCGAATGGTGGATCCTATTATCACTATGCAGAACAATAACTTAAGTTTTTTTCCTATAAATATGATGATTTCGTTTCATTTGTGAGACATACGAAAAACACACATAAAAACATAATAAAAGCTTCTACTCCTTTCTCTGTCTCTCTTATTATCAATATCATATTTCTCTACGGGTATAAATTTTCTCACTTACTCTCATAAATTCCTTCACCACAAACACAGGTAAATAAATGTAACACTTTATAACACGAATAGATTTGTTGAGCTTGATTTCCCTAATTCTTGATACATTATTTTCATATTATGTAAGACAGTATTGAGTGATTGTTGACAGAGAAGAAAAAAAGAACGAGACTATGAGGCTTAAGCAAAAGAACGAGAACTACATAGTAAGTCCGGCCCACATAAGACAGAACTTCATATCTGATTTAAATTGGCCACAAATGTGTAAGCTCATAATAAGCCCATTTATTTTCTGAACTAATCGAACAACCATAATTTGCCAATTCTAAGATCTTCCATGTACACTGGAATAGACTTATTAACACTTTAAAGAGTACAAATTTATTAAGTTATTTCTGCAAGAATATCTTCCATCATGCAAATGTTTATCTGTTTGTGGTTTCAAATTCGTTAATTATCTATATGCATTTGTAACCTTTTACAATCAGCTAAGATAAATAACCTAATATTATATTATTTGTGTCTTATCCCTTCATTTAGCATCCAAAAATGTCAATATTGAAGATGATCTAGAACTTTGTGATAGGAAATGGGATAAAAACGAAGCTCATATTCTATATGTTCTACAATTTTTTTCTTTAAAAAATAGAGTTATATAAAACATAAACAAAAATTATGGCAAAAGATATGATAATACCCAGACAAAGAGGCAATCATAAGCATCTATATGTTTTATTCAAGACATGACTTTGCCCCCTCCATGATTTCATTCTTTGACTCTCTTAATTTTTTGAATTTTGTTTTAAATAAAAATAATATTATTATTATGATGTGAACTCTATATATATATACACTGATATAAACTCAATTACATTAAAATCAATATAATTTATTAATCTAGTTATTCTTTTTGCCGTTTTTATGTTATCAATCCAAATTAAACCACTTGTATCCCAAACCCCAAAATTATTTTAACGCCTTTCATTTTGATCCCACTTATTCAAAAGGAAAAAAATAAAAAAATAAAAAATAAAAAAAATAGTAGGAACTTTTTGTGATATTAAAGAACATTAACATACATTTCTTACACATTCGATCAACCAATAAAACATAATATACATTGAAAAGTATATTTTCCCACGTCAAGAATATCAAGATTTACTTTTGAAAAGTTACGTGACTTACGTCTAAGTTCTAACGGCTCTTAAATTTGATTAGAAAAAATAATAGCATCAATATATATCTACTGATTTTTCAAATCACAAAATTACAATGAATAGTTTCATTTTCAAGTTACGTTACATGAAATGATATATTTTTGGCTGTTTATTTTGAGAGTTTATAACTAATATAAAATGGTCGAAGAGAGTTCCAAGATCTAACACTCCAATCCAATCGAAAGATCTCAAATTCAAAGATGGAGATGGACCCATAGTTTTGTGGGGGCTACATTAATCTTAATTCATACTGTACATCATAAGAGCCGTAAACGCTTATTACACCTGACACTTCTAAGATTAAACCGATCCTAATCAAAATTCCAAAATGCAGCGAGCGTGACCGGAAAACAAGAAAGCAAAGATTGTTAAGTTTAGTCATAATTCTTGTTTGGTTATCAATTTTTTGTTGTTTCGAATGGAAAAATAAATAAATAATAATATTTTTTGTTACGATTAAGATTGAGATTTATATAAACACACATATTTTTTTTTTACATTGATTCTATAGAAGTTTAAGTGTGCAATACAATTTTCTTCTATTCGTTTTTTTTCTTCTTTTGTTACACCTTTTTTTTTCTTTCTCAAAAAAGTTGATGAAAACCACATTAATATGATTAACGGTAGAAGTTTATAATCATTACAGTCAACATACTCAAGATTAGTATGAATCGTATGATAGAGAATGTGTACAATAAATATGTTTTAGCAAATACAAATTTAATGTATGGGTATTTTCAGGATTAGTTCATTAATTAAACATTTTTACGGGAAAAAGGAAACTATTGTCTGATTTGAAACATATGTAAAAAGTATAGTTGCCATGATTTCATAATTCATGCTGATGTAAACGGATCTCCAAGGAGACCATATAATAAAATAAAAACAAATTCATAATTAAGAAATGTTCGCTTTTCTATTCAATACGAGACATATGATTTTTTCAAAACTAAAAAATACGAAAGATATATTATAAATGACCAAAAATAAGAGATGGTGTGGTCCATATGATGGGTACACTGCTCAAATTACCTTACTTATCAAGCAACCTCTTAATTCCTTTTTTTTTTTGCAGATATTAAAATAAAATAATAAAAACGATATAAAAAAAATTGAATAACAAAAGAATAATGATCACTTCTTCCAGCTCGATGCCCATGTGATATCTCTTCCTCTTCTCGTCTTTTTAACCTTTTTGTTGTTGTTTATTCTCTTCTGTTCTTATTAACCTTATACAAATTCAAAATTACTCGATTAATTCCTTAACTAGAAGTTACGAGAGGTCGAAATGTCGACTAACGTTTATCCTAAAAAACTTTTAAAGCTTTATTGAAGTATATATATTTTTCGATATATCATATATATAGACCATAAAGAATTAAGATCATAATTTTTCACAATACAAAAATCGACGTAGGTGTTTTTATTTGCCAATAATCAATGTTCAATTTTTCTAGGTTTCTAAGTTAATTTGCTTATACTATATAGTATTTATATATATACACATATAATACCTTTAATATGTAAACTTTGAAATTCATCATCCAAAAAGAATACTTTTTTATATATATAAAATAATACATATTTGTTAAAGTTAATGGTAATGAAATTCCAATGTATTTCTTTTGCCAGCATGAAACTGCCCATAAAGATGGATGGTTAAATTTCTGATATCTTTTTTTGTATGAAATCTGTACCAGTATATCACATACAAATTGATTTAGTAATGAATTTTCGACGTATTAAGAATAGCTAGAATGAGCAGAAAAAGAAAAGACCAGTAAAGAAAAAGCATAGCTAGACTGTACAAACATACATTTTTGAGACGTATACAAATTCATATCTATATATAATAGATAAATATATTTTTGAATATTCAAAAGTGTAGAATTTAATATATTTTACAAAAATGTAGAATTTGTAGATAAATGTAAACAAACCGCTTCAGAGACTCAGAGCGGCTTCTTAAACCAGCAAAGGCAAAATAAAAGGCGGGTCAGTGAATGGGTTTCAGAGCCACCTTTTCCTTTTTCTCTCGCTTACTTCTTCAGTTAAAGTTTGAGATAGACACATATTTATACACATACATATAAAATATGTTACACTATACTTTTATTTTTATTTTTGTCACAAAAAATATTATACTATACTTTAATTTATCAATTCCCTCAACAAAAAATCTCTTGAATGTTTTCATTAATTTATATCTTTCACATCCCAAACTCTCACACTTTCTCTTCTCCTCCTCCTTCTTCGTCGTTTATTAACTCTCTCTCTTTCTCTCTCTATATCTCCTCTTAGTTCTCTCTCTCTCTCTCTAATTCCTGATTTGCAGTACTGTCTAAGATCTTATTCCGCTCGACCAAGTTTGTTCCTTTTTAGCATAATTTGGGGGTTTTTTCCCCATAAATATTACTTTGTCTTCTCCTTGTGTCGGTTAGGTTTTCAAGAAAAACCTTCTTTTGTCTTGTCTCCTCAAAATCAGTGGCTTCTCTATAATAATAGAGGGTTTATTCAAATCTTCTCTCTCTCTCTAGCCTCTCTCTTGTTTTTCTCTCCTTCTCTATACATATACTTCAACTCTTGGATATGATCGGAAGAGTTTTGTTATTATCTTTACACCTACACACATACGCATAAGAGAAAATAGATCAAAGAAATTAGAGATCGAGATGAACAAGAGTAATCCTGCTGGTTCGGTGACTGGTTCGGATATAATTGACGCAAAGATCGAAGAACATCAACTTTGTGGATCCAAGAAGTGTCCTAGCTGCGGCCACAAGCTCGAGGGCAAACCCGTAAGTAATATTCCTTTTTTCTTCTTTTCTTTTTTTCATTAACTTATAAATAAATTCTTTCGACCAATTCTTTTTTCTCAGTTTAGGTCACTTGCAAATGTTTTTTTTTAAGAAAAAAAAAGAAAAAAAAAGAGGAAAAGAATCAATGAAGAACATCAAGAATGATGCTCTCTGTTTTATTCTATCGCTTACAGAAATTCAAAATCCAAAATTTAAAGCGTCTATATACGAGTCTTTATATGTATAGTTGTATATACTTATATTCTCTTGTTCTTTATATTTATATTATTACATATTTTTTTCTTTTTTCTTTTTAGCAGGATTGGGTTGGTTTACCAGCAGGAGTGAAGTTTGACCCAACGGATCAAGAATTAATAGAACATTTAGAAGCGAAAGTCTTAGCTAAAGACTTAAAATCTCACCCTCTCATTGACGAATTCATCCCAACCATTGAAGGTGAAGACGGCATTTGCTACACTCATCCCGAAAAGCTACCCGGTACATACACCTCTTCATGCCGCCATATATCACATTCTTGATATATCTTCATTATAATATATGATTGTTGGATATGACTATAATACCTATATAGAGCATTGGGTCACACCAAAGTTTGCATTTTTTTATATTGTGGTCACACATACACTATATACATAACCTTTTTTTATAACCTATACATCTTTATATATGCATTCTTCATGCATTCCTTATTTATAAATTACACATGCATGTATTTTCATTATAATATATAATTGCCTTGATATAGTCACCAACGGAGGGTCAAACCAATGTTTGATTTTATTTTATTCTTCGTTTGAGTCATACCAAAGCTTTGAATCTTTTAAATTTGGGTCACACAAGAAAGATAAAAACTAACAATAAAGAAATTATCATTTTTGATAGGAGTGACCAGAGATGGTTTAAGCAGACACTTCTTTCATAGACCATCAAAGGCGTACACGACCGGAACAAGAAAGCGAAGAAAGATTCAAACGGAATGTGACAATAATCTGCAAGGAAGTAGTAGCTCGGGTGAGACGAGGTGGCATAAGACCGGTAAGACAAGACCGGTTATGGTAAACGGTAAGCAAAAAGGTTGTAAGAAGATTTTGGTTTTGTATACCAATTTTGGCAAGAATCGTAAACCGGAAAAAACCAATTGGGTCATGCATCAATATCATTTGGGGACACATGAGGAAGAGAAAGAAGGAGAGCTAGTTGTGTCTAAGATCTTTTATCAGACTCAGCCTAGGCAATGCAACTGGTCGTCTTCTACATCGAGTTTGAACGCTATAGGCGGTGGAGGCGGTGAAGCGAGTAGCGGCGGAGAGTATCATATGAGGAGAGATAGTGGGACTACTAGTGGTGGGAGTTGTTCTTCTTCTAGAGAGATTATTAATATTAATCCTTCGAATCGATCAGATGAAGTAGGTGGCATTGGTGGCGGCGTTATGGCCGTAGCGGCTGCGGCGGTTGCGGCTGGGCTTCCGAGTTATGCAATGGATCAACTCAGCTTTGTTCCCTTTATGAAGAGCTTTGATGAGGTATGCACCCATTTGTTTTTTCATTTTGATTTTTCGTTCGGTGAAATAACTAATTTAAGGGAATTTATATGCATACTCGACTGGTACTAAAAATGTAATACACATTTTGCATACAATATAAATTAAATCTAAAGTGTATTACCCATGACCAAAAAAAAAAAGTGTATTACCAAAAAAAAAGTAATCAAAGAACCTAATATATTTCATATATTAATATATATAGTACTAAAATTCAAATGGCTAAATCTTCTAATGCAACTTATAATCTTTTTCCTGTAAAGACTTTTTTTTTAAGCCAATGTGATTTGTCTGATTTTGAATTTTTATTTTATTTTTATTAACGTATGTCACTCTCGCATGAAGTTAAGAAATTAAAAGTGTTTACTAAAAAAAAAATGATGTTTAGGGTTCTTATTTGCATGCTTTGGAATTTTTTTTCTTTCTGGGTTGAAATATTATGTAGTTACCAAAGAAATTAAATAATCAATTTACCCGACGTGATTATAATGAACGTTTGGTGATAATCAAATTCTAACTAGCAGTATGACCCAAAGTTTCACCCAACGTGGTAAACTCAGAAAACAATGTCTAAACCGCAACGGTCCCAAAAAAAAATCATGGAATAATAAAAGTAATTATTATTTACAAAAAAGAAGTAAACTACATGTATATATATATATATATATATATATATATATATATATCAATTATTTTTTAATCAGCAATTAAAATTTATAACTATTCAGGTGGCGAGGAGGGAAACTCCTCAGACCGGGCAAGCTACATGTGATCAGGGTGTTATGGCAGAACAACATCGTCATCGCCATCATCGTCATCAGGGATCATCATCAACACATCATATGGCTCATGATCATCACCATCATCAACAACGACACCATGCATTCAACATAAGCCAGCCTACACATCCAATATCAACCATTGTTTCTCCATCATCTTCTTCGCTTCACCATGCCTCCATTAATATCCTTGACGATAATCCTTATCATAATCATCAAATCCTGCTCCCCAATGAAAATTACCAGGTAAAATAGCTAATCTTCTATTTTTAACATTTACTTTTACCAAAAAAACAAACTTATAAATATTCGTTATCAATAATATTTATCACCCCTCCCGTTTTAGTAATTTATATTTAGGAGAAGGTACCAGTTTCATGACATGACCAAGTTAGCTGAAATATCACTTTGATATGATATATATAGATATACAACAATCAAAAGAAAATTACGTTATATATGTTACTATTGATTGAGGTGGGAGTCATGCACCTATCAAACTTAGAAAAGGTTTTTTTTTAAAAAACATTTAATTTAAATGAGGGTTGTTCTTTTGTAAGGTAATAAATTAAAATTAGTGTCACTTAATTATGTGGACGTTTTTATTCTGTTCTTCCACTCATAGGTACATATATATGTCGGTATTTAATTAAGTAGTAGAAATTGTGGTTCTTGCACATGTTAGGTTTTGAAGATATTTGCATGCATGTGACTTAACAATGATGGGACTACATAAGCATGCAAATTGGGTTGTACCAAAATTGATTATGACAAATAAAGTTAATATAAGATATTGGTCAAGAAAAAAACAACATCTAAAGTTACAATGCCTACTAATAATTATGCTGATTTAGTCTAGTAAGATGTGTCTAACTAACTACCCATTATCCAAAGCAAACAAAAGCTAAGTTACTTTTTAGTGTCAGCCAAACTAAGAACAAGTAGGAAACCAATGTGGTCTTTGGTGATGGAGAGACAAGATGAGTAATGTTTTAAGATAATTTTCTTAAGGAATTAAATACTATTTTTTCCTGAAATTACTTTTGTCTTTATTGACTGAACAAGACACAACAGCAACAACGTCAAGACGGAGAAGAACAACATAATGATGGGAAGATGGGAGGAAGGTCAGCTTCAGGATTGGAAGAACTCATAATGGGCTGCACTTCTTCTACTACTCATCATGATGTAAAAGATGTAAGTTATTAATCCCTTTTTTGACTCTAAATTCCATGGGGAAAACCTCTTTATTTTACCATCATGAGTTTTAAGAAATTATATATATCAGACATATAATCATTAATTATCATCTATATAAAATATCATGCATTGAATAGGATGTTGCGCTTGGTACCACGTAGATTCAGAACTATCGTATGGCAGTCATCATATACAAGTGAGACAGACTAAAATCGTTGATATATATAAATAGATGTCTCAGATAATAATATTTTTGTAAGGACACCGTAATTAGTCGAAGATGACAATGTACGTTATATTTGAATAAAAGTGAAGAATATTTTTAAGAAAAAACTTTTCCTTTTTAAATATTTTTTTTTTTCAGTTTTGCATGGGAAGGATACTTAAGACTACAAATATTCCTTCTGCGTTTATTCTTTACTTAATTGGAAAGAGTTAAAACACAGTTAAGTAAACAAAACCAGAAAAGATAAAGAAAGAGGGATGTGTTTGCTTTTGTTATAGTTTGCTTTATACCTATAAATAAATTACTCTGTTCTTTTTCTCTTCTTTTTTTTTAATCATTTAAAAACTATTAAAAAGGTAATGATGGTGGATATAAACTTATGCTTATTTAGTTATATGTAATGTAAAGCACGTATATATGCAAATAAGTATAAAGTCTTTTTTCATGCGTAGTACCTCGCGAGACAAGTTCGGTAAGAGATATTAATAGATTTCATTGTGTCTCGTGGGGGACAGCACGTCTGCATTCCTTTTTTTTTTAATCTGTCTAAAATTTGATGGAATGTTCTTACTATTTTTTTTTAAAAATATTCAAAAAAAAATGTAACTATACGCCTCATATGTGGAATGCTAACAGGATTATGGTGTGTAGATTCGCTTTTTTCCCGGGTCTAATCACGGTTCATGTTATTTCGGATCAGGAAAGAATATCAAAGTCTCGTATAATGAATATATATGAATTCAGTCCGGTTTGAGTTGGTTGAGTTAGTTTAGTTAGTTTCTAACCAAACCAAATGTGGTTGACTTAGGTATGCTCACACACTTGTATATGTGTTTAAGTATGTATATATATATTGAGAAGCGATTTGGATTGGTGCAGGGGTCATCATCAATGGGGAACCAACAAGAAGCAGAATGGTTGAAGTACTCCACGTTTTGGGCAGCCCCTGACTCTTCTGACAACCAAGATCATCATGGGTAATTGTGCCATTTTCCAATATGATGATCATGTCGACCAACATCGCAAAAAGATTCTACCATCATACCTAGCTATACCATGATGGTCATCATCATCATGACATCTCCATGGTATTTATAACGATCTTGGACCAATCAAGTTAGATATGCATGATTTTGAAATGGTGGAGGGTTTTTTAAGCAGCACCAAAAATCAAGCGTCTCTTTTGTTATATATTCAAGAGGATTTTGATATAAAAAAGGAAAGAAAGAAGGAAAAAAAAGAAGAAAGAAACCAAAGTTTAAAAAAAAAAAAAGCATGAGAGGAAAAGGAAAAAGCTGTTATATTCCAAAGAGACTAAGAAGAAAAGAAGCAAGGTAAATTGCATGAAAATCATCAACAGTACCATATAAAATTAGATATAAGTATGTTTTACTTTTACACTCATTTCTTTTGTTATTTGAATTTCTTTGTATTTTGCTTTGTTTTGTTAATTAGGATGAAGTGTATAATTTATTGGGTTTTTTTTGTTAAATATATATGTTGGTAAATAATACTTGTATTATTTGGTTTTTACGTTACTACTTTCCCCATACTTTATGTATAGTTCTTTCTCATTTTGGCAATCCGATGCACTGAAACCCCAGCGTCACTTGAAATCTGATACTATGCAATTTCTATATTTACGAAAGGTCGGTTTGTTTGTGCATGGAATTATCTAAACTTAGGTTCATATTATATGTTCAATAGTATTATGTCCGACTTTTACTCAATACTACCATACATGTGTCATGGGATCTTTTTGCCGAACTGTCATGATCTTAATTGTCTAGTGGTAGTGGCAGATCTATATAGCTCAGTATCATAAACCTTCAGATTTATTCTGATTTGTAGATTAGTGGCTATATACATACTCTACGTACTTTGATAGGAAAATTTTAAATAAGGTTTAATAATGTTAATAATAAAAGAAGTTATAGTAAAGTCCGTGGAATGATATAATATTAATAAATATAGTTGAAACCTAAGTTCTAGAAAAATGTTTGTTTGTGTGAGTTTTGGTTGGTTTGAAGAGGGAGGAGGGAGTTACACCAAGTGAACCAAATATTGATCACGGTTTGAAAATTTGAATTCTGGAATAATGGAATCTATACTTAAAGAATCTAAGAAGTAATGTCATCTTACAAAAGCACTTGTGTATGTTTATGTTTGGTCTCTTTAATTAGTCTTTAATTTTCTCCATATAACATATCTAGATATATATATATATATATATATATATATATTACGTATATGTATTTACATTCCAACCTTTGATGCTTTGTCCTCTATAAATATTCCATATTCCGTTCGTCTTTTAGCACATTATCAAATGACCCCTATAACGGCCTAATTCATCGTTGGATATATATATATATATATATATATATATGGTGATGTTTCTACGTGTTCTATGTGTTTACAAGTTCAAATATCTCAATTATTTCATTTCTGTTAAAAAGGTTTTTTTTTTTCAAATTTAGACTGACCTTATTAGTTGACAGAATTATCTACTGAAAAATGACATACGATCCATTTTTAGTTTTTATCATGTTGGTTTAGCTAGCTGTTAATTTCCCTTTTATACTATAAATAAATTAATGTAGAATTTTTACTACCACGGGATTAAGATAGCAAATTATCAATATTGAAACAAGAGATTAGGTTTATTAGTTAATTCTCCAGGTTTATTTGTGTCATGGAACATTGGGAGAGGAAAAACAATATCAATATGGCGAGAGATGAGATGAGACTTGACCCTTTTCCCCATGGTTGGATTTCGAAACTGGAATAAAGGAATAAACAGACAATATTTACCTTTTTATTTCTTATTTCTTTTTTATTTTATTTTTAGTTTTCCCTTTCGACAAATGGATTCGATTTCCCATTTCATATTTTGATCTCATATTATATTCCTTAACGTACCAATATTCAAAATTTTGTATAATATTTTGTACTTTAATATTCTTATATTAACTATTTATTTAAGTACACAAATTGCATGGTCCGTCTTTATATCGACTCCAAGAATCAATTCATCTTCCTTTTTCTTATGCTTGTTTGTTTTTATGTGGACTCCATGATTACTAGACAGAGATTTAATTTGGCAAATGATAAAAAATAATTTATTTAAGTAATTTAAATGATGATTTCAAAACTGTATTAACAAATTTATATTCGTTTTTTTAGTTGAATAAACAAAGTTATTGCCATTTTCTTAATTTCACTTTTCTTCATGGAGTGCACTTTAAGATAATAGATATCAAGCTCATATGATATAAATATAAATTTCTTTGATAAATTCTATGTTGAAAAATTGAATCATACATCCCATAGTGTATAACTAATTAGATGAAAAATATTTTCAATGTATGTTTATTAAAGATATTTTTACTTTAACGTAAAAAAAAAAAAATTTACCTATCTAAAAAAAATGGTATGTTTTGTTTAGATGGATAAAAATTTACTGCTATTTTCTTCGATTTTTTTTTTCTAGAGTAACACTAACAACACATTTCCGGATATATCAAGTAGGCTTCTTCGGAATTGGGCTTAATGGGCCCATTACAGGCTTAATTTCATTTGAGTTTAGCATGCATATGCTTCCAATAGGCGTATGCCTCATTGATAATGATTTTCCCGGTAGGTCTGGGGTCCTTTAAATTGAAACCAAATTGAATTAAGTATCCCAATGAAAATTGAATTGTACTAGAAAAAAAAAAAAATCATATAACTGAACCAATCGTATACGCAATTCATTTTAAATGTTTTTAAGAAATAGTTACCTAATACAACAACAATTGATTTTGTTACTGGGTATGTTCTTACCTAAATGCAAAAAAAAAAAAAAAAATTGAACTAATAAAAAATTATATCTAATTCAAGAAATACCCCAAAAATCCGACTGAATTGTATTTAATTCTAACAAGTATTCT
Source organism: Crucihimalaya himalaica (assembly GCA_004349715.1). Taxonomy (NCBI): domain Eukaryota; kingdom Viridiplantae; phylum Streptophyta; class Magnoliopsida; order Brassicales; family Brassicaceae; genus Crucihimalaya; species Crucihimalaya himalaica. Next base: position 3,698,760 of record SMJT01000006.1, on the reverse strand, counting down.
CCTAACAAAAAAAAAAAAAACCGACTTTAAATCATGAAACGTCCAGCCATGAGCCATATATATTCTTTTTTTCTGAAGGTTTGAAGTCATTTTTCTTTCTTTTGTTCTAGGTAACAATCTCCAATGAGTAGTAGGTGCAATCCAAATTTGCATGCGGAACTTTGTCGGCTATACTTATTGCTACATCATTCACATGAAATCTCACTCACCACCCCAGTTTGTAAACATTGGATATAAAATTAGCTCTAATTCAACCAAACCTACCTACCACACACCACGGATATATTTGTCTATAAGACTATTACGCTCCGATTACTAATGTTCGTAAGCCATCATGCACGTCCATTTTTGTATACAGATCTCATGCTCTTTAGATGGTCAATACCTTATATCAGAACACTGAAAGACTTATCGATTTATTTATATAAATCACGACAAAAGCTATCTTCGTATTTTGTGTTCATCCATATAGTACTGGAAACCACTTTTTCATAGATAAGTCATCTTTAAACTTTTCCACCTCAAAAAAGTTTAACTATGAAGTTTAACTTCGTGATGTAAATAGCCAAATCTACTACTTATAAAACTAGTAATAAAGCAATGGTATTTATAAGACAGTGGTAACATCAAAATACAGTTGTAAATACCATTGTTTTTGTTGTATCTTTGTTTTATAGTGAATGCTTGGAAATCTAATATTTTTTTGTTGTTTAGCTTGATCAAGTAAAATAATTTATTATGGGAGTATATATAAGCTTTCCTCTCAATAATTGCATTGAAAAATATTTGGATTAAATGCAGCTACATATTATTAGATGAAATTGTTTAAACGAAGACACAAATGCATTTGTGCCACACCATGTGATGCAGTTACTCACTCTCCCAAAACCTCTCTCTCCCACACAAGTCAACAACACCATATTCACAGTCACAAGCTATGCCTTTTCTTATTTATAGCTTCATCTAGATTTTGTTCATTTTTTTTAATTTTTTTTTTCGCATCACATTTTTTTTCCATTTATTGTCACATTCTTGATTACTTCTGTTTAAAAGATTCGCAATCAATTAGAAATTGTATTGTAGGTAGAATTTACACCATTATTAGTTACCAAGAACAGAATCAAACTAGTGCATCCATTCAAATGACAGATGTAAGAGAGTTTCCTTGTGATTCAAAACATGTGATCCAATATTTACACTAAAATGCATAATTTTTTATGCATTGAAATAATAAAAAAGTGGAACAAAAAGCAATAAAAGAGGAACCCGTGATATGATTCATGCAATCATAAGTTGAACACAAACAGTAAACTTAACAAAACCAAGGCAAATGTGACATAACTACACAAGGAACAAATCAGAACTCTTTTTGATAATCTTGTCCCCCCCTCTCATATCATCAATGCTTCTTCAACCACATCTACTCTGTTTTTCATAATCTCACTCTCTCTCTCACACACACACACAATCCTCATTAATCCACTGAGACAGTTACTGTTCATTCTCTTTCCTTAAGTGTCAACTCTTAAAAAAAAGCTACTTTGAAGAAAAAAAAATGTCTAAGAAGAAGAAAGGCAGCAACTTTAAGCTTCTCTGTTTCTTCCTGATTTTGGGTAGTTTGATTCAGACAGATGCTTCTTTTGGAGTAGGAGGCGGTGTTGGAGTCAGAATCGGCGGCGGCGGTGGTGGCGGAGGTGGTGTTTGGATTGGCGGCGGATACAACAACGGTGGTAACCGTAATGCAGTTCCAGGATCAGCTCCAAACAGTGTAGCTTACAGTGCTCTTCAAGCTTGGAAATCAGCAATTACAGAGGATCCATCAGGTGTTCTTAAAACGTGGGTTGGATCAGATGTTTGTTCTTACAAAGGTGTGTTCTGTTCTGGTCAAACTATAACCTCCATAGATCTTAACCATGCAAATCTCAAAGGCACACTTGTCAAAGACCTAGCTTTACTCTCAGACCTCAATATCCTCCATCTCAACAGTAACAGATTCTCAGACCTAATCCCAGATTCTTTCAAATCCTTAGTTTCACTTCAAGAACTTGATCTAAGCAACAACAGACTCTCAGGTCCTTTCCCTTTAGTCACGCTCTACATCCCAAACCTGGTTTACCTCGATCTCCGGTTTAACAATTTCTCCGGTTTCATCCCTGAGGAGCTTTTCAACAAACGGTTAGACGCAATTCTCCTCAATAACAACCAATTCGTCGGAGAAATCCCAAGAAACCTCGGAAATTCTCCGGCTTCGGTGATTAATCTCGCAAATAACAGATTCTCCGGCGAAATTCCGACGAGTTTTGGCCTCACTGGATCGAGAGTGAAGGAAGTTTTGCTCTTGAATAACCAGTTAACCGGTTGTATACCGGAATCTGTCGGTATGTTCTCTGAAATCGAAGTCTTTGACGTAAGCTACAATTCATTGATGGGTCATGTTCCAGATACGATCTCTTGCTTGTCGGCGATTGAAATTTTGAATCTTGCTCACAATAAATTCTCCGGGGAAGTTCCTGATTTGGTTTGTTCGTTGAGGAGTTTGATAAATCTCACTGTTTCTTTCAATTTCTTCTCTGGATTAAGCTCTGAATGTTCTTCAAGTATTACTTTCGGGTTTGATTTCGTCGGTAATTGTATTCCTGGGAGGAATTCACAGCGGCCACAGCCGGATTGTTCTGGTTATTCCGGCGGTGCGATGAGCTGTCTTAGGATTCCGACGCAGCCTTTGGCTTGTGCTGCAATAAGTGTTGGATTGAAAGAGAGTAACGATCTTTACACTTCATCTCCTCCATGATAGTTTTTAAGTTATGCTTAAAGATGTATCCTTTTTTTGTGACTTAATTAGTTAATTAGTAATCAGTTTAATGTTAAGTCATCTTCTGTCTAATCGAATTGTACTATTTTTTTTTTTTTTTGTAACCAGAAGATTTTTGTAAAATCTAACATAAGATTAAGATGCCATTAACTGTAAATTAAAGCATAAGTTGTTTGCTCGATACATAAATCAGAAATTAAAGAACGATCAGCCATGGCAAAAATTATTTTAGGGTTTATTCAGGTATCCGACCATAACAGAAACATGTTTTACGGGACCATGAAAATTTTACATTCCCTAAGGAGAGGGGTTGTTTAGTTCATGGGAAAAGAATGAGTTGAAACATGAAGTTATATGTAAAATACTAAATACACACCAATAAACTCACATGTTATATATATGGTATACAGAAATGTACAAGCAGCACATCAAAACTGGATTCTAACCAAAGAAAAAAAAACAAAATGTTTTGCAAAGAGAAGACAATAATGGAGGAGGACCGGGTGAGATTCATATGCAAAAGAACCGTGGTGAGCACTAGATCGATTGAACCAAGGAGAGTATACCAGTTTTCAGTATTGGACCATGTCATGGAACCAAACCATATTCGTCTAGTGTACTATTACCGGTCGTCCAAGACTAGAGAACAGGGAGAAATCACAAAAAAGTTAAGGGAGTCATTAGCATACACACTCAATTGTTATCCGATTATAACCGGGAGATTGGTTAAGGAAACTGATGATACGGAAGAGAAGGAGGATGTAAGTCGACGGTGGAAGGTGAAGAGCAACGACGCTGGCGTGAGGATGGTGGAGGCGAGAGCAACCGGGTCAGTTGAGGAATGGCTTAGGAGTGTTAATAGAGAGGAAGAACTCAAGCTTGTTCATTGGGAAGACATGTATCTTCTTCATTATTATTGGTCTACCTTTTATGTTCAGGTATGTATAATTCGGTTTATCCTGGTTTGGTTTAGTACAGTCTGGTTTCGTCTTGTTTATTGGTTTCTTTTTTTATCTATAGGTGACTGAGTTTGAATGTGGTGGGTTAGCTATTGGGTTAAGTTGTAGCCATCTCTTAGCCGATTCAGTTTGTGCAATGATGTTTATTCGAGCTTGGGCAGACTTAACTCTGTCTGGATCCATGATGACTCCACCGCTCTTCCACCCGTTGCCGCCTCGCCGGTTTGCTAACAATAAACTGACATCTAACAACCAACTGCTTAGCCAGTACATCAAATCTTGCTCTCTAACGGCTTTCCCTTCAAACGTGACCGAGGACCATATGGTCACCGTTACTTTTCTATTCCAGGATCCGCTGGTCAGAGCTGGAGAGAATGAGCCAAGGATTTCCACATTTGAGATCTTGGCTGGACTCTTTTGGGTATGTGTTAGTCGAGCCAAAGGGAAGAGGAATGAGCTCATGGACATGTCCTTGTGCTTAGACGTTAGGAAATTATTGCGTTTAGACCAAGGTTATTTTGGTAATTGCATGGTTTATCACAAGGTTCCCTATTCCAAACCGGTTAAAACCAAAGATGAATTGTTATTTCACGCTGTTCAAGAAATTGAGAACATAACCAAGAGACTAGACTACGACACGGTCATGGACTTGATCGAATGGCTGAGTAGCAATAACGGTGCAATATCTAATGGTTCGGATCTCGTGTGTACTAATTTAGAGAACATGTCTCATTCGCGTCCGATGATGTTCGAGGAGGATTTGGTTCTGACCCACGTGTCTTGCTATATTAAAGGACCTGTAGCTGGAGGTGGACAAGTCATAGTGCTTCCCTCACCGTCCGGTAAGGGACCAATGAGCCGAGTGGTTATGGTCAGTCTTCCTCAAAGAGAGATGGTTAAGGTTGTAGAGGATGAGCTTCTTCTAAGCTTTTCTCCGGTTTTACTTATGGAAGATACAAAACAAATACAATCAATAAAATTATAATCAATAAATTAACATATCTCAGATCTCTTACATATTTATATGTCAAATTTTATTCATATGAATATCTGAATTGTAACCCACGAACTTGTTTTGGATATAAATAAGTAGTTCTTTGAAAACCAAAGATAGATTGTTATTCACGTTGTTCAAGAGATATAAGTTGTTACTCAAATCTCAATACATGTCTAAATTTGTTACTCAATACATACATAAGCTGTTACTCAATACATAAATCAGAAATGGGTGATCAAGGAATGTAGTACATGGGATTTGGGACTTTAAAAGAACGATCAGCCACGGCAAAACCAAGAAGATCGCTCCATTGATCACCGGTATTGCCGTGGATTTTGAAACCTTCCTCAATCAGTTTCAACCGCTGCTCGGATTTGTAATTTGTAGCTGATTTCCCTTGATCTTTTGGACCTCTGCAATCATATAATATGTTGAAATTAGGTATATACCGGTTTGGTATGGTTAGGTTTTGGAACCATGGAGAGTTTTGGTATAGCTTACCTCAAGAGGAGACGTTCCCAACCGGAATAACCGGCGTTGCGGAGATTTGTCTCGGTGGAACTTCTTTGATCCTCGTCCCGTCCGGTTAACAGAATAATAGTGAAACCAAGTTTCTTGAGAGCATTGTGTAGTCTCAAGCTCGCATCAAAAGCTGGAGCTGTTCCTTGTACCACCCACTCATTAAAGCTATTCGAGTCGTATGGTTCAGACCTAAATCCACCACAAAAAAAAACAATATAAGTACTCTAGCAAAAACGCTGCAATTACAATAGAACCGGATCTATAAATCACAAATCCAGATCGTCCTGGTCTCAGATCCCGGTTTAGTATAAGGTCAACGACGTAGAGTCAACAACATCGGGACCGTTGATTTTAAACACACATAATAGATAAAACAAAATCCAACGGCTAATAATGAAGAGAACATACCCGTAACCATGAGCCTTGTAGTAGTCAATATTCGTGAGGAGCGTCTCGTCAATATCGAAGATCCACACGTCCTTGCCGTCGCCGGAGATTTCAACGGTTTTCGCGAAAGCGATCGCATAGTCGGCGATGACATTGTAATCGGATAAGAACTGGTCTCCGTTGAGATACTCGGCGACGAAATCAACGCATATGGACGGAATCACATCCCAAGTTCCGGCGTTGTTGGTCTCGGCGGCTAATCTCCAGCTCTCGCAGTAGCTAGATTCGTCGCTTCCGAGAAGCTTGATGAAGGAGGTACGAACAGAAATGGAGGGATTGATTACGAAGACGAAGAAGAAGAATAACCAAATCGAAAGGCTACGAGGAGACGCCATCGGAGAGATTTAGATTTAGAAAGAGAGAAAGTGACTTCTCCCACCCAATTATTAATTTGGTTATCCTTTTTTGTAACTCTTACTAAACCAAAATTATTTTTAATTAGTTAATTATAGTTAGCTAATGATTATTATTAAAGCTTATTAACGATCATAAGTCATATTCTCTGTAATCTAATTATCCGACGAACTTGTGTCCGATGACCATTTTCGTCAGAATGTTTCCGACCAATTCTTTTTCGTCGGAATATGCCTTCTTTCTTGTAAGATCATAAACTTGATTCAGATGGGTAGTTGTCTCGTTCAAGTTCAAAGTCTCTATTCGAAGATCATAAAGGTTATTTAGTAAAATATCTAAGCATACCAATAAAGAAGAGATGATGAATAGATTTTTTAGAGCAATATCTTTTTTTTTTTTTTTTTTTACTAAATTGATTGTTTAAAATGAATTATTTTGATTCTCCTCACATTTCTTTTATATATGTTTCCTAGAAAGAGTTTTTATCTATGTTTATATTGTCCCTTATAGTCTATAAAAACATTTTTTCTCTATCCCACTTTCAATATCAAAAAGTTTCTCCAAACAAAAAAAATTAATAGATTAACGTTATCCTTTGTTTTACCGCAAGTCATGTCCAAACTTTTGTATTCGTATTTGTTCATCTCCATGTTTGTTCTCTCATCAGGTACACTTTATATTTCATTGAACATGTTAAAAAACGCAAATATTAAATCTTGCAAATCGATGCATCAGATTATTTAAGCAGAGTCAGGTTGTTCAGTCTTTTTAAAACATATGATTTATTTAATTCATAAAAAATTATTGAGTGTGACTTGACGCAATAGATCGATGGTTAGTTCTGTGATGATCAGTTTACAACTAAATATTGTACCATGCATCACATATGTTTGAATAACTAGGTTTAGATACTTTTGAACTAATCATTTTCAAATTGAATATGATCGTACGTTTATTTCATATACTTAAATTACTTTTGTAAGCTTATTATTTTTATTTTTTGTTTGTTTTTAGCTTGTTTGGCTTTGGCACTTTCAATGGGAGACGGACCAAAAAGGTGTAGTACGACCATAACCCTTACCAAGCCATGCAGTTTTCAAGAATGCAAACCATTTTGTCTTAAAAAGTTCAACGGGGATGGCCTTTGTCCCGGAAATATCAAGAATAATTGCGCTTGTGTTTACGAATGCTAAGCTGAGACATACATATCTCGTATGTTATTTTATATAATTTTTAATGTAATAGTACCTTATTTACTTGGAGGATGAATAAAACATTTTTTAATAATATATTCTAGTATCTGATTGCCAATGATGATAAATTAATAAGAGAAACACAAAAGTGTTTAAGAAAAATTATTATTGACTCCTAATAAAAATAAAATACAAGTTACATTTTCTTATATAGAGATTGAATAGATCTTAGTTTATTCAACTAAGAGAAATATAATAAATTTAAATTATACATTTACAATTAAAGGTAAACTTCCTAAATTGTCATATTGAAATTTATCAACAATCTTCCGGATCCTTCTTGATACTTGTATAATCGTATCTTCATTATTTCCGTTATCTTCAAGGTTTGATCTCGGCTAATCATCTTGACCGTTCGATCTTGATCAATCTCTGCTTCTCCTAATAAATGAAAACCGGGTTTCATGTGATTGAACCAGTCCATTCTTAACTAGTGAGTGAAATACTGAAATTCCAAGTTTTCATGAAACTTGCCCGACGAGAAGGTGGCTACTAATATATGGCACAATCGAACAGTAACCTGAAACCTTATGTTGAATAGAATTTTCTCTCATTTGCTTTTATCTTTTGATGTTATTGTTTATATCAAATATCCAAAACATTTTAGATTAATACGACAATCGAAAACAAAATCTATAAAGAGAAGCTCTTTCTTCGTGACTCTGGATCACGTCATTCTTAAACTTGTTAAAAAGTTGATCCATGTGGTTTTCGTCTCATTCAAATCTAGAGATCATCGTACTTCATATGTCATAAATTACTAAATTTTTGAGTTAAAAGCACAAAAATTAAAAAGTAATAAATATTTTCTCATTTATAAAAATTCAACGAATAAAAAAAATATATTTCAGAATTCAAATGGTCTTAAACTATTAAACTGATATAAATTATGCATATAAATCTAAAAAAATCTAATATTTTGAAACAAAAATTTTCTCCTAAAACATTAAATAATTTGGGACCGAGGGAGTATATTGTAATAAAATGTTAATTTGGAAAAAAATCTAATACAAAAAATCAATAAAATGGCATGGTGTTTTATTTGATTAACATAAAAATGCCAAAACATAAATAGAAGTAAGAAAATAATGAAAGGAAAATGAATGGATTTGTTGCCATAAAAAAGGGAGTGGATTTTTTTTTGGTTCTTTCTCATATTTACCTTAAGTAAAATATTTGAACCATAGAAACTAATAATATATGATGATTAGATTATTTTTTTCCAAAAATGTAAGGATTTTGTGTATATTAAATTTTTAAATAGTTATTATTGATTCTCTTCAGATTTATTGATGTTTTGTCATAGTCTTCATATTTTAAATATGTTTCCTAGAAAAAGTTTTTATCTATGTTAGTTTCTCTTGTCATTAATATACTCTATAAAAACGTTCCTTCTCAAACCCACAAATAAGAGTTAGATAAACAATATCCTCTCATCTTTCGCAAGTCATGGCCAAACTATTGTGCTCGTATTTGCTAATCTCCATGTTTGTCCTCTCAGGTATAAATTCGTATGCCTTGTATATCAGTGAACATTTAAAAAAACGCAAATATTAATTATTAAAATCGATGCTTCCAGATGGAAGCTACTGAAACATACATGAAAATAATAAAATAGTAAAGTGTGTCTTGATGGATTAGTTATGCGATTGGCATCTACATTATGTAATTATACCATCATATATATTTAGAATTCTAGGTTTATTTCCTCCGAACTAATCATTTTCAAGTAGTATACGTTATTTCGTTTATTTAACAGATTCAAATTCATTTGTAAGCTTTTAAAAATGATATGCCCTTTTGTTTTTAGCTTTGTTGGCTTTGCCAAGTGCAGAGGCAATGGATGTCAAAAAATGTGCTGTGGACGTGAAACTTAGCAAGCCATGTAGTTTGCAAGAATGCCAACCACTTTGTTTTATGAAGTACAGAGCGGATGGCCTTTGTCGCGGAAACGACAAGAATACTTGCACTTGTGTTTACATTTGTTAAGCTGTAATATATCTCGTATGTTGTTGAACGAGACCTATAATTTTTAATATTATACTACCTTATGGATGAATAAAATATGTTTTTAAAAACACAAGTGCCAATTAAAAACACAAGTGCCAATTAAATAAAATATATTTAAAAACACAAGTGCCAATAAAAAAAAAACGGCTGGGTTTTATTCGGTTGTACGTTTTGCCAATGGTGTTTTGTGGATAAAGAGTTAATTCATGAATTATTTATCATGATGCATTTGTTACCAACAATTATGGGCTACTTTAGTGATATGATATGGGTGTACTATTAAATTATTTCCAAGGATTTTACTGGAGATTTTCTTGGAATGATTGAATAATTAATAACATTACTCGATTTACGTCTACAATTTTGATTAAAATGATTTGGTTTCTTTATTCGGTCTTCTTACCCATAGAAAAAATAAAGACCATTTGAAGCATAAGTCGCACTAAAAAACAAGAATGGTACATTATTTCGGTGAATTACGGAATACATTCATATTTAAGTTCTTATTCATACACAAATACTAAAACTTAATGCAACATATTAATAGTCGATGATCAAGGAATGTAGTACATTGGATTTGGGACTTTGAAAGATCGAGCGGCCACGGCAAAACCTTGCAAGTCACTCCATTGATCGCCAGTATTCCCATGGATCGTATAGCCTTCTTTAACCACTTTTGATCTCTGCTCTGATTTGTACTGTGCTGCTGCTTTCCCTTGATCTTCATGACCCCTGCATCAACCAAAAAAAAAAACCCTTAGTATTTTTCCTCATGTACCGGTTCATAAGTTTAGTCTAGAGACTAATATTAGTTTAACTAGTGAAATAATTTTTTGAGTGGTTAACCAAAGAAAAAAACAACTAGTATTTTTCCTCATGTACTGGTTTAAGTTTAGTCTAGAGGGCTAAGATTAGTTTAACTGGTGAAATAAGTTTTAGAGCGGTTAACCAAAGAAAAAAAAACTCTTAGTATTTTTCCTCATGTACATGTTCATAAATTTACTCGAGAGGGCTAAAATTAGTTTGACTGATAAAATTATTTTTAGAGCGGTTAACCAAAGAAAAAAAACCTTAGTATTTTTCCTCATGTACCGGTTCATAAGTTTAGTCTAGATGGCTAAGATTAGTTTAACTGGTGAAATAATTTTTATAACGGTCAACCAAAGAAAAAAACTCTTCGTATTTTCCCTCATGTACCGGTTCATAAGTTTAGTCTAGAAAATTAAAATTAGTTTAACTGGTGAAAAAACACTATCTTTTTAAGTTAGTTTTTGTAATATTATTCGTAGCTCTTATAATAAACACACGCAACACATTATCTTTCTTTTATTCTTGTCTTCTTCTTTCGTTTGTATTTCTTTCAATTCGGGTAATCTACAATCACAGCTGCAACCGATCTGCCTCTATACATAAATATCAGTTTGGTATTGATAATGGTTTAGGATTTCAAGTTTACTGAATAAGATAAGTCCTCTTGTTGATTTAGACCAAAAACAAGAGAAACATTATATATAGCTTTACCTCAAGAGGAGTCGGTTCCAACCGTAATAACCGGCGTCGCGGAGATTTTGCTCGGTAATACTCCTTTGACTTTCATCTCGGCCGGTAAGCAGAATGATAGTGAAGCCAAGTTTCTTGAGAGCTTTGTAGAGCCTCAAGCTCGCATCAAAACCTGGTGCTTTTCCTGTTACGACCCACTCATTGAATAGAGTATTGTCGTACGGTTCGGACCTAAATCCACAATAAACAAAGTTACTTGTACTGATGAGTACGATAAATAGTAAAAATAATACAAAATCAAGAAAAGGAAAATAGCACAAATTATCTTAAACCGAGAACCAGATCCTCAAAATCTCCCGGTCTAAAGGTCAACGAAGTTAGTCAAACATTATAGAACGTAAAACAAAACCCAAGGGCTAATGAGAGCATGCATGAGTATTAATTAATACCCGTAACCATGAGCCTTGTAGTACTCAAGATTCGAGAGAAGCGTCTCATCGATGTCGAAGACCCACGCGTCCTTGCCGTTGCCAGCAAGATTGATCGTTTTAGCGTAAGCGATGGCGTAACTAGCGACTACATCGTAATCTTTGTCGAACTGGCCTCCGTTAATGTAGTTTTCAATGTAGTTAACGCATTGATGCGGAACCACCTTCCATATTCCGGCGTTGTCGGTCTCGGCAGCCAACCTCCAGCCCTCGCAGTAGGAAGCGACCGAAGAGCGAGATTCGACGGAGCTCGTCGGGAGCTTGATGAAGGATGAAGCACGTGAAGAGATCGCCGGATTAATTAAAACGGCTGCGTATAAACAGAGAATAAAGAGAGAAATCGAGCTGCTACGAGAAAACGTCATTGCTGAGGCTTTCTCAATTATTGTCTTGGTGCAGATGGAAGAACAAGATTGGCCCCGAATTTAAAGTGAATACTACGTTGTCGTACTAACTCCAACGTGATTTTCATTCAAAACGTCAACGTTGATGCAATTATGAACTTTCCAAGGTAACAAAAAAATTACAGGCTGGATTAGATACTGTATATCAAACGTTTTCAAAATATAATAGAGTTAGCTAGAGTTTAGTTGATGGAAATTTTGCTAAAGTGGCTATAGATTTTTAATTGGATGTTATGTTTATGGCCGTGAGGTTTATTACGCTTTAGGTCTTTTGTTTTAAGAGATAATACGATTTAGGGGAAGAAACTTTAGTCAAATGGTTTGGGGTGGACCACATAGGTTTTACTCTCTGTCTTACTCTCTTTTTTTCCCTTCTTCCTTTTATCTTTATCTATTTTCTTTTTCAATCAAAAAGAGCAAAACTTCTTGGAGAGAAAAAAGGATTCCTATAATTTTTTTTAGGATTTGGCAAAAAAAAAAAAAAGATTGAAATCTGAATTAGATATCATAATAGAACAGGTAAATACAACGTTTCCAAAAATTAATAAACCAATTTGTTATCAAACCGATAAAAATTAATATAGAATGGACTTAATAATGACTAAAATCTATAACCCCGCAACTTTTTCTTCATATTTTTTTTTTTTTTAAACTATAGAACTAAATGCATCCATGAAGGAATCATCAAACTAAACATTCAAAAAAATCTATCCTTACCAATCAATTTTAAGAAACGCAGCAAAACGAAAACACATAATCACTAAAAGATAATAGATTTAGTAATTAATTATACAATTTAAAAAAAAAAATACTAAATTTATTTTTATTAGCAATTTCTTTGAGAAATTTTCCAATATATTGGCAAAAATATATCTTTGAGTAATTATACATAACATATAAGTAAATATATATTGGAAAAATTCAAGTACATGAAAGCGAAAATGAAGTATAAATTTAACGTGAAGGTAGATGTATTCATTTAATCCAACGTTAATTACCAATTTCACCGTGAATCATTTTTAGTTACATGGTTGAGTAATTAGAGATTAGTGCTTTTACATAAGGTAACTTGTTAAATGTTTCAGACTATACAATTAATTTGTCAGACACATTAGAAGTTTTATTTTTTTGGGAGGTTCTTGCTGCAAGTTGAGCATTCCAACATGATCTTTTATGTTGCAGATTAATGTAGTATGCACAATACTATTTAGTATGTTGAGTTGTCCGTTATTGTGATGATAGATAGATCCGTCCATTGTATACAGTAGATTATTATTGTAAAATATTAAAATCATTGTATACCGTAGATAATTATTGTAAATGTGCATCAAAAAAATATTCAATGATAAGAAGGTCTGAAAGAACTTCCAGAATTTTTATTCATATAGATCCAAGGAAATTATTTTCATAATCTTAAACATTATTATTTAGAATTTGTCTCTTAACAATTATAAGTACAAAAACATTTGGGATCCCTACCAACTTTGGTTGTAGTACAATGTCCAACTCCATTGTACCCCGTATAGCAGCTTAGACGACAATCAACTGGGTCACAATATGAAAGTTTTGGATCAATGATTATAGTACATTGACCTCCCTCTCCCTTAGTTTTTCGAACCACTGAATAATTAAGAAAGTACAATATAATGTTAATGAGGTGATATGTGTGAGCCCACTAATATATATTATGTAATGTAAAGATTGATGATTGGAAGTGAAAAACATGAATTTACCTGAGAACACAAGCATGAGTATGAGGAAATAAGAACATGATATCTTGGCCATGATCAATATATCACAGCAAACCAAAGCTACTAATGTTTTGTAAATTAGAGATCTCACAAATGAAAAGCTACTTTTTTTTTTTGCTTTATTGTTATTTAAAGTGACTGTTTTACTGTTAATCAGTGTTCTTTTATATGGAGGGGTAGACATGATTTTTTATTATTATTCACATAAAAATATATAAGCCGAGGTAACTATAAAAGGAAAGTGAATGAATTTGAATAGTGTAGGGTTGACTACGCTGATGAGTGATTATTAGGTCAATACGCATCTTCTCACCGTATTCAAATTATAGCAATCAACTTAATTCATAGATAGAGTTTTTTTCCCTGCGCTTATTTTATGTGTATTATTATACATAGCAACGTTTTAACTACATCCCATAAAACATACTACTTAATAAAAAAAAATTCAAAGTTCAAACCAAATAATTATGAGATTAACATTGTATAGAAACGCTTTAACTCCATCCCATAAATCATACTACTTAATAAAATGTCTTCAAAGTCCAAACAAATAATTATTAGATTAACATTGTATAGAAACGTTTTAACTCCATCCCGTAAACCATACTACTTAATAAAATGTCTTCAAAGTTCAAACAAATAATTATTAACATTGTATTCCATGATTTTCTTAGCACGTTATAGCAAAATTATACATTGTGTTTCTATCTATTCATCCCCATATCTATCAGATCAAACAATATCCCCTGATTTTGTTAGTATGTCGTTAGGTTAAGGAAATATTTAAATTATGTAGTATTTTTATCATAATAAGTTAATTTGGATTTTATGGGTATTTTTAAAAGTGGTTATTAATTCGGACCACTGAAAATTGGATATTAAAAACACGTGCATATAAATTGCCAAGAAAAGGGGAAAAGAGTCAAAATCTGGCCAAACTAAATTCAGTGTGCCGAATTAAATATGAACTAAAATACAGTGCGTTAAGCTATCTGAACTACACAAAATTTCAAATTACCTATCTCAACTCTTTTTCTGGTGCTAAAATCTGCATTGACTAACTAAACCGTTAGTCAACTGTTAACACTGGCTGACGAGGCATAACGGCAGCTGACCTGGCATTACACGAAGTCATAAACCTTAAAACGACGTCGTTTCATGTATTGAAAAAGGAACAAAATTTTACTCTTCGTGGGATCAAACCCGTGCTCAGACATTAACTAAACGATCGTAAAGCCATCTGACCTTGAGACTTTATCAATATCTATACACAAAGACTTTTATTTATTAGTGGATAGCTTACCATTTATTTGAATTAAAACGAACTGAAAACGACATCGTTCCAAATTGGGGGAAAAAATAGATTTAGGGATTTCTCTTTGTTTCTTCTTCGCGTCTTCTTCGTTTCCTCTTCGTTTCTTAATAGATTCTCAGGTAGTTCTTCAATTTCATTGTTCCTCTTATTCTTATTCGAGTTTTGACATGATTAATGTCAAAATCAGTTTGTCTAGGCAAGTTTTAGGTGCTCAAAAGGAATTTCGTGGAAGAGGCTTCCCTAAGCAATGTCGCTGTGGACCTAAGCAATGTCGCTGTGGAGAAGCTGTCGTGATGAAGACGTTTAAGACAGCTAAAAACCCAGGAAGGTTGTTTCATTCGTGTCCAAATGGAAAGGAATGAGTAAGTTTTTTTTTTTTTTTTTGCTCTTTTTAGGTTTTATAGATAAATCTATGCAAAGCAACTAAGTTAAGTGTTTAATTGTTGCAGGATAATTGGTTTCATACGTTCAAATGGACTAACACATGTATGGTAAAGAGATTGAGGACTTGATAGAGAAGGTGGATAATATCGAAGGTGCTTTCAATCACATTGCAAAAGAGCTTCAATAATTGCGAGTCTGAGATCGACTGTTTGGCTATGGAGATGTGAGTGTGCGAGGCTGTGATTGAGAAAGAGGTTAGCGAGTGCAAAATGCAACTCCGTAGCTTGAAGAACCTTGTCGGATTTGGTGTGGTCTTGGTACTGTTTTTTATGTTTATGTTTTGAGTTGTAGTGTTAGTTCTAGTACGTGTAAGGTAATGTCTGAAACTAATATGTAATGTGTCTTGTTGTTTTTGAATTTGAGAACTTATGTAACCATGTTGCTTTTTGCCTATTAGAGTTAGATGCAAAGACATCTGATTATAACAGAGTGTTAGAGATATACTTTTTGCCTATCAGAAATGATAGTGTAGCCTTGGCCTTCAAGGAGATTGAAATCAACCTTAAGCTTCCTTAAGAACCAAGTCCAGTTATCTTCGTTCTCCACATCAACTACAGCCCAAGCAAACGGATACATTCCATTATTGGCATCCCTTCCTACAGCAGCCAATAACTGGCCTTTCAATGTGGACTTCATAAAACACCCATCAATCCAAAAAATAGGTCTACACCACATTGACCAAGTCCTTTTCAGCACTTCAAAGCAGACATAGAATCGATGAAAAATCTCATTCCCATCATCATCAGTGACTGTTTCAAGACTCACAGTTGAATTTGTGTTTTGTCTGCAAAATAAGAAAACACGAAAATAATACAATAAAACACAGAATTTATATTGCTTAGCCAACCAGAAAACACGAAAATAATACAATGAAACACATAATTAATATTGCTTACTCAAGAATTGCCAAACGGTAGTCTTGGAGCCTAGAAAACTGCTCCTTATGATCGTTGTTGATAATGTCTATTGCTTTTGCCTTAGCCTTCTTACACTTATCAATCGTAGTGATCAAGTTAAACCTCTTTTCAATATGCTCTTGCATCATCTTCGGCTTAAATGAAGGATCCATCCTAATATCATCTATAAACAGCTTTGCAATCACATATTTCTTCAATATCTTGCTTTTGCCATCCTTTATGCAGCTGTGTGCATCCTCAAATGTCTTCACCATCCATTTTCCCAAATGTTCTTCATATGAGCAATAGATTCTCCAAGGACATCCATCTCCAATCCCACAAATAGCTCCACACTTTTGTTTTCCAAAAGTGTTTAGCTTGATATTCCATCCTTCTTTAAGGGCATAATCTACCAACGCATCTTTGAACTCCCCTAAGTTGTCGAATACCTGACACAACTTCAAATCACCACTCCCTCTTTTGCATCTCACCAAGTCTGGACCGTCTTCTTCACCATCAGAGTTAGGAGGCGTGTTATGGTGATCAAAATCCGGATCTTCATCAAGAAAACCAGCAACGCATCTTTCAACTATAATGTCTTCTTCATATGGCTCCTCCAAAGCCTCATCTTCTGAATGTTCCACTGCATTCACCATAAAAACCTAAACTATTCCACACCAATAAGCCGCCTCACACATCTTCTCAAAGCTGGTATCCCCATTACACAACAATTTTCGGTGCTTGTTATCTTCAAACGGAAGCTTATACCACATCTTCTGGCCATTAAGTTCTTCAGGAGAAAGCGTGGTGAAGAAATCGACAGGATAACATTCAACTGACTTATCATCACCACCCATGTATGCGATTTCTCCTGCATGATTCTTCACCCAATGCCCACCTTGGTGAACCATGAACGTTACTTTACTACCAAAGAAGCTGTAAATGGCAGTAGAAAGTAACATTAAAACGAGTTTAGGTACTTAGACATTTAATCGAATATTTGGTAGGCTTAAACAAATCGTTTCCTGCTTTAAACATTACCTCCCCATTGTCGCTTCCAGTCGAACCGATAAACCCTACAATCAGATGAGAGCTTAAAAGCTGTTTTAGAGAACGAAATGAAGAAGAAGAATACGATGATGACCAATGAAGAAGAAGAATACGATGAAGAAGAAACGAAGAGGAAACGTAGAAGACACGAAGAAGAAACAAAGACAATCCGTATATCTATTTTTCTATTTTTTCCCCCAATTTGGAACGATGTCGTTTTCAGTTCGTTTTAATTCAAATAAATGGTAAGCTACCCACTTATAAATAAAAGTCTTTGTGTATAGGTATCGATAAAGTCTCAAGTCTCAAGGTCAGATGGCTTTACGATCGTTTAGTTAATGTCTGAGCACGGGTTCGATCCCACGAAGAGTAAAATTTTGTTCCTTTTTCAATACATGAAACGACGTCGTTTTAAGGTTTATGACTTCGTGTGATGCCAAGTCAGCTGCCGTTATGCCTCGTCAGCCAGTATTAACAGTTGACTAACGGTTTAGTTAGTCAATGCAGATTTTAGCACCAGAAGAAAAATTGGGATAGGTAATTTGAAATTTGATGTAGTTCAGATAGCTAAACGCACTGTATTTTATTTTATATTTAATTCGGCACACTGAATTTAGTTCGGCCAGATTTTGACCTTTTTTCCCCAATAAGAGAGTGTCCCTACTCCAATGTTGTCTTTTTCTTTAGCTCAGCTGCTCCTTAATTTTCTTATCCTACGTTAATTTAAGGAGTCGTGACCTCGTCTCAGACTCCCAAATTTTAGCATCTTCGTGGTCCAAAAATCGAACCAATCAAACCGTCAGTACGTACATTGTCTTACCTTTAGTTGATAACTGGGTGTGCTTCCTATTCTTTTGTTAGTTGTGAGTAATTTGTATATTTGGTTGTGAGTATTGGTATTTTTTTTTAAGTCATATTAGTTTTTGCACATTGATTTATACACGATTCGATCGATTATATCTATTAGTCGAATTGATCTTATATTAATGTATATATACTAACATAGGCGAAGAAACCAAATTTTCTTTTACTGTATATAGACCTAGAATGAACTTAATAATGACTAAAATCTATAACCCCGCAACTTTTCTCTTCACTTTATTTTTTTTTTTTAAAAAAAAAACCATACAACTTAATGCATCCATCAATGAATCATCAAACTAAACATTCAAAAAACATTTCTTACCAATCAAATTTAAGAAACGCAGCAAAACGAAAACACATAAAAAAATGGATTTAGTAATAAATACCATTAAAAATATAATTATAATACTTAATTTACTTTTATTTGCAATTTCTTTGAGAAAATTTCCAAGATATTGGCAAAAATATATCTTTGAGTAATTATACATAACATATAAGCTAATATATAGTGGCAAAAATTAAGTACAACATGAAAGAGAAATGATGCATAGATTTAACTTGAAGGTAGATTTATTTATTTAATCCAATGTTAATTAACAATTTCGCCGTGAAGCGTTTTCGGTTATGTGGTTGTTTAATTAGAGATTAATGATTTTACGTAAAGTAACTTGTTAAATTCTAATGATTATACACTTTGTTGCAGACATTCAAAGTTTTATTTGTTTGAAAAGTGCTGCAAGTTGAGCCATCCAACAAGATCTTTTATGTTGCGGATTAATGGAGTATGTACAATACTATGTAATATATAGATCCATCCATTGTATACCGTAGATTATCATTGTAAAATGTTAAAATCATTGTATACCGTAGATAATTATTGTTAATGTCAAAATCATCCAAAACTTATTTAATCATAAGAAGGTCTGAGAGAACTTCTAGAATTTTATTCATATAGATCCAAGGAAATTATTTTTATAATTTTAAACATTATTATTTCAAATTAGTCTCTTTAACAATTATAAGTACAGAAACATTTAGGATCTCTACCAACTTTGGTTGTAGTACATTTTCCAACTCCATTGTACCCCGTATAGCAGCTTAGGCGACAATCAACAGGGTCACATGGAGTTTTTGGATCAATGATTATAGTGCATAATTTTCCCTTAGCTTTTTGAACCACTGAATATTTAAGAAAGTACAATATAAGGTTATGAGGTGATATATATGCGTCCACTAAGATATATTATGTAATGTAAAAAAACTGATGTTTGGAAGTGAAAAACATGAATTTACCTGAGAACACAAGCATGAGTATGAGGAAATAAGAACATGATATATTGGCCATGATCAATATATCGCAGCAAAACAAAGCTACTAGCTAATGTTTGTAAATTAAGATGACAAATGAAAAGCTACCTTCTATGCTTTTACTGTTAATTTGTGTTTCATTATATAGAAGAGTCGACATGATTTTTCTTATTATTATATTTATATTAAAACATCTAAGCAGAGCTAAAAACGGAAAGTGAATGAATGTAGGGTTGACTACACTGATTAGTGATTACTAATTTACTACAATATGCACCTTCTCACTTATAGCAATTAACTTAATTCATAGAAAGAGTATTTATTTTTTCTGCGCTTATTTTATGTGTATATTATTATACATAGAAACGTTTTAACTCCATCCCATAAATCATACTTGAAAATGTCTTCAAAGTTCAAACAAATAATTATTAGATTAACACGTGCATATAAATTACCAAGAAGAGTATGTCCCTACTCCAATGTTTCGTCTTTTTCTTCAGCTCAGCTGCTCCATTAATCTTCTTATCCCTAACTTAATTCAAGAAGTCGTGGCCTCGTCTCAGACTCTCAATTTTTCGAATCTTCTTGATCCAAAAATCGAACCGATCAAACCGTGAGGACAATGTCTTACCTTTGGTTGATAATTGAGTGTGCTTCGTATTCTTTTGTTAGTTGTGAGTAATTTGTATATTTGGTTGTGAGTATTGGAGTTTTTTTTAAAGTCATGATATTAGTTTCTGCGCATTGATTTATACATGATTAGATCGATTAGATCTATTAGTCAAATTGAGATCGTCTTATATTAATGTATACATATATACTAAAATAAGGTTATAGCTAATATATCATTTCTGAGACCATTCACATGTTTTAAGCAGAGTTGGAAAGTTAAACCTTGATCATGCATGGTGCTGGAAATTAGATTTGAGCAAAAATCAAAATTTTCTTTTATATAGACCTTGTGTTTGTATTTGAAATTACAACTTTAACATTCTCCAATAAGTACATGATGGGATCAGACGTAGATAGCGCACCATAACATCAAGGACTATTGTTCTAGTGTAACAATCTACGAGATATAATTAATCTCCCTGATCATCGTATATGCAGATACCAAACGTGTCCGAAAAGAATAAAAGTGGTACTAAGTAATTGGTTGCTATTTCCAGGTACAAAAGTCGTTCCTCTTCAGATTATGAAAACAAACAAGTTAGTGTAATTTGTATTTAATAATATTTATTTATATTTCAAAGATAACTAGTTTAAAATAGAAAACTGATCAATAAAATATCATGGTGTTAATTTTTTAATTTTTTTAACCTTGCATTATATTTTTTTATCACCTATTACATCATCATTAAAGATATTTGATATAATCATATATTATTCAACAATTTGCACCATACGTGACTATGATGATCAGCTCATACAAATATTGATTCCGTGATTCCACTACGCAGCTCGACCTGCAAAACTCAGATTCACAATAGATGATTCTGTATGTAAAACACATTCACGATGGATCTGTTCTTTTCGCAAAAAGAAAATGAATAGTTTTTTGGTTCTTTTTCATCTTTACATTAAATAAATTAACGCTTAAAATGTAAGAAGTTTGTCTATATCGCTTATTCAAATTAATTATATTGATTCTCTTCACATTGACTTATTTATTACTTTTCGGTCAAAGTCTTCACATTGTTTTGAATATGCTTCCTAAAAAGAGTTTTTATTTATGTTTCTCTCTTACCACTTATAATCTATAAAACAGATTGAAATCTGAATTAGATATCATGATAGAACAGGTAATACAACGTATTCAAAACTTAATAAACCAATTTGTTACTAAACCGATTAATATTAATATAGAATGGACTTAATAATGATTAAAATCTATAAACCCGCAACTTTTTCTTCATTTTATTGTTATTATTAAAAATTTAGAACTAAATGCATCCATGAATGAATCATCAAACTAAACATTCAAAAAACATCAATTCTTACCAATCAATTTTAAGAAACAGAGAATAACGAAAACATATAATCACAAAAAAAAACTCGGATCTAGTAACTATACAATTAAAAAAAATATAATTTCAATACTTAATTTATTTTAATTTGCAATTTAATCGATAATTTTTCCAAGATATTGGCAAAAATATATCTTTGAGTAATTATACATAACATATAAGCTAATATATATTGGCAAAATTAAGTACATGAAAGCGAAAATGATGCATAGATTTAACTTGAAAGTAGAATTATTCATTTAATCCAATGTTCATTAACAATCTCGCTGTGAAGCGTTTTCGGTTACATGGTTGACTAATTAGAGATTAGTGCTTTTACATAAGGTAACTTGTTGAATTCTCAGACTATAATTTATTGCACATATTAATTTTTTTTTTTCGGAGGTTCTTGCTGCAAGCTGAGCCTTCCAATATGATCTATTATATGCTGCGGATTAATGTAGCATGTATAGTACTATGTAGTATGTTAAGTTGTCCGTCATTGTGATAGATTGATACAGTAGATTATCATTGTAAAATGTTAAAATCATCCAAAAATTATTCAATCATAACAAGGCCTGAAAGAACTTTCAGAATTCTATTCATATAGATCCAAGGAAATTATTTTCATAATCTTAAACATTACTATTTAGAATTTGTCTCTTTAACAATTATAAGTACATAAACAGAAAGGATTTTTGGTTGTAGTACATCTTCCAACTCCATTGTACCCTTTTTGGCAGCTAAGACGACAATCAACAGGGTCACAATGTGGAAGTTTTGGATTAATGATTATAGTACATACTTCTCCCTTAGCTTCCTGAACCACTAAGTATTTAAGAAAGTATAATATAATGTTATGAGGATATGTGCACCCACTAAGATATATATATATATATATATATATGTAATGTAAGAAATTGATGATAGGAAGTGAAAAACATGAATTTACCTGAGAACACAAGCATGAGTATGAGGAAATAAGAACATGATATCTTGGCCATGATCTCACAAATGAAAAGCTACTTTCTTTGCTTTATTGTTATTTAAAAGTTATTGTTATAGTGTTAATGTTCCTTTATATAGAAGGGTAGACATGATTTTTTATTTTTTATTCACATAAAGACATCTAAGCAGAGGTAACTGTAAAGGAAAGTCAAAAGTGAATGAATGTTGAAAACTGTAGGATTGACTACACTGGTTAGTGATTACTAGGTCAATATGTATCTTCTCACCGTATTCAATTTATGGCAATTAACTTAATTCATAGATAGAGTTTTTTTCCTGCGGTTATTTTATACTATGTATATACATAGAAACGTTTCAACTCCATCCCATAAATCGTCTACAATATGATTCTGCATTTTCTTTTTGCAAAAAAAAAAAAAATGAATAATTTTTTTTGTTCTTTTTCATATTTACATTAAGTGAATTAACTCTTAAAATGTAAGAAGTTTGACTATAACGCTTATTCAAATCAATATTTTGATTCTCTTCACATTTACTTATTTATTATTTTTTGGTCAAAGTCTTCACATTGTTTTGAATATGCTTCCTAAAAAGATTTTTTACTATGTTTTTCTCTTGCGACTTACAATCTGAACTAGATATCATTATAGAACAGGTAAATACAACGTATTCAAAAATTAATAAACCAATGTGTTATTAAACCGATAAAAATTAATATAAAATGGTCTTAATAATGATTAAAATCTGTAAACCTGCAACTTTTTCTTCATTTTATTATTATTATTAATTCTTACCAATCAATTTTAAGAAACGCAGCAAAACGAAAACACATAATCACAAAAGGAAAACGGATCTAGTCATATACAATAAGAAAATATAATTTTAATACTTGATTTATTTTTATTTGCAATTTCTTTGATAATTTTCCAAGATATTGGCAAAAATATATCTTTAAATAATTATACATAACATATAAGCTAATATATATTGGCAAAAAATAAGTGCGTGAAAGCGAGAATGATGCATAGATTTAACTTGAAGGTAGAATTATTCATTTAATCCAATGTTAATTAACAATCTCGCCCTGAAGCGTTTTCGGTTACATGGTTGACTAATTAGAGACTAGTGCTTTTACGTAAAGTAACTTGTTAAATTTTCATGACTATATAATTTGTCGACACATTCAAGGTTTTATTTTTTGGAGGTTATTGCTGCAAGTTGAGCGTTCCAACATGATCTTTTATGTAGCGGATTAATGTAGTATGTACAGTACTATATAGTAAGTTGAGTTGTCTGTCAATGTGATATATAGATCCGTCCATTGTTTACAATAGATTATCATTGTGTAAAATGTTAAAATCATTGTATACCATAGTTAATTATTGTAAATGGTAAAATCATCCAAACAGATATTATGAATAATGATGTAAATAAAAAATAAAAAATGACAAAGATATTTTGACATGTATTTATTCGAAACTATTAATCATCATCTTAAGAAATTCAAGAAATGATGGAGAGCTCTGGAAGTTTGGTTAGTAATACTACCATTTAATTAATTTTTAAATCATCATCATCATCATTAGTTATTTTTATTCTGAATTAGGCCATAAGTTTAAAAAAAAAAATAACAATAAGGTGACTGAAATGTTCTGAATATTTCCAAAATTTATTCGATCATAAGAAGGCCTGAGAACTTCCAGAATTTTATTCATACATATCCAAGAATTTGTCTTTTTAACAACTATATTGACAGATACATTTAGGGTTCTCACCAATTTTGACTGCAACACAATCTGCAATTCCATTGTACCCCGTCGAGCAGGCTAGACGACAAACACCAGGGTCACAATATGGAGATCCCGGAGCGATAGTTATTCTACATTGACCTCCGTCTCCCTTAGCTTCCTGAACCACTGAATATTCAAGAAAGTACAGTATAATGTTGTGAGGTGATATATGTGCGCCCACTAAGGTATGTAAAAAATTGACGTTTGGAAGTGAAAAACATGAATTTACCTGAGAACACAAGCATGAGTATGAAGAAATAAGAACATGATATCTTGGCCATGATCAATATATCACAGGGAAACAAAGCTACTAATGTTTTGTAAATTAGAGATGACAAATGAAAAGCTACTTTCTATGCTTTTACTGTTAATTTGTGTCTCTTTATATAGGAGGGTAGACATGATTTTTCTTATTATTCTATATACATTAAAACTTCTAAGCAGAGATAAAAGAAAGGAAAGTCAAAAGTGAATGAATGTTGAAAAGTGTAGGGTTGACTACACTGATTAGTGATTACTACAATATGCACCTTAATTCTCAATTATATTCTCTTCACATTTATTTCTTTATTTACTTTCTTGGTCAAAGTCTTCAGTCTTCACATATATTGTTTTGGATATGCTTCCTAAAAAGAGTTTTTATCTATGTTTATCTTGCCACTTATGATCTATCTATAAAACCGTTCTTTCTCTATCCCACGTTCAATATCAAAAAGTTGTATCCAAACAAATAATTATTAGATTAACACTATCCTCTAAATATCCGCAAGTCATGGCCAAGCTATTGTGTTCGTATTTGCTAATCTCCATCTTTGTTCTCTCAGGTACATATTCATATGCCTTGTATATCATTGGACATATTATAAAACCAAATATTAATTGAAATCGTGCTTTTAGATCATCTAAACAGATATCTATACTATACAAAAAAAAATTTAAAAATTATATCTATACTATACAATTTCAAGAAACTAATTAACTATTTATACAAAACTTAGTTTGATAATTCCTTTGTCTTAATATATTTATATTTATTCAAAATTAAATTTATGGTTTAGTTCAATTCAATTCAATTCAATTCAATTTTATTTTATTTTATAATATTTACATTGTTTGTTTTGCAGTCGCATATTTTTAGAATTCTAGGTTTAGATGCCTATATGAACTTATCATTTTAAAATAATATAAGCTCGTTCGTTTAAAATTCATTTGTAATATTTTTTAATAAATTTTATTTGTCGTTTTAGCTTTGTTGGCTTTGCCAAGTGCAGAAGGAGCGAATATAAAAAGATGTTTTGTGACCCTGAAGCTTAGCAAGCCATGCAGTTTTCAAGAATGCATACCACTTTGTTATCAAAAGTACAACGGGAATGGCGTTTGTACCGGAAATAAAAACCAAATTTGCACTTGCGTTTACAACTGTTAATTTATACCCAAAAAAATCTTTTTGGATACATGTATTTGGACGATATGATCATATGAATAAATGACACCTTTTAAATATTCTATTTGATTGTCAATAAAACCCGGGTTTCATGTGATTGAAGAACCAGTTCACTCTTAAACCGATGAAATTCCGAGATTTTAAAACTTAACCGACGAGAAATGGGCTGCCCAGTAGAGTGCACAGTATAACTAAGAGACGAAACTATATGTACGTACTTCGTATAGTAATGCCTTCATTATTTTATCAACCCGACAATTATATATATAAGTGTTTTTTGTGTTTTATATTCGGGTTTCATCGTGAAACATCAAAATTTTCTTTTGTAAACGACTTGTTTAATTTGTACTCCAAATAACAATTATTTGAAGTCTTCTATTTATATCAATTCAATTCGTAATATCTCGTTGATTTCATCAGACTTTTAGGAGTGTCACATCACTCACTTTATTTCATTACCACTTAATTTTTTAGTTTATAAACTTTGATATTGGTATTAGAAACCTTTTTGATCTGAGTTGGTTATTTTTCTGATCTTAAACTATGTTTTAATTTGAAATGGACAAGGAAAATCATCATCTCGAGGACAATAAATTGATAGCTAATCTAGTATATAAAGGAAAGTGTTGACCCAAAAAATGAATTAAATAACTTAAATGACTTAAATCTCGGAAATTTCCAAAACTAAAAATCATTCAATCATACAGAAGGATGGAGATCTCTCAAATTTATGTATCCCAATTATCAATTAAGAAAGTGGTAAACTTAATTTTAGTATCACTATCAGCCCATATGTCTAAAACAAAATCCTCTAACAATTGAATAGACAACCACAATTGTAACGTCCTCTAACTTTAGGATCGTCAAAACATTTGCCAACTCCATTGTAGCCAGTATAGCAGCTTAAACGGCAATCGACAAGATCACATGGAGTTGCTTTGTCAATCGTCAAATGACATCGCCTTCCCTCATCGCTTTCAACTATTAAAAAAGCTACAAAAGTAAAACATCGTGTAATTATCACAAACATGAATTTATCATACATATATATATTCTAGATGCTTAGAAATGGGATATATGAAATTACCTGAGAACACAAACATGAGTACAACGAAATAAGAACATGATAACTTGGCCATGATCAATATTACGTCAAAACAAAGTCACCGATGTTTCGTAAGATTAAAGGTGATACGGAAAAAGCCCTTTGTTTTGATTAATATTTAATGACTGTGTAGTAATGATTATGTGTATATAACTATATATATATATATATATATATACTGGTTGCTAGGTTCGGGTTTTTTTTTTTTTTTTTGGTGAAATATCATCTAAAGAAAGATCTCCAAACATTTATGAAGAGACAATATACAATAGATATGAATTTTGATTTTTGTAGTGTATTCAACCCTATATTTTCAATAATTTTGGGTAAGTTTTTATATGGTTTTTGTTATGAATTTTATGTATATTTCATATATGTCCATTATAAGCTCATTAGTAAATTTTAAAAAACTTAGATCTCTAAGCTAAACTCTAATATTATATCACTACATATATCGTATATCCTATTCAATAGATCAATAACGAGATAATAATTCTCTAATCTTTTTGTTTATAACAACTTTCATAGTTTTGGCCTTAGGTGACTTTAGGGAAGTTGTTATGATTACTGCATAATCTTCTCAAACCCATTTAAATCCATGAGATTAAGATTTTTGTTTTTTTGTTAACTTAAAGTCAAATAAAATCAAATGATCAAAATGTGTTCAATATCAGTGGATTTTATAATACTTTTCAAAATCACTAGTTTAATAACACTAGATTTTAGAAAACTATTTAAAATTCATAATTAAATAACATAAGATTTGTTATTTTTAATATAAATCATTTCAAATGCTTGATTAAAAAGCACCCCTTAGAGTGTAGATGTTTTTTTTTCTTTGACAGATTTTTTATCAACAAAATACAAAGTAGATACAGCGTAAAAGGTAAACATGAAAACAAATATAAAAGGTACTTTACTTTTTTTCTGAACCGATCATCGTGAAAAAAATAGAATAACAATAAAATGATTGATATCTTTGCAATTTTTGAAAATAAAAGCATTCAATCACAAGGATATCTACTTTTTATTCATATCGATTATGGAAATCGAATATATATAGTATGACAGGCACATTTTTTATAACATAGTAGCTCTAACAATTATAAAGACAACCACAGTTAGAAGGTCCATGAACTTTAGGATCGTCAAAACATTTGCCAACTCCATTGTACCCAGTATAGCAGCTTAAACGACAATCGACCACATCACATGGAGTTGCTGTGTTAATCGTCAAATTACATCGCTTTCCCTCAGCTCTTTCAACCATTAAAAATGCTACAAAAGTTACACATCGATCGTGTTATGATCATAAACTATATAAATGATGATACCATTTTTCAGATCTTTGGAAATGGAAAAGTATGAAATTACCTGAAAACACAAGCATGAGTATTAGGAAATACGAACATGATAACTTCGCCATATCTTACAAAACAAAAGTTACCGGTATTTGTAAAACAGAGCTTTGTGTTACAACTATTTTCTTTGTTTGATATTTTATTGTGTAGTGATGTTTATGTGTATATAATCTATACTGGTAGCTAGTAACAAATAGTGATATTAGATTTATGAGTAACAAATCAAAACAAAAGAAAACTAATATATATTACGATAAAGATTGGTTGTAAAGAAAGACAAGAAAATACATGAAACCATTAATAGAGTAGCAGACTTCATCAATATTTTGTGTAAATTAAAATGAACGTCTTCTTCTTTGAATGTTTTAGTTTGAGTTATTATATATGCATACATCCATAAAAATTGTGTGTTTAATTGTTTACGTGTAGAAAATTAAAAACAAATAATGCATGACTGCATAAAGACATCAAAAGTGTGTATTCACAAAACTCATAAAAGTAGTGGGTTAATGTGTTACGTGTAAAAGTTTAATCGAACAATTCATGGGTTGGGCTGACCATTAATGTAACATCTGTCTAAAATTAAAGGGATGGGCTGACCCAAACCATATAAACAATACGAACGAATGATCATAAGTAATATATAACTCCAGTTAATTAAGATCCGTAACTTTTCACAAGCAAAGAAAATGAGAATTAATATTTGACCCAATGTATTAAAAGAATGAAAATAATGAAGATATGAAATAATGAAAGTATTCAACACACATATGGAGAGAAACCGAAGAAAAATAAATAAATAAATATGATACAAAGTTACAAACAACACAAAGATCATTGTTGTCTGTACAGCTTTGTCCAATTTTCACATCAAATAACTGATCCTAAAAAAAAAAACGAAATCATGGTTCACGGACGGGCCTTTGTTAAGTCAAAATGTACGTACGTGTCTTCGCGGAGATGAAATATTTTCACGTAAGGGAACTTTGGTCGTCGTGACAGAGCTCTTTACGGAGCTTACGAGAGAAGAGCTGACACGCGTCGACGCTGAGATCAACGGCGGCGGAGAGAGCGACGAAGAGAGCTGCGTCGGCCATGCAAGTCACATGCTGTGCTCCTACGTGGACCACCGGCTTGCTCACTTTCCCTTCTCCTTCGACGCTCGAACCCATCACAAACCCTTTCACCGGCGATGATATTGCCGGCGACTCCCCCTGCCCTGAGACTCTCCTGTCAATGCTGAACTTTCCTCCTTGTTTTGTGCTCATTGTACCTGTATCCAATTTTTTTTTTTTTTGTGTTAGCAAATCATATAAACGTCGGTTCTAACTTATAAGGGTATTGTAGATATTTAAAACTAGTTTCCGGACTATATAAGTTTATTCAATACTCTCTGTCCATAATATTGAATTTTTTACTATTAAAGAAAATTTCTGTTAAAAAAATCATCGAAAGAAAAAATAAAGAAGACAAATGGAAGACAATCATCGATGGTTATTAAAATTAGAGTATTTAAACTTTTCAAATTCTTTGATCAAAAATATTTATTATTAAATTAAAATAAATTAAAATTTGCATAAATATTTTTAAAAATCTAATAATTTGAAACAAAAAAAAATACCGAGACAGAGGGAGTATAGTATATTTTGAGTTGAGTATCTCAGGTTTCGAAATAGGTACCAGAAATTCTAGCCCAATCTTAATACAATACTCAAATTAAATCCAAACTGACATCGATTTTATATCCTAAATTTGTGTTTAATCTAGTATTTTAAAAGTTAAATTACCCATGCTAAATAGAGAAATGTACATATCTAAATATGTAAAACTGAAATAATATCGAGTAATTTTTTTCTTGGTAACTGGAATTTTATTGGTAGAGTGAGATAATGCGTATGCTCTAAGATAATGCGGATATTTCCTACATGTTGAAGATAGTTTAGGCATTTTTTAGTTTGCTTGAATGATCCATTTATGTGTGTATTATTCGTATTACCATAATAAACCATTTGGTCGGTTACTTATGAGTCCGGGAAATTAGGATTTGACCCACATTGTGATTATATTCGTGACAAAAATATCTTAATTATTACCTTCAGCAATAGGAATGCCGGTGCTAGTACTATTATCCCTGACGAGCTCAAACTTGTAACCCAATCCATCAATAGCTCCTCTCTCACGCCAAGCTTCAAGACGTCCCCACGGTTTCCAACTACTGACACAAGTCCCGTGAGGCCTAAGGATGAGCCACGCTCCAGGGTTGGACCTAGAGACTCGGTCTGACCCTGGAGATGCCACGAAAGGAGTGATCATTGAAGCTGCTGCTACTGGTGATCCTGATAGATCATGGATCGTTATCATCCAACCTTTGCGTTCTCTCGCTTGTTTCTTCTCCCACTGGTCTCCTGATAAAGTTCTTGTTATCCATCCTCTGCTACTGTATGTGAATCCTGACGGTAGAGACCTAAACCACCAAACACACAAGTTAAATTCTCAAATTGAAATCAAATTAGATTGGTACTGTATAAACCAATTTTGAGACTTTTTTTACCGAGATCTTCCGTTACGATCGGAGCTGAATTTGCAGCTAAAGACAGGCTGTTTGAGATTATCTTGAATCTGGTAAACCACAGGGCTACATTCCGGTTCACCACCGAATTGAAATACAAACCGAGGATCCGGTTCAGCACGAACCAATAAATGTAACCGAGCCGACGGTTTTTCTCCATCTCCACCAAGTTTCTTCCAACCGCTATGAAACGCGACGGTTCTAGTCAACGCCGCCGCGACATCCACCGCTACTTCCACTTTACCTAAAAGCTTCCCCGAAGCGACGCCGCAAATGTGTCCCGTACGACCGGCGTAAACAGAGACTCGGAGTGAGATCTTCTTACCGGAAACTCGTCGGATGGCGTCGGCGTCGAGGTGAAATCCCGGAGCAGAAGTGGAAGATTCGGGCGGAGATGAAGCGTCGGAGAAGGAAGAGAGAGGGAGAAGCGCTTTTTGTGAAGGGAAATGTTTGATCCGGAGCTTACAGTAACACGGCGTTGAAGAAGGATGTACTTCGCCGCCGATTTGCTTGTTCGTCGCAGTCTCCGGTAGCCTCAACGCTAGCGAATCTATTGTAAGCCGTACAAATGGACATGGATCCATCACAAAAATCCTTGGAGTGTAGTTTCTTCTTCAGAATTTTGAAATTTTTGGTGAAAATTAGAGATTTGAACTAGAAAGAATGATGAATCAGTGTGATTCATGAGCAGAGGTCGTTGTTCGTCATCGTCTTCTTGATGCTTCTCTCGTTTTTGTAGCAGTACGAGAGTTTGTGGGGCCCACTGATGTTCTCTAACAATAATCTTTTTTTTTTACATTATTATTAGTATTATTTTTGATTGGTCATATTTATAAATTTATTTTATTAATCGCGGGAAAATCGGCGGCACAATAAAACAATTCATCAATTTTTATAATTATTTCGTTAATATTTTTTAAGGTTTTGTTTTCTTTTTTTCTTGTTGAAGCACAAATGTGTCATAATACATGAATCTCTTCCATACTTTTGTTTAGAACCAAATACACATATAAATAATTTCTGCATTTTGAATTTCACATAAAATCTTTTCTAAAAATTATAGGTTCCAAATAGTGACAGAACCGCAAAATACAGTATACTTTTAAATTCAATATTAACAATATATATATTTTTGTTACTACTAACCATAATGTACTTTTCCAGTTATTAAGACAATATTTTTTTATTATGCATGTTACCATTTAAAACTATAGTTAATTATTGTGATTAAAACAATCATATATATATATATTATTTAAAAATTTATATATAGTTAAAATGATTACAGTAATTCTTATTTTAATTAAATAATTGATAGTAATAATTACGGAAATATTGTTAATGTAATGTAACCGTAAAAAAAATATGATTTGATATTTTCACCCTCGATTTGATTGATTGGAAAAACATATTAACAGAGAAATGATGGAAGAAACGAAACAGTAGAAGCGATAAGTTTGCATGGAGGGGTTCACGTGGGCCCAATATCACAGCTGTATAGAGTTGTATCGTTGGTTGGGTGGCGTTACGGTAATTTGGGCTAACTATTTTGGCCCACTATTTATATATTAGTCCGTCAGCGTAACGCCGTCAGGATCAGGATCGTCGGCGGGAGAGAAGGAGTAGCCACGTGGCATTTCGCTGGCTGTTTTTTTATTTTGTCGTCTTCCGTCAGATTTGTTCGGCGCTCTAGATCCTTCTGTTTGTTGACGGCGCTTTTGTGACTGGGAACACTTATTTATGTGTTACTCTTTTTTTTTTTTTTTTTTTTTTTGTCACAAGTTAATTATTTATTCATTAGAATCAGTTAACTCATTACTGATTTATAACTATATAAAGTTACTTAATCCTCGTATCTAAAGGAAAAAATCATGATAATTATAAATACACTATTAGCACAAACAATATTTTGAATATACTACTATCAAATTGCTCTTTTTAAAACGTTTATTTGTGTTCCAAAGTTGGTTCTTTGACTTTGTATAAACTCCTTTCTTATTTATCATATCCCTAATATAAAAGAATGTTTGTATGATGGGAAACAAAAATCTTCAACTGTCATCATACTTCTTAAGTTTACCACATTGACAACATTTGACATTTCTAACTATGTGACATTCATTTATAGTTGCTTGATTTGAAACAACCATTTCAAACAAGGTTACCAAACTATAGTATTTGGAGCATAACTTTTCGAAAAACAAAAAACAAGGATCCGATCCCACGCCCTGCTTGAAGATTAAATTAGAGAGACCAACCGAGAAATGTATATGTGTTGGCTTACTCTCGAAGCAAAAGTAAAAAAAATAAGGAAAGTGCACATGAAGACACATATGAATCGAGTGTACACTCATCATCGTTTACAAGTTTATACGCATTTCCATCTCATTGTACTAGTGTATTTTTAGTTTTTTTTGTTCATGATTCGATTAATAAGTAGAATTTCGTCACGCTATAATTAAACCGTTGTTCGATCATCACATTAATTTTTAAAACTTGTGTTGGTACAACTATGTGAAATATCACTTTATCAGTTATCGCAGTTACTATTTTATAAATATATATATCTGTATAACTGTTAACACGATGAAGTATTTATTCCCCTTATAACTCCAATTATATATAGCATGCAAGACTCATTCATACCATATGATTGATTGTTGTGCAATAGCTCAATAGAAAACCAAAAGAAAAGTTTTAAATCAATGCTAAAACAGTAACAAGTTCACCTACATATGAGTACTTGAAAATTTAAATCATGTATATATTTTTTTTGTTAAAGTGAAATCATGTATAGTACATAAATACATATACGCATAGTTGACTTTTAATTTATAATAGTAACCTTTTTCACTTTCTTTTTGTTGAAGGATCTTGTATAGGAAGCTTCTTTTAATGAGCAGTAATGAATTGATTAGCGGATAAAAAAAAGTTCGTTATTTGTGTTAACTATGATTCTATGCCTAGCATATGTTGGTCATGCTCAAAATGAATTTTTATCAAACATGAACACTATTTTGACATTGCCAAATTCATTTGACGTTTCTAAGTTTAGAAGCCTTTTGGTAAAAAAAAAAGGACTATTTATTGAATGGATTATTGCAAGAGTTAATTAGTACCTTAATTGATTTATAGGAACGTAGTATTTGCTACATTGAAAATCATTCATTGCCGTCCAAAAGAAAAAATATTTGTTTTAATCGTTAGCTAAAAACGATTAAAACATCTCGATCACGTGCAAAGATATTGAACTAGATATGTCTATCTATTTTTAAATGTCCGTGAAAGGACGTATTAAGTTTCTCTTCTATTTTCGCATTTGGCAATACATTAATTTTAAGAAGACAATGCGTTAAGGCTGCCAACAAGAGATTATTTTTTGGTCCTCGCCAATAAGAGATTAAGTGCATTTATGTAAGTAATAATACTCTCCTCACAAATGAAAACAAGACCTCGAACCATCAATTTATTTGGTATGCGCTAGGGCCAAGCTACTACTAGGCACCAGGTCCCTTCTATTCAGAATTTATTTTGATATGGTCGAAGGAATTCGACCCACGGATTTGGAAAAACCATGTTCGGTCATTTGCATCCAGAGTTATTTAAATCAAGAAAAAAAACATATTGTTGACTTAATGGACATTGACATATACACAAGGAAACTTCATGCTAACACTTTTGAACTAGAGTTTTCTATGTTTTATCTTTTTGGTTGGGATGTATTGAAGTTAATCTTATCACTCTTTTTCAATTATAAATACTAAAACTCATAATTATAAATGATTGTGGGTTTTAGCTAGATATGTGCATTGTTTTAATCATATTGAGAGTGTTAATACACACGCATATTCAGGTTTGAAAAAAACGACATAAAACACTTATTACATTTGTCATCTTTATAACAAACCAGTGAGAAAAAAAAGAAGAAAACAACTTTCCCGACAATATACATGCGAATTACTGAAACATGGATAGGTCCACCATCATAGATTTGCATTTTTTTCCTATATAACAAGCTCGATTTTTTCCTTGCTTAAATAATTTTATATTTTGTTCTAAAAAATAACAATAATTATATTTTGTTCGCTTTTGTAAATGCATCTTTCTATCACTTTTTTCTTTTGGTTGCAAAAAATGTCGTTTTCTCTACTCCCCCCTTTTCCGGGATTTAACTTATCACAGTATAATGAAATTGCATGTTCCTCTCTCGCTATTGGCAAGTTCCATTGTAATGTCTCCATCGATAGGTCAAACGATTAAAAGGGACCAATACCCTTTTCTTCTTTTCCACACACATTCAATCTAGGGACCCTTTATAATCTATTCATTTTCCAGTGATGTTGTAAAAAAGGTATAGCAAATTATGGTAAAATTTAGCTGTATTAGCCGGTGAAGACAGAAATAAAACAGAAATTAGAGGCGGTATTAGCCGTCCAAAATATGTTTTTCGTGACTACTATGCATGAAACCTACTAAAGTAGCCTCCAACGACCAATAAAAGCTCTAACTAGGGAACATTACAACGAACTAATATTTAATAAGTTATATAAGATCATGAAATTTAATCTTATAACGTATAGTATCTAACAACTCACATGATCTATAATGTCACATTTTTTATGAACCAAATCTTAACCAACTAAGCACTTACACTACTCTTTGATCAAACTGATTTTTTCTGCATATAAGTCCAAACGAAACCAAGTGGCATACCCGCATATCTACGCAATGTGGTGCCAAACAAATTCATATCAACTGTTGATAATCAACTAAATCATAATTCAGATATTGTCTCGTCATCTTATTTTAACAAAACGACGTACTATATAAATCAGTTTGAATTTAGAGATGACATAACAACGATATCAGTATAACATTAAAATGACTGTATGTCAAACACTTTCTTACCGTGTTTAAGATATATAGTATCATTTTGAAATCTTGAGATGCTTATTAGCTTTAAATATTAACACTAAAAAAAATCATTATCTCAACATAAAAAATCACAATATATATTTTTAATATCAAAGAAGAAATTTATGAAGAAATTTGCCCACAACTATGTGGTTATAAATTTCAAAGAAAAACAGCAAATCATTTCTGAAATTCATCAGTAATTCAATGTTGATTTTTTTTTTTACATTAAAAATTCTGATACTCAATTTTACATTAAAACATTTGTCAACAATAATATACCATAATTCTATTTATAGTTTATGAGAAAATACAAATTTATGTATATCATTTTGTTGTAAGAGAAATACATGATTATTACCTTGTAGTTCCAAAGCATTCAAAGTAGACAAATACATTAGCGTCTGGAATGACGCAAGTATGAGTCAGGAGACAAGGAGTGAGATCGAATCGGGTCAAGATTATCTGGTTGGGACCCGTCACATGCACATAGACCCTCTCTACCTAATCCAGGTTAATAATCATGATTCTCTGATAAATGACCTTAAAATTTGAACACATTATTATTATAATTATTATTTGAAATTAATAATTAATCTAGGATCTTTGGTTCCGACCATACTAAAGAAGATCATGCTCATGACATAATGCTTATGTTTCTCCAAATTTGATCTTCCCTGAGATTAGATTCCCACTGTATTGTCTTTTCTTGTTTCTTGTTAATATGTTAGGGTTTTTATTCTTACAATATTATTTTTTTTTTTTGGTAAATAAAACCGAAAAATTATTGGTGGAATGGGATACTTGTAGAAAGGAATAACAAATAGAAAAAGTATATGTAAACAAGTCAAAATATCTAGTTGACAAAAAAAAAAAAAAAAAAGTCAAAATATCTAATTGCTTAAAATGAGTTCAGGGCTATCGATTAATGGGCCTCTTCAGCCCAATTCAATAACTGGGATCATAGAGGCACATCCAAAAAAAAAAAATGCAGAAGCTGATTTTCAAATGAACTGTATATTTTTTGCTTAAGAGTAGAACCAGAAAACTCGACACCTTTGCCGGACTTGTTGCCATGTATAAGAAGCTGATCTTTATAAGTGGTGGTATTCATAAGTTTTGAATGTCATAGTTAAACCTTTACAATCGTATCGAAGCCAATCAACTTTTCGTAATTTTTGCTTCTCGATCACGGTTCTCCTCGAAAATCTAATATATATCCAAGAAACTATTAATCTGATGAAAAATTGGAGGATCTCAAAATCTATACTATGAGATAAAGATGAAGAAAAGTATCATATAAGAATATAATTAGTTAAAAACATTATCTAATTAGAATTATGCATTAAGTAATTCGAAACAAATGGTAATGGTCGGTCCCGAACATGAGACGATTACAATATACTACAAAACTTTAACTAAAAACGTGAAAAACTGAAATGAATATAAGCTCACGAAGCCAATCAAATGGCGCCACATCATGAACTGCGTCACTGAAAAGCGACGTGGCTAGACATGATTGGATAAGTAACGCAACTGCCTAAAACAAGTGATTTTTGCACATGATTAGTTAGAATTAGAACCTCCGGAACGTTCTAGCTTTCGGTGCGGTGCTTCTCTCTCGACGTTCTTATTTGGAGCTTGAAGTTGATAAAACCTGTTCTCTGCTTCTGAGTCTATTGTATCGGATCTCGAATCTCGAATCTTAATCTAAACCTCGGATCTTTGGAAACCCGACGAATATGTCTTCTCCTGGCGAGTGAGTTCTTCGTTTCTCTCGATTTTAATTGATTAGTGGTGTTCATGCCCCGAGTTTTGGGTCCTTTAGGTTTAGAAAATTCATGATTTTTGATTACTCGTTTACCTTGTATTAGGATTTTGAAGCATTCTACTGCTTTTTCTTCTCAATTCGAGCGTATTTTGCAACATCTAGCGAGTCTATTGAATTGGGTGAACACTCCTTTAGTATCTAGCTATCTGCCATGGATTAGTACAACTGTAGAAGAGTAGTTCTTGAATTTGGAATCTTATGGTGTCTTAAAGCTAAGATTACTGTTTTTGTTTGCTGTATGATTGATCTTGTGCTTATAAATACCAAATTTTACTTCTGAAAGGATCCCTTAGCTGTTGACGAAATTAGTATTAAAAAATTGAGTCTTTCTCTGTGACAAAGCTATATGCTTAGCTGATCTTGATGACATGCCCTGATTACAAGTTACAAGTTTTATAGATTGATAAAATATGTAGACTTTAATTTAAGTTCACAATATTTGTCGAATAGTGTTTCTTATATCGTCTGCTATTTGGTATTATTGATTGCAGATACTATAACTCACTTCCACCAATAACCAAGGCTTATGGTACGTTGTGCCTTTTCACTACAATTGCCAAGCAGCTCGGCATAGTTGCTCCTGTTCACATTGCTTTGATTCCTGAACTTGTAATTAAGCAGTTCCAGGTATAAGATACTTTTTTTTTATTTTCTTTAATGATTTTCCTTTCTCACAATACTTTGTCATCCTAATTCATTGTGCAATTTGCAGATCTGGAGGCTGATTACAAACTTCTTTTTCCTCGGTGGTTTCTCTATCAATTTCGGAATACGTCTTTTGATGATGTGAGTATTATTTTTCCCATGTATACAACAGAATGCTAACTTCGTTTTTTATTGTAACATACTCTCTGGAATGATTGTGCAGAGCAAGATATGGAGTTCTACTTGAGAAAGGGCCATTTGAAAGGCGGACAGCAGACTTTTTGTGGATGATGATCTTTGGATCCTTTACTCTGTTGGTACGTAATGCTCTCCCTATAATTCTTATCTCACCGATCATTGTTATTTGTTCTTTGACAACCCTAGTGTTGTATGCCACAAAGTAGATAATAGCAGGTGCATAACTCTAAGATATCCCAAAGCTGAGATAATCAAAAGTTCTCAAAGAATTTAGTTTGAGGCTGGGGGATGTCATATACTTGTGAATCTGTGTGTGTTAAAAACAGTTACCTTGCTCAAATTTCAGGTTTTATCAGTCATACCATTTTTCTGGACACCGTTCCTTGGAGTTTCGCTTGTGTTCATGCTTCTATATCTCTGGAGCCGAGAATTTCCAAATGCCAACATCAGCCTCTATGGTCTTGTCACTCTCAAGGTATTATAAGTGTTTATTTTGTAAGCTCATCCATTAATAAAATCCACTGTTTCTTTACTATATAATGTTAATGGTGAAAGGTGTAATTACTTTGACAGGCTTTCTACCTCCCATGGGCAATGCTAGCACTAGATGTTATCTTCGGCTCTCCGATCATGCCAGATCTTCTTGGCATCATAGCCGGACATCTATACTACTTCCTAACAGTCCTCCACCCTCTTGCCACTGGAAAAAACTACCTGAAAACCCCAAAATGGGTGTATCCTTGATTCAGATTCTTGATTATATCCAAATGATTTCTTCTCTCGATTCTCAGTAGTTGCTTTGCTGTTATCCCTTGACATTTCTCAACAGTAATAAAATTGTAGCAAGATGGCGAATTGGAGCCCCAGTAGCAAGCGTTCGACAAGCAGGTGGTGTAGGAGTAGCAGGAACCGGAACTGGAGGAGGAGCTTATTCAAGTGCGCGTGCCCCACCCGAGAGCTCAAACACAGCATTCAGAGGTCGATCATATCGTCTCACCGACTAAAAATAGAAATCTTCACCCTTATCTTTGTTTTCTCAGCATCCCAAATCTTTTTCAAACAATGCCACTAACAAGTCCGAGGTAGCTTTGTGTTTTCGAGCAGTACAGTTTTTGAATATATGACTTTGTAGGACGAATCTTGGGAGGTTTTTAGTACACAGTCTCAAAGACAATGTTGTATTCAAATGCTTGGTGCCGTTTTTACGCATAATCAATCATTCATTCTCCTGAAGAAAGCTGGTCTTCACACAACACTTGAACAAAAGAATGACACTAAACGACATCATTTTCTTTCTTCTGTTTTTTTGTTTGACTAGCAATCATATCATAACTAAATTGAATTGTAATGAATTATTGTCACTAATAAATGAAATCAGTGACAAGAGTTTGGTCGTAACACGTTTGAATATTTTATTGATTACGAGTAATAATCATATTCCTTGCCTGAAAATTCCGTTGGTGATCGTTATAAATAGGGGAAATTAAGAAAAGGAAGTAAGTAGATGTGGCAATTAGGGAAATAATGATGAAGCTATAACTAAGGCGAGACGTGAGTAACAATAATTGAAATTGATCCTTTTAATTTTGAGATATATGTATATGTAGGGCTGAGAATTCGTCTACGTGATCCAACGGTTTGAAAGCATTCTCCTCCTATTTATCTGAGGGAAGAGGTCTCCACGGTGCACATAATAACGAAGAGATCAGAAACGAAAGACAAAGAAGGAGAGAAGATGTCGTGGCAAACTTACGTTGATGAGCATTTGATGTGCGATGTGGGGGATGGTCAGGGACACCACCTTACCGCTGCCGCTATCGTTGGTCATGATGGTAGCGTTTGGGCTCAGAGCGCCAACTTCCCTCAGGTATTTCCTTTCAACATGTCATTGTATGCATCATGTTTTGATTAATCTTGTTCTGCCGATCGATAGATTTGAGGATATTCTTCAAGTTGTGGATCTTATGAAACAATGGGGGGATCCATTTCTTCTTTGATACCAAATCTTGCATGTTTTCGTTATCATTATGTATATTCTAACAAGTAATGAATGTTATCTCATGGTAACGGTACACTTTGGTCTTTGATAGTTCAAGGGACAAGAGTTTAGTGATATAATGAAAGATTTCGATGAACCGGGTCACTTGGCACCCAAAGGGTTATTCCTAGCAGGAGCAAAGTACATGGTGATCCAAGGCGAGCCCGGTGCTGTAATCCGTGGCAAGAAGGTATAAACCCATACATTTATTAACTTCACGACCAGATGTGACATGTTGTTAGATACATATATGTTTCATTAGAAAAAACAATGTCTCTAGCTAGGGTTGGGATCATACGAGCATTAATGCATCAGATCTCCACATTTAAGCGTGTTCTGATCATTTATTTGTTTTGATTGGGTAGGGTGCTGGAGGCATAACGATAAAGAAAACAGGACAGTCGTGTGTGTTTGGGATCTACGAAGAGCCAGTGACACCAGGACAATGCAACATGGTCGTCGAGAGGTTGGGTGATTACCTCCTCGAACAGGGTCTCTAGAATCTTTCCTTCCTTTTACAATGCTCCACCTTCTACATTTTTTTATATACGGTTCTCTATTTTCTTTTTCCTACTTAATGTATAAGTTTGGGCTAATGAACCTTCCTGGTTTCTTCTACATATAGCAAAATGCTAAGAAACCTGAAGCCTAATTAAAAGGCCTTTTCTATCTTTTCCTTGGTTTCTTATTTATATGTTTGTTTTGGTTTTTTTTTTGACAATTGCAAATTAATTATGTCTACTACATTAATAACTATCTAGTGTATAAATAATCAAATTCAGTGTACCCTAGATTATGATAGACGATTCAAGCTGAGCTAGAATTCGGAAACAAAAATTTACTCATAATCTATAAAAAAAATTATATGCGGTGCAGAATCATTAATCTCACAATATGAAAAACACTTTCAACATCTACACATGCACTTAACATATCATAATCAAAAACTTGAAAAAAGAAAGAAAGTGGTATTGTATAACAGGCAGGATTCATTCATCAATCAACTTTAACTCTTGAATCTTTAATAGGAAAGTAACACTAATAATTAAATTTTGTCGGAAAATCATTTCCATCCCATCTGTCTTTTATTATTTTCTAACAGCTCATCAAATCGAATCTCATTTTTTTTCCTTTACTATATTATTAAAGATACAATGCACAAATATCTCTTAAGAATATAAATTACACAAAATATTTTTTTCTCCGGAAAATATAAAAGTTTAAAACATCTTTGAGTGTATTTTTTTGGGTAATAATTAAGAAACGTTTATTGACAATGACATTAGAGCATCTCAATGGTTAATATACCCTATATTTAGCATTAATAATAATATTTAAATATTTAATTAAATTTAAATTTGGTAATAATAATTGACCAATAATTATTGAACAATTATATTTAACAACCCATGACTTTTTGTTAAAAAAAATTCACATTTTTCCACAATTTTTAAAATATTAATGATTATTTTATTGAGAGTTTTTTGTTTAGAAATTTCTATTATAGATGCTCTTAGGAAAAGAGAACACTAATTATAAAAGGTGGACCAAAATAATGGAATATATTTTTTTTTTGTGTGTGTATGGCACACAATGCAAGAGCATATCCACCTGTTAAACAATGATGGCCATACTTCGATCTCTATACTTATGATTTTGGGATTTAAAAATCCCGACCATTGTTTATTTATGTAAAACTTCATTTGGTCAGATTAACATTTTATGTCAACAATATACTATACTCCTTGATAAATTCTGACTTTTTTTTTACCAGTTAAAATGTTACCGCACATTTGGTTAGACTAATTTTTATTTAGCACAATTTTCAAATATATTTCAATTTGATTTTCTATTTAACCTTGACTGCAAAAGTGAAGAACAAAAAAACTCCATGGTAAATTTTAAATTAGTTATATTCACACACAACATACTGTATACATATATTTTCAAA
Source organism: Crucihimalaya himalaica (assembly GCA_004349715.1). Lineage (NCBI taxonomy): Eukaryota > Viridiplantae > Streptophyta > Magnoliopsida > Brassicales > Brassicaceae > Crucihimalaya > Crucihimalaya himalaica. Next base: position 3,656,565 of record SMJT01000006.1, on the reverse strand, counting down.
CAACGAAGTTACAAATTACAATAGAAAATAATTGATATGGAAATATATAATTCCAAAGAAACGTTATTTTCGATGATTCGTTTTTTTTTTGCTTGTCTTTTTTTTTTTTGTCTGCCAGCAAATAAAATATGGATTTTAATAAAATTACTAAAAAATCAATAAATTAGTGTTTGTTTTTTTCTTTTTTGACTCAGAGATTTTTTATTGGATGCTTAAATGGTGTTATTAATTTAAAGCTCAAAGGTTTCAGAGTCCACGAACCAAAGCACGCAAGAGAAGAAGAAGCAGAGAGAAGAAGAAACAATCTCATCTCGCCGGAGAAGAAGAAAGATGTCGTGGCAATCATACGTCGATGACCATCTCATGTGCGATGTCGAAGGTAACCACCTCACACACGCCGCCATCTTCGGCCAAGACGGCAGTGTCTGGGCTCAGAGCTCTAAATTTCCTGAGGTACTTCTTTCTTCTTCCCATCTTTTCGCGTTTCTCCGATCCTTTGTTTCTTCAATTTAGGTCACCGATCTGATTCGATCGTCTGACTTAGGATTTTTTTTTTTTCATGTGATCCGATCTGAGTTAACTTGGATCTGGTTTTGATTTGCTAGCCCTGACTTGTTCTCTCTGATAAGTTTTTGTTTTCCTCATTAATCGAGTTTTTGTTTCTGCGATTTTCATGGTTCCAGTAGTCAAATCGCGTGTATAGGTGTTTTGCTGGCTCATGTGGATGGATACACAAAATCTTATCTAAATTTGGGATTTCACTTGAATATGAGATCTTAAGGTCATTGCATAGCAATTGTTGGATGATTTGCCTTTGATTAGTACTGTATAACCATGTAAAGGCTCTGGTGTATTGGTTTTAGCATTGCTCAATATGTTGTGAAGTTAATAGCTTTTTTTTTTGTTCTTGTTCATGTTCATGTTTTAGTTGAAGCCTGCAGAGATAGAAGGAATCAACAAAGACTTTGAAGAAGCCGGACATCTTGCCCCAACAGGGCTATTTCTTGGTGGTGAAAAGTACATGGTTGTCCAAGGTGAGGCAGGAGCGGTCATCCGAGGGAAAAAGGTAACATTTTTCAACTCGAGAGGACCCTTTTCATGTTATTGATTGAGAAAAAAAGAAGCAAAGGATCAGTCTTTTTATTTTGTGATCAGCAAGTTAAGTTCATGCTTACTTCTTGCAGGGACCTGGTGGAGTCACTATCAAGAAGACTACTCAAGCCCTAGTCTTTGGCATCTATGATGAACCGATGACTGGAGGCCAATGCAACTTGGTTGTGGAGAGGCTCGGCGATTACCTTATCGAGTCTGGTCTCTAAGTTCACTCAAATTGCTTCAAATCAGTATCAATTTTAAGGTTCTTCACTACAGAAGCACTCTTCTGCCATGTATTGTGATTTGATTGTTGTTCTGCATCAAACAAAGTTATACTCTTAGAAGAACAAAGTAACAATCATATTTGTTATGGTTTTGATCTTTTGATTCCCTCCTATGATGGCTTTGATGTTTTCTCTCTTCTTTGTACTGTATTTTATAATGTATCTCTGGTTTTCGATTTGATTGATGAAATAATTACGGTTTGGTATACAATTTGAGCTTGATCATTTGTTTTTGACGGTTCAGGTCCATTTAGCTTGTGATTCGAATTAAATTGCATTTTGAACCATACAAATACATCACCAAGCTCGACATTTGGATTAAGCGGTGGAAGAAATTAACAGTTCAACAGTTCGGCTAAATTCTAGTTTAGTTCACTCACTACACAAAACTTCAGACAAGAGAAGGCAACAGTGCATTCATGTACACTTGTCACCATATACTCAAACAAACTACAAAACACGGCAATAAAACAGAGACTGCAACGGAAATCACCATTTGTCTGAAGGCTTCATTGGTTGACGAAGGCGAAGCCAAGGGCGAATCAATGGCAGTTATATTTCCTGTGATACTACCCGCCATTGTTCTGTTAAATCTACACAAGTAACAACATCAGCAGATTAGATTCGTTATTATTATCGGTTGCATAGTCACAAGATTGAGTAAACCGAGAGAGAACTCACCCGTCGGTAGCCGGAGCAATCATGTACAAACAGTTACCATAACCTGCAATTTTGAGAGCTCAAATGAGACTACTATTGCTTCACATTTACTCTAAAAATGTGTAACTGTGTATGTAAATACTTACTTGGGTCCTTGTCGACTTCAACGCTGGCTCCATTAAAGCTGCAATCTATGCTGCTTCCTCCGCTCTGCTGGTAATAAGTATTGAACGCATACGATGCGTGTGAGAGAACAGTGTTTGGTTCAAAGCAAGGCTGGTTTGGTTGAACAGCGGAACAATCAACATTTCCAGGACCGCAAGCCCAGTCCAATGCCGTCTGCAGTTCCGTCACTGAAGCTTGTGAAGAAGCAATACACCATTTCTTGGTTCCTCCTCCTCCTCCTCCTCCTCCTCCTCCTCCTCCTCCTCCTCCTCCAATGATTACTGTAGAGTTACCGTTGTTAATTGGACTTGTACTTGGACTTGGACTCGTACCCGTGGTTGAATTTGTTGGAGAAACAGGCGTAGTGTTTTCCCCAGTGAAGTCTAACGCGTAAACATTTGTTCCGTTCGCGTAGAACATTCCCCAGTTTCTCTCGGACTCTATCCCGGGCTTCCGGTTCTCATTAAACAACGAGAATAAGTACACATCTATCTCTTCCCCAGGTTTTGCAGGAGTACCTAACCAAATAAAACAAATCAGTTGATGACATGTTTCCATCTATCTATGTATCTAAATATCCCAAAAATATTACCTGGATCGCCAATGACATGGCGGATGAGGTTGGTATTGTAAGCCAGAGCGTTCTCAGGAGTTGCAGCTGTCTCTTTAGGCGAGCCTTTGCTTGGCCACCCCGACTCAGTGACCATAACCTTAATGGTCTTAAAATTCATAGCCGTCAAGGCGAAATAGATAGCGTCAAGCTGAGCATCAAACATGTTGGAGTAAAGCAAACCAGTGGCAGGATCAACAACCTGCGAAGATGACTCGAATAGAGCGTACTCCAACGGAATCTTTTCAGTTGAATCTCTGTAAGCATAATAAGGATACAAGTCGATCATAAAGGGAGACTCGTTCTCAACCAAGAACTCAAGCATTGGTTTCAAGAAAGCTGAGTGCTTCTTGCTGAAAGAAGCAGATGAAGGCGGGAACGAGCGAGACAATATAGCAAGGGAATGTGAGCTCGAGATCTTGATCTTTTTGTCCAAACCAGACTTCTTAAGAGCGGTATGAATGTTTCGCATCGCAGGTAAGACTAGACCAGTGGCATTGTCTGGCGCTTCGGTTACTTCAAGACCGACAGAAATCGAAGTGATTTTGGTAGCTGGATAATAAGGGAGGATGTTGTTGCTAAGCCAAGTATCTACATTGGATTGAAACTGAGCAAATGCAAGTAGATCAGCGTTAGGCACACCAATCATAAGCTCGATTCCAGTGTTTGCAAAAGCTTTAAGAACATCAATGTTTGCGTCGTAAATTCGAACAAATTTGATGTTGAGATGTTGAATAAGCTCAGATACTCTGTTAGGACTCGGAAGATTATCAGCATTTCTTCCATAACATATCCCAATCTTGCTTGCCATACCAAAATCTGCAACAAATTTCATAAAAACATAGACTTCTTACAAATCCGCAAAACAAGTCTCGAAATTGCTGTTTTTGAATCTCAAATGTCGATTCCAAACACCTAAAGTAGTTCAAAGCTAACAGATTCGAGATTTTCAGACAAGAACTACGGTGAAACAGAGATTAACCCCCTAAGTAAAACAAAGCAAAGCACCGAACTTTAACATCAAGAAGAAAAATGTAAGTAATAATGAAAACACAGAAGAGATAATCAGAAGTAAATGCAGACCCAAAAGATAAAAATGGAAGATACCCAAAAAAGGATTTGAGTGTAAAGACATACCCAAAAAGGCAAGAATGGTGACACAAATCCAGAAGATTAGCTTCACTCTTTTATCCATTTCACTGTGTGTTTCCGAGACAAAATCTCGAAAGCTTTCAACTTCACTCAAGTGTTTCTTCTACTCACTTGAACCCAGAAATGTAACGCCTCACTCTCTCAAGAAGAGTGAAAAAGGGAGCAGCGACTTTAAGTGACGCAAAGAAAGATTTAGAGAGGTCACTGGGAGGTGTTTGTACGTTGTGTGCTTTCTATATCAGACAGAGTTCGGATTCCAGCTGAAAATATGAAATTGGGTTTATAGAAACGTCTCGATTCCGTGAATTAAGCAAGCATGTTTGCTCTCACTCTCTCTTTGACTGTTGTAGTAGATTTTTACTGCTTCCGAGAAAAAACTCTTTTTGATTTATGATGAAATAAAAAACAAAAAAATGAAAAATAATACTATTAAATATGCTAAATGGGTTCCAGTGCAAAGAGTACGTACAGACAGACAACAGTGCTCTGCTTTTATTTTGTTTTTATTTAACGGTCCAATCTCCACTCAATGCATTTTCTCTATTTAACAATATAATTTGCAATTCAACCGATTTATTTACCATTTGACGATAAAGGCAAAAGAAACATTTGAAAAATATGTTCTTTGATAATTTGTCAGATTTCAAGCGGGGTGGTAAGTGGTTGATGAGAACAAATGGAGGCATTAAGGCTAATCAAGATGATCAATTGCTTTTATTGATTAGAAGTTGGTACAATGATTATAATTTTGAGCAAATCTTTTTTTTTTGTATATAGTGGATTGATCTAAGAGATCATCATGAATCGTGAAAATATTCAAAAATTTATTAAGGATGATGTCTGCCAAGCTATTTTCTAGATTTTGAGTGGGCCATTTGAGCCAATTGGGTTTATTCTCTTATTTTTCTTTGGGCATTAAGCCATTAACTACAGTGATCATTTTTGTATGAACTTTCTTGATTCCTTTCTTTTACTTTTGTTCAAAAACTTTTATGATACTTTGATATGTTTTTTTACTATAAAGAGGGTGATTGGTGGAGATTTTTAAAGCTTTTACTTTTTTAAAAAAAATCTTAAAAATCTGATTTTTATCAATCACATTTTAACTATTTAAAAGTCTTAAAAGCTTCCTAATTTTTCTCACTGTTTTAAAATATATTGTTAATGATAAGTTAGTTTTCTTAAAAGCCAACAATTCATGATTTTAAACTTTTTAAAGTTACTTAAAATAAAAAAATTTACTTCTATTTTTTTTTAAGTAAAAGTGTGAAATCAATATTTTAAAAGTGCTTATCAATCACAAGATTTCTTTTTTTAAAGTTTGTTTGCACAATTGTATTTTAAAATTAACAATGGTCCATCAAGTCCATCAAATATGGTGTTTGATAAAATCATCAGTACAATACTCAAAACAGCTACTTTGACACCTTCTTTCCCTCGGACATTGATGGTCGACCAGCCAAACTCCATGAAAAACATTGTTTCCATAAAAATTTAAAGGTTTATGATATGTACTTTTACCTTTGATTCGTATTTCCACAAGTCATTGTTAGTTTTTAATACAAACATTAATTTTTAACAATCAAATTAAATATTAAAAAAATAGAGGTTGCTGAAATTGGACTAATTTAAGCATAGACCAAAAGTATTAAATTCAATTTCCACCTTTTATTAATTATAGAATATATTTTTAATAGAGAATCCATATTTGCTATCTATACATGTATATACAGAAATTAAAATCTATTATAGTAAAATATCTTTTTCTTCCAATGGAAACGTGTTAAAAGTTTTCCTTTACTTTTTTTTCTTTTGACTGCAACATTAATATATTTCTTTACATTAAACCATTGGCTTGCTGAATTTTTGACCTAACCATTTCTATATATTTTAACCCATTTCGTGATTTAAGTCTCAACAGCCGACGATGATCCCAGAAGAAGAAGAAGAAGCTGAGCCGCCGCATAAAAAGACGAAGCTACCGCCGCTACATCTTGTACCATGTCAGTTGACGTTTTCTTCACTTCCAAACGAAATCATATTTAACTGCTTGGCACGTATCTCTAAATCTTATTACCCTTCACTATCCCTCGTCTCCAAAACGTTTCGTTCTCTCATCTCTTCTCAAGAACTCTACGCCGCGCGATCTCAACTCGGAACCACCGAGATCTGGTGCCTCTATATCTCTCTACGGTTCTCCACCGTACCATTCAAAGAGCCGACTCGACGCTGGTTCCGTCTCAGACTCATACCTAATCAATTCCTAACCGATGGTAGGAGAGGTGTATATGGCTTCGTTCCTTGTTATAATTTTCTTCCATGTTTAAATTCAATCGTAGCGATTGGTTCGAAGATCTATGGTGAACACATGGACGATAACTCTGGTCCGTCTTCAGCTATTGGGGTATATGACTGTCTGAGTCGCACGTGGGGACATGTCCCTGACATGAAGATGAAGAGGAAACACGCGTCTACATGTGTCCTTGATGACAAGATTTATGTAATGGGAGGATGTGACCCTTGTTGTGGGGACATAACCTGGTTCGAGATGTACGACATTAAGACTCAGACTTGGAAGACCTTACCGGAGAATCCTGACATTAAGGTAAGATTGAGAAACAATGTTCGAAAGATCGATGTGGTGAAAGGAAAGATTTACGTAAAGACTGAGGCTGAGGTTAAGGATTGGATTTATGATGTGAAGGAAGGTAAGTGGAGTGTTGCGGAGGAGGAATTGAGCTTACTATGGTCGAATTCTTGGTGCGTGATAGATAATGTGATTTATTGTTACTCTTGCTCTACATACAAGTGGTATGATTTAGAGGCTAGAAAGTGGAGAGATGTGAATGGTTTGGAAGCCTTGAAAAAGTATCGTAGTGCTAGTATCGATTTTGGTAATTGTATGGTTCAATTAGTTAACTATGGTGGGAAACTCGCTATTCTTTGGGATAAGTTTGAGCGGCCTGGTCGTAGTAAGAACAAGAATATTTGGTGTGCAATGGTTAAGCTCGGAAGTGGCTATGGAGGTGTGGTTTGGGGGAAGATTGAGTGGGTTAATGTTGTGCTTACGGTCCCCAAGTCATATAACTTCTTGCGTTGTATAGCCCTTTCGGTTTGATGACTCTTAAGTCACTTTAGAGTTATCCTTTTGCTTTTGAAACTTGTGCTTTGTTTTGTGTTGGCCATTCCGTCTAACATCTTAATAAATAGTTGTTTCAATCTGCATTGGTTTAGAATAATAGATTGATTGTGACTATCTGTAAACATTTTGTTGGTTTATCTCTGCCAAAAGTACAAAATAAGATTATACAAACTCACAAGTCCTTTTGAAGCTAGTATGATCTATGTTGTTCTTTGAAGCTCTTCATCTAAACAATGTAAGCAGGAATATTTGAGTAACATTTTGTTTTCACTCTGAAGTGAAGAGAATTTCATAAATTTAACCTATAATTTTCTCATATGCCTTGGTGAGATTTAAAAACTAGATTGAGTACAATGCAAGATTCGAGCATTGTGTAAGTCTTTCGGTTCGATGAGTCTTAGTTTAGTCTCTAGGAGATGGTATGGTCAGTCTTGTCAATTCATGGTATAGTCGTTCTTTTTTGCTTTGATAATGTCGTTTTGGTGTGCGATGGTTGCGCTCGAAAGATGCCATGGAAGTGCAATTTTGGGGAAGATTGAGTGGGTTAATGTTGTTCTTACGGTCACCAAATCATATAATTTCTTGCGTTGTATAGCCCTGTTGGTTTGATGACTTTAGTCACTTGTAGAGTCATCCTTTTGCTAAATATTGTTTAGATTTGAATTTTGCATCCGTTTTAGAGTAATAGATAGATTGTGACTATCTCTTAGCATTTTGTTTGATCAATTTAGGGTGCAGGGTAAACTAAGATTATACAAACTCACAAGTCCTTTTGAGGCAAGTCCCTGTATTGTTGCTCTTTCAAGATCATCTAAATAATATGTGTCGGTAGACGAATTTGAGTAACACTTTGTTTTCACTTTGAAGTAAAGTGAGATTCTTATAAACTTAACCTATGATTTAATTCATATATGCCTTGGTGCGATTTAAATTTTGATAAATGCAAGATTTGTGTATTTAAATTGGAAATAAACATTTTCATTCGACCAAAAAAAAAAAGGTTTAACAATTTCATCGGTCTATAGTATAGTGTTACTTTCTTTATGGTAGAATGCATAATCTAGAAATTGGGGGAAAAATATAACTCTAGAAAAAGTAATTGAGTTGGTCTAAGAAATAATATTACAGTTTACTTCCAGATCTAAGAAACCATATCAAGTACTTCTACAATTTTACAATTTACAGTTATTTTACAATTTGACAGTTCCCACATCTAAAAGCATCTCCAATGGGGATTTTTATTAATAATCAAAGTTTTAAAAACTATGTGAGAGAATATGGAAGATTATTAAGAAACCCTCTTACAAAACCATATCAAATTCTAGTATATAATAGTACAACAAAAACAACAAATATTTTTCTAAGTTTTATTTTATTTGAATTTTTTTTATTAACTCTGATATATAAAAACAAAGTTTATATCCTAATAAGAAAAGGCAAAAAGGTCTTCTAATTTATACGCTGCTCGTATTTTATTTAACACTAATCATCATTTTGGCTCCAAGGCTACAATATCTGCTCACTCAATTATTGTAGAGTTTCTGGTTTCGATTGGTATACTGTGTAATTGCGGAATGACGGAAAATAAAATTAAGTTGCGAAATGACTTAATCTGTAAAATGAAAAGTTGCGGAAAAACTAAAAACTATGCGATTGGATAAATCTTGCGGAATGGTGAAATATAATTTTTTTTGAGAAAAAATATAAATACTTAAAAGATTAAGTTATTTAATATGAATTCTCAATATTTATGATGTTATTTGATAATCAGAAAATTATTAAACATATATTTAAAATTATAAAGAGATGAAACATTCTAAATATATTAGAGTAGAATAACATTAAAAATATTATTCAAACAGTTGTTTTGTTTAATACATTCATAATATATATATATAAAGCTTAAAAATATTTTTCAAACACTTATAATTTTAAAATTATAAACAACAATATCTAAATAATATATTAATATTCATGCAACTATATTAATATTCATGCAATCGTATTATCCATGCTCAAAGTTGATTTTTTTGACATAAAAAAATCAAAATAAACAATATATTTTGCTTAATTGAGAAAACGCGATTTCGCCATTCCGCAACTTACCAATCGAAGCCTCTATGTAAATGTTAGATTTCGGTCTTTTTCACACTATGTTTTTACAAATTAAAAAGGCATTTTCTAAAAAAAAAAAGGCCCAAAATTTTATCAAATTTTTTTTGGACCATGTACATTTGCTCTTCTTGGACTCTCTCAAAACTGCTCCTGCTTCGCACGTATCTCTAAATCGTATTACCATTCACACTCCCTCGTCTCCAAAACATTCCACTCTCTCCTCTTTTCACCGGAACTCTACGCCGGTCGATCTGAAAACACCGAGATCTGCTTCTACATTTGCTTGCGCTTACCTAAACATCTTTGTCTTCGCTGGTTTAGTCTTTGGATTAAACCTAATCTAAAACCAACTACGGCTAGTAGAAATTTCTTAGTTCCGATATCATTCTATTCCGATTCTCTTCCGAACGAAGTCAACCGTATCGTAACTAAATAAGATTTTTGAAAAAAGTGAAAAAAGATTTTATATCGTAACTAAATAAGATTTTTGTTTCGTAATTACCCAATAAAATTTTGATAAAACTTCATCTGAGAATCATTAAAAAAACAAGTTCTCATTTATTAAATAAATACAAAAAGTGCAATTCTAACGAATGTCTAGATTTAATATATTTATACATGTAGTTTTTTTTTTTGTAATTTAATGTTAAACTAAACAAATTAAGAAAAAATAGAAACGTGTCGAATTGGGGTTAAACTCATCCAAACTTTAAATTCCAAAGGAACTCCAAAACACGCAAAATTACTCTCTCCTTCCTCCGTCGCCGGAGACGATTCTATTCATCACCGGAATAATCAGATTCCATGTTCGAATTCAGCTGAGTGTTTACCCCAATCGAAGGAGGATAGAATTTAATTTAATTCTTCTATGGGGAACAAGATCGCTCGGACAACACAAGTCTCGGCGACGGAGTACTATCTCCACGACTTGCCGTCTTCGTACAATCTGGTCTTAAAAGAGGTTCTAGGTCGAGGAAGATTCTTAAAGTCGATCCAATGTAAGCACGATGAAGGATTGGTGGTTGTTAAGGTTTACTTCAAGCGTGGCGACTCGATCGATCTCAGGGAGTATGAGCGCCGTCTCGTTAAGATCAAGGATGTATTTTTGTCTCTAGAACATTCTCACGTCTGGCCTTTCCAGGTTTTGATTCGATTTCTCTATCTTTGGCTTGTGTTTTAGTGATTCCAGTTTGGATTTTATTTGGCTGCGACGAAAAAGGAATGATTCTGCAGCTTCTCTTTGTACTGCTGCTAGATTAATGTTGTTGAAACTCTGGTTCTGCTCATGTCTATCATCTTCAACGGAGTTAGTTGGTGGTTGATTATTGTTTTCCTTAATTGTTTGCAGTTTTGGCAAGAGACTGATAAAGCAGCATATCTTGTGAGGCAATACTTTTACAGTAATCTGCATGATCGCTTGAGTACTCGGCCGTTTCTCAGCCTTGTAGAGAAGAAATGGTTGGCGTTTCAGGTCGTTTTCTTGGTCTTGCACCATTCTATTTGAGGCGTAATGTTTTTTTGAGGCATACTGTTTTCTGAATTCTGTTTGTTCTGCAGTTGCTTCTTGCTGTGAAGCAATGTCATGAGAAGGATATATGTCATGGTAAGCTTTAACATTTCGAGAGCATATGATCCTCATGATGGTTCATTCAATTGATGTGCGTGAATATGCAATTTTTTTAGGTGATATCAAGTGCGAGAACGTATTGCTCACTTCCTGGAACTGGCTTTACCTTGCTGATTTTGCATCGTTTAAACCCACATACATTCCTTATGATGATCCATCAGACTTCTCCTTCTTCTTTGACACAAGGGGACAAAGACTTTGTTATCTGGCTCCAGAGGTACTTTAGAACCATTATCAAAATTTATTCACTTTATTTGATCGACGTAGATCTGTCAGTTTGTTCTATTGCACCTTTTCAGAGGATATTATCCTTTGTTCGTGGTGCGCCACGGTTAATTTCTTTCCATATCACTACTAAGAAGTAGTGGCAAGGAACCATCAACAAAAAAGCACCCTTTCTTGTTGGTCATGTTTCTGTTTTTTCTTGCTTTTCCATGTTTGAACAGATTGTTGCTTAATTACAGAGATTCTATGAGCATGGAGGTGAGACACAAGTAGCACAAGATGCTCCATTAATGCCGTCCATGGATATATTTGCTGTGGGGTGAGCTCATATGCCATCTGTTTTTGTATCACTCTCTCTGTTCAGTGCTTCTAATGGTTCAAGCACACATACTTTTTTTCAAATTGGAAAAACATTTTCTTACCTTCACTCCTTAAGTATTAGAGTTGATAACATATTGTAATAGTTTCATATTAATGCTTCAGGTGTGTGATAGCAGAGCTTTTTCTTGAGGGTCAGCCACTATTTGAACTAGCTCAGCTTCTCGCTTATCGTAGAGGGCAACATGATCCTAGTCAACATCTTGAGAAGGTATTTCCTATCGCATCTTTCTATTTCACTTTCTCTTTATAGGTATCAATCTCTTCCATTCCCCATATCTTTCTTTATTATGAACTTGTCACATCGATTCTCTTGATGTTCAAATAACATTCTTTTCACCTTCCATCTGAGTGGTACATGGGGCTTGTGACTTCTGAGTTGGATTTTTTTTTTGCTGATTGTTTTAAACTTTTTTTTAACTCATCTTTGTTGGTCTTTCTCTTTTTATTGGATTCAGATTCCTGATCCAGGAATTCGCAAGATGATTCTTCATATGATTCAGTTAGAACCTGAAGCACGCCTATCTGCTGAAGACTACCTGAAAAATTATGTGGGAGCTGTTTTCCCAAACTACTTCTCACCATTTCTGCACACTTTATATTGTTGTTGGAATCCACTTCCTTCAGATATGAGGGTAACCATCACAATTTTTTGTATACTCTTTCTACATTCCGCATCTACTTGATTTACATCTTTTTGCTTCATAACGTTTAGGTAGCAACTTGCCAGGGGATATTTCAAGAAATACTTAAGAAAATGATGGAAGATAAGCCAGGTGATGAGATTGGTGTTGATCCTCCTGTACCTTCAAAATCAGTGAACACAAGCAAGGTACAGGAAACTTTTGCAAATCACAAATTGAACACAGCGAAAGACTTGAGCAGGAATACTGTTAACTCCAAGGATGAGATCCTTTACTCTATTTCTGATGCAGTAAAAAAAAATCGCCATCCTTTCTTGAAAAAGATAACAATGGACGATTTGGGTACACTAATGTCTCTCTATGATAGCCGTTCTGACACTTATGGCACGCCTTTTCTACCTGTAGAGGGTAACATGAAATGTGAGGGAATGGTTCTTATTGCATCCATGCTCTGTTCTTGTATCCGCAATATCAAGTTGCCTCATTTGAGGAGGGAAGCTATACTTCTATTGAGGTCTTGCTCTTGGTATATTGATGATGATGATCGCTTACAGCGTGTACTTCCATACGTTGTTGCCTTGCTTTCTGATCCAACAGCCATCGTGCGGTGTGCTGCCATGGAAACTTTGTGTGACATTCTGCCGCTTGTCCGAGATTTTCCTCCTAGTGATGCGAAGATTTTCCCAGAGTATATTTTTCCGATGCTCTCCATGCTTCCTGACGATACAGAAGAGAGTGTGAGGATATGCTATGCCAGCAATATTGCAAAACTTGCTCTTACTGCTTATGGATTCCTGATACATTCTTTCCAGTTGAGCGATGTAGGGGTACTTAATGAATTGAATTCCCAGCAGATCTCCGCTACTCCTCCTAGTGAAACCCCCAGTCATTTGCAAAAGGCAAATGGCAATGCGCAGCTTGCACAGCTTAGAAAAACTATAGCTGAAGTTGTTCAAGAGCTTGTTATGGGTCCAAAACAAACTCCAAATGTTAGAAGAGCACTCCTTCAGGACATAGGGGAACTCTGCTTTTTCTTTGGTCAGAAGCAGAGTAATGACTTTCTACTACCGATACTCCCTGCCTTTCTAAATGACAGAGATGAACAGCTAAGATCTGTGTTCTTTGAGAAGATTGTTTATGTATGCTTTTTTGTTGGTCAGAGAAGTGTGGAGGAGTATCTATTGCCCTATATTGATCAAGCTTTGAGTGATCAGACAGAGGCTGTCATTGTCAATGCATTGGAGTGCTTATCCACATTATGCAAGAGTAGTTTCTTGCGGAAGAGAGCTCTCCTCCAAATGATAGAGTGTGTTTATCCGTTGCTGCTCTATCCATCTCAATGGGTAAGGAGGGCAGTTGTTACTTTCATTGCCGCAAGTAGTGAATACTTAGGTGTAGTCGACTGTTATGCTTTTATTGCCCCAGTAATACGCCCCTTTCTCAGTAGACTGCCTGCGTCAATTGCTTCTGAGGAAGGTCTACTTTCATGTTTGAAGCCCCAAGTCACAAGGGAGGTGGTTTACAGTATCTTAGAAAAAGCTAGGAAACCAGAAATCGTGGCGAGACAGCGAAAAATATGGTACAGCTCTTCACCTCAATCCAAAGATTGGGAAACTGTTGATTTGTTTGACAAAGATACTGGGGAGTTGATTTCAATAGAATGCGGGGCTGAACAGAACCAAAATGTGGAAGGACAAAAACAGATTAGGAGTGCATCGAAGCAACAAGAAGTTCGAGGAAAGTATGCAGAAAAGGATGTGAAATTGAGAATTCCAAGAAACCCAAGACCCAATGTTTCCAACACTGTTGAGTTACGTGATCCCTCGTATCCAGAGAAGTTACAGTTCTCTGGGTTTATGGCACCATATGTATCTGGTTTGAATAGCTTTATTGAACCCGAGAACATACCTCTCTATTCGTTTAGCATGGACAAACGAGCAGCTACAAATCCTCCTGTGGCTTCTGAGTCTTCATTGCAGATGAACTCTCTGGGAATGGGTTCATTGTCAGTGCCATGGATGGATTCCATGAGTAAGTCCTTTAACTTGGCTAGTTCGGTCCCAGTGCCTAAGCTGATTTCTGGGTCATTCCACGTCGGTACCAATCCTAAACAATTTTACAGAGTGGTACATGAGCCAGAAAGCAGAGAAAATGATCAAATCTCCTCAGCTATCAGTAAATATCAAGATCTCGGTGTATCAAGTTCCTCTAAAAGTGCTTCTGTAAATTCAGAAGATGCTTCTTCTCCAGCGGATCTTGTTGGAGAACCATCTCTGTCAAGGACATCGGTTCCGGATTCAGGATGGAAGCCTCGTGGAGTATTAGTTGCTCATCTACAGGAGCATCGCTCTGCGGTCAACGACATTGCCACTTCAAGCGATCATAGCTTTTTTGTTAGCGCATCAGATGATTCCACAGTGAAGGTTTGGGATTCTAGAAAACTGGAAAAGGACATCTCTTTTAGGTCAAGGCTAACATATCATCTCGAGGGAAGCAGAGGGATGTGCACAACAATGCTTCCGAATTCAACACAAGTTGTAGTTGGAGCCTCTGATGGTGTGATACATATGTTTTCAATTGACCATATCTCCAGAGGCTTGGGGAACGTAGTGGAAAAGTATTCAGGAATTGTTGATATTAAAAAAAAGGATGTTAAAGAAGGCGCTCTAGTTTCTCTCTTGAATTATACCGCTGATAGCCTTTCTGGTCCGATGGTAATGTATAGTACTCAAAACTGTGGAATCCACCTTTGGGATACAAGATCAGATTTAGATGCATGGACACTGAAAGCAAACCCTGAAGAAGGATATGTGTCTTCTTTGGTTACAAGCCCTTGTGGGAATTGGTTCGTCTCTGGGTCTTCAAGGGGAATGCTTACACTTTGGGATTTGAGATTTCGTGTTCCGGTAAATTCATGGCAATACCCTATCATATGCCCCATAGAGAAGATGTGCCTCTGCTTTCTACCACCAAGCGTCTCAGTGTCCACAACTATGAGACCTTTTATATATGTTGCTGCCGGTTGCAACGAAGTTTCACTCTGGAATGCAGAGGGAGGTAGCTGTCACCAGGTAATGTTGTTCTACCTTTATATTCCACCTTGACTTTGGCTATTGACTTTCGGCCTACAGTTTTCTGTTGGGTTCGCAAGTTTGAAAACGGATGTAGATAGTTTAATAGTGATTGGAGGCGCAGTTTTGAATTAGTCCATGAAAGAAACTCTGTTTTGATAGAGTAGAGCATATCTTTGAGCTGGATACTGATTTAGTTGTAATTGCGCTGATTCTGTCGGAATTCTGTAGGTATTGAGAGTAGCCAACTATGAAAACGAGACGGATGTTTCCGAGTTTCAATGGAAGTTACCAATCAGTAAGGTAAATTCCAAGCCGAGTCTTCGCCAGAACGTGAGTTCCAAGTACAGAATCGAAGAGTTGAACGAGCCTCCTCCTCGTCTTCCTGGTATCCGCACTTTGCTTCCTTTACCTGGCGGCGACTTGTTAACAGGTGGTACTGACTTGAAGATTCGGCGTTGGGATTACTCCAGGTCTTAAATCTAAAACTTTATTAAACTGTACAATCAATCGTTTTGTCACACCTCTTGTGGATAATAAACAAAAATTGACGCAATTCTTGTTTTCTGTGTGTTTGGACCAACACAGCCCTGAGAGAAGTTATTGTATTTGCGGTCCGAATTTGAAAGGAGTTGGAAATGACGATTTCTATGAACTCAAAACCAACTCCGGAGTGCAATTTGTTCAGGTCTGTTGATCAAATATATTCTTGATCTTCGCATTACGATATCTTGCAGTTTTATAGATAAGCCTTCAATGATCTTTATGATGAAATTGTGTTTGTGTTTTTTATGCAGGAGACAAAGAGACGGCCTCTGGCAACCAAACTGACAGCAAAGGCGGTTCTTGCAGCTGCTGCGACAGACACAGCGGGTTGTCACCGTGACTCAGTTCAGTCTCTGGCATCTGTGAAACTGAACCAGAGACTGTTGATATCAAGCAGCAGAGATGGAGCCATTAAGGTCTGGAAGTAAAAAACCGTGATGATGGTCTTTGTGTACAGTGTTATAGTGTTTCTTATTTTTTACCTTTTCACTGTAACATCAGATGCTAAAAGAAATTTTTTAGCCTTGTATCCTTTTTAATTCTACAAACTTTAATTGTACAGATTTTTCCAATGTAGTGAATCTTTTCATACTTTGCTTTGTTACTGATGGTTGAAAAGCGTAAGCTACTTCAAAAATATGGTAACTTGTACCCCGACTAAACTCTCTCCATTCATATTTTATCAATCCATACTACATAATCCTTGTATTTATATAAGCATTATGCAGTACAATTTTAACTCCAAAGTATCTCAGTCGAGGAATATGTACTTGGCTCGGCAACAAACAGTGATTATAGAATGCTATCCGGTTGCAAATTGCATTTGATTGAAAAAAATATGGTCATAACTCATAACTCAAAAGTCGAATTGATAGGGAAAATTACATCGTCTATAGATAACCGAAATTGGTAATATCTATAACAAACCGGATATTGCAGAACTCGTACTAACTAATGACCCATAAGCAAAACACCACAAAAAGGAAAAAAAAACATGTAACAGATTAAACGAGATAGTAGAACAAAGAGAAATCCAAAACTTCAACCATTCAGTGTGATCATCATCTACTTCTCAGATGAGTTGGGTCCTCTCTTCTTGCCAAATCCAACAACTGAAAGAAAGATGAAATGAAAGAGGAATTCAAATTCTCAAATCTCTCATGAAGAAAGATTCTATAAAGCATATCTCTTACAAGAGCTAATCTCATCCAATTAACCAGAACTATAACAACACTGAACAATTACACACAAGTGTTATAGACCATAAGAACAAGCAAAGATTGGATCAATCAATCATGATAAAACAGAGTGGCACTAGCTCAACTAACTAACTAACAAACGCAGTGAAACGGAATAATTTACCGGCGGTGACGAAACGGCGATTGTGTTGCAGCCTTTTGTGGGCACGACCACGTGGCTTCTTCTTCTTGTCCTGTTTAGCCACTTTCGGTGTCTGACCTCTCACCTTACCAGCACGAGCCAATGAACCGTGTACCTTACCTAATCACACCAAACACAAATCAGAGGCATAACATCAACAACAGCAACGACAAATCGGACAGAAAATGTCGAAAATCGAATACACAAAGCTGAAGTGTATTACCCATGATTGATTGATTGCGAGGATTCTTCTGACGACGGAATTGGAGCTCTCTCTCTCTCTCTCTCTCTGGCTAGTGTGCGACGACGCTTTAAGGTTCCTTTAAGCTATTAGGGTTTTCTGTGCGTGATGTTTAACTGATGAAGACGATCTGTAAGCATAAGGCCCATTCGTGACTTATTAATGGGCCTGTTTTATTATCGTTTAGAAGCCCATAAAATAAAATTAAGTTTCACTAGTTGGTAAGAATTTTACATTGACGTTGACGGTAAGAATTTTATTTTAGCACAGCAGTAAAAATTAGGTTTAAAAATTCCTTCTTATCATGTAATTTGATTTCCAATCAGGGACTGGGACTGTTCATAGAAAGTGACTATATAACTTGAATGATGAAGTGTCTTGTCTTTCATATACCATTTGTAAAAGGATGAAACAAGAAGCTATTGTAAGATAAGTTTACTCGTCTTCCTCGATGACTTTGGTTCCCAAACCAGACAAACCTTCAGCTGGGATCTCAGCCACAGTGACGAGTGAGTAAAACTCTTCCTTTGCATCTTCGTCATCGTTCCTCTTGCGGGCAACACGCACTCTGATTCTCCTCGGGGGACCCCGGATTCCTTTGCTCCATATCTGCTTGTTGAGCTTTACATCGACTCTTACATCCTTTGTTCCCATGGCTTTCTCTGAGAACTTCCTAATCTCCTTTATGGCATTGGGTGCCTTCTTCTTGAAAGTGCTGTTCATTAAATCCAGGACACAGCATTTGTAAGTCAGAGACAGAAGAGGCAATTACAAATCATGACAAAGGGTACAAGTAACCCTATAAATAACTTAATGCTTTTAGTAATTAACCAAAGAGACAGAGATAAAACAAGGAGATATGCATTCAAACTTGTTACATACCGGTCTACAAAGATTATTCAGACATATAGTTCTGTAAGCAATCATGCAATGATTCTTCAGACAGTCTAAAATATATCGAACTGTTCTAGAAATTCATGTTCAAAGCTACCACTTAGGTATGTTATATAAAATAGCTGTAGCTCAATGCTTAGATGCATCCAAACAAAACCAAAAATAAGATGCAAACTCATGATTTCACCAAAAACACACAAACAAACAAAACTAAAACTTAGCATTCTAAAACCTAAGATTGGGAATGTACTACTTTACCAGCTATGGAGACGCCTGTGTAGATTGATAGTGTACTCCCTAGTAACGACCTCCTCCTTTCTACCCTTACCTTTCTCCATTATTCTCTCTCCCTCTCTCTCACTTCAGCTAAGCCTGCAATTCATTAAGCCACAGCAATCATTCCATTTCCATACGAGACCTCACATCAATTCCCATCAGCATTTTGGATAATAAACAGCACAAAAACAAAACGAGCATCAATCTCAGAAGTACCTTTTCGCGGCGTTAATGAACGGAGAAGAACAGAGAGAAGGGGGAAAAATTAAACCTTAACAAGCCCTAATTATCAAAGTTTTCGTATGGACCTCTTTTTGGCCCAATGGGCGCTTAATACCTTTTTTGCCACGTCAGCTTAATACTTTTCTACGCTCAGGTTCATTTGAGCTACGATAAACCCTTCGTTTCATCTCTTCCAAAACCCCTGAGCTACATTGCAGAACTCAGAGGCGAAGTGAAGAGGAAGAAGATAAAAGCATGCTAAGGTTTCAATGCTCTCTTCACCTTCTTCAGCCTTCTATGGCGAAGAACAACAACCACTCGAATCTTTGCTTATACAATTTAGCGCCGTTTCGGGTCACCGGCACGATTCCGGCACCGAAGATCCAGGAGATACGTTCGAACTGGTCTAGGAAGATTCGAAAGTTACGAGTAAATGGTATGGATCGAGAAATGGAAGAAGAAGTGGAAGAATTTGAAGAAGATGAAGAGGGAGAGGATGAGTTCTCGGCGAGGAAGAGAGGCGTTTACGGAGCGAAAAAAGAGGATATAAATTACGACAAAGACCCAGAGTTCGCGGATATTCTCGGAGATTGTTTAGATAACCCAGAGAAAGCTCAAAAGAAGGTAAAACGTTTATATATTTGATCAAAGGATCTTTAACAGTTTCAATTGAGAAGCTTGTTGAAGACGATGAATTGAACAAGTAAAAGTGTAAAACGTTGCTAGATGTGAAATTGAAGTTTGATCTGAAACTTAGAATAGAAGTTCATTATTGGGTCGGTTTTGATTGCTATTTTGAAATGGGTGAGTATCAATGAGAACTCTTTTATAGATGGAAGAGAGATTGAGGAAGAAGAGGAACAAAATTCTTCACACTAAGACTGGTTCAGCAACTTCGATGCAGGTTTCGTTTAACAAGTGAGTGGCCTCGTATTTTTAAAAAAGGTTATTTGTGATTCTCTTGCTTGAACATTTGATTGATCTACTAGATCAGTAGTTGTTGATACCGCTGCCTTGTTCTTCTTAAGTGATTTTGATTTTTGGTTTCGTCTAGGTTTGTTCTTCTCATTGCTATTTTGTTATGTTCTATTAACTCTCTCGGTTTTGTTGTTTTGTAAGATTTGAGTATTCCAACTCATACATGTGGTTGGAGTTTTACAATGCACCACTGGATAAAGACATAGCCTTGATCTCTGATGTAAGTCCCTCAAACTACATCCTAGCATTACTATTCTGAGAATATAGGGAAACCCCCAGCAAATCACTCGTTGCTTTGTTTTGATGGCTGTAATTTTGCAGACAATCCGTTCCTGGCATATCCTTGGACGACTTGGTGGATACAACTCCATGAATATGCAAGTATGTCTCTGCTTGAGAAACTACAAGCATTTTATATATTCAGTTTCCTTTTGTTTTATCAATATAAGCATTAAGCTGCTTTCTCTTTTGCCCATATGGTGCAGCTATCACAAGCACCATTGGATAAGAGGCCAAACTATGATGCTATCCTTGGAGCTAATGTCGAGCCCACCACATTTTATAACATCGGGGATCTTGAGGTCCAAGACAACATTGCTCGCATATGGTGGGTGATAACTCTTATAGTTCTAAAACGTTTCTCTTTAAGTCTTGTGGCTTTAGATTGGCAAACTTTTGTGGCTTTGGCAAATTGTAATTTCTAACGTGAATAATGGTTTTGACAGGCTCGACATTGGGACCTCGGAGCCGTTGATTCTCGATGTTCTGATAAACGCATTGACACAAATCAGCTCAGAGTGAGTTCAGTTCACTCTCTGTCTACAAACTAAAAATACTTTTAAGCTTGATATGGTTCAAAAGTGTGGAAGCGCTAATGTTGGATTTTTTTTTATGTCCAGTTATATCGGAATAAAGAAAGTTGTGTTTGGTGGATCTAAGTTCGAGAGCTGGAAGGAGAATATGACATCTGAGGAATCTGGTTTCAGAGTCCACAAGATTTAACATCTTACATTTATAGATAAACCCCTTTAGATTATCTGTTTCAGAAAACATGTGTTTTCAGATTACATGATCTATAGCTTGAAGTATAATTAAATTAGGAACACATTATTATGATCAGTTAGTGCTAATACCTACATGACTACATGCCATTAAAAGTCAGAAGCCAATCACAGAATTTTACTTTATAAAGCCAATGATAGTAGTTCAGACTTCGTTTAAACATAATCATATTAGGAACACTTTTAAACTTCATTTAGTCAAACAAAAGATGACACGGAATGGTGGTTTAAGCAAAACTCTCAACTGTTCAAGAAAAATCTTAACCTACAAGCTACTGTTTGAAACTCCAAATGGCTCACAAGAAGCTTTTTAGAGGTAAAATATTAATTCAGTGGTGAATTCTTCAAGCTTGTCTGTTTCTCCTCTTGGGACCAGACTTGGCGACTCTAAGACCTTTGCTGATAGCGCTGAGCCTAGCAAGTGCTGCCTTCTTCAAATCAGGCCTGTAGTAGTTGTCCACCACCTGAATAGAGTAGACAATAAATCGATTAGCACACCAAAAAAAGAAACAGAAACGATTCGGAATAGAGCACAGAAGAAAGATTTATCTCAGAAGCCAAGCGTAACAAATATATTTCATTGAAGAAATACCCCACAAAGGAGTATTCTTCTTATGTGTTAGCTTTCTCATCACTGATCAAATTTGTTACAAGGCAGACAAAAACACTAGATCGAAAACAATAACTAAGAAGTTTTAACTCAGAAGCCAAGCGTAACAAATGTATTTCATAGAAGAAATACCCCACAAAGGAGCACCTCTTCTTACGTGTTAGCTTTCTCATCACAGATAAAATGTGTCAAAAAAAGAGAGACAAAAGCACTAGATTGAAAACCATAGCTAAGAAGTTTTAACTCAGAAGCCAAGCGTAACAAATGTATTTCATAGAAGAAATACCCCACAAAGGAGCACCTCTTCTTACGTGTTAGCTTTCTCATCACAGATAAAATGTGTCTAAAAAAGAGAGACAAAAGCACTAGATTGAAAACCATAGCTAAGAAGTTTTATCTCAGAAGCCAAGCGTAACAAATGTATTTCATTGAAGAAATACCCCACAAAGGAGTACTTCTTCTTACGTGTTAGCTTTCTCATCACAGCTCATAAAACCAAACTATTATCAATCCTAAGTGTCAATCAATTCATCAAAGCACTTATCAGTTTAGATTTCCAAACACCCCTATATGTATAAGCTAATGAGCACAAATCACAGTAAAAAGTTTATCATGCTTTGGATTTAACCTATTTGAAACAAAAACAAACAACATTCATCTTAAGAAAATGAGTAATACCTGGTTAACAACAGCTTTGGTCATCCTCGGGAACTCCTTCTTGAGGACAGACTTGTTAACAGAGAGCTTAGGCTTGTTTTGTCTCTTTGTCTTGGTGGTTCCAAGTACCACACCTTGGTCCTTATCAGCTGCCTGAATGGTCACTGTCTTCTTGTTTGCCAAACCTGTAATCATATAAAAAAGACTCCAAATTTAAATTAACATTTACAGATGCTAATACAAATCCAATCACCTAACAGCAAGTAACCAGCAAATGTTCAACCAAAAGATACAAACTTCACAAAATTTTAGAGATTTCAATTTCAACTTAACAAACTCATCCAATTCGAGAATGTGTTGATTTTCCCAATTACAATTCGAGAGACATAAAAGGGTATTGACTTGTGTTCATATAATCAACATTTTATCTCACAGATTCAGAAAATTAAAACTTGAGATAAATCTAGAGTGAACAAGAGTTGTACAATACCAGAGTGCTTGTAAGAGTTGTGGTTGACGAGGTTGTTGCTCTCTTTGCTGAATTGAACCTTAGCGTTACCTCTACCGAACTGCTTCACCAAGAAACAGTTGTTTCTCTTTACGATCTCCCAGATCAGCTGTCCTGGAACTGTTGCCATTTCGAGCCCCTTCACTGATTTTTCAAAAAGAAAGTATTTATTAACATATATGAAACGATCAATCAAGGGCTAGACAGAATGAAGAGCATAAACCGACCAAATGATTAGCAAAGGGATGATTCAAGCTCACCTTGATATTAGGAGACCTCTAGATGACGGCGGAATAGAAAAGAGAACGAGACTCGTGCCGGAGTTAAGTGATGACGATGAGTTAATATATACACTCTCTGCAAAACCCTAGTATAGTTCTGGGAGACAATTTATTAAGTCAAATAAAATTAAACGAGCCGTTAAATCAAATGGGCGTTTGGTCTAGTGGTATGATTCTCGCTTTGGGTGCGAGAGGTCCCGAGTTCGATTCTCGGAACGCCCCTTTTCAATATATATATATTTTTGTGCCACGAGACTTCTTTTCTTCACCTTTGCTCTTTAGTGGTATTTCCAATCAACTTTGCATCCGTTATACTTAAAACTAAAATGGATAAAAGAAAACTATCAACAAACACAATTTTCACATCAGAGGAGCAATCCAAATCCTGTTTTATACGTTGAAGCTATAGATCTTACATGGTGACTAACTCTATATTTGTATACAAACTCTATATAGAAGCTTTGGCACAACATACGGAAAACTTCCACACATCAAATCAATTTCTTTGTTACCATCATCATCATCATCACAAGTATATACACAAGTTTCAGATTTGAATCTATTAGATCTTAGGCGCTATCAGAGAGCCACATATCTTCACCTCCTTCAGCCCATATTCCCCATTTCCATCTCACTCTTGGGTTACTCATCATGCACGCCGAGATCAGAGTGGTTCTTACTCTAGGGTCTTTGTCCTGGTGAATCATCAGTCTCATTTCTGTCAAGCCTCTGTAGTTTTTAAGCATAGACTTGATGAAAGAAACTGTCTGATGAACGTCAGTATGATTTGACGACTGAACACGTGCTGTTATTAGTTTCAAGCTATCGGTTCCTTTCATATGTACTAGACCTTCGCTTTGGAAATGGGTTTCAATATCTGACCAAGTCCTGGGACTCAAACTAAGAGAAACGATGCCAGGGAATGCTTTGAGGAGTGTTCCCAGTCCAAGTTTTTGCCTTTCAGATTGTTCTAGAGACTTGACTAAATCCACTGCAAGCATTCTAATCTTGTTGCCAAAATGGGTGTTTCTGATTAGCCTGTATATGTCAGGAGATTTGAGCTCTAAAGAATTCAGATCTTGAAACTCCCCGAAACTAACACTTTCGGCATCCTCTACAGAAAAATGGAATTTCACCAACTTGGGTGTTTGGAGGAGAAGAGATTTGGGTTTGTTGCATTTCAGCTTGAGTTCAAGGAGGTTTGGGGCCACTATAGCCAAGGAAAGTGGAGCATTTGACACAGTCCAATGACAACTCTTTAGGTGGACAAAATGTATTCTAGGTTCCTTCAATCCTCCAACGCCAATCAAATTTAGCACTTGAAGAAAAGGGAAACAATCATTGACCTTCTCTAGATTCTCATCATCGAGTCTGATGAACTCAAGTGTCAAATGTCTGAGATTAGGCATCTGTGTCAGGCCAACAACTGAGAGCCAAGCATTCCTCACCTCTAGTTTGACTAACTTACTACCTGCAAGATAGAAATAGACTTAATCTAGTTACTATTAACAATCCCAAATTGATTTCCTGTAACTACTTCAGATAGATGGAAATTTTCCTGAAAAGTTGAAGCACAAATGATAACATTCATCACAACTGCATTTACTCATTCCTAAAACAAACCAAGGAATGCTCAATTCCCTCATTTAAGCATTAATCATCATCATCATCTTTGCCTAAGAATCTAAAGATTTTTTCGAATCAAAACTTATTGCAAACGAATCCGAAACTACTGGAAATGATGATGCAGAATCAAAACTTACAGGTTGAAGAAATGAGGGCCAAAATATCTGACTTTCTCCAGCACGACTGAATCCAGAAATCAGAAATTGACAACATTTCCAGGTCTTCACGAACCCTAGACAACCACTCCTCCACGAACTCTACATCGGTCAGATACAAATCTTTGGAGTCATCGTCATTCAAGTCGTCAAACGACATTACGCTGAGCGCCTTATCGACCCCGATTGAGATTGAGCGAATGTTACAAGCATCCTCGATCAGGCTCTTAAAGATCGTCTTGAACGGTGTGACGGCCATTGACCGTGATTTTAAGTACCGGGACAAGGTGCAGATGAGATTCACGGTGCGAATTTCACGCCAATGCGAGTTTAATTTCTTGGAAGCGACTCGACATCGAGCTACGGATTCGGAATCGTTGAGTCGATTCAGAATATTCACCAAGAGCTCTGGAGGTAACTCGTCCATGCTGTTCATTTGGGAATTGAATAAGGAAGAGGAAGGACTGAAGGAGAGTTATTGAAATTTCAAGGTATGTACGTGTGGTTTCAGCCCACACGTGTTAAGTTTGAAAGACTAAATTACCCTTATGAATTCTGGAAATTAACAACCACGTTGATGAGCTCGTAAACCCTTGTTGATGAGTTGTTCTTGAAAATTTGGGGTTTTTAGATTTCTCCGTCGGATTTTTTCAGAAATGGGGAGGAGGATTTTGAATGATGCGTTGAGGACGATTGTTAATGCCGAGAGACGAGGAAAAGCTTCGGTGGAGCTCAAACCAATCTCCACCGTCATGTCTTCGTTCTTGAGAATCATGAAGGACAAAGGTGAAATTTTCTCCCTTTTTTTTTTTTTTGAATGATACATCCGTTTTCATTACATCCGTTTACTGATGACATTGTGGTGTGAAGAATCTAGTTCTGTGGTTTAGATTATTTTTATTAGCTCCAAATTAGTATACTACAACATTATTGAAACTTGATAGAAAATTTAAGGTTTTGTGCTTCCAAGTTTATGTTTTTGCTTCTTTGAAGTATTCCACTCTTATTTGATCTTCATTTGCTACGGTGAACTAAATTGGATGATGCTATCAGTGGTCTGAGTTGCTTTGATTTGGCTTATGTATATACGTTATCTTATTCTGGTAATTCATATTCAGGTTGGTAAGATATTCTTTTGATAGATAAATTGTTTATGGGTTACGTTTCTGGTTAGCAATTCCATATGGTTATAGTGTAAGTAGCTTTACATGTTTGAGAGTGTTTGTTGGAATTTGCTTTTTCTAAGTGTGCTTACTTTTCCAAATGTTGATGTTAATGTAGGTTATATCAAGAACTTTCAAGTCTATGATCCACATAGAGTTGGGAGAATAACAGTTGATCTGCAAGGGAGGGTTCATGACTGCAAAGCTCTTACTTTTAGACAAGACGTCAGGGCAAAAGAGATTGAGAAATACACAGAACGCACACTTCCAACACGTCAGGTTTGACTTCGGCGAGTTTATCTTCTCTTTGCTTATCCAAGTATGCATCTAACTTTAAGCAATTGACAACCTTGATGATTTGTTCCATATAGTGGGGTTATGTTGTAATCACAACTCCGGATGGGATATTGGACCATGAAGAAGCAATTAAACGGAATGTGGGTGGTCAGGTTCTTGGCTTCTTTTATTGAATAGCTTAATCTAGCACATGGCACGAAGCTCCAGTGTCAAACAATCCGAAATTAAGTTTAAAAGTTCGATCCTTAGAACATCTTATTCTTGTGGCTTTTTGCTTTGATGCCTTGCATTGTCTTTGGACAAATCGGCAAATTAGAGAGAACACATTTGTTGTTCAATTTAAAGATCTGGTTATGACAGCATTTTCTTTAGTTTATGTTTAGACGAGAAATTTGTTGTTCCACCGTTAAGCTATCAGGATAATCTTATATACAGTCAGGGTTAACAGCTCTATTATAATCAATGTACCATATCTGCCTTTTCGTCCCACCAAAATGAAGAGAAAAAACACCAATCAAGATTTTATCCTCATTCATATATATGACACCAAAAGGACAATAATCTGATTGTATACATGACAAGGAAGCCAAACATGTTATACTAAACAGATTAAGTACATCACGGCAAAAAGTTGTCCTCAGGAAACGGAAATCAAGTTCAATCTACAAGCAAACAATCAAAGAAAAGAATGCGAGCTAATATAAATTTATATCACAATGAATATATCAACAGACGGGAAGGATGAGCACAAATTCAGCGACGAAGAGCCCCGAGCTTGGAAAATATATCGTCGTAATCTGGGAGCTTGGGATGAACATGTCTAGCTTTCTCCTTCACCGCAGTTTCTGGGTCAGGTAATGGCACAGTTTTGGGAAGAGAGCTTGAAGAAGAATCTGACCCTTCTTGCTTAGCCAGTGACTTAGCGTCTGGAGTTGGCTTTGGAGGAGATTCTCTATAGTGAGAGACTTTTTCAGTTTTTGGAAGAGAGCTTGAAGAAGTAGTTGATCCTTGTTGCTTAGCCGCTGGCTTGGCCTTTGGAACTAGCTTTGGAGGAGATTCTTGATCGTGAGAAGCTTTGTCGGTTTTTTGAAGAAAGCTTAAAGAAGAAGTTGAACCTTGTTGCTTAGACAGTGGTTTGGCCTCAGAACCTAGCTTTGGAGGAGATTCTTGATCATGAGAAACTTTCTCAGTTTTTGGAAGAAAGCTTAAAGAGGAAGCTGATCCTTGTTGCTTAGTCACTGACTTGGCCTCAGGACTTCGCTTTGGTGGAGATTCTTGATCATGAGAGACTTTGTCAGTTCTCGCAGTAACCAGGGATTGTCTTCTCTCTTGGCCCTTTGTTCTTCGTGAGATGGAAATATAAGGTTTGGTTTGATTGTGTGCAGTATCTATATGGACTTCTTTTTCATCTTCATCGTCACTGGACATTGAGTGAAAATATGAGGCAGAAGCAGAGGCAGGGGTAGTCTTGTGGGTCCTCCTCTCTTGACTTCTGGTAGAAGCTCGAGCCGGGATTTTTTCCTCCGAGTCCTCATGGCTGACACCCGAATGTAGATGTGACGGCCGAGTTCTTGACTCAGTTCTTTTATCTTGATATCTGACAGAAACTCTCTTTGGAAGTTCCATATCTGATTCATCATCACTAGAAGATGAATCTGGAGGTATAGAGCTTGGTATTTTGTCTGTGTTGCTTGCTTTCTGAGTGTAAAGTCCATTCCTGAGACTGCTAGAAGAAGACGTCTGCAAAGAAGAATACCTCGATGGATCAACCTCTGTTGACAGATGCTCTTTTATAGATTTGGACGACGTCTTGTCTCTTGGCGGACTCATTCCATAAGATGGGAGAGTCGTTTCATTGTGTCTGATGGGAGTCTCTGCTAGAGGTCCAAACTTCAGACCTGTAGGAGTCTCTGAGTCGGATTCTTCCTGTGTCTTGGAATCATCTCCTTGGTCTTCTGTGTCTGATGGGAAAAAGTAACGTCCTAAATCATCAGGAACTTCAGACATGTGGGACTTCTGAGATGTCAACTTCGGATTTCCTTCTACACGTCCAGAAAGTCTTCCTAGATTGTCTTCTTCACTTTCAGAATCTCGGTCATAATCATCAAACTTTGCAGACGGCTCAGGCTCATGCAGAGAAGCTGGAGGACTTGTAGGACCATCATCAAATATCGGAGTACTTGGCTTCTCCTTTTCAAAAACCTGTGAGGTTGAGGTTGAGCTGGGTTGTCCCAGAGACTTGTGTCCTTCGAAGCTACATGAATTTTTCTCTGTTGACATATGATCAGGTGTTTTGCTGCTGCTGCCAAGCAATGGAAATCCTAAACCGTGCTCTGGTTCATTGTGATAAGCATCTTCTGTGTCAAATTGAGGTTTATCAAAAAACGAGCTATAGGCATCAAAAGCTGGAGCATCATCAAAAGCTGGAGCAACAACAACATCAGGACCGTGATCGTGGCTCTCTGTATCTTTAACCGTGCTCTGAAATCGGTTTTCTTCCAGGATACTCATTGACTCGATATGGTCCAAGGCAGTGACATCATTTTCATCAGAACAATTGCTCGACTGTGAATGCGATGAAGCCCGGCTTGACTGTTTCTTGAGTAGAACATCTTCGGAACTGCTTAAGTTTATATCGTCCATACTTGGCTGCTTCTTTTGTCTACCTACTTTAGCAAAGGAATCATTCGGCCTTATCTCCAATGAGCTCTCCCGAGAATGACCTCTCCTCCATGAAGCATTTTCTGATAGCTCATCAATAGTCTTCTTAGAAGACTCTGCCCTAGAAGTAGAATGATCTTCTTGCCTGTTACTGCTTCTTAACATTTCTTCTTTAGCAAAACCTCCGCTTTGCAAATTTGAACTACTACTGCGACTATGTGGGGGATTGTTTCTCAAATTTTCATAAGAGGATGAGGTCCGTGACTCTGTTGCATTCTGCATCGTCGTCATCATCCTTTCTTTACTTGATAGCTCAGCAGCTGCCCGTGCAGCAAAACTTGCTCTTTCCGCAGATTCAGCAGCTGCACGTGCAGCACTCGTTGCATCAACAAAATCCATTTCCCATGCAGATGAATCCCCATGACCTGGATTGTGATGTCTGTTTTCTCTACCGTCAGTTCTATCTCCTGTATAATAAATGACGATTTGTTTTTATCTTAACTCTTCAACACAAACAAAGAACAACCAAAAAAAACAGAAGGAGCATCAAACAGAACATTTTTTAAATGAAAAACTAACCAGAAGGTCTTGGATCTTGATGATAGTGATCAGCTGTCTTCCCGATGTTGAAATCAGTAGATGTAGTGCGGCTTGAAGATCTTCCATCAATCGCATGTAAATTCTGCGACATATTGACATTAGCTGGAGCTTGGAAGTCTGGGGGTTGATTGTTTGGGATTCTTGAAGAATCCGACTTTATTCCAATTGCTGACTGAGAGGAACTTGCTCCACTCTGCTCGAAGAAATTATAAAATACTACTGAGGAAACAGATACTAGACAAAGAAACCGTTGAAATTAACTGAGGTTATGGTGATCAAAAACATTGAACTGAAAATGTATTACTAACCAACAATACGGTTTCCTTTGGATCCGATTCAACCAAAGATTCAGCTTCCCAAGTCACATTATGCTGCGTAGCAATCTCCGTCAAAATTTTGATCTTAGTTGGACCATCAGGAGCTTTAACAGACAATTTATCCACCAACTAAGCATAAAGAGAGAGTCTCATAAGCAATCATAGCTTTCTTCTACAAACAGCAGAGTAAAAGAAGAGAAGACAGGCAACAACTTACCAGGCGACCCACACCAGAATCAGGTTGCAACCCAATAGCAGCTGAAACGAAATCTTTTCCATACTTTGCAGAGAAATGCTTAACAATATCTGAGAGTTCTGCAACATCTGTTAACCTTTGGGAAGCGTATAAGACACTCGCCACAGCTTCCTTAAGATCAATAGGGCAAGTCCTGAAGTAAGATCACAAACAATGAACAACACAATAAAACAAAAACAAACAAGTGTGTATAAGATTCTTCAAAGAAACTTCTGCCTGAGTTTTTTTTCTTTTTAACTTACTTTTGTGACTCAATCACACCTAAACGAGCAACAAGAAGTTCACAATATATACCAACGAGTTCATAAGCAGCCACTGTCTTCTCTTCTCTCACCACATGCTCCACCTAAGGAAGCATTAGCATTACACAGTCCATGAGTAAAACACAGATTCATTTGAATGCAAATTCAAAATCACAGATTTAATACAAACAAAAGAAAATTTGATTGCTTGCTTACCCGAATTTTAGCTGTCTGGGTTTGTCCGGACTCGAGCAATTGAGCTAATTCCCTCCTCAATTGTTTAATCTGTGTATCCTTTTTGTTCTTCAGTATTTTCAGGCGTGAAGCCGCCATTTGTAAAGCAATTTTGCTTCATTACAAAAACAAAAACAAAAACAAAAATCAGGAAACATTAAAAATGAAAAATTGCAATCACCCAATTGTATCAATGTTCAGGTAATGTGAACAAACTCGTCAGAAAGGTGACAAACGGAAATTACCATTTCGCAGGCTTGAAACTCCGATGAAGCACCTTCTTCATGGAGCAAAAAACTTGATCAGAGAAACGAAAAAAAACAAGCCTTTCAGGTCAGGGAGTCTCCGAGTACAAACAATTGAAACGAAAAATCAAGGCTTTTAGGGTTTTTCTTGAAGAAGATCAGATGAATTTTTTGTGATCTGAGGAAATGGACCACCTTCACATGACCCGAAGAAAAGTATCAATCTTGGAGAGGAAGATGAAAAAAAATTGACTTTTTGGGAAACTTATAAATAGTGTTGAAGATTTGATTACGCGTCAAAATGACAATCATCATGTAAGAAACACAGAAAAACGAGTAATAACTAAAATGACATGTTTCACAAAAATCATTTTGGAATGTATTTCGGATTTTGTAAAGGTATTCAAATACAATTAGATTTTTCAACTTTGAATTTTTTCGTATGCCCAATGGCTAACATAACTTTATAGACATAAATGGTAATTTTTTATATACGTTAAAATATGTATTTCAACTTTTTAGAAGAGATATCTAAATTGTAGTTTATCAGATCTTTATATATTAAATTTCATTAATATCCAATATCTTCAAAAAATGTTAATTAAGCTAATAAAGTGAAAAAGGTTAAAAAAAACAAAGCAAAAGTATACTGTATTATGGTATCAGTAGATCACGATTTATTAATTGTTGTATATAAATATCTAAGAGTTAGTTGGTCACATGTTTCTCATCCATGTTTTTATTTATATTTAAGACACCGACAAAAGATATTTAGAATACCATAGAACTACATTTCGAAACATAGCTAGCACATCTTTTGTAGTAAATTAGGTTTTATTTTCAACAAAAAACAACCCGCCATGGAAACTCTATACAATTGAATTGACAGTTTGGTCTATTTTATTCAATTTTAGTACGTTAGTTTGCCTATATCGCGTAAGTATGGAAAAGTTCACTTAGGCACACGCACACGCACACGCCCAAGCAATGAGAAGCATGACGCATTGATCACAAAACAAAGCAT
Source organism: Crucihimalaya himalaica (assembly GCA_004349715.1). Classification (NCBI taxonomy): domain Eukaryota; kingdom Viridiplantae; phylum Streptophyta; class Magnoliopsida; order Brassicales; family Brassicaceae; genus Crucihimalaya; species Crucihimalaya himalaica. The sequence continues at coordinate 3,624,923 of SMJT01000006.1, read as the reverse complement.
GTTTACTATTTATAAGTAACATTTTTACCGAAACGAAAACAACAGAAATTAATAAACCAAAAAATGAGTAAAGAACTCAGTTAATTAGAAATTATTGTCAATCATATATGAATCAGGCCATAAAACACAAATAATGTACATAGAGCATAAATTGATCAAACCTCTTTTAATCAATTTTGGTTAGTCCTACTTCTCCGTTACCTCTTTCACTGGCTCTGTGGCTCACGATCCAGCTCGGCGGCTAAGCACTGTTTCAGCTCCCCCACGATCTGGTTCATTGTTGGTCTATCGTATCCTCTGTCTCTGACGCAAGACATTGCGACCTCCACAAACTTCCAGGCTGAGTCCTCCGAGAAGTCGCCGTGAAGCAGAGGATCCACGACGCCGTCTAGTTCTCTGGCCTCGAAGAACGGCCAAACGTAGTGAACAACGCTGATATTGTCTCCTTCTTCGGTTTTGATGATGGCTCGCTGGCCGGTGATGAGTTCAAGAAGGACGACCCCAAAACTGTACACGTCGCTCTTCTCGTTCAGCGCAAAAGTTCTGTAGTATCTGTCACCACACGTCTGATTTGTTTAGTTTATTAGATATCATATGAGTCCCAATCTTATTTAACTTGGTCATTACTCTTGCCAAACTGAGAAAAAGGTTTGAATTGAATTGGTCAACCCTAGTCTCACTAAACCGCTGGTTTATGATGCTACCAGCCAGATCATGTAATCTGTATTGAGTGTGTATAGGAACTTACTCAGGATCAACGTAGCCGGGAGTGCCCATGACGGAAGTCACGACATGACTGAGATCGTCCTCAGGGAAGACCTTAGAAAGGCCGAAATCAGCAATCTTGGCTTCCAAGTTATCGTTTAATAGAATGTTCGCTGTTTTAACGTCTCTGTGTACTATTGGTGGCCTGCACCCATCGTGCAAATACTCCAAACCTGCCAAAGGGGAATAAAACCAGGTTTGATTTCTTGGTTAAGCCCTGAGAAATCAAGGATGTTAAAAGCGGGACCAACCTTGTGCTGAGTCTATGGCTATATGGAGTCTCTTTTCCCAGCTAAGATCCTCTGCATTTTCACCTACAAATCCGTAAATGTAACACTCGTGAGCTCATTGGAAGCAACAATTGGTAACAGAGAGACAGAGAGAGATGAAAATAACTTGACAGATAATCTTGCAAGTTGCCGTTGGCCATGTACTCGTAGATGAGAGCCATACTGCGATCATCATCGCAATATCCAACAAACGAAGCTAAGTTCCGATGATGGACTGTCAAAAGAAGCTCTGCCTGCAAACGTTATACACTTAAGCAACCATAAAACAACATTTTCCAAAATATCTGATCATGTTTTTGGTGTTCTTTTAGATTACCTCGACTTGGAATTGGTTAGAAACCCGGGATGATGATGATGATCCTTTAGGTTTTCCCACTGAAGAATCGTTGATCATCTTTATAGCAATTTTAGTCCCATCTTCAAGGGAACCGAGGTACACAACACCAAACCCTCCTTTACCAATTACTTTATTGAAGTTGTTTGTAATGCTAGAGACCTCATTATATGTGAACCTTCTCTTCCCTGAAGGCAGGAGTGGTCCTGAAGAGGCACCTGAAATTAAAACATTTGTTTTCCTCAGCAAAAATCTGACTTCAAATTTATTAACCGTGAAGTAAAAATTCTAACCTTACCTTTTTTTCTTAGTATGATCCATATGATAACCAAGACGACAATGAGAACGATTACTGATGTAGCTACAGCTATTGGCACGACCATGTTGTTTTTCTTCTTGTCTTGACATGAAGGTGAGTTGCAAAGGTTTTGGTCATCCACACTGAAAACAGATAGAGGAAAGCTACAAGATTCATAGAGAATGCTTGTTGTAGTTTAATAACATTTCTGTAAAATGCTAGAAATGTTACCTGAGCGCAAGTAGACCAGCCTTTAGTTTTTTGATAAGAGAGTTTGGGATATACCCAGTAAAATTATTTCCTTTCAAATTCCTTGAAACACAAGTAAATGTGTCAAGATTCATATTCATTATTAAAAGTAGACCAAGACTATATATATAATAGTTGTGCTCACTTACAAGAGTTTCAAATGTTTTAGATCACCCAAAAACTCAGGCACGTTTTGTTGTAGGCCGTTGTTCGATAAATCCCTGGGGGAAACAATGCATATCTCTCTTATAGTTAATGTGAATAAAGTGGTTGAAAGTGTCAATATGTTTGTATACTTACAATGACTCAAGAAAGGAGAGATTTCTAAATGCCAAGGCTATTGGTCCTTGTAATCCGCTTGAGCTAAGATTTAGGGAGTTGATTTGATGATTATAATTGTTGTAGCTGCATCCAATACCTTCCCAAGGGAATAGTCTTGGGGAGCAAGGATCACCACTCCATACCTTATTCACTAATTTATACGTTTCTTTGATGCTTTCTATGGCATGAACTGCATTAGCAAGATAAAAAGTGAAAACTGTGAGTTTTAGAAGAAATCTTACAGATTCTAAGTAGAGATGGAAACATACCATCATCAGTTATTGTGTAAAATTCATCTGGAGATTGTGCGGTGAAGATCTCGATAGCATTGAGGATTGGTGGAAGCGTTGAATCTGCGGTCTTCTGAATAGAAATCCAGTGATCTTTACCAGTGAAAGCTCTTGGATTAGAAAACGTCATTGAATACTTTGAAGAAGGAACGAAAGAAGTTTCGGAAACAGGGGAACCATTCCACAAAATCTTGATCTTTCTAGTCTCATTCTTCTCTAGCGTTTCGAGTTCCGCGAAGTAAAGATATGCGTAGAACCGAGCATTTGGATCGTCTGATGTCCAGAACAATTCCAACGGATCATCATCGCTTTTAGGCGAAGCAGCAGTCTTGATAACTTCATCAGGTGGCCAATAACCGTTCTGAAAAACATCGATATAGGCCGATGTTATAATCGAGTTCCAAGAGATATTTGAGGAGTATGGAGACCAAATACGATCAAATCTATCGTCGTGGTACCGTCCTGTTCCGTTTAAATATCCAATGTCCCATCTTTGATAAAGAACCAATGAGACATTTCTTCCAAATTCAGTACCGTAGATTGAGCTGTTAACTGGCCGGAGCTCCAAGCCTGAAATAAAAGGAGTTCCTTTACCTTTGTTCACAAGGCAAACATATATTGTCTCTGACTCTGCAAAGCTTAAAATCTCTTTGTTTACTTGATCAGAAGCATTCTTGAATCTCACTGTCGACCAGAAATTCACGTTTACATAGATATCAAACTCAGGCAAAGCTGTTTTACCATCGTAGTTTCCATACATAAAGGAAGCTCTGATGAGATAAAGACGATCTTTTCCTTGAAAAGTTTTAATGGTGTAACAGTTTCTATTTCCTTGTGGGAAAGCTCTTACTTCAGCAAGAGTTGACGGCAAAACCGGGTTTTTCGGATAGCCGTATTCTTCAGAGACATTGAAGTTTACACCAGTAGCTATGAAAGCATCATCGGATACGTAACTGATTTTAGTAATTGGGTCTCCGTAGCGATCGTAAGGAGTTATGCCACAATCGATGCTGATGTAACCTGGTTCAGAAGAGAAGAAAAGGAGATTACTTACAACACAAGCTAAAGTGTATATGACGTTTGAGAACGTGTAAAGCCAACTTCTGCCTACCTTCATTTCTCTATATTGACAAAAATGTAGATCGCAAGTCACAACTTTCAAGCACCTTATCGATCAATTTCTAGTTTTAAAACATAGAGAAGAGAGAATTGTATGATTACTTGCAAAACAAGACATTGTATGAGGTTTTGACTAAAATTCCAAGACAGGTTTACTCGATCCTATATTTGAGTTATTTACATTAAAAAAAAAAAGATTTCAATTGAACATCGTTCAATTTCAAATGAAGACAGAGAGGAGAAAAGTAAACCTGATTGGGCTTGGCCGTGAACTACAACGGTGATGGCTAGGGCACAAAAGATTCCGAAAAAGAGAGAGTGATTATGATTAGCCCTCATCTTCTTCTTGTTTTTTTTTTTTTTTCTCTTTTCCGAAGTTCTTCAGCTTACCATCATCCGGGGGGAAAAAACAAGACTACGTGCGATTAAGATAACATAAACACCAAAAGTACAAAGTCTAGTCTTGATGCTGTTAGCCAGGTTGTTGTAGACTTTTCTTTCATCATTGGCTCAGTAATTATATAACTCCCACTAAGACAACCTGGATTCATTAGATGGAGTTACCACTGACCCACATATTAATTCCTCTCTAAAGTTCTGTTTCTAATAATTAAAATGCATCTAATTTATAGATAAACATGGTGAATGTTCTAAAAAGGGGTGTGGGGGACAAGGTCAAGTTTTGACTCCAATGAAGTTATTGGTGATGTGACTAACATCCAAATTAATATATAAAATACATAGACTAATTCATTGATTTTGATCTGTGACAGAATTCGAACTCCTTTTTTTTTTTTTTTTTTTATGACTTGTTCAATAAAAACGAAGTTACAGACTTAAGAAAGTTGAGATAGAGAGAGCTATAAGTCAGTTTAGAAGATGATCAAGAAGTAGAAGGGATCATATTTAAAGAAGCATAGACTTTGGAGCCTTGTTTTGTTTGAATGCCTTGATTTGTACCAAGGCCATCCTTTGCGTCCACTTTACTCCGAGCAAGATCCACTTCCACGACAGGCGCGCTTCCCAGCATCGGAGGTTTAATTATATTACCTGCGCAGAGATTATTCACATCGATCATATCATAAGAACACAGTAAGTGTTCTAATCAGAAATGTCACAATGTAACAGAGTCATGTGGGTTCATCACTAGGACTAACTTATATTCTCATAGTGTTTATAGTGGCAAATGGTTCAAAGTCATAAATCACAGGTTCAATATGAATAAATCAGAGCTTAATTAGTTACCTATTTTACTGAAGAATATGCCGTAATCCATTCCATTGTACACTGTTGGTATCACTGTCGAATAAGGGCATTGCTTGGAGAATCCAATCTTTTGGCCGTTAGATTGTTTGATCGATCTGCTTAGCTTGTTTACACAACGTTTGAACTGCTTGTGACATTTAACGTAAGTCATACCTGAAAAAATCCATAATTGAAAAGTTTTTTTACAACTAAAGATTATCAAATACTCAAATAAAATCAAGAATGGTTTTTCTAATCTTAATTGGTTAACCTTTTAGATCAACACACTTGTCATGTGTCATACAACAAGCATCAAGATCATCACAAGGTGACTCTCCGGGACAACCAAAGTAACCTATCCCACTATACTTCCCATAGCGAACGCTTAGACCTGAAACAGAGATGGGGTTAAAACAGATAATGCACTAACTAACTTTGTTGTTCTCCAAATTTAAAGAAATGCAGACAAATCTTACTGTTGCAGTTCTGTGCAATGCACGTTTTGCTGCACTTCTCCTATCATTTTGATTCAACACATCAAGAAAAAATATCATCGTCTGGAATTGGAAGTACCACAAGGCACAAACAAGAACAAAGAACAGTAAGTATATTTTATTATAAACCTGGCTGTGAACAACGGCGAGGAGGAGGAAGGCGGTTAAGCTGAAAGCAACACGTGTCAAAGCACCGCCGCGAGTCATCTCTCCGGTTAATGTTTCTGGGTTTTGGCTTCTGTTCTTTCAAATTCTGTCCCAAACTATTTTTGGGTCTCTTTGTAATGGAAGATCATATCATTGGTGCTCCTGCTTTCTCGTCCCTCCTCTCTCTCTATCTCTATTTTATGTACGACTAAAAAAAGTGAAGCAGTTTACTTATTATGGACGTTAAAAACAGAGAATCATCGTTGGAGCAGAACAGCTCATGATTCTTTTAATGCAATTTATCAGATGTTACACATATATAGATTGCAAATAAGTATCATTCGATTATCATTGCTGATTTTGACAACACTAATTCAAATATCTTGCACATTAATATAGAATGCATAGAACATGTAAAACATAAATAAGTATGGAAACAAGAAACCAAAAAAAAAGTAGAAGATCACTATCGATGAAACGGTTGGAATAAAACAATGAAACATATCATAACGCAAGTATTCATCACAAAATATAATGAAACAACGAATTTATGTTGATTTCTCATATATATAAAAAAACCATAGTTACATTTTTTGTTTCTACATTTTATTTCCTATATAGTTTTTGTTAGAAATCTCACATCTATAGTAAAATAGAAACTAAAGTAATATGTAGATTCATGGACAACCAATCCATTCGCTGCTATTTGGTTTTGACCTGAAAATTATCACTTTCCCATTAAAAAAACGAAGTTAAAGAATTTACAAAGTTGAGACTTGAGAGAGCTAGTGTTATGAGTCACCTTATAAGCTGATGATCAAGAAGGAGAAAGGTTTATCGAAACAGAGACTTTGGAACCTTCTTTTGTTTGAAGGCCTTGATTTGTTCCAAGGCCATCCTTTGTGTTCGCTTTACACCGAGCGAGATCTACCTCCACGACAGGCTCAACCCTTGCTGGCGCCTTAGGTTTAATGATATTACCTGCGCGAAATTATTCGCATCTTATCGGATTTTTACTAAGCGATTTGCAGTTTCACATTAGAAGACAGTATAGTAAGTGTTATAATCATAAATGTCACAAACAATGTAACATAAGTCATATGGTTTGAACACTACTAGCTTATAGTTTACAAGTGATTCTCATAGTGTTTATAGTGACAAAAGGTTCAATGTCATAAATCACAGGTTCAATATGAATAAATCAGAGCTTAAGTAATTACATATTTTACTGAAGAAAATGCCGTAATCCATTCCTTTGTACACAGTTGGTATCACTGTCGAATAAGGACATTGCTCGGAGAATCCAACCTTTTGGTTGTTAGATTGTTGGATTGATACTTTTAGCTCGCTTACGCAACGCTGGAACTGCTTGTGGCAGTTAACATAAGTCATGCCTGCAAAAAGCCAGATATGTAGTAAAAAGATGATAATTTCACTTCTATGTCCCTCTCTGTATAGAAGGCTAAATGGTATATCATTACTCTCCTAGTCTCCTCCATCACTAATTTAGATTATCCGGATTCCGGATGATTAATACGACAAAATTCAATCCGGTTTTACACTAAAGAATGGTTTTCCTTAAATAATCTTGATTGGTTTACCTTTTATACCAACACAATTGTCATGGTTCATACAACAAGTATCAAGATCATCACAAGGTGGCTCTCCAGGACATCCAAAGTAACCTATCCCACAATACCTCCCATAGCGAACGCTTAGACCTGGAACGGAGATGGACCGAGAAAGATAAGCTGGTTTTGCATAAGAAATGCTCTTATCTATTCAAAGGATATGCATAAGAAAAACAATAATCTCACGGTTGCAGTTCTGTGTAATGCAGGTTTTGCTGCACTTCTCCTGTCATTTTGATTTAGCCAATCAGAAATAGCTAACAACAAGATAATATCATCGTCTTGAAATTACCATCACGCACCAACCTGGCTGTGAACGACTGCAAGGAGGAGGAAGGCGGTTAAGCTTAAACCGACACGTGTCAAAGCACCACCGTGAATCATCTTTCTATCTCTCGCTCTATAGGTGAAGTTTCTGGTTTTGTTTGTGCTTTTCAAATTCTGACCCCAAAAAGTATAATTAGTCTCTTTAGAGTGGAAGATCCTATAGTTGGTCCTCCTGCTTTCTCGTCCCTCTTCTCTCTTGTTTACCAAAGACTTGAAAAAACAAGTTTCATAATTCACCAATCAAATCTTCATATTTTATGGACGTTCATTATCAAGAAAAATGAAAATTCGGACCTACACGATTGATCAATCAGAGTATCAGCAACGGCTAGTGAGTTATTAAAGAAAAATGTTACAACTAGATTGCAAATAAATATAGTTCAACTTTTCTATGTTGATATTGATATTAAACAAGGCCAAAACATTGAAGTGGGAGAAATTTTGTTCTTATTGAGAGCAATCTTATCAAAGAGTTATTATAGCAAAATGGATTTTCTCAGCTCCAAAGCCTCCGTTTCAGGGAAAAACTAGAAAAAAAAAATCGATTCGCAGAGAATCATGAAAACTAAAAAACGGAGGAGGTGATTACACAATCTTCAAGTTATTGTTTCTCTCCTTCAAGGGTAATAACCTGTGAAGGTGAATCCTCTGCCGGCGATTTCTCCAGCGCAATACCAAGCAAAGCATTCAAGACCAAACAATGCAGCAATTCCTGCATCTTCTACCTTCAGACCGGATCTGTTCTTCCATAAGTTCTTTGCGTAATCTACTTCCTTCCAGAAAGTTTCGTAGCGTCCGGGAATGCTGTAATAAGGAGTGGAAAAGTGTTAGATACTTGAGTCAAGTCGCACACAAAGGCAAAATCACGATTGCAAAATGCGAATGCTCAAAACTCTTCAATTCATGGTAAGATGAAGTGTGGTGATGGAACGGGTTCTCGCCTATGAATAAACTTTTCAAGACTAAGAAACACAACAGACACTACCTCATCAAGCAAGATGTAATATACTGAGCGCTCTTTTGTACTCCGAAAAAGATGGACCATACAAAGATTAACAGTAGGGTTCTTGCATATTTGAGACTTAGTACACAGGAACGATTGTTGCAGATGGGATTGCTAAGAGATTTAATAATCAAACCAACTTACACTTGACTACTTTAAAACATAATCCTGCAACTTATGACAAAGGATTAAGCAAGACAAATAGCTCAACGCAAAGATAGCATAAACGACATGTAAAAGTTTGATTCTAATTTTGATTATGGGGCACAGAAATAAGAGGAGACATCAGAGGATTCATAGTATGCCAGATTTCAGCATTTCACTGGCTATTTTACAGCTTAGGGAAGAAAAAATGAGAAAAGATGAATTATTGAAAAAAGTCTCTTGCTAACCAGAACCTTAGAAATGGTTGAATAATTATGACAGGGAAAATGTTGAGAGATAGAGGGGGAAGAGAGATATCGACCTAGCAAGACGGGTGTACAGCAATTGCTTAGACAACTCTTGACACTTCTCCACAGTGGCAGGTTCCTGGATATACTGCTTGTTCTTCTCCAGCAACTGTCTGTAGTAGGAAGTTCCATGCTTAGCCACAAACTTTGAAGCCTCACATGCCTTTGATTGAACTTGTATCAACTTTGATGCCATCTTCACAACCAAATCCTTCAAATACAAAAGAGAACGTCACATCAAGCTAACTTCAGTGTTACCAATTCAGTGCCAGAACTAAAACCCAAGAGGAGAAACAGCTCCAAAATTACAGCAGATATTCTCAAGCAGGTATCTTTGATGCAAAAAATCCAAATTAATCAAAACTTTGACATTTGTAAATCCGTAAATTTCCCTACTACAAATCAAGCTAAAAGCCTAAAACCCCAAATCCTCAAATTCAAGAACGATAGATCGAACGAGCTCCAGTGTAAATTGACCAAGCACATCAAAAGTCCAAATCCGTGACTCCTAAAACGAACAATCGTTATCGAAGCAAGAAGAGATCACATATATAAATCTAAAAGTCAACCACAAAGCATACAATATACAAGAGAAGCAGGAACAAAACCCTAGAAACCAATAAACAAAATTTATAAATCGAGAAACCAAATGAGAATATGAAAACGAGAAAAGTGCGAGAAACATCGGTCAGAGACGAGAACATCGCCGTACCTTTCTGGAATTGATAATGCAGCGCCGGTGAGCTGAGAGATGAGTCGATTCGATCGGGATTTCGGGCCACTGATTCAACAACTGCGTAATATGCCACTTCTCTTCTTTGTCTTCAAAACGACGTCGTTGATTTTTTTGTTCTCTTCAGGTTCCGAAGCGACAGCGTTTTGTAATATTTAGCACAATGCAATTTATTAGCCTGAGTTGAGAAAGGCCACGCCGGGAAAAGCAAAAAACTGAGCCCAATCGTCATGTCTTCTCTGTCTCCACCGCCGATTCCTATGGAGCTCCACGCCGGTAACCGGCAAAAGCTCGTTAATTCAATACGCTGTCACTTAATTAATTCCGATCGTTCTCTCTATGGATTCGTTTTACTTCAGGTACTATTGTTTAGCTTGTATATGTAATTTCCAACGCATATCGATTATCCGAGCTAAGCTTCCATCGTTATTAGTTCATAGTTTCGTGGTTATCTTTATTTTGGAACGATAGGGTGGGGAGGAAAAAAATCGGTACTGCACTGATCACACCGAGCTCTTCAGGTATTGATTTGATGTTTTATTTAGAGGGTGATTGAAATTATACTAGGTTTCTTCTCTTTCAATCTGTTCAACGTTTTGAGTGGAAAATAAGATGATCTTGATTAGTTGAATTGAATTGAATTGAATTGTAGGCAGGAGAGTTATTTTGCTTACTTGTTTGGAGTCAGAGAGCCTGATTTCTATGGAGCTATTGTGAGTTCTTCATCAATTTCTCCATTTTTTAGGATCGTATGACCTGTTCACCGTTTTTCATTCTTAATATGTTGCTTAATTGATGAAATGATTTTCTTTCGATATTGGAAGGACATTGGAAGTGGGAAATCTATTCTTTTTATTCCAAGATTGCCTGATGATTATGCTGTCTGGTTAGGGGAGATAAAGCCATTGTCACACTTTAAGGTAACTATTTGATTTTTTTTCTAGTCATGTTTATTTTGTTCAATGCATAAATTTCTCTTTATATTGATGGGATTTTGTGCTTTTCTGTTGCAGGAAACATATATGGTTGACATGGTTTTCTATGTGGATGAGATTATTCAAGTTTTTCATGAACAATTTAAGGGATCTGGGAAGCCCCTTTTGTATCTCTTGCATGGTCTTAACACCGACAGCAGTAACTTCTCAAAACCTGCCAGCTTTGAGGTTTCACATTTCATCCTTTCTTCTTCACTTGCTCTGGAGATTTGGTCTTGCTATTTTCTTGTCTTGATCCTGAAAATGAATAGCTTCTGGCATGTCTTGTGATTAAGAATTTTGGGATTCTGATGCTTATAGACTATAAGTTATAGTGTTTTACCAAATATTGGAATCTCATTTATACCTTTTTACTGTTGCCGTTGCTTATTTCAGGGGATAGAAAAGTTTGAGACTGATTTGACTACCTTACATCCTATTTTGGCGGAATGTCGAGTTATTAAATCAAGTTTGGAGCTTCAACTAATACAGTTTGCAAATGATATAAGTTCTGAAGCTCATATAGAGGTGTGATACGATTTCGTGACATTTTTCTCTCGAAATTATTGTTTTTCTTTATAAGTGGTATGCTTCTACCAGTGAATGAAATAAATATTCTTCTCTGTTGTCTTGTTTAATTTTTTTTTTTGTTTACATCATTTCACTACTAAAATTTCCGATGGACTCTTCTTTATCTACTCCATGTAGAAGTTATCTCTTCTTTTCATGCAATTGTCTTACACGTTTCCAACTTTTAGCCATGTCGTTTATCCACATCAGGTTATGAGGAGAGTCACACCTGGCATGAAAGAATATCAGATGGAAAGTTTGTTTCTGCATCACAGCTACATGTACGGTGGCTGTAGGCATTGCTCATACACATGCATTTGTGCGACAGGGGATAACAGGTAAGTTTGTTGGGGAAAATCTTGTTATTGCTGAAAATGCAGAATTAATCATTCTCGGGTTTTCACGTCTTTTTGCGTAAAAACTAACACAATAGATAAATTGTTTGTTTGCAGTGCTGTTCTTCATTATGGGCATGCTGCGGCTCCAAATGATAGGGTAAATGAGCAAACATTCCTTGCTTTTATAAGTTCTCTCAGTATTCCCTGTTTGAAAATGTTCTATTACTTTTTGCAGACTTTTGATGATGGGGATTTGGCATTGCTTGATATGGGTGCTGAATACCATTTTTATGGGTCAGACATAACATGCTCATTTCCCGTGAGTTCTGTTTCTAGTGTCAGACCTATCATTAATATTCCATTTTATGTTCTGTTACTAATTCAGGATCCTTAAAAGTGTTACTAACATCATAATCCATTGAATATAGTAAATTAGAGAAAACTTTGCCTAATATATATCAAATATTGTGCAGGTTAATGGTAAATTTACAAGCGACCAGAGTCTAATCTACAATGTAAGTGCCTTATAAGATTGGTGGAACGTGGAGTCGGTGCTTTATTTTTGTCAACTTTTCCTTATAATCCATACTTTTGGTGAGTCTCTAGAAGCTGTATATCTAATTAGGTTTCTCGGATCTGCCTTCCTTTCAGGCTGTTCTGGATGCTCATAAGTCTGTAATCTCTGCAATGAAGCCTGGAGTAAACTGGGTGGATATGCACAAGTAAGACTAACTGCGATGCTGTATAGTTTTGTTTAAGTATGCATGCAGATGTGGTAATTGGGGTTTCCTATGAAGACATCTCCATATGTTTATTTTGAACTACATCTCCATATGGTTATCTAGCTTTCTTTGTCAACTGAAGCAAGTCAAATGCACAGGTTAGCCGAAAGAATCATCCTTGTGTCACTGAAGAAGGGGTCCGTCCTCACTGGGTAACTCTCTTTTTGACATTTGTTTATTCGCTACTTTGTTTTCTCTTCTCTAAAGCTAAATTTCATTGTTACGGTTTTATCTTTGTTTCCAGGGATGTGGACGATATGATGGTACAACGCTTGGGTGCTGTTTTCATGCCTCATGGACTAGGTCACTTCATGGGCATTGACACACACGATACCGGTGGTTACCCAAAGGTACATCAAATCACTTTTTCATCCAATAGTATCATCGTGTACGTAAAACTACAGTCCTTGTTTCTTAGCCGTTGCTTTGAGTTTTCTCTTTAAGGGAGTGGAAAGACCAAAGGAACCTGGATTGAAGGCATTGCGCACTGCCAGAGACCTTCTTGAAGGAATGGTAAGGCTGATTGTTTTGAGTATAAATGTTTTTGGTTCTTCTCATCTATCGTGTCTATTCATTGTCCTAATGGTATGTATGCAGGTCATTACGGTGGAACCAGGATGCTATTTTATCAAGGCATTGCTGATCCCAGCCATGGAAAACGCAACAACCTCTAAGTTCTTCAACCGTGAAACAGTAGAGAGATTCTGGAATTTCGGAGGTGTCAGAATTGAAAGCGATTTGGTAACGACTAGTTCACTATAACCTTTAAAAGTTGGAACCCTCGCAAAAGTAATGTCTTATACAATAATCTCACTTTTGTTGTTGTATCTGTGTGACTCTCTGCGTAGGTCGTGACTGCGAATGGCTGCAAGAACATGACGAATGTTCCGCGGGAAACATGGGAGATCGAAGCTGTGATGGCTGGAGGGCCTTGGCCACCGATTACTACAGAAAACAATTCGACCAAGTGATCATAACTACTTAGCCTACAGAAATTAAAAACTCTATAAGAAACTCAATAATGCAAACCTTGTTTGATTTTATTTTTGTTTCAGTGTATTAGGGTCATGTCTTTTCACTCACCAATAACGAATGTCACACTTATTATTTGTGTGGTCGGATGTTAATCCGATTGAATATTCAAGAGGACAGATAAAATCCAACCGCATGTCGATGAAAACCGAACCGGTACAGAAAATATCTTCAGAACGATTTTATATCCAATTTAAAATTGGTTAGCCGGAGAGAGAGAGAGAAAAAAAAAAAAAAGCAAAGACTTCAAATAAAAGCTCGTCGTCCTAAACCCTAATCGTGCACTTTGTCTCTATCCCCAAAACCCTTCTTTCTCCCATCCGTTCTTGTGTGAGACAGAGAAGAACGATGACTAAGAACAGTAACCACAACGAGAACGAGTTCATCAGCTTTGAACAGAATCAGAACACAAAGATACGCTTTGAAGATGCTGATGAAGACGAAGTTGCAGAAGGGTCCGGTGTTGCCGGCGAGGAAGCTGCCCAAGATGAATCCATGTGCGACGCCGATACTGCTGAAGTCACTGATGATACCACCAGCGCCGATTACTACTTCGATTCTTACTCTCACTTCGGTAAGATACCACCAGCACAACTCCAACTCCTACATCAAGTTCAATTTTTTTTTTATTGTATCAGACTGGAGAAAAAATTGTGCTCTTTGATTATGAACTTTTGCAAAGAGTTGACTTTTGTTCCACTTTTATATATTTTGCAGGAATTCATGAAGTAAGTATCGAGGACAAAGCTCAGCTGTTTTTGTTATTGTATCTGTTCTGGAAGCGAAATGGTTTTGTTATGTAATGTGTTTCTCTATTATCTATCTGATGACTAATTCGAGGATGATCTTGCAGGAAATGTTAAAAGATGTAGTTAGAACAAAGACTTATCAGAATGTTATTTACCAAAACAAGTTCCTTATCAAGGACAAAATTGTTCTTGATGTTGGAGCTGGAACAGGAATCTTGTCTCTGTTCTGTGCCAAGGCAGGAGCAGCTCATGTGTACGCTGTATGTCTTCATATTCTATCAGTCTATTTTTGTTTTCAATATGTGAAAATCTCTCTCAATCTGAATGATTTAATTGAGGATGTTCCTTAATAGGTTGAATGTTCTCAAATGGCTGACATGGCAAAGGAGATTGTCAAAGCAAATGGATTTTCTGATGGTACTTTTCTTTCATGCTCAGTTGTTTTTAAAATGGATAATATCTGTTTTTGTAACCGCGTGACGATTTTTGTTTCATCATTGCAGTTATTACGGTTTTGAAAGGAAAGATTGAGGAGATAGAGCTTCCCACTCCTAAAGTGGATGTGATTATATCTGAATGGATGGGTTACTTTTTGTTGTTTGAAAATATGTTGGACAGTGTCTTATATGCTCGTAATAAATGGCTTGTAAGTTTACAGTCCACCTTGTTACACGAAATTCTTACTTACCAAAAGCAACTGTCAACAATTTATTGTTGCAGATTCATGTCATTGCTGGAATAACCATGGAAATTTTCTTGGTCCTTTGTTTTTATGGATAGGTTGATGGTGGAGTTGTGCTACCAGACAAAGCTTCCCTGCATCTTACAGCCATAGAGGATTCAGAGTACAAAGAAGACAAAATAGAATGTGAGTGCATCTATTTGACTTCTTTTCTCTTCTTTCTTTTCGAAACGTTCATCTTGATGTCTGTTGAGATTTGCATTTTCAATTGCTTTCTTGTTTTCTACTACAGTTTGGAACAGTGTGTATGGTTTTGACATGTCATGCATCAAGAAAAAAGCTATGATGGAACCGCTTGTTGACACAGTCGATCAAAACCAAATCGTCACCGATAGTAGGCTTCTTAAGGTAGGATATATTATATATACACATGAAAATGAAATGATTAGTAGTATCTCTATACCTTAGCTAATGCTCATTTCATTTTATTTTGCGGGATTGTATCAGACTATGGATATCTCAAAGATGTCTTCTGGTGATGCTTCCTTCACAGCTCCTTTTAAACTTGTTGCCCAACGCAATGACTACATCCACGCCCTTGTAGCCTACTTTGATGTATCGTTTACCATGTGCCACAAGCTGCTGGGTTTCTCAACAGGTTCAGATCTCCGCAATTTCCTGCTTTTTCTGGATATTCTTTTATGTTTTGGAATCACTTGTTTATACATAGACACAGATTGTTTCATTATTGTCTGAAACTTACACTAACAACCATGGGTAAATGCAGGACCCAAATCCCGAGCTACGCACTGGAAACAAACAGTTCTGTACCTAGAAGATGTGTTAACCATATGTGAGGGTGAGACAATCACTGGAACCATGTCCGTTTCTCCTAACAAGAAGAATCCTCGAGACATTGACATAAAGCTAAGCTATTCTTTGAATGGCCAGCATTGCAAGATTTCAAGGACCCAACACTACAAAATGCGTTAAAATTCTCCCATAAGAAGCAGAACTGCAGAACTTCAAATGCTGAAACTGAGAAGATACAATTCTCAAATTGTGATTTAGTTTTTGTATTGTTCTTTTTTATAGATTTTCAACTTTCCATTTGCTTCACAATGCAACATTTGTTTGTGTTTCTTCTCAAGTTAAATTAATGATTTTGCTCTACACCATCTCTTGTATGTGCCTTGTGTTATAGAACTGATGCTTCAACACTTCAAACTTTTTCTTCAAAAGATTATAGAGACTAAAAGAAATCTACAAAAAGTCAACGTGAAGAAGAGTACATTAAGACACAACCAGTTTTCAACTGTCTCTATAGCTCAGACTTTCCGGATTTAGGTTTCTTTGAAGAAGACGATCTAAGTCCATTCCACCATCTACGGACCCGGTTCGACACTTTCTGTGCATGTCTCTTCAGAGCTTCACCTTTCTTCTTGAATTCCTTGGTGATTGTCTTTTTCAGTTCTTCCGTCTTACTCTCTTTCTCTTTCAAAACTTTTCCCTAAAAACCAACAAAACCATAAAAGTGTTTTAGAGAAAAGGGTGAAAGTTCTTGGTTCCTTCTTCTTTATGAAAGTTTAACCCAAAGATTTGAAAACAGAAACTTATTATGTACCAAGTTCTTGGGAAACTTTTCATCTTCGTCCTCATCTTCATCATCGTCGCCATCTTCATCTTCCTTACCGATATTCCCCTTCTCTATATCTTCTCTAGAGTATACCTTCATGCCAGGTGCTCCTGGCATACCCTGACGGAACAAATTAGCAGTAAATCAGAGTTAGCTTAAGATCATTCAATGGATATACATGTTCTACTTCACAGTATAGGGTCAAAATTGATAGAAGTCATCAAAATATTACCTGCATAGATCTCAAGATCTTGTCCATTTCAGCATCTTTCGATGGTTTTGCAACAAATGGTTCTCCAGGAGCTCGATCCTAGACAAAGATAAAGAAACACTTTTCACACAAAGTTTCTAAATTTTCATCAAAATGTCATCTCCACAGCAAAACAGCTAAACATAAGAACATCCATATCTCAATTGCAATAAAAGGTACCTTGGGAACAGGAGGTGGTTTCTTGTTACAAGCATCAGTCAAGTCTTTGCATAGATGATTTACCAGTGAAACAAGATCAGGCTTAGACTTGTACATATACTCTGCAACATCAGTGTCTGAGTAACCAATGACCTGGAAACACAGAAACAGATGAAAAATCGCATTCCCTAACTCTTAATGCTCCAAGAAATGCAAATCCAATCATATGAATAGCTCCGAAAGACCACAATATGTTCACCTTTTGACAAGCACTCTCGATAGTCTTGCACTCAGAATTGCACATCCCTTCTTCTGCTTGCTCAACCAACTATGAAACCAATTCAAAACAATCAAATTCTCCAACAGAGTCCAAAGAAAAGCAGCATTGAGATTCAACAACAAATGTATAAGTTTCCACTTAATTCAATGCCTAAGCTACAATGGAATAATTATGGATCAGATAAGTGAGAGAGAGAGAGAGAGATCAATTACCACAAGCTTATCGCCTTTCTCAACAATGTCAATCTTGAGTATCCAATCAGCTTCCTCTTTCTTCAAATTGCAGACATTTTCAGCAATCTCAATGATCTCATACTCCGAGATCTACCATTTGATTCCCACCAGCAAATTTCAGTAACCAGAAACACATCAAATCAAATAGAAAGATCACTGATTTACATAATTAAAAAAATCAACCTTTTTGGGAGAGATCTGTTGTTGCTTCTCGTTCACTAGCTGGTGTAAACGCGAGGCTAGTTTCTCGCAAACCTGACACTTTATGTACGGAACATCCTCCTTCCTCGGCGCAGACGACGGTTTCTTGGCACCATCGGTAAAGGGTAATAACGCCGACGAGGCAAGCAGAACTAATGTTATAGCTGTCAGAACTCGATTCATCACAACCATTGAAGTCAGAAGCTTTGTCTCTCTCTCTCAAATCTGGGAAAGTTAGAGACTTCAATCAAAAATCTATCACTGGTTGTATATATAAGATCATGGGTTTTAAGATTTTTCTTTGCCGAGAAATATGGGTTCTTGATTCTGTGCCGTGATCATGAAGTGGAATCGGAGTTACGCTTGTTAACGTGTTTCCTGCAATCTTATTGGCTATTGGATAGCTGACACGATGTTCGGTTCGGTCCACTTGCTCAACCAATAGCATGTAAGATCATTGCATCAAGGAGTTGCTTATAAAAGCCTTAAACCACAAAATGGGCCTAACGTAAGGCACTAAGGCCCAATTATTTAATATGATTGGATGGCTCGAAATGGCGTCGTTGACCAATTAGGAAAGAGGAGAAGTGATTTGCAGCGAGCGACGGCGAGAAGCAGAGCTCCGACGTTGTGTTTGATCAATCACAGAAATGGCAAAGATCGTGATAATATTTGACTTCGATCGGACTTTGATCGACGGAGATAGTGACAATTGGGTTGTCACTGAAATGGGACTCACAGAGATCTTCCATCAGCTCCGCTTCACTTTACCATGGAATCGCCTTATGGTATTTGATCATCCAAAATCTCATCCTCTTCTTATGATTTAAGCAATTCAATTAAAATTGAATTTGTTTTGCATTGGATTTTGGAAAGGATAGGATGATGATGGAGCTACATTCACAAGGTAGATCGATTGAAGATATTGAATCTTGCTTGAAGAAAATGCCAATTGATTCTCAGATTATTGAAGCTATCAAATCAGCCAAATCTTTAGGGTATGAACAATGATGATTAGTTCACATTAGATGGTCTCAGCTTCTTCTTTCTTTTGCGCTACTTTGGTTGAGTGTTTGTTTGTTTCAATTGCAGATGTGATTTGAAGATTGTGAGTGATGCAAATCAGTTTTTCATTGAGAAGATACTAGAGCAGCATGATTTGTTGGATTGCTTTTCTGAGATTTACACAAATCCAACCTCTGTTGATGAAAATGGAAAGGTGCGGATCTTACCGTACCATAGTGATGCATTGCCTCCACATAGCTGTAATCTCTGCCCTTCAAATCTATGCAAGGTACTGTATCTTTGTTAACTCTATGGCATCCATGTTTGCCTAGTTAGGCTTTACAACTTTTTGTTCGTTCTGAAGCTTGATTTGTCCATTAGAATTTAGAATTTGGGATTAGTTTGCCGTCCATAAGCTAAATTCTTCAATTCAAAATTTTGCCTTTGTATATAACATGGAAAGAAAGAGTTGTACTTTGTTAAGTTTGGCTCGTAATCTGAAAGCTTGAAATCTAATGCTGTTTATGTGAGTTATATCTAGTTGATTCTACTAATAGATATTAGTAACATTAGCTATTGATAAGAACTAGGTCCTTTGTGTGGAACTAAATGGAGAGGTAATCCTTGGATTGGATTCAGTTTTTAAGATTTTGACTCAGTGGTTCATCAGGGTCTAGTAATGGATCATATACGTGCTTCTTCTCCCAATGATCAAATTCCAAAAAGGTTTATCTATCTTGGAGATGGAGGAGGAGACTTCTGCCCGACATTGAAGCTGAGAGAGTGCGATTGTGTGATGCCGAGAACGAATTATCCGCTATGGAAGAAGATTTCAGACAACTCCGCACTGATCAAAGCAGAAGTTAAAGAATGGAGCAATGCAGAGGAACTACAAAGAATTCTTCTGCAACTTGTCAACACAAAAACAAAAGAAGATTCATTACACTAGTCTTTTGAGTCAAAAGTGTGTCTGATTGATGCAAAGGTGATAAAAAAAAAACACATATATTTGTTCCTCTTCACTTGATTGATGTAGGCATCGTTTTGTCTCATGGTTATGAAATTAATTGCTACTATCGTTTAAACTCAATGCTACCTGGAAAATGAAGGATTTTAATTAAAGCTTATTAGATTTTATATTTGGTATATCCATTGATAAAACGTATCAGAAATTTGAGATTAACTGAGAATCCGAAAACAAAGTTAACTGTTTGAAAATTTTGCAAAAGTTGGAACAAAATCAACATAAGTAGCTTTACCAAAGGTCCAAAAAAAAAACAAAAAAAAAGCCCAGCCACGTGCGAAATTATATCATGTTTATCTTTCATTGAGGCATTTCGTCGAACACCATGTATGAAACTGAAGGGTTTTGGTTTTGCTCTACATAGCCCGCCATGATTTCTCTCCTTAAACCTCGCGAGAAGCTTCTATCTCCTCTCGTCTGTTCCACTATCCGCAGACTCTGCTCCAGTCTCTCTTGTAAATCTCCCTCTCTCTCTTTCTTCTCCCGCTTGTACTTTATGTGGCCATGATTAGCAGAATTTATGTATCTCTACTCTAAGCTGTGAATAATTGTGTGGCTTGGACCAGATTCTCGTGAAGATTCAAGAGATTCTGAAGTCTTTATACACCCGAGTGCTTTCGTACACCCAAATGCTGTGATTGGCAAGGTTTAATTTGTTTAGTGACATTGCTTGTTCTTGCCTTCATAATTGGGTAAAAATGGATATGGTTTGGGATGAAACTTCTTATTTGATCATCCAGAAGACTAGAAACAGCTTAACACTCGCAAAGTAATGTTTTTTGTAGCTTTTGGAAACCGGATGTTCAAATTGGTAGAACAAATAGGATTTGATGAAACCTGGTCAAAGTGTGATGCTTTGTTTGAGATTTGAGCTTATTCTAACAGGGAGTTTCAGTTGGTCCATACTGTACAATTGGCTCTTCAGTTAAGCTAGGCAATGGCTGCAAACTCTATCCTTCCAGCCATATCTTTGGAAACACAGAGTTAGGGGAATCTTGTGTTCTGATGACGTAAAAACCTTTTCATCTCTTGATTGTTTCCCTTACTATAATGTATTCTCTGCTTTTTCTATTATCGATTTATCTTTTGCTATGTGTCTGCTTTGAATTTTTGTCAGCCAGTGGTGCTGTTGTTGGCGATGAGCTTCCTGGTTATACGGTTGTAGGATGCAATAACACCATCGGTCACCACGCAGTGGTTGGTGTTAAATGTCAAGACTTGAAGTACAAGGTGTGTGCGAGACTATATCTTATCGCCTCTTTCAAATGTTAATGTCTTAATCTCACCCTAGTTGGAGATTAGAAACCAATATCAATTAAGATTTCATGCCTTGTTTTCTTCTTTTAGAATGGGGATGAATGTTTTCTTTCAATCGGTGACAACAATGAAATTAGGGAGTTCTGCTCAATTCACAGGTCATCAAAGCCAAGTGATAAAACGGTTTGCAACTGGCCATTGACTAATATCACTGAAGTTCCAAGAGGTTGTAACATGTTTTGAGCTATGATTGTTACTCGAACAGGTTATTGGTGACAACAATCTAGTCATGGGTTCTTGTCATATTGCCCATGATTGCAAGATTGGTGACCGCAACATATTTGCCAACAATACGCTTCTTGCTGGCCATGTGACTGTAGAAGTAAGATTTTCTTTGTGTCTATACTTTAAACCTGGATTCAGCAGCATGGTTTCATTTGGTTCATGTTGTGAATTTAGGACTATACACACACAGCAGGAGCCACGGTCATCCACCAGTTCTGTCATATTGGCTCCTTCGCTTTCATTGGTGGTGGTTCTGTGGTATATTTTCCCCTAATACCTCTCAAATGCCCACCTTTCCAACGGGTTCTCACTGGTATGGTTACATATAGGTTTCACAGGATGTTCCAAAGTACATGATGGTGACTGGAGAAAGAGCCGAGCTTCGCGGTTTGAATATGGAGGGACTTAGACGAAATGGATTTACCATGTCAGAGGTTTGTACTGTGTCCCAGTGTCAAGGCTTTTGAAATAAGAAACTGAATATCACTTCGGATTGTTATAAAAAAATTGTCTTGTTTTTGGCACTGGTAGATGAAGAGCCTAAGAGCAGCCTATCGTAAGATATTCATGTCTACCGAAACAGTTTCCTTAAGTCTTGAAGAGCGTCTCACTAAGATGGTACGTATAATAAATTGAAAGTCTCTTCACTGTCTTCTTCCTTGTGGATCTAGTGCAGAAACATCTGAAAATATTGTATTTGATGCTTGATTCAGGAACAGGACCAAGAGCTGTACAGTGTTCCTGCAGTATTCGCAATGTTACAGTCAATCCGAGATTCTATCACAGAAACTCGCCGTGGCATATGCAAGTTTAGGCAATGGCTCGAGTCCTGAATTTCACATCTGAGAAACTTAGCCTAGGCATCCATTGATTAGCAATGGCTTAGTATTATGCTCGACACCATCTCTTCCACCGGATCTGTAATAGTCTGATATATAGCTTTGACTAAGTGTTGTCATCATTGTGTGGACGCATAACATTCTTAAATTCACTTGTCGTTGAAAACAAAGACCCATACAAATATAGTGAAAGGAAATTTCATTGGGGTTGGTCACTTTGGTATCATTACAATACATTGAAGATGTGTCTACTTACATGAGCCGAGAGAGCAAAGACAAAATAAGGTCTTCCTGCAAATTGAGTTGATCTAAATCTCATTCTCATGTCTATTGGTGATCTTATTAAGATTCATTTTTCTGGTCTCATTCTCACCTTTTTCGTTCCAGGAAAAGTGAATTGAACTTGAGTGTGTTTCCTAATACGTTCCTCTTTAGACTGATAGGGGCGACACACATGAAGTAGATTAGCCATATTCAGAGCTCTTGTATCCCTGTGGCTTTAACTATAAAAGATTATCAAAATATTCTCTTTAACCACTGAATACGGAAACATGACAGGCTCCAGATGTCAAACCATGGAGAAACGTTGAGCATTAGTCTAGGAACTATCTGGACATAAATTGCTATGAATCCCCCATCAAATTCTCCTTTTCGTTAGGTCTTGTATTCTTGTGTCTCCCTTACAAGGCATGTCTGCAACTCCGAATATTATTCCAACAAAAGGAAAATGTTACTCTAGAGCTAATCTTGACTAAGATAAGCCTTGATAACACCTTCAAGCCCTTGAGAACTACATATCTTGTCCAGTCCTAAATCCTCTCCCATATGAATGCTCATATCACCATAGAAGAAAGGTATATGCCAAAGAACAGACTTGTGCTATTTCTATTTAATAGTATTTAGTTTAGAAAGGAATAAAACATCTTAGGGTATAAAAAAAACATCTTAGGTCAGACTTAACAGTCTAAATACTATTAAATAAACCCTAAGATGTTTTCTACCCTACTTGTGCTATTTCGTAGGGTTTATTCAATAGTATTTAAACTTGGTTTTTATGATGTTATCATATGTTGTAACTTGTATACCTCAATTGGTCCTCAAATATCAAAACAGGTCACACGAATACGGATCTAAGGCATGGCGACGAATGAACCACCTCCACAGCACAAGCGAAAGGTCGAAAAAATCACCCCGACGGACAAAACCACCCGGACTTTTTATGTTCTGGAAGAAGGAAGGTATGTTCCTGTCAAAAAAGGACCCGATGGAGGTTATGTCTCACCACCAGCATCTGACTCAGACGAAGATGTTGATCCTGTTCTGGAAGAAGAGTATTATCGCCAAATTCGCGAATCCGGTGTAAGATTCTTCGTTTTGTTTTTGTTTTTGTATTCTCGTAATATGATCGGTAGTATTTTTTGATGTGCAGGGATTTGACTGTAACGTATATATACGAAATGGTTCACTGTTTCCGTATAAATGGCGTGAAAATGATAAGGATGAGATTGTCATTTGTGCTAAGGTGGGACTTCATTGCTACAATCTTCGGAAGGTTTGTGAACTGAACATCTTAGTGTATTCTACATCTTCTTATCAAGTCAGAAATTCCCTTGCTTTTGATGAATTCTTAGTTTTATGTTTCTTGCCTAATTTTAATTTGCTTCATTATATCATTAACTAGGCTCTACTAGTTACATCTTTTGTCTATTCACTTCCCTTTTCTAATTACTTATCTTTAATCAATTGCAGGGCTCAACCTATCAGTTGATGCGGGTAGAGAAATATAATTCTATACTCACCGGATTAATTACTTACTATATAACTGCAGACGTTATAGATCCTACCAGCAATTCACGTTTTGTTTTCCAAACGTGTGTCACGCAATCTTCGCGTTACTACAACGAAGATTTTAGGATAGTGACTGAATCTTGTAGAATACTACCCGAAACTCATGGTTAGTTTGTGTGTGGAATCAACCAAAGCTTATGGTTCCTTTGTTTAAGTGCATTTGTAATCACGGGTTATGACTAATTTCTTTACTCTTACATGTTTACAAGGTTCTGAAGAGGATTTTTGTCATTGGGATATTGAAGCTGTTGATGATTTCTACAAAGGTGATCTACCTCAGTGGCTTTCGGAGGATGCTTTAGTGCAATCAAGCGATAAGCAACATCAGTATTACGAGGTCAGTGCAACTTGTAGAATACTACCCGAATCTCATGGTTAGTTTGTGTGTGGAATCANCCCCCCCCCCCCCAAAAAAAAAAAAAAAGCTTATTGTTACTTTGTTTGAGTGCATTTGTAATCACGGGTTATGACTAATTTCTTTACTCTTACATGTTTACAAGGTTCTGAAGAGAATGTTAATCATTGGGATTTTGAAGCAGTTGATGATTTCTACAAAGGTGATCTAAAGTGGCTTCCGGATGATGCTTTGGTGCAATCTAGTGATAAGCAACAACAGTATTACGAGGTCAGAGCATAATAGTTTCTAGTATTATTTGGGAAATGGTATAAATAAACTGCTGATGCATTATTATTTTATGATAATAGATATACAAAGAATATATGTATAAAGGATAAAAAAAAAATAAGCCAATAGGGAATGGTTTTGGTTACTAAACCTGAAATTATTATGTTTTATTTTCTTCTTTTCTGGGTTCATGTTTTAATAATGTCAATCTCAAACCAAATTTGCACCAAATTTGCACTTATGTGCACCAAATTTGCACATAATGGTACCTTACGAATATTATATGTGAATTACTTTTCTTCTAAAATGTGAATAATAATAAGAAGTAGACATATACCTTTCCAGTGACCCTATAATCCGGCATAAAGATGTGTAATGAGGCTCCGATTGGCTGGGTTTTCAACTTCTCAAGTCCTTCATCAAACGTTAGCTTCTCCACACCATCTATGTGTGCCAATCCTGATAAAGTTCGTGCTGGTATTTGACTAGCATGTCTACATCTCTTATAGGGTCTGTCCATATCCCTTTGAAGTCCTTCTTGTAGAACATAGAGTAATCCTCTATTTATGCTCGAAGTGTAACAATAGTGTCCAGTCTTCTTACAGTTTCTTGCTTTATCAGGAGCAACAAAATCAATGAGATCTTGAGCTGAGTATTCAATATATTCCTTGTTTATCCCTTTAATAAATAGAATTGGGCTCACAAGTTCAGCTGTTACAACTGCTCAGCATACATCTGTAATATAAAAATAAATAAAAAAACGAATTATCAAATATTCCACATCTAATTATATACAACATACATTCATAATTTTATTTTCACCGGAAAGAGATATTACCACAATGCCCTTGACTTCTAACATGACCCATCCATTCCTTCCACTTAGTGGCTTTCAAGCTGTCATGTACATTCTAAATCAAAGAAGAAACATTACTTTAAAATTCTGTCAAATGTATCTAGGTCATAAATTTGTATTAGAAAATATGAAATGATTTCTTACCCGAAATATACGCCACGTCGCATATATTGCATACTTTATCCTCATGAATTTGATGGAAGAAATGGGATTTGTTGCCAGAACTTGTGACATAATTTCCACCGGTAAGTCTAACAATTCCTATATTAGGAAAGTCGAAATGTGAGGTTAGATTGCACGTTACAGTTTCTAAAAAAATTAAAACCAATTAGGCTAAACTTATTAAATACTACCATCTATCTATATCACATATTTACCTGAGCCGGTTTTTCCATTTCTTTTTAGGTACCTGTGGCCAATATAGAAGAAATTAAATTTCTTACGAATCATAACGTCATGAATTACAAAGTATATACTGTATTGATTACACAAAAGAAAAGTTGAATTTGCATTTTACATTTATGTAGCCGACATACAACTATAAACATCCTATATCATTTGTTCACAAAAAGCGTATGGTTTAAGGACTTTCCTATCATAAAACAAGGATGAAACAACAACAATTTCATCACAAATAAGAAACTTTCTAAAGATAACTTCAATAGGGATAAAAAAGGAATGAGTAATATT
This sequence comes from Crucihimalaya himalaica, assembly GCA_004349715.1. NCBI lineage: Eukaryota > Viridiplantae > Streptophyta > Magnoliopsida > Brassicales > Brassicaceae > Crucihimalaya > Crucihimalaya himalaica. Next base: position 3,598,910 of record SMJT01000006.1, on the reverse strand, counting down.
AAGTCTCATCTCAAACAAATCAACATTTAAGTTCAACCAATCAATCATACCAAATGATAACACAAGATACTAAAGTGTGTAATTATGTGATGCCAAATCATCAACTCTCTGGATTTAACCAACTTAGATCGTTCTAATACAGTAGTGATGCTATAATATTTAGATTCTAGACTCACACAGATGGAGATGGACTAGTATAACAAAAAAAATAGAGAGACAGAGATATCCAATAAACTCATGGGCGGTCATGTTGTGCGAGAACCGACGAAATGGAGAAATGCCTTGGTTCGTGACCCACATTCACCATAAAAAAAAACATGAACAGTACAACAACATAGCCTACCTTGGATGAGAAGCAACCTGGACCACCACCGATGAACCGGAGATGGGGCCGGTGCAAAACCCCACAATCGCCAAATAGAAGCCGTCTTTAACAATTGGACACTTGTGCTATTTCTTAGGGTTTATTTAATAATATTTAGACTTAGGTACCCAAACTCCTAAGTTTTTCCTCTTTTGGTTTCTTAATTTGTTTTTTTATATGCCCCATTGTTATGCTTCTGTGCAAAATAGCCCATTCGTATTATGTTATCATGGATCAAATGGCCCATATTGGCCCATTTATATGTGGTAACTTATATACCTCAATATCAAAACAGGTCACACGGGTACGGACGGATCTAAGGGATGGCGTTGTATGAACAACCTCCACAGCGCAAGCGGAAGGTCGAAAAAATCACCCCGACGGTCGAAGAAGAGTATTATCGCCAAATTCGCGAATCCGGTGTAAGATTCTTCGTTTTGTTTTTGTTTTTGTATTCTCGTAATATGATCGGTAGTATTTTTTGATGTGCAGGGATTTGACTGTAACGTATATATACGAAATGGTTCACTGTTTCCGTATAAATGGCGTGAAAATGATAAGGATGAGATTGTCATTTGTGCTAAGGTGGGACTTCATTGCTACAATCTTCGGAAGGTTTGTGAACTGAACATCTTAGTGTATTCTACATCTTCTTATCAAGTCAGAAATTCCCTTGCTTTTGATGAATTCTTAGTTTTATGTTTCTTGCCTAATTTTAATTTGCTTCATTATATCATTAACTAGGCTCTACTAGTTACATCTTTTGTCTATTCACTTCCCTTTTCTAATTACTTATCTTTAATCAATTGCAGGGCTCAACCTATCAGTTGATGCGGGTAGAGAAATATAATTCTATACTCACCGGATTAATTACTTACTATATAACTGCAGACGTTATAGATCCTACCAGCAATTCACGTTTTGTTTTCCAAACGTGTGTCACGCAATCTTCGCGTTACTACAACGAAGATTTTAGGATAGTGACTGAATCTTGTAGAATACTACCCGAAACTCATGGTTAGTTTGTGTGTGGAATCAACCAAAGCTTATGGTTCCTTTGTTTAAGTGCATTTGTAATCACGGGTTATGACTAATTTCTTTACTCTTACATGTTTACAAGGTTCTGAAGAGGATTTTTGTCATTGGGATATTGAAGCTGTTGATGATTTCTACAAAGGTGATCTACCTCAGTGGCTTTCGGAGGATGCTTTAGTGCAATCAAGCGATAAGCAACATCAGTATTACGAGGTCAGTGCAACTTGTAGAATACTACCCGAATCTCATNCCCCCCCCCCAAAAAAAAAAAAAAAGCTTATTGTTACTTTGTTTGAGTGCATTTGTAATCACGGGTTATGACTAATTTCTTTACTCTTACATGTTTACAAGGTTCTGAAGAGGATGTTAATCATTGGGATTTTGAAGCAGTTGATGATTTCTACAAAGGTGATCTAAAGTGGCTTCCGGATGATGCTTTGGTGCAATCTAGTGATAAGCAACAACAGTATTACGAGGTCAGAGCATAATAGTTTCTAGTATTATTTGTAATGTTCACTCTCAAATCTCAGTGCCTAGGTAACTAGGCTGTTTTGTTTTTTCTCACTCAAATCTTTGATTTTGTGTTTCACAGGTTCAAGACTCAGACATTCTAGAAAATGATTGGCTTCAATTGTTTGCTGATTACGCGTTTTTTACGCTGTGGGAAAATGGCTTGGTATGCTTTCTTTGTTTTGCTGTTTCACATGCCTCGGCTTTTGGTTATATTTGTAAAAGTTGATGTTGATTGTTAATTTTATGCTTAACTTGTCTTTTGTCTCCCAGACCAAGCTCAAGTTTGCTGCGCCTATGGAGATCATGAAGGTCGTTGTACAAACTCGTGAAGCCATGGAGCCAAAGGAAAAGCTCAAGGCCAAGAATGCAATCTTCTACATTAGGTTCAGGGACTGTGGTCTGACCGAAGATCACCGAGCCGTGGTAAGAAGAACCACAGATGGGTCTCCGGAACACCTTTCTCTTGAAGTTAAGTGTCTGGTTGGGGATTTGTCGAGCTGCTCTATTAACTAAAAACTTTCTGCTCTATTGACTAAATTTGGTCTGAACACATGTTAGTCTAAGATGTTGCAGATTATCCTCTGCCTTTTATTTATATATTTGGTGTTCCAATGTAATCTACTCATAACAAAATCTTATTGAGTTATTATGTTAATTTTAATTAATCATCATGCATATCAATTAAGCTGATTTTTGTATTACACCGCTGCAGTCTTATACTTCTTCTGAGCTTTAGGATCTACAGAGCATTGAGTTTCGATAGGATAGATTTTGTAACTAGACAATTGGTGCACTTAACAGATTCGATCAGCTGATACTTATGAGCCTGTAGCATCGGAGCACATTTGGCAATAAAATGTAGCAAGAAGTTTCCAAATTTTAGCGATTTGGAATACCTTTCCGCCAACTCCTGAACCTTAGAAACAAGACGATCAACAGAATCTTGGGTTAACGGGACGTCATTGATCAAGATGTTCTGGAAAAGGATAAACAGAGATTCATTCCATGTCAGTTCATCTGATATGAGATCTCGATGGCAGGGAAGGAACATAAACCTCCGATCTTCTATTCTTCCACAAAGTAACTTCTGGCAAAAGCCAGAAATTTGACCCAAGTGCAAGCATTCTTTCAAAACCCTTGAAATCGCCTCACAAATGAAGTTGTTTATCCCTTTTTTCCTGAGTATCAAAGGGAACACCAACGCATACTCAGCAGCTCTTTGGTGGATCTTGCAAAACTCGACTGTTGCAGACATCAAAACACGAGAGGCGGATGTCTCAAGAGCCAAAAACTTGGAAAGCACGATCGAACATAGAATCTGGCTTGGCCAACCAAGCTCATCTTCCTCACTTCCACTAAGCAAATTTGAAAGTAAAACTGCAGCAGTCTCATCATCTGCATTCCAAGGTTCAATCAACGCCAAAACTCTAAAAGAATCACTACCCTTCTCTAAGCAAAGTTTCTGAATTTCATTACACAAGGTTAAAACTTCAGAAGTAGACTCAGCGCTAGTAATCCGAGCTCTAAGATTCGCCGCCATTTCATGATCATAAGCCTGTAACCCAACATTCATGATATGATCAATGTTATCCACAACTTCTCGATGATCTTCTTCCATATTCTCTTTGATCTGAGTCATCTCCTTGCCATTCCAAGAATCAACAACCAGCATTTCTGAATCTACATCATCGCATGATACAGGAAGCCATGGAAGGATTGTACCAGTAGAACAAGCCTTCTCACTGAGCCAATCAGGTACAGAATCAAATTCCTCCCTCATGCTGTCGTCATCAGCTGAATCCAAATCTAGATGAGATATCCAATCAAATTTTGGTTTAGGAATTCTGTCGAGCAGGTTCTGTGCATGTCTCTGAACCCAGAAATCAACAATTTTACAACCACTACCACCCAACATTTCTCTAGCCAGCCAAACCAAATCACTAACGCAAAACCTCCGATACTCGAAAAGAAGGAAAGTTAGAATCTTTGACTGAACTATGTTGGGTAATGTCTCAATGAAAAGAACCCTAACGAATAAAACATTTTCATCAGCAACCCAAAATATATAGAAAACAAAACGAAATCCAAATTGAAAATCTGGGTATTACTTATCCGCAGCAGGAGCTGAATGCTGATCGAATTGTTTCTTCAGCAATGAAACAAACGAGCTCCGGTTGATCGGAGCTGCCGTTGAGGAGGAGGAAGAGTTCGAAGCCTGGTCTAGCCACTGCGACGCCTCAGTTTCCGGCGATGGACTCTTCAGGAAGATATCGAACAGTGGAATCCACTCCTCCATTTTGTGTTCCCTTCTCACTCTCTCTCAACCGTCATAAACGATTACTCTCAACCGCTTTTAAACGCAAACGCTCTTTTAGTCCATTGTCCACTACTATTAATACACATAAAACAATTCTCTCACACACTATGTAACTAATTTAATTATCATTTTATGAATAAATTTTCCCAATTTTTATACTCCATAGTTTACTATACATATTACGAAAATGTCACTAACTAAGACCATTGAATTATTTTTTACTCTCTTTAGTAACTAATTAAAAGTAATCCTAACTAGTTTAAAGCAAAATTGATTTGAAAACGATTATCGAGTCATTATGAGTCTTATTAGTGTATATACCACTCACATCCTCGTTTATATTTTGTAATCTTGTGGACGCATGTGATTGTGAATATGTGATTGTTTGTTTACATAATTAAACACACCATGCATGTCAAAAACATTCAACGTCGTGAGTGTATAGACTGTAACACCACGAAGTCGTGAGTAACCACTTTGCGATGCTACAATCTACCGTCCACATTCGAACTAGCATTTTACGAATAAATATCTGATTTTTTTTTTTCATCTATTACTATTCAAACCATTAAAATATTACTAATTAAGAGCAAAGACTATTGAGCCATATTTTATTACACTCCCGTCTTCACCACATGACCTAGTTTCTATTTCTACTAAACTACAAAAATAACCTTAGCTACTTTGGTTCAAAAATCGTTCGTACGTAAGACATCATGAGTGGATTTTAAGAGTCACAATCACCTTTTCAGATATTGTAGTGCTGGTTACGTATGTGAATGACGTTAACACCATTTTGAAAGTACAATTCGATATGCATGAACTAGCATTTTGTGAAAAAATAACCCATCAAAATGTTACTAATTAAGAGTTAAGACTATTGAGCCAGATTTTACATCTCTTCTAGTTTTCTAGTTTTGAAAAAGATAGTTTAAGAGTCATCATGAGCTAGTCTTCTTGATAGTGAATTTGAAGAGTCACAATCACCTTTTATGTCATTTTTTAGTGTTGGTTGCGTATGCGATTGACGATTGACGTAAACACCATATAAAAAGTACAACTAAATATGCACACCGCACCTATAAATAAGTTAAAAAGACTTTGTTTCTTCGCTACTCATCTCTTTTCCAATCTCTAAACATAAAATCCCACGACTCGACCCGAAATAAGACAGAAACAATGGCACTGCCCTTTAGCTCCGTTCTCATTCCAAAAGAAACAGAATCATCCGGCCCTTTCACCCCCCAAATCCTTAGTCCGCTGATCAGTCGGGCGATACCACTCACTCATGCTCCAATCTCGAAATCACCCCTCGTAGCCGTCGGTCGTGGACCGTCAGGTCGGACCTATATTGGCGTCAATGTGGAATTACCAGGTCTGCCTCTTCACCACTCCATCCACGCCGAACAGTTCCTTATCGCCAACCTCGCCCTCAACGACGAACGAAAACTCAATTTCTTAGCTATATCCACAAACGGCCGCTCCTACTTCAACGCGCCATGCGCCAACTGCTACCAATTTCTTCATGAAACTAGAGATGCCTCTAGTATCCTATTCTTGATCACGGACCCAACCGGCCTGAACGGAAAATGCGTGCCCCTTTCGACCTTCCTTCCGCAAAGTTTCTCCCCTTACAATTTCATCCCGGAAAACGTCCCTCGCCTTCTCGAGCAGGGCAAAAAATGGCTCGTCCTCATAGATAACGATGCCGCCAGAAACATCTGCGCTTACTCCGACAGGTGTAACCATACAAAGTGCAGGGCTCTAGCGGCGGCGAGCCGATCGTACGTGCCCTACAGCGACTGTCCGTCGGGAGTGGCGCTGATGGATTGCCGAGGGAAAGTGTACAGTGGATGGTGCATGGAATCTGTGGTGCATAACTCTAGTTTGGGGCCTCTACAAGCCGCACTAGTTGACTTCGTGACTAATGGCGGCGGGTTTGAGTTCGACAGCATCGTTGAAGTGGTGCTGGTGGAGAAGAAATTTGGGGTATCGAGTCAAGCGGCCACGGCGAAGATGATTTTAGAGAAGATTGCCCTCCGCATATGCTCTTTTAGTGTCTTACATTGTTACTAGCCGGCGAAGTCCTCAGAATAATGTGAGAAACGAGACGAGATTCACCCTGAAACCAAAAAAAGAAAAAAATGATTTGTAATTGTTAAAAAATATTATAAAAAGTCATGATGATGTAAGGAAAAATATTTACCCAGTCGGGCGGGCTATTACATTTGTCTTAGTTAATTAAAGTGAAGATAATAAAATAATATAATCATTATTATGTTTTGTTTTCTTCTTGGGTTCTTAGTAGTAAGTTTTGATAGCGTCAATGCAAAAATCTTACGATCTCAAATCACTTTGCCCTTAGAAATGCAATAATTATTAACTCAGACACATTTTATATTGGATTTGAATATGGACTGTTACACCACGAAGTCGTGAGTAACCACTTTGCGATGCTACAATCTACCGTCCACATTCGAACTAGCATTTTACGAATAAATATCTGATTTTTTTTTTCATTTATTACTATTCAAACCATTTAAATATTACTAATTAAGAGGTAAACACTATTGAGCCATATTTTACTACACTTTCGTCTTCACCACATCTAGTTTCTATTTCTACTAAACTACAAAAATAACCCTAGCTACTTTGGTTCAAAAAATCGTCCGTAAGTCATCATGATCCTAAGAGTAGTGCTGGTTACGCATGTGAATGACGGTCACATCATTTTGAAAGTAAAATTCGACATGCATGAACTAGCATTTTGTGAAAAAAAAAAAAAATCTTATAGTTATCATCTACATAACTATATATATGAAAACCATCAAAATGTTACTAATTAAGAGTTAAGACTATTGAGCCAGATTTTACATCTCTTCTAGTTTTCTAGTTTTGAAAAAAATGGTTTATGAGTCATCATGAGTTCTTGATCGTGAACTTTAAGAGTCACAATCATCTTTTATGTCATTTTGTAGTGTTGGTTGCGTATGTGATTGACGATTGACGTAAACACCATATAAACTAAATATGCACACGACACAACACAACACACACCGCACCTATAAATAAGTTAAGAAGACTTTGTTTCTCCACTACTCATCTCTTTTCCAATCTCTAAACATAAAATCCCACAACACGACCCAAAACAAGACAGAAAAAATGGCACTAACCTTTAGCTCCGTTCTCATTCCAAAAGAAAATTTCACCCCCCACAACCTCTGGCCGCTGATCAATCAGGCGATTTCACTCGCTCATGCTCCAATCTCGGAATCACCCCTCGTGGCCGTCGGCCGCGGGTCGTCTGGTCAGTCCTATATAGGCGTCAATGTGGAATTACCAGGTCTGCCTCTTCACCACTCCATCCACGCAGAACAGTTCCTTATCGCCAACCTCGCCCTTAACAACGAGCGAAAACTCGATTTCTTAGCTATATCCACTAACGGCTCCTACTTCCACGCGCCATGCGGCCACTGCTGTCAATTTCTTCAAGAAATCAGAGATGCCTCTAATACCCAAATCTTGATCACGGACCCAACCGGCCAGAACAGAACATACATGCCCCTTTCGACCTTCCTTCCGCAAAGTTTCTCCCCCTACAATGTCATCCCGGTAAACGTCCCTCGCCTTCTCGAGCAGGGCAGGAACTATCTAACCCTCATGGATATCGATGACGCCAGAAAGATCTGCGTTTATTCCGACAGTTGTAACCATCCAAAGTGCAGGGCTCTAACGGCGGCGAACCGATCGTACGTGCCGTACACCAAGTGTCCGTCGGGAGTGGCGCTGATGGATTGCCAAGGGAAAGTGTACAGTGGATGGTGCATGGAATCTGTAGCGCATAACCCTAGTTTGGGGCCAGTACAAGCCGCACTTGTTGACTTCGTAACTAATGGCGGCGGCCAAGATTTCGATTGCATCGTCGAAGCGGTGCTGGTGGAGAAGAAATTTGGGGTATCGAGTCAAGAGGCCACGGCGAGGATGATTTTACGGAAGATAGCCCTCGACAGCTGCTCTTTTAGCGTCTTACATTGTTACTAGCCGGCGAGAAAGGAGACGAGAATCACCCTTAAAACAAAACAAAACAAAAAAAAATGATTTGTAAGGGTGAATATTAACCCAGTCGGGCTTATTACATTTGTCTTAGTTAATTAAACTGAAGATAATAACATAATATAATCATTATTACGTTTTGTTTTCTTCTTAGGTTCTTAGTACTGTAGTAAGTTTTAATAACGTCAATGCAGTAATTTTACGATCTCAAATCACTTTGCCCTTAGAAATATCACCTTCTTTGTTTGTCCCATTTTATTTGTAATAACGAATTAAAGCATATATTAAGAGTTGTGGACTCTTTTTTATTGGTTTTTCAAAAGCAAAATAAGCATGTCTTTCCGTCATGAATCTCCAATCAATATGTTGTACTTACTCCTGAAGCCATGGAATCGAAGGATACAAGGCCAGGAATGCAATCTTCTACATTCGTTTCAGGGAATGTGGTCTGACCAAAGATCACAGAGCGGTGGTAAGAAACACAAATGGGCATCCGGACCACGTTTGTCTTGAACTTAAGAATTGGTTGGAGACATGTTAGTTTAAAATGTCGAGACGTTTTCGAACAAAGGTGGTTATGTTCCAACATTTGAATCGTTTGAATGTTAGTGTAGAGTTGGCACGTTTAATATATAAACCAGATTTCCGAAGTGTTCTTAAGTGAAGATTAATTTCCTCGGTCTCTATATCAGTTTGGTCTGAAGTACATGAAGTGTTTGGATCTCGATATTTTTAAGCCATGGGGAGTTTTCTTGAGTAAACAACGTACATAGGATCTGAACGCCCTGGATTTGGAGATATATCAACGGCCTGGATTGATCACAAGTTGGAACGAGTTCATCACCCAAGTAAGAGTAATATATCTCTTACAAGGGACTCTAATAGAAGAAGGTATGTTGATGAAATATACAGAAATACCTGTGGAGATTCGAATCCTCCGGCGTAGTGAAAGTATGATCCGACAATGAGAGCATGATCTGCGTCGCCAGTTGATGTCCATATCGAGATTGCTTTGGTAAAGAAGCAACGGTTCGAGAAGCTGCAAAGAAAGATAAGAGGAAGTGATTAGGTTGAAACCATGCGGATATGTATATTATTACTGTATCACAAGACTTGACAGGTTTAAGTTATAAAGAACACCTCATTAGAGCGAGTCCTCCGGGCTTGAGGATTCTGTTCATTTCCCTGAAAACTTCAAGTGGCTTTGTAAGATAATCCACACTTACCTGTTGAGATGCCAAGAAACATACAAATTTGTCAGAACTTGAGACTCAATTATGAAGTGTAAGTTTTAGAGATAAAAAAGACAGAAAGTTTGGTCTTACCACATTGGTAATAACTTGGAAAGAATTGTCTTCAAAAGGCAGCTTTGGATTGAGATTTAAGTCTTGGACTATGTACTCGGTGAGAATCTGAGAAAGACAATAAGTTCCTATGATATGATGATATATCTCATCTCTAAGTAGTAAGTACATAATATTGAATCTTCTTTACCGGATTGCGCTTCAGTTCTTCTTCGTTCATACCCATTCCAACTATTCGTTCTTGCCTATACCCAGCTGGATAATGACTGACCTATGTAACATCACAAGAGCCAATAATCTAACTTCAGAGGATTCTCAATATTAAGTTTTGACACACACAAAAATGGATTTGCAATTTGAACATGTACATACCCAACTGCTACACATATCGAGTATGCTCACTCCCGGAGTATCGCTCTGAGGCAAAACCTTGGAGTAATACTTTGTCAATGCAGCTATGGCTGGATCATCAATGTGTGTCACAAACCTTGGAGCTTCATAGAATGTTGAATCCGACGACCTTAGGACAAGTTTAGGAAACAAGTCAACAAGATCTCAGTATATCTCAAAACAAAACTATAGCTCAAGTATGCCTTACAGAGAACAAAACAGAGTAAGACTATAACAAAATCTTGGAACTGTATTATTCAAAAATAAATCTTTAAACTGTAATCTTACTCATCGTATCGTTGGAAATCTTCTTCTTTGAATGGAAAAGTCTCGGGCCAATCCACCTTATTCAACGCCTAAAACCAAGCAAATGGGTACAAATTTCCATAAAGCTACAAACTTTGAACATTTAGCTATTGAATCAAAACCCTGATTGAAGCGAAAGTACCTGTTCGACGGGAGAAGGATTCGTCTGCCTCGCGGAAGCAATGAAAGATTTGCCGCCAAAATTACCGGACATGTTGTTGTTCATCCACAACGAAGCGCCGCCAAAACCACCCAGAACTAACCGGCGACGTGAGGAAGCGCGAATGCAACGGTGGAAAGGTTTCGAAGCAGTCGTCAGGAGATTCCGAGCAGAGGAAGCTCGAAGGAAATGGAGATTTCCGGTGGAGGAGAGAAACGGTGGTAGAGGATTGGATCTGAGGCTGAGAAAATTAGCCGTCTTTGACATTGTTTCATTAGTTGTTGGGTTTTGTCTGATTTGTAAAAAGGTTTGAGCTTTTCAGGACAGAACATGACGATGAGATGATGTGTCGCATCTCGATCGATGAAGATGACGAGTGATCCAAACCACTCTTACGTGGTCGTTTCTCTCTGTTTGGGGCTTTTCTTTATTTTTTTCAAAGTTTTGGTGCGTAACTGTAATAAATTAAAATAAACAAAAGCCTATGAAAATAGGAAAAAACAAATTAGAGTCACTTACATCAAATGTCAAGCAATTCAAACTGTATTACTTGAAGGTCGAAGCAAAATAATACAATTATCCTTTAGCAAAGACGTAATTAAGGTGATAATATTCCTGTGTTATATATATATTTTGGTCAAAATATTCCTGTGTTATATAATACTATATTATATTTAGTGAACATATGCTATATTATCCAAATCACATTTTATAAATGGCGTCGTAACATTGTTATTGTGGACATTAAATTTGGGTTACCATTCGTATCAGCCTTGTTTTATTAACTGATTTTCGCTGATTTCTGAGGATCAATTATTTTAAATTTGGACAGGTATTTTCTTATATAGTTTCAAATCCATATATTGACATGGTTTGTACTTTGAGCTTGTGAGTTGTGTTGGTTTAATTTTCAAAAATCCATATCTATTAAGTAATTCTAACTGGTCTACCCAAAGAACTCATTGGGAAGAAGTTTGTAATTTGATAGAGAAAGTGAAGATGTACATCATGGACTCAATTGATTATTACAATATATATTTCTTGTTATTCATCCAAGTCTCTCGCAGACAATGCAGCCAAATTTATTAAAATTTTGAATGAATTTCCTAAATTTTATTTTTCTAACTACAGATATACCGTGAAAATGTGATTAATTAAGACTATGGAGTAGATTACTTTACACTAAATAAAAGCAAATTTGATTTAAGAAATGGTTCATGAGTCATAGTGAGTCTTCATTACGGATAGCCCCTATCTCGATCATGTTTTAATTTGTAATCTTTTTTTTTTTTTTTGAGATAATTTGTAATCCTGCGTGCCCATGATAGTGAATGTTCTCTTTTATTTTGATGGTAATTCTTATTTCTTTGTGGCATGTATTCAATAAAAATCACATATGTACGAATTAATAATACATAGCATTCTATTTGAAAATAAATTATGAACTCATTTTCAGCATATGTTTATAATTTTCATTAGTTTTGCTATCCATACCATGAAAATGGACTAAGACAGAGTACTGAACTTTTTTACCACTTTTTAGTACATTACTTTTTAGTTTCTACAAAACTAATCCTAACTACTCTAAAGAAATTTGTTTTCAAAAAATGGTTCTTATGTGTGCATGCATGTGATTCTATACGTATAAGGTAAATACACCATTTAAAAAGCATTCAACATGCGCACACATAATATCACATATCTAGTTATAGTTAGTAGGCAATTTTCAAAGACTCAAGGAATTTGTGTATATAATTGACTTGATTATCATTAAATACCATTTTTTATATAACTCAAGACACATATTCTATAACAGACGAATATATAGCTAGACATGACACTATCAAAATAATCACTATGCTACAATCTACCTGACATTTGAACTAGCATTAATTTACGAATATAGTTCTTAATTTTATTCTTTATATATCACTATTCAAACCATCAAAAATTTGTTAATTAAGAGTTAAGGACTGCGGAACTATCATTTACTACACTTTATTCCATTACTTTCTACTACTCTTCATTACATAATTTTATATTTAACCTAGAAAACAATCCTTTCTACTTGACTCATAAAAAGTTAGTTCATGAGTCTTGATAGTCAAAATTTCCTTTTTGTCTTGTAGTTAATAGGTTGCGTATGTGACTATTATTTTTATCTAAATCAGTATCAACCCATCAATGAAGAGTTAATTTTCCCACCACTCTTCGTTACATTACTGTATACTAAACTCTAAAATAAATCTAATTACTTTACATAAAATGATGGTTCATGAGGCAAAGAGTCATAATCACCTTATTATCTTGGTTGCGCATGTGAAGCACCACTTTAATTTTTATCTATTTTGCTATCTAAACCATAAAAAAAAAATGTTACTAGTTACGAGTTAAGGACCACTGAACCATCTTTAACCACTCTTCATCACATTTACTTTCTACTAGATTAGAAAAATAACCCTAATTATCTTGCTTAAAGTTATTTCATGAGTCAAGATAGTCACAATCACCTTTTTTTTTATGTTGTAGCGTTGGTTGCGCATGGAATGACGTAAACACGATTATAAAAAGTACTTTTACACTAAGCACACAGACACAACACACTTCTATAAATAGGTAAGGACTTGCTTCTCCACTTCTCATCTCATTTCCAATCTCTCAACATAATACTTCAAAAGACGATCCGAAATCAAAGAGAGAAATATGGCACAAGAATACAAGTTCGTTTACACTCCCAGCGAAGCAGCAGACGAGGGCGTCCACGGCCCCCAGGACCTTCCAAAGCTGATCAAGAAGGCGATCGGACTCGCTCAGGTTCCAGTCTCCACATTCAAAGTCGGAGTCGTTGGACTCACATCAAAGGGTGAGGTCTTCTTAGGCGTCAATGTGGAATTTGAAGGCCTTCCTCTTCACCACTCCATCCACGCCGAGCAGTTCCTTGTCACCAACCTCGCTCTCAACTCCGTGGAAAAGCTCACTCATATAGCCGTCTCCGCTACCGGCACCATCTTCGGTGCGCCATGTGGCCATTGCCGCCAGTTTTATCAGGAAATGGGCACCCCGCCTGAAATCGAAATCCTGATAAAGAAACCAGAAGACGGCATAGACGAGTTCATGAGCCTCGACAGCCTCATGCCCGAGAGATTCGGCCCTGACAGTATACTCGAGAAAGGTTCCCCTCTCCTTCTCGCACAGCGCGATAACAGCCTTGTCCTCTCGGACCCCAAAGAGATCATCTGCTCAGATCCAGAGAATTGTTCCCATCTAGTGTGCAGGGCTCTAGCAGCGGCCAACAAATCGTACGCGCCGTACAGCGGATTTCCGTCGGGAGTGGCGTTGAAATGCGAAAATAAAGAGTACAGAGGATGGTACCTTGAATCTGTTGCGTATAACCCAAGTTTAGGGCCCGTACAAGCTGCACTAGTTGATTTCATGGCTCGTGGCGGAGGCAAAGGGTTCGATAAGATCACTGAAGCAGTGCTGGTGGAGATGGAAGATGTGAAGGTGAGTCAAGAAGCCACGGCGAGTATTCTTTTGAAGGAGATAGCCCCCGCGTGCGATTTCAAGGTCCTCCATTGCTACAAGAAGTAGAACAAGAATCCCCAAAAACTTTGAAGCGTATTTATGGAACGATGGTGATATACATTACTATATATTAAAAAAAAGAATGATATTATTAAGGAAAATATTACGCCTGTGCCAGTAGAGGATTACACTGGTCTTCGTTATGAAACTCTTTTATTATCCATTTGTTATGATTATGCTTTGTTGTAGGTTTTATGATTATCTTTTTGGTTGGGTTCATAAAACCTCTTTTATTTCCCAACCAAGACGAAAACAGAACATAAATTATGATTATATCGTAATTAATAAGTGGTTTTATGGGTTATGTTCTGTTTTCGTCTTGGGTTCTTGTTAATTACCTTTCAATAATGTCAGTATAATATACTTGGGTTCATGGTACCTTTTAGTATTATTGTTAATGCAGTAATCTTAGGATCTCTAATCGCATTTCACTTAGAAATGTCTCCTTACATATATTATTTGTGGCCAAAATCCCTTTTTTATTGATTTTGCAAAAGCAGAAAAAAAAAATTTGCATGAATCTCCATTAAAAAGTAAGCTAAAAAGTCTCATTTGCAAATATATCAAAGTAGAGAATAATGTGGTCAATTGACCATTGACATACTTCTACGAAGAGTTGAATATCATGATTGAATATATATACATTCCATTTTTCATAAAAAATGGTAGTAACTTCTTTCTGAACCTCTAAAAATTGTCTAATTACAAAAGTATAAAGTTGTATCATTTTTCCTAGTCCAATCATAAACATAACAATTAGCAAGCAAAAGATGCTAGGAGATTAGTCTAATTGCAAAATTATAAAGGTGTATCATTTCAACTTGAACAGATACTCCGTGGTAATAAGTTAAAACTTATGAAGTGGGATTTGCTAAAAATAGATAAAGGTTGAAATTTTGTGGAGAATTGTGACATAAAAGTGGTTTCTCTGTTCTGCACACGTCATGCGGCTTGTGATTTGATATTTTATGTTATTATTAGTTTTTTTTGGTCACGATTCTTTATGTTATTATTTATGTGAATCTCTATTTCTTTGTAGAATGTTATGAATAAAAATCCCATGTACAAATTAATAAATGTAGCATAAAACTATTTAATTGGTATACCGACATTTGAACTAGCATTTTAAATATAAGTCTCTTAGTTTTTTTAATCTATATAATTACTCAAACCATCTAAATGTTTCTAATTAAGAGCTAAGGACTAATGAGCTTTATTAATTAGTAGTGATAGACGTAAACACCAATTTTTTACCATCTACATTACTATTCAAAACCATCAAATTATTACTAATTACGGGTTAAGGACTTATATATATATATATTTTCTCTTTTTGACATTGCTTTTTACTAAACTAGTTTTCTTTAAAAGATGGTGTATAAGACTTGATAGTCACAATCACATAGAGGTAAATACGCTATTTTTAAAAGCATTATTCAACTTGCACACACATCATCACATATCTTGTAAAACTTAGATTACAATTTTTCTACCAAAAAAGGAAAATTTATATACGTATATCATGGATTAGTTGATTATCATCAAATACTTTTTTTTTTCAAATAACTCAAATAATTTTATTTGCGACACCAATAAAACACGAGTAACCACTATGCTAGAATTTACCGACATTTGAACTAGCAAATTACATATAAGTCTCGTAGTTTTTTCAATCTATATAATTATTCAACCCATCAATTAGCTGTTAATTAGCTGTGATAGACGTAAACACCACTTTTTTTTAATCTACATTACATTTCAAAGCCATCAAAATTTCAAATTGTTACTAATTACGGGTTAAGAACTTATGTGTTATAAGTGACAAAAAAAAAAAAAAAAACTTATGTGTTATATTTTCCACTCTACTTAACATTATTTTTTACTAAACTATATATATATATATATATAACTAACCAATTTTCTTAAAAAGATGGTGCATAAGCCCTATTAGTCACAATCACCTTATTTTGGTGTTGGTTGCGTATGTGATTGACGTAAAGACCGTTTTCAATTTTGTTGTAATTACAATTCAAACCATCAAAACGTTACTAATTACGAGTTAAGGACTAATGTACAATATTTAACTACTCTTCAACATGCACAAACACACACACATCACATATCTAGTTTGCAATTATCTAACAAAAGGGGAAGATTTATATATGTATATCATGGACTTGATTAGTTGATTATCATCAAATAGTACTTTTTCCTTTCAAATAATTCAAAACACATTCTATATCATATTTGTGACACCTCTAAAACACGAGTAACCACTATGTTAGAATTTACCTGACATTTGAACTAGCATTTTATTCAAACCATCAAATGTTTCTAATATAGAGATAAGTACTATTGAATTATATTAATTAGTTGTGATAGACGTAAACACCACATTTTTTATATCTACATTACTATTGAAAATCATCAAAATTTCAAGTTGTTACTAATTACGTGTTAAGAAATTATGAGTTATATTTTCCACTCTTCTTTACATTACTTTTTACTAAACTAGAAAGAAAGAAAAACGTAACCAATTTTCTAAAAACAGCCTTGATAGTCACAATCACCTTTTTTCTGTAGTGTTGATCGACGTAAACACCATTTTAAGTTTTGTATTTATTATAATTCAAACCATCAAAATGTTACTAATTACGAGGTAAGTAAGAACTATTGTACAAAAGCTGCTTCATGAGTCTTGGAGTGTCATAGTCAACTTTTAGGCGGTTTCGTATGCTAATGACGTAAACACGATTCTATAAAGTAACTTTTTAATTAATCACATAGTCACAGCACATCAATATAAACACCTCAAGACTTGGTTCCACTTCTCTTATCTTATTTCCAATCTCATAATAACATAAAATCAATCTCAAACTTGATCCGAAATCAGAGAGAGATAAAAATGGCACAAGAAAAGAAGTTCGTTTTCACAACCGTAGAAGCCGAAGCCAAAGGCGTCACCTATCCCAAGGACCTTCCGAAGCTGATCGAAACGGCGAGGAATCTCGCTTGGGGTTCAGTCAAAGTCGGAGCCGTTGGACTCGCATCATCGGGTCGGGTCTACTTAGGCGCCAATGTCGAATTTGAAGGTCTTGATCCTGAATTTTCCATCCACGCTGAACAGTTCCTCATCGCCAACCTCGCCCTCAACTCTGAGCAAGAACTCACTCACTTAGCCGTCTCCGATGATGGCACCGTCTTCCGCGAGCCGTGCGACCACTGCATCGATATTCTTCAGGAGATGAGCAATGCACCTGAAATCAAAATTCTGATCAAAAATGCAGACGAAGAAGACGGATCATTCAAGAGCCTCGTGAGCCACATGCCATATGAATTCGTCTCCTCTCTCCTAGTGCAGCGCCATAACCGTCTCGTCCCTTTCTTAAAACGGAAGCTTTTTACCCTTATGCAGCATGAGGCTTCAAAGGAGGCTCTAAAGGCGGCGAACAAATCATACGCGCCGCATTCCAAGTGTCCGTCGGCAGTGGCGCTGATTTGCGAAGAGAAAGTGTATGCAGGATGGTACATCGAAACGGTGGATAATAACACTAGTTTGGGGCCAGTACAAGCTGCACTGGTTGATTTCATGGCTCGTGGCGAAGGCAAAGAGTTCGATAAGATCACCGGAGCTGTGCTGGCGGAGAAGCAGGATGCGGAGGTGAGTCAAGAGGTCATGGCGAGGACGCTTCTAAAGAAGATAGCTCCGAACTGCGTTTTCAAGGTCTACTATTTGTCCCAGCTGCCCCAAGATGACAGTCGCGAAATGGCATAAAAAAACTACTCTACTAATACAATTTTATATTCATACGATAACTGATACATTATTATTTTATGATGATAGATAGACAAGGAAAATATGTATAAAGTATAAATAAATAAAAAGATAAGCCAATAGCGGAAGGCTCTGGTTACTAAACCTGAAATTATAATTTAGTATCATCATTATTATGTTTTATTTTCTTCTTTGCTGGGGACATGGGGTCATGTCACCTTATTAATAATGTCAATGCAGCATTCTTACTATCTCAAATCACTTTGCACTTATATATGTTAGCTTTCAATAATGTCAATATAATACAATTGTAATTACGTTTTGTGTTTCAACTTGGGTTCATGTTACCCTTTTAGTACTATTGTCAATGCAGTAATCTTACGATCTCAAAACCATTTTTTTTTATTATTGTTTTTGCAAAAGCAGAAAAAAATAGATGCCTTTGCATGAATCTCCATTAAAGAGTAAGACAAAAAAGAGTCTCATTTGCAAATATATCAAAGAAGAGAAAAATGTGGTCAATTGACCGCTGATATACTTCTACGAAATGCCAAATTGAGGAACAGTAAAACTATCTTCCAATTCTGAGAAGAGTTGAATTTCATGATTGCATATATAATTCTTTATGTTAATCTTTAATTCATTGTAGAATGTAATAAATAAAAATCTCATGTACAAATTAATAAATGTAGCATAAAACTTGTATTTGGATGTATAATGTACGGTACATGTTTTATAACATGTTATTTGTAATAACCGTATGATGTATTACCAGAATCACATTATATACAATGGCATACCAATGTTTATTATTATAGACAGTTAGTTTGGTTACTATTCATATCATCTCAGCTGAAACACACATTCACAGATAATGTCAGCATGTGCTTATTTATTTCATGAGCTGAGTTTCACTTTTTCATCATTTTCATTCATTCCTTTTTCTTTTACCAATCTTCAGTACATTAGTTTCTACAAATACAAAAGTGATCCTAACTAATCTAAAGCAAATTTGCTTTGAAAAATGGTTTATGAGTCATCATGAGTCTTGTTAACAGATACAGCCACAATCTCGTTTATATTATGTAATCTTGTGTGTGCATACCATTCCTCACGTAAAAGGTAAACACGCTATTTTCAAAAGCATTATTCAACTTGCACACATACACATCACATATTGCCATTTTCTAACAAAAGGGGAAGATTTATATATGTGTATCATGGACTTGATTAGTTGATTATCATCAAATAGTACTTTTTCCTTTCAAATAATTCAAAACACATTCTATATCATATTTGTGACACCTCTAAAACACGAGTAACCACTATGTTAGAATTTACCGACATTTGAACTAGCATTTTATTCAAACCATCAAATGTTTCTAATATAGAGATAAGTACTATTGAGTTATATTAATTAGTTGTGATAGACGTAAACACCAATTTTTTTTATATCTACATTACTTTTGAAAACCATCAAAATTTCAAGTTGTTACTAATTACGTGTTAAGAAATTATGAGTTATATTTTCCACTCTTCTTTACATTACTTTTTACTAAACTAGAAAGAAAGAAAAACGTAACCAATTTTCTAAAAAAGCCTTGATAGTCACAATCACCTTTTTTTCTGTAGTGTTGATCGACGTAAACACCATTTTAAGTTTTGTATTTATTACAATTCAAACCATCAAAATGTTAAGATTATTACGAGTTAAGGAGGACTATTGTACAATCTTTTACCAATATTGGTTAAAAAGCTGCTTCATGAGTCTTGGAGTGTTATAGTCACCTTTTAGTCGGTTTTGTATGCTAATGACGTAAACACGATTCTATAAAGTAACTTTTAAATTAATCACATAGTCACAGCACATCTATATAAACATCTCAAGACTTGGTTCCACTTCTCTCATCTTATTTCCAATCTCATAATAACATAAAATCAATCTCAAACTTGATCCGAAATCAGAGAGAGACAATAATGGCACAAGAAAAGAAGTTCGTTTTCACAACCGAAGAAGCCGAAGCCAAAGGCGTCAGCTATCCCAAGGACCTTCCGAAGCTGATCGAAACGGCGAGGAATCTCGCTTGGCCTTCAGTCAAAGACGGAGCCGTTGGACTCGCATCATCGGGTCGGGTCTACTTAGGCGCCAATGTCGAATTTGAAGACCTTTCCATCCACGCTGAACAGTTCCTCATCGCCAACCTCGCCCTCTACTCCGAGCAAGAACTCACTCACTTAGCCGTCTCCGATGATGGCACCATCTTCCGTGGGCCGTGCGACTACTGCATCCATTTTCTTCAGGAGATGAGAAATGCACCTAATATCAAAATTCTGATGAAAAACGCAGACGAAGAAGACGGATCGTTCAAGAGCCTCGAGGAACTGCACGACTCCGATAGTATCCTTCCGGTAGAACCCTCTCTCCTCGTGAAGCGCGATAACCGTCTCGACATCTACCCTCCCAATTCCGCAGATGGAATCTGCTCAAATTGGAAAGATTGTTTCCATCTTATGTGCAAGGCTCTAAGGGTGGCTCTAGAGGCGGCGAGAAAATCATACGTGCCGCACTTCGAGTTTTGGTCGGGGGTGGCGCTGATTTGCGATGTGGACGTGTATGAAGGATGGAACATCGAAACGGTGGCGAGTAACACTAGTTTGGGGCCAGTAGAAACTGCACTGGTTGATTTCATGGCTCGTGGTGAAGGCAAAAGGTTCGATAAGATCACCGGAGCTGTTCTAGTGGAGAAGAGACATGCGGTCGTGAGTCAAGAGGCCACGACAAGGACTCTTTTAAAGAAGATAGCTCCTAACTGCGATTTCAAGGTCTTCCATTGCTACGAGGTGGTGCCCGAAGATAGAATTTGGGAAATGGTATAAATAAGCTGCTGATGCATTATTATTTTATGATAATAGATATACAAGGAATATATGTATAAAGGATAAAAAAAATTAAGCCAATAGGGAATGGTTTTGGTTACTAAACCTGAAATTATTATGTTTTATTTTTTTCTTTGCTGGGTTCATGTTTTAATAATGTCAATCTCAAACCTGAAATTATTATGTTTTATGTTACCTTAGGAATATTATATGTGAATTACTTTTCTTCTAAAATGTGAATAATAATATTTTTTTAGTGCAAAAGTACCGGAGAATAGATGCCATTGCATAAGTCTCTCAGTTAATGACTAAGAATGGTAAAGTCTCGTTTGCAAACATAATGGTCCACTGACAATTTACTCAGGTCGTCTCGTATGTACGAATTAACAACATCTAGTAATATTTTCAAAGGTTCAAAGACACAGGGAATTTGTGTATATAATTGACTTGATTATCATTAAATACCTTTTTTTTTAATATAACTCAGACACATATTCTATAAAAGACGAATATACAGACGTGACACTATCAAAATAATCACTATGCTATAATCTACCGATATTTGAGCTAGCATTAATTTACGAATGAACTTCTTAATTATTTTTATCTATATTTATCACTTTTCAAACCATCAAAATTTTGTTAATTAACAGTTCAGGACTACGGAACTGTCTTGTAGTTTAACTGCAGGTTGCTTATGTGATTGATTTTTTCAAAGAAAGCCAAAGTCAACTAGCATAATGACACTGGGTTCGGTATTGACAACTTTCCAGAACCAAATGGAGGTGGGAACCTGAAATAGTTCCTGTCTTAAGAGTTCATGTTTTAATAATGTCAATCTCAAACCAATTTGCACTTATATATGTTACCTTACGAATATTATATGTGAATTACTTCTCTTCTAAAATGTGAATAATAATTAGAGAATAGAAGCCATTTCATTAGTCTCTCAAAACTTTATAGAACCAAATGGAGGTGGGAACCTGAAATAGTTTGGCAGATTCATTTGGTAGTAGATTTATATCGTTCCATGTCTTAAGAATTTTAGAATAATATCAACAAACTTTGGTGTTAGTAGAATTTATCTTTTTATTATGTAAACTTCAATAGTTTGCTTTCCTCTATATTATATATTATATGGCCATGATCATCCAACAACAGATTTAGTCAACCGGAAAAATTAGAGTCACCCTCGAGTAATTTGGATATATATATATAGTTATCAAAGCATTATAAATTATAAGTTTTAAATTGATATTAGAAGATTTTACTGGAAACACTATATGTAAAAATTCTTGAATTCAAAATAAGCACTGAAAGAAGACATAAAATAGAAGAGAAAAACATATTGATGAGTACAACAACAACAACATCATGTAGGCGTAAAAGTAGGTAAGAACCATTGAGCTCTAGAGACTTGAGACGAAGAAGTATATAGATGGAATGTGTGCAGCGTCTCGGTCTTCTGTGTCTCGAGATTGAAGATATAGAGATATTTTGGTTGTTTCCCATAAATATCATTGAAATGATAATTACTGAAATAGATGGAATTTCTAATGAGTCCTCCATCAGTATCATTGGCGAGCACAGTGGTGCCTTGATCGAAAAGCATTGACTCGTCGCCCAAAGAATCAACTTTTTCCTCCTCATTCTTGCATAACCCTGCTGATGAATAAACTTTGTAGACGCGAAATAATTGGGTTCTAGACTTATGTCTTAACATTCTTTCAACTTTGAGGACATCTCCAGTTACTGTGACTACAATTTTTGTCTCTTTAACGCACAATGAATCATCAAATGAAAGACCATAATTTTTGTCTCCAGTTAGACGCATATCACACTGAAAGGTTTGTTGAGGAATCTCTCCAGAAAAATCAAAGATTTTGAATTGACCATGGTCGCTTAGATAGTAAAGCTTGTGATTCTTGTAAACAGCTCTGTTGAAATAATCGTGACGATCTGAAGTTTGGGGGATTTGATTCCACGAGGTATCTCCTTTCTTGGAATAAAATACACACCAATCTCTTAATCCCCAAACAACTACATAGTCTTTGGTTTTCTCGTCAATCCAAAACACAGGAGATCGTAAATACACTAAAATGTACTCTGAATTGCGTGACCAATAATCTTTCCACAATAACTCCACAGGAGGTAGATTGATCCTCTCGTGGGTAAAGAGATTCACAATGTAGATATTATGATCCAGAGGATTTTGCATTAGGAACCAAGTTCCATAGGTTGCAATACAAGCACTCTTTGCGAATTCAGCACCAAAATCTCGCGTTTTGTAAAGTTTGTCTTTTTCCTCGGGATTGAACAACGTGCATGAACTGTTGTCGTTATTGTTGTCTTCTGGGAAGAGAATCAGCCAATGGTTATGATTTTTGGGCAGCAATTGTTTCGAAACGGAGTACCAAGACGAACACACGGATTCAGCTCGTCTGATATTGGCAAAGCTGAGGCGTTCGAACACCAAATTCACGAGCTCTGGAGGAAGGTCGGCCAGGATTTGGGTGTTTCTTGTCTANACGAGTAACCACTATGTTAGAATTTACCGACATTTGAACTAGCATTTTATTCAAACCATCAAATGTTTCTAATATAGAGATAAGTACTATTGAGTTATATTAATTAGTTGTGATAGACGTAAACACCAATTTTTTTTATATCTACATTACTTTTGAAAACCATCAAAATTTCAAGTTGTTACTAATTACGTGTTAAGAAATTATGAGTTATATTTTCCACTCTTCTTTACATTACTTTTTACTAAACTAGAAAGAAAGAAAAACGTAACCAATTTTCTAAAAAAGCCTTGATAGTCACAATCACCTTTTTTTCTGTAGTGTTGATCGACGTAAACACCATTTTAAGTTTTGTATTTATTACAATTCAAACCATCAAAATGTTAAGATTATTACGAGTTAAGGAGGACTATTGTACAATCTTTTACCAATATTGGTTAAAAAGCTGCTTCATGAGTCTTGGAGTGTTATAGTCACCTTTTAGTCGGTTTTGTATGCTAATGACGTAAACACGATTCTATAAAGTAACTTTTAAATTAATCACATAGTCACAGCACATCTATATAAACATCTCAAGACTTGGTTCCACTTCTCTCATCTTATTTCCAATCTCATAATAACATAAAATCAATCTCAAACTTGATCCGAAATCAGAGAGAGACAATAATGGCACAAGAAAAGAAGTTCGTTTTCACAACCGAAGAAGCCGAAGCCAAAGGCGTCAGCTATCCCAAGGACCTTCCGAAGCTGATCGAAACGGCGAGGAATCTCGCTTGGCCTTCAGTCAAAGACGGAGCCGTTGGACTCGCATCATCGGGTCGGGTCTACTTAGGCGCCAATGTCGAATTTGAAGACCATTCCATCCACGCTGAACAGTTCCTCATCGCCAACCTCGCCCTCTACTCCGAGCAAGAACTCACTCACTTAGCCGTCTCCGATGATGGCACCATCTTCCGTGGGCCGTGCGACTACTGCATCCATTTTCTTCAGGAGATGAGAAATGCACCTAAAATCAAAATTCTGATGAAAAACGCAGACGAAGAAGACGGATCGTTCAAGAGCCTCGAGGAACTGCACGACTCCGATAGTATCCTTCCGGTAGAACCCTCTCTCCTCGTGAAGCGCGATAACCGTCTCGACATCTACCCTCCCAATTCCGCAGATGGAATCTGCTCAAATTGGAAAGATTGTTTCCATCTTATGTGCAAGGCTCTAAGGGTGGCTCTAGAGGCGGCGAGAAAATCATACGTGCCGCACTTCGAGTTTTGGTCGGGGGTGGCGCTGATTTGCGATGTGGACGTGTATGAAGGATGGAACATCGAAACGGTGGCGAGTAACACTAGTTTGGGGCCAGTAGAAACTGCACTGGTTGATTTCATGGCTCGTGGTGAAGGCAAAAGGTTCGATAAGATCACCGGAGCTGTTCTAGTGGAGAAGAGACATGCGGTCGTGAGTCAAGAGGCCACGACAAGGACTCTTTTAAAGAAGATAGCTCCTAACTGCGATTTCAAGGTCTTCCATTGCTACGAGGTGGTGCCCGAAGATAGAATTTGGGAAATGGTATAAATAAGCTGCTGATGCATTATTATTTTATGATAATAGATATACAAGGAATATATGTATAAAGGATAAAAAAAATTAAGCCAATAGGGAATGGTTTTGGTTACTAAACCTGAAATTATTATGTTTTATTTTTTTCTTTGCTGGGTTCATGTTTTAATAATGTCAATCTCAAACCTGAAATTATTATGTTTTATGTTACCTTAGGAATATTATATGTGAATTACTTTTCTTCTAAAATGTGAATAATAATATTTTTTTAGTGCAAAAGTACCGGAGAATAGATGCCATTGCATAAGTCTCTCAGTTAATGACTAAGAATGGTAAAGTCTCGTTTGCAAACATAATGGTCCACTGACAATTTACTCAGGTCGTCTCGTATGTACGAATTAACAACATCTAGTAATATTTTCAAAGGTTCAAAGACACAGGGAATTTGTGTATATAATTGACTTGATTATCATTAAATACCTTTTTTTTTAATATAACTCAGACACATATTCTATAAAAGACGAATATACAGACGTGACACTATCAAAATAATCACTATGCTATAATCTACCGATATTTGAGCTAGCATTAATTTACGAATGAACTTCTTAATTATTTTTATCTATATTTATCACTTTTCAAACCATCAAAATTTTGTTAATTAACAGTTCAGGACTACGGAACTGTCTTGTAGTTTAACTGCAGGTTGCTTATGTGATTGATTTTTTCAAAGAAAGCCAAAGTCAACTAGCATAATGACACTGGGTTCGGTATTGACAACTTTCCAGAACCAAATGGAGGTGGGAACCTGAAATAGTTCCTGTCTTAAGAGTTCATGTTTTAATAATGTCAATCTCAAACCAATTTGCACTTATATATGTTACCTTACGAATATTATATGTGAATTACTTCTCTTCTAAAATGTGAATAATAATTAGAGAATAGAAGCCATTTCATTAGTCTCTCAAAACTTTATAGAACCAAATGGAGGTGGGAACCTGAAATAGTTTGGCAGATTCATTTGGTAGTAGATTTATATCGTTCCATGTCTTAAGAATTTTAGAATAATATCAACAAACTTTGGTGTTAGTAGAATTTATCTTTTTATTATGTAAACTTCAATAGTTTGCTTTCCTCTATATTATATATTATATGGCCATGATCATCCAACAACAGATTTAGTCAACCGGAAAAATTAGAGTCACCCTCGAGTAATTTGGATATATATATATAGTTATCAAAGCATTATAAATTATAAGTTTTAAATTGATATTAGAAGATTTTACTGGAAACACTATATGTAAAAATTCTTGAATTCAAAATAAGCACTGAAAGAAGACATAAAATAGAAGAGAAAAACATATTGATGAGTACAACAACAACAACATCATGTAGGCGTAAAAGTAGGTAAGAACCATTGAGCTCTAGAGACTTGAGACGAAGAAGTATATAGATGGAATGTGTGCAGCGTCTCGGTCTTCTGTGTCTCGAGATTGAAGATATAGAGATATTTTGGTTGTTTCCCATAAATATCATTGAAATGATAATTACTGAAATAGATGGAATTTCTAATGAGTCCTCCATCAGTATCATTGGCGAGCACAGTGGTGCCTTGATCGAAAAGCATTGACTCGTCGCCCAAAGAATCAACTTTTTCCTCCTCATTCTTGCATAACCCTGCTGATGAATAAACTTTGTAGACGCGAAATAATTGGGTTCTAGACTTATGTCTTAACATTCTTTCAACTTTGAGGACATCTCCAGTTACTGTGACTACAATTTTTGTCTCTTTAACGCACAATGAATCATCAAATGAAAGACCATAATTTTTGTCTCCAGTTAGACGCATATCACACTGAAAGGTTTGTTGAGGAATCTCTCCAGAAAAATCAAAGATTTTGAATTGACCATGGTCGCTTAGATAGTAAAGCTTGTGATTCTTGTAAACAGCTCTGTTGAAATAATCGTGACGATCTGAAGTTTGGGGGATTTGATTCCACGAGGTATCTCCTTTCTTGGAATAAAATACACACCAATCTCTTAATCCCCAAACAACTACATAGTCTTTGGTTTTCTCGTCAATCCAAAACACAGGAGATCGTAAATACACTAAAATGTACTCTGAATTGCGTGACCAATAATCTTTCCACAATAACTCCACAGGAGGTAGATTGATCCTCTCGTGGGTAAAGAGATTCACAATGTAGATATTATGATCCAGAGGATTTTGCATTAGGAACCAAGTTCCATAGGTTGCAATACAAGCACTCTTTGCGAATTCAGCACCAAAATCTCGCGTTTTGTAAAGTTTGTCTTTTTCCTCGGGATTGAACAACGTGCATGAACTGTTGTCGTTATTGTTGTCTTCTGGGAAGAGAATCAGCCAATGGTTATGATTTTTGGGCAGCAATTGTTTCGAAACGGAGTACCAAGACGAACACACGGATTCAGCTCGTCTGATATTGGCAAAGCTGAGGCGTTCGAACACCAAATTCACGAGCTCTGGAGGAAGGTCGGCCAGGATTTGGGTGTTTCTTGTCTAAGACGTTCATGAAAATTAGGGTTATGCTTCTCCATGATAGAATTGCGAGAGAGAGAGATTTTGTTAGAGAATTAGGAGTATTGTTACAAGTTCCGTATTAATACAAAACAAAACCAGAGCTAGGAATCATTATTGGTAACTACGTGTCATGTTTTATGAAGATAGCAATGACTTTAGTCATCTAAGATACTACAATAAGAAAGATAACTTTAAATTAAATGATAATGTACACTCAAGTATCATGTATATATATTTAATCAATTACATGATTTTATAAAATTTAAAATTAGTTTTCTAAATATTAACTAGTAATTAAGTAGATGATGTAAAGGGAAGGAGATCTAGTATAACCAAAAAAAAAATTCTTAAAAATAATTAAAAATTAAAACATATAAGAACTTAGTAAATCACACTTATTAATATTTATATAATACAATCAAAGTATTTACAGTAAACAGTCATATGGTTCTTTGGTTTGTCTTCGGCAATTTCTTTTTGTTTGACTTGATTGGTTTGTCATGAATGGCATTAGATGGATAAACTCTTAATTACTTTCTTTATTTTAAATTTAAATTTGCAGGTTTGTTGGAGAGAGTATGGCTATAATTAATAAAAGTTTTTTACAATTAATATATGAAGATTTTTGCAATATGATGCTTTTGAATTTTAATAGAAATGGATGCATCTATGTAATCATGTAATCCCTTACATAAAGGGAGATGACCATTTGTTTTAAAACCAAAAAAAAAAAACCGAGAATTCATCTTCACCAGAAAAGAGCTACATAGACAAAATGTCATCACAAAATTCTCAATTTGTTATTCTGCTCTTAGTTAGTTGTCTTATTTTATCTCACTCAACTGGTAAGATTTTCTTACTCTCAACTAAATCATTTTATATAGCATTCCTAACAGTCGACGCCTCTGTTCACATCATTCTACATTGTAGACTTCTTGTTGTTTCTCGAAGAAGTTCATTGTAAGCCATCTAAGGACCTCAACAAGTCAACAAGGCAAAGTAACATGTGTGTCGTCACTAAGGTCTCAGACTAATGTACATCTCAAGTCTCAACGACCAAATCCTAAATTTTTATCGCAAAAGAGCTAAAGTTCTTTGAGCATCATGTTGATTTTCCTCCACTGACCACTGGTTATGCGTTGTTTCATAATGGCTAAGTAAACACATTCACGAAACCAAAACAGAATATCCGGAGTTTCATTTGTTAAGAGGAAGAAGACAGCGACGAAGATGCCGCGTTCATTGTCAGCTTCTCTTCATCATCCTCCAAGACGAACAACATCTCTGTATTCCTACACATGCCATGAACCAGAACAACGGGCAAACCTGCCAAAACCCCGATCATTATACCGCGGGATACATCTGTTAACAGAAATATACCGATCGTAAGGACCAACAAAACCAGCACCAAAGTAGAATCATCGATCACATTGCCACATATCACCCGTGGTTCATTATCCCGGGAGTAGACATATAGCCATGCGACTATCAAGATAAAGAAGACAGAAAGGTGGACTGGTTGCCAGAGCATGCTGATGAAGATAGTAACAATGAAGATGACAATGTAGTTGGTTCGGAAGATCATGATGTTGGTTTTGATTCGTTCGGTGGCAGCGGTAAAGGAGATCGGAAGGCTAAAGGCACTACAGTGGATAAGTTCAAGCCATGGCCTTTGAGAGCTAAGGCCTAATGAGATCAATTCTTTGGCTCGTCCTACTAAGCTCAGGCTCGACGAGGCATTTGCTTGGGATGGTATAGTGCCATAGGTTGTCATATTCTTTCACAAGCAACAAACAGAGAACATCACCACAGGAACCTATGTGAAAAAAACGAAAGTGATGGTACCTAATTTGAAGACATACAACGGTTTGCTTGATGTTTCTGAGGAAGTTAGGTCACCTCTCTTATTTGGGAATGTTTTATTTCAGGGCACCAGAAGAGAGGCAGATACGAATTACAATATACTAATAATGGAATGGAGAGATATTCAAATGAATGGATGGATACCCTTAAACTTCTCTTATCAAATCACTAATACTATATTGAGACTGTCATTACAATCCATTCTTAACAGAGTCAATACACCTTATTGTCTACAAGCATAATATACTGACCAGCTTAAATCCAAAGATGCCTAGTAGACATTTAAACAACTCAGAGTAGGACATATGCATTCTACAGAACACAAAGTTGTTTGGTATATATACCAGTGAACCATCATACAGGACGCACATCGCGAAGATATATCCTTGACCATAGTCTCTGATAGCCTAATCGTTACCTTCACTGGCTGCTAGCATCTGAAGCAATGGCCTCACCTCGATAAACTCTCCATGGTCCGCGATAGAATACTGGCTTCATCAGAGGCACCGTTTTGCCTGGGTGCTCTTCCCAAAACTTCTCCTGTTTACAGAGAGTGGAGTAACATAAGTTCTCACTAAAACAAGAAGAAAAACTTATTCTAACATTAAACAGCGTAAGAAACACATTGACAAGAATTAGAAACTACAGAACAATGGATTAATAATTTCACTAAATTCAACTTCTGATAGATTAGATATCAATCAAGACGTAAAAGCTTTGTTGAAAGACCTCATGAACAGTCAGTCCTATGAAGAACATTCAAGTATATGTTTTTTCTTGAACACGAAATCTTGTATCAGTAATCAACAATCCTCAATTTGCAGATTATAATACACTAACGAATTCCAAAAACTTATAATATACAGTTCATGAATAATGAAGCGATTGCAATTTCATCACATTTTGAACTCTAGCATTAGCCAATCAAGAGAATCAGATTAGAACCCACAAATCTAATAACAATTCCAAGCCTAAATCGATAACGACAACGAAGCAAACCTTGTAAAGCTGCTCTGTAATTGCAGCGCCGATGACGCCGGTGTAAAAGGCGGCGACATAGATAGTAATCAAAGTTGTGAAGGTTTTTGGTCGACGGTAAGGTTCAATCATTTCCCAAACAGCAAATCTCTCGAACTTGTTGTACTTATAATCAGCGTATTTCCTCCATAGTTGGCTCCACACTCCTTGCATCTCTCAGCTTTCTCCCTTCTCCTATAGCTGTTCCGCGACGGCGCGTGGAACCTGAGAAAATCTGAAATCAAAGGCAAGACTTTAAAAGTTAAAACGTTTACCAAACAGTCCTCGTATTCTTAGAAGTTTTAGTTTTCAGTCACTAACTTATCTTTATATCCACTTCGAGCTCAGATTTTTTAAAATTTTAAAATATCTTATACAGTAGTACAAGTTAGCATATGATTCTTGTTAATTTGTAATCATTGTGGTATAATCACAACACATAATTCTTGTAATCATTATGCTATCACCATTTTGCCTACAAACTTTTGTATTCCCTATGTTCCTAATTAATCCAATTTTTAAGCTTTTCACACATGTTAAAAAACATATTAAAAATTGATTATAAATATATCAAAATTTTGTGATTTACAATTTCTATAACTCTAATATTCAATTTTTTTTTCTAATTTACAAGTAAAAAAAAATGCATTGAATTTTTTTAAAAAACTATCTTCTTGTAACAATTGTTTTTTCTAAAACTTGGATTAATTAGAAACAGAGGGGGTATTTATTTTTCATTATCCTTAGTTAAATTGAGAACCTTAGAGATTTACCCCAAAACTAGGCAAATTAGACTTGTGCAACCTCACACATGCGTACATCAATAAGCTTGCTTTAAAGCAATAAAGACCAGCAGTAGTGAAAATACATTTGCAATTGACTACTAGCAGAAGTATTCTTTTACACAAAAAATGAGGATATACAGAATTTCAAGCTGAGTATTTGCTTGAGCAACCAAAGGTTGTTGCAGTAATAAATCTAAAAGTCTGGCACTTCAACTTGATCCAGCTGGTTTGGCTAAGGTTAATCCTTCAGGTACCTTGGCTGGACCGAGGC
Source organism: Crucihimalaya himalaica (assembly GCA_004349715.1). NCBI lineage: Eukaryota > Viridiplantae > Streptophyta > Magnoliopsida > Brassicales > Brassicaceae > Crucihimalaya > Crucihimalaya himalaica. The sequence goes on along the minus strand of SMJT01000006.1, from coordinate 3,567,659 downwards.
TGCAACGATCGGTATTATGCAGTTGGATGGCATCTTTTATCTTCTGAAACTGAAAAACACAAATATTCAAAGACGAAGATGTCAAATAGTAATCAGAGACGGATCAAATGCATACAACAGGTTTTGATCTATCAAAAGCTTGATGCGTAGTGGTATCAATATCAAGCAAAGGGTTTCTAATATTTGAGAGATCCTATCAAAGAAAGAACACATATGCAGTTCTCTGAGTTTGAGGCGTTCTCCTAAGCTCTAGTCATGGAAAAGGTGAAACCTAATAGCCTTCTTTACCTTAGCAAGAGAACATGAGAAGGACTCAAGCTGGCCATCAGCTCCACGGTAAAAGTGGAAATAAGGAAGCACTCTCACGTTTAAACTCTTGCACATCGGTTTATTCTCATCAAAGTTTACTTTGAGAAACACTATGTCGGGATGTTCCACCGCTGTCTTGCAAAGCTGAAAACATTTTTAATCAGACACAACAAACATTTTAAGTTTATCTCAGAATCACGAAAGAGAAATGGAACTCGTATAGCTTCATCAAACAGATAAGTCAGAGGTATACATGACACTTACCTTTGGGAACAATGCTCTGCAAGAAGCACACCAAGTTCCATAAAACTCTACAATGACTAATCTATCACCCGCTCCGCTTAAAGCGCTCAAGAATTCTTCAGTAGAATGAATATCGACCATGTTTGGAGCATTCTTCTCCCACCATTTTGGTGGCTCTGTCTCGGCTACATTTTCATCTACCTAAACCACAAATACACATCAGATACTTAAATTATGGTCGAAAGCATCACCGTCTCTAAAGAAAAAAATGAAACTTCAGACTACATTCTAGTTATCTGAAATGGGATGAGATTCTATGGCATATTATAACAGTACAAGGAATCAACGAGATTCAAGAACAGCTAAAGAACATAACTTAGCTTCTAACAAATAGCTAGATTGTCTAAATATCAAACAACGAACTAAGATTGCCAAAATTTTCAGAATAGAAGTCACAATATCACGTTTTGAATCCGTAGCTACAGGCGACAAACATAAAAATTGAAAACAAAAAATCAAAAATCCATCAGTATCAAAAAGGGGTATTCGAATTTACGGACAGAATCAGCTAAAAAGCCAAGACATTTGTACCTTAACACGAACCACCTGGCTCTTGGGTCGTCTAAGGGGGATATGGATTCCGAGACCAGAAGATGGGTGGCAATGAGAAGACGAGCAAGAGGGAGAAGATGCGAGCAGACGCAATCTCTTGTCGGAATTCAAATTCGAATTCGGAGGTAAGCAAGGTTGAAGAGGATTGAGAGCGGTGGCAAAGGATGTGAAGGACGAGGAGACGCGAAGGGCTTGAACCGACGTCGTCGTTAATCGCACAACACCAGCCATCTAAATTCACCCTAAAACAAGATTATTCTTGAAGATCAGAAACTGTCTGGTTCAGATTCCAGTGAGATATTTCTCTCATCATGTCTCTCAAAATATACATAGACGCGATTTCAACAGATATTAGCGTTTAGAGTTTAGACCGCCGTCAACAGAAATTAGCGTTGAAAAAGTGTAAACGCGGTTTTGTTTATCCGTTAGAATCGTGTTATAACTTAGGTGCCGGCCATTTATGTTTATTTGTGATTTGGGTCCCAACTTGAATTGATGTACAAACAAAAAAATCTTAAGAACAAAATCAACTTTAAGGCCAATTCGATTTATTCGCATTTTTGATCAATCAAGTCTAGTATACTGTTCTTTGGTTTGACAAGGTTTCTACTTTGGATCAAAATGTATATGACGATTTAGTAAAGAGGAAGGTTCTTGTTTTAAGGAGTGTGAATTCAGACCAAAAAAAATGGAATAAGTGACTCTGATCCTTTCCAAAGGTAAGCAAGTGATGAAAGTAAAAACTCATAACATGATCCAATGCAATAAATCATTGCAAGAAAATAGTACACATCATCAATGATAAGTGTTGGATTTCCAGTGTGTTGTGTTGTTGATAGTCCCAACATACCTTCGTTTTATTTCCAATTATTATGTATTCTGTATTCTGCAATTTTAATAAACCATCGAGTATCCGACTCAAAGCATTGTGTTTCTTTGGAGGACAGTACGAAGCTTCAATCTTGGCATCAAGAGTCAAGACAAGTTTTAACGATTACATACTCCAACATATTCCAAAAACAGCATACAGATTACAACACATAAAAAGTCTAACAGATCAAACGCGTCTGTGTTTTGGCATCGAAGTCTTAGGAGTCTAGACTGCCTTTTATTAACAGAAGACCCTACTTTCCTACGCGAGTGGCAAGAGCACGTTTGAAGGAAACTCGTCAGATCCATTGTTTGGTGCAGCCTTTAGTCCTAGAATCGAACTGATCACATTGTATATCTGAACATTCTCAAAAGAAGCCACTTTCCTTCCTTTTGAGAACATAGGACCATGCCCAATGAATATAGTTCTCATCGAAAAGAATGCATTGTCGTACCCGTGAGCTCCACCGCATTCCTTGGCTTTACTTTTCTTCTGCTCCACCTTGAAGCCCTCATCTACTAGTCCTATAATAGGCGGGATCCGGTCACTGTTTGTGTAATGCAGCCTGCTAGGTAAATCCTCTTTGAGATAAACTTTCAAGTATTTCCCATTCTCTACTTTACCCGAGCTCAAGCCTTCGTTTATCTTAGCCACGATATCCGCTGCATCGTGCCCTGAAGGTGGTTGAATCGCTAGCAATGGTGTGTAGTAATGAACCCAGCTACTAGGAATTTTGATCCAAGGAGCTAAATCATCCAGAACAACCAGTTTTTTATCACAAGTTCCAACCATTCCATGATCACCAACCATAATCATAGTCACATCCTCAAAAATCCCTCTTTTCTCTAACCCATCAATTAATCTTCCTATTAACCGATCAATGTTAACTACAGCTTCTGTGATCTGAGGATCATCAGGGCCAACTTGGTGACCTTGATGATCAGGATCTTCAAAGTAAAGAGTCATGAAACTCGGGATTTCACTACTAGGCAAATCGAAGTAGCTTAAGATAGTATCAACCCTATCATCAAAAGGAACCGAGCCATTGTAATTTTGACAGAAACCTTCAGGACAATTCCAAGAGCCTTTGTGTACCTCAGAGCCAGGCCAGAAGTAAGTAGCAGCCTTAAGCCCTTGGTTCACTACTGTCTCCCACAATGGCTCACCTAACCACCACTTTGGTTCGTGGCTAGCCATTGTGAAGACGTCCCCTGTTTCTGGATCAACGAACATGTTGTTGATGATTCCATGATAAGCTGGGTATAGACCTGTGACAATAGAGTAATGGTTAGGGAAAGTTAGTGTCGGGAAAACAGGGATTAAACCCGTCTCGGCTTCGGTTCCATTGGCGATTAATCTGTGGATGCTAGGCAATTTGGTCTTGAATTGGTACCCGAATCGAAACCCATCTGAGGAAATCAAAAGAACCACAGGCTTGTCGAGTTTCTTGAGTGGACGAGCTACGGATCTGTCGAAAGCTGGTGACTTTGAGACTTGGTTTAAGGAAAGGACGGGTTTTTGTGAAGAGAAGAAGAGGAATGCGAACGCTGAAGCTGCGGATAGAGCGATGCAGGTGACGAGAAGGAGAGATGTAAAGATGAAACAGCTTGAGATACTCTTAGTGGAAGAATCAGAAACAGAGGAATCTGAGTTGTTGTCGAGAAGTGCGATTGATTGGCTTGGTAGATCTTGGTCTTCTTCGGGCGGAACTGATTTGTGCTTTTTAGCTGATAATGTATCGCCGGAAATCATTGCTTCTCTTCTCCTTAAAACTGATTGGTTGCTGAAGCTTCTCTCAAATCTCAGAAAGTTGTAAACTTTTTTTATTTTTCAGGGTTATATAATTAAATTAAGATCAGAACGACATGATTTGTGAGTAGCTTAGCTTTTACTACTTTGGAGTCGTACGTTGGTACTTGGTAGTGAGTAGTGACTTCCACGTTCCGTTTTCCATGGATCGAGATTCTTATGGACGCTCGTGAATCTGCCACGGTCATAGATGGAAATCCGGTTTAGAGTAATACGCTTTGGTTATTGGTCTTATGGTTTGTTTCTGTAGCAAAGTAACCCGGTTTAGAATCCTCACTTTTACTCTCACTCATTTCAATTCTTTAGTGATAGCATGATAGAATGATTTTTTTTTTTGTCATCATGATAGATTGTTTTGGTTCAGGTGAATGCACATTTCCCCGTCAGTGTTAATTACTAACTTATTAACTCTATGATAGTTTAAGCCAACATGCTTGACTTTTAAAAAAAAAAACTGTTTATAAAATTTATAACTCTTTGTGAAACGGATGGAATATTTGTTTACTTATATAGTTCCAACGTATCAATAGAATATGGTCGCAAGCTCCAAGTGGTCCGTCAGAAAATGGCCTATATCCGTTGATATATATATATATATATATATATATACTATAGGATAGAGATCAAATAAATATAAGAAATAATGTATTCTAGAATATGTATATCTATCTCATCTGCTATAGCCCGCATTTACCGACTACAAAACAGCTAGCCAAATTTACATATTTTTAGACGCTCAAACATACTTTAATCAAGATTGTAAACATGTCGAAAGACTTGGAATACATAAATAAATTATATAATTTAGTACTTATCTTCATCAAAAAGTTATGTTCTTCTTTCTATGCAAGTATTTAGCAATTATTTGATGATTATACAATTCTTCTATAACAAAATAGGTGTTCTTATTCTCATAAATTTATTATGGTATTTGAGTCATGTTTCTTTTGATGTGGATCATCAAAAACAACATTAAGGCTCTTCTCTTATTCATGTGGTGGTACATGTTGATTTAAAACAAAAAGTAGAATGCATCGGAAACTAGAAACCACAGTAGTTTCTGCTGAAACAAACTTCAAAGACACCCACAGACTTTGATTATAATTTAGTTTCATTCAAACTGCGCTAAGGGCAAGAGAAGGCTACGAGAAAACAAAGAAGAACCATTGTTTGGAGCTGGTCGGAGTCCAAGAATCTCTGCTACAGCATTGTAGACCTGAACATTCTCAAACGACGGCACTTTCTTTCCTCTCCTGAACCTTGGACCATATCCAATAAAGATAGATCTCATGGAAAAGAACATGTTGTCGTATCCATGAGTTCCGGAACATTCTTGAACGTATGTTCTGTTTTGTAGAACCATTAGACCTTCTCCGACCATTCCTATGATCGGCGGAATCCGGGAACTATCGGAGTAGTGCAGCCTTTCCGGTAACTTCTCCTTCAAGTAAACCTGCAAAAACTCTCCGTTGTTTACTTTCCCTGAGCTCAAAGCTTTGTTCATCTTTTCCACGACTTCTGCATTCTTTTCAGCTTGATTCTCGACATTTTTGCCCCATTGCGGATTAATTGCTAGCACCGGGCTATAAGCCTGGATCCAATCTGAGGGTATCTTGATCCAATCCGCTAAGTCATCAATGGAAATCACTTTCTTGTCACAGTTAGTCACCATTCCGTGATCACCAAGCAATATCACATGAACATCACTAAAAACCTTCCTCTTCTTTAGTCCCTTGATGATCCTACCGATCATTTTATCGACCTTTGAAACCGCTTCAGTAACCCGAGGATCATCGGGGCCGTATTTATGGCCCTGTATGTCCGGCTCATCGAAATACAACGCCATGAAATCCGGGATTTCGCTCTCGGGAAGATCGAAATAGTTCAAGATCGTATCGACTCTTTCTTCTAGAGGAACCGAAACATTGTAAGGAGCTTTACAAAATCCTTTTGGGCAGTCCCAAGAGCCTTTGTGGACATCAGCGCCTGGCCAAAAGTAAGTCGCAGCCTTGAGGCCTTGGTTCACCGCGGTCACCCACAGCGGCTCACCTAACCACCATTTAGGGTTTAGGTTCCTGTTGAATAATTCCCCGCTTACCGGATCGGTAAATTTGTTCATGATTATACCGTGGGAAGCGGGGTAGAGTCCGGTGGCGATTGAGTAATGGTTTGGGAACGTCATGGAGGGGAAAACTGGAATTAAACCGGTCTTAGCTTCGGTTCCTCTGGCTATGAGCAAGTCGATATTTGGTGTCTCCGTCTTGAATTGGTAACCGAACCGGAAACCATCGCAGGAAATTAACAGAACCACCGGTTTGGTGAGTTTCTTGGAAGGTAGGGGTCTCTTGGCGTAGGACGATGTAGAATCCAAACCATCGACGGCTACGACAAGAACGATGAGAAAAAGAACTATTAGAGATAACTTGTACAAGGTGTAACTAGAAAAACCGGACCGGCCAGGTCTACTCTTCACCATTGTGAGAGAGAGTACTGATAGTAGTTGAGCTCAGCAACGTTCACGTTCTTTATAGTATCTCTCGTGTTGCGCAGAAGGTGATAGTGGGTCACTTCTAGTGTTGACCGGTCTTGTTGGCAGGTGATTGTTAATTAGTATCTCAAACCAGTAATTATATTTACAATACTAGTGGAGTATGATTTAAAATACATTCTTTTAATAATTAAAGACTCAATTTTGAAAAGTCGTTGAGATTTCTGATTGCACCCACGGTTTTCAAAATCCCTTCACGAGTCCCTATTCTTATCTTTAATACATAAAGGGATAAGATTGACTCGAGATTGGGGGCTTTATAAAATGGCCATTGGTGAAATGATATTATAAACGCTACATATTAATCGGATAGACTAGTAGTCTAAATCCAAATTAACCTCCAAAACCTATAAAAAAATCAGATATGTCAATGTTTAAAGTATTTACAGTGACAAAAAGTGGTGGATTACAAAATGGTTGATTTGAGTAATTAGAATGATTAAAACCATTCTATGTAAAAAAATAAATCTCTTTAGTCAAATATTAAGGTGTTGTGATACTTCAATGAGATAGATTTAATTCATTAAATTAAATATTTGTCATGGGTCAAGAAAAGCTGCCATCAATATAATGAAATATTATAGGGGTTGTGATTTACACGTGACTTATTACTACAATATATGGCTTAGTGGACCTAATTATATATTTGAGTATGGCAGAGTCTATGGCTCAGTGGTGCAAATTAATTATATCTTGATTATCCCGCATTTAACATATTCGCGAGTGTACAAGAAGCCGATTCTACGCCGTGAAGGAAGCGTGTGCCCAATCACTAACCGTGAGGTGGTCTCCGGACTTAACCTAGACCTTTGTCCGGCCATATACTTAGATTGCAGGCTGGCTCATAATTAACATGAACAATTTTGTTTGTCTGGTCTCTAAAACCTCCCCTTTTAATTCAATATTATCTCAAAAATTAAAGTGATTTAATTTTAAAATCATGGAAATCCAACCTCTAGTCCTATTGATGTTTGGGTTTGCTCAAAAGGTACAGCTGAGGTTTCTTTCACAAGTTTTACTAACCCAACAGAAGAAATCATATGTTTCAAATTTATTATTTATAATTTTATATCAACCACTCTTCTCTTTCCAATCTTATCTTTCAAATTTTAAAGAAGCCAAAGAGTTCTCTATATCAAATAATTGACTTATTAGGAGAGAAAGAGAGTGTGAGCAAGAGAAATCATATTTCCTAAAGTGGACTTTTTAGGAGTTGATAGTTACATGTGACTTACTACAATATATAAAAATTAGTTATTATATATGTATTTGAGGATTGCATAGTGTATGATGTGACTTGCTGCACATCATACTAAAATGATATAAATTGTAATAAGGAACAGTTTAGGTAATGATTTAGATATATACATTCGAATATATCAATGCCGAATGACAGACAAAAATCCGAATTGTTTTATCATCGTGGCTTCAAGACGAAAGCTGGTTACTCAATAAACATTAAGGGTCACATCTTCTTCATTTCCAGATATATTAAAAAAATTACAATATAGAGCACATATTAGATTAGTCATTTATTTATCATCTTAGTTATTATTCATGAGCTAAGGGACTTTTTGCCCCATTTTATTTCCCCTGTTGCTCCATAAGGCAAGAGAATGCTCCGAGGGAACAAAGAAGAACCATTATTCGGAGCTGGTCGGAGTCCAAGAATCTCTGCAACGACGTTATAGATTTGCACATTCTCGAACGATGGCACTTTCTTTCCTCTACTAAACCTAGAACCATGTCCGACAAAAATAGTCCTCATGGAGAAGAGCTTGTTGTCGTAACCATGGTCTCCGTAGCAAACTTGAGCATTCGTCCTATTCTTTCTGACTATTAGACCTTCTCCGACCATTCCTATGATCGGTGGAATCCGATAACTCTCGGAATAATGCAGTCTTTCCGGTAATTTCTCCTTCAAGTAAACCTTTAAAAACTCTCCGTTTTTTACTTTCCCTGAGCTCAAAGCTTCGTTCATCTTTGCCACAACTTCCGCGTTCTTTTCACCTTGATTCTCGACATTTTTGCCCCATTGCGGACTAATTGCAAGCACTGGGCTATAAGACTGGATCCAAGCCGCGGGTATCTTGATCCAATCCGCTAAGTCATCAATATAAATCGCTTTCTCGTCACACTCACAATTAGTCACCATTCCGTGATCACCAAGCAATATCACATGAACCTCATCAAAAATCTCCCTCTTCTTCAGCCCCTTTATGACCCTACCGATCATTTTATCGACCCTCGCGACAGCATCCGTAACCCGAGGATCATCAGGACCATAGTTATGACCCGATTGGTCCGGCTCATCAAAATACAACATCAGCAAATCAGGAATTTCGTCCTCAGGGAGATCAAAATGGCTCAAGACCGAATCAACCCTTTCTTCTAAAGGAACTGAAAGATTGAAATGTGGACAATATCCTTCAGGGCAAGTCCAAGAACCTTTGTGAACTTCAGAGCCTGGCCAAAAGTAAGTCACAGCTTTGAGACCTTGGTTTACTGTGGTTACCCACAGCGGCTCACCTAACCACCATTTCGGTTGTAAGCCTTTGTTGAACACCTCTCCCGTAACCGGATCAGTGAACTTGTTCATGATTATACCGTGGTATGCCGGGTAGAGTCCGGTTGCGATAGAGTAGTGGTTTGGGAAAGTCATGGTGGGGAAAACCGGGATTAAACCGGTTTCTGCTTCGGTTCCTCCGGATATGAGAAGGTCGATGTTTGGTGTCTCCGTTTTAAATTGGTAACCGAACCGAAAACCGTCGCAGGAAATCATTATAACAACCGGTTTGTTGAGCTTCTTGAAGGGCATGGAACGAGAGGTCTTGGACGACGGAGAATCGAAACCATTGGTACCAGCCATGGCGGCTGCGGCTAAGGTGGAAGCGACAATGAGAAGATTAATAAGAAAGGTGAGAGATAGTTTGGGAGACAGAACTTGTTTGGTTTTTGCCATTGGGAAGAATGTTTCTAATGGTTCTATATTTAATCTTGCTGTTCATGCTATTTAATATTTTTATATAGCGAAAAATAGTTTCATACTTCATATTTTGTTTAGAGTTAGACGTCCGATTAACCTGCTGCTTATATTTTTTATAAATTCTATAATTTACATAAAAATATATAAATGGGAAAAATATAATACAAAACTAAATATAGAAATTTGCAGTAATGCAGAAAAAAAAACTCTGATTAATATCCAATTGGAACGAAATCCTGCTCAAACATCCAATTAGTACTTAACAAAACTTTGAACCTTGGTACATGCCAATTTTAGAATATGAGACATAGACATTCAAAATTCTTAGTATATAGATATAGGTTATGATATTTTGAACAATAGATGACGATATTTTTTGAAAATTTTCCAAAACGTGACGGCAATCTGTGAATAATGAATGGCCCGTGAATAATATTTGCAACTTTGCAGCAGAAAGAGTTGCCTTTAATAATTACAATGGCAGAGGTAGATACAAGAGTACAAGACACATTATTATCATTATTAAGATCTGACTCTACCAATAAGAGTAACATTACAATCACCTACTTGACCCAGACGTGGGAGAACCATTGATATCTGATCTTACTGACTTGAATTAACTCACGTGCTTTTTATACATCGTGATATATTATAACCTTTCGTGGTTGGCTCTTCCTTCGACGGGATGGCCTGGGTTGATATGGGTATTAATATAATTGTAAGTATAAGCCCATGCTAATTTAATATGGGTTTTAGAGTTTTGTATATTTTTGGAGCAGCCAAAATAAACGTTTAGAATCTAGTGGAATGATTTGAGATTTGAGATTATTTTAGATAGGTTTTCAATAAATATATAACAAGTTTTTATAATTTTATTTTAATATTCAAAAATATTATTCAAACCATAAAATTGGATATGATCAAGAAAGCATTAACAAAATCTTCATTCTCTTACTATACAACCAGAAGCCTTCTCTTTTTTACTTTCTTCGCTTTTCTGGACCTTATGAAGCTTACGGGCTCTACATGTAGCCCAAACGAATTTTTTAAAAACAAATTTCGAAATTTGACGACCTAGAAATAATTCTAATTATTTTCTTCTAGTTTACATACATTTCTAATCTTGTACATTCTAGTCTTAAAAAAGATTGATGGTACATATATCATTTCATTATTTGAAAAAACTTTTTAACTCGCTTTTTTTTATTCTTCTCATAAATAAGGCATGATCATGTGTCTTAGTCATATATGATTTCGACAAAAGATAATGATTATAGTGAGAAAATTGTGATTTGTTGGTAATTGATCGTGATTTTTTTGTATGTTACAATAGTTCTAACCAATAGATTCACTAGTCACAATCATGAATCGAAGAATAATTTGGATTGCTTGCCCATCTCATGATTAAGACCATAAATCTATTGGATAGAGAGATTAAAGTTTAAGGTTACAGGTAAACCGGTTGGAAGAGATTCATATAGCTAGATCATGCTTGCATTCTGGGAGTACATAAAAATTATTAAATTTTTTTGGAGAAAAATTGCCTGATAATTTTGAAGGATTAAATTTAAATTTGTACCCCAATCATGACTTATTTATTACATTTAATTTTGTGAACATTTTTAATCATTTATTATATAAAAAATATATTTGTTGATTAATTTTACAAAATGATGGAATTGCTGGGTGTAATATCGGGATAACGCAGAATCTATAGTTAGACAAATCATGTGACTATTCGGAATCCACATTTTCTAAACTAGTTGTTTTGGTTAGTTTTAAGATACTATGTAATTGCCATATGAGTGCATTCAGTTGTTCGTAAATCGTGATTAAGTAACCAAAAGAAATGATTGGGACCTGACTAATGATTGAATCTTTGTGAAAAGCTATCGTGGGGGAGTCAAAAATAACTTATGTACCATGATCCATGAGGTCATTGGCTTAAATAATTCCATGAGTTTGATGATTGTATGAATCATATTTTGCCATATGGCACTTAACCTTAGAAACAAAAAAAGGTAAAATTTTTGAATTAAATTACTATTTTTTTTTCAAAATCAAATATATTAAATTGTGTTGTTGTAGTGAATAGTGATGCATTCTTTCCACGTTGTACTGATGTTTGAAGAAACATTTACAGAACATGCAAAATCCCATAGATAACAACTATGAGCATTGTTTCTTTTTTCTTTTTTTTTTTTTTTTGTTGAAGAAACTATACGCATTGTTGGTCATGATAGAATTGTAATATGCAAGGTCAAATCCATTTTCCAGCAAGAAAAAATCGGATATGAACACCATATATTTTAAAAGTCTTAAATCAGTTGGTAAGACTTCCTAATCAGCACTAAAAAAAGTACTGATAATATGTCGTATATTGGCTAATCTTTATAAATTTTCAAATAAGTGAGAATGTATCTAAGATTTGTCTCGTTTAATACCAAACTTCTTCCGCTTATTTATGAAACCGTTGATTTAATAGCATTAACAAACTTTTTTTTTCTTTTAATACTTATGAGTCGTCGTGACATTAAGTGTGTAGAAGATGGAGCCATCATCACTGGTATCAGTATATGGAAAAAATAGGGAATCTGACATTCCCAACAAAATTTTAATCAAATTACCATGGAATGAAAATGAAAAGGGACCATGTAACCAAAATTAGAAAAGGACAGATCCAAGAAGATATTAATTAGCATTAACCTTTTGAATTTTAGTGAAGGGACAGACAAATGCAAAGAAGCCATGTAAGCCATCACATTTGGCCATCTCAGCGCATTTCAATATTGGACACGTCTTTTTAATCATCATTTTGGTTCACTTTGAGAAAACAAATTGAAAAAGTCTACAAAAATAAACGACCAAAGACCTATTGCTTACCTAGATCCCAAGATTCCTTCTTAGCACATTTAATTTTCCTTGTGTCTTATTTTTATTTGACATATCTTGTGTCTTAAACAACTTGGGGGTATGTGTTAAAACTTAAAAGATATGTGCTTCCCTATATATATATAATGTGCTACTTTAAATTAGTTAGCTAGGTCCACTTTTTTTAAACATAATAATCACAAAAATCTTTATAAAGGAACAACAACAAAATAATTTTTGATACCAATGAGATAATTTACTTAATTCACATATCACCCCCCCCCCCCCCCCCCCCCCCCCCCCCCCCCCNCCCCCCCCCCCCCCCCCCCCCCCCCCCCCCCCCTCAAGTTCACTATCATAGCAAATAAATGATCATGCTAAGAATGAATCCGAAAAGATAATGAAAATTGTACATTCTCAAAACCATTTGAAAATTAATGGAAGCATCAAATAAATCTTTTATGATATATAATAATGATAGTAAACTTTGCAAAAGAGAGTAATTCGTATGGATTTTGGTTTCATTTTAAGATGATAATATCCTTTTTATAATATCAGTTTTAGTACTTCTTCTGTCCCATATTACTAAATTTTATAGGGAAATTTTTTTATTTCAAAATATTACTTTTTCAGTTTTCTATACATCATTTATATTAATATATTAATTTATGACTATTTGAATTCTGCTATGTATTTTTTTATTTGTTAAATTTTTATTAATAAAAAAGTATTAGTTATTTTATTAATATTTATGCATTTACCTTAAAAATTTAGTAATATGGGAGAGAGAGAATAATAATCCCTCTGTTTCACAAAGAGTGTATTTTAAGGTTTTTGCACAAGAAAACCTTTAAAGTTTCTATTTTACCCTCTATTAATTAATTATACGATTTTTTCATTGGTCAATACATTAAAATAACAGGGACAAAACTGGAAATTTTACCAAACATTTGCGTTGGAAATACAAAATTACACTTTTTGTGAAACAAAAATAAAATTTTAAAACGACACTCTTTGTGAAACGGAGGGAGTATATAGTAAAAAGGTGATAAAAAATGATAATCATCGCAGCTTTAGACAGATAAGCAAAGACACAACAGTTACTCTGATGGATTGATTGGTTGTTGGGTTTTATCATGATTCCAAAACATAAATGATATTTCAATTTTATTGATTACTAATGATTAGAAATTTGTCATGATGTTTGGAAAAGAAAAGTAAGAAAATCCTCATGATCTGATGTTTTCATTTATAGGGTGTAAATGGTAACATTAATTTTGAGAAATTGGGTGGAATCAACAATCTAATCAATTTTAATCAGATTCATTCTTTACCATCTATCCCGTAGTTTGTGAAGATGGAGAAAAAATACACATTAGGTAAAACAGATTCTTTCACTTATTTTTGTTTACATCCATCTTCTTTCACTAGTTAGCTGATTTAATGTATAATCTATTTAACTTTTCTTTTCTTTTCTTCAACCATTAACTCATGTGTTGCCACCAAATTGGTCAAAAAACTCAGGCATGTCTTATCGTGAATGTGAAGTATTGTTAATTATTCTCCTTTTCCTATTATTTATTATTATATACTCCTTTCCAAAATGATTGTTATCGATTAAATAAATGGATTATTTAATGCAGCGCCATAAAATTATGTTAACTACGAAAACTACACTCAATTTGTTGGCAGAGGTAGGTGTAGTAGTATGAAACAAAAATTAATGGGAGTTATGTTTTCTGCTTACGTGTTATAGATAATTCATTTATGCAACTTGAAATAAGGTAAAAGCAGAGTTATTTAATACAGTACAACAAAGATGAGTTAACAAATCTTTCAAGCTTCCTAGCTAGAGTGACGATCTAACCATCAGATGCAGATGGAGTCCACATGCGGAGAGCATCGAAGCCCACAGAAGGTGGCAGTCAATAAGCAAACATAATATTGGTATATAAATATAGTACAGTATATAAGTCGACACAAACATAGAAAACTCAGCAGTTAAAACAGTTTTATTGTTTCAATAAAATCTCTGCTAGTATAACTAAAAAGTATTCACCGAATAATATACGTCAACATTAATAAATAAAAAAACAAACCAACGTTAGTTAACCATATATAGTATTTCCATGATTTTTATAAACCTTGAACAGTACCAACACCTATTTTTCCGAATCACAATAAACACTAAGCAAAATCCTAATAGTCATGACCAATAAAAAAATTATCAATTTAAACAATATTATTATAAATAATATCGTTTTTAATTTCAATATTTTACAAATTAAATGTATATTTTAAGGTTTATGAAGGTGTATTTAACCCAAAAAAAAAATTTCAACGAGATGTCCTTGTTACACAGATATAAAGACTTGATAAATATTTTGATCTTATGATATCATTATTATAGCACAGTAATTAAGATTCTTCATACATCATTCGATTGGAACATATCCGATCAGCATGCAGTATATATGCATGTGTAAACCACGTGACGAAGACTATTATATCGTGCGTATGATAATATAAGTATAATTTCATCGAGTACAACACTATAAAATGTCATAAATTAAGAAATTGTAGTACATTAAATTCGTTGATTTTTTTTTTTTTTTTTTTGTACGCAAGCATTGAGCCAATAACAACGTAATTATTACAATAACAGTTTATCAGCCATAATAATAAGAGGCTGTAACCAAAGGGGAACATCCATTCTTAACCAAGATTGTAACGGGTAAAAAAGAGAGGAGCTATATATAACTTGAATATCTTGTCGGAAAGGTTGAAGGACGGGCCAAGACATGTGATGCAAAATCCGTGTGACAACATCTTGTACATCCGTTGCGAAAGTAACGTTATTGTAGCCGAGGTTCCGATCTACGGGATATGGACCGTGCACTCACCCACCTCACCGATCATTGACTGTCTTTAAGGATCTAGCCCACGCCACTTGTAGTTTGTTGGAGTTGGAGTCATCGATCAGCAAATTTCAGTTTTGAATCCGGATTATTTTAGTAGGTATGGACCATAATGTCGAATAAAAGTATAATAGAGATTTTCTATATAGACCACTTAAAAAACATATAATAAAGTTAGATTTAGTTTATCAGCAATCAAGGGTCCATGAAATATTTCACTCACTTTTCAAAAGATTTATTAATATATCTGTTTATTATAAATTATCGTCGTCTGTTGTGCTTGGGGGCAGCATTTGATTTTCAAAATATTTTATTTAGCGTTTATAATTTGTTTATTTTAATTTTACAAATTTGGGAAAAGACAACAAGTGGGACATTCCTGTTTTCTTTAGAAATAAAAAGCAAATCACATTGTTTCACAATAATAGAGTGGAGTCCAATTGAATAGTTTTCTCTTTGATTTGACCAAACAATATACATATTGGAACAAAAACATCAGAAAATACCTTTTTATAAAAATATCTAGGATTTAGATACCTGGATTTATGAATCTTTAGTAAAATTTAATGAATACAGATTTTAAAAAATTCCTTATGAAAATCATACAACATGTAAATCCAAAAATAGAGAAATATAATCATGTGATTAAAATATTGAATATGTTTTTTTTTAAATGACAGTATAAAACTATAAATACTGTAAAAAAACATGAACGAAAATCCATCGATTTGGAGAATGTTATTCTTAAATTATGTGATATATATGTGCCAAATTTATTGTCTGTGTACATATATATAAAGAATGAGGATCCATCGATTTTGGAGCATGTGAGAGTGGATCTCCTATATTTTGACTAACCCTAGCAGCAAAAAGTATTAAATATTAACTACAAAAAATACGGATTTGTTTTACCAACAAAATAAATCTTTGTTGATTCGATCATGTGTCTTTTTTCCTTACATGATTGAAAGGAAGAATTATTGATTACGATGGACTATCTGGAATTGAGATTGTCATAATTCATGTATTATTGGTTGCATATAATTCATGTATTATTGGTTGTGTATGTTTTACCATCAAAGTGATATTGAATAAAATATATATTTTTTTTTGCGGTTTTTGGGATAACATAAAATTACTTGATATTATAAATCAACAGATCATGACCATGTCCCCTATTGAATAAAAGTCAGATATAAATACTATACAAATTAAAAGCCCACTTGAGTAGATGATATTTGCAATAAAACGCATAGTTGTTGTCTCTTTTTCCTAAATTGGATACTCTTTTTTTTCTAAATTGGACTCAACATGTCACAACCATGGTCAAGATCCCGAACAACTAGTAGATATGCTTAGTAGTTTCTTAAATGAACTAAAATAGATGATGTGAATTCCATGAAATGCTGATTAAAAAATTTTGGTACTTGAGTATAATGTATTTTAACTATGTGCGCGGATTCGTTTAGTATAGATTCAAAGTAGTTTATAATTTGATAGATGATATCAACAACATATTTTTCATGTTTTCTTGAATTTGATCAAGTTATTTTCCTAGTAGAAAACCCCTCCAACTCTATATATTCTATATAAATCAAAATGGAATTTAAACTATTTTACAAATAAAATTGAATATTGAAAGAGAAAAATTATTAGTTTGATAAAACAAAAAAGAGAGATAAAATTAATTAACAGTTTATTTGATAAACACTGTCGTATCATTTACTAACAATAGATAGTCTGATATTTTAAGATTTTGTTGAAAGAGTCATGATTATTAAAATTGATGGAGAATTCTTTTTATAAGTATACTAAAATCAGATTAGAAGAGTTACTGAGTTACGAAATAATTGAAATTGAAGATATACAGATAGAAAGCGAATTGGTGAAATAAACCCTACCACTACCACTTGTTCAATACACATTGTACATAACTGTTGAATCAAATCAATTGATTTGGGTACCAATTTGAAGATGATTATGACCATTCATCTCTCTATATATTTTTTATTATTTTTCTTTTCAATATATGTTGATGCTCTTTTGTAGGACCATGATGCCATAGCGACAATATCGTATATGTGAGCATAGAAACAGTTAATAATCCTAGAGTGCAATAGAATACCTGTCCATATGACACCACTTTCTCAATGTTTTTATTCATGTTCTAGAACTTGTCGTGGTGACAAAACAACAATGTAAGAATACATTCCATCACTCAAATCTGAATATGAAACTTATTGTAGTCTCAATTGTTTCATTAAATTTATGGTGGTACAATGAATCATGACGATTCGACATAGGTTATATAGTGAGTGTCTTGCGGTTTTAATTGTGATTGATCATCATTGCAGCCGTTTTAAATGACAAAGTTTATATGTCGGAGAACAATTTGTGTTTCAATCTTGGATTCATAATTTACAGAAAAAGAAAAACATGAAGTTGTATAATAAGATTTGATACATAAAAGGTATAAATGCTTATATATATATGGCTTTGCAAGCTGGAAACTAGGCGGGTTTGGCGGATCCTGTCCATGAAAGCTCACCACACAAAATAAATTTTAAGAATCTCTTAGGGTTGTTTATATATATAGGTAGGGAGCATCCTAAGCTTTTTCGTTTGTTCCTTTCTTCTTCCATTTTCCACCTATTTTCTTAAAAGAAAACGCATTTGTTTTATAGTCTAGAATATCATTTTGACTTTATATATTGGAAAATCCAAAATTATATCAATTTTTTTTTTTTTTTAGTCATATTCATCCCATTCTTTCTTTGGTTTTTGTTAACTTGAAAGGTACATTTAGTAAACTACCAAAATAAAGAGATGATATTTTGGTTCATCTATTTTTCTTATAAAAAATTTCCACAGTTATTTTGATAATATTGTATGTACCCATGAAACCCACAAATAAAATGTGACTAAGAAAATCATTTATCTCTTAAAGAAAAAGGAGAAAAACAGTACTAGTGACTGGTGAGGGAACAAACAAAGATGTAAATTCCATTATACATCTTTATATCTTGCTTTCTTTTTAATTTTTCTTTCTGATTATTTAATATTCTTTGTCCCCTGAGATTCATCTACGAAAGAAATTCAGAAATTTGCTTTTTAAGATTAGACCGTGGCTGTAAACTTGTAAATTATAAGTAAAACAGAAAAAGAAAACCAAATTGAAAATAATAAAAAAAACAATTAAAAAATCTTACAAAAACTAATTAAGCTTCTCTAAGCACATTAACCCCAAAGAAAAAAACAACATAATTCTTCAAAAAAATTAACACTCAAAATTACATTTGTAATGCTTGAGAAGCCTATTGGCTTCCCTTAAACCACTATAGTAGGCACCATGAGTTGTGGAGTAATGGGTTCTATGTGTTGCTTCCCCTGCAAACATGACTTGGAGCTCATGACCATTGACCTGACCAACCTTCTTATTAATCTTTGGCAATGGCTCGGCCATGGTGTCTATGTCATCCCCACTTGATCCGACCGCTACATACGAGTAGGAGCCCCGGAACAAAGGATCACTTCCCCATTTGCTCTTCAAGACCTTTGTGACCTTCATTACTTCATTCTCATCATTCAAAGAGCCATTGGTCAAGGGCCTTGAAGTTATTGCGGTATCTTTCTTAACTTCCTTGCCTGTCAAGCAAGAGACCGTAGTCACAACACCATCTATGATCTCCTCGTCGGTTAGTTTCTCAAGCTCGAGAGCTTCTTTGCCTGCAAACCAAGAAAGCAAGACCTTTGAATTGCTGTGGATTGGCGTAATGCTCGCGGTTCTTCTCATCCACCACGGGATTTTCACGAACCTAAACTCCGAATCCTCGCGGTCAAACACAAGTTGCAGAGGCGGGAAGTTTCTGTGCGACATTTCAACGAAGAGCTTGTTGACAACTCCAAATCCCAGCCTTTTAATAGCGTCTGATTTGAAATGAGGCAAAGGAGGACTAAACAATTCTGCATCACTCTCAATCCCTGCTTTAAGCACCCCTAAAGAGACAGTAACAATAACATGATCTGCAAAAACAACAGACCCATCTGAGAAATGCAGCTTCACATGACGATTATCGACATCTTCGTTACTCTGCCACTCGATCTTTCTGACCTTTCGATTCAATTGGATAACACCTTGAGGAAGCACAGATGCCAAATGATGGATAACGCTGAGATAGCCTTTAGCTATGGTGATTTCTTCGCCTGGAAACATCTGGTACTCACTCTCCGCCGCGAAATCAAGCGTCAAGAGATCATCGGCAGATGTGTAAGTCCTCTGCGTGTTGCTAAACATGGTAAAAATGGCTTCTTCAAGTGACTTTCTACTCCATTTCCCATACCCTTTAACTCCATCAGCTCCTTCTCCATTACTAATAGAATCGCAATAAGCATCAAACCCAGATTTCAAGAACGACCCAACACTAGGAGGAGAACAAACCCTAGTGGCAGTTTCGTAAATATCAGCCAAACGACCCAAATCGGCGTCGGATTGAGAGATCTCCTTCCCCTGAGCTAACTCCATAAGAGCATTGAACAATCCAGAGATGGATTCAACAATCGAAGGTTCAATCTCGAGCCCACCTTCAGCAAAGGTCTTAACTTTATGAATGCTGGAATCCATACACTCCCATGGCTCGTCGGAGACTAAAGAACCAGTCTCCTTGGCGATTCTATAAACAGGGCTTCCACCAATCCCGTGGATCCACGTGGCACCCATCTCAATCTTTTCGGATGAGAACTCGGAGGTATTGATCCTACCGCCGATTCTAGAACCGCCTTCGACGACGGAGAGCTCGAACATGTTGTTGGAGCTTGTGTAGAGCTTGTTCGCCGCCGTGAGACCAGCCATTCCAGCTCCGATTATAACAATTCTTGCTTTCTTTGCCATCGTTACTTGAAATCTCCTTGTCGGTGTGTGTCTTTCGATGATAAAGGAGAGATTTTTATTTGGGGATTAGGGGAAGGAGACGGAGAAGGTGAGAATGAATGGAGAGAGATTGCTTTGGCACAACATTTATAAGGGAGAGAGAGTGTGCTGTGCTGTGAGCCAAAGCCAGTGGGGAGAGTTTAACTTTTATGTTAAGATTTAGATTTTGATCTAGTCATTAAGAAATAATTAAAATTTTGCTATTCGTTATTTCATATCAATTTTAGAAATTTCAATTTTTTTTTTATCAAATACATACGAGAAAATCGAAAAGACATTAGTTTGCAATTTTTTTATATGAAGTGATCATATAATAAATAGCATATATGTATATATAAAATAGTACTACTATGTTATTGTAAAATTTTAATAAATTTAAGTATATAATACAAAAATCAGCATGAGTTTATGTTAACTTTTTCTATAGTTTAGATTAGATATTTCCAAGACAAAAACATTTTTTTAGTGAACAATTTCTCTTTCCCAAATATGTCATTTTCAACCATTCTAAAAGAAATTTTTGCTGTACATATAATGTTGTTATTAGTTATAAACTTATGAGATAATCAACTATATATGAAAGTACCGGTAGCTTTTAAATATTTATTCATATTTTTATTCAAAAGTTAGGTTTAGTTATCAACTGAGCACCTTTTTTTCCAACATACACTAAATACGGTTTAAAGAAAAGAACCAAACTACTAGCTTCAGTATCACACACAACCAACATGTCCAAAAGGCAAAAATATATACATGTCAAATAGATTTCAAGTCACCTCAAAGTTCACCTATCGTCGCATTGCCACTGACTAATGGATACTTTTTAGAATAATTGAAAATAATCTATTACTATTATCATTTAAATCTCACTCCTAGCTTTTCAAATTATATTTGGTCTCGTAAAGACAGAGCTACGATTTCTACGAGAATTAGAGAATTTATTTCTTTCTCAACAAATTGTGGACTAATATTAAGTATACATATATTACTTGTAATATTTAAAAAACATGCTTAATCAGTATGACGTTTACAGTTGTGTATTAAAAGTTCATACAGTCAATACCGTATAATTTTAATCGATAAAGTTAGTGCAATGTTGAGTAATAATGAACTGATGCATCTTAAATATGTGAGCAGGAAAAATTGACAGAAAATTTTTTCAAGCGTTAGAAGCGGTTGAACTGCCTCCAACGTTTTTTAGTGAATAGTGAGTGATGAAAAGATTTGTATGTTGTGGAACATGCTCGAAACGTAACAACAACATCCCGCTATTTATACCTTACTAGGGAAGTTCTCACGCGTTGTATGAGTTTAAACAAATGTAGTAAATTATATAATACTATATAAATAATATATATCAAAATAATTGATCTATGTAGATGTCGTTTGAGCATTCCGCTTAGGTAAAACAATTTTATAATTTACAACATATATCATGTTTCTATTTTCCCCATACACTAAAGTAAATAATGATAGTTACATTATTATTTAATTATTTAAAAATAATATAGTTTTAGAGTTTTTGTATTTTAGGATCGTCTTCTAATAATTATATTTCTATCAATATTTCACAAAGTTATTACAACTTATTATATATTTCAAAATTAATTAACACTTCTTTAAAAATGAATTTGATGAAATTGTGTCATAATTACACATTTAAAATCAATTATTACAATTAGAGCATAACTTAACTCATTAATACATTTAAAAGAAACTCAAACAACATAATTGACTCTAATCTTTTAACATGTGTCTTTTCAATTTTTCTTTATTGTACCACTTGATATTTTCATTTACAAAAAAGACATATACAAAGATAATTATTTCTCTTAAATTACCATAACTTAACACACTAATACAATTTACAATAACTAATGAATTAATTAGACAAATTTCATTTTGTTTTTTATTCATGTTGATTTCCTCTTCCAAAAGTGATATAGTTTGTTCCCCTAACAAATGTAAGACTATACAATAAAATTTTAAATGAAACCATAAAATTTAAATTTTATAAATATATAATAAATTTTTAATTACACGCCATAATTATTAATAAGACCAGATTGTTACATCTTTTCAATATTTTTTAGCAATATTAGTTATTTTCATTTATTTTAGAAAACTAAAAATCATAATAAACATAATTTAGTTTTATTGACCATTACACTTAATTAAACCAAGTTGTAACTCCCCTCAATATTTTAAGTTGATTATTTGTAACTCTCACATTTTTATGAAAATGTAAATCCTCTCATTTTAAGTATATTTTATGTTCCTAACTACATCACATATATAAAAGAGAGAAAATCAACCTGAAAAAAAAAAATTAATATATATAGCACTATAAAGAAGTGATTTACATTCGTGAGATGTTATATGCTCCAACTAAATCAGTTATATAGAAGTAAAAAATAAACCTGAAAAGGAAAAAAATTGAAACTTTCATTGTAATAATTATCTTACATTTGTTAGGGGTTATATGCTAACAAATTATTTGTAATAATTGTTTTTAAATGTGTAATTAATAGAAATTATTGATCTTATATATGTTTTTTTTAGAAATGAGAATATGAAAAGGTAATCGTTTATATAGAAGAAGAAATCAACTTGTAAAGAAGAACAATTTGAAATTTTTCTAATTAATTAATTAGTTATTGTAAATTTTATTAATGAGTTAATTTATGGTCAATTAATATAAATTATTATCTTTGTATATGTTTTTTTGTTATATATTTTTTTTTTAAGAATGAGAATATCAAAAAGTAAAATAGAGATAATTAAAATAAAAGATGACAAATTATAATAATTGATTTCTTTTGTATATTTCTTTTGTTAAATTATTATCGAATTGCAATAATTGATTTTAAATGTGTAATTAATAGAAATTATTGTTCTTATATATGTTTATTTTAGAAATGAGAATATGAAAAAGTAAAATAGAAAAATAGTTAAAATGAAAGTTAAAAGAAGGATGACACGTGTTAGGTTGTGTTTAAGCGAACCTTACTTTATTATATAAGATTTAGAAATGAAAATATGAAAAGGTAATCGTTTATATAGAAGAGGAAATCAACTTGAAAAGAAGAACAATTTGAAATTTTTCTAATTAATTAATTATTTATTGTAAATTGTATTAATGAGTTAAATTATGGTCAATTAAGAGAAATTATTATCTTTGTATATATCTTTTTGTTATATATGTTTTTTTAAAAAATGAGAATATCAAAAAGTAAAATAGAGATAATTAAAATAAAGGATGACAAATTATAATAATTGATTTCTTTTGTATATTTTTTTTGTTAAATTATTATCGAATTGTAATAACTGATTTTAAATGTGTAATTAATAGAAATTATTGTTCTTATATATATATTTATTTTAGAAATGAGAATATGAAAAGGTAAAATAGAGAAATAGTTAAAATGAAAGTTAAAAGAAGGATGACACGTGTCAGTTTGTGGTTAAGCGAACCTTACTTTATTATATAAGATGTGTTGACATATCTATCTTTTTTATTGTTCTAACAACACATCTGTTCTTTTTTTTGTTATTTCTTTGGACACAATTTTACATATAATACATAGTCTAATGGTTGTGATATATATTTCCTCCATATCACTTAAAATGACGTTTAGAGATTTATTTTCCAATTTAAATGATGTTTTTTAGTTTCTATGCAAAAATTCAAATGTATTTGATTTTCTTGACAATTATATTGTGCAAAATAATTTTTTATTGGCTGAATTAGTTGTAATTAATGATATTTATATGTAAAAAGGTAAGTTAAGTCAAATTTTTGTGATTTATTAATTTGTTTGTAAAGACTTTATACGCCACTTCAAATAAAACAAAGGAGTAGTAATAAATAATACTTCCTCCAATTCATATTAATTTAAGTGTAGTTTATAGGTTAATTTTTGTGTTATAATATGTATTGTTTTATGTTTTCAATACAAATTTATGACAAATTATTCAGTTTTATTTTTATTATTTTAATATAATAACTAATAAAAATAATTTTAGAGTGTATTAATGAAAGATAAAATAATAATTTTTAATTTTTTCTTAACAATAATTTTAAGTGTGAAAAAATTAAAACAACTCTTACTATGAAACGGAAGGAGTTATGGAGCATAATGAATAGTTTTGTGTTTATAAAGCTATAAGATTTAAGACAGGATCACATCTATCACCGAATGTATATAAGTCCCAAAAAAACCTATATATTGAAAAGATAAAAGATAGAAATTATAATAAAAATCCATTAAAATAATTGATGATCGGTGCATAAAACAATTGATGATTAATAAGCAAACAAATAAAAGTGAGGGAACGAATAGAAAGAAGAGAAATGATAATTTTTGGAAAAAAAAAAAAGAGATCACATGTAAGAAAGAAGATGACAGAGGTAGGGACAGAAGATGCAAATTATGAGTCAGTAGTACTGATCCACCTTTGATTGGATACCTATTTTAATCAACCTAACCATGATTGTGTCATCAGTGATGACTCATCACTCTAGCTGCTATCTTGATTTAATTATATAGCTAATATTTATTTACACATACGTATATGCATGCAACGATTGACATTCATCCGACTTATTACTCAGATTTTCGAAAAAAATGATAAGAAAAAATAAAAGATTAAATTGACTAATTTCTATATATCATTAGTATATATTCAATTTAAACAATCAACTGAACTTTTTCATATTTCTATTGCGATAACGAATATGTAATATGTATATAGAGTCTGATGTATGATATCCCAAAAATATTGTGATGGTTTGAACTTTTTGACTATTCATAGGGTGGCAACATATTTAGTTCTTTTTCAGTCATGAATAATTCTACAATTAAACGTGTGAATTGGAGATAATTATGAATGGATAAACTTACAAAAGTATTGTTTTTATTATATCGCGAGTAAAATACATTAAGTTATTTACGTGGTGATTTACATGAAGGTCAAAAGTTTTCAATAGTTTTGGAAGTAGCGAACAAGTTTTTGGGCGAGAGTGAAACCTATATATGGGCGTGGGCATCACAAGACTTGGTTGAAACGTAGCACTATATATAGTAGATAGAAGAAACTAAACCTAGAATTTTGGAATTAGTAATCAAGGGGTTAAAATCTCTTTTATGTTTGAGAGCTTTTTTTATCTTCTTTTAAAGGTTAATTTTTTTTCCCCTTAGAATTACATGCTTAGGTTGTTTTTTTAGGTCAAATGCTATTTGTTTAAAAGTTGTAACTTTTAAGATATTCAGTCGACGCGATAATTTATTTTATTTAAGAAAACCATATATATAGTAAAAAATATAAAGACGTTAAATATTTTTCCTTTTGCTTTTTACCCTTAGAATTTGTAGGCAATCATCATAACACCAATACACTATGATCAATTAATTCCTTAGCGAGTATGTTCATGAAGAAAGGTTCTTTAACGAATATGTTCTTTTAAATCTATAGTATGCAACTTTTTCTTTAGATGAAGATATTATTGTAGATTTATCTTTACTTTAGTTAAAATTAATTATATCAAACTTTTGCACTATACACCGAAATGGATCTTCATCAAAGGTAGTGCAGATCCGTAAGCTATCATATCGTTTACTTATTAAAAATCAGAAAATGACCCATTGTTAGAAAAATATATATTTAGTATCAAGACTTAATTGATAACTATAATTACTCATAAAAATATTGAAAACAATCAATATGCCTTCCTTCTATACGTAAAATCCACAAGAGTATACTATAGATTTTTTTTGGCCCAAAATCATATCGTACGCTTATTAAAAAAAACAGAAAATGACTTTGGAAAAATAAATATTTAGTATCAAGACTTAATTGATAACTAATAATTACTCAGAAAAAAAAATACTGAAACAAATCAATATGCATTCCTTCTACGTAAAATCCACAATAGTATATACAGTATTTTTTGTGACCCAACATTTATTAATTCTCGAAATTGTGAAGCATAAAGACAAAATCTTGCTGAGTCTCTTGTCGGTTGCGATGAGTTTGCACATCCCGAAGAAGCTCTGGCTCTCCAAGAATCAACTTTGAGTTCAATACCAAATATTCATATAAAACTATTATTTTTACTCAAGTTGTGTGTGATCTCTATGTACTTTGATGTACACAAAATCAAATTTTTTAAATTTAATATAAAACATGATATAATATTAACATGAATTGCCTCTTCCGAAATATTCGACACATTGGAACAATATATATTGGTTCAAACAAAAGTGTAACCTCTACCCTTATTATTGGCAAAGAAGGTGTGGACATAATATATGGGTTCAATTTAAACAGAAGAAAAACGATTTTCGCAGGATGCATGTATACACAGAGTTGATAATATGTTACAGGAAAGATACCAAAAAAATCTTTGAATTGATTCGTGTAAGGCTCGATTTCATTTTTGTTGTTATGGAGCTAAAAATGTTTGACTCAAGATGACCCTTCATCCTTGAATAATTGAATGTATTGTTTAATATATATGTGAAAATCGAATTTATATATGGTGATATACAAGGCTAGTCAACTCTATATATATATATATATGCAGCAGATACATATTGTTTGTTTAGATATACAAAAGTAGGTACAAGGTAAGTCAAAATCTTGAGCTCCAAAACCTAGCTACTATGGTATTTCCCGTGACCCAAGAACTTTTCCTTGATCTTCGAAGCTTGACAATGACACAGTCGAAGGTGGTCACGTGTTTCATACTCGTATATTTAATATGCAAACTATAGATGCATTGTATCCATTTATAGGTCAGTAACAAGAGTATCAGTACCTAATAGATTTGCTCTCTAGACAAGCTTTAAGCTTAAAATTGGTTCACCAGTAACCACACACATCTTTCTCAAGTAGAAAGAACAATAGTACTAGTTTGGTGTGCCAATATTTAAACAAAAAATGAGGTAGACGATCCATCCAGATTAGTTTGTGCATAACACCAATGATCGGTTTAACGGTGTAGCATCACTACAACAATTTCGGTAGGATATCGATTGGTCGAGGGGACATATAGAGAACCAGACAAAAAAAGTGTTTAATGGCTAGAATTCCAAAAAGGACTTAACTTTGAACAATAGAGATATAGTACTTCTTGAGCCACAAATTTGTCTCCTCTCTTCCAAACAAATAGTTTGGCATATTAACATACACAAACAAAACTCAAAACGTGTGTGTGTAGGTAGTGTATGTTTGTATGTGTCGACAATCAAGGTTTTTGTTTGTTTATAGCTACAAATGAACCAATAATGAGAATCCAACAAAACCTATAGACACTATATCTGATGGTCTCTTGTCTATGAAAGAGTAGTGTACTTAATGTCAGATAAGCCAAGACCCCATGAAAGGGTTAGTACTAGATGTTTTAAAACTAGAGAGATCTAGAGAGATCTAGAGAGAGAGAGAGAGAGAGAGAGAGAGAGGCGAAGGGAGCAGAAAGAGAGAATCTACTAGAAGATATTATGCAATGAATATCCTCAAATGTCACTACCTAACTCCCTCACCCCACAATCCCATAACTCCAATGGTCTGCAAGTTTGCTTAGATGTCAGGTCTTAAGATTGCATAACAGCTCTGTACAGGTAGAACTAGACAGTTCGTCCGGTTCAACCTGGTTTATGCAGAACCAATTTTCTTGAAATGAAACTGAATAGATGTGAAGAACCACAATTATCTATCTGCTTTTGTTGTTGGAAGAAGAACTGAACGATTCAGTGAAACATGGGTCAAGTCAAGCATTTTGAGATCCGGATTTCATTCTGTTGGTTTAGTTTGTCTTGCTTAACCAAGTTTGGATTCACAACAATGGTTGAAAATACAAGCAAGTTAGGTGCCTACCATTAACCTGAAGAAACAGAATCAAGAACCCTAAAAGATTACTGAAGTTTTAAACCTACCAATATTTTGAATTACTGGCGTACATAGACCAAGTAATTTGCCCGCAAAACTAATTCCTAACTCACATATAAACCGATTTTCCGCAAAACTGCACCAAACCCGCAGCAACTTACTAGTAGAGATGGGATTTGCCTCCTCAAGGCTTGGAGGTACATGTGAAAACATGTGACTTGAACTTCTCTAGCTCTGTCAGGACTTCATCTTCCGGTCTGTAAATCAGGTCACTCATCCGCCATATCTGCATAATTAAAGATCATAACAAAGTTTTCATTTTTACCAAGAAAATTAATCATAAGTAGGTTCCCAGTAACTGCAGCAAGACATTTAAAGTACCTGCAATGTTCCACCTCCACCACTACTCTCAAAGTTATCAGAAACACTGACAATAGTCCAAGGGTCCAATACGTTCCAGTTGAAGTCGACCACTTTGTCCCTAAGAAGATATACACAAGGAGATTATAGAACTGAATAGAGTAAAGGAAAGAGAAAACAAGAGAATTAGGACTAAAAACTCTTGAGAACCTGTGACCAGCATGTTGGAAGAAAAGCCCAGCAGGAATTTTGGGTGAACGCTCAGACTTCTTGCCGACCTGATGCTCACATATATATGAATATGATGAACTTGAAAGTAAGAGAAAAGTTTTTGATGTGAATCTGAGAAATTGTACTAACCCTATCATAATCCCATATGTTTAAGAGACCGTCTTCTGCAGAACTCCCAAAAACAGATGATTTATCAGGAGACCACTGTATTGATGACAAAGCAGTGTCATTGGAGATAGGTATTCTCCTTTACAAGACAAATACTATGAAAAATAAAACAGAGGTAGTGGCATGTTGTTGAAACCTGAACACAAAGAACAGCAGTTTTGTGGCCTTCAAATGTGTAGATAGGTGAACCAACTCCATTTGAGGTTAGGTTTCGGCGGTCAAACACACGGATAGTGTTATCTGCTGACCTGGAAAAATGGTGTAGAAGCGTAGAGTGAAAGAACAGTAGCATATGCGTACTTTTGACAAGTATCTAAGTGTGCAAAATCAGTACCCTGTCAGGATCAGATTGTTGTCATGAGGATTCCAATCAACACAGTGAACATCAGCATCATGTGCCTTCTCAACCTGTCAGCACAGAAGAAGAAACAGACGAAAACTGAAACAAGACCAAAAGGACAAACCTCAAACTTCGATAAGGCTAAAAAGAGAAGTACCTTCATGGCAGGACCAGTGCCAGTTCTTGCGTCCCATAGCATTAGGCAAGAATCATCACCAACACTGCAGAATTCCTGTGCACTGCAGGACAAAACAAAAAGTTTCACCAAAAGCATCAGAAAAGTCTGAGTACTGTATTTGTGTGTAAACATAAGAGCTTAATAAAAGGAGACTGCCAAGAAGTTACCTCGATGGACAGAATGCCACATCTTCAACCGTATCTTCGTGGCCATGGTATACGCCTCGAGGGTCAATAGAAGGACCACCAATTTTATTACTACCTTCACCAGTCTGTTTGAAACTCGATCCAGGGGATTTGGAATCCGTACCAGCCATTGTGACATGGTCTTGGATACTCCACAAAACAACGGACTTGTCCTTGCCTGCGCGGAAGAGTATGACACAAAGATAGAACCAGTAGAAACTTGCAAACCTCCAAGATATGAACGAAATATAGAACCAGTACAAACCCCCAGAGAGAACAAAAGGTTCGGTTGAGCACATTGCGAGAGCAAATTCAGCATTATCCTGGTGCCCAGCTAGTAACTGAAAATAAAAGTTGTTCAGATGATGCCGAAGAAGTAGCAGAAGCAGGTGCTTTAACACGGTGGGACAACACAACGAAAATTCTCACAAGAGCATACCAAATCCGGACGAGAATGTGGAGCTCCAAGCACAGCATGCCGGTCTGGTTGAGTGTCAGTGTCCCAAATGAGAACCTGGAAACCGATACACCATACTTGTATGACTGAAACTGGAACTACGTTCAAAACATGGATACTGATAAACCAAAGCAAATTTTTTTTGTCAGGCTGATGACCCGACAAAGCAGAGCTTACATCAGGACTGTCGGTGTGAGTAGCTACAATCTTGCTATTTTGTGGGAGTTCCCTGATTCTGTTGACCTGCGATTAATGAAGGTACACATAACAACGTCTTTTTGCAGTACTCAGAGTCCTAAACGAAATGAAGATTCAGTAGATCCATTTAAGAAACAACAATGAATACAGGAATATCTTCGTAAGGGGTGGAACTCACACCTCTCCAGGGTGGATGATGGTCTTGTACTTCTTGACAAATGGAGAGTGTCCCTCTTCGTTAAGCTGAAAGCATATGCAGAAACGGTATTTCAATAATTTCATCTTAGCAGAGAGAAACACAAGAACAAAAGCACAAGCTTTGGTAGAAGAAAACTAATTACCTGCCTATTAACAGCTTCGCAATTGGCTATGACTAAAGTATTAGGCACACTGCCATTGGTCTAGTGACAGAACCAAGAAAAAAAGGTAAACGTAAGGAGTAATGAACAAACCTCAAGAAAACATGTATAAAATACAAAAAATAGCGCAAACCCACTTGTTCCGAGAGATATAGTCGTTGAGTCTTAGAAGCTGCTTGCTCAAGCTGTGGCCCCCATCTGTTCAAATCAAACTACAATTACAGCTAAATCGAACCTCTTTATATAAAAGCTAAACACTTCACTAAATCATAGCACATCTAAACATCTGAAATAAAAAAGTAACAAAACAGAACACTAAAACCGAGTTAGCCAAGTGTTATCAACGACCATTCTCCTATCAAAACAAGTTACACAAAATAGTAACATCAGATATTTAATGAGCTATAACTGATCAAACTATAAGAGAAAGAAACATAATAGCATGGAGACTGAGCTAACTCATACCCTATATAAAACCCTAAGTAGAACATATCCTAATCTCACAAATTCCAGAAAAATGCTAAGAAAAAACTCTCAGTCTATCAGCATTTCACTAGTTAAAGCAGAAATGTAACTCAATCGCCTGACCAAAAGCACAAAGCTTGAATTTTTATTTCCCAAAAAGGAAACAACTTGTCCAAAACCAAAGATCGAATACCCTGGAACAGAAAACACAAAACAAAGAAAAACCCAAACCTGCAAGAGAGAGAGGGCCAGACGAGGGTATGGTTGGCAAACGAATCATAGAGAATGGGAAGAAGAGTCTTCCACTGAGAGTACTTGTCGTCAAAGGTGGCCTTTTGACTCTTCTGTTGCGAAAATGGTGTCTGAGACTCGTCATTGTTCTTGGGTTTACGACCCCTCTTCTTCGTCTCAATGTCCGTCACCGGAGTCCTAGATACCCTTCTCGGCCTGGTGGCTTGAACAGTCGCTGCTTCTTCGCTCTCCATTTCCTTTCTCCTTTGTTTTTTTTTCTAATATTATATTTTATGCCACGTGGAGTAAACTTCGTCCCGGGAAATACCAAATATGCAAATCGTTAACCCAGCGAATAATAAATTGTTTTTTTTTTTTTTTTTAAGAAATTATTTCCTCAGAAAGTTGAAATAATTAATTGTTTTTATTTGACTATTTTGAGTATTTACTATTTTCTTACCATAACATAAAAGTTGTATACCATTTTAATAATAGAGTATAATCAGTAATTCAGTACCTTCCCATTACAAAATAAACGTTAAGCTTCTTCTAAAACCTTGGTAGAAATTTATTACTCCCTCTGTTTCATAAAAAGTGTCACTTTGACACTTTTCACACAAATTAAGAAAAGAGATTAAAACTCTATTATACCCCTAAACTATTTATGTAATTACAATTATTTTAATATAATTGTAGAAAAATTAATTAACAATTGTTTAAATATCTCTTAGACTTCTCCCTCATTTGGTCAAATATTCATTGTGATAATTAAATCCACTTGTGTTTTTCCACCATCGGCGTTGATGTAAATAAAATGAGTAGATAACAATAAAAAAATAGAAGCAAAATTTGTAGTGGAGGTAATCCAACAAAATTTCAAAATTTTTGGATGTGCATATATTTGATCAACGAGACCTTCTAGATACTCAATCCTTGTTTAGATCAAAAGAATGAACTATTTTAGAATTGACATCATTGTGCGCTTGTCTTCTATCCTTCGACTTGTCTTTTTCAGAAACCTGCAAATTTTGATTAGAGTTTTTATTCATATTTTGTGTTCATAACAAGTAAAAGTGACTCTTGGAAGGTTTTAATAAAATAAAGATAATACAATGTCAATTGTTTTTTTTTTTTTGACTCTTGGAAAGTTTTAATAAAATAAAAATAATACAATGTCAATTGTTTTTTTTTTTTTGGTCGTCATTCAATGTCAATTGATTTGAACGTGATGGTGATTACAAGACACAATTATTGGGTAAAAAGTGACATTTGCTATTTTATCATAATTATTTTCTGTTATTTGATAGATTTATTTTGAGGTTAAAATTGGAATATTTTGTCAAAATTTGTATTGAAATTTGAGAATGACATTCTTTGTGTAACAAGAAAAAAGTGTAAACACTTTTTATGAAACGGAAGGAGTAATTGTCTAACTTCGCAAACCCTGTTCTAATAGCGGCCAAATCAAAACTCCATTTTAGCATTCAAAAGCACAAGATAGTTAATTGCAAGTGTGCAACTTGGTGTTTAAAGACTACTTCTCAAAGTCTTAACATTCATAACTCTGATTTTACTTGAACAAAGATAAATCTGTTTTTGTTTTTGTCTTTGACTAGTTGGGAACAGTATTGAGGAAGAAGGATCAGACATAAACACCACTAGCAAGTAGCAAGAACAACGATCCAAAACCCTGCAAATAATCAGAGAAACAGATTTCAAACACAACTTAAGACAGATATTAAAGTCAAGAGGATGATGAAGAAGAGAAGCCATACCAAGAAGACAGATGCAACTGCTGAAGTAGCGAGCTCCTTTCCGAGGCTTCGGTTTTTCCTGGATGATGTAGTTTCGTAGCTGCAACACAAATGTTATGACAGGGTAAGTTAAGACAACACTTAGAACACTCCTTGTTGGACTGCGAATAACATAAGTGTCTGATATGACTGGACTGCGAATAACCTAACATGAAGGGTTCCAGTCTATCTTAAAGTTGTTTACTCAAGGCAAACCTACAAGCTCGTAGCATAGACGACACATACCTTCAACAAACCCGAATAATATCTCCTAGAACTTGCGATCCTTTGAAAGACTGAAGCTCATTGCTATGATGAGAACAATACAATCTAACTTTCTTGTGTCTTAACTAAATCGGTGATCGGTCATTTTGTCACATTCAGTGAAACTATAATTCCATAGACTATCACCTTACCCATAGATATATTGGGAGTCTTTATACCATGATAGCATGTAGACCTCAAACATTTCCAAAAGCTAATTAAATGAGTCCCATTGCAACTTTTACTACCACAAAACTCTAGTACTTAAGAGGGTTAAAATTAATCTAACAAATAGATCATGATATTGATGAACTTATAGCTTCAAAAGCTTTTAAAATACCCAAAAACTAGCAATTGAGAATGCAATGTGACCAGAAACCATTTATAAGCAGTAACAATGTTGGTCAAGCTTCAAATACAGTGAACAAACGAGTAGAGCCTTACGTGATTCATAATTCATAACCTAGTCATGACTACCACACAAACGAGATCCCAATGACTAATCAAGTTTCGGAAAAATCACGATGAATCAAAAGCATATATATCGAATCAATCAGGAATAGTTTAATTAATCAAGCAAATCAAAATTGGGAATAAGAAAAGGCAATTTCGAAGATCTAGAAATCAGATCGAGTGGTAACTTACATGAAGAAGATAGCAGTAATGACGAGGCCAATCGCCAAAGTGAACACCGACAAAGTCGGATACAGCGCCACCGGAATCGGACTCGCAATTGGTTTCGCCGCCTATTTACCGGAAAAGAGCATAAACAGACCAAACAAAATCAGAAATCGTAACGCAACAAAAAAAAAAGATGAAATCAGCTGTGATTGAAAACACAGGGACAGATCTAGATTTACCATTTTTGCTAATCTCTTCTTCTTCTTCGCTTCGATCGGAGGAACAAAGAATAAGCCTTTTCTTCTTTGACTGATCTCTCGCTTCACTAACACACGAGTCGCTCCTGGTTAAGACTTAACCGGTTTACACAAATGCGGACATTTAATGGGCCAGTGTTGCTGTTAGTGTATCGATTTAAAAGGCCCAATTCTACTTGGTGAGGCCATTGGTATCAAATGTGTTCATCATTTCTTTATTTTCTTTTAACGTATATATTTCATTATATGACTTAGATTTTTGTATTACTACCAGTTTTTTGTATTGGTCAACAATGACTGAGATTTCGTTTTTTTTTTGTGTGTGTGTGTGGAAGAGACTTAGAATTGGTAAGGGTTTAATAAGTTGACCAAAACAAAAATCTGGTCCCGAAGAAGAAGTGTTGCGATACTAAATGACGGGTGCCGAATATTTTCAAAGGTGGGACATATTTCGTAATTGATTTGGTACCACATGTGTAAATGTCTCTGGTGGTAACCATTTTAATCGTCTAAACTTAAATGGATACAGTAGACGGTTTACTCCTTTGATATTTGCATATATTTACGAACTTAGGCACATGGATCGACCAAAATAGTTGTGCCTGTTGTGTGTGAATAGATTTGATGGAGAATACAATATTATCCCGCACATTAACTTTGAAAATCTAATCAACGGTCTAGTATGTTTGTCCGATTCGACTATCCAAAACTCAAGCATATTGGGCCAATTTTTGGAAAATGAAAAAAAAAAAAAAAAAAAATCATCAATATTATGGAGATAATTTTGGAATACAATGCAAGATTAATCTTTCTTTTGTGAATGGGGTGTTAGAATCACACGTCTAAGTGAAATGAATCTAAAATGTAAAAAAATATGGGTTCAAATTGACAATTAGTTTTGAATTAGAAGCAATTAAAACAATTCAACATCAATATAATGACATATGATTTTCACCTTTATATTTGGTGCTAAAATATTACAGCCACCACTTGACTGTTGTGGTTTGAAAATTAATTTGATCAAAACTACTATGTATCGACTAAAAATATATTTATATTTAACATTGATTATTAAATGAATCTTCCGGGTGACAGAGTTACAAAACAGTTTTCTTTGTATGCCGTAATGAGATCACGGGACGGTGAGTCGGTGATATCATTCGTGTGCTTCACTCTCTAACATTAGATAGCAAAGTGATTTAAAAATATATGTATATATAGTCGATTTAATTATAATACATTGAGTTGTAATTTACCATCGACAACTCAATAATGGATAGAGTTTGTGATTACATAATCTATAACAAATACATAATTAAATGTTTGTCTCACTTCGCATGTGATACTTTGTGAAGACGAAATGAAGAAACTAGAAAGAGGTGAAGTTCGAGGTGAAATGAGCCTTTTGCTTTCTCACGCTACTAAAACTTGCGTTTGTGTTTACAACTCTGCGACGGTCCAATTAATTGATTATAAAACATGCAATGTAATAGGAGAAAGCCAATACAAAACGACGCAACCAAAGGAAAATGGAAAATGGAATATATAAAACGATTAAAGGTTTTGATCCATAAATCTTTTAGTATGTATTTTCAAACGCTTAGCCGGTTAACTTAAACTCTAATACGTAAATAAGTGTATTAACGTTTTATTATATCGATATATGTTCTACAAATAGAAAGCATAGCTCGATACTAATAAGTTATTAAATATTGACATTTGTTATACATTGATATAATACGAGTCCGCATATTCTTTTTACTTTCATTCTATTAGTATAGTTGGATGGGAGGGTTTCAAGTTACGTTTGTAATTGGACGAACATTTAAAGAATATTAACTGGAAACACTACTGTCTACTGGGGTGAAAAAATGTGTTATTTTATAAACCGGCCCACAGACTCGGAGTTTGGTCGGTTTCCACAAATCTCAAATTTACGTTATGTGATCTTAATAAATAATCACATCTTATAAAGTCAAATTGAACTACCTCAACTAGACTCAAATCTATATATATTTTTAAAAATTATGAAAAGACTGATATGAAAAATTATCCGGGGATTTTAAATACATAATTCAGTATACTTGAAATGTTTCCAATAGTAGATGTAAAAAAATACACTTCCAATAACTCAATAACCGATCAAATATTAGTTTTTTTCTTTGTTGTCGAAAATCGATCAAATTTTTTTCTTCAGTCCAACTTCTAAATTCAATATCCTAAATT
This sequence comes from Crucihimalaya himalaica, assembly GCA_004349715.1. Classification (NCBI taxonomy): domain Eukaryota; kingdom Viridiplantae; phylum Streptophyta; class Magnoliopsida; order Brassicales; family Brassicaceae; genus Crucihimalaya; species Crucihimalaya himalaica. Next base: position 3,531,342 of record SMJT01000006.1, on the reverse strand, counting down.
TTCCAAATTGATAGAATTGGTGAAATAAATTTTAATATTAATAAATATTTAGAAGCCAATGCACTGATATAGAACCATGTGTATATTATTTATATAAATATATATGGTTTTGAGTTATAATTTGAACGAACAAATTGTATATCTTATTTTATTGGCGTCAACAGGACTTGTATATATATCAACATCAATAAAAATACGCAAAGATATTCACGTGCCAATTATTTCAGTATATATAGTCTCTCTATGATTCTATATCTATCTATACTAATCCCATAATCAACAAGACACTACTAGTAATATTTCATCCCTCCGTCTCGTTTTCCCATTCACCTTGTTCGAGAATGACTAATAATCACGGTTTAAGCATCATCACCCTAATAACGCTATTTATAAGTTTAACTCCAACCTTAATCAAATCAGAAGTAGGCATTGATGTCTTATTACCCATATCACTCAACCTCACCGTCCTAACCGATCCCTTCTCCATCTCCGCCGCTTCTCATGACTTTGGTAACATAACCGACGAAAATCCCGGCGCCGTCCTCTGTCCTTCCTCACCCACCGAGGTGGCCCGTCTCCTCCGTTTCGCCAACGGAGGATTCTCTTACAACGGGGCCTCAACCAGCCCCGCTCATACTTTCAAAGTGGCTGCTCGGGGCCAAGGCCACTCCCTTCGTGGCCAAGCCTCCGCACCTGGCGGCGTCGTCGTGAACATGACGTGTCTCGCCAAGGCGGCTAAACCAACGGCGGTTGTTATCTCAGCAGACGGAACTTACGCTGACGTGGCTGCCGGGACGATGTGGGTGGATGTTCTGAAGGCGGCGGTGGAGAGAGGCGTCTCGCCGGTTTCTTGGACGGATTATCTGTATCTCAGCGTTGGCGGGACGTTGTCCAACGCTGGAATCGGCGGTCAGACGTTTAGACACGGTCCTCAGATTAGTAACGTTCATGAGCTGGACGTCATTACCGGTACGTAAATACCAACACTTCACTAATCTCTTTACGATATCTATTTTCGTCGATATAATAATTAATCTCTTTACAATTTCTATTTTCGTCAATATAATAATTTTACGGCTTAACTCTTAGTTAGGAATGAAACACTATCTATGACCTTCGAGATGCTAATTTTTTTTCCCTCTGCGAGCTACAATTGTAGCAATAGATCAACGAGATATATATATTATGTGTAGGCATGTGTAGTGATGATAATTTAAATTTTTAATTACAAACTTGATTCTTGAGGTTAACTCACACGCCATAATCAGTATAAACCTAATATTTTCTTTATAAAAAAATTGGTCAGGAAGAGAGATCCTTCAATAGTAATTATGCTAGTTTGTGATTAGATTATTAATATTTGGAGTTTGTCTTTTTGTTCAATTACAGGAAAAGGTGAAATGATGACTTGCTCTCCAAAGTTAAACCCCGAATTGTTCTATGGAGTTTTAGGAGGTTTGGGTCAATTTGGTATTATAACGAGGGCCAGAATTGCGTTGGGTCATGCACCCACAAGGGTACGTGTGATTCTATAACGTAATCTATTTATTAAGGTAGTGGTCGTAAATATAAAATTGATTTGATTTGGTTGGACCATAACTGGAAGTCAAAAGGTTGATTTTGAATAAAAATGTATACAATTGTTTGAATAAAACTCTGATATTGCTTACGTTTTATTAGATTCTGCGTAATCAATCCTAGGACTTGCTCGAGTGTAATCTTGTCTTCTGCTTGCAAATCTTGTTGATGTCAATATCTAATCTTTTATTCTATTTAATTACCCACGTACCACATAATTAAGTCTTAAACATAGTTTAACTGCATAAAATTTGTACATAAAAAAGCTTAGATAAAAGTTATGATCGCGTGCACCTATTTTATATTAATTCTTCTTCGTTTCTCAAAATTATACTTCGATTCTTATATATTATGTTTTATGTGATATATATATATATGTGTGTGTTTTACACCGATTACACAATATTATCCAGAAGTACTATAACAAATTTTACAAGATTTGTTTATCGCTATAGTGATTCAAAGTTATATATGATTCTTGTTTTTGGTTACAAAAATATTAGACCATACAATCTAACAAAGATGCTTTTAAATGGATAAATTTATGGATATAAGTCGATATACAATTATGCAGGTGAAATGGTCTCGCATACTCTACAGTGACTTCTCGGCTTTTAAAAGAGACCAAGAGCGTTTAATATCATTGACCAATGATCTTGGAGTTGACTTTTTGGAAGGTCAACTGATGATGTCCAACGGCATCGTAGACACCTCTTTTTTCCCACTCTCCGATCAAACAAGAGTTGCATCTCTTGTCAATGACCACCGTATCATCTATGTTCTCGAAGTAGCCAAGTATTATGATAGTACGACTCTTCCCATCATTGACCAGGTACTTACTATTATATATAGATAAACATATCGCATACATACATAAAATCCCTTCATGATGATTATTCTCACATAATCAGTATCATCATCATTATCAATTTATCATCACCATCGTCACTAGTTTATCTTATGAAGCCCTATAAATATAACTCTAAATATAAATGAATCATATTCATGAACTATATACGAATATACGAATCACGGTAACCATATCACAACCATATGCTTATTTAATATCTAGCTCATATCTTTGTTTGTAGGTGATTGACATGTTATCTAGAACTCTTGGTTTCGCTCCCGGGTTCATGTTCATACAAGATGTTTCTTATTTCGATTTCTTGAACCGTGTCCGAAACGAAGAAGAGAAACTCAGATCTTTAGGGTTATGGGAAGTTCCTCATCCATGGCTAAATATTTTTGTCCCGAGATCTCGAATTCTAGATTTTCACGATGGTGTTATCAGTGACCTTCTTCTCAACCAAACCTCAACTACTGGTGTTACTCTCTTCTATCCCACAAACCGAAACAAGTAAATATTTACTATTTGTATATTTTTGTTTGAACATTCGATGCCACATAACTACAAATTAGAGTTCTGTGCCTCGTTAACGTATGATAACACAAGTTTTATTTGGTAATGTATAGATGGAACAACCGCATGTCAACGATGTCACCGGACGAAGACGTTTTTTATGTGATCGGATTACTGCAGTCAGCTGGTGGATCTCAAAATTGGCAAGAACTCGAAAATCTCAACGACAAGATAATCCAGTTTTGTGAAAGCTCGGGAATTAAGATTAAAGAATATTTGATGCATTATACAAGAAAAGAAGATTGGGTTAAGCATTTTGGACCAACGTGGAATGATTTCTTGAGGAGGAAAATTCTGTTTGATCCCAAAAGACTATTGTCTCCGGGACAAGACATCTTTAATTAACTTGTTACATGTCTTACTATGTAACTTTAGAACGTGTCTTCACATGCACAGCAGGACATGTACGTTCATCGTCTAACTAATAAAATACTAAATAGCTAGCTTTGTAATTTGGGGTAGGCATCTTACTCTAAATTGTACTTTTTGTCTTAGTTTTAATGTCCATGTCTAATCTTGTTCGTTGTCGTATGAAATATGTAGCCAACGCTTAAGTGGTTGAAATTTTCATTTAATAATAACTTATGTGGTTAAAATTTACTAAATTAGTAGTAAACATGTAAAATACAATCTAAATTTTGAAATTAAATTAAGAACATATTTTCTTAAGAAAAAATCTAATAACTTAAAACTATTATTCTTTTTACCAAATTCTTAAAAAAATTCTGTGACAGCCTAGCTAATCTACCCACTGTCAATTTTATTTGTTTCTGTCATAAAAATGAAACAGCATGCATGTTGTATTACTAAATAAAAAACGGAGTGTTTTTTTTTTGTTGGGAAAGTTCAATGTATCCTCTTTAAACGTGGTCGTTTTAAAATTTATACAAAACTCTCATCCTTGGCCAAATTTATCCATGGCGCTGTGTCAATTCCCACTGAATCTTCACACTATCTTCTCATCAACATCTTCGTCTCCTCAATTCCGTCGTCTTCAACCTCTAGATGCCTCTGTGAAGTCTAATTTTTTTATTCGTAGAATCAGATTTCGTAGCTTCAATCACACAGTTCGGTTTAACACCCGAGAATTGAGTGTCATCAGAGCCACCGCTGATATAGACACTCACCAGAGGAAGAAGACGAAGAGAAAACCTAAACCTGGGTTTTTCGAAGAAATTAGCGATAAATGGTCTTCACGAATCAGCCCTAAAACCGAGAAATTGCCATGGCAGAAGCAAGAAGAGCATATTCAACATCACGAAGACGACGACAATGAGGAAGAAGAAGTTAAATCAAGTTCAAATCTTTCATCTGGGCATGGTTTATCTGGTAAGAGAACCGATTCCAATCGCCTCTACTTGGCGAGTGAGCCGTCGAGTTTCCCAAGGCCAAGTGGATACATGTCTGCTCCATGGGTTAACAATGGTGGGTCTAAAGGAGTTAGCTTTACGACTAGCTCCGAGGAAGGAATTCAAAGTTCGAGTTTTGATGATATTTTTACTGTAGATAGATTAAGAAGCGGTAACGATTCTGGAAATAGAGCTGTAGATTCAGATTTAGATGATGGTGAAAGAGGGATGATAGATTCAGGGAAAGATAAGGGAATATGGAGAACGAGGAGGAGTAATACGGTAGAAGCTGAGAGGATTGTACCAGAACATGAGCTGAGAAGGCTGAGGAATATTGCTTTGAGAATGGTTGAGAGAGTAAAAGTAGGTTCTGCAGGAATTACGCAGGCATTGGTTGAAGCTATTCATGAGAAATGGGAGGTTGATGAAGTTGTGAAGTTGAAATTTAGTGAGCCTTATTCTCTTAATATGAAGAGAACTCATGAAGTTTTGGAGGTTAGATTCAAAACTGTCGAAAAAAGGAATGATCTTTAGGTTGACTTCTGAATAATGTGTTTGCTTTTTTGTTGTTTGTGGGTGTTTAACAGAAGAAAACTGGGGGACTAGTGATATGGAGGTCAGGAAGCTCGGTTGTGCTATACCGAGGAATAAGTTACAAGCTCAAGTGTGTTCAATCATTTATCAAACAGAACAATCTCGATACAAGCCCTGAGATCCGTCAGAGTGTAGAGGCAAGGGATTACGTACCGGAGGATGCCAATTACCCGAAGAATGTACCTAAAGAACAATTATCCGAGCTATGTGAATTGAATGATATGTTGGACGATCTTGGTCCAAGGTTTCATGATTGGACAGGGTGTGATCCGTTGCCTGTTGATGCTGACTTGCTTCCTCCATACGTTGAAGGATATAGGTGTCCGTTTAGGATTCTTCCGCAAGGAGTAAAACCTTGTTTGTCTAACATGGAAATGACAAAAATGCGTCGAGTCGCTAGGACAAGTCCACCACATTTTGCTCTGGGTATGCATACAGTCGTAGAATCTTACTTTCTTTTAGTAGTTATATATTCCCAAGTGACTGTTGTTTCTTTATTGATCCTTTTTAGGTAGGAGCCGAGAGTTACAAGGTCTGGCTAAGGCAATGGTAAAGTTATGGGCAAAAAGCGCGATCGCAAAAATAGCAATCAAACGCGGTGTGGAAAACACGCGGAATGAGAGAATGGCGGAAGAACTTAAGGTTTGATGAATATATCTCTCGTATATATATGCAAACACACCAATATTTCCCACGTGCTCACTTTTTTTTTCTCATTCATTCTTGAAGAGACTTACCCGCGGGGTACTTGTTTCAAGAAACAAAGAGTATATTGTCTTCTACAGAGGCAATGACTTCATGCCCCCTGCAGTTGCAGAGGCATTAACCGAGAGGCAAAAGGAGATAACGGAAGTTCTTCAAACCAAGGAGGACCAAGCCCGGGAAATGGCTTCAACTAGAGTCGCACTCACATCACAAGGCAAATCGCCTAAAACCCAATTACTCGCTGGAACTCTTGCTGAGACTATAGCTGCAAGTTCTCGGTGGGCACCAGATGCAAGCAGCGTTGATATTGAGGAGTTAAAGAGAGAATCAGCTTCCATCAAAAGAGCTGCATTGATTAGAGATCTCGAGCTAAGACTTCTTTATGTGAGTATCACCCTCTTTTTCTCTTTGTATCTGAGATCTGCCTTAAATTTGATGATCTCTATTTTGTTCCAGGGAAAGCAAAAGTTGAGAAGAGCTGAGAGAGCTTTAGCTAAAGTGCAGAAGGATCTTGACCCATCGGATCTCCCAACTGATTCAGAAATAATCACAGAAGAAGAGAGACTTCTTTACCGCAAAATTGGTTTGAGTATGGATCCGTTTCTTCTCATAGGTAAGCACAAATGCTCTCACTCATGTGTCACGTTTAAAGCCAAAACTATCAGTATAAAGAATTTGATTTTCCTGTTCTTAAAACATTTTACAGGAAGACGAGAAGTGTATGATGGTACCATAGAGAACATGCATCTACACTGGAAACATCGGGAGCTTGTAAAAGTGATAGTTAGAGGGAAATCACTTGCCCAAGTCAAGCATATCGCTATCTCTTTGGAGGCTGAGAGTGGAGGAGTATTGGTATCCGTTGATAAAACCATGAAAGGCTATGCGATTATACTCTATCGTGGAAAGAATTATCAGATGCCATTTCGGCTTAGGCCTTCAAACTTATTGACGAGAAAGAAAGCTTTTGCTCGATCTATTGAGCTTCAAAGAAGAGAAGTAATGATGATAACAGTCTTACATGTAACTTGTGTGGAAAGTTTTCTGTTCTGATCAATATTGGTCTCTTTGTTTCTGACAGGCACTGAAGTATCATGTTGCAGACCTAGAGGAACGGATTGAGCTGTTAAAGACTGGACAGGTTTGATGAAATGTTTGATTGCTTTTAAAATGGATCATCAATCCCTTCTGAGTAAACAAACTATCATGAACATTGATCCAGGACGAGGATATGGAAACACGCAAGAAAAGTGATGGAGAGGAAGAAAACTTGTATTTGAGAGTCGACGAATCTGAGTTTTCTTCTGACGAGGTAAAATGAAATCCTCCTAAAGGTTCTTGATTAGGATTTGAAAAATTACTTGAACCATCTAAAGCCATAACTAAAATGGAACATTTTGAATCAGGATGAATCTTTAGAACGGGAATCAGAAAAGAATGAAACTGTCTTATCCTCGGAGGAAGCAGAAGAAGAAACTTGAACCGGTAACTTTAAATTTTTATTTCAACTAATGAAATATCAGAACTTGTAACTTTTGAGTCAAAATCCCCAGTTTCGAATTGAACCCTGAATCGATTTCTACCGTCGCCTCCACCATATCCTCAACAAACAAACAGAATGCAGCAGAGCACAATCTGATTCGTGCAAACGCAGGAAGTTAGCCAAAGGGAAACAAATTATGGAGCCAAGATTTTAAGTTATGTAATTTCTACTCTCATATATAGTTTTGTAGCAAGCAAAGGTAATGATTAGAAAAGTAATAGAAAATAATCAAAACATCCATTATGGTCTAAAAAGACTATAGTATTAAGACCCCAAATTTCTAGTTATACGGAAAAACAAACAAACAATCACTTGGACCACGTACTTAGCATAGTCCCTTTTGTCTGTTTTGAAAACAATTAGATGGCATGTAAAATAAACTCTTATCGAATTCCGAATTAATAATCAAAAATTTAGTATATAAAGAAAAACTGAATTAGATGTCAAAAAAAAAAAAAAAAAAAAAAAAAAAAAAAACTGAAAGATGAAAAGAGGATGTTTTGTCTTTATATTCTGAATGCTGTCTGCAGTAAAAAAGTACACGATTCTTATCATATATAAGCTGATGTGTTGGGCTCATAAGCCATGCAAAATCAAAATGTGTTCACCACCCCATGCATGTTACTTTTAATTCTGATCGTTTTTCTCCCCGAGGCGACCCACAGAAAAAGAAAGGATCAAATTTGGTTTTCCTTACTAATTTTTTCTGTTTGATTTTAAAAATACCAACCACGTGACATGTGTTATAAATTAATTAATTCATTATATATAGTTTCAAATTAGCTGCTAATATGCAACATGCATATACCTAATATGTCTTCAGCTACCGGCGAGTTCTTTGATCCTATACAGATTATATTGGATAGGAACATATAAATGTTATACAATAGATCAGTATCTTAATACAAAACTGCTTAATTAACTTTTTTTTTTGTCATTTCTTAAAACATGCATATCACGTTATCAACCTCTAATATCAAATAGCCTGCTCACTTCTTTTTTCTTCTGTCCTTTGTATACGCAAACACATATTCACACAATAATATACGTGTTGTGTTAAATATTTATCTTCTTCTTCTTCTTTTTTTTTTTTTTTTTTCTTTTTTATAGAAAAAGGTAAAAAAGAGCTGAAATACTTCACTATATAAACAACATCATCAAGAGGTGGAGACGGTAACCTTATATCATACATCCACAAATTTGGTAAGATGACAAACCAAACCAACCCGATCCTTCCTCTATTACTCAAGAAGAAATCAGTTGAGCTTGTTAAACCCTCAAATCACACTCCTTCTGAAACTCTCTCCCTTTCTAGTTTAGACTACAACCCTCTCGGCGAAGTTAGGCACGCAGTAATTTACGTTTTTGAGGCAAATGGAAAGAACCAAAACGATCCGGTCTCTTTGCTTAGGAAGGCTTTGTCCGAACTTCTTGTGTACTATTATCCATTCTCAGGCAAGCTAGTGAGACGAAGAAGTGATCGAAAGTTTCAGCTGGTTTGTAATAGGGAGGGAGTCCCTTTTACGGTCGCTACCGCAACTCCTGATCTCCCCTCTCTAAACTTTATAGAAAACTTTGTTGATGAAGTTGCATTGCGGCTTGTGCCAGAGATCGAACTTAACTATGAAAATGAGATCGGTAATCACCCTCTCGCTATGCAGGTATCCTTTCGTTTATAAGATATGTATACAGGCTTTGAATGGTGCTAATGGGTAAAGCGAACTAATATATGTTATACAAGGGACTACATACTAGTTTTTTTCAGTTTTCGTAGTTATATCAATTATTATTTATGCATGTCATCTATCAAAGTATAAATTAATTAGACATAATTTCATGTCATATATCATATATCTGTCTTTTAAATTTTGAAGGTGACCAAGTTTCCTTGCGGTGGATTCACCATTGGCACGGCATTGTTACACGCGTTGTGTGATGGTTTCGGTGTGGCTAAGTTCATTCATTCTCTAACCGAGTTGGCCGGAGGAAAGAGCGAGCCATCGGTACTGCCGGTATGGGAGAGAGAGCGGCTAATTAGGAAATTAGACAATGAACCGGCTAGAGTTCCATGCGGTGTCGGTTCTAGAGCGAGTCTTTTGGCCACTTCACCATATATGCCAAGTAGCGATTTGGTATGTTTACAAATTTGATCTTATTTTTAAAGATAAAATTTAATCTTATATTGAAATTACTTAACTTCACTTTATTTTTTTGTTATCTAAATTTTTTTTATGTTTAGGAAAAAAAACTAAAAAGGGAGAGAATTGTCTAAACTATTATATTTTTTGTTTTGTTATAAGAAAATAGCACTGATCATATATATGTTTGCAAAAAAAAAAAAATCATTTTCTGATTCAGTACACATGATCAACTAAGAAAAATTCTCATTTGTGTACATATATACGGTCCACAGGTTACAGAGATAATAAGCATTAAGGCTGGCAATATAAAAATGCTTAAAGACACTTTGGTCAGGGAATGTGATATGCCCAAGGAGACTTTCACTACTTTTGAAATTCTTAGTTCTTGCATATGGAAATCAAGGTCTCGAGCCCTAAACCTAGATCTTAACAGGATCAGTGTCCTTGGCATAGTTGTGGGATTTCGACATGTTCTTGATCCACCACTGTCGGAGGGTTACTACGGCAACTCATTCGTAGACGTGTACATTGAGTTAACCGCGAGAGAGCTCCATGAATCATCAATTTCTGACATTGTAAAAATCGTGAAGGGAGACAAGAAAAAAGCTTATGACAAGAGGTACATCGAGGAGGAGATTATAAACACAGAGAGGATGATTAAGGAAGATGCAAAATTCGACGAGGTAATCGATGGATTATTGTTTATGACCGATATAAGAAATATAAGGTTGTTTGGATCGATGGATTTTGGTTGGAATGAGCCTGTGAATATGAGGTTTCTGATGTTTCAAGAAAGCGCCAAAAACATGGGGATGATCTTAGGACCATCCAAGCTGGATCCAGAAATGGAAGGTGGTGTTAGAGTGGTAATGACATTGCCGAGAGATGCAATGGTTAAGTTCAAGCAAGAAATGGATGCTATGTTGCATCTTCGTCCTCGCTTTTGATCTGTCATTTTCTTTTTCTTTTATCTTAGCTGCTTCGAACTAAATATGTAAGAACTCATGTTTTCTGGTATCTTATTTTCACATTTGACAAACAAACAAAAACAGTTTTTATATATGTTATATTTGGGACAACTTCTCATACGAGTATGCATTGCAAACCGAAATCCCTCGGTGAAGGTATACAAAGATAATAAATCCCACTGGTTCTAGTCGTCCCTAGAGTTGTAGATATAACTTGATAAGAGTTTCAAATATATAGCGACTGATAATTATAACAGACGAGATCCATATGTCACGTTTATTATTCAGTTTCACCTGCAACTTCGATACACATATGTCCTGGTTTCCCATCCATGGTTTTCCTTAGTACCGCATTGTGATCACCCGCCAAACCCCTTGTTAAAGGATCATCACCAGTATACTTGTAACTTATGTAGAAGATTGCATTCTCTGCCATGAGCTTCTCACGCGCCTCTGTCGTGTATTCTTCTTTAGTTTCTATAACTACCTTCTTGATCTCCAAGGATGGTGGAGCCACCACTTGCTGCAATTACATTGCCAAGCGTTAGAGGAAATAAAAGTTCACTTGCACTCTCTCCAGAGAATAGTAGCAATATCAAGGACTCACCTCCTTTGCTTCTGAGAAGAAACCAATTTCTGAGAATAGCTGCAACCAGTCATTCTCAAGCAGATCTGACTCTTGCACCTGCGATGATGATCCACAAGATGTATTAATTCACTTACAACTTGCATTATAAAATTGAAACCAAAATAAACTCGATGACGCAGAGTGAAACACAGGTCATCATACCTCATAAAACCTTTTAGTGTAACTGGCCAAGTCATTAGCAGAATACCATTTGGGCATTGGACCTTTGTAGAAAGCATCTATTGCTGTATCGCCCCAATCCTCATCAATACGTTCTCTACCTAAAAAAAAGGTGATCTCCATAATAAACAGTTAGTCCTCTAGTGTTTTTTATAACCACAACTCCTAAACGATTAAATAAGACAATGCAAAGATACGGTAAAGACAACAACCACACGAATAGTATAAATATTATACATACGTTTGATTCTGCAGGCTAAGGTCCTCAACCAGGTATCGATGCCGTTTGGACATCCAATATTGTTTACAAGCGTCTGAAAAGAGAAGACAGAGTCGGTAGCAGGATCCATAGCCTCCAAAGTAATGTAGTAGCTGTTGTCTGAAGTAAACACAAAACAATACTTTTCACAGCGCACAAACTTGAAGTTTGTTCCCTGTCAAAGGGAAACAAAGACAAAGAAAAAGATAAGAAAAAAAGTCATACAAAAAGGACAATCACAACAACTTGTTAAAACGTAAGACATAAAGAGATTACTGAGTTTTTACCTTCTGAAAATTGTGGCAGTGGAGTCCAAGCCTACCATAAAGGGCGATCTCATAATCATGATGCCAAGTAGACTTAACTAGTTCAAACGCATTGCCTGGATCCAGATCAAAACCCTAGATACGCGATTTAGACAGATACTTGAGAACTAAAAAAAAAAGATCATTGACTGATCCAAACGAGCATGAAATCAAAATTCGGAGAAAGATTACAAATGACAGTTGGAGTTGGTTCTCTTTATATCTCAAGGAGCGTTGCTTTTTCATATATATCAAGGAGCGGGGTACTTCACAACGTCGCTTATGGACAGCTCGCCGCCTTTCCCTTTGATTTCGCTCTGCGTCTGCGTCTGATATTCCTGACACTCGAAGCCTCCCCGATTCACCTGATTCTTTTTCCGCCATTACCTCCAATTCCTGTATCAAAAGTTGTTAACCTAAGCAATGCATGTAAAATGTATCAGATAAAATTTCTAACATTGAGAAAACTTCAACCAATAGTTTTATACATTATATTAACAAAACTATTAAATCTTTAAATCCAAATAAAATAATTATAATGTTTTGTTGATCATGTGTTAAAATTTATCAGATTTTTTTTGACACATATATAAGTTTTAACCAGTAAAATTTAGACATTATGCTAACATATATATAAAAGAATTTAAATCTAAAAAAATAATATTTAGTGTTTATTTGGAAAAAGTAACTAAAATATCTTCTTTTTTTATAAAACTAACATATCTTTTTTAAATGGTAATTAAATGTCTCCTGTTTCAAATTAGTTATCCAGGTAGTTGTGTAATTAAAAATAGAAAATTGTTCAAGGTATATATGATAAATTATATTTTTATATACATTTCAATTATAGTTATAAAAATATTTTAAATAAATATTAATACATTAATATATAAGTAAAAATGTGACACCATATTAATACCATATGTCGGTAACTATCGAGTATAGAGTGTAATTATCGTATTTTCATATACGGACTATTTGGTGAAAAATACGTATTTAATAATAAATTAATTAATTAATTAACAAAAAATGTGAAGACGAAATTTTCATTTGGTATTTAAAGTCATAAACGGCATAGTTTTAAGGATTAAGAGTTGAAAGTCTCAAACCGACATCGTTTTGCCTTTCCGCGAGGGCTTTTTCACATTTGGGAACTTTCTTTCTCTGTTTTTCTCCGGGCAACGTAGATTGAGACTGTCACCACCACTGTTTCCGATTCCCGCCGTTGTTGTCGCCCGCTGAGTCCCCTCCGGTAACTTTCTCTATATTTTTCTTATTTTGTTTCTCAAGCTAGCTTGTTTTGTGTTTGTTTACGGATTTTGCTTGTGATTTGCCCTTCTTAGTGCAATTGGGGGGTTTTAGATACGTTTTAGGGTTTCACATTTTCTTGGAGGAAAGATGCTGAATCCTTCTTTTAGACAACATTTTGGTTTAGTCGAAAGCTTCTCGTTCAACGATCTTTCTTTGATGTCAAATGTTACTGGTCTCCCTCTGATTTTGTTTTCTAAATGTCTTCTTCTGCCTGATTTTGCTTTATTTCCGTATGTTTCACTTTGAATTTGCTTCTGATTTTGTAAGCAAATTTCATATGTGTGTAGGGATAAGTAATTGCAAATGGCCCTCTCCACCTCCTGTCATCCGGATTGCAAACGAGCATTGAATGCGCAAGAAGATTACGGTATCTTATCAATCTAGAATCTAGACAAATTACTTTCTTTGCATCATGAAAAGAAAACTGTGATTTGTTTTTATCTGATAGTCTTAGTTGAATCTCATCCTCTGAAAGAGGAAAACGAATTGTTTTAATTTGTTTTAATCTTGTAGATGCATCTCAATCTGCGGCGATGGTAGCGGTGAATCTGATAAGCTCTGCCCGGGTTATACTTAACCTCGACACTGAGTATACTCAGTACTCAGCTCAGTTTTTGGTGGATATCGCTTGTCGCAAGAAGGAAGACGGGCAACGCTGTGAACTCACTGTGAAAGATGCCCTTACTTTTGCTTTGAAAGTAGGGTTACCGAAAGAAGTTCTTTGGGCACATTTGGGATGTATGTTCAAGCCTCCCCCATCTGCTCGTCACATACCTCGTGTTTCCATGAAAGGAAATGTGGTTGAAGCTAAGAATTTGGAAGAAGGACTCATGCTGTTGAAGCATCAACCTGTGGGAGCAAAACTGCATGTGTTCAGTCCGGAGATTGATCGTCTTGAAGATGTAAAGTGTTGTTGGTTAAATTTCAAAATTTTCAGTGATTAATTATAGAGTTTTGTTCTATTCTTGTTCAATCCGTTTTTTTTGGTGTGTGTAGGGAATTTTCAGTGGACCGTCAAGTAATGAAACACGCTATGTTGGACTTAGAGATGTGATAATAGTTGCAGTGAAGGAGATTGAGAAAGATACTGTTGCCACTGTGAAGATATGCTATAAGAAGAAGACTTCATTTATCAAAGTATCATTGACTCGTATGTTTCTATCAGCACCACATAACGACTCTCAGTTCATAGGGCCAACAGGTCTGCTTGTTGACTTCTGTGTCCCGCGCTTATCCATCAACTAAACAAGAGCTTAGAGCTTAGTCTTTGAACTTGTTTGTCATCTCTTTCTGTGTGTGTGTGTGTGTTTTCTTTAAAAAGTCAGTCCTATAGTACAGGTAGTGATAGATAACCATGATTTAACAAGTTGAAGAGATACAATAGGACATGCCACTTTGAATTCAGTTTATCGTTCCTACGAGCTGTATCTAAGTTGGACTACTTGAAGAGGGAGATTCATTACGGAAATATTGTATAAAACTACCCTCATTAAACCTAAGCGGTTTATGGTGTTTAGGGAAGATGAGAAGAGCAAAGACTTTTGTTACACGATAATATTGGAGATCTCTGCATCTTCCGTGGCAATAATGAAGCTTTCTTTGTCTCGGCAAGCATGTACCCAGGACTCGTCCCAACTACATCTATTACATTGGTGGCCAAGATCCGTCCCCTTACTTCATCCTGGCTGCCCAGTGGCTCTTACTGGATTTCGCCCGGCTGATCCCATTGCTTAACAATGTTCCTCTCTGGATCTAATGAAGGTTGATATATTGATACAGTAATAGTATTTTATGAATCGTAGAAAAGTAAAAAGTAAAAAAATTATAACCTATAAGATATTTAGTTAATATTTAAATTCATTAAATAATTGATTTAAAATAAAATGCTGAACCAATAATACAATGACATGTGTACGAGAGAAAGTGGCATGAATTTTGTTCTTTTTTGAAGGGGTGTCTCCCACTATAAGTGCTCTAAGCTGAGCTGAGGGGAAAGAGGGTTCGGCGAGGGCTTTGCGAGTTGCGCGAACATTCTCTGAATTTTTACTCTACAGCGAGCGGCGACTGTCTCCTTCTGATTCTCGTCTCTCTGTGTCTCCGGTAACTTTCTCTTTCTTCCTCATTTGGGTTTTTTTTTTATGGGTTTTGTTACGGTTCTCGTGATTTGGCCTTTCTCAGCGTTTTAGGGTTTTTTTTTTTGGTTTTCGTTCTTGGATGAATGACGCTGAATCCTTCTTCAGGTTAGAGTTATACTTTGTTAGCTGTTAACTTTAGTTTGGTTTAGTCTAAAGCTTCTCGTTCGACGATTTCTATGTCAAAACTTGAAAACATGTTTATGCTTAGCTAGTTAGGACTTGTTTTGGTTTTTGCTTTATATATATCTTCTTTCTGGATGTGTTCTTCTGCTTGATTCTACTGGATTTGTAAATGTCTTCTTCTGTTTGTATCTACTTGAAACCAGGGATAAGTTATCGCAGATGAATGAGCTACTCTTACAATCTCTTTCAGACACGGCTGGCCAATGTCATCCGGATTGCGTACGAGCTAGCTCTGAGCAAGAAGATTACGGTAAATTATCAAATCTAGAATCTAGAGAATATTACTTTCTTTGCATCATTCGAAGAAACTGTGATTTGGTTTTAACTGATAGTTACTCTCGTTTTAGTTTAACAGGTTCAGTCTAATCATTTACTACAACATTTTCATCTTTGCAGATGCATCTCAATCTGCAGCTTTGATAGCCGTGAGTCTGATTAGCTCTGCACGGGTTATCCTCAAGCTCGACACTGAGTATACTCAGTACTCAGCTCAGTATTTGGTGGATAACGCCGGGAAGGAAGAAGTGCAGGGAGAAATGGATCAACAACGCTGTCAGGTCACTTTCCAAAACATCCTTCAGTACTTGGTGGAAAACGTTTGGACCAAGAAGGAAGACGGGCAGGGAGAAATGGAGCAACAACGCCGTGAGCTCACTGTCAAAGAATGCCTTGAATTTGCTTTTAAAAAGGGGCTACCAAGAAGAGGACATTGGGCTCATTTGGGATGTACGTTCAAGGCTCCCCCATTTGCTTGTCAAATACCTCGCGTTCCCATGAAAGGAGAAGTGATTGAGGCTGCAAATTTGGATGAAGCATTACTGCTGTTTAAGAAACAACCGGTGGGAGCAAGACTGCATGTGTTCAGTCCAGAGTTTGATCGTGTTGGAGAGGAGGTAAAGTGTTGTTAGTTAAATTTCAAAATTTTCAGAGATAAATGACAAAGTTTTGATCTAATGTTGGTAATTTTTTCTTGTGTGTTAGGGATTTTACGATGGCCCGTCAGGTAATGGAACATGCTATGTTGGACTTAGAGATGTGATAATGGTTGAAGTGGAGAAGACAGAGGAAAAATTTGTTGTGACTGTTCAGATATGCTACAAGACGAAAACTTCATTTATCAAAGTGTCTGGGAGACCTATGTTACTCCCGCTTAATGGTGACGACGAGTCTCAGGTCACAGAGCCAACATGTCTGCTTGTTGACTTCTGTGTCCCGCGCTTATCTATCAACTAAACAAGAGCTGAGATCTTGGTAAGTAGCTGGAGAACTTTATGCTAGTTGTGGAACTTGTTTGTTGGTCCTATATTAAGAATGTTTTATCAGACTTATTTTCTGTTTAAGAAGTTAAGTATCTTGAAAACCGTATGCTTGTTGTGGAACTCAGTTTGTGGTCTGAAATTAAAGATTGTTTTATGAGACTTTTATCTATGTTTTAAGAAGTTGATGCTACTTTCTAAAGATAAATTTAGAATCATCTGTTGAATGTGACACAAACTGGGCATTGGACCGCCGAATCATTAACCTTTTCTTAGTGACCTTTAAATGTGTGTGTTTTTGGTTCAAAGTCGGTCTTATTGTGCAGGGAGTAACCATGATTTAAATAAATTAGGTATACAATAGAACGTGCCATATTGTATACAATAGTTATGTCGTTACTACTATACGGGTCAATATCAAATAAGTGAGTTCTCAAGTTTGTATATGAGTTAGGAGATGATTGCATAACTAGGTCTCTCTGGTCCATCACATGTATCAGTTAATGAACTACTACACTTTATTTTCTTCTAAATCAAAAGAGCTATAAGAAAACTTAGTTATCGATTAATCTGTGCTCGTATAATCGGACCTTTCTACTATCATCTAAAGCCCAAATATGAAGTAAAAGTGGGATTAGTATTTTACGTTTTAATTTCAAAAAGGGCAGGTGCCCATTGAAGACCAAAATAAAGTTGACTATTGTAAAGTGGCTTATATTATAAAATAGTCAAACTGGAACTGTGGGTATGTCAACGGTCAACGTGACGATTGGAACAGACAAAAGGCATGGGGTTCACTCCCAGCCCAAGTCACCGCGTTATAAATCTAATACGCAACTCAACAATCATAAGAGATAGATGCATATGCCACTGCCAATACATCCCTCTCGTATCTTTAATCGCGTTATAATAAAATGACCAATCTGACCACTTCCAAGAAACTTCTGAGAGATCCTCTTCTGGAAACACGTGTTTTTTCCTCAAAAAGTTTCAAAATAGGAGAGACGGGAAAAAAGCCTGATTGATATTAAAATAATACAGCAAGTTTTCATAATATTCCCAAAAAAAACACTATCTATTGAAAGACAAAGACACACCAACCATGCTCCCTACCGCGTAAAATCTTTTTAAAAATAAAAACAATTGTAATAAGACTTATTAAACTAATGTTCTCTCTCTTATCTCCATTCTCCAACGTCTATTAATCACTAGTTGTTCTTAGAATTTACAATAACTAATTTCTCAAATCTTTAAATATGTGGTTGGAAAAAATTAGTCTTAAATAAAAAATGGATTGCTAAGTCCTAAATATCGACCAATTCTCTTCATACACTTAAACAATAAGCTAGAACAACATATAGATTTATCTAATCAAAGTTGACTACTTCATGTTTTATTTGTTAGATTTATGAAATATTCAGTAACGCTTATAAATTCACAAACTTTACTCTTTTCAATGTTAAACTATTTGTTCCTTGCGAATTTCACTCAACATAGTCAATACTCATACAAGCATATGATATCATTATCCTAGTTACATCTATGATAACATACTCTATTTGGATATATGTCATCGAAAAGACTAATAAATAAATTTCATAATATATAATTAAATATTTATGATTATTTTGCCGAAACTTCTAGTTGAAATAGATAAAAAAAACAGTATTAGTTTTCACAGTTGCACTAATGCAATATCGAATCTAATATATAACGGTTTAATTAAACATGTTTTTCTTTTTGTCTTTATTATAAAACATGATTTACGCGGTGATATCTCAATGAAACAGTAACGAGTAAACGCTTTATCGAATTAAAAAATAAAAGAAAAACGAAAAAAAAAAAATAAAGTCAAGTCACCGTCAAAGCCAATCCGCTTACCGCGTTCACACCCTTCACGCGCTTCCTTCGTCTTGTTTCTCTCTGTATTTTCTTCACAAACTCAGACAAAGAAGCCTTTTTTATAAATTGTCTGAAACCAAAACCATAGACCATAATCTTTGTCTTTCAAACTTCAAACACTTGATAAAAGCTTTTGATTTCACATCTAATCTCAACAAGTCAAACACTTTTCAAAAACCCAGAGTTCGTCAAACTCTTAAAAAATAATATAAAACATTTTCTCCCTTTTCATGGAAATCTCTGCTTTCCCATTTCCATACCTACAAGACGACGAGTGTTCCCATTTCCTTGCTCTATTTCAAGACATGGACTCTTCTCCTTCTGGTTTCGGATTAGAAGGTTTTGGTAACACCGACCATTCTAATAATCATAAGAAACGCTCAAGAAAGGACGACGACGAAGGCGGTGGCGACCAAGCAACTGTGAATGGTGGTAATAGTAAGGCTGCGTTTGGAGATATACTCGCCACGCTTTTGTTGTTAGACGAGGAAGCTAAACAGCAACAAGAACAGTGGGATTTTGAATCTAATCAAGACAAGTCTCTTCTTGAAGCTAATCATAACAAGAAAGTGAAAACAATGGATGGTTATTACAACCAATTTCAAGGTCATTACTCTGCAGCTGCTGAAACCGATGGTGCGCGTTCTAAACGCGCACGTACAACCGCGGTTACTGCTGCGGTTTCCGCGGTAGCTTCCGGAGCGGACACAACCGCTTCCACTGCTGCTCCGGTTCCGGCCGCGGATGTCGCTAGCGGTTCCGGGTCCGGACCGAGTCATAGGAGATTGTGGGTTAAAGAACGGACTACGGACTGGTGGGACAGAGTAAGCCGGCCAGATTTTCCGGAAGACGAGTTCCGGCGCGAGTTTCGGATGAGCAAATCAACGTTTAATCTAATCTGCGAGGAGCTAGACACGACGGTGACGAAGAAAAACACGATGCTCAGAGACGCGATTCCAGCTCCAAAACGCGTTGGCGTTTGCGTTTGGCGTTTAGCTACAGGAGCTCCGCTTCGCCACGTGTCGGAGCGTTTCGGTCTCGGAATCTCAACTTGCCACAAGCTAGTCATCGAAGTCTGCCGCGCGATCTACGACGTTCTTATGCCTAAGTATCTCCGGTGGCCGTCAGATTCAGAGATCAACTCAACGAAAGCAAAATTCGAATCGATCCACAAAATACCAAACGTCGTCGGATCAATCTACACCACACATATTCCGATCATAGCTCCGAAGGTACACGTGGCGGCGTATTTTAACAAGAGACACACGGAGAGGAATCAGAAGACGTCGTACTCGATAACAGTACAAGGAGTGGTCAACGCCGACGGGATCTTCACCGACGTTTGTATCGGAAACCCAGGATCTCTCACCGACGATCAAATCCTTGAGAAATCTTCGCTTTCACGGCAACGAGCGGCGCGTGGGATGCTACGTGACAGCTGGATCGTCGGAAACTCAGGATTCCCGTTGACTGATTGGCTTCTTGTGCCGTACGCGAGACAGAATCTGACGTGGACGCAGCACGCGTTTAACGAGAGTATCGGTGAGATTCAGGGGATAGCGACGGCGGCGTTTGAAAGGCTTAAAGGACGGTGGGCTTGTTTACAGAAACGGACGGAGGTGAAGCTTCAAGATCTGCCGTACGTTCTTGGAGCTTGTTGTGTGTTGCATAATATATGCGAGATGAGGAATGAGGAGATGTCGCCGGAGCTGAAGTTTGAGGTTTTTGATGATGTGACGGTGCCGGAGAATAATATCCGATCTGCGAGTGCGGTTAACACGAGGGATCATATCTCTCATAATCTCTTGCATCGTGGACTTGCCGGCACTAGAACTCTTTAGACTCTGTTTTTGAAACTCATTTTTTATTATTGCAAATTCTTTTTCCAGATTAGGAATAAAAAAAAAAACATTTTAGAGATTTGGATACAGAAGCATAGTGGAATTGAGTGTAGAATTGGCTGATATTGTTTATGTTACATATTAGCATTGTGTAATCTTTTTAGTTTCATGTATTTTTCTATACAATTGAAATTTGAATCCTTTTAACGAAATAAAGCTCAAAGAACTATCAGTGGAGAACCATTACAAAGCTTAGGTTCAGACCAAAGTACAACGATGCATAAATGAAAGTTGTACTTAATCTGAGTGGGCTTGCAGGATCTTACAAAGCTTAATCTTCCTATCACAGCATAGGAGAGTCAAATTTTAGTTTTGGACCTTTTGGGAAAATTGTGAAATCATAACTCGTGTTAATGCATTTGTTCTTAGAGCCGGAAAAAAACACATAGTATCTAACGACAGCAAAACGAAAATGGAGGTTTTGATTGTTATTGTATGTTCTTTTTCAAACTCATAGTTTTAACTTCTGTTCTATGAATTAGAATTACTGATGTTAAGCTCTTTAAAAAAGAGAATGTAAAATCAGGGTTGCTACGTTTAAAGAGATAAGCATGTTCCTTAGCCATTATTTGTGGGCTAAAGATAGACAGAGGAAAGGCATATGAAACATGTTATAATCATTTATTTTCTTTCACATGGCATATGCAGTACAAATTTTCTATATGTGTTAATTATGAAACACAACATTTAAAAGTACCTCAGCATAAATGTTTTTTAAAAGTTTATATATGTTTAGTTGATTGAAATATTAGTTAGTGAAATTAAGTTTCTACTCCTTTACATATACAACAGAATTATAAAAATTAAAGTGTACGTGATTTAATAAGACAATGATTATAAATAGTCATGATCCTAATCATGGGTTTTAGTTTATGTAATCAAGATAGGTAGTTATTTTACAAATGTGAAATCAAGAAGACAAAGAGGAAGAGATATTTGAGATGTTAAAAGTATCTGAATGTAAATTAAATAATTAATGGTAGGAGATACATATTTGTTGTTAAAAATTGTAATTATCCAAATTTATAATTTAAATTCATAAACAGTTAAAATCGTCATTCATCAATAAGTCGTCACAGCTTATTTCCTTAAAAAGCCAATTAAGCTACTTTCAAGCCGGCTTGACTCCGGTATAATACCAGATTACCCCTACTGTCACCATGAGGGGACCGGTCTCTTCTGGTGTTAACCGATGGGTAATACGGTCATTTCATAAGAGCCAATTCCATTGCCGATCAAAAACAGCAAGCAACGAACGCGCGGTTCGTCTCGATCCCGTCCTCTCATGGCTGTTACAGGGACGTCGTTGGATTTCGATTTCGATTGCAAGCTTTTCACGTACTCATTGGAACGATCCAATCTCACAAGTCTCTGATTTTTGGAGATAGTTGTGTAAACTCAGCGGAATTGTCATTTCCTTTTGCTGCGATTTTGGATTCAAGGTACGAGGTTTTGATTCTCATCTTCAATCATTGAAGTTTGATCTGGGTTCTGGGTTCGAACTCTGGGTTGCCCTTTGTTTATCCTGCTTATTGAAGATGCTTGACTTCGTCTCGTGAAGTTCGTTTGTTTTTGATTCAATTCTCTTCTAGGGTTTTCTGGTGTTAGAGCTCTGAATTTTGATTATTTCTAGTTAATTGGGCGTTTCTGGTAATTGAAGTTCGATTACGGTGAAAACACGAATTTTTAGGACAAGGGTCAGTTCAATATTTGTACTTTTTGCTTGGAAAAGTAACCTCTCCGAAGTTGAGACATTTAGTTTCATAATTAGTCGGCAATGCAGTTTAGCTGTGAAGATGACATTTAAGGATTTATCTTTCGTTCTTTCCGTATTGATAATGGGTATTTGACTGGATTGATGTTTTGACTGTCTAATTTTGTTCTGTGCTTTGACGATTTTAGATTAAGAATAAGTGAAATTGGAAGATAAGTCAACAAATTTCACCTGGATCTCAGTAAGAGAAAGATAGAACGATTCCATGTTAGATTTGTTTGGATACCATCTCTAATCTTGTGTAGTTTACTTTCCACTTAATTAGAACTTCTTCCCTTTTTGTACTTTAGCTAAATTGGTAGATTCATTTAGTTCCCTTATTGGTTTAAGCTCTTCTGTTGGGTTGGTTAGTTGCTTCATTTTAGAAGAAAGTAATATGTGCTGTTATGGCTCTGAGCATGATTCCGGAAGTTTCTGGCTTTATGAAGGAAATATATGCGAAGATTACGTGAAGAACTCAATGAACGCTGAAACCAATACTATATATTGTGTTTCTATATATGTATAGATTTGAGAAATTTTATATTTTTTTGCTTTTTAAAAAGCAAATGAAATGGTTCATTATCTTGCTTGTTTTCATGTATACTCCTAGTCTCTACTTCCAATTATCTTTTAATTTGTTTGTCTCGCAATGCCATTCTCATGGTACATTATTCTGGGGGCTTGTCGCCTAAGGTTTTGATTTCATTTGTCACTTTGCAGGTAAAACAATTCGACAGCTGAGGATTTAGCATTTATGTGCTTCAGCTCTGCAAGCTTGTCATGTACCACTGTGTGTAAATTGTTTATAATTAAAACAGTGGACTTACGAAAGCTAAGGGAATGACAGCACCTGGGAAGTTTGATTATTCTTCTGGTGGGCCAGATAGGCCTTTATACAGGTCCAACTTAGCTGCACAAATGGAAAGATCTAGTAGCTTTCGCGAGACGATGGAACATCCTGTCTCATCTTCTCACCCGAGCATGTTGAGGAGCACCTCACCAATAGCACAAACCGATGTAACAAATTTTTTTCAGTGTTTGCGTTTTGATCCTAAGGTGGTTGCCGCAGATCACAAGTCTATTCGTCAAGGTGACTTTAAGCGTCATGTGAATATTGCTCTTGGGATACAAGGAGATGAATCTCCAAGCACAACGCTGAAAGGGAAGCTAATTCCATCTCCTATACCAGAAGAGATCAAGAGATTAAAGGCTGGTCTGCGCGAAAACAATGTGAAGGCCAGGTAGTTTATTATGATAAGTTAATAAATATTCTTCCGGGTTCTGTTCACCTAATTGAATATTTGTTGTTGCAGGGAGCGTGTGAAAATTTTCAACGAAGCTACTTCTGTATTTAACAAGTTTTTTCCGAGTGTACCTACAAAGAAAAGGTCTCGACCAGAAGGTTTTTCTAATGACCGCTCTGGTGATCGCTTGGCTTTAGGCCCAGGTATGGGTAAAATGGGAATTCAAGGTCAGACTCTGTCTGGTTGTTTTGAGCTTGACCAGCAGAAGCTGGAAGAACGACCTAAAAGTGGTGCATTAAATAAGCGGACACGTACCTCCATGGTAATTCCTGATTGTTGTTTGACAACAACATACTTTAGTGTATTATCCTTATGGAGCTGTTTTCACCAAAATATAGGTTCATACTTCTGCTGAACAGACCTTTTGTATCATGATGTAGTCTTCTATAGGTGCATCTTTCGGTGAATATTTTGGTATGTTATTCTAGAAAAAAGCTAGAAATGGTAGTAGTGGATATTTATATAGAAAATACTTCATTTGTGATAAATGTGTTTCCAAAATCTAATGCATGTGAAATGTTATTTTCAAGCCAGGATAAATTACATAGCATTACTCTTGTTAGATCTACATAGTTTCTTCATTGCGTTTTCTTTTCTTTTATGCTTATTTATTAAATCTTTTGATCACAGGGTGTTGTTTTTAATTTCGGTTCGAAATTTTGAAAGCATCTGGTAGCTATTATTTATTTATAATTTGTTACTAATTGATAAGTGCGAATTCAAACGCTTTAATTTTGCTTTTTATGTGATTCAGATGGATGTTCGAAGTAACGCTATTGTTCGACAATCAGCTCCTGTAGACAGGGATAAAGAGACAATGAGGCTGGCAAATCATAACGCAGTTCAGGGTGAAGATCGATCTCTAATTGGTATTGATGGTTGGGAAAAGTTGAAAATGAAGAAAAAACGATCTGGCATCAAAACAGATGGTCCTTCCAGTTTGGCTTCAAATAAAGCTGTTGATGGTTACAGGGACTTGAAACAGGGCATACCGAAATCAGCTGGTGATTCCCGGTCGAGATTGAATGGTGACTCAAACATGTTAAGGTATGGCCTACTGTATTGAATCATAACTTTTTTGGTTCAATCTGTTATTAGATCCGTTGTTTGGAGTTGATTAGGAAAATATTCACAAATAGGATTTCGCAATATTAAATAGATAGCTATTTGTTTCCAATGTAAAATGATTAGATTGACTCTTATAGAATTGGATAGATGAGCCTTTACGCTCCCAAGAACTTCTGTATGTTGGAGATGCAACAACAGTGCTTTCTGTTTATCACCACATTTTCTTTCTGATGCTTTTGTAACCCAAAGCAATTGCATTAATCCATTCGCTTGGTTTATGGAATTGAGGTTGGTGGCTGAGAATCTGCCAAAATCCTGTTTAGTTCCTGTTTAATTGAGCAATGTCTACTTCCACCTATCATTCATTTTACCTCCTTCTGTCAATGAAGGTTATTGCGACTGTCAATTGATGGTCATTCAATTGGTAATGTTTCTTGTTTGAATTACTTGTTTCAGGCATGGGGCAGTGAATGGTGCTGTTCCATATGGGAGATCTGATAACCTCTCTCAGCAGACAGGCTTGGCAGCGCGTTCCTTGCTTTCCAGGGATTCCGATCACAATTCATTGTACAATGAGAAGAGAGAACGAGCTGCTGGTTCAGATAAGGAAAGGGTGAATCTCAGGGCTGTCAACAAGTATGTGTTAACACACTTACATTCTTAACTACGCCTGTCAATTTTTCTCCTGATCGCATTTGTCAGTTTTTTAGCCTCTATTCTGCCTGATGATTCTTTATATTCTTGTTACTCTCTGCTGGGTTCTTTGCAGGTCTAATATTCATGATGAATCTAATTCTTCAAGTCCGACTTCAAACCCAAAAATAAGTGCTTCAGTTCGTGCTCCGAGATCGGGATCAGGGCTGCCGCCGAAACTTTCTCCGGTTGTCCATAACACTCCCTCTCCAAGTGATTGGGATATTTCTGGCTGTACAAACAAACCTCCATTGTTGTCTGGGGTTCCCAATCGCAAGCGCATGACATCAAATCGGTCTTCATCACCACCTGTCACTCAATGGGCCAGTCAAAGACCACAAAAGATATCCCGTGTTGCAAGGAGAACGAACTTGGTCCCCATTGTTTCAAGCAATGATGACATTCCTTCATCAGATAACATGTCAGATGTTGGTTGTAGTGAAACAAGTTTTGGATTTTATAGACGCTCGCCTGCAGCTTCTCCACAAATGAAATTAAAAGGTGAAAATAGCTTGTCTACAACAGCTTTATCCGGAAGTGAAGAATTTAGCCCCCCTGAGATAAAATCTAAAGACAAGGGAAAACAATCTGATGAGGTCAATGGGAAAACTTCTCAGAATGTTCCTAAAGTCTCCATCCCTGGCTTACAATCGAGAAAAAACAAGCTTGTTTCTGGAGAAGAGCTTGGGGATGGTGTGAGGAGACAAGGAAGGACAGGCCGTGGTTTTGCTTCAACAAGGTCTGTCAACCCAATGGGAGTGATGAAACATGGAACAGCAAAACAACTTCGCAGTGCAAGAAATAGTTCTGACAAGAGTGACAGGTAGGGAATCCTGTTCTAAGTACTTTTCTTTGCCGGTTTTCTGGTATTTGAGAAGTGTTTGGGTTTCATGAGGCTTATTTCCTAGTTTTTTCATATGGTCTCTGCAGCAGGGCAGGTCGTCCACCCACTAGGAAACTCTCTGACCGCAAGGCTTACAAACGTCAGAAAAATACAGCGACAAATGCTACAACACTAGATTTTCTTGGTAAAATTAGTTCAATTAATCAGAATTGTTCTTTGACAGGATTGATTTATCCCCTCTTCTGTTATTTATGGATGTTTGTTATTTTCTTATTGGTTCAGATGATGGGCATGAAGAGCTACTAGCTGCTGTTAACTCGGCTATAAACTTTGGTAAGTAATTGTTCAAGGTTCTCTCATGTTTTTTTTCTTCTTTTTTTCCAGTTTGTTTTAACAAGAATAATTGGTTTGGTTCTTTGATGCAGCTCATAATTTTCCAAGCTCGTTCTGGAAGCAAATGGAACGCTATTTTTGCTTTATATCTGATGCACATATCAATTTCGTGAAACAGCAGGTAATTGGTTTTCCTGCATTTCATAAGACAATTATAACCTTCAGACCTCATATCTGAAGGATGTGACAGATCCTTTGTATGTGTCTCTATGCATATGCATATTGCTTAAATTGTTGTATACAACTAGCGCTCTACGTCCTGGATAGGAGTCTAGTGGGGTGGGAGTTAAATGTGCTGCAGGGATTATTATGTTGCAGATTTCTAGTTTACGTAAGACTAGCAAGATTTTCATTATCGTGTGTGTGTATATATATATATATATATTAGTTTCATTGGTCCCAAGTTATTTAATCTCACCCCAACACATCCTTAAGGAAATATGGTAGGAAATGTGTATAGAATTGTAATATTACGTGATCTGATGATAAATAGCCCTTGTTTGGTTCTTTCTCAGACGTGTATGCTCCTTGTGAGCAGTTTTTCCACAGCTTTGTAAAGACAATTACAGCTCGAATATGTTGACTCTTCAATTTAGATAAATGTCATAACCACTTTCTCTCTCAGGGAGAACTCTCCTCCATGGGTACTACACCTGGTGGGACATCTTCAGACTTTGATAGTCGTGAAATATTTCCTGAGGAACTTGCAAGTAGCAAAGTGGATTCTAAAGCTGCGCCCCTTTATCAGAGATTGCTATCAGCTCTAATTTCAGAGGACTCAACCAGTGTGAATGAAGATTTACAATTTGATGGATTTGGAGTCGATGTTGAGTCAGAATTCAGTGTTTTGAATCATATGGTGGAGTTCAATGGTTATAGGAGTGATAGACTAGAATTTGAAGAGCTGGAAGATGATGTGTCTGTTATCCCGCTCAAGGGTGTTAATAGCTCAGCCCACCATGTCAATGGAAGATATTCAGATCATTTATCAATCGACTTCTCAGACATTCAATATGAAACTTTGGCGATAGATGAGAAGATTTATATGGAAGCTCAATCTATTGGAATTTGCTTGGAACCTATGGTATATTCCCCACAAATTCTGTTACTTTCAGGAAATGCTGCTTGCTGATGATATTGGATTTGGAATCGGATTGCTATAGTTCCTAGCGGATTGATGTGTTGCTGTTGTGTTTTCTTGCAGCCTTGTATTTCAAACGTGGAGGATGAAGGAATTGTTGATGACATCAAAACGTTGGAAGTGGCTATCTGTGAGGTGGTATGTTCTCTCACATGCTCTTATCTTCTTTTTTTAACAATATGACCTTGGCAAATTATGTTTGTTGTCGCTTCTGATTTATCTTGGCCAGTTTTTATGTTTTACTTGTAAAGGAAAAAACTACAACTGTGTTCTCAAGATAGCTAACTTTGTGATGTTGTCTATCTTAAAATTTAAGGGTTCTAAGAAGAAAGAGATGTTGAATCGGATACTAAAGCCTGCCCTAGAAATGAAAGAACTTCAGGAGAAGTATGAATTTGTCTTTCTTCCGCTTTTCTTGCTCGCCTTTAATGATCTACACTGTGATCTGACAGTTTTGTTCTGATATATTTCCCTTACATAGGGAAATTGAGTGGCTCGGTTATGAAAAACTCATTGAAATGGCATATGAAAAGAGCAAGGTAAATTCATTTTTCTCCTAAAGAGGTTCACATTGTTCCCCTGCTACCCCTTTCCCGGATTCGCTTTTTATTTATTTATTCCAAGTTTATGTTTTGATTATTATATATGGATTTTATTTTACAGGCAAGTCGGCGTCATCACTCTGCAAGTGGAAAGAGTTCGGCTAACAAGATATCGAAGCAGGCCGCATTTGCTTTTGTGAAAAGGACGCTTGAAAGATGTCGTCAATTCGAAGAGACAGGCAAAAGTTGCTTTAGTGAGTCCACATTTAAGAATATCATCATTGCCGGGTTGACACAAATTGAAGATAATCCAACGGACAAGGAAGATATTCTATCAGCTTCAAGTATGATATCATTTTTGCCTTACAGAACAGTGAACTATGTTTTCGAATCTACATACTCTGTTAATTTGAATCCCTTTTTTTTTCTCTGGCAGCACCCATGGGATCGCAACCAAGCTCATCACTGGTATTGCCAATGACGCAGAGCATGGAGAATCATGCCAATTCTTCTGAATATACTTTACTGGAAGGCAAAGATGATACGATGTGGTCAAATAGAATGAAGAAGAGGGAGTTGCTGCTTGATGATGTGGGTGGGGCACCACTTTCAAGCAGTACGAAAGGAAAGAGAAGTGAGAGGGACAGAGATGGAAAAGGACATGCTTCTTCGTCAAGAGGCGGGGGCACTAACAAGATCGGTCGGCCTGCGCTTGTAAATGCCAAGGGTGAACGGAAATCAAAAACAAAACCGAGGCAGAAAACAACTCCGATATTTTCCTCTTCTTCTTCTTCTGTCAATATCTTGGAGCAAACCAGAACATCATTGTCCAAATCAACTAACAGCAACAACAGCGAGTATAGTAACTTGGAGACACTGGATGAGTCAGAGCCTCTTGACCTATCTCACCTGCAGATACCAGACGGTTTAGGTGGTCCAGATGATTTTGATACACAAGCTGGAGATCTAAGCTCATGGTTGAACATCGATGACGATGCATTACCAGATACTGATGATCTCCTAGGACTTCAAATACCCATGGATGATCTTTCAGACTTAAATATGATGGTATAAGCTCCCTCTCTTTTTTTCTGTATAGTCTCGTTTGTTATATCAATAGCGATGAAGAAAGATAAAGGCAAAGGGTAAAAAGTTTTGGTCCCCTGAAAGAATAACCCAGTCTCCAGACTCGGTTATTCGGGTTGGCTACAGCAAATTAGGCGATATAGATTCTGATTCGTTTTGTTCTTCATCATCATCTTTAGGGTTCTTTCTTTCTCTTTCTTATAGTTTGATTACGTGGGTGGTGAAACAGTTTTTGTTTATTGGTAACTGGGTGTTGGATTTGGCTCCGGCTGTTAAGATAGGTCCGGTAGTTAAACTTCAGGAGAGGAAAACGAGTGATAGTAATGTTGTGTAGTGATATATAGATAAGTGGCAGGTCTTCTTTCTCTTCTTCATCTTTTTAATCTTTGGCATTTTGTAGCTTTTCATAACCTCAGAACCATTATTATTATTGCCTCTGTACATACACATTTTATGTTCCTTAATAAAATTTCAGCTTTTAGTGCAAGAAACAGTTCACTATAAAACATCTTTATATGTTGTCAATCACGCATAGTCTTTGTTTAGAAATCACCAAATTTTACTAAACACATACAATTTATAAATTGAGTAACTTGCGAGTTTATATCAAAATCGAATCAAATTCAAAAGGACATTCCGAAATATGAAACTACAATAATGACTTGTATATTTGAATTTCACTCTAATTCCCCCTTGTATATAAATCTCGACGGACCAATAAAAGCACCAAAAACAATGACTTTGAAACATTTTGGTTTCATCTTTCTTTGGATATGAGAGTGAGAGTTGCGTTTATAGCGTTGCGGTTGGTTTTGGACACGGCTTGCTTTAACGTTACGGTTGGAGACGCTCTAACACTTCGTCGCTGCTGCTCAATGACAAGCTCACTCGCGAACCACTCTAGTTTCTCTGAATTGCTCATTTCACCGATCCTTTTGCTTCCAAACAAAACTGATTCCACATTGTTTTGCTTCAACATCTCATCAGCGATCTCCGTCAGTTTCTTCACATTCTCTGCCCTTGGATCCGTGTCCACGTTCGGTCCACAAGCTCCTAATCGCGATCCGTTTGCCTGCTGCACCACAATATACTTTTCTTATGATTTTTTCATCCACAAAAAAACATATATTGAACATTGTCTCCAATTCATTGCCAAACGTTTCAGAAAAGAAAAAAAAAAACCTGAATGCGAACGTAGTTACTACTCCGGTAAGGCCCAAAGCCCATAGCAACAGCCTGATCAACAAACTCAGCAGATCCATCACCAGAGATCCTCGCCATGGGCCGAGCCCATTCTTTAACCCGCCAATTCTTAACCTGCTCATAATCATAATTCACTTCAAATAACTGACCAGTCCCAAGCGACAACACCAACAAATCCTCCACTCCTTTCACCGCCGGGAACTCCTGTTTGTTATGGAACACGTGCGTTATCGCCGCCGCCGTTGGATTACTCATCGCCAACCCACCTCCAACCGCAACGCACCTTGTTTTACCGTCAACCGAACACGTGCGAACCGGGTCAAACGTCCCCGGCTCTGCCCACGTGGCACGGCAGATATCTCGGAGACGGAAATCGAAACTGTCGCTCTCGAGCGCGTCGGCGCGTGAGAATAGAAACGGCGCCGTACTTGAGAGATCGTAGCAAGAGATGAGGATTGGTTTGAGTGTGTCTTTAAGCGTTAGATCTGCGAATGATGCTTTCATGGCTTTTTCTAGCTTCGCCGTTGCGGCGGTTACTGAAGATGATCCGGATCCGGATCCAGATCTTATGACCCGTTTAATCGCCGCTCCAGCTCCTCCTCCTCCTCCACTTCCGCCACCTGATCTGTAGAATCCTTCGGCGTTGTCTACGAGGAACTTCCAAGTATCCTCCGCTTTGAAAATGGGGCGGTTACCGTCTCGAGTAGCGAACATCATCGCCGAAAATACTCCTCCGACTCCTGATCCGGCGGCGACGTCGAAGTAATCAGCGATTCGAGCGTTTGGATCGCCGGATTTTTCTTTCAGCATTTGCTCAAGATAGATTAGGGATTTTCCCGCCAAAAGACCTCTCATACCGCCACCGTCAATGCTCAAGACGCAGATTCTTCCTCTCGGACTTCTGAATGATGAAGACGGTGTTCCCGGGAGAAGGACGCCGTTGGGAGTCAACGGAGATCTCGGAGAAGGACCTGCTTCGGAATCACCGGGTCGTAATGGACTACGAGGTATCCATAGTAGCCTCGGGTCTTCGTATCCGAAGAGAAACCTGCTTTCGAGAATCGAGAAGATCTCGTAACTGAGCTTATCATCGGAATCGTTGATCGGTTCGTGCGATCGAGTCGTTGACAATGTTGGACTGGTTTGAGTCCTCTCGTAATTCCCAGGAGTGTTGGGAGCTGTGTGGTTGACAAAATGTTTCTTCTTCCCCTTGGAGGAAACCGACAATGGCGGCGGCTTATCGTAAGGCCGATTCATAATCGTTAGAGAGAGAGAGGGAGAAGTTAGCTTTTACTCAAACCTTGAAAATGAAGCTTCCGCATCTAGCTATGGCGGACAATCTGGTATGAAAGGTGGTTTTGGAAGACGTGTGCAAGAGATTTCAAAAAACAGATTTTGATTTGGAGTTTTATGTGAACCAGTAGATTATGTTAGCAATGACATGGCTAAGCACTACTCGTGTGCTCCGAAAGGTCTCGTACCCACGTCCGACGCCGCCTCCAGCAAATTTAGCTCATTTTTATTTTTATTTTTCTTCTTCTTTATTAGTATTGAGTAAACATGTACACTACTTTATTTAACTTTGTTTAAACATATCAATTTATTGGTTGGCGGCAGATATACCTAATAAATCCAATCACATAAAGTATTCGAGGAATGTTATCCGTGTGCAATCTAAATAACACTTCTCACATTTTGTTACTGGAATCTCAGTTCTAACATCGAACGTTTCCCACTAAATTCATATCATCCGCATAATTAACATCTTCATATAAACCAATGTTTATACCATTAGATAAATAGAAGCTTGAAGAAAAGAGAATGAAGGTCAGTTTCAGAACATTAGATTATCCTTCTTTTTCCCAAAGTATTCGAATCTAAAGTATCACAAAATATGAATTCCAAGTGAAAATTTTTCAATAAACACTCTCATTTGCGCATATATATCTATAATCTTAACATACATCGAATAAATATATCTATCTATATATATATATATAGTAAGAGCATTTTTTTTCATTGGAAATTAACACAAGAAAACTCAGATGATAACAGGAACCAGGTGGTAATACTATGTCTCCCTGTAGTTTAAACGGAGAACGTACCGGACAGATTCCCAAGTGTTGCAAGCGGTGATCCTGCATCTGTGAAGTAGGACGCGAGATTGATCCCCGAGTAGTCGTATTTGTTTAAGAAAGGATGTTCCTGAAATTTTTTGACCCAGAGGATGATTCAACACTCGAATAACAAAAAAAAAATGCAAAATGGATTATTAAAACAAACCATTAGCTCATTTTTGATCCAGAGGATGATTCAACATTTGAATCGATGAAAAAGATGCAAAAGGGATTTTATAAAAAAACAAACCATTAATTCCTTAGCAGAGCTACGACTGCTTGGATCCTTCTGCAAACTGAAAGAGAGAGTAGCGTAGAATATATTAAGTTAGTAAGTCATCCCGGTAAAAGAGCTGCACTTTTGTTTTTGAGAAATTACCATGTGGAGATGAATGAAGATAACTCAGGGGAGAAACTTCCTGAAGGAAGAGCGGGTGGTGGTTGGTCAACAATGGCTTCCATCAACTCGAAAACACTGGTCCACGTTTCCTCTTGATTTGGAGGTGCAATTGGGAATTTTCCTGTTGCACATTCGAGCACTACTAGGCCCAAGCTCCATATATCACTTTTATTACCGTATTTCTTTCCAACAATTCTCTCTGGCTGTAAAAAGGAAAAACTAAGATTCACAATTTTTATTTAACACTCAAAAGGGTTTCGAACTAGTCAATGCTCAACAGACAAACAAGATACTTACAGACATATAATTGTAAGTCCCCACAAATGTGTTTGCTAAACCTGCCGTGTTTGTCATAACGGTACTCACACCAAAGTCAGTTATTTTGACTTCTCCTCTGTGATTGATCAACAGATTTGATGGTTTCAAGTCACGGTGGATGATATGCCTATCGTGATGAAGATAGATCAGTCCTTGGAGCACCTGTAGTAACAGTTTCAAGAAATCACATCAATCACCCAATACAGGAAAGTATGGTTCCAGTTTTTTCTGTGTTACTTACTTGTCTAAAGATGGCAGAAAGATAGGACTCAGGGATGGCTTTAACTGATTTGAGAAAGTCTGCTAGAGATCCTCCGTCCATGTACTCCAAAATTAGTGAGATTGCGCCATTGTCGTAAAATGATTGGTACGAGGTAACAAGATATGGACATTGTGACGATTGATTTATTTTCAACTCCTGTGCAATTGCCTTGCGGATTGCTTCATCGATATTTAGTTGAATGACCTAATTATATAGCATAAGAGTCATACAAGAAAAGGCAAGGGAGAAGGTTCTCATCCATAGACATTAGGAATAAAAAACTGAAATATGAAAAAGATGAAAGGAAAGGAAAACATCACAAAAAGAAATCTGCACGAATGTAATTTGTAAACAGTGATTTCGCCTTTCAGTTTTTCAGAAACGAAGCAGCTTTAGATAAAGAAAAAGCATTTATTATGTGGATCACATAGCATATACCATTAAAAAAGACACGGACTTCAAAAGAGATTTGTAATTCTCCAAACACAGAAAATAAGAGCAATTTAGCTCATCGAATACATAGAATCTGATGGTTAACCAATGAGTACCTTCAAGGCGAAAAATTGGCCAGTCCATTTGTGTTGAACCAACTGAACAACACCACCGCTTCCTTTTCCAATGACTTTAACCATATCCAAATCCGACAAGCTCAGCTGATCATCAGCTGGCTTAATTGGTGACAGCTGAAACACAGTTGCAACAAAACAGATTACAAAAGCAATCAAGAAGACATGAGGTCAAAATGTGTAAATCCCTGAATTCTCTCTATCCAAAACCACAGTAATGATCTTAAAAAGTTTCTAATTATGATCATATCCACAAACCACATTACATTTCATGCATTCCACCTAAACCTAAAACTCGGCAAATTCTTCATTCACAGTTACCTAATGAACAATCAAACCTAACATTGTATTTCGAAATTCAGTAAAATCAGTACCCAGAAAAAGAGAGAAGGAGAGACTAAACGACTTACAACTTCAGGCTCCAATTGAGAGATGATTCGAACTCCATCCTTGTTAACTCGCAGATCTCCATCCTTAAACGTACCGCTCTGCGTCCTACAGAGAGACCACAAAACCCTAAGTTCCCTCCACAAAATCAAAAACAAAAACAAAACCAGAGACATTTCCGCACACAAATACATAAATCTATCCATAGATCTATGGAGAAAGAGAGAGAAATATACAGGAATTTGGTAATGGATTGCTCGCCAGCAACAGGAATTGCGAGCTTGAGATTATTGCTAAATCCACCTTTCTTCATCGTCTACTTCGTTCTTCGCTTCTCTTTTTTTGTTTTGTTTTAGTCGACTGGGTCATTATATATAAGTAAAACACAGTTTAAAGCATAATAATCTACTTTTCAGCAAGAAAGTGGAAAAAAAAAAAGCCATTATAATTAATATATCAGTCAAGCCACATGCTCGCGACGTTGACCAAACGACTTGGATGACTTTCCCCATTTACTTGTTTTGTCCGGTTTTCTTTGACCGCAATTTTTAATCCACATTTTAACCGGAAACAAACCGGTTAATTTGGTTACTCTTTCGTTCTCTAGCACTCCCAAAATCCCACTACAACAAAACTCAAAACATTGGGGCAATTTGACACTGATCGACTATATATGTAAGCAGCTTTTGATATTTTTAGTTAAAAGTTTTCAACATTTCAAATTTTGTTTGATCAAGTACCATTTACATATAACAAAAATCTTTAACCACAAATAGTATAATCTTTGCTTATGTTTTTCGGTTCATGTTTGAGTATAACAAGCTTTTTTCAACAACAAAAATACAAATAAGCATACATATACTTTACAAATATGTTTACACATGTATGAATTCAGTTATACTTGCACATAATCACACGAAAAGAAAAAAAATGTTTCGAATAAAGTAAACTATCTATCATTTAATACCACTGTCATCTATACGCTCTAACCAACAAGAACAAGCTGTTGTTCAACATTTTCCATATATCACATGGTACGAACTCTTATGAACCCTATAGACATTATATAGCCACAGGCGCTCAACAAAAGCTATTAGAGGCAATGATCACGAGGTTTATTCATATCTCCATCATGTTGAAGGAGAATTTTGAAAGAAGCTTGGGAATTTGCGATATGATCGGCCCATAAGTCTGCAATGCATGAACTCGATGATGAATAACACGGGATTAAATACAATGCAAGAGAAATGGCAGCTTGATTGACTGATCCTATTAGTTTTACCAGGAACCACCGCTTCAAAGTTCACAATGAGGTAAAAGAAAATGCAAGTAAAATACTAAATACCTTTTCATTTTCATGAAGTTGACACAACGGAACAGCGAGGAGTTTGAAGTTTTTTGGGACGACGAACTGTTGATGTACCGGCAATCTAACAAAAAAAAGCTTTGAGCATTCCTGAACAAAAGATGAGGATAGAGTAGAGCTTTGAGTATATATGCACAAATCTTCAACAGTCTCAAAACTACCATGGAACTAACTAACCTTTGGATGTTTCACATTGGGCGGCAAGAAAGGATGCATCAATGTCTCAAAGTTGGGTCTCCACCACATACCAATGCATTCACCTACCTAGAACAATTGTGTTATATTAGAGAGATCATACTTAATCCGGAAACAATCAGAAAAAAACACTTAAAGATAAGAATCCATAGTACCTACCTCCAAACCCGGAAGAACGACATTTTCATTAATCGAAAGCTTTGATGCTAGTTTCCGTTTCAAACCTTGAATATCTAGTAGGTTAAGGAGACACCTGATTTTACAATTGAGAATTGAAAACAGAGAATTTACCCATAAAGAGGTAAGAAGACAGTAAAGTAAACCTGATTCTCCAGGTCTTAAACGACCACCAGGAAGCTTGAAGATTGAGTTTTTATATTGAAGAAGCAAAACATGAGGATGCTTAAACAACTCAACCTGATGTGTCCCAACGATAGATATTAGTCAATCCTTTCAAACCAATTTTCTCAGTAAACTTTTCAAAATCCCTAATTTTGCTATCAACTGTAAATTTACCAGAAGAACAGCTTCAACGCAAGTCCTCAATCCATGAGCAGCATAACTTCAAAAGGAAGAGAATTTTAGCTACAGATTAACACAGTAAGAAAAATCCAGATGATCAAAAGAAAACGAAGAAAAACTGTAAATTACTTCGATTTCAATCTGATGATTCGATCAGAGATAATCTCGTCCTTGACGCGAAGAGCGTCTCGCGAACCGAAGTAGTAGCTGCTAAGCGGGTATAAATCGACCATCAAGTAATCAACGATAAGGTTTCGTCTCGTCGAGTTCTCTTCGCTGATGTCCTCCATATCTAAAGCTCGAGATTCTTCACCCATTTTTTCCAGGGAAAATCAAAGATAGAGAGCTAAAAGCGATCTCGAACGATTAAAATTAAATAACAGAGAGATCAAAAAGAGAGAAGAAGAAGCAAGAAGAGTGAAGAAGGTGTCGTAGTCGGATCAGTTAGACGTGGCAGCTCCAGAGAGTTCTTCTCCGTAAAACAGTGCTATTAGCTGACGCCGGCGGGAGAGTGAGGAAGAAGAAAGAAATGGGCCGTTTATAATATTCATGGGCCTTCAAGAAAACGTCACGATGTTTATTGTTTCGAAATACTAAAAACGACGCGAGTTTCTATTTTCTAACTAGAAAATGAGTATCAGAATCGCTGTTTCAAATTCGGGTCTTTTTTGCTTCTTCTTGTTCACTTGACGAAAAACACAGGAAAAGAAAAAACCTAAAAAGAGGATGAAACTCGCAGGTCTGAAATCGATCGAAAACGCTCACGAAGATTCCGTTTGGGCGGCGACTTGGGTTCCGGCGACGGAAGATCGACCGGCGTTGCTTCTGACTGGATCTCTAGACGAGACGGTGAAGTTATGGCGACCGGATGAGCTGGATCTTGTGCGGACTAATACTGGACACTCATTGGGAGTAGCAGCTGTGGCGGCGCATCCTTCTGGGATTATTGCAGCATCTTCTTCGCTCGATAGCTTCGTCCGCGTCTTTGATGTTGACACTAATGCTACTATTGCTGTTCTGGAAGCTCCTCCTTCTGAGGTTTGGGGAATGCAATTTGAACCTAAGGTAATTGACTTATTATGAATCTCTAAAGCTCAATGATCTTGCCTTTCATTGAGGGTTTTGAAGGATTTGGGTTGTTTTGTGGTGGGAGAATTTGATTGCTTCATGGAATTTCACTTATTAGCTGCTAGTAATACTTCTTCCCCTGATCTATAATATAAGGCTTAGAGCTCTGACCAGGTAGAACTTAAGTATCATATACTGTGGTCCAAAATGGGTGTAAAATCAACTTTTGATTTTCATATTGACTTGACCATATTAGCATAGTCACAGTTTTTTGGTGTTTTGGTGAGAAACATCCTGATTTGGTAAGTTTTTCCTTGTGGCCGTTTTCTGTGTCAGCCGTGTCTTTGTTTTCACTGATAACTTAATACAGTACATTACTAACAGAGATAACATGAAATCAAGTCTGTTTAAAATCTGATCAGGTTGCAAAGTTCTTCCCCAAATGTGATAACATTTCTAGTTTCTTTGGTGAATTGGTTGATTTAATTAGCTGTCAGCAGAAATTTGTCATTGCGACGACGTGAAATCGAACTGGTGATCACTTAGTAATGATCTCTCAATAACTCTTTGATCAACTTACCTTTCTTGGTCATAGTCATTTTTAAGCAGATTACCTATTGATACTTGATGACTAAATACCAATCTACTGCTAAAGGACTGGTTAGCAATGGAGCTTTTAATTACGTCTATGCTGTTTTTCCATGATTAAAACAATACTCCTCAGAATAATGCTCTGCTGCTTATTGCTAACATATTCATTTACATGTTACAAGGGTACAATCCTTGCTGTTGCAGGTGGAAGTAGTGCCTCGGTCAAGCTTTGGGACACTGCAAGCTGGAGATTAATCTCAACTCTATCAATCCCACGGCCAGAAGCACCAAAACCTTCTGATAAAACCAGCAGCAAGAAATTCGTGCTCTCGGTGGCTTGGTCTCCTAACGGGAAACGTCTTGCTTGTGGTTCAATGGATGGCACGATCTGTGTCTTTGATGTTGACCGCTCAAAGCTTCTTCACCAGCTAGAAGGTCATAACATGCCTGTAAGGTCCCTTGTGTTCTCCCCTGTAGACCCAAGAGTCCTCTTCTCCGGATCAGATGATGGACATGTGAACATGCACGATGCGGAAGGGAAAACGCTGTTGGGGTCCATGTCGGGGCACACGAGCTGGGTGCTGAGCGTTGATGCTAGCCCAGATGGTGGAGCCATAGCGACCGGCTCGAGCGATAGAACTGTGAGGCTATGGGATCTTAAAATGAGAGCTGCGATTCAAACAATGAGCAACCACAATGACCAGGTTTGGTCTGTGGCATTTAGACCACCAGGTGGTACTGGTGTCCGGGCTGGTCGACTTGCTAGTGTCTCTGATGACAAGAGTATATCGCTCTACGATTATTCATGAACAAATCTGTTTTTTTATTTTATGCATTCTTCAAGAGGCATCTAGTTTCCGAGGATTCTATGTAAACACTAGTTGTAACAATGTAATCTGCAACAGGTTTTTGACCGCAGACTTTGAGATTCATCGCTTACATAATAAAAGAGAAAATGATCCAAAATTTACGCAAGAACTTGTTGGAAAACTGATAAACAGATAAAGATAACAGAAAGATGAGCGTTGAAGAGTACACAAACAAACGACTAAAAGTTTTCAAAAAAGACAAAAGTTATGGTCTGTCTCTTATGATGTAAGTGTATTACTTCCCAAGTAACTCTTGAGAACATCCATGACAGCTCCGAAATCTGCTTTCACTTCAACAGGAGGATTGGAGAATCTGCAAGCCATGTCAGGGATGGCATTGGAGTGATAATCTATCTTAGACTGAGTAAACTTCAACCCATGAGCAGTACTCACAACCACAGTTCGATCAGTCGGTGCAATCACTCCTTGGTTCCTCAGCTTGAACAGTGCAGTTAGAGCTACACCTGTATGTGGACAGATAAACATTCCAGTCGAATCCGCTTGAGCCATTGCATCCATCAGCTCCTCCTCTGTGGCTTCTTCTACAATACCGTTGCACTTCTTGAGAGCGTACACAGCTCTATCGATGGATACAGGGTCACCGATCTGAATCGCAGAGGCGAAGGTGGTACTTGCAGTCATGGGCTTAAAATCCTTCCAACCAGACTTGTAGTGCAAGTAAAGAGGATTAGCATTAGCAGCTTGTGCACAGACCATCCTCGGGATCCTATCGACAAGTCCCAGTTCTTGACACATTTTGAATCCTTTGTAAAAGGCATAAATGTTTCCTAGATTACCTCCAGGAACAATCACCCAATCAGGAACTTGCCAGTCAAATTGCTGCAGAATCTCTATAGCTGCAGTTTTCTGCCCTTCTAACCTCAAACTATTCAACGAATTCGCCAAATAAATCGGCAATTCAGCTGTTATCTCTCTAATCAGCTTCATACACCCATCAAAATCAGTGTCAATACTCAAAACAAACGCACCATTAGCTATAGGCTGAACCAGCTGAGCCATAGAGATCTTGTTCGCCGGTAAGAACACAATCGAAGGGATTCCAGCGGAGGCGCAGTAAGCAGATAGAGCAGCGGAGGTATCTCCGGTGGAAGCACATCCAACGCCAACCACAGGTCGTTTCATCTTTCTCAGACGATTAACTTGACTGACCAAAACAGTCATTCCAAGATCCTTGAAACTTCCTGTATGACTAATCCCACAGTGTTTCACCCACAGATCGTTCATCCCTAGAAACTGTTTACCAAATCTCTCCGCCCAGAACAGATTGGAGTTTCCTTCAAAGGCTGAAACGATGTCGTCGTCATCGATCTCAGGAAGAACCCACTCTTTCTTCGACCATACACCCGATCCATACGGCCAAGTGCTTTTACCAACACGCGAATCGAAGAGATCTCGCCAATATGCGCCATCGAATCGCTTCAAAGCTTCCATATCGTGCTCGACATCAAGCAAACCACCGGAGCGGCTACGGTACACGATCTCGTCGAGAGAGTAAGACTCTGTGGATCCAGGAGCCGCATTGAACGGAACGTATTTAGCTGAAAAAGGATTCACGGCGGTGGAACGATTGCGACGAGCCTCATCTCGAATGTTATCTTCGGTACGGTGAGGCTTGACGGCTATCTCGATCGGGGATTTGTTGTTGTTTCCATCGGCGGTACAGGAGACTACGACGGGGCGGTAACGGAGGAGAGAGGCTGAGCGGCGGTGGTGGCGGCGGATGGGGTCTTGTTTAGGGTTTAAGGAAGATACAGAGGCATTGAAGAGACAAGATGAAGCCATTTTTTAGAGATAGAAAGAGAGAATGAGAAGTAAGATGCGGCTGAGGATTTTGAGGAGACACGGGAGAGAGAAAGAGAGAAGACAAAAATTTCAGATTAATTGGATTATTAAGCTAAACCGGAAATTATTTGGAACCGGCTATTCGGTTAAAGCTTTCAGGTCTATGATCAACATAAAGTATATGTGACGTAGAGATCTTTTGGGCCCATTAACCAATTCAAATATCTGGATCCCTTTCCCGTTTCGTATATAGCAAATTGATACTTTGTATTTTGTCACATCTGCTTTTAACAGGCTAATAAAGTACATATTATAAGGTAGATACATGTTTGACCACAACAACAAAAACAAGTGGTTACATTTGACCCAAAACAAAACAATAAAGTGGAACATATAAATATTTTCATCTGAATCACGTTTTTGAAATGATTTATATGGAAAAGCTAGTAGTATTTGTGAAAACAGCGCATATGTGAATTGGCCCAATTTATTACTAAAGACCGGATTGAACTTTTTTTTTTTTTTTTTTGGTAAGATGTTAACCAGATTGAACCTTTTCACCATGATATCATAATTACACGAAAATACACAATTGTCCCTTTTATGATGAAGAAATTTAGAGCTGAAACCAAAACTAATCTCTGCAATCACTAAAATACTGCATCCAGAGGTGGAAAATGAACAAGTTACATCTGATTTCACCTTTGAAATCAACATTTGAATACTCCCCCAAGTATCCCATAATACTTGGTTCGAATTGGAAATCTCTCTGAACCGGGTGTATATATATATATGTATAAATCTGACTAACTGTCACAGACTCAAATTTATTTAACAAGAGGAACGAGAAAGCAAGAAGGGACTCAACTCAACTCAACTACTATAAAACTACACAAGAGAGAAAACAGGTCAATCATTGCATACAGCAATAAATAAAACATCTCTATACATTGAGTAGGAGAGAGATTCAAAAAGGGGACACTAAACGGGTGGTATGTTTGAGAAGGAGAAACCTTTGTATCCTTTGTAAGCGTAATACGCGATCCGCGTATAGTAAAACCCGGGGATGAATAGAAGACACCCGAGGACGATGAAGAATATCCCTGGTTCCACCATCAAAAAAAAAATCAAACAGAGAATGGATTGTCATTACCTTAGCTCATGTCCAAATCACATATGAAAAACTAAGAATGATAGGTCATTGATGCAATGATGAGAACGATCTAATTCTGACAATAAAGATAAAATGGCAAATAATATGAAATCAAGTTTAAGTACGATGCAGATACTTTGCTTTCACATTGCGCTGGGAATGTGTGAAATGCATCAATGAGTTACAACCCAGTGGAAGAAGAGCAAACTAACTAATTTTGAAGCAAATCTCATTTCTATGTTACAAGCAGAGGTTAAGTTTTTCTATTGGGAAAAATCAATCAGAGTATCATGCGATCTAAGAAATTTACTAAACTTGAATCATCATAGACGAGTTCTCCCGGAAGTTTACTAAACAGTGCATATTCTAAGAATGAAATCAAATCAAATGCCATTGGAAAGTTTCTATAAGTCTTGTGTCTATTCATCAAAATCTCCTCTACCTCCAGAAAAGAGAGATCAGAAGGCCAAACTGAAACCAAATTACACATCATCGTAGCTAACAATCTATTTATCAGCTTAATCACCTAAAATTCTTAATATTTCCTAAAAAACTCTAAGCTGAAATCAGTTATTGCTTTCTAAAATCTCTCAAAAACAAACATTTCCCCCAGAATCTCACGAATTTCCATTTCTACACCTACACTGGATCAAGTAAGCTTCAGGAAACAAGACAATAACGAAAACAATGGAGTGCAAGGGAGAGTTAGTGTAAGAATAATAAGAAATCGCACCGTGGCCTCGATCACCACCAACTAGATTATACGCCATGAAGAAGCCGGAGACAATTCCTAGGGTTCCGAACACTAGTAGAGCCACCGCGAGTGCGATCTCCTTCACCGGCGGTCGGTTATTAACGGTGTATGAAGTCTCAATCATAATGTCCTCGTCTGTTATCGAGAACGCATGGTCGACGTACGCCATTTACACAGCTCTGGATCAAGATCAATGAGAAACGATCGGAGTCGATCTATAAGAAAGTAGAATGACGATTGAATCAGATTCTATAGCGTGAATTGCGAAAACGAAATTGTACTGTTTGTTTGCTTTAGGTCTTCAGATGTTATGAGTCTCTTGCGACGGCGACGGTATTAGTTTGGTGCAATTATTTCTGTCGTGAAATCTACTCAACGTACGGTGCACTGCCGGATCTATTAATTAGATGCCAACTACGCGTTGTTTGATTTTTCTTTTCTCAGAAAACGGCAGAACGTGCGTGTTTTAACAAATGGACCAAAACAAACCAGAATATTCTACTCTTTATCTATTATGTATTCATTTGTTCTCTTTATGATGACATAATGAATTTACATATTCAAGAGATTCAGGTCGAGGAACCAAACCAAACCACAGAGAGATCAAAGAGATTTGTGGGGAGGATAGAGTTTCCAGAGAGCAACAGTTGCATCCTCTGAGGCTGACGCCATTAGCTCAGAGTCTGGAGAGTAGGACACGGCGTTGCACTGAAAACAAACACATGAAAGCATCAAATACGAATCTTCAGAATGTCTCTTAATAACTGTTGACACACTTAATAATAGAGTAATACTAATATACAAAGTCTGAGAATTATTCACATACCGTTGCTCGGTGGTACTTAAGTATAGCTAGAGCATTTCCTTTGCGGTAATTGTAGACCCTTACTCTGTTTTCAAATATGTAACAAACAGGATAATAGCTTTTAGTCCTTCTCATTATAGTTAAAACTAGTTGAAAGATCGATGGAAGGGTTTTGGAGAAGGAAAAGAACAATTTCAAATGCATCTAACATTTTTTTTTTTACATTTATTGTTACATGTAAAAGAAAAGTGAATTTAAGAGTAAACTTATATCCACAATATGTACCGAGCATGTTAGTAAATCAAATCTCTACTTTCGATCTTAAATTGGGAAAATATGAACCAGATCGTCAAACTGAGTTTAGAACTGAAGAGGCCAAATCTTGATAATAACAACTGAGTTTTTGCATTCAATGCTAACCTGTGATCCCAACCAGCCGTGGCTGCAATTTTTCCATCTGGTCGGATTGAGGTGCCCGATACACCAGGCCTTTCCAATGTAATCTCTTTCCTCATTGTACAAGAACCCTAAAAACACATAACAACATT
Organism: Crucihimalaya himalaica; assembly: GCA_004349715.1. Classification (NCBI taxonomy): domain Eukaryota; kingdom Viridiplantae; phylum Streptophyta; class Magnoliopsida; order Brassicales; family Brassicaceae; genus Crucihimalaya; species Crucihimalaya himalaica. Next base: position 3,487,227 of record SMJT01000006.1, on the reverse strand, counting down.
CATGGAATCGGTATCAGACTATTGCTTTACAGCGATTACACAAGTGCATCCTCTCTGGCAGATGTCAAACTTACAGTTGAATGGTTGAGATTATACATTACAATTTTGTCGTCTGCCCCTCCTGAGATACCTCCATCACATGATGATGCAACACTAAGACTTAAAACTGCATAAAGAAGACAATAAATAATGTGGAAAGAGCAGGAACAACAATATAAGAAAAAAAAAATCAAATACAGAGGATGGGAACAAGACCTGGCTCTGAATGAAACCTCACACTTGTTAAAGGAATCTTAGCATTGCGTATATCCCAAAGCAGTGTCGAACCATCTTCATAACTGCAACAGTTTGGAAGTAACCACCCATAATGAAAACAAAGTATAAAAATCTAGGATATTGTCATTCTTGATTAATGGAAAACAGCTTTGGAAAGCATACCCAGCTAAGACATGTAAGAAACCCTGTGATTCAGGAGGGCAAAATAATTGAACAGCCATACACATTCCTGCAGATGACCAATTTACCAGCTTGATGAGAGCATTTTAAGCAAAGTTTAAAGGTGAACTGATGAAGGCATTCTAGTTTGCATGATATTATTGATGGGAAAAACTTCAATTTTAACAGAAATGTACAAATGAAAGATCTCATAGAAAGAACAGGATGAGCTTTTACCTCTTGCTTTGGTAGAAGCATTGGGGGATTCGTCAGGGCTGGCTTGAGGAAGTTGTATGATTTTGTCTCCAGTATTAAGATCCCATATCTCTACCTTTACGGATGACCCAAATCAGAAGAATGAAAACAGTAAACCAAAAAATTAAAAAAGCGAGAAGAAATACTTCTATGGGAGATTTGTCCAAAACAACAAATTATATGATTTTCTGGTTACCTCAGTAGGTTGCTCCCCTGCTACTGCTACATAAGTGGTACCATCGGCATGATCTCCATCTGTTATTGTCAAATTCTTGGTAACTGTTAAGGTGTTCAAATTAATGGAGAACATGATCTTACATTTTCGCATTGACAAACTGTACTATCAGTGCGAAACCATTATCAGAAATAAAGAATTTCTAGCCAACCCAAGTAAAACATACCCTGAAGCAAACCAGAGTCCTCTACAGATTTTTCACTTTCATCTGTAGATTGAACATCACGCTTGTCTCCAGCATCCGGTTCATTACAATCTTTTAAGTGACCTTCAGCCTCTTTAAGAGAAGTCTTAGGCTTCTTGACAAGAGAGAACTTGCAAAAATGATAGGCGCTTGTATTGAGTATAAGTAATGGGTCTCTGCAAATCATTTCATGAGAATCATAAATCATTGGCCATACATAGTTCAATAGTGACGAATCATAAACAATTGAAAAAGGGGGAAATCATATCCCCACCTGGATAGACCACCATCTTCAATATCCCAACACTTGACAGTTCCATCTCTGCCTTGGCTATAACCATAACAGTAACTAGCTTCAGGTTTTACAGAAATAGATTGATTCTGAAAGCACAATTGCTTACGTTTACCTGATAATCTTGTTCTCTCCTAACCAGGGACTAGCTGCTACAGCTAAAACCCCATTTGCTCTACTATGAGCCCTACAAATCAGAAACAGAACAATGAGCTATAACAGAATAGTTCATTACGACAAAAAAAAAATGAATTGAAAGTCAAAATCACAAACCAAGCAGAAGAAACTGCACGATGCTGAATGGTATCCCAAATCCTCAACTCTCCATCAGCTGAACTGGAGAAAGAAAGCTTCAATTTTGCACCAAATCATCAAAAAATAAAAACAACACATGACTCGACAAATGAGCACTAGTGGGAGAAGACCAATATACCCAGTGAAAAGCAGAGATTTTGCTGGATGGAACGAAACGTCCATAACCGAGTGACGGTGCCCTCTAAGCACAGCCACCGGATCAGGCGGAGGTCTCTTGCTCATCTCCGTTGTAGCTTCTAAACAAAACCAAAATCTTGTAGCAGAGAAACCAAGAGAAAACACAACTTAATCAAGTCTCAGACTTTGACAACAGCAACACCGAGAAAGAGAAAGCCTTTACAACTCCTTCGACATGTATGATTGAAACTACGTCGTTTAATATTAACATCGTTCTCTTACAAACGGCAGAACGTGCTAACTTACTTTCATGAAACGGTAAGCAGAAATTAATATCCGTATAACGGATAACAATATACAAGTTTCCAAACAAACCAACTCTCAAACTGCTGCTTTAAGACAAAAAGAGAGCGAAGAGCTAAGTTCTGAAGGATCCGATTCAATGGCTCCGAGATCCGATTCACAAACCCTAGCTACCGGCTCCGGCGCCGGATCCGCCACATCTGATGAATCCTCAATCGATCCGATCTTCCACATTCTCCGTATCATCCCTTTCTCCTTCCTCCGTCCGCCACGTCTTCGTCTCAAGGTCCCTTCGTTCACACTCCCATCGCCGATGACTGTATTCTCACTGATTCTCCTCACTTACTTCCTCGTCGTCTCTGGCTTCGTCTACGACGTGATTGTCGAGCCTCCAGGTATCGGATCAACCCAGGACCCAATCACCGGGTCAGTACGGCCCGTCGTGTTCATGTCGGGTCGAGTCAATGGGCAATACATCATTGAAGGTCTTTCTTCGGGATTCATGTTCGTGCTCGGTGGAATTGGGATCATAATGCTGGATCTAGCATTGGATAAGAATCGAGCTAAGAGCGTTAAAGCATCATATGCTACTGCTGGAATCTCATCTATCGTGATTGCTTATGTTATGAGTATGCTCTTCATTCGCATTAAGATCCCTGGCTATCTCCAATAGAGGGTTTAGATTGCTTTCACTTTGTTATGTAATTGGATCTTTAGTTTAATATCGATCATTGGAAAAAAATGTGACTTTTTTTGTGTGTTTTCTTAAGCTTATGTGGTTCTTGTTTGATAATGAGAATTTCAGCTTATCAATGTTAGTAATCTGCAGTTCTGTAAAATCGCAGCTTCCTTAAACTCTGTTTCTTGTGTCAAAAGCCCAATTTTTGTGGTTTAAACTTTGATGCATGATTACTTTAAACGATTGATGACTGTGAAAGCCTTACATACGTATCTGTCAAAAAAATTCTGGGAATGAAACTAGTGTTGTTTTCTTTCTCTTACCAGCATAGATCTTGAACTTTCACAAAAGTCTAAAAGTACGATGAAGGCATTAGGATAGAAATGGAAGGAGAGACTTATTTATAAAATTACTTTTGGGGTGAAAATTGTTATTTATAATCTGATTTACAATAAGAAGTTATGAAATCTGAATTCCGCGTATTTACATACTCTATATACATTTGGTGATGAATTGTGGTTACTGCCTGCATTATTCTTATCTGCTGAAATAGGTTCTTGGGGAAAAGAGACGTCGAGGTGAGCACATCACAGGAAACTTGGTCGAAGCTAGGATATCAATGGGACGGTACTCGGGCATGATGAGCCCTTCTCTCTCTTCCCTGGTCCAAGCCCTTGATCTGCCATTGAATGTCCCATACTTAACCAATTTACGGAATCCCCATGAATTCTTCTTTGCTGCGATGTTCACTAATCTACCATTCATCTTCTGGCTCAGATACTCTCTCACCGCCTGCAAGCTCTGCTCCACAACCTCAATGGGTGGGGATACGAGCGGGTTTCCCTCTGCACTCAGCTTCCTCAGCCGCCTCATGCATCCAATGGACTCAGGCAACACTGTAATCTTGTTGTAGCTGATATCCAGCTCGAGGAGGTTCAGGAGAAGACCGATAGAAGATGGAAGAGCAGAAAGATACTGGAAGTTCTGACTGACATTGAGGATCTCGAGATTGATGAGGTTCTCGAGGTCCTCAGGGAGGATCATAAGGCAATTGAGACGAGCATCGAGGACACGCAGGGAAGTGAGGTAGGTGATGGAGTTTGGTAGGCTAATGAGCTTGTTTGAGTTGACACAGAGCTTCCTCAGATTGGTTAGTTCTAAACCTATGTTGTCTGGTAATCTAATCAGCTCGTTGAAGTTGGCGTTTAGTTCTTCAAGTGACCTGGGAAAACCCAAAACGAAAGAAAACAGGGAAATCTATCATCATATATGATTGGTTTGGTTCAGACAAGTTTTTTTATGAATGTTTGATGTGTAAACCTGCAATTTTGAATAGTTTTCGGGAGGGAAACAAGAAAGTTGCCGGAGACATTAAGGATCTTGAGCTTAGAGAGACAACCAATGGAGTTTGGAAGAGCTTTGATCTGGTTTGAGTGAATATCTAATGCTATCAAGTTCAGTAATCTCGCTGTTAGAGATTCTGGAATTTTCTGTATCATGCAAAGACATACCCAAAAAAGAACATTAGCAACATGTAGTTATCTGTATACATATATATAGAGACACACACACACACATGTGATGTCAATAAGTGTATGTATTGATATTAACCTTAATATGATTGTTGGAGAGATCAAGCTTGCAAATATTTGCCAAATTGAGGGAAGGATTTGGGAGAGATTGCAGTGCCATGCCACTCAAATTCACAACCTCGAGTCTCTCTTCCTCGTTGTTATTGTATGATGGTGACTTTGGTGATGAGGATGGTGAAGTGGGTGATGATGGTGGTGATGTCCTCAAGTCCATCATCATCATTGTCATCATGTGATCTTTTTGTCCATGTAATTGCTGATACTGATATGCATCTTCGCATATCATCGTTTTTATGTGTTTTGTAGGTTTGTATGAGTTTATGGAGGAATAAGATGACAGTGGATGAGATGGTGGAATGAGTGATTCATCTTCGGCTTATAATGGCAACACATATATGTAGACAAAAGAGACTTAGGAGATGTATGGATGATAAAACTTTAGTGGGATATTCAGAAATTAATGACTAGTAATTAAGGAAATAAAAGGTGATTAGCTGATTAAGGAGAGAGAGTCATGCATCTCCAACACCTGATGATCAATAAATGTTCAGCTACCCGCAAATCACTCATAAGTTAAAAAAAAAAAGAATCTTCGTATAGTTTACTTAGTCTTAACCACGATAGAACCAATCTGACCGGGCCGGTCAAGTTGTAAAGTTTGAAATTTTATTGTTTTCAGTTTTGTTACTTTTTAGACTAGTTTTATAATCAGAGACCGTAATTTAATAAATCATAATTTAGGGGGTTAATACAGAAATGATGAAAATATATGCCCCTTGTGAATAATTCCTAAGTATCATCGGAATGAAATAGAACCGCCGGAGGTGATGATGATCATGATGATGACCACGTTAAAGGCGACGATGCCGGAATTTCTAACACCGACGCAAACATCCACCAGAGGATATTTCAATTCTCATGGTGAATTTGGTGTTTCAGTCTCTCAATTTGGTTGGAGAAGATTTCTCAATCCGGGCAGGGTCTTCGCCATTTCAGATATCAGTAAGCTCGTGACGGAGTTTGATCCGGAGATTCCGTTGGAGAGAGCATCAACTCCACCGAGCTCGTGGTACACTGATCCTCAGTTCTACAGTCTGGAGATCGATCGGGTCTTCTATGGAGGATGGCAAGCCGTAGGTTAGGAAATGTTCACACTCACTGAGTGTTGACTGTTTCTGTAAAGTTCTCACTTTGCCATTGCATATTTTCAGGATACTCTGATCAGATTAAGGAGAGTCGTGATTTTTTCACCGGGAGGTAAGTTACCACATACATTCAGATTGTTCTATGTCTTGTTCAATATCTATGAGAATTTTGTAAGAAAGAAACACTGGTGCAGGCTTGGGGATGTAGAATTTGTGGTGTGTAGAGATGATAATGGAAAGATTCATGCCTTCCACAATGTATGTTCTCACCATGCTTCTATCTTGGCTTCTGGAAATGGGAAAAAGTCTTGTTTTGTCTGCCCTTATCATGTAAGCTCCTCTATGGGCTTGAAGCCGTGATTCTACTGAATATGCGGTGAATGAATACGGGTTTTTGAGTCATATTATGTCATTTTTTTGTGGCAGGGATGGACGTATAGCTTGAGTGGATCGCTTGTCAAAGCTACTAGAATCACTGGGATAGAGAACTTTGCTTTAAATGTATGGCATGTTGTTGCGATAAGCATGTGGCCTCTCACTTTTTTTTTTTGGAAAGATGAGATAGTTTGAAATCTCATACTTGACTGTTTGATGAAATAGGAAATGGGACTCAAACCTCTAAGAGTGGCTGTATGGGGTCCTTTCGTTCTCCTCAAGGTGGCCCAAGCCACATCGAGGAAGGAAGAAGTTGAGACTGATGAATTAGTGGCATCAGAATGGCTTGGTACTTCTGTGGGGAGGTTGAGCCATGGTGGAGTTGATTCCCCTTTGTGTTTCATATGCAGACGCGAATACACCATGGATTGTAATTGGAAGGTGAAATCTTTTTCTGACTATATACTCTTTTAAACAACAGACCTACAGAAACTGATGATGGATCACTGAAAACTTTTGCAGGTGTTCTGTGATAACTACTTAGATGGTGGGTATCATGTACCATATGCACATAAAGGTTTGATGTCGGGCCTCAATCTCGAAACCTATTCTACAACGGTATATTCCTTTTGTTGAATACGAGCTACTCTCAGACTCTGACTTCCAACACATGATTCTATTCTCTAGTTAGTTGGCTTGTGATGGACTTACAGTTTTAAGATATCAGATATTTGAAAGGGTTAGTATCCAAGAATGTGGAGGTGGTACCAAGGCTGATGAAGATGGTTTTGATAGGCTTGGATCTCAAGCTCTATATGCTTTTGTCTACCCAAATTTCATGATAAATAGGTAAAAATACATCAACTCCATTGCTTAGCTCATCTTCCAATGACTTTACTCACTCCCATGGATTATGTATTAAAGGTATGGACCTTGGATGGACACAAATCTAGTGGTACCATTAGGACCAAGGAGATGCAAAGTTGTCTTCGACTATTTTCTTGATCCTTCTTTAAAGGTAAAACAACCGACAACATAAACCTATATATCACAGCCCTGAAGAGCAACCTTTGAAATCTTCTTTTGGCTTTAAGGATGATGAAGCTTTTATCAAGAGAAGTTTGGAAGAAAGCGATAGAGTTCAGGTACGAGAACGAATGACTATCATTACGCCGAGAAATAGTTTATGGAATGTGTAAGGAGACTTGAGTTAATGGAATGTGTAAGTTTTGGTGTATCAGATGGAAGATGTTGTGTTGTGTGAGAGTGTTCAAAGGGGTCTCGAATCTCAGGCCTATGACAAAGGAAGATATGCTCTTGTGGAGAAGCCAATGCACCACTTCCATTGTTTGCTACATCAGAATCTCAAACTGTGAAACTCTAGTCTGTAGATACTTTACTTGTAACATATATGTATATATGTATTTATGTGAATATTCTACAGCCCTATTCTCTCTGCACCAAGCATAAAATGAAGCCTCCTTGTGTAGAGATTGCTTTTTACTTGGGACACAATATTTCACTTAGTTTGAGTAGTTTAGACTTTGAGCATTTAAGGATTAAGGTAACAGGCGTAACAACAACTAAACAAAAATAGGTATATTTTTCATTTGTTTGATGTATCAAAACGAAGAAGCCGTTTGCGAAAATACCGAGAGACAGAGAGCGTAAAGTATTCACAAGTTGGATACCACTAAGCCACCTTTGGTATTTAACTGTTTTCTCTTTTCAGACTAATTATTGACCTGAAAATCAACAGAAAAAAAAACAAAGCTTTAGATGCGTTTAATGGCTTGGCTATAGCGAAGATGAGGTAACTATAACTACCTGATGAGTTCCTTCTCCACCGGTTTATTCTAAAGTATTGGCTGACTGGAGTTTCTGGAACCGGTATCAATTTTCCGATTACCGCCAAAGGCCAGCTGGTTATATAACATAATACAGAAATTGCCTGGTAAGTTTATGGAAACAGCATCTACTATTTCTTGTTTTCACCTAATCAAAGCTCTTTGATGACAAAGTTAACAAACAAACCTGATGGATCCGATTCCAATCGAGACGAGCCACATTTCCCAATCAAGCTTAGTCGTTGAGGCAAATGTTCCAAGGAACTCGACGATGACTACCTATTAAAACAACAAGCAATAAACGGTATGTCTATGTCTCAGATGTACCAAAAAAGTGACTTGGAGGAACAGGAGAGGAAGAATGAGTACCTGGAGCACAATGGTGATACCGATGATGCCCACAAAAAGGTGATTCCTGAGAACTCCTCGGAAGATGTTTATTTCATCTGGCTTCCGTGCGTTGAACTCGTTGAAGATCTAATAAATTTAGAAATCAGTTTGTTTTCTGCTGTGCCCAAGCTTTTTTATTAGACAGAGGACTCGATATATTTTACCTGACAGATGACAAAGGCATTGAAGATGACGGTATTCTTCACTCTCTCCGGATTTTGGTGACTCTTCAGATGAAGGATACTTATTCCACGGAAATTGAGGATTAACAAGACGGTCACTTGGTACATCGCCTATTAATATGCAAAACAATCAGAGAACCAGAAAATGCTTAACCATTGTGATCTTCAGAGAAGAGTAAGAAGAAGATGATAACTTACTTGTATAAACAAATTTCTCCACATGATATTTGTGATGAGAGGTTCTCTGAGAGCAAAAGATAAATACAATTATTGTGCACATTGAAGAGAAACTGAGATCACCTTAAATTGAACAAGATTTAACACGCATGCTCAAGTCTAATAAGAAGCGGTACCTTCTGCCAACAGGGGGTCGATCCATTAAGTGATCGGTTGGTGGTTCAGTGGCTAAAGCAAGAGCACCAAGAGTATCCATTATAAGATTGACCCAGAGGAGCTACAATGATAGGGGAGAAGACTCTTTACCAACATGTAAATATTTGTTTTGAAGTGAATACTTTTGTGCCGATGAGAAAGAAATAGAATAAATTTATAATATCAAACCTGTACTGCAGTTAGAGGAACATCACCCGCGGATATGGCAGCCACAACGTTGATGACAAGAGCTGCGACATTCACTGTGAGCTGAAACTGGATGAACTTTTGAATATTGGCATACACAGATCGGCCCCAACGGACAACCTATAGGTTTCAGATTACTTAAATGGATATCCAATTTCAGGATAATTAAAAATATCATAAATACCCCCAGAGGAGAACATTTGACATGTCTGAGGAAAAGAATATGAGTGACAAACTCCAAAACTATCATGCAACAGAGAAGTATTAAAATGAAGCTTATTTTATAAGAAATTTGAATTCCTTGGTTTCTAAGGATACCAACCTTCACAACGGATTCAAAGTTGTCATCCAAGATAATGATGTCTGACTTTTCCTTTGCAACTTCGGTTCCTTGAATACCCATAGAGAGACCTATATCTGCCTGAAATTCAGGGGACAAAACAGAAAATGTGATCCTCAATATCAACAGTGTTTTTTAAAGCTTACACCTACGAGGTCTACATAAATATATTGAACCTCGTGCAGTGCAGGAGCATCATTAGTTCCATCACCAGTCACAGCCACGACATGTCCCCTTCTCTTCAGCGATTGAACAAGAAGAAGTTTGTCATTGGGTGATGATCTACCCATTACCTTCAAGTTTAGCAACAATGTCAGGTACCATTAAATAACTGCCTTCAATCTTAAACCTAAATCATAAGGCTCTTACAGATATCTCTTCACAAATCCTATCTCTTTCTTCTTCTGAAAAGGATCGAAATACTTTTCCTTCAATCAGATTAGGCTCACTAGCATCTGAGTCTGAAGCTAATATACCGCATTCCAGTGCAATTGCTTTGGCAGTCTGAATGTTATCACCAGTCACCATACGAACCTGAGGCCAATAATGGAAATTAGAAGCCTATACGCACATGAAGAACAAAGAAGTCTAGAAAATCAACAAAATATAAAGAAAAACCCTCAGGGAAAGAAGCAAATGAGATATCTACAGACCTTGACTCCAGCTTGTTGACATAGTAAAACTGAATTTTTGACACCTGGGCGACATGGATCCTACAATGTATTGGCAGATAAAAATACTTCAATGAAGTCATCTGGTATACAGAACCACTCTACGGCAGATCACAAGACTCTTCAAAATAGCAAGGAGAACTAGGAATAAGAAATGCTTACCTTAATACCAACGATAGCCAACAATACAAGATCATCCTCAGGTAATATCCATCTAGAAAGTTGTTCGTCATCAGTTGGAATCTTGTCCACTTCAAATTTTCTGAAGGCAATTGCAACACAGCGCAGACTCCTTGCAGCCATATCATTGATAGCATCTGTCAACCCAGCCATCTGAAACAACAAGACTTTATTCAGCAGAAAAACATGTATTTCTATCAAGACTCTCATTACCAAATCTGGCATGATTTGGGATACAAAGGTTTAATAGCGTAGAAAAAAGAGTAAAAGCTGTTTGAACTTGCAGTAAGAAAACGGTCGTGATTCAAGACATATGATAAGTTCAACTTTTTAGACAAATTATGTCATGAAAGAGAAGCATAGTTACTGACCTTATCTTCACTCATATCTACAAAACTCTCATTCTCATCCATATAGTGTGTGCAGGAACCCAAAATAATTTCGGCTGCACCTTTCCAGTGAACATGGACACTCGAATCTGACTGAAAATGATTTAGAAGTTTGTTAGGATGCTGATTGACAAGTGGAAACAACCATAAGTGAGAAACCAAAAAAAAAGCAAAAGATCTACATAAACAATGTTGAGAAAATAAAACATTACTGATTTCACTGCTACGCCTCCCCGTTTCTTCTCTGAATTGAATGGAAAAAATTGTACAGCAGAAGACTGAGACTTAAGAGCATCGAAATCCATGCCCAACTGCACAGCTTATAAAAAATAAAAAGATTAGTTCTTTTCACCGCTATAATACTGGAACCAGAAAATGTAGCTGAAAAATAAACCTTTATCGCCCAGTTAAGAATTGCTCTTTCTGTTGGAGATCCAGAAACCTGAATCTCACCACTCTGTCATAAGCAAACACATACACATTAGTACATTAAATCAGCTGAAGTAGAAACCAAACTGGAAATCGGTTAAGTTCTAAAGAAATTTAACATTACTTCAGATCGGAACACACTGCCGGTTGTATTATGAGCAATTCCCTCAACAAGTATGGATGTAAAAGCAGATAGCAATATTGAGCTGCTGTCCGGAGGATCCATTTTTTGGAGCCCAGCATAACACTCCACAACAGTCATCTGAGAAAAGAGAAAGTATTAGGGGACTCGCTTGTTGGGCACAAAATTCAAAATAGCAAAAGCTCTCAACTAGGAAAGCCCATGCTAAGTGTTAGTGTGAAGCAATAGATAATACAAAAAGAAGGAAAAGCATTAAGATTCACCTCGTTCAAGGTTAAAGTTCCAGTCTTATCACTGCAAATTGTTGTCGCAGACCCCATGGTCTCACAAGCGGAAAGCCTGCGCACCTGAATTAAAATTCGTTTTTAAGTTGCAAACAACACTCACATATAAGAATTTTCTTTCATTTTCAAGTAAACTTATCTAGTCCCAAGAACTAAAATATACATACCAAAGCTTTATCTGCCATCATTTTTCTCATGGAATACGCAAGACTGCCAGTAAGAAGTAGAAAAGATCAGTGACGAAAAGACAATTCAATTTTACAGCAGATCCATCAATATCTTTAAAGTTTGACCATGTAATAACTAAATCCTTTCCAACTTTGGAGGCCAAAGTAATTGCTATCACTAAAATATGTATATAGAAGAGACAGTAGACTTACGTCAAGGTAACAGCCAAAGGAAGCCCTTCAGGCACTGCCACTACAACAATTGTAACCTACAATACTCGACAAGTTGAGCAGAACGGCCAGAGATGTGAATAAGAAGCTGACAACCATATAAGCCATGCTAATTTACTCTAAAGAAACACTTACTGCAACAGTGAAGATTTCAACAAGATCATCTAGCACGTGATCAAATTTTGTCTTCCCTTTAATAAACTGTGGGGCTCCCTGTTCATTCTTCGTGTGACCGGTAAAGTAGCTGCAGAACAAATTTTGTTCAATAACCACTAACATTCACTCCACACAGTACTTAGTTGTCAGAAAGAAATTTAAACGCACCGAACGACTAGGACAAATAATACAATGCCAGCAACAGTGAGCCCCACAATCCCGATAAATGTTGCAACACCATTCAAGCGCACCTGAAGAAACCAAAGTACAGAAAAATATTGAGCAACAAATACCACAAAAATATGAACAGAGAAAAGTTGATACTCACCTGCAATGGTGTTTCTCCACCATTGTCTTCTGAGACGCTAGCCATTAGTAAGCCCCATTCAGTGTTGACCCCTACCCCAGTAACCTGAGTTTCAAAAATAAATTTTAGACTCAAATAATAAATTTGGGAAGAAACAAGGCTAATCAGATGTTTTGACGAATAAAAACAAGTTTTTGCAGCAACAATTCACCAACCACGGATATCTTAGTTCACCAATTAATCATCTCACAATTTTTCTCCAGAAAGACTACAGTTACTAGTTCGTTTGAGCCACTATGTCACAGATAGTAAAAGTTGGTGTTCGTCAAGTCTTACCAACATTGTCCCATTGCCATCTGCAACTTTACAGCCGGACATTAGGAATGGATTCTTAGCGGAGTTTTTGTGAACCTGCGAGAAACAGCTTTCTCAAACGCATGAAATGCAAAGATGGTATTTGTTGCAAATGCTAAGGAAGACCGTAACGCATACAATTTTGCTCTCTCCAGTCATGCTGGACTCATCAACTGCAAGGGAATGACCAGCAACTAATACTCCATCAGCAGGTACCTACAGAAATTATTTGCAGATTGAACTTAAATTTTATCTATACTGAAACTCGGAAAAGAGCTAAGAAATACGGCATTGACAAATTCATGCAACTTGCCTGATCACCAATATTGAGGGGTATGACATCGCCTACCACAATGTCATAAATTGAAATCTCAACTCTTCTCCCACCGCGGGTAACCTGGGCATTTGCACGATGCACTATTAAAAATTAAACCCACAAAAATGGTATCATCTATGAGCTGCATGATCATCCAAGCCCTCACCTCTAGACGTATATTTCTTTTCTCTTCATTTAAATTCTGGAATTGAAGAGACTGCCGATAGTCACTGGTAGCTGCCAAGGGAAAAGGTATACAAATTAGTAGAAAGCACGCAGCAGTCAAATGTATGAGTGAAATCAAATTCAGCAAGAAATATCAATACCCGTCACCACAATGACAAGAAGAACGGCAAAAGCAATGCTGATACCATCGTACCATCCCTTTTTGATACCCTAAGAAGGCAGCCAAAGAGGTACCAAAAGCTCAGGAAGAATAAAGAAACTGTGAAACTTTGGATAATGGAGATAAAACAACTTTCTACCCTTTTAGAGCAGGAAAGCTTAGAATGAGTACAAAGACAAAGTAAAAGATAGTCAATAGATGTGCTACTGAGCTTCAACGATATGGAAGACAGAAAAGACATGAGAAAGGCATACTCGTTCAAATACTGAGGTACAGTTATCCTGGATCGTCTTGTTTTTATAATTATTAGTCAATTGTTCTTAAGCTATGTCACATAGAAAAGGACTTAAAATTTCCAAGCTATGCGCTGTGCCAAATATAATGTATTAGTTCCTAAACTGAATACCTCGGTCTTTATTCCCAATGCCAAAGAAGCAGCAGCTGCTACAATCAGTATGATCAAAGTAAGATCTTGAGAAGCTTCCCATACAAACCTCTATTGGACATGAGGAAAAAAAAAGGAAGGAATCAAGATATTAATTAACTGGATAGCTTCACAGTCTGAAGAGGAAGAATCTCACAGTTATGGAAGCTGCTAAAAAGCAAAGATTTAAAAGTATTAATACCCAAAAACTCCTCCCTTTCTTCTGGGGGTATGTGTTTGATCCAAAAGCAGATTTCCTTTTCAATATGTCATCATCATCCCCATTTATACCCTTCTCCAAGTTGGTTTTCAACAAGTCAGATAACCCTTTGACCTAATGGAAGGAAACAGAGTATAAGCATACGTGAATAAGTTTGTAGCTGAGAAATAATTGCCCGAAGAGAAAAGTAAAAGATCAGCAAAAGCAAAGACATGCCCCTCCAAGTTCTTGAAGCGATCCTATATTTTGATCTCTTGATATCGATACAATCTGCTCCTGTCCAATACCAAAATCACCACCACCAGGAGTCGGAGGTGGACTTGTAATTCCTAAAAAGAGATAAACCTCAGTCAACTACAGCATATCAATTAGAAAAGTTCTGAAGAAATTTTCCTTCCAGAAAAAGTATTAGCCCAATCAATTGATATAAATGAATCAGAAAACTTGGAACCATCAACTGGTTCTACAATGATGTCCAAGAAAACATCAAGGTCGCAAACCTACGGTGACTTTACTGTTTATGCTAAATATAGAAGATAATCGACTCAACCCATCGCAATGAAGATCAATCACATTTTGAAAAACATGAGTCAGCAAAACAAAGATCATCCCGACATTCCCTCGACAGAACTTGTGACTGCACAACTAAACATAAGGTATTAAAATGGCAATCACTCAACCCCTACAACACTGCAAGAGAACAAATACATGCTTCACAAAATGGAAAATAAAATTGAAGGAAAGAATAAGAAACTGAAAGAAATTACCATTCACTCGGCTTGCAGCTGCTTTAAAAAGATGTGCAGCCTAAGGAAACAAACAGCATTAATTAGACACCACCTAAACATTTAATTAAGAAAAATTACTATGAAAGCTTATGTACTCTTATTGCTTGGGCATGCGCTCTCATCTTCCTCAGCATCCGTTTCTTGTCTTCTTCCCTTTTTAAGTCCAGAGTATATCGAAATCGACGAGAAGCATTAAGTACAAGCGCAGCTTGCTGCAAAACCCATAATTGTTTTCCAATTGTTAAGACAACAAAACAACGTAAGCCTAACCTGAACTGTCTGGCTGAGGAAAACTAAAAACCACTATCCAATTACAGGAAACTAAAACCGGATTAAATAATGACAGCACTTTCATCCAAATCACAAGAGCGGTGAGAAGAGTGAAAGGAAATTCAAATGCACTTAACAAATCAAAACTGGAAGTAAAGTATTTACCCTCCAACGGCGTAGTCGCTCCACTGGAGCATTCTTAGTGCTGGTAATGTCAAACGGACTATCTTCATAGTCATTAAAGCTGCTGGTTCCAGCCTCCACGTCCTTGTCTTCCCCTCGTGGAGAGTTACTAAATTGTCCACTCATGGCTGTCGCAGGAGAGATAGCAACCCCAGAGGCACTGTTAATTAAAACAACACTCTCTTCTTCAATCTAACAACGCAATAGAGCAAAAACACACCCAAATTAGTAACACTAAAGTGCCTTCCGCATTATCTCCTTCAACATAAACACCAAAAAGATCTCTATAACCAATCTCAATCCAAAGACGATTGGAGACTACAGCTTAACAAGTCTCACATTTCACTGTTGGAACGCAGCAACAACCACTCCTCACCAGCAGCAGAACCAAATCAATCGATTTCACCAAAACCAAACAAACTTGGTTTTCAGATTCCAGAAGCAGAATCACCGAAATCGTGCAAAAAAATCTCTCGGTAATTCAAAATTCAAAGCGAAGAAGCAGAATCTAGCTCAGTAAAGCAATAGTATTGACGAAGTGGTCCAACAACAATCGTGTAGGGTAACGTCGTAAACCGTGCCGAAGCAGGAGAGATTCGAATAAACAAACACAAAGTAGCAGAAGCGAAAAAGGTCAAAGAAAAAGAAAACATAAATCTCTGGCGATTCCAGAAAACAAATACTATATACAGAAGAAACAACAAATTTTGTCTCTATGGTTACTGTTGAATCAAAATAAAAAAATATATATATATACCTCAATTATCGGCGGAACGAAAGTTCAGAAGATTTCTCAGCTCTTTCCCTTTTGTAGTTTGATACTCTCTGCTGAATTATTTTCCGTCACTTTCTCGAGAAAAAAAAAAAAAAGAAAGAGGACGAACAGAGAGAGAGAGAGAGAAAGCTCTAGGAAACTTCCTCGAAGTAAGCTTTGACTCGTCACTCGGGGGGTTCCTCGTGAGACTATTTAAATTTTTAAAAATTCATATTCCCTTATTTCCTATGTATGTGATATAAATCTATAATTTAGTACTTTTGAAGAAAAAAAAGTTTCCATTTGTTGTTTTAAAATCCACTAATTCAAATTTAGGAAATAAATTTCGTTCAAAACTATAATTAATTGAAATAAATGTTTAAAATAAGCAATTAATTATTTATTATAGTTAAATAGTTTTAGAAAGTTCCCGAAATATGAAGTTTATCGTGTGATTCAAGTCCAAAGTTTCAAATATTCGGTAAGATAAAAAGGTTTTTCAAACTGTAATTTATCATAATCTTAGTTCACTTGATCCTCGGTAACAAGGAAGTACCATTCAACTCAAAATTACATGATACTAATACATATAGCTATAGCGACATTTCTCACCACTATTACACCTATAAGTGACATTGAGAATACGTAACTATAGGTGGTTTGTGAATGAAGACTCCCTTTGCTTCCTTCTCATTATTGCATTCTTTGGGAAACTTTGAGGCAACAAAAGTCTCTTATAGTTCAATTAATGGTACTCTTTCTACTGACATTTTTGGGTATGATTCGACAGTGTAGATTTCTCTTTTGGTTGCTAAGGGTTGGCTACACTCCTATGGGAACCCAACATTGACTTGGTTTTTTAGCTTTTGTTATTGCTAGTAAATCTCGGAGCCATCTCTATATTGACTGTAGCTTATCTAGCCAAATTTAGAGGCAGATTTTTTGAAAGCAAAGTTTGCATGCACTTATATTTTGGTTCACTTTAGAGCCAACCACAAAGATACTATTGTTTTCCTGTTTTGGAAAATCATTAATTATGAATTATCGTGGATAAATATGATCATGGATTAGTGACCGTATGTTTTTTTGATAAAAAGAAATATAGAAAATGTGTAAATATATCTACTCCCACAATTTTAATAATCTACACAATCTTTGCTCAGTTACCGTGTCCACGTACGATATATAGTTTTTGGTAACATGTCAGCAATAGTTTCCAAAAATACCTGTTTTGTATGATATGTCCACATTTTAGGTTTATATGATATGTCCACATTTTAGGTTTACAAGAACGTATTCATGTACATGTCCGTAAAAATATATCCATGAATATACGTCTCCACACGTTTTAGCTTTGAAATAAGATGCATTTTTTAGGGATATGATAATGAACAATAGAAAAACACTGCAAAAAATGTTTATTTAGACAAAAATTAAAAGTGTAGATTCGCGCAATACACCCTTTTTAATAAAGTAACTAAATAAAGTATTCAAACAATACTTTCAGAAAATTAATGAAAAAACATATATATTCTAGCCAATTTCTTAGAATATAATGTATTACTAAAATACCAAAAGAATCTTACCTTTTACACACTATGTTTGAATAGACTTGTACATTTGGTCTACTGCCTTTAAATAAAACAAAGTTGGTCTACTGTATAACAACTTTGTGAATAGACAACCATGAGAATAGCATTTTGCATTGATGAAACAAAAATTATGTTCCGATTGTTGCTGTAGTTATTGTGAGTCATATTAAATTGATTCACGCGAAAACTATTCTCAATTGTGAAAATAATTTACTACAAAAAAAATATATATAATAAAGAAGTATGTTCACTTTCAATTAGTGAGTTTTACACCAATGTCAAACAACCCCATCAACTTTCATTCCAAGTTATTTATTTTGTAATTCTATCTCTCATACGTGTATCATTTCTTTTATGGTTTATACGACACACTTGCTGTTTGTGGCGACAATGTTAGTGGACTTTTAGCTTGACATGATGAAATGTTAAATTTATAGTAGATATATTTTGACATTTCAGATCCTTAGACCATAGTTTCCAATATCCCTATACTGCACGCCACAGGGAAAAAAAGGTAAGGATTTATTGACAGCAAAAAATATGACTTTCATATGTTCACCAGAAAATTAAAACTTACGAAAATACTTTAAATTCTGAAAGTACAGTGGTAAGAAAATAGTGGTCGTCGTTATTACATTCACGTATTCTTGGAATTTGAGATGTATTCATAGTTTCATACTATGTTAGTCGATATTCACCAAATTAATTGATGCAATATAAAGTAAATCTTAGTTTCTTGAAGTTAGAGATTAGTTAGTTTGCGCTTTCCAGTTTCGTTACCGCATTGGGATATTTATTATAATTACGTAGTTGGTAAATTTCTGTCTTTTCCGTCAAATGTTATTTATTCATATGAATCATGCATGGAGATACAAAAATTCATTCTATGAAAACTATTTTTTCGATTTTAAGTTAATAAATGTTAATTGTTGAATATTCTGAGGTGTTTTGACCAACCTCAGATTTATATGTACTTAACTGACAATTTATAGATTAAATTTCAGTTTAAATAAATTGTTAAATTAGATATAGAATTAAACAATATTTTCATGTTGAAAAGTACACGGTGGTGGAAAAGCTTGGTGCAAATATAGACCGTCATTACTTTGTGACGTCCTAATGTTCTGAATTCTGCCTACATCATTAGGATCACGGGATACTAAATATAAGATAATGTATTATTAATAGGACAATAATGTTATAATATAGTTTATGACTGAATATCATTATGATTATGAACGTAATAAGTTTGTTTCTTCAACTAAGTTGTCCATGATATATATGACAATTGTAATTTATAACGTTTAATCTCTCTGTTTAAGTTCCAACGTGGGTTATACTATCAATTTTAAAAATCCATATTATTTTTGAAATTTACGATTGCTAGATATTTGACCAAATGAGTTTTGATTTCTAACTATGAGTAGTAATGAAGCATAATGTTTGTTGTGTTAGTCAATGAACAACAAAGCGAAAATTTTCATTATTAGTTTCTGTGATTTTTTAATCTAATCATCAACATTGAGAACTGTTGTTTGGATATCTACATTTCACACTCGTGGTGTATAATTTCCTGTAAATAGCTACGTAGAACATACCTTGTCCATGTGAGTGTTTTAAAATTAAATATACATTATACAAAGACTACATTCGTTCATATAACTAGACTTAAGATTCACCTTACATCAACAAGGAATATATATATATAATTTCCATGAGAGAACATATTCCTCAGTAGAAATAAATTAGTGTTAAAAGGTCAAAAGAATCTGCAAATTAATTAATAATTACTATTGAAGGTTCAAGAAAGTGCCATGGCGGAATGAGTCAAATCAAATCCCGTCGGCATAGTCGGTGCGACCAGACGCCATGCATGCTTATGACCATTTTCAATAAAACGGCCAGGACGGTGCATGATTCTAAACGACGTCATCTTTCGTTTAAATTTTATGTTTAAAACATCGAGAAATATATACAAAGAGAGATATGTAGTTTTGCGGCCAAAACATTTTTTTATACCGAAGTTGAAAAAAAAAAACATCATGTCGAATTATTATTTTTTAATGACTATTAAATCCATTGAAAAAAAATTCACGATATTGTGTATTTTACAATGTTGTAGGACCAGTTTTGTAGTGCTTAATTTGGTACAATTATAAAAAGAATGATTGATTTGGCTATTAAGAAATGACTTTAGTATCAACAAAGCTCAATTCTAATAAAGGAAAAATAATTGTCTAATTAGCTTAAAATCTTGCATAATCAATGGAAACATGACATATATAATATACTAATCAATAAGCATGATAAAATTTTCGCTATAATCGGAATATTGGCGGTTGGCAACGAAGCATTGAATGCATGCACGTAACGAACGGTGGACAACACATCCATTCATAAATCCATCGTTCCATGTTCTTTACATACTATATAGATTGTATCCTATAACTATAAGGATTATTTTTCTAAATTTTATAAATTCTCGTTTCTTTCAAAAAAATAAAAAAATCCTTCTAAAACTATGTATTATGGTGGATTTTTTTATTATTAAAATATAAAATAGAGAAAAATAATCAGATAATGTTTGCTTCATATTCATATCAATAATGATAGAATTGGAATCAACTGGCATTTCGTACCGTGTAGACATGTGGAGGAAATTTCTCGGAAAGCACATAACACTTGCTCGTGAATGTGACTCCTTACTCATATCATATCTTTATACAATAAGACTCATAATAACGACTCTCTTTTTTTTGTAGTCGTAAATTACTAATATTTTTAAGACTAATCCATTAAATTCTTACGGTTTGAATGATCCCTAAGTGAGGCTATATAATCATTTTCCTAAGTTGGTACACCAAATTATGATATGATTTACTGCGGAAAAATATTGAGACCCCTCGTATATATGGGATCAATGATGCTATGCTACAGTTCAAAACCATTACTAATTGCCAAAAATAAATATAGTCCTCGGCCCAAACAATGTCGTTTTCAACAAAGCCTAGCTAACCATATCATTTTCAACAAACCAGAACTAGTACTTAATATCAACAGCTTCATAACCTAAACTACTTGTGGGCTTTTTAAGATCGCCCCCTCTGCGAAGTTCGTTTTATTCAAAGCCACCTACATGAATATAATCAAGATTGGACCGATTAAACATGGAGGCCTTTTTAACTATACTAATACATCTCTTTTCACGTATGAAATTAGTATTTCTATACGTACTAACAAGTAACAATACATAATCGGCACAGTACCTAATCGACAAAGAAACTAAGTTATATTAACAACATCGTAATTTCAAATTAAATGTTATTCTAATACTAGTGTTATTTCGATATCGTGATTCTATAGTTGCACCGAAATTATCTAACGAGAATATTATCTAAAACGGAAACTAAAATAAAATCATAAGTCTGAACCCCGTAAGATCCGGTATATAACCAATTGAGATGTTGTTCTCATTTCTTCGTATTATTTGAATAATAGTATAATACTATGCGTAAACATTTGAAAAAGATCCACGAGTCTGAGAGGTTCATAAATGTATGTGATTAAACTGGGCCCTAGGCCCAATAATATCGTTAAGTATTGTTGTTGAATATCCCATCCATCCATTTTTTTTTTTTTTTTTCTGGAAACTCCATCCATTTGTTTTAAAGAAAGAAAGAATATCAATCTTATCATCTTATGTACGTGAATGTATTTTTAATAGTAATTTGGTTTACGTAAATACATCCACGTAGAACAAACATGTTTGAAAAAAAAAATTAACGATTAATTGGTAATCCACGTAAAATAACATTCAAAAAAAATTAAAACTTGTAATTCTTCAGTTCTTATCATAAATGATAGGAGATGTCAATTTTTTAGATGATTGGCTGGACTTAAAGATTTATATAATGTTAATAATTTAATATTAACCCCACAGAACCGAGAAGTAGACCAAAGGTGGTAGCCACCTGGCTGAAGAGCTCTCGCCAAATTATTAATTTATGTCTAGTACTGATTCTATTTCATCACCATTTTTATGTACCATGTGTGTGTATATCTATGTCATTACTCATTCCATCATTTATTGACAACAATAACGCTATATAACCATATTTTGTTAACAATTTTATCATTCTCTTCAACAGGTTTTTTACAAATTATAATTTGATTATTACGCAATAGCAAGAATGACAAGCATTTTTTTTTATTTTTTTGATAAAAGAAGGCAAGAAGCACTACGTAGTTAAACTAGTTCCCTAGTTAAATTGTCTAGAAAATGTTCGAAAAACATAAAATGTGCAAACTCAAGCGTTATAATCATATGGACCGTAAAACTATGTATTCCAGTCTCAGTCGATCGAAAGACCTGAAGTGATTGGTGATTGGTGATTGTGATTTGCGAAAGGTAGTTGTGATTTGTGAGAGCTAATTGTACCTGAAATTAAAGTAAAACACTTTCATATATAAATGAAATATATTAGTATTACTTATGAGTTATGACCATATTGAGAAGAAAGAAAGAGAGAGACACTGTGTAAGTTCGGCTTTTCGGGCACAGAAAAGACACGAGAGTCCAGCGACAATAATTTGAAGTTGAATATCAAACCTTATCTACTCCCAACACAATCAATCAAATTTTGATGATATGTGTCAAACATATTTACAGCATTTCATCAAATATGTCATCTCACAAAATTAAAAACTAAACCTAGAAATCAAAATTGTTTATTAGCCTAACGTATCCCGGTTGATAATGTTCCACTTCTATGAGATTACTTTCTCTTTTTTTTTTTTTTGTAATTTTCTTGCAATTATATCATCGGATAAGTTATTAGGCTGAAAAGCACGATTCTTAGTTGAAATTGAATTATCTACCATGTCGTAAATCATTTCGATAATAAAAAACATAGGCTAATCAGTTAGATGTGGTTAGAAGTCAGAACTTGGGTTTTAAGATGTTGTGTTCCATTCTGACTAGGCTCGAAGGCCTCCAACATAATCACCCTATCAACAAAACATCTTTCATCATTTAACCCGTACTCTCTTCATTTTAGGCCTCGTGAATCTAAGTGCGTACTGGATAAAATAGCTCATTAAGCATATGCATTCGAGATCTTCACCTTTTCGATAACTAATCTGTATAATGATATGGTTAAACAGAAACCGAATATGGAACTATGTACTTTTATAAGTGGTGAAATGAATCTTTGTTAAGAAAGAAAAAAATACTGAATTATCTACTTATGTATGAAATTGAATATTGAAAAACCTCCGTGTGGGAAAATTCTAATATTGTTATGATATTATATTTAAGAGAAAAAACCTTTAAAATACACCAACTCAATTATTTTTAGAAAAAAAATACACGAACTTTTTACGTTAGCCATAAAATACACGATTAATTTTAATATGGAATAAAAATACACAAAGTTTCAAATTTTTACCTTTTTACAAATGACTCAGACGGATCAGTTTACGGACGTTAACTCTAATTAGCACGTGTTCAAAAAAAGACTATTTTGTCTTCCTTTGTTTTCGGAAAAAGATCCTAAAAATACACTAACTTAATTCTTATAGACAAAAAATACATGAACTATTTATGTTAGCCAAAAAATATATGAATATCTGTAAAATAGAAATAAAATACATGAAATTTCAAAATTTTTGCATTTTACAAATCATGCTAACGGATCCGCTTACGGACGTTAAATATAATTAGCACGTCTTTAAAACTGACCATTTTGCCCTTGGTTTTCCTCCCCTAAATCGACTTCATCTCCTAAATCCCTAAATTTTGATCTTCTTCTTCCTCTTACTTTCTCTTCTATTTCCTAAATCTCTTTTCATCCCTAGATTCATCTCTTCTATTCCCTAAATCTCTTTTCATCTCCTAAATCCCTAAATTATGAATTGATTGATTGAAAGTTATAGATCGAGGCGGTTAATCCAAACGCAGTTTTCAAATTGTGGGAGTCTTTGATGAATATAGAGATGAAAAGAGATTTAGGATATAGAAAAGAGAGAGAGTAAGAGGAAGAAGGAGATGAAATTTTAGGGATTTAAGAGATTAAGTTGATTTGGGGGAGGAAAACTGAAGGCAAAAAGGTCTTTTTAAACACGTGTTAATTACATTTCACGTCAATTAGTAGGTCCGCGTTATTTGTAAAAATTTAAAATTTTGTATTTTATTTTTTTGCTAACATAAATTGTTCGTGTATTTTTTGTCTAAAACAATTAAGTTGGTGTATTTTTAGGGTTTTTTCCTAGGAAACAAAAGAAGACCAAAATAGTCTTTTTTTAAACACGTGCTAATTAGAGTTAACGTCTGTAAACTGGTCCATCTGCGTCATTTATAGAAAGGTAAAATTTTAAAACTTTATATATTTATATTTTATATTAAAATTGTTCGTGTATTTTGTGGCTAACGTAAAAAGTTCGTGTATTTTTTTCTAAAAATAATTGAGTTGGTGTATTTTTAAGATTTTTTCTCTATATTTAATTCGAAATATGCTAAGATCTGGAATTGTACGTCTCGAATCTGAAGGAACAGATAAGGAAAGATTGAGGTAGAGTTTTTGGGCTTATCTACCAGAAAAAGAAAAAAAAAAAAGAGAAAAAGATGATAAGTGACAGTCTAACACCTGTCCACTTGTTCTTGCCTTTGTCCCTTTTATCATGTACATGCGATTCCAGTATTTGTTTTTAAATTTTTAGAATTTGTACGACTTATTCCAATATGTTTATTTTTGTTGTTGTTGTTATTATTATAAGATATCTGTAACAGATCTTACCTAAAATATCAAATACGGAAAGTTTCTAAATGAGCATTTAATTAAGACGTTGAAATGTATCGGTCGTTCTGGATATGTATCAAAGTATCAAAGAGTGTAATATACTACATATTTATATAGAGTTAGGTATTGACTATTGTAAATTTGTAGTAATCCACAAATTGATAAATAAATAAATAAATAAGAGTTGAAACAATATGAAGATGAATTCAAATTGGTATTAACTAGAGCAATTAGAACAAAAAATTGTATAATATTAATTTGAGAAAGACTTGGATAGATTCATTTTACAAATTTAATAGTTCAGCTAATTTTTAATTTTTAAATTATTTTGGTTATATATAGTTAATATTTGTATAAAGTAGCATTGCCTATCCAAAGTATTTGCATTAACATCTTCTTCTTCTTTTTCTTTCTTTCTATTTTATTTTTGTATATGTTCCTTACCTCTGAAATATTTGATATCGAGAGTTTTTTTTTAAAACATAATATTTAAGTAACAAACAACTAGTACTTAATACATTTTTTTTTGTCAACAAGTACTTAATACATATTTACCTAGAATAATTTGAAACAAAATTAATCACAGCTGACATCAACCTCAATATATATAGCTGACATAGAAAACTATTGATCAATTATATTTATATAATGTTAGCTAGCTACTCTATTGTCCCAAAATATCGAAACCATCCTTACATGCTGTTATTAATCATGGCAGACTTAAATTTGTATGAGACGTTCATCCGTATATACCGTGCATGATACCATCAAATATCATTTACGTATTTATGTCTATATTGTTTGTATCTGGTGTCCAATAATACTCATATACTCTTTGCTTACTATTTTTTTTTTCTCGGTTTAATAACCAGAAAATTCCATATCAAACTCAACGTAAAATTCTAAGAACTTATTCTCATCATTTCAAACGTACTCAGTGAATCACCACCATAAGTTGGTTTCTACTACAAGTTTCATACCTATATATTACAAGTGTCAAATACAACAACAAAAAAAATGATATTTTTGTATGTTATATATATATATTTTTTTACCGAAATATTTTTGTATGTTCAACTTGACTTTAATAGAATTAACTCTACCGCTACAAGGACTATGTTAGAAATGAGAATGCTTAGTTTAAATCTGCAAATTTATTTGGACATAACAAACCTAAATCAAATGCATTATATCTTGCATCGAACTTTAGAAATTATAAATAATCTCAAAACGAGGACTTCTTTTTATGGCTCTGAAGAAATTAAAGCCAAAGGAATCAAAGTAAAAGATACTCTCGAATATGCAACGGAGCCGTTTATTTAGTTTCATTTTTTATACCTTTTGTAGGCACACAAAATATATTCTCTAAACAAGTGAACGTGAGCGATACATAATTTGTAACTATTTGGACCACTACATTTTTTTGTCCATTTCATGTCAGTCCAGCTAAGACGTACAGCACAACTTTGGCCTTATTCATATACAGTAACGCCCTTATCAATCACTCATATAAGTAACTTTTCAACTATTATCTAATATATTTCCTGTTGAATTTTGCGGTAAAATGTAATAACTTCGTAAAACACGGTATAATTAATTTTAATCATAGAATTATCGAATTTTATACGTTCGTTCGTCTCCGCATTTTATATAACTTAAATCATAGTAATTTTTCTTCTTAATAACCGAGGTGCTCAACACATGATTAAAAATTATCTATAATTGCTTTAAACCCATTGAAAAGATCATGGTGATAAACCCATTATAAAACCATGGTGCTTAATTATCTAAGGTTCCACTTACTTCGATTTTTTTTTTTATCTCCAACACATCTTTATTAAACATAAGCAACAAATTATGTACAATGAACAAAACAAAGTAGAGAACTCGATGAAATTAACCAATGTCACCACCACGATGGGGCGTTTTTAGCAAAATCAAAAATCACAAGGGAAAATTAGCAAAAAATCTCAACATTGAGAGGAGGACCAAACAAATAAAGAAATAGATAATACAATTTCAGTGACCCCTCTGTGTTTCGCATCTCTCAAGCTAAGTGTTTTGTTCAATAATACAAGACGAGACGACGGTCGCAGGAAGAACAAGAGTACTTGCGTTTGACCTTGAAACAGAGTGGTAAGAAACAGAACAACCACTTCGTCTCTATATCCACCGCCGATACTTTTCCGCCGCAGTATGGACACATACCCGGTGCTTGTTGCCGACCAAGCTCCGTCTTCTCTTCATGATACACAACTTCCAAACACATTTTTGTTTACTCCAGTTCTCAGAACTCCTTTGTGTCTGTCTTTATAATGTTTCTAGGCTTGTCTTTCTTTTTTCTGGTACGTTAGCTGAGAAAAATCTAGAAGTGTGGAGAAGAAGAAACGAAAAGGATTTTTTATTACCAAGAAAGAAGAAAAATTATTTCAAGTGTAAAGATGTGTTTCTTTAGGACTTGGTGTAGGGTTTAGGAGTACAACGACAATGAATTTATAGACGATGAAGGATGGCGACGTGGCATACTCTCCAACGTTACATATATTAATATTTATTCAGAGATTATTTTTTGTTTTAAAAAATCTTAAAGAGTCTTTTTAAACCAAGTTTATAAGGTGTAGAAACTATCTGTTGATGATAGATACATATGTGACAGGTTTCACGATACATAAATCACGTAGTTCCAAACATAAACTATATAGGAACAGAAACTCAAGTCGACAAGAAGATGGGAACAAAAACTCAGTCGTTTAAGTGTTTCACTTTCTTTACAGAAAGCCTAATCTCATCTCAGGTTTCAAGAAATGAAACCTAACTAAAACAGATTCAAAGACTGGTCTCATTACATCAGAATTTAACAAACCAAGATGGATTCCGAACTCAATTGCCGTAGAAACTATGGTAAAAATGGTTACATTAAAAAAGAAACATCATTCACAGACATTTACAGAACACATAGTTAACTGGGAAATTGCTTCTCAATACTATGAAGTTTCCTGGACATCTAACAATCATGCTAAATTCTACAATACAAGAGCTCAATAGAGAGTGTACCATTAGCTTCGTCCTCCCAGAATTTTTGGATTACACATATCATTATCTTCTGTACAAGTACTTGGATAGTGGAAAGCTGAGGCTTCTCGCAGCCTGTAAACCATATTAGAGGAAAACACAAAAGAATTGGTGCATCAGCATTGTTTTGTATTACCCCCTACTATATGACTCAACAATTGCAAACAAAGTGTTACCTTCTGAGCCAGATCTTCAGAGACCATGGAGCGGTACCTAACAGAACCTTCTAATGGGCAGCTTCCGCTTTTGATCAGAAAGTTAGCATCACAAAGACTTGACACTTGCAGCAGAATATCAGACATCAGGTTATTATTTTCTTTGTCGTAACCCGTTGGGTCTTCGTCTTCTTCATCTTCCTGTTCACCAAATGAAGAATCTCCCACGGAGGCAATACATTGGAATATTGCCAATAGTCTTTCCAGTGGAAAGCTTCCAGGCCCTTTCATGACTGCTTCCTGCTCTGCAATTTCCTTTTTTTCCATCGATTTTTCAGAGGCCCTGAGGAAGAACCATTGTGAAGAAAATATCAGAATTTTTATATCAAATGCATCAGGGGACACACACCACCATTACCATAACATACATTTACTAGAATTGTTATTAAACTCAGTGAATCAGATCATTTTTCTATTAAGCTATATTTCGAAAGAAATAATGACACTGTTTTTGACAACTTACTTCCGCTTTCTTTTACGATTATCCATGCCCCCTGTGGAGTCAAACATCGATGCATCTAGCGTTGCTGGGTTTCTTGAAGCGAGAAATGCCGCAATAAGAAGATACTTTGCTGAAGTAGACATATGGAAATCCAATATTTGAAGTTCCTTACAGTTTTCAGAACTGTAGCTGGCTTTCTGCCTTCTCTCGCCTCTGGTGTCACCATCATGAGGGTGACTCGAGACCCTGAATATCTCATTTAAACAGGGAGCAATAAGCGGTTTAAGATGGCTAAACAGCCTTCTCTTCATATCTTCATTGGGTGAAATTCCTAAATCATCAATTGGTTCACAATACTTTCTGAACAATGATGAGAAGGTAGTGGACAGTTCCTCAACTCTCCTGGTGACCCTACAGAATGTTTTCAACACAACGCTGTTTGACACCAAAATCTAAATCAGTAAACAATATGAGTAAAGGATAGATAAAGCTTTTAGGGAGGCAAGGTTGCATTATCGTCTTACTCGAGGAATGCAGAATACAATTTCCGGTTAGCTTGATTTCTCAAGAAAATTTGACGAAGGTCGTCTTCTGAATACTCAGGAAAATAAAGAGGTAGAGGGTCTGTGTATCCCATGTTTGAGTAATATACATCTGGTGGCAATCCGCTGATAAGTATTATACCAAGTTGAGGCATCTTCAAAACAGTATACAAACTGAAAAGAAACTGCAGAATCATAGAGCCTTTGTCCCAGTCTCTGATAAGATCCACATTATCAAGTATTAGGTATACCATTTTCCCCATGGGTTTTCCATCCGACTTATTTGGTCTTGAGTTTCCGGAACCAGACTCAAGAGACTCTATCACATTACTAAGGGCTTCGCGGATCAAGTTGACAAAATCAGATGGCTTGTCACATCGTTTTGCACTAGAATACCCATTTGAAGAACACTTCCTATGCAGCAACAACTGATTCAGAATAGACTCAAACAAGATACGAGGACTGTAACATGTACGACAGCTTGAATAAACAAAGGGGCGACTGAGATGCCTAAGCACTTGAAGAACAACACTGGTTTTTCCAGTAGAAGCACCTCCATAGATCATTATTGGAAGAGTAGGGGAATCCAACGGGCCTATAAGACGAATAAGGTCGAAAATTTGAGAGTGTCTGCCTGGAAAGTTAGAAAGAACTGCATCCAACATGATTGATTCTTCCTCAAACGTGAGATCATCAACGGTTGGTAGGTGGGATTCATTAGGTTCTGGGTTCTCAACAGTTACAGAAGATGACAACCTGGTGCTTCTTCGAGTGACATTCGAACTCTCCTCTCTCGACATGTTTTAAAACCTGTGTCTAAAAGTCAGAACAATACAAGACATTGGTGATAAACAATGGAAATAGATTTCACGGTGAAACATACCAGTCAAACAGTTAAAATGGGTATATAGGTTCAGCAAAAGTGATGCTGAATTACTCAGGAAAATAGAACAGTTACACAAAATGTGAGTGATACCATCTCAATGGATACAATTAAGCATTCAAAAATGTGACTGATACCATCTCAATGTGACACAGTTGAGCATTCAAGCCCAACAAGATGCTAAATTAGTTTTTAAGCTCCAAGACTACATACATAGAATCAATCCTCAGAACTGAAATTGAAAACCCATTTACATATATGGCTATATCAAATCAACTTCACAGCATAGCAAAAAAATGCATATTGATCTCACTTCAACCAATTTTGTAAAGATAAACCGAAGCATAACACACATAAATCCCCAATTCTGGATTGCAAACCCTAAAGTAGACTGCTTTCTATAAATACAGAAACACATCAAGAAGATAGGAACCGAAGAGCACGAAAAGAACAAGTGAGGACATAAATGTTGATGAGACACTAACCAGCGATGTAAAAAGACGAACTTTGGTTCGATTTTAACTAGAAAATGTCCTTGAAATCCCCCAAAAGCTCTTCTCCAAGTCGCCTCAAACACTAACTCGCGAGAGTGTGGAGACCGTAAGCGTAAGTAGAATCCGACAAGGGAAAATGTCATCAAAAAGAAGGGATTGTAAGAATCAGATCAACCGTGCGTGGATTCGCGCGCCCGAGGTTCTAGGGTTTAAGACTAACTTTCCAGGCCCATTAGTCTAGATGTTGGGCCTATATACAAACTAATTTTAGCTTATTGGTTGCTTTTCAAATTGAATGTTTTTGCACGAAGATGCTATTTGGGGTTTTGTCCACGTCAAAAAACTTTAAACATATGATTTTACGTCAAACTTGTTATTACTCATGAAAACTCTTTTTTCTACCTGTCTCTCCACAACATCGAACTGAATAGTTCAATCACATATCTAAGGAATCGATTGATACCCTTCCGATGATACACTCTTGTGTATTCGAACACCTGTGGGTCTAATAAACAAGAAACAAATGTATTAATAGTTCCTTAATTAATGTAAAACGTTGTTCATGTAAGATGAAAGTACCCAAAAAAAAATGTAGACACGGAGTACTTACATTCGAGAACTGCAGAGGCATGCGCAAAACGATACCTCAATTTTTACCTGAACTCAAAATGACTTGAACAATCTACTTAGCAATGTATGTGGTGGTGTTTTTGTTGTCTTTAGTTCGATTAGCATCACATTCAAATATATTTGTTCTCATCTTATATTTAGCGATCTTTTTTTGTCTTAAAAAAACTATAAATTCTCATACCTTACACTTTAATTAAACTCCCTCGCATAGAAATACATACTAAGGGCACCCTTAACGCTTAAGAAACTCAGAAGAGTTTCTTAAATTTAATATATTAATATTTTAATTATGAAAAATGTTAAATCTTAAATTTAATATATTAATATTTTAATTATGAAAAATGTTAAATCAATAGAAAGTAGACAAATGGACAAGAAGTTTCTTAGAAGCTGAAAAGAGTTTCTTAAGTTTCTTGTTTAAGAAACAGTTTTTTTCTCTTTCTCTTTTTTTTGCAATTTTTTAATTATTTTAATTGTTAGATACCCTTTAAGAAACTGGCGTTGAAGATGGTCTAACTTGCGATCTATCGTATCAATTCTAGCAAAAAATAATGAAGAGTAAATTCTACAGAAATTATGGACTATCTTATTGAGCACGATTTACGAAATTCGGTTTTATTATATTTCAACAATGCTCCATAAGATAAAAGTTTATAAATTGAAAGTGGGTTCGGTTTAGAGATAGGACAAAGTATAGTTTGACAGTTGTAATTATAATATAAAACTCGTATTACTGTCGTAGGACAATAGAGAGCTTTTTTCTAAACTATAATATCTTCAACTTTGTTAAATTGAATTAATGATATTATATTAAAGAGTCCACTAATGGGCTAAAAATATTTCGTGCTAGTAAACAATGTTTTAAAACGGGAGAAAGTTGCCATTTCCGCCGTCTGATACAATATATTGTCACTAAGTATTATTACACCTTTTGGTCAAAATAATTTAAATTAACTTTTGTGTTTCTTCAATTAACAATTAGATTAGATACAAAAAAAAAGTTGGAGTTGGGTTGTAGTGAACAGAAATATGTGCCTCCATGTTTAATAGAAACTGAAACCTAGTATTTGATACATTAGAAAAATAATATAGTCCGTTATTTCGTTTTTATTATATTTTAGTCACACTAATTTTCAAACTATAAATTATCGATGATCATAGATATTTTCTGTAGGAATTTATATTTATACAGTATTTATCTCAACTCAATAGTTTATATTCTATAGTTTGTACAGTAATTAACGATCTTTTATACATACTTTTAGTAATACACCTCCATATTCACACTCACAAACAGACACACACACACATGTATATAATAGCTATCTAGCCCAATATACATGGTTGGCCAATTTATTAAGTTCTACCATTGATAATGTAAAACTTAATAAACGTACAGAGACAAAAAAAAAAAAAAAAAAATTGTTAAACCATATCTATCCTTCTCTTCTAATTTAATTAAATTACAGAAGATGCATCTGATCAGAAAATTATTTTCCGACGTTATAAAGCCGTTGAAACTGAATGCCAGTGATATATTAATCTATCACTGAATTCGCTAAAAAGTTCAAATACTTCACATGCTGATACTACAACACTAGTCTTTCGTTTTTCTTACGGCACAACACCACACTAGTCTATTTTTTATTGTCGACACTACAATCTTATCAGTTACCATATAGATAAATGTATAGGGAGTAATAATATCTGAAGTTGTTATATAGTGCTACGCATGAAAGGTCTACAAGGTCTATAAACTAAAACTAAATTTAATTAATTGAAATGCTAATCATTGGTATGACAATTGGTTTGCCTAACACATACATAATTGATAATGATTTTGTAGGCATATATTATCCATTAATATATAACAGTTAGTATTGGAGGAATAGATTGGCATGCAATGCAAAGGTGTCTTAGTGTCATAATTACTAGATCTATATGTAGACACACGAATATTGGACCAACACTGTCTTGAGCCACTCTTTGGCATAATGACCTTTCCACTACAAAATGACAAATGATATATTTAGTTCACATGATTCTTATTCCAACTATGGATTAATCCGTTCAAATAACTTTTTGTTTTTGTCACGAATCCGTTCAAATAACTTAAAATGTAGTGTTTTCACTCAATATAAGCAGTTGAAGTGCTATTAAAGAAATTTTCTTTTGTGTTACAAATGTAACAAAAGATGTAGACCAAAATTCATAAAAATAAGAACAGTTATTTTTAAAAATCTGTAATAACTAGTAAAAAAATTGATCTATAACATCGATCATGACAGTAATCACTGAAGTATTATCATTCAATTTTTTTTATACTATATAGATTAATGTTGAAGGTTGATACAACCATATTGCAAATGATGGGAAAATATGATAAAAATATTATAATTCTAATCTCTGTTTTAAAAGTTCGAGTCAAAGAAGATAATCTCAAAGAAGAAAAGAATATTAGTGCTCAAATCTAATACACCAAACGATGTACATTAGATTGAAGATTTATACGATTTTATGTATAATAATAATTTATAACATTGAGAAATGATTAAATCTATACGAAAGATAATGGAATGAAAAGGTGATAACACTATTCCTAAAAAAAAAGCAATATAAAAAGCACATTCTATCATGAAGCGAGGCAACTTATGTTTACACAAAGAACAATGCGGTCAAGTTCCACTTTTCTTGGGTCATAATTAATTTCTTCTTTCCTCTTCTTAAAAAGCAAAAGAAATTATATTTAACAAAAGTACTGTAATATATATAATTCTAATAGAAAAAAAAAAAAGAGAAATTAAAAGCCGAAGCTAATCAACAAAGGAAACATGGATTCTCTTGGGTAGACAAGTACCCATGAAACCTTGTTCCTCGTATACCTCCCCTTGGTCAATCATATCTATACCCCCCAAACATAGATTAATTACACTTATGCCCTCTTTCCCGCCGTTTTTGACCGTTACTAAACCCGTTTGAAAAACCTCTTTCACCCATTCTTCAAACAAACCGTTAGCAAAAAAACCACACCCTTTGTAGAACTTCTCTATCAATTCCGCATCGACGGTAAACCCGAATCTCTCTTCTCGTTGCCCCAGGACCTCCTCACACGACTCTTTGATCTTCGCCACAAAGAACTTTGTTATATCTTCGTTTGACAAAACCCTGAAATCAAACCGGTTTTGGATCGAGTCTAGAAAATGTTCTTCAAACCCGCTTGAGATTTGAGTGGCTGGTTTAGCTTCTGCTTCGTCTTCTTCGCTGCCATCAACTCTTAAGTTGAGGTCGAGAGCATTGGATTCGAACTTCAACTGTCTTGAGAACTCTTTCTTCATGTTGCTTATGTCACAAGCGACATTGCTTTCGTCATCCTCTTCTTCGATTCTCGGATTCTTCTTCTTAATCATCGTCGGTGCAGCATCAGATTCTGGTTTCCTCTTGTGATTTACCAAACCAGAACTCGATTTGTTACACTTCAACACCATTGGTATGACAAATTGTTCATTCTCTACGTATTCATCATCTTCTCTTGTCAAAAGGAAGACGAGTTGGCTTTTCTTTCCTTGAAAACCATCCAAATCTCCGGACCTTCCAGCCTCAAATCGATCTACGAGGAGTTTCATGAACTTGGCATCGGCTAAATCAACTCGCTCTATCAGAATAAGAACCTTTTCCTCCTCGTTCAATGCGTTCTCGAGCTCCCCGCACGCTTCACTTGCCTTGGATGTTCTCAGATTAATCTTCAGCATATTTTCGAGTGACCCGGAAAGAGAAGTTGTCATTGTGATAGCCAATCTTCTTTTCGCAGTCACATCATTCCCTGAAACCAGGATCCAAGTATCTCTCCTCTTACTCCTCTTGACAGATTCTGCTATGGCTTCAACGATTGAAGGAAGAACTTCCCTTTGCCATGGAATGTTCTCCTGAAGCTTTTCCGATAATTTTCTCATTCTAATCATTCTCTCTGGTTCTTCTTCATCCGAGTTCTCTGAATCAGATGGAAATGGAGAATGACCAAGTGCAAGAGTGATCTTGGTTTCTACACCTTCATCATTGTTACTCTTGAACCCATCCAAACTTAATTCATCGTTTTTCTTTAGACCTTCTTGATGATTACTTCCAAAACTAAACTCAATAGTACATGAGTTCTGTCGTCTGAATTTAGCAACCGAACTAGATGCACGTGAGTTTTGCTTCAGACCCGAGTCCACAATAGAACCTGGTAAAACAGAGCGGCTCTGTTCCGCCTTCCAACCGTAGCCTTGAGCAGTCATACCGGGTTTCTTGTGGTGAAGAGCTTGACAAAACCGGTTCCATTTCTTCCTCAGTCCACTCAACTCATCCTGAAACTTAAACCCACAAAAGTAAAAACGGTTTAAGTAACCGCTGAAACGTTGATAACAAAACAAAGAGCATTCATTTATCTAACAATAAATTGTACCTTTTGGTTAATGTTGTTGTTGTCTCCGTGAGGTTGCAGCCAAGGAGGTAAAATTTTATGTTGAGCTGATATAAAAGCTTTTGCTTCTTTTTCATAATTAAAAGCACATTCTCCGCAGAAGTTGAGTTTATCTTCTTCCTCTTCTTCTCGTGCTCCTTCTTCTTCTTCTTCCTTAACTCTAAATGGCTTCATCTCCATCACTTGAGAAGCCATCTCAGAACTGTGACCACTGAAACATTAAGTAACTTAGTATTGATCACGAGTACTTAAGTTTGGGATTAATGAATTGGAATTAATTATAAGAAGAGGAGAAAAACCTGGAAGCATGGAGGGTTAGTGAAAGTCCTCCTGAAGGAACAGAAACAGCTTGAAGAGCCCATTGAACATCAAGTGGAGGTTGCTTCATTTGACATCTCATGTATGTTTGGTACGAAGCTGTCCCTAAGAGCCAAACTTTGGCTCCTGAGTGGCTATAATCATAAACCAATCTCCCTATCTCTTCCACTAGATGATCGGCCGCGCTGTAATTCAAAGAAGTTGCGCTGTTACCGCTGCTCCATACTGCCCAATCCAGATCCCCAAGACAAACAATGACACCTTTTCCACCCCAAGATGTAAAAGAATCAATTTTTCTCTTCAATTCCCTAACTTGTCCATCTATATCCTCTTTCTTCATGAAATTCAAGCCAACTTGTGAAAACTGAAACTTGATGAAATGGGTTTGTTTTAGATCATCTGGAACTTCTCCTCTCTCAATTCTACACATGAGTTTTGCAACCACTCCTTCTGTTAGAGACACAGAGTCTCCAACTATGACAGTGTTCCTCTTCTTGTTGTTCTTCTTTCCTAGAAGCACTTCGATTACCGGGTTTGCGTCTTCTCTTACAGGAAAAGCTTCTTGATCTGGAGTAAAGATCTTTCCTTTAGGGAAATGGAAGAAGGGGTTTTGCTCAAAAGAGTGATGATTGGTCAAATGCGCATGCCAGATCTTACTAGGATTAGGGCTTAAAGTCCCTCCTCCTTGATTGTTTTCACTAGACGAAGGAGAGCAAGGAGAAGAGAAAACACCAACAGAGGAAGAAGAGCCGTAGAAAACAGGGGAAACAACAGAGGAATCATCCTCTATGTTACTCTTCACGGAAACACTAGACAATCCAGCTTCTCTCATCACTCTACTCACACTAGGATCATCAAGAATCGACACAACGAGCTGCTCGAGCTCGACTTTAACCGCCAAGAACGGCTGGTTCTGCTGGCTCTGCTGCTGCTCCACACAACCTCTCCTCTGATGCGCCTGTGCTCTCTTCAGAGCCGCGACGAGGGCGTTGGAGAGTGAAGGCTGGGTCTGAAACAGAGGGTTGGGGTTCGTAGGAAGCCTGTTGAGAGCAACATTGAAACAGAGCTCGAGAGCTCGACAATGGAGAGAAGGGTGAGCCATTTGGCGACCGAGGGCTGTGAAAGGATGAGATTTGAGACATGCCCTTCGGAAAAGATTGGATCTTGACGAAGTTAAAAGTGTTGAAGCGACGTGAAGAGGAGTGACCTGAGAATGGCCTCTCCTTCTTGCTAAGGTTAGAGATTGCTTCAAAACTGAAGCAGCCTCTGGTGTCAGTGTCTGGTGCACGGTATAAGCTCCTGTACGCATCACAAAACCACCCACCTTAAACCCTAAATCCCTCTCACGAATCACTCTTTCTCTCTTTGATGTTAAATTGATCTGTACCTAGAACCAAAAGGGTTAGACTTTGAAGTTTCTGAAACTTAAAAAGGGAGAAAAAGCAATGGAGGAAGCAAACTTAGTGATATAAAGATATGTTATAGTCTGAGAGAAGTATCGAAGAGATGAGGACAGAGCAACTTATGAATTTATATTGTTGGGTTGGTTTCATACTTTCGATGTTGTTTTTCTTTTATTAATTAAAAATCATTATTAATGGTTTTTGTTTTATAATAAATTATATTCTCCTTTTGCTTTCGTCTTTTGAATAGTAAGGCAGCTTTCTGAAGCTTTTTTGAATTTCCCACTTCCTTCAAGCTTCGTTTCCCTCCACAGGTTCAAGTTAAAATGTGTCGAACTATATTATATTTCATCTTTATACATATACATATGATATATTGAGGGCCGGCTAATAATAGCGGAGGCCCGGTGAAATTTATTAATGTTTGTTACACTTTTTAATTTATACAAATACCATAGAGATTAAAATGCTGTATGATAGAGTTTAGGGCACTCTAAAAGTTTTGTTGCTTCCGTTTATATATTGAAATAAAATTAGTTTGGCTTTACCATAAAACAGTAGATACTTTTTATTTTAACATCGTAGTGATCATGGGAAAAGGATGTATATGAAGGTTTGAAACCAGAGTACAAATAATATTAATTAGCATCTTTGCGTCACCTTCAAACTCAGAGCTTGTGAATTTCATACTACAGATAGATTGGAAAGTATCCAAACTCAACTCTTGTAATCTTTAACACTATATAGATGTTAATAGGTTTCTTTTTCTACAGAAGCGAGCGATATGTCCAAAATATATTTGAGCTTATCATTGCTATAGAAGACATATCTGAAATGCTCCTCCGGTTCATACAAGCACCAGCATCGTTCATACATATATACGTGTAATAATATATATACATAATATTCATATGCATGCATGTGTATGCTTTGTGCATACGAATCATGTGAGGATTAATCTGATCCGGTTAAGACAGATTTAATCCTATAAAACGACTATAACAAGTTCTAGTTATGTGAAATACATATGTTTGCCCTGGTCATGTGATATAGTAGCTAAATGAGGACATGTTTGATTGGTCTAGCCTCTAGGACATGACTGGTCCGATCCTCTATATATAACTCAATATTAATTCTTCAAAATCCCCCCAAAAAAATGGTGTATATCGGCCGGCATGTTTTTAGTCTACCAAAAAATCTCTAGACATACATATATATATTAGTGGGAGATTTGAAAGTTGTATTCCAAGTTATGTGTTCAGAAAATTATGAGACCACATTGAACTTTAACGGAAATAGTGCTTTCTCATAATGAGACGATCCGGTAATTGGATCTCTGGCCATATTCCTTTTAAATATTTCAAATTAAATTTTGGTAATTTTTAAGGAGTCACACAAAGCTAAACTCGAGAAAGCTAGAGAACAATCAATCTTTTCCAGAAATATTAATTAATGTTCAACCAAATGAGCTATCCAACGACATTATATATTATACTCTTTTGAGTTACTTAATACATATAACAAATTTTCTTTTATGTAGGGAATAGTTTTTGTTTTTTGCCATCCAGGGAATAGTTTCATACAAAAGGAAAGAGACATATTTAATCTTTTGTTTAGTCTCTCTCAAATCTCGATCTTCCTAAAACTAAAGAACTCAAAGAGCGTAACCACAAAGAAAAGCAAAAGTTAATAATAAAGAGACGTCAAAGTAAATTTGCAATATATATAACAAACATAGAAATTATATTAAAATGGAGGTGTGTCACTGTCTTTGAGGCTGATCTTTGAAGAGAGACAGAATTTCATTCTTCGTCTTCCAAAAAAGCAACAATCTGTCTCCTTAATACAAAAAAAGCACTTTTCTCTCTCTCTCTCTCTCTCTCCATAGTGGAAATTTCATAATTCAGTTAACCCTGTTAGGTTTTATCTGGTTAGAACATTTGAGTATGGCAAGTCTCTACAATAATCGATAAAGAGTTTTGGCTTAAGATTTTTCCGGTCAAAGTTATAGCTCGTGAATCAAGAAGTGTAATGGACACTATTGTATGTGGGTTTTATAACATTACTATACATAAAGGAAAATTCAAAACATTATATTTTCAACTGAGTGGGTTTTAATGGATTTTCTGGTTTTTTCTAGTTAATTTAAAAAGAAGTTAAGATTCTTTGGTTTTTCCAAATAAACTTATATTTTTATTTAGTTACCTTCCAATTTTGTTGAAATGACAAATTTCACGAATTTATTGGAATCGCGACTTGTTCTTCTATATAAGTTTTTTTCACGACGTTGGAGAATGATTGAGTGTTTATTGCGATTCTGTATGAATATGTGACTAAAAACCTACAAATTTGCAGAATCATTGTGCCATTATATGGATTACCAATAACACCCTTAAAAATTTTGGAACCCTATAAGTAGTATCATTTGATCCCATGCATTCCCTTCGTAGATTTGATATTTAACTTCGGCTTAATATACAATTCAGCTAATTTTGAATTTGCAAGAGGCTTATCATTTAAGCCATTCAATAATCCAATATATCAAATGATAATAGAAAAGATTGGTGGTCCTCATCACTGGCGCGCGATTGGTGTCAGGATGACAAAAAACATTGCATGTTATGAAGAAATTTCAAGCTTTATTGTGTGACGCAGTTAAGTTACCACAGACTTTTGATCATTCATGGTACTCGAATTATTGCCACCTTTTGTTTTATCAGTAATCAATTATTTTTACACAACATGTATACGTATCTCATAATCATTATGTCTGCTCCGTCTCCCATGCAAAGGCTGTACCTCACGTACCAAATTATCTAATCATGTTTATAGTATTTCAAATGTTCAATACACAATACTAATTATACATGTACATTAAATTATACAAACATATGAGTGCTTTTCTTAATGGTTTTTTTACATATAATACCCCCTCTTATTAGAGTACATCCTTTTGTTACCAAGAGAGTCTTATACATATTTATGAATACATCCACTAAGACAGAGAATGAGCTATAAGTGAACGAGACTGATGAAACGATGTATTCTGACACCGTAGAACAACTTTTGTTACTAGGCAAATGTGCATATTCAATCGTAATTCAAATATATTTTCTTTAGAACAGTTATCATTATCTTTCATAGCAAAAATTTAGATTAATAGCAATCGATGAATATAGTGTTCATTTGGATATAGTTAATTTTATCTGCCGAACGATCAAGAGATATGGTAGATCATCATTTTTACGAGGAACCACATACGGTTCAATAACCGATTTCGTATATGTACGTAATAACCGATGATATTAGAGAGACAAGTCGGGGACAAAAGAAATTAAAGGACCAAAAGGGCAAAAAAAAAAAAGCAAAGAAAAGAATAAAGAAGGAAGGTGTGAAGAGCTTTTGCCCCTGAAATCTAAGAGAATGTGATTAAAGTTACAGCTCAAGAAAAAAAAAAGCAAAAAGAAAAGGTTATAAGAAAAATAAAATAAAAGACATATAAAAAGGATGTATATATGTCTGTAATAAGCTAATAAGTACTTTCACTTTCTCGTTTTGCTTCATTTTGTATGACTATATACTGCATGCATAAAACGATGACGTATTACTGATCATTGCTGCCACATTCTTTCTCCGATCTCTTAGTTTCTCTGATCCCAACGAGAATATTTCTCTTTATGTTTTTCTTTTTTCTCCTTTATAAATCTTCTTTTTATGTGAATTTAAAGATTTTGTTTTTCAAAAGAAAGTAAATCTTCCAATGGTATAAAGGGTACAGCTTAGGGTTACTTTTATCAGATCGATTATCTTTTTCTCATAAATCATAACCTCCAGGTTAGATTAAAGAAATCAGATTTAAAGTCGAATAAATTAAAGAAAAAAATTAATGCCATCATTATATTTTCATAACTTTAGGGCTATTTTATCGGATAAAGAAAATAAGCTAGCTAGATTGGATATATTATACTACTAAATATATGAGAAAATTGGTAATGTTATTCGATTAGTCTTTCAGAACAAGTTTTTGTTTACTTTATAGTCATTCACCAAATCAAAATTGCAACATATATTTTGGAAGAAAAACTTAACCTCTTAAAAATATATAGATGAAAAATAGAATTATATTCTTTATAATAGTTCTGAAAATAAAAATTAAACGACTTTATTTAACACAATCTCCATTTATAAGTTTCTTCGATATTTTGAAATCGTCTATAGAACTGTATTCATTGATTGCTTTATCAAATCTATTCAACCGGTTTAATTTCACATCGTGGTGTAACTGGTCCGGTTAACTATCCAACTTTACTAAATTACTTGGGCTTAAGTAAATTATCAAGGGCATACTAAAAGCCCACGCACAAACAGGTAGGTTAGCAAATTTAAATCAACAGTAATTAATGGTTCTAATTATGATTATTAAACTTTGTTACCCCCTTACTCCTTAGGATCTAATAAAAGTTAAGTATTATTTGCTGTCGACAGTTATGTATTTCTCTATTCATTAGATGAATACATGTAAATAATTTGAACATACAATTATAGGAGAAAACTTCATTTTAGATGTTATATTAATATTATCATTCTTTTCATAGAAAGGGGAAGACTAAAGTGGCTATACGATATTACGATAAGTAGTACAATGTTCAACTATTGCAGTCAAAAAGCATTTTTAACCTTTTACATCTTTTATGGATAGTTTTCACTATTTTTATAACTTTAAAAGATGAAACTTTGGTTTCATATGATTCTTTTGATCATTTAGCGTCGTATCCAAAACTAAAGAACATATATCTTTACTTTTGTTTTCTTTGGGAACATTAACTTTAGCGTCGTAGTGATCACCGTTGTTATATGTGTGTATGTAAATAAATGTCTCATGCACCCTTAGTTAGATACTTGAGATAAATAAATTTTGCAGAAGAAATCCAATTTGTTTATGAATTTAATCCTTTATTACAAAATTTATATGGATTTCTATAGGATTATTTATTTATTTAGATAAAAATAATGTTAGATATGCTAACACACAGTGAAAAAAATATCCAATTTCTAAGAGGTTAACATATTTAATTAAACGTAAATTTTAGTTGCTAGACGAAATTTGTTAACAAGGTTGGACAAAAATAATTTTGTGTGCCAAAAGTATAGCAATGTGTAATTAACTAGAGTATATAAAAAATCATAATTGGTACTTACTAATTGATATCAAATTTCTTTATTAAAAAGGATAATTAAAAGCGTAAACGAAAAACGGAGCAAATCATTGGAGAGGATCGGTCAAAGAGGAATAATTAAGCTCTTTCTTTTTAACACATTTTATTGTCATTCACTTTTGTATTTGTCTTTTGTTGGGTACAGTTGAACGAATGTTTCTTTACTTCCATCACAAGACAAATAAATAATTCAATACGTATATAAGTATATTTTTAAATGGTTTTATTTTTTCAATTGTCGACTAGAAAAGAAAATATCATAGTTACTTTACTCCAAAATTTATAGGTATATATGAATTATTTGTAAACTTGATTTGAGATAGAAGTTACATGTTATATCATGATGGTATTTCTTCAGTTCAGTTCTTGCTTTTTCCTATATATCTACGTAAAGGAACTTGCTTTATATACAAAATAATACTTTTATATGTTCATGAATTTAGAAATCCAAATGATATATACAAATTATTACATATTTAAAATCAGATTTGAAAATAACGAATATTTGTATTCCAAATTCATTAAAATCCTATATAAAATTTTAAAATCTAATAATAAATCATTAATTAAATAAATAACATCGGATTTCAACTATAATTTAGAAATCATATTGAATTAAAACACGTGATTTCAACAAGACTTTTAAAATCAATAATCCAATAACACATGGTTTTTGCTTAGATTTTCAAATCCGTTTAAATCATAAATCGAATAAACCCCATAATTCTTGAAGATTATATGTGAAAACTAATGAAGAGGCTAAGTTATAATGAGGAAACTTAAGAGATGTTTAAAGAAATAGTAAAACAGTATAGCAAAGTTTCATACTCATTTTCATAATCGTCACCGGATTGCAGTGTAACCTAAATAATGAACGTAAACTATAAACCTGACAAAACCAACACATTAGATGATAATGTTACATATTTGAAAGAGCAATTAACTGATTAGAAAATGAAGTAATTTGATCGAAATACGATTAGCTTTTTAAAACCCAACAATAAGTTAGTTTGCAATCTCATTCAAACATTATATATCTGTTCATAACCGGAACTCCATGCATTTTGGATAGTCATAAGTGTTGGCTTATGCTTCAATCGTCGTTCTAATAGACTCCAGTGACTCATATTCACCTTTACGATATATCATGAAATATATATTAACCTGAAACATTGGTAGTTGGATCCACCCAAAAGCTTCTATCAAAACTACATCTTATACATTGTGTTTTTCATGTTTCCACTCTTGCAAAGCCTGACATAGGCTATGAGAAATGGTTCGTTTATAGATAGACTACTGAATTTTTTTTTTATTTTATTTTTTTTATTTTATTATTTTTTTTTTTGACTACTGAAAATTATCATGCACAGCATTTTCTTTACACAGTCAACTTTCAATAATCAATACTAACTAGGTAATATTCAAACGGGCTGAACCATAATGCATAATTTTATGGGCCAATACGTGCCTACTTATGCCCAATATGCTTCCTGCAGATTTGAAATAAAAATATTGAAATTTATATGACTAACCTCTCTATTATATATATATATGGCTGAATTTAGGTCGTCAAAGTTGAGAAACCAAATTCTATAGAGTACGTAAAAAATTTTAAAAAAGAAAGAAAAAAAAGAGAAGAAATTTAAACGTAAGATTGATACGAATTTGAACTACTCATATCCCAGCAAACGTGAACGGATGTTGTTTCTACTACACATATTAGAATTTAAAATTAATTTCTAAAATATTAAATGCCTAATTCTAGAAAAATATTTAGAATTATGTTATATAAATATTTAGAAAAATGACTAATTCTAGCTCCAAGTAGATGTTTTCTTCTAGAAACCACTTCCTCCTATTTTGTAAGAAACGAAAGAAGTTAGAAGTGGAATCTATCTATGTTCATTGTTCAATTTATAAACCAAAAGATAATAAGAATCCGACAATATTGGGAATGTTTAGTTGTCATTTCAACCTAATATCATCAATCTCATATAGTACTATTTTCCAAGGTGAGTCATCCAGATTTACGAATCTTCCACGTATAATAGCTAATTAGCTTTTAGCCTAATAGTATTTTATACAATCCAATATCTAAATTAAAAAATTAGAAATAATGCACATTAAGACGTTTGAATGAATTCTTAACCAAAACCATATAAAGTCATGTCATAAATAATGTCCTCCATA
The DNA here is from genome assembly GCA_004349715.1 of Crucihimalaya himalaica. Classification (NCBI taxonomy): domain Eukaryota; kingdom Viridiplantae; phylum Streptophyta; class Magnoliopsida; order Brassicales; family Brassicaceae; genus Crucihimalaya; species Crucihimalaya himalaica. The sequence goes on along the minus strand of SMJT01000006.1, from coordinate 3,443,098 downwards.
CACGTGGTAACATAAGTATGATAATATTTGGTCTATTAATAGCCAACGAATTTTCTATTAATTATCTTTGATCACCAAGATCATGTTGGGCCACCCATGCCACGACTTTAATAATGTATAAACAAATTTAAGGAACTAAGCACAGTTCTGTTCATACATTTAAATTACAACTTTTTCTCACACATTTTCTCAAGAGTGTGATTGTAATTGAGTGACATATGATTTTGAGATCCAAGATTTGATACAATTTTCTCCAATTTGTTTCTAAAACTCAGTTTTTCGGATCTCCATCCAGATATAAAGTCCTGAGTATATAATCACGGCATATGAAGCTGAGCCGATAAAACGTATCATAAATGACTCAATTTTTATAGTATCTACCGTCCACAACGTTTTAAGACTACGACTCGAATTTGTGTTTTAAGTTTATATATTTTATATTCACACTGAAAATATTTTAATTTCTTAAAACAAAAATAAATCAAAATCAGTGCTCCACGTGACGACGGGTCAACTCAAATGATAAACGGGTTAATCATTTTTGTCGTTGGGTCAAATAAATAGGATTGAGTGTGGACATGTATGCATTTGTGCTCATTTGCTTCACACAATATAGTTATCCAAAATAAATCTACCTCACAATTCTTTCTCATAAGTTATCGAAAGTTTCGGACAATGATCAAGTTTTATGCGAAGCAGATGAGTTTGGTCCCTTGTTATTTAAATACTAATAGGTAAGTTGTACGATTTAGTGATCGTCATCTCACTTTTATTGATGTTTTAAATGATTTACATATTCTTGAAAGAATTGAGAATTCACACGTGTGATACAGAACTGTTGAAAAACATATTTCTACTATCTTAAATAAAGTCTATTAATTGTTTTAAAACTTCCAAATTCAGTTGACACCATTAAACGATCAATATTTCTTTACTTACACTAGAAATAAATTGCATATACAATTCGAAGAAGTGGTTCTCATCTGACATCTATGCTTTCCATGATATATGATTCTTATATACCTTAGATCTTGGATCATTCCCACATTATTTTGCTTTTCTGAGTCACATTTTGTATCTATTGATTGATAAAGAAGTCCATGGTTATAGCTTAATTTGTTAAAAGCACCTCAAGTTATTTCATAGCAAAATATATATATGTGTGTGTGTGTGTGTGTGGAAAATTGATTTTATAAATATATAGACACTCAAAAATCACAAGAAAAGCATCCACAAGACCACATATCATAGAGTTAAACATAGATTTGCTGCATTCAATTCAAGGGACATTAAATAATCTCTTGGGCCCTATTGGGTTATTTTCAATAAAATTTAGCAAAAAAAGTTGACAATCAACTAATCATCACCATTATTGGCCATAATCATCACGTACGCATACACATAACCATGATGTACCTATGTTTGAATATTTGAAATATGAAATTACCTCTTTTTTTTTAATCACATCGTCTTCTAACTTACAATGTTGATCCTAACAGATTAGAAAAAATAGGTAAAATATCTATGATAATAATATAATATTGAGCTTAAGCTCTACTCTACTTGTACTTAACAAAAATATGAAATCGGTATGTAAACCCCCTAATTTATTGCGAGTGAAAGAGAAAGATACGATAATTTATTTTTCCTTATCTTAATTGGACAAAAGGAATCAGATATCTAAATTGAACGGTCAAAATTAGATCAGGAGATTAAGATCTTACAATATCACACGTGCCTAAAAACTCTCTGTCAGACTCATTTGTGTATAAAATCCTCGGGCCACTCTTGTTTTTGATAGTACACTAAATAGAAAGACATAAAGAAAGAAAAAACAAACAAAACCTTCTATTTCAAGAAAGCATTTGTGTGTCCGAAAATGGAAGATCTGAGCCATGAGTACAAGAATTACTGGGAAACCACAATGTTCTTCCAGAATCAAGAACTCGAATTTGACAGGTACTTCCAGAATCTTGTAAATTTCTTTTTTTTCCTTATCTTTTTTTGTTAGTTGATAATTAATGAGATTGTTTTTAAAAATAATAAATTTAGTTGGCCAATGGAGGAAGCGTTTTCAGGTTCCGGCGAGTCTAGTTCGCCGGACGGAGCAGCAACGTCGCCGGCTTCTTCTAAGAACGTTGTCTCTGAGAGGAACAGAAGGCAAAAGCTTAATCAGAGACTCTTCGCTCTCCGATCAGTCGTTCCCAATATTACCAAGGTGTGATTTATTCCATTAATGGTTTCTCTTATAAATTTAATCAACTGTCTCTGTTTTTTTTTTTTTTAAACAATAATTAAATAATCGAGTAAACTTTGATTTCTCTTCTTTCTTTGAAACGAAATAAAAGTAAAAAACTATTCAATCTGGTGAAACCAAACCCAACCAACATTAAATAAAAAGGCAAACCAAATTTTTGATACTCTAAATCCATACTAAAATGTATTTTAGTCCCCTGATTAGCCTAATAGCGTATAATTGTATACGTGTAGATGATTTGATTAGGACTGGATTTAATTAAAATATTCATGTTTATTTTTAGTTGGACAAGGCATCTGTCATCAAAGATTCAATCGATTATATGCAAGAACTTATTGATCAAGAGAAAAGGCTAGAAGCAGAGATCAGAGAGCTGGAATCACGATCAACATTGCTAGAAAATCCGATAAGAGATTACGATTGCTTCAATAATTTTTCGGAAAATCAACCGCAAGATTTCCCCGACATTAGTGTCATGAGATCAAAGAAGTTCAAGCAGACGGATTACAACACTAGAGTACAATACTCCAAAATTGAAGTTCTTGAAGTAAGTATACTATGCATTTTTGGGTTGTACATCTTTAAAATACATTAATGTTGATTATACTCAAAAAGATTTATTTATAAAAATTGAAAAAAAAAAAAAAACAGATGAAGGTGACATGGATGGGAGAGAAGACAGTAGTGGTATGCATAACATGTAGCAAAAAGAGAGACACAATGTTGCAGCTTTGTAAAGTGTTGGAGTCTTTGAATCTCAACATTCTCACTACTAACTTCTCTTCCTTCTCCTCTCGTCTCTCCACCACTCTCTTCCTTCAGGTCACATTCTCTCTCTCTCTCTCTCCTTTTTTATTTTACAACTTAATTAGATCTTATTTGGTTATGCGATACTCAGAGAAATTGTGTCTTGCTTTGTTTTGGTTGACGCTCATTTTGCACTGATCGAGCCAAATTATAAAAAATTATTGAAAAGATATGATAATATAGTTTAGAAGATTCTGTCTAGTAAACAATTTTAGATCGATATGTTAATTGTTATAAGCTATAATTAAGATTAGTTTTAGGCACTTGTCGGACTATAAAACACACCAACCATAAATATTTCTATATTTATTCTGTCGCAACTATTCAGACTTTTATTTCAAATCTAATTCGTATTCTTTTTTTTGGGTGATTTTGGAGAAAAATGGTCGCCTGACGGCACATAGACAAATCCCATAGGTGTACATCATTAATCATATGAAAAAAGCATATGACTAAATGCTTTAGTAAAGTGGATTGTTCTTTTTTTGGATTCTTGGTTAAAGAAAATAGGTTATTAATCAAACGATAGTAGAAAAGTGTAATTCAAACTATTTTATCTAAAATCACTATCAAATTCAATAGGGTAACCTTTATGCGGACCCATTTAATTACTACTTTGCTCCCACTTGTCTCCATTTTGTGGACCTTAATTCACATTACACCTTAAGTATAATTTGTTTTCTTATTACTATACAATATCTTAATCAATCAATTAAAGCTCCAATTATTGAGGTGGCCTCGAGCCCATCACAATTTTTTTTAATTTAGCCTTGACTTTTTTTGGAGAGAGGGTTAGATTCTCTCAAAAGTTAAATGTCATAGTCAATAAAAGATTAGACTAATTTAATTACATTTGTGTGTGAAATCTTAAGTGCATCGTGGCGCATAAAGCGTTGCCTAAAACATATAACAGCACCAGAAAAACGTGGCTAATTTATAACCTCACGCGCTTCAACGTTTGTCTCTTTCTCATTGATCGTTTTTTAGCACGTGACGTTTCCCACATTATTCTAACAATCGTAATGCCTGTTTAGGTTAGACCAATTAGCAAGTTTTGTTTGTGTTACTTCCATAAACTTGTTCTTGTTATTTATTTCAAGTGAGATGATTGAATGTTTAATGTAAAGCTAGTATAAGGTCTTTAGTACCCCCCTTTATTATACTAATCATTTTTGTAAAATTTACCCGGAGAAGGTCTTTATTAATTTATTTCTAACCTTTGTGTTATTTGGATTTGTTAAGAGCTATAACTTTTGTTATGTAGTTTTATCACTTCTCTATCTATTTTCTTATCTAATTACCGAATGCTAGTTTCTTTTGTTTTGAAAATGCTAATTTCGTGATCTAACATTCTATTTTAGGTTGGAAAAGTTTAGCTATACAACATACACGGATGTTTTCTTGCCTAACAAAAGAATATAGTAATAGTATATCGTTTACGCCCACCTTTATAATATTTCCTTAACAGAAAATAATATAATCAGACGCTAAAAGCACAGTAAGGTATAGACTAAGACCAGTGGAGTCATGGAGAGTTGGTGAAATTTTACTCCAATCATTTTAACAAGTAATAAGTCTGATCATTTCATTTTCAAACCTGTCTTTTTATACAAAAGTAATGACTTTACCTCCACGGGAAATAAAGTATATAAACAACTTTATCAGTACGTTCTACTTTTCCTTTTAACATTTTTTTCAATTAAACTCAAAAAATAGTTTTCGAATATGCAGATTTTCTGTGATCCCCAACAATTATATAGTGTCATGTTAATCATTTTTTTTTTAAAGTTCTTTTTGAATCTGATTTTTTATATATTTTGATATGTAACTGTTAAGAAAACTGAATAAGTCCAGTTTAAAACAAGTCTGATTTTATGAATAAAACTTTATTATAATTTTGTATTTAATTATGTTAAATCGCTGAATTTGCAGGCGGATGAAGAAGAAAGCAGTGCAGTGGAGGCCAAGATACAAATGGCAATTGCAGCTTATAATGATCCAAATTATCTTATCGACTTCTAAATTACTTCTTTTTACTTAATTCGTTTTATGCTATATATGTGAAGAGGTACATATTGTAAGGGTTTTATCTTCTGAGCTACAAAACGTCTGATGGTTTTATAATAAATTTATAGTATATTATATGCACGTTCGTTTATGAAACCTCAAAATTATATATTTTTTAAAAATTCATATAAATTAAGAGACAATCCAACACGAGCAGTTGGGTTCAAAACACATAAAGAAAAAGGTTCAAAAGCAAATTAGGACTTTTAATAAGATTTTGTGGATGTTTTGTTTTTGTTGATTGATGAACAGGAACCAAATGCAAATTGTAAGTTGTAAATAAAGAGATATGCCATTTGTTTTTATTTGATACGTGAAGTTAGAGCATCTCCAATGTATTGCACTATTTTTTACTCTAAAATAGAGTAACTCTAAAATAGAGTTGGATTTCTCTATTACTCTATTTTCTACTTTTAAAAAGAATATTCTAAGTATATTCTTATTTTTTATTTTGTTACTTATTGCTAAATAATATATTTTATTTATAAAACTTTAAAATTAACCCATTGATTTTTTTCTTTCAAAACTTCTAAAATTATTAAAATATTTAAAATTAACCATAAAAATAACAAAACAAAAATAAATTATTTTTGGAGAAAAATGAAATAAGATACTTTTAGAGCAATTAAAGAAGACAAATGCACAAATATAACACCATTTGGAGATTCAAAGTAAGAACTACGCATTGAATTAATTTAAAGAAGAAAACAAATTTTTGTTCCAAGATTTGAACTCGATACCGGAAACAAATCTTCGTGCATATGTTCAAAGTGAACAAATAAGGATTTATCGAAAAAAGGCCGAACAACAACAATATCAACAAGATCCGCCTCAACCTGATTCGTTTGGACAATATTTTAATAATTTGGGTGGATCCGGAAGCGATTTACCGGATTATTAACTCATTAAATCAGTAATTGTTGTTGTTTTAAATTTATATTATGTATTTTAATTTTTTTTTTTTTTTTTTTTTTTTTTTTTTTTTTATCAGTTTATGGTTTTATGTCATTGTATTTTATATTAAAAAAGATATTAAAAGATTTTGAAATTTTGTTTGCTATATAAATTATTATAGCTCAGAAAATAAAATAACTTAAAATTATAGGGACTAGTTTATAAATAAAAAAGTTCAACTCTAAAATAGTGTGGAAAATAGGATTACTCTATATTTGGAGTAAAAAATAGGTTTACACTAGTTTTGTGTTGAAAATAGAGTGGGGTTAGAGCAGATTTTACTCTAAAATAGAATTTGGTATAGGATTTAGAGTGGGGTTGGAGATGCCCTTAGGCAACAAATGTTTAATGATAGTTTATTAGTCCCTGACTTCTCTTGTGTAAGTCCAAACTGTGACAAGTGTGATGGGTTCCTCATCCCCCAGTCTCTGAAATGGTCTTTTCTTACTGACCAATCAAACATGAACACTGGAACAAGAACATATGTGTATCTGAGATGCCTTCTACCAATGTTTTGATGTGAATCCATTCGTGTCATATTGTGTTGCAGATTCCTGGTCCGGTACCAGCTTTGGGTAGGGCACGAGAGAGGCCTAGGAGACAAGTACTATGGTCTGACATTTTTAGGGCTAGGAATGTAGCAGTGCTGTTTGGTAGAAGGGATACCCAAGCAATCTGTCTAGTTTCTTGGCTATTGGGTTTGTGGGTTGATTATTGCTCCATGTAAATAAGGGTCTCAAACATGCCCATGTGAATAAAACTATTTCTGAATTCCGCCATAGAAGAACTGGTAGTGTTCCCTGCTTGCAGAGAGTTTCCGGATTTCTTATTATGAGGGATTAATAAGGTGGTTGTGGAAATTAGAGAGGAAGACACAAGAGAGCTATGTATGAGTCCCTGACTTCTCTTGTATAAGTCCAAACTGTCAAGATAAGTGGGTATCATCAACTTCTAGCAAAATGTGACATTGCACTTTCACTAAAAATTATGTTAGAACTAATTGAGAGTACATATAACTTCCTTCAAATATAATAGATCTATCAGTTTTCGATCATACAATACTTCTTAATATTCTCGAGGTTTCCAAGATAAAGTTGCGAATTTGACAAGCCAAACCTCATAACAAAGATTACTTCTTCCCCTCTTCGCCTTGATTAGATGCTCCAACAGCTAACCTCGAGGCGCACGTGCCCTGCTTTCCCATCCATTGTCTTTCGTACAACTGCTCTATAATTAACCACCTCACGTGTCATTGGATCATCCCCACATTGAAAACTTATGTAGAAGATAGCATTAGCCGCCTTGAGCTTCTCACGCGGCTCTGTTTCAGCTACTCCTCGAGTTTCGACAACAACCTTTTGAGTCTTCAACGGTAGGCATTCCGCAATATCTTCCGGTATACACGGTCCATACCATTTCGCCTAGAATCCAAACTCAGCGAAGAGATGCAGCCACCAATTTTTCGTGTCCTTCAACTCTGAATCTTCCACCTACGGGATCCACACCAAACAGTCATTAACAAGACACAACAACATATATTCTTAGTTAACTAGTAGTAGAATGGAGCAGAGAGAGTTACCACATAGCAATGTTGCAGATCATCATCAGAAAACCATTTGGGCATTTCACCTTTGTACAGATCATCTATTGCTTCAGTGTCCCACTCAAGATACGCCTCTTCGCTATCTTATGTCTCAAAAAGATAGATTTAATAAATAAATAAAAAACGTCAAAAGTCTTATAGACCACAACCTAGGAATGAATGGTGTAAGTAGGTAGCGTTGTTTTACTTACCTTCAGCGTCGCAAAAGCATGTCTCCCAGGATAATTGCATATTATCATGATTAACCCACGTCTTCAGAGTGAATGGGGACTCGTTGGCTGGATTCCAAGCCTCCAATGTAATGAACTTCTTGGTGCCCAAACATTTCGGAGTATATAATTTGCTGACAAACTCAAACTCGTAGTTTGTTCCCTATAAGATCAGGAATGAGACAGCAAGTAAACACAGGGAGACGTGATAAGAGATAAGATGAGAAAGAGTGTGGGGCTATTAAAAACAGGGCCTTAGAAGAAATAGAAAACCTTGTGAAAATTGTAACAATAAAGTGCAAGTCTGCCGCAGAGGCCAATGTCATAAAAAAGACGCCACTCACGATACGTTATGTCCCGACCATCAGAACCCTATATAGGCACATATAACAAAATACTCAACTATATCAACATATAACAAAAGAAGAGATTGCTATGAACTAGTGTACTGTCATCTGAGACAAAGAGTAATTACATGATCAACAAAAGCATTGAGATAGACAAAGATATTTACTTGGGAATCTGAAAGAGGTGCGAGACAGATTTTATCATCATCCCAGACAGCCCAACCACGCCTGTCATATACCTCCTCGGATTGCTTTCGCACCTACAAGACAACACCCAAAAGTTATAACCGAGCGCCTCTAGGAGAACTAACACTAAACCTTTACGGAGATAATTCAGCCAAACATGATCAAACAATGAAGAAAAATCACAAGATGATTGAAAGGGAGATTAATCACCATCTCGATGATTTGGACAAACTCAGGATCCATATGTGCTCCACCAACCTCCGGCGGCGATTCATCCCCAATTTTCTCGTCCTCGGTTCCCTTCATTTCCCCAAATTTCTCTGATCGCAGGAGAAGTCGACCGTGAAGTTGAAACGTATATATATAATTTTACCCAAGTTTTTGGGTCAAATATTTCCAATATTGACCCGGTTCGCCAATCGGTTTGGTTAAAAGAACCCAAGTTCGGTTTAGACCAAAGATTCATTTAATTTCGCTTCGGAAGTTTGGTTTATAGACCAATATATAGAAAATTTTGAAAAAAAAATAAGAAATTGGATTCGATAAACCGATCGATAAAGCCTTATCGAATCGGTTTTTAGCTTAAAACCGACACCGAACCGAATTATTAAAAATTCCGGTTCGCTAAGTGGTGTAATAACTGTCAGCTCTCTCAAGAAGTCTCAAGACAAATTGTTTACTATGGACCACCTGGGCATAAACAAAAATCCCAGATTTAATGGGATTTATAATTTATCTCAAGTTAAAATGACACATACAAACCGTATAATACAAAAGCTACATTAAGTATTCTTTAGACTAAGCTCCAAAAGAATCTAACAATACCAAAACTTCTGTAAAGGATTCTTTTTTTTTTTATTGTTCACCTTTTCTCCATGATCTCTGCTATTGGAACATACACTACTGAGTCTTCTTCAACTAAAGAAGAAGAAGACTTGCCTAACTTTTTCCGGCCTTTCGGGGTTTTAAATCTCTCAAGCCTCTGAGTCACGTCCAGTAACTTGTTTTCTGTCCTACAAAGCATCTCCATTACTGCTTCGAATTCTTCCTCTTCCATCATCTTGCTCTCTGTCTCCTCCTCCTCCTCCTCTTCAGCTGTCTTTAATCTCATTTCGCTGCTTAGCTCTTCATGTGGCTGAACACAATAATAACAAATGACTTTAAGAATCTAAAATTTTCCAAAACCACTGGTCAAGGCAAATTCATGGAAGCAGAACTTAATCGTGAATTTATTTTAATATAGATATGTTTTATAAACTCATTTTGCCGAAACGGCTAATTTACATCTTACCTCTTCCGTCATCTTGCTCTCTGTCTCCTTCTCCTCTACAGCAGTCTTTAAGCTCATTTCACTGCTTAGCCCTTCATGTGGCTGAACACAATAAGAAAATTAACTTTACAAATCTAAAATTGTTCAAAACCACTGGGCAAGGCAAGTTCATGGAAGCAGTACTTAATCATGGTTTTTTTTAATGATAGAGATGGTCTAATAAACTCATTTTGGCGAAAATGGCTAATTTCTATCTTACCACTAAAGCGAAAGAAGAGTCATTTTGTTCCAGATACTGTTGAATTTCATCTGTGGGTGTAGGAAAGGAGACATTGACCTGTTGAATTTCCTCCTGGTTGTTATTACAGGGAGAGAGAATTTTCTGATTGGTAGAGGAAACATTAAATCCGGGTGGGACAGTCTCGTCCAAAGTATCTTGAACTTCATTTGTATCTATGTTGTTCTCCATGACTGCTTCTGGTCCTGAGTCTTCACCAGAGACTTTCTTAGAATTCTCAGGAACCTCCTGGTTGTTATTGTAGGGAGAAATAGTTTTCTGATTCATAGCGGAATCATTAACTCCGGGTGGAACAGTCTCGTCCAAAGTATTTTGAGCTTCGTTTGTATCTGTGTTGTTCTCCAAGACTGCTTCTGGTCCCGAGTCTCTTCCAGAGACTATCTTAGAATGCTCAGGTTGTCTCACGCTCTCCGTCTATCATACAAAAAGAATGACTTCATGATCGATCTCATTGAAGTCTCTTAAAGAAAAAAGATAATGTTCACATGTGAGAATGAAGCAAGTAATTACGACAGTTTTGTAACAAGTCATTTACCTTCCTATTCCTCAGTGCCATATACCGGGCATTTTTGAACCATTTGCTGACCTGAAAAAAATGAAAAGCACGTGGAGAACCAAACAAAACTAAGAAAACCAAACGTTCTTTAGCTCTATGAATGAGCCTTATAACCTTCCAATAATCTAAGAAATACTCGCAAGATTAATTTTTTCTGGTACACGGTTACCTTCTCTGGATCAAGACTCAGCTCTTTTGAAAGCCTATCCCTCACAGCTTTTGAAGGAAGCTCATTCTCTGCAAACACTTGACGTAACTTCTGGTACATTTATGAAAACAATTTCAAACTTAGTAATGGGATTTTTCTCTTCTTTTTACACATATATAAGATACTAAAGCCGGGAAGAAGCAATTTCAGACCTCAACTGCAGCTCTTGGGATCCTGAACATTGGCCTTCGACCTCCTTTCTCTTCCACAGAGACAGAATCTCTCTCACTCTGTTCTGGTATTTCTACAGCATCTTGATCTTTCTTACCGCCTTCACACATATTTACAAGCTTGCTTGTTACATCAGATTCCTTTTTTCTCTTCCTTCTGTCGTTCGGACCCCAGTCTTCATCTTCACTACCTTGCTCTTGCAAAACTGCATCCTTTCCAAACATTTCCTGATAAATAAAATAAAACCCAAATATTCACCACCAAAACAATCATCAATAACAAACTATAGCAGATCAACATCGAAGGGATTTTAAAATCCATGGATGTGGTACTCACATAGTACAACTTTGTATAGTCAACAGTCCTTCGCTGTCTTGGCCCACAAACAGTTTCTTCATTACTTGTTTCGCATTGTTCCACCATATTGCTGAATCCATGGCCTTCCCATGATCCTGTTGAAAGGGCTACACCATCAGAAGATAAGCTCAAGCTAGTTGAAATGCTTTCTCCATCATTATCACCAACACCACCACCACTAACGTTGCTGCTGCTTCCTCCGCCTTTTTCCCTCATTTCAGGGTCATAGTCATCATCCTTAGAGTCATCCGAAGGCCAATCCACTTCGTTGTTAAGTGTAGCATCAGATCCAATAGGAAGACTAGCTTCTTCTTTGAAGATATCCTTATCCATAGAAAGAAGGGTCAGACTTTCAAAGTTAGAAGTGTAAAGCAGAGTTCTGTTAGTGAAGTGTCTCTATCTCGCGTTCAAACCAAATGAAAGACTCTGGTACTTGCCAAAGGTTTACCTGCCAGTTGCTATCCAACGGGAAATGAGTTCCAATTTGCGCATTCATTGTGTCGATGATTTCCATCTTGCAATCACAAAATTTGCAAAACCAGCCCTGATCTCCGGGAGGTACTGTTGAGATTATTGAAAGCAATATGATTTGAGGAAAAAAAAACAATCAGGTGGAGAAGCCACACTGTATAAACTCTCTAAGACAATATATATGTATCTGTATAGATAGCCAAAGCATACTGCTCTCTGTTTCCAAAGGAGGGTCAAGGCACTTCTGGTGAAATGCTCGATTACACGTTCCATCACAAAGTATTATATCATTGTCCGGAAAAGCTTCCCGAGAATTGCATTCCGCACAAAATATCTGCAGAAGGTAAAACCCCATCAGGCAATTCTCCAGTGTAATTTTCAGTATTGCCCATAAAGATATGAATTAGAAAACAGAGATGGTGGGTGCGGATAAATAGAGATTTACATGGTCATGATGAATAGATCCATCTGGAGCTATCCCTTTCTCTTCCATGCTTCCCACAGAACTAAGCAGATCCAGCTGGCAAATGGCGTCGCGTAGTCCAAGCTTGCAGTTTAAGATCTGTTTTCGTGCTCTCTCAAGCTCCTTGTCTGGTCTTATCTTTTCTCGGCTGAAGGTAACATGGAAATACAAGAGTCAAACCACATAATTGTTGCAACTAAATAAGGCCACAATTGTTTCTTTGCGTTTGCGTTTGCATTTCCAATTTAAAATTTCCAAATAATGATTAGAATAGTGTAAACATGTAAACGCAAACGCAAATGCTAAGTTCATTTCTTTTACATTTGAAACAATCATGCCTAAGGAAAACATAGGAGAAAACACATTCAATTTGGAACAGAAAAAGGTTGAATACACAAATAAATCTGTGGACCGAACTATTGACAGCTATAAACGTAATAAAACTCGTTCGTAACGCATAAATAACTATTCTTTTGGTAATATATCCGAGGAAATCGAAAAATTGTAAAAGTTTTTCCATATAAGAACACTGACTCAATAGAGAAGAAATTAAAAATTTTTGTACCTCTGACCTTTCCAACCTTCAGTTGCGTATGCATCGATAAGATTCTGCTGCATCTTCATCTTAATGAGCAAATACCTTGTTCGCCTCTGCAACCGTAACGAATCATCTACCTCAACCTTATTATCCTTTTGCTGTCTCTTACTTTTCCTCTTCCTTGTTTTCTTACGTTTCTCCTCCTCCTCCTCACAATGTACCCATGCTCGAGAATACTTCTTGTTTCTGGATTTTGAACACATTTCTTCTTTGGTTTTGCACTTATTAGGCTTAGGATTTCTCTTATTTGATGTTTCTTTACCTTTCTTCACAAGTGATGAAAGTAAGGTAGACCCAATTCTCTCAACTGAAACACAAGCCTTATCAGTTTCTCGCTTAATTCTCCCCTTTGTTTCACTCTCCTCCATATCGAGTTCCCTGATCACAGAGACTTAATACTCCTCTTAGCAGATCATTTCATATAAGATCTTACCCTGAATATTCAATTCCCAAATCAGTTTTCTCACATACACACAAACCAACAAATCCGATTTGAGATAAAATCAAAAATCTGTGATTCTTAATTTCCCATTAATTGAAATCCCACGGTGAAAAGGACTGAATCAAGTCTTATAACATTTAAGAAACAACACACAGGACACAGGTATACACATTAAAGGCACTGCTAAATTCAGACATGTTTTGACTTTTAATTGAAAATGTTGTAGATTTCTGATTGAAGCTGACACTTTTATACAAGATAATGAAACAGATCGAACACTAGACTAATCAAACACAACTTTGTACACAACACTTATTATCTCTTCATATCTTCTAAATCATGCTCATGACCAAAAACATATATAAAAAAAAAAATCGAAGGATAAATTCTGAAACTAATCTGAGCAAAGGAATCGTAGCTTTGATTTATCGGAAGAACCAAACAACAGAAAACTAAAAAAACCCTAAGTTATTAACAGAATAAAGCAAAACCTGGAAGAGAGTAAGGAGAAATGGATTAAGGAATTGCCAAGGATGAAGCGACAGTGAAGATCTTTTCTTATGGGAAATGGAGAGGTAGTGAAGTTTGGCTACAGCGGATTGAGTCACCGGCGGCGAGTTGAAAGGGTGCTTTCAACGGTCGGGTTTTGACGTCACTCTCCGTTCTTCTTTGGTACTTAGGCAATGGTAATGCTCATAACTCTTATTTATTTTCATTTTAGGTCCCTGTATTTAGACACTTCGTTTCAAATTCTATTAAGATTTTGGATATTACATTATTGCGCCACATAAGTTTCCCTTTCCGGTTGCGAATGGATATTCATTTCCTCTTTTAGATATTTAGTATGAATAGAGAGAGAGATGCGACCTTTTGAAAAAATAATTGGACTTCTTGTATTTACATATTTGTTTCCTCAGCCCAGTTAAAATGGTTATCGGGCTGAATCACTAAATTAAGCCCATTATGCAACAAATAAATTTTAAACACAGCAAATAGCGAATATAGTTCGAAACGAATAATTCGGGTATTAATATAAGATTATCCCAAGTATTTATTTTTGTAGCATATAGGACAAAGAAGTTCGGGTACTGAGAAAAGTTTAGACAATTTTGTTATTTGCATTTATTTGGATCAGAATAAATTTTCAGGCGAGTATTTATGGTATTTTTCAAATTATATACTCCAAACTGGTAGTATTTAAACAAGAATAGGGAAACCTGTCCCGGAATTGACAACCCTAATATAAAAGAGGTGGGGCGGGTAATTATGGCCGGCCAAAAGCTTGGTTCTTGTATGCATTTTTTTTGTAACTTTTTAGAAAATCAATTTTGGGTCGGTTTGGTACATATAGAAATGAATATATCGTCGGCCAGGCTAGCCAAACTAGTCAAGTCGATGTGGACGGTAAATACGTAACCTCAAAAACTTAAATTAAACCAGGTGTGGACTAAACTAATACGTAACGATATAAAAGATTAGGAATTTGATTGACTACATATTTTACTAAGATATGCACTGTTTAATAGCTCTCACATGATAAAGGTTGATATCAACATATGGACAAAAGCTAGCCCATATATATTTTTCACATGTTACATTCACATTAAGTTTGAATTTTGAAATAATCACCGACTATAAATTTGTGGTGTCGAGCTTGTTGATTGCAAGAAAACAAAATTATAATTTCATGTCTCTACTAAATGGAATGCATTACTCGGAAATGCCATCTTATTGACATGTGGGGTTAAATGTATTATTCTCTTTTGATATGGGAGGGGTCCTAAGAATACATAAAAGTCCTGTTGCTTTGCTAAATTATTGTTATCTATTTTATCCTTTCAAATCTAGATGATGGGCTCTAGAGACAAACCGATCAGAAAACATTGTCTGCTAATGAAAATAACATTTCAAAACTATAATAATTTCGATGTTGTGACATGTTCGATGACATAGTCTGATCTAATTCTACCAAGATTAATTTTATTTTTCCATGAATCGGTTTTAATAAATTTTGATTGTGTTTGCATGCCATGTAGAACACATGGAGGCCTCATTGTTCACTCTCAGCTGCGTTTATTGTGAATAACGGATCAAAGCCTTTCATTCCGGTTCAGTTGGCAATGTTTTTTCTAAACTTTTGAAAATGTAAATGTAGGCTGTAGATTTTGTTTCATCGATCCATCACAATACCCAGTTCTAATTAAAGATATTTAAAATTGGAAACTAGTAATGATATTAAGGCTCCTACATACGATTGTTTCGTCAAGATAGTTTTTATTTTCGACAAGATTAGTTAGTTCATGTAAATAAGCGACTAATCAAAGATATGCAATTATGTTTACCAGACTGAAATGTTTTGGTTGAATATAATGTACCTAGAGTATATTATTTTACGTCCAACTTTTTGGATGTCATTTTGTATCCCTGACAAAATTCACCTAATCCATATATACCTAAACATATTAATAAATTGTTTGCAGATGGATTCAGTTTGTAATTGCTTCCAGTTTGCTACAACCAAAACTTAGATTATAAGCAAACATGAGTGTACGAGGGGATTAGTGATTTGTGGTTAGTGAGTTGTTTTCGCCTACACGTCGGATATTGTTATATAATCACTATGTGTATTAATTCCAGTTGTCACATCTAAATTTGTAATAAAATAAGTCATATGATTGCGATTGTAACTGTAGATTAGAGTCTTTTCTTTCTCAACAGATTTAGAGTCATAAATATGAAAATTGTAGTTTTAAAGTTTACCTTGTCTTACATTTAAACTGTGGACTAATTCCCTTGGACATTTTTTCAAGAAAACATGGAAAAAATAAGCCCTTTAACAAAAAAAGAAAAAAACATGAAAATAAAAGGTTTTTGGAGTTTTGGATTATATCTAAAAAATTAAGATAAACATTTTATAATATTGGAGGTGAAAGACTGAAAGTGATGTGTAAGATTTTATAATTTTATAATATTGGATGTCATTTTATAATTTTGGATGTCCATCGGAAAAAATGGAGGTGATGCAAAGGGATCCACGTGTAAGATTTTGTGTGGCGTATAAGATTAAAAGTATTATAATAGTACAATAATATAGAATACCATACTAATATTATTTTCAAATGGGAAAAATCAATTTGAGGACCGACTCTTACCAACAACTATTTTGGGTCTTTTTGGATGCATCTAATAACACCAATCATTCATGCACTGCGTCGAGATAATATGACTTTTGGCGTCCACCAAAAAAGTATTATTCTCCCAAAATAATTTCTGTAAAGGAAAATTATAGTAATTGAGTACTATTTTGGTGCTTGGTCGTCGTGTTTTATCGTAGTATATTGATAAAGACTACTACTTAAAGGTCCACACATAGATTCAGTCATCGGTCGTGTGTTTATAGACTCGTGTTGGGGAATGTTTTGAAAGTTCTACAAGACCATTAAGGTAAATGCGATTAATGTATAGGATTAATTTAGAGAATGATAAGCCATGTTAGTTTTCATGAATTTTTTTTTTCTTATCATGCAAATTGATCTGCATATCCACCTAAGGTCCTAAATGTTGGAGATAGGATTGACAATCCTATCAGCCCGGCCCAATAAGCATTCGAAGCCCACTTGCTGAATCCACGTCTCATTCATTTCAGCCCAATACCGAGCATGTCAAACCCCGAGTAGGTCGAATGCCGAGCAGGTCAAATGCCGACCAACTAAGGCCCATCCGTCAAAGCCCAAAGAAGAATTGCCGACTAACCATAAACACTCGAGTCTGACTCGGCGAGAGATTCAAATTCACCACACACGCGCTGAGTAACAAATGCAGTTGACAAGGCAATCGATTCCATATAAATACCCCTTGTATCCCATTAATAAAAAGATCCGAATATTCTCTCAAGAACAAAACTATAAACTAAACACTTAATCTATCCCGAGCTGGATACGCATTTTATCCCAAGCTCTTTTCAACCTCAATCAACCTCAATATTTTCTATTAAACGGAAATATCGCCTCCACGTTTATCATCAATCAACACCAAACTGAGTCATAATCAAATTATTTATATTAGTTATCTTCAAAACTAACATTAAAACACCTAAAAACCATTATCTAATCAATCTCTCTTTCTAGAACTAGAGTTACTAGACAATGTAATGTAAAGTGTCGTTGTGTCATAAATGTCATCTTCATATTCAAAATCTCATATAAATGTAATTATTGATAGCAAAAAAGAGGGAAAAAATGAGAACCCTAGCCTAGACCTAGAGTATAGAATTAAGTACAATCCGTTGTTAAAATTAATTAGGTCACGAAATAGTTCTGTTTTCCACACTACTCACGTATAATTCTATCTACATTGACACGCAATGGAGACGTGTCGTTAAGGCTTACTTGGATATGACTTTTTTTTTTGCAAGTCGCAGTGAAACTCGTGGTTAATGCCGCCACATGTGAAATTCTAGGAAAATTCTACGAATATACCTTTTAATTTAAGCCTTTATATTTGAGCTTTCCGCTGAATTAATGTATCTATAATTTCTAAGGAAGGCCATGCAAATCAATCCATTAGAAAAACTTAAATGCATGTGACGTTTCTGTGAATGTATATTTTTACTTGATTATAGACATAACCTCAAAATTATCTATGCATGGCTACCCAACCGTTGCCTCTAAACTAGTTCTGAATTTTTATTTAACGTTGATAATTATGGTAACTATGCTATAATTATGGTAAGTCGAATTCGACAAACTCTTATGTAGTTGACCACCATTATAAAAAGTGATGAAAACCGAGTGATCGTTGGTTAAAACATATTCATAATATAGAAAGAATGAATATATATTCAAAAGGATTATCAAGGAGTCGTTAAATTAACAATAATTGAAAAAGCGTATTACGTGGTAAATCAAACGTTAATATTAATAATATACTTTTATTGTATAAGGAAAATAGAAAAATAGTCAATAAATAATAAAAATAATAATTTTAGTAAGAAGAAATTTAGAAAAAAAAAGAGATGAGTATTTGAGCTGGTGCTGCTTCATCATCATCATCATCATCTTCACCACTTTGCTCCGACAGGTCACCTTTAGTTTGCTTTTCTCACGAAACAAACAAACTTCCTATTTTCTTCTTCTTCTTCCGTGAAATATAAAAAAACCAACTTTAATCTAGAGAGAGAGAGAGAGAGACAAAAAAAAAAGGAGAATTGATTCTCTCTCTCCTATTTTATTGTGTTCCGATCTGATCGGATTTTTACATTTTTTCTTTTATCATTAAATTTTTTCAATTCTTGTTCTGGTGGCAACGGAGAAATTTCACGGTGGCAGGTTAAAGTTTTGATTTTGATTTTTCATTTGTTCTTGTTCACTAAGAAGAATATTTCTTCGTTGATTCCAATTTTTGTGATACCGGAGAAGAAGAAGAAGATAAGAAAGGTTATGTTTCCATCGGAGATAGAGGAGCCATCTTCTATGTCAGAAGAATCTGATCGTCGTTTCGCCAATCTGAGAGGCGTGCGGTGGCGCGTGAATCTCGGTGTTCTTCCGTTTCATTCTTCTTCCGTCGATGATCTTCGCAAAGCTACCGCCGAATCTCGCAGAAGGTATACATAGCTTAAGCTTTTTCCAATTGCATGAATGTTGTGTTGCCAAAGTTTCCTCTTTTGGGGATTCAGTAGGTGTTCAGAATTTGAGCTTTCTGGGTTTAGCAAGTGATCTCTAATGGGTTATTACAATGCTTCTTGTCTATGTAGATATGCTGCTTTAAGGAGACGGCTCTTGATAGATCCACATTTGTCTAAAGATCTTCGACATTCCCCTGATCTCTCTATCGACAATCCCTTATCTCAAAACCCAGGTAAAAAGCTTTTGTGATTCGAGTTTCACTAGCTTTGGTTGGAATAAGTCCTATTGCATAATACATTCTTGTCTTTAGAGTTTTGCTGAGATTCTTCGGTGTTATATATATCCATTTCTAATGGCAGACAGTACATGGGGTCGGTTCTTTCGTAACGCCGAGCTAGAGAAAACATTGGATCAAGATTTATCAAGGCTATATCCAGAGCACTGGAACTACTTCCAAGCTCCTGGATGTCAAGGAATGTTAAGACGTATTCTACTTTTGTGGTGCCTTAAACATCCCGAGTACGGTTATCGACAAGGTACATACAACATATTGAAAATTGTATTCTTTTGTTAGTTTTTGTAATGTATAATGTGACATTTGTCATGGTTTTTTTTCCAGGGATGCATGAGCTTTTGGCGCCACTGCTTTATGTACTTCATGTTGATGTAGATCGTCTCTCTGAAGTGCGTAAAAGTTATGAAGATCATTTCACAGACAGATTTGATGGTTTATCTTTCGAGGAAAGAGATATTACTTACAACTTTGATTTCAATAAGTTTCTGGAGGATTTCGCAGACGATGAGATTGGTGGCAATCAGGGAAGCTCAAAGAAAATAAAGAGTCTAGATGAGCTCGATCCCGAAATCCAGTCCATTGTTAAGCTAAGTGATGCTTATGGAGCCGAAGGTGAACTCGGGATTGTCTTGTCTGAGAAATTCATGGAGCACGATGCTTACTGCATGTTTGATGCTCTAATGAATGGAGCTCATGGTTGTGTTGCAATGGCTGGATTTTTCGCTTACTCTCCAGCTATCGGATCCCACACGGGTTTACCTCCTGTTCTTGAAGCGTGCGCTGCGTTTTACCATCTTTTGTCGTTCGTTGATTCGTCTCTGCATAGCCATTTGGTTGAACTCGGAGTTGAACCTCAGTACTTTGGGCTTCGTTGGTTACGGGTTTTGTTTGGAAGAGAGTTTTTGCTTCAGGATTTATTGATAGTGTGGGATGAGATATTCTCAGCAGATAATACAACGAGAACAGATGAAGATAACAATACAAACCAGAGCTACAAGATCTTTGATTCTCCTCGGGGAGCTCTAATCTCAGGAATGGCTGTTTCGATGATATTATGTTTAAGATCATCATTGCTTGCTACTGAAAACGCAGCTTCTTGTCTCCAGAGACTATTGAATTTCCCAGAGAAGATTGATGTGAGGAAAATTATTGAGAAAGCTAAGTCATTACAAACTTTGGCTTTGGATGATGATGTACGATCATCAGCTCTATCGATAAACCATGGCTTTGATCAGAGCATAAGTCCTGCAGTACCGGCGCGAACTAACAGCTTTCCTTCGGGATCCACTTCTCCTAAATCTCCACTAATAATTGCACCACAAAGTTATTGGGAGGAGAAATGGAGAGTTCTACACAAAGCCGCGGAGGAAGAGAAACAGAGTCCTTCAATACAGAAGAAAAAGCCTTGGTTCAGGGTGAAAAGACTTTTCAGAACAGAGTCTGAGCCAACTCATAGCGCCAAGTCATCAGATGGGAAAAGTGAAGTGAAGGTATCATCAGTCGCGCGTAACTTGCTTGAAGATTTTAATCGGCAGCTCATTTCTGAACCTGAGGAAGCTAATCCAATAGATGTTGTGAAAAATGAAGATAGCTCAGTTCTTGAAACGGAGGGAATAAATACGGATTTCGAAACTGCTGGTGAAGAGAGTATAGCAATAGAGGAGAACTCATCTGATGTTTTCTCAGATCCAAACAGCCCTCTCAGAGACTCAAACTACATTGAGAATGATTCTGATAGCAGTAACGAGTCAAATTTGTTTCCCGATGAAACAGTTAAAGATCAAGAAACAAGCGTAGTAGATTCACCTCTTTCCATTTCTTCTCAACCGAGCATCGAGTTTCCAGTAACTCAGTCTAAAGATCAAGAAACAAACGTAGTAGATTCGCCTCTTCCCGTTTCTTCTCAACCGAGCATTGAGTTTCCAGTAACTCAGTCTCATGATGAAGAGGACACTGCTGATAAATCTGTGGCCCTTATTAAGGAGCGTAGTAAGGTTTTACCGGGAAAATTCCAGTGGTTTTGGAAGTTTGGACGCAATCTCGCTGCTGAGGAGACAAGATCTAATAGTGGCGAAAGTAGTAAAAGCAATTTGGTTTGCTCTTCCGCGTCACATTCTCTTCCACAGGCTTCATCATCGAGCAGCAAAGGAGAAACAGACCAGAAAGTGATGACTACTTTGAAGAACCTTGGCAACTCCATGCTTGAACATATTCAGGTAATTCACTCTCTCATTCTCTTTCTCTAGTTCTTTCATCTATGCTGAAAGTTGCGAATCAAACGTCTGATGATTCTTGACTTGACTATATATGATCAGGTGATCGAGTCGGTTTTCCAGCTAGAACGAGGTCAGGTTCAAGCAGGATTAATAGAGAACTTATCGAAGACCAATTTGGTCGAGAAGGGACAAATCACAGCCATGACAGCTCTCAAGGAGCTTCGGAAAATCAGTAATCTTTTGTTGGAAATGTGATGGACCCTTTGATTTTTCTTGTTCGGCTCTGTGTATATACATATATATCTACTCTTTTTGTAAAGTATTGTTATTTAGAGCACGGAATAAAAATAAAGGAAACGTTTTTCTTACCAGCGTATTCTTGATCTCTGCGGAATCTGCTGTAGAAAAACCAAATTATTTTTGGTTTTATGGTGATGTAAATGATGTTATCAATAAAGATGCATACTGAGTTCCTCTGTTTTGAATAATCGAGGCAAAAGCATAAAAATTGCTGCTCACATACATTAGTTTTGGAGTTTAAGGTAAAATTTTCTAGTACTTACACATGCGAGAAGACTAAAGTAGAACACAACATTTCCTTTTCTGAGTTGAAAAAGATAGAGAGTATGCAAAAAAAAAGAGTCTAATCTATGTTGTGAAAACCAGGGAGTAGTGAAGTTATGAAGCCAAAAACTATCATCTGGATCTCCTTCACTATTCCCCACCATTGATTCCCTTGGTTTCCTGCATCGACGTTTTCATTTTCATTTGCTCGGTTCCCGTTATCAGCTTGATTCTCTTGTCCCTCTGCTCAAAAAAATAGAAACAAATTGCTTTGGCATAAGTTGTTTTTGTGATTTCTTCAAATAACACCATGGGAGAGAGATATAGCAAGCAATATACCTGGAACTGCATCTTCATTTAGTGGCATTGCAGCTGCGGGATCATTATCAGCTCTAGCAGCAGGTCTATGAGGTCGAGGTGGTGGTACTGCTGCTCTATGCATACCTTGTGAAAGCCATCGCACAAATGGTGCAAGAGCTCCAGTTTGGTATCTATCAAATTTCCAACACCAGACAGAGGTTACCTTTTTTTTGTCAACAAATTCCCAAAAAGAAGGTTCTCAATACTTTTGTGCACAACATATTGATATTAGGGTCAAATGGGTCTTTAATACAGGCCAAATTAACATATTTCAGCATAGATTTGTTGTCATACTCAAGCTTCATAGACCTTAAAGCTTAAAAGAGTGAAACTAAACCAGATTCTCAAGACTTACAAGTAAATTATGGTAGCGAAAATCACAAGAACAGCAAGCCTTTGTCTTGATCCATCTTGGTTGAACAAAAAGATGACAGCAGCAAGCTTGAGTATGAGAAACAAGTCAAGCTGAAACGCGATCTGAAATCTCCTTTCCACAACGTGCCTTTGATGTGCAGGTTGCTGCTGTTGCTGACCCTGCCCGGCTTGCGCTTGATTCTCTCCCCCAGTCTCACCCTCATTACTTGGTCTAGTACTGAACAATAAATCAAACCATCAACCCCAAAAGATTCAGTACCAAGCCTATTCTTTTCTACATTAACTCATATGAAGCCAAACCATCAGTAATTTGACCTAAACAATGGTTTTCACAACCCCTTAATTCTTCTAGCTATGAAGACGCAATGGCATTATCTGAGTATCGAAGCTAACTCCATCAAAACTAACTGTGGGAGATTCGAAAGCATTACTTACGTGGGAACATTGTAAGTGAGAGGGATAAGATAATTTGAAGGAAGACCAGCGACATGTCCTCCGAATTGATGCACAGGCACCGCATAGATCCCAGCTCCACGGTTCATTTGTTCATCGTACTGTGCAGGATTCGATCCAGGAACAAGACCCGGATAAAAAACCGGGTACATTGGAGAATCACCATTGGGATAAGCTCGAAACCCAGAAGAAGACGCTGGATCCTGTAAAAATGAAACACCCAGAAATCAAATCACGAAGTCAATTCAAAACTAAACGAACAAATTGTTTCTGTAAAATTCGCAAACCCTTAGATAATTTAGAGAAAGGGGAAAATTTACTGTTCATCACTCATCCAAAATTACAAGACACAAAACATCAACAGAGACGACAAATCAAACGGGGAAACTAGCAAATCAAACGCAAATCAACATTCGAATTCGAAGATAAGCAAGTCACAGACCTGAGTTTTGATCCCAGCATCTTCAGGTTTCTTGTCAGCAGAAGGTTGATGTAACGCTGAAGAAGATACCTTTTCGGGTTCTTCCGCCATTTCTCAAAAGATTAAACTTTACGCAGAAGAAGCTCTCGGCTCTGTTTTGAATCCGCGAGATTGTTCTTCTTCTCCTTCGTTTTCTCAAAGTTCGATAATTTTTTCGATCAGGAGGTGAAAAAAATGCTCTGCTCCTTCGTCAGCTTCTCCAATTAACTTTCGACACGTCACCAAGTATTGTGACATTATTTATTTAGTTCTGTATTTCTCGTCAATTGCATAAAAGATCCTGATTCTCTCTCCATAAGAAACCTGTGAAGTCTAAATCAAATATAAATCAAACCAAACCATAACATACTTTAATCAAGTCATGAGCATACAATGCCATTATAACAAAAGACAGAACGAATCTGTGAATCTGACGTTTCAATTCCAGTAATAAGGACTAATCTTAGACAACTATTACTAATAATCTTACTTGAGGCTTGAACAAATAAAAAAAGACATTGAGCTTACAACAAAAAAACTAGTCATCATCTCATTAATTAGCTGATCACTTTTGGCAAAAACATTGGACTCTCTACATGATCCAAAAAGACACTGATATCATCAAAGTTATCTCCAAGTCCTTCAATCACCACTTTTCTTGCACTGTTTTCCTTGAGATCGTAACAAATAAAAAAGAAGGGTTTAAGGGAAGAGCACGGTACAAATATAAGCTCGCCGGTACTAAGTGTGCCCCTGAACTTAAACCTTTGATTCTCAACTAAATCTTTCCAAGAAGGAACCAATAGAGAAGCTTTTGACCATTCTTGTTTGCTGGCATCATTCAGAACCCACAAGTCAAGTTTACCGTCACATGAGTGATTCTCTAAAGCTATCTTTCCACCGTAGTTCACCAGATTACAAGACCATAGATGTTTGACATTTTCAGGTAACTTGATAACATTAAAGTCTTCAGATGTCAGATTGAAGCTTATTAAAGATTGAGATACTTCATCGTTGATACTAGCTAAATAATACACAAACCCATTGCTGCATATCCCTTTACTTTCAAAATAAGCTGGACGATGGCGATGCTTACATTCGATCATTCTCCATTTTTGTTTAGCTCCTAGAGTGAAAACTTGATGCTCTTTCGTCCCAATGATTGCAAATTTACCTCTGAGAGGAACATATAGTACCGTCATGCACAACACTTTGTATAGATCGTTAACCGGATCATATCCAAAAAAGGATAATATGAAACGTCTTTTCCTAGTCTTGACTTTGGGTAAAGTTACGAATTGACCAGTACTAGAATTTCCAATCAACACTTTAGTACCATTATGACAGCAGATCAAGCCGCGGATGGGTGGACATAACCGATATCGTGAACTCGAAGTAATATTTACCCTATGATGATCAGAAGACGGATCCTCCAGGGATCCTGACTGAAAGAACTGCATGTCCGGACGATAGACTGAGAAAAGAAGACGAGGCCGAGTAAAAGATCGAGTCAGATACAACTCGGTGAAACCTTTGTCGCGGATAACCGATGACCAGTGTTTAGAAACGAAGATAAGGTTGGCTATGGATTTGGCCGGTAATTTCAGGAAAATCTCTATCAACAGTTCCACAGGAATATTCGATAACAGATCGCTTTCGTCTCTATTAGTCTTTTTCCTCCTTACCCTATCCATGGTGAGTTTCGTCCTTGCTAGTCGAAACCCTAGCACCTACTATTAAGAATAAAAAGAAAATGTAACACAAAGGTTCGCTTAATTGATCTCCAAGAAAAAAGATACAGTCGATGATCTGAAGGCTGAAGCTGAGGTTTGGAAGTGGAACGAGAGGAAGTTGAGCTTGAGTAATTTGTTCTTGCCTTGCTTCCTTATGCACAAGTGTTTCGGTCGGCGAGATTCAAAAGTTATAAGAAAGCCCTTAACACATTTGGGCTAAATAGTGAAGCTACAATTCTGTTTATGCACGTGAAGACTAGCGAAGAATCTTGCAAAATCCCTGGTTTTTAGGCTTTTAGCTTATCTCAAATTCCTTGCGTCCCAAGTTTCTCCGCTGATAAGTGTTTGATTATTCCTTTTCTAAATTATAACTCGATTTTAATCAAAACAATTCTACAAAATCTATCCTACCTTTTTTATTTTCTTTGACATAAATCTATCAGATACCTTATAAGTTTCTATTTTATATATTAACTTAAAGAATTGGCAAGGAAAACTAATTTTATGGTAGGTTCCTATGTTAGTATTGTTTTGGTTATATAATTTTGTACATCGCAGGATTAACTACCTAAAATACTTTTAGTAATTAAACTTAATGCATATTTTTAATTATATTTTAAAACGTAATCCAATTTTTTTTTTTTTTACTAAACATTGATATTGGAAACTTATTAGTAATTACTTTGATAATGGATTCAAACTATTACTTCGAGTGGAAAACGTGAAGAACAAACCCTATGTCAAAGCAACAGGTTCCTTTTAAACCAACTTCAAGTAGTAAAATAGAAAGAAACAAAGTGGAGAAGCGAATTGATGAAACTAACTATAAATCGCCACCACCATAACGAGAGAAGTTAAACGGAGAAGCCATTCGATGGATAACTATGGATGGAGAGACGAACAAATCTGGCTCGGAGATGAGAACACCATCAAGTGTAAAACCGGAAGCTGAATCGTTAGTAACTACGATAGAGTGTCCAAAGAGTAGCGGGATGCGAGATAAAGGCTTCATGAGGCTTATGTCGGAGAAATCAAGCCATTGGGGAACGATGTGGTAAGAAGCAACGAGTGGTGACGTGGCGTTGATACCTTCAACGGATGTTTTAGGGAGGAAGAGAGTGGAAGTGAGGACTGGACCGTTTATCTCGTCGTTGGTGTTGAGGAAAGCTCCGCTCCAATCTTCGAAAGAGCCGCTTGAGATCATTGCGTCTATGATTTTTGTTGCGATGTGGTTTTGCTCCGCCGTGAGAGTGGGAAGCGAAGTTGAGGATGTAGTGGTGCTGATGGTGATGATGAGGAGGAAGAGGAAGAGGAGGAGGTGGTTGGTTGTTCCCATGGAAGATTTATAAGAAAGCCCTAAATTTCTTTTAAGTCAAGAAAACATGAGGAATGAAAATTCTTGGGAGTGTTGGAGTTTTTTTTTTTGTTTATATAAAAGAATAATCTGTGAGGAGGAGTTGGATCATGTATATTAGTTTTTGTATTTGGTTGTAGTTGGACAATGCAAAAGCTATAAGAAATGTTTGAGTGCATTTGACATGAGTCATGGCTGTTTTTAAATTTCTTACAATTTTGAGATTTTTACAAAGTATAGCAATAAGATATATCTGGTGATGATGCAGATGATACTTGATGGGATGATGATGATGATGCTAGCAATGATGATGATGGTAATAATTTGATGATGATTGTATGTAGATACTAACGGTATTATGATGATGAAGATATCAGATCAGTTATGCAAGAGATAACTTATAATCTTTTGAGTTTTCTACAAATTTGAGATTTTTGTATCTCAGAAATTAAGATCATCTAAAAAGAAAATTATGATATACAAGATTTCTTTTCACAATGATTTTACCATGAAAACATTCATACGCGAACCAAATATGACTCAAATTATATGTCAATCTATAAAATGAACACTAATCTTGTAACTATATAGGCGTGTAAAGATAAGAAAATGTGATTTCTTAATGATAGAAACAGAGTTTTTACCTGTCCGGATACAAGACAAAATCTTCTTTGCCTCCACGAGTCTAACGACTAAGGAGATTTATGTTGACTTCCAGCGCCATGTTCCACATGATACCGAACTCCATGTTAACTTCTAACTCTTTTGTGGATGTGGAAGTATCTATCATTTAGAAACAAGTGAAACTGCTGTATAATTCAGGATCACATCCTTATATTAGGCTTATAAATTATCTGCCAATCATCCTTTTGACCTTCTTCTTTTCATCATTGCGTCGCATACTTTTGCTGCGTCTGCGTTATGTCTAACATTATGAACTCTAATGATATTGGCACCTCCTAAAATTCCTGCGGTAACAGAAGCAACAGTTGCAGCATCTCTGTCAGTGGCCTCAGGACGCCCACAAATATCTCCCAAAAATCTCTTCCTTGAAGGTCCTATAAGTATAGGCGCATGAGACACTGCTGTACTTCTCTTAGCCATCTCTTCTCGGATTTTTGGCAGATCCATAATAATATCTAGATTATGATCTACATTCTTGGAAAACCCAATCCCTGGATCGATCATAACCCTCCAAGCTGGAATCCCAGAGAGTTCTGCATCTCTTACTCTCAAGTAGAGTTCAGAAGCAACATCCTTGCAGACATCATCGTACTGCAAATTCTCTTTGTTCTGCATAGTACATGGATCTCCTCTCATGTGCATGGCCATATAAGGAACCCCAGATTCTGCAACAACCTTATGCATATTCGGGTCTAAGCTTCCCGCAGATACATCATTCAGAATGTCAGCTCCGTTGCTTATTGCTTCTGAAGCAACCTTGGAGTCGAAAGTATCCACCGATATGAGCTTTTCCTCCATCTCTGGCATACCACGGACAGCCTCTAAAACTGGTAGGAGTCTATCTAACTCTTCTTGACTAGAAATTCTTGAGGCCATTGGTCTTGTGGATTGTGCTCCGATATCAATTATATCTGCACCCTCGGAGATCATTGAGCGAACCCGAGAAACAGCAGAATCTATCGACTGAAAGCGGCCTCCATCACTAAAGCTGTCTGGGGTAATATTAAGTATACCCATCACATGAGTTTTGTTAGAAAAATCCCAAAGTTTATCTCCTATTGGTAAAACCCTTTGTATACCATCTTGTCCAATCAGTGATTCGCCACCCAGTCTCTCCCACGCTTGAAAAATTCCACCGGGATGTATCGCGAGTGAATGCCAATGAGCAACAGTATCATTATCAACAGCTGATCCAAGTAAATCAACCAAAGGTGCCAATACAAATGACCTTTCCCAGAGTCTCTCATGGGGTATGATCAGCTTATCAGAACATATTCTCAGCTTTCCGTAAAACAATATGTCCAAATCAAGCGGTCTTGGTCCATACCGTATACCATCCTCACGTCCCATGTCTCTCTCAATTGTCTTGAGAACGCTCAATAGCTCACGAGGTCCAAGCTTGGTGACACCTCTCACTGCAGCATTGAGAAACCTAGGTTGGTCGGTCACATGAACAGGAGCCGTTTCGTACAAACAACTGTGCCTGGTCACACAAATGCCACTACGCTTCATCAATCGTAAAGCCTCTCTGAAATTATTCATCCGATTTCCAATGTTACTCCCTAAAGCAATCACAACTTCATGCTGCGTAGAATGAACTTCGACTGTTGCAGTAGTTGTTGCCGAAGTTGAGAAAGCTGAATTACATAATGCTGCAATAACAAGTAACAAATCACAGACCTTTAGAAACTTTTCTAAATTGCAAACCCCCAAATCAGCAGTGGAATCAATAAGCTAGCAATTAATTGAATCGTTAACATGTTTCCACGTTCAAGAAGTAGCTGAGACTTTGATTCCCAAAGCAATCAGGACGAAAAGTCAAAATTTTATGGGCAATGAAGGTAAGAGGAAGCTGAATAAATCAATTACAGATATCTGGAGAAGTGAGTAAAGGTGAGCCAAGTGGAGACACGAGGGAGAGAGACTTCGACGAATAGTATCGGTGGAAGCAGACGCGACTCGGAGCCACATCCACGATTACCGCCGGAGGCGGTTCTGAGAAGCGGCGTAGAAGGAATCTTCCGGTGTGGAGTAAGGTTTGTGACATTAAACGCGCCATTTTTAGAGAGAGTGAGATGCAATCTAATGTTTGTGCTGATGCCTGAGGAAGACGATGCAGGTGAAATGGGTACCAACTGGGATCCGAATTTGAACTCGGATTAGACCCGACCCGTAAATGCAATAACCAAAAAAGCAACGGAAGACACATAATTATATAAATTAGCGGTTCTTGATCCGGTTTTATCGTTCCGACCCGAATAAAACACTACCGAATAATCAATTGAAACCAGTCCCATCGTGGTGGAGATAAATCGATGGAATCTTTTTGGATAAACTTGAAACCGAAGCAAAATCAACCCAAATTTTGTTCTTTTTTTACAGACATTAACCAAAAATTAAAAAATCAAACCAAACCGGATTAGACAACCAAAAATTCATTATTGGCATTTTTGCCCCTCTCTGTTGTATTTTTTTAGCTTCCAAAAGTCATATCTCGATCCCCAATTCGTGGATTAGGGTTAAAAGAAGCATTTTTGTTCTCATCGCGCAAACAACAAATCCAGATCGAAGAAGGAAGAAGAAGATCCAATGGCGTTGAGAAGGGTATACAGTGAAATCAAGGGGAAGAAGGTGACGGAGCTTCCCGGCTATTTCAAATCGACGTTTTCAATGGAGACCGTGAAGACCTCTGTGAAGAGAGGCCTCGATAACTACAATGACAAATACATCCAAACCAGCTCCGTTGAGCCTCTTCTTCATATCTGCTTCGGAGGCATGGCCTTCTCTTACCTGGTTGCTCTCCCTAACGAGCGTCGCCATCTTGAGCACCAGCAGCATGCTAAGGAGCACGGTGGTCATTGATCTCGACGAAATCATTTTGATCTCGAGATGATTTTAGGTATTTTGCCATTCGATCCAATTGGTTATTGAGTTGTCTTTGGTTTTTCCAAATTTTTGGATTTATTTTTGATAAATTGTGTATCATTTTGTGAATTGGGATTTGGTTATATGATTTGGGAACTTGCATATGTGAATTGATTGATTTCAAGGATGTGGTAGTATCCGCACGTTCCATCATAGTCAGATCGCCATCTTTGTTATGAAAATGTTTCGGTTCTTTGGACTTAAGGAGGGTCTTGGTTTCGATTTTCCTATTGAAAAGGATTAATCTTTCTTCTTATAGGGAGTTTTGGGCGTTAATGTTTGAGTTGATGAGTAGCAATATCTGTTAAAAGAGTTCAGTTTTCTCATTTCTCTGTGGTTTCTTTCAAATGGTTGAGATGTGTAATTTGGTGACGATGTTTTACATTGGAAAGAGTTCATCTTTCCTTCTTATAGGCAGTTTGGGCGTCAATGTATGAGTTGATGAATAGCTAAATCTGTGGACATTTTCTAATCTGTTCTTTTTAGATTTCTCTGCAAAATTCTCTCTGATTTCAAATGGTTGAAGTGTGTAATCTAGCGACACTGTGACGATGTTTAGCTTAATCAATTTAGGCTCTTTCGCAGTTCCAGTGTTGTTGGTTTCTATGTGTGAAGTGTGAATATATGGGTTACTTTTAATTTTGCAATATGATATAGCAGTGTATCAATTTCTAATGAAGGGTGCTTGTGTTTATGAATGCAGGGG
Organism: Crucihimalaya himalaica; assembly: GCA_004349715.1. Classification (NCBI taxonomy): domain Eukaryota; kingdom Viridiplantae; phylum Streptophyta; class Magnoliopsida; order Brassicales; family Brassicaceae; genus Crucihimalaya; species Crucihimalaya himalaica. The sequence goes on along the minus strand of SMJT01000006.1, from coordinate 3,412,085 downwards.
AGGGGGTTGCTTTTGAAATCTTGCTGCGATGGTGACGACTCAAGATTATGTGTCTTATTGTTTTGTTTTCATGAATTTTCCTGGATATTGTTGACCTAAAGGAAAAAAACCTTTCTTTTGAATTGCACTCCATAGTCAATAATGGAAGCATCATGATGATATCCATGAATAATGAAACTGTTTTCTCCTTCAACTTGTGAATTCAGCATTTGTTTTATTACAATTGATTTATTTATCATTATTGGGCCAAACCAGAGATCCTCAAGTTTAGAAATATTTTGAGTATCAAACTAAAATCAAATCAAAGACTGATGGTCCAACTTTTACTTAGCTATAGGCTTGCTGGCTTCTATACATAAATTCGTGGTCGACATTAACTCTACAAAAGATGTGCTTCACATGCATCTCGTTCCAAGAATTTAAACTTAAAAAACAAATTTCTAAAATGTTGGTTTTAGAAGTTATGAGGAAGATATATATATATATATATAATAATAATATGTGCATTCGTGTAATCATTGAACGTATAGATTTAGTAATTCTAATGAAGTTGTTTGATCCTCAAACAAGTTTAGTCGAAATAACTTTTGGGAGTATTATAGGGATATCTTCACGGGAAAGCCGAAGCGTCTTTTCCTTTTTCATCATGATACAACGTATAGTAGATGGCATCACAGTTGTTTCATCTTTGATTAAGAGATAACTCGAACTTAAACACATATTTTACTGCAATCAAGTTTATTAATAATCTCACATTAAAGAAAACGAGTTACTCTATTATTTAGGGAAGTCATTTTAAGAAAAAGTCGTTTCTGAACTTTATCGAAATAAAATCATATTAACCCCAAAAAAAAGAGAAGATAGAACTTGATACAAGATGAATGTTCTATAGCTGTACCTATCATTTATGATACTTCATACTCAGTTAGGTTGCAAGTTTAAATACAAATAAAGAAAGGGCCATTTAATAATGTGTGTGTATATATATATATAGATGACATAAATACTAAATTCAATAGCATTTTTGTCATTACACCTAATATAAATATAAAATTATTCTTATATAGACTCACGAAAAGCAAGTTGTCACGATTTCGAACATAACAAATTCTGTCCCTTTTGACCGAAAGACAATTTAAAGTAACTTTTAAAAATCATCAACAACAAGGATTTTCCATAATCAGTGGGCAAAACCACAAATAAAACAAAAGTATTTCCTCTTGGAAAAAATGTTCTTACAAAATTTTATTTTTTGGCAGTACCAACAGTAGAACTCGTTTTTTGATGTAATAATCATGTCGTTGTGTATTCAACAGTAGAACTCGTTTTATTCTATGAGAATAGTTCTAATGGAAAATGGTATCGTTACTAAGAAATGAAACATGACTCAGTTTTCTTTTATATAAACATAGAATAAAACCCAAACTACTCCTATGAACAAGTTTATTCGTTTTACAACCTAAAACGTCTATAATAATATATTTTGTTCGTTTGTTTGTTTCATCTATATGATACCAACTCTTTCTTACTTACTATTATATAATAGTTAAGATTTCGACGAACGTATTAGTGAGACATGTTACATCTCTATCCACTTGCTTATTCCGGCCATAGCAAAGTTCGGGTAAATATTGGTACTGAAGATATACATACACTCTTGACAAGTAAAAAAAAAATTATAAGTTGGGAAGGTTTATTTTTGGATGGTGTAAGAAGAATCATACTTTTGGACAAGAAGGAAACGTCACAGGACACATGATGTGTTTCGACTAAACGACATATCACCTGGGAACAATCCCTCACATGTGCCTTTCGATCGATGTTAACTTTATACGACCACATACCTCCAATTACTTAACTACGTTACAAATATCTTTATATTCTCAGCTGTGACTATTCGTTTTAACTGGCTAATGTGATAAATCTCGCGTGTTCACAATAGTTTTTCATTGTAACTAAAAGTTTTGGTACGAAATATCACATACATTCAACAAAACTCGTTTTACAGCCTTTTTTCTTACAATTGTTCACTACAACCTTTGAAAAATATTATATCAAGACTAACATTTCTTCACATACTAATTTTTTTCACATATACCTTTGGGTTTATCCGTTACTATTGGAGGTTCAATGTTTTTAGTTTCATGGTGGATACCATAATTTTCTTAAAAGTGAGAAATATTTCTTATTTTTTTCTCTTTTTTTTTCTTAACAAATAATGCTGTTTTAGAATTTTAAGATCGATGTGCAAATGTACACCAGCTAAACTATTTAGAGGCATATTAGAGTGATTCAATAAAATTTACGTGTGAGTGAAATTAAAGTATATACTCAAAATCTCAGTTGAGTACTGGAGCATTTTGAATGAAGAATTTTATATGCAATTATTCCAGGTTAAAAAAGTAGAGTTTAGAAAATACAATAGTGTCTTACAATGTAGTACCAATTATCTTCATAATTACTCCAAAAAATCGTGATGTGTAATCCAAAAAAGAAACACAATCAAGTGGTATTACTGTGTTCATAATGCTTTTTGGAGGGAAGCCGCGTTTTATGATTGAAACATGAATTCTAATCAAACATCATTACTCTCTTAATAATATAACTTTAGGTCCCCTCAGAATATTATGAAACTAATATTTGAACTTTTTTAGTTGTATGCTTTTTCTTTACCTTTCATCAATTAAGTCAACTATCTTTTCTCTCCCTCCTTGGACTTTTCACGTATTTATTTCTACCTCTTTTTGCGTATTACTTATAACCCTCATCCTCATGTGTTATATCCAAAATTATTTCCCAATTCGTCCAAAACCAAAAAGTTACCTAGGATACTAATCAAATTATCGATCTTTTTTTTTTTTTTTGCATTTTTTACACACTAATTAACGTGAAAAGAAAAAAAAATTAACTCGTGAAAAGAATTATAAAATAAAATACTCATACAGTTTCATTTTAATATAATACTTTACATAACCTCGTATTGTGTGGTAAATTCCCACTATTATGCTATATGTATGTTTATATATTACGATTATAAAAAACATAAATCTTTCAAAAGTAACATATGTGTGAGAGTCTCCATTATCAACGGTTCATTGTCTCTTTACGAATTTTTTAAAAAGTACTGTAATTAGAATAAAGATTAACGAATTAAGAAAAACGAACAAAAACCCTAATAAAGCTCTAAAGTCCACACTCTCTCTCTCACCGTCTCTCACTAAAAACTTGTCACTTACATTTCATCTTTCATTTATTCTCCTTCTTTTGATCTTTTTTTTTTTTGTGGTTGCAAGATCTCTATTTTTCTTCCAAAACAAGGAAAAAACACAAAAAAACAAAACTTCAGAATCAAAGATTGTTCTATCTATCTGCACATTTGATTTATGTAGTGACTAATCTCACCGTCTCGTTCTCAAAATTGCTTTACTTTTCTGCTTGATTCGTTTCGTGAATCCAAGTAAGTTTTACCCTTTTTGTTTTTGCTTTTTGGCTTTATTCCATTCAAGTTTCAAGTTATGAGGATCCTCTTTTGTGAATGTAGACGCTTTTTTTTTTTTTTTTGGATTTATTGTTGTTTTGTTTCTGGGTTTTGTTATTGCTTATTCCTTGCTTGGTTGATTTGTGAAAGTGGGTTAATTCTTCTTATCTTAAATAATTTTGATGTGTGTTTATAAATTCTCTCAAGATTTGTCTTTTTCTGTCTCACTGATTGCTCAGCAGTAGTTGCTACTGTAGTGTCTTCAAACAGTTGATTTGTTTAGGTAAATTTGGTTTACCAATCTACAGTGGATTGAAGTCTCCCAAGTTTTTATGTTGGTGTTAGTTGGGAGTGGCCTTTTTAAAACCTTAAAGCTTTAAGCCTCAGAGAAGATTTGATTTTGAGTTGTCAGATTTAGAAAGTTTAGTCTTTTATCACTGTGAAAGAAAGCAGAAGTATATCATAAAGTCTGAGAAAGAGTGTGAGATTTACTGATCATTGTTGTTTTAGAATATGTATGTGGTGGTTTACACATAAGGCTAATTATGTGAAGTGATTGTTGCCGTTGCTAAATATTGTTGTTTCAGGGATGCTAATGTTTTTCATTGGATTTTGATTCTGCAGATCAGTCTATAGCGAAATAAGGCGGTGCTTTGTTGGTGAGAAGCAAGATGGATATCGGGTGTAAAGTTCTCGTCTTTTTCACATTTTTCTTCTCTGTGACAGCAGAGATTTACATTGTGACTATGGAAGGAGAACCAATCATCAGTTACAAAGGTGGTGATAATGGGTTTGAAGCGACTGCTGTGGAATCTGATGAGAAAATTGATACGACAAGGTACTTTGATTGATGTGTATCACAATGTTTTGGCCAACATTTTTGGCACCTTCTAATTGTTGCTTGCTAGAGTAACAATTCGTGCCTTTTTTTTTGGCAGTGAATTGGTGACATCATACGCCCGTCACCTTGAGAGGAAACATGATATGCTTCTTGGAATGCTCTTTGAAGAAGGATCATACAAAAAGCTTTACAGCTATAAACACCTTATAAATGGATTTGCAGCTCATGTTTCCCCTGACCAGGTGAAATCCGATTCAAGATAGTTTCTACAGATTTCCTTTCAATGTTTGATTTGTTGCTCCTTACACTATTCCACTATATTAGTAGGCAGAAATGCTTCGTCGCGCGCCTGGTGTGAAGTCAGTGGACAGAGATTGGAAAGTGAGGAAACTCACTACACATACACCACAGTTTTTGGGATTACCAACCGATGTTTGGCCAACTGGTGGGGGTTATGATAGAGCAGGAGAAGATATTGTTATTGGCTTTATTGACTCAGGGATTTTTCCGCATCACCCAAGTTTTGCCGCTCACCACACAGCAGTACCTTATGGCCCTCATCCTAGTTACAAAGGGAAATGTGAAGAAGATCCTCATACTAGAAAGAGTTTCTGCAATGGGAAGATCATAGGGGCGCAGCATTTTGCTGAAGCCGCTAAAGCAGCTGGTGCATTTAACCCGGATATCGACTATGCTTCACCAATGGATGGCGATGGACATGGAAGGTTTGTCTTGTATATTTTTCTAACAATATACAACATTGAATTTTATGAAAAGCTTCTTAGTTTTCCCTATGGAAGTTAGTTTCAGGATAGGGTAGAAACAAGCCTTACATTCACAGAATATGATTAATTCACACTCACATATCTTAGAATATGATTGATTTGTATGGTTCCTTTTTTGTTCTAACGAAAAATTGGCCTTTCAGTCACACAGCAGCTATTGCAGCTGGGAATAATGGTATTCCAGTGAGGATGCACGGCTATGAGTTTGGAAAAGCAAGCGGGATGGCCCCTCGTGCAAGGTAGATATATAATCGATCCAGAACTTGGTGGCGTTAAAGCCATTTCTGTTCCTTTCTTCTAAGTTAACTATTCTCTTCTTTCAGGATTGCTGTTTACAAAGCTCTCTACCGGCTTTTTGGAGGCTTCGTGGCTGATGTGGTTGCTGCCATTGACCAGGTAAGCAAGAACTTAGCAAACTACTAAATTGGATAAGACCAAATTGTACCAAGTATATGAAATAATGATTTCTCCTGCTGAATGTATTCTAGTTTCTTCAAAGATCTGCTTCTTCGTTCTGTTTAGAACTTCATAATTGAAATAATCTCTTAAACTGCTAACTTCCATGAATCTCTAATACTATTTAATACTGGTCAAGAAGTTTCTAAAAACTTCATCACTCAAACATGTATGCTTTTCTGAGCAGGCTGTTCATGATGGAGTAGATATTTTGAGTCTCTCGGTTGGTCCAAACAGTCCTCCAGCTACTACAAAGACAACTTTCTTAAATCCATTTGATGCTACACTTCTTGGGGCTGTAAAAGCTGGTGTTTTTGTTGCTCAAGCTGCTGGTAATGGAGGTCCCTTTCCGAAAACTCTGGTTTCATACAGCCCTTGGATAACTACTGTGGCTGCTGCAATTGATGATCGCAGATACAAAAACCATCTAACCCTTGGAAATGGAAAAATGCTGGCCGGAATTGGATTATCCCGTAAGTTTGTCCTTTCTCTGTTCTATTAATATAGATACCACACAATAATATCTGATTTAGGAATAGAACGTTAGTTTATTCTGCGTTTCTTTTAATATTGTTTTTGATGAATAATTATGTATTTGTGCAGCTTCTACTCGACCTCATCGTTCGTACAAGATGGTCTCTGCAAATGATGTTCTGCTTGGTTCTTCTGGTATGAAATACAATCCGTCGGATTGCCAGAAGCCAGAAGTCTTGAACAGAAAATTGGTTGAAGGAAACATTCTGCTTTGTGGATATTCTTTCAACTTTGTTGCTGGTTCAGCTTCCATCAAGAAAGTTGCTGAAACGGCCAAGCATCTAGGCGCTGCTGGTTTCGTTCTTGTTGTCGAAAATGTTTCTCCAGGAACAAAATTTGATCCTGTTCCTTCTTGCATTCCTGGAATTCTGATTACAGATGTCTCTAAGTCAATGGTAATACAGTTTCGTTGCGTTCACTATACAGTTATTCCCTCCCTCATCTTTCCCTCAACTTGGAATGCCATTTTGTCTTCCTTAGGATTTGATTGATTACTACAATGTCACGACATCAAGAGATTGGATGGGAAGGGTAAAGGACTTTAAAGCTGAAGGAAGCATTGGAGACGGTTTGGAACCCATTCTTCACAAATCAGCACCTGAAGTGGCTCTGTTCTCAGCTCGAGGACCCAACACCAAAGATTTCAGCTTTCAGGATGCTGATCTCCTCAAACCAGATATTCTTGCTCCAGGCTCTCTAATATGGTCTGCCTGGTCTGAAAATGGAACGGACGAGGCTAACTATGTCGGTAAGCATTTCAACAAATCTTGTCAGAATTATCCATAAGTACTCTAGAGCAAGAACCTAAATGTTTAGTTTTCGACTATTGAGCAGGCGAAGGATTTGCACTAATTTCTGGCACAAGCATGGCTGCACCACACATTGCGGGTATAGCTGCTCTGGTGAAACAGAAGCATCCTCAATGGAGTCCAGCTGCCATCAAATCAGCTTTGATGACGACTTCAACAGTCATAGATCGAGCAGGAAGGCCTCTCCAAGCACAGCAATATTCTGAAACAGAGACAGTAACGCTAGTTAAAGCAACACCATTTGATTATGGAAGTGGTCATGTCAATCCAAGCGCTGCTCTAGACCCTGGTCTCATCTTTGATGCAGGTAAATTCTCTTTACTCAGTTGAACAAACCTCGTTTTTCTTTATTTCCTCTTCAATCTCTGGTCAATATTATAGGACATGAGTTGGTTTTATTTGGTACGGTTTATATAGCCATACCCTTTATGATTGATTGAATTTTTCTTGAAGGTTATGAGGACTATTTAGGGTTCTTGTGCACCACACCTGGTATCGATGCTCACGAGATAACAAACTTCACAAACACTCCCTGTAATTTCAAAATGGTTCATCCTTCAAACTTCAACACGCCATCCATAGCCATCTCTCATCTCGTTAGAACACAAACCGTGACGAGAAGAGTAACAAATGTTGCAGAAGAGGAAGAAACATACACAATCACATCGAGGATGGAGCCAGCAATCGCCATTGAAGTAAGTCCTCCAGCAATGACAGTAAGAGCGGGCGCTTCTAGAACCTTCTCGGTGACTCTAACAGTGAGATCGGTGACCGGAGCTTACAGCTTCGGAGAGGTTACATTGAAAGGAAGCCGAGGGCATAAAGTGACTCTCCCTGTGGTTGCTATGGGACAAAAAAGATGAAGAAAAAAGATGAGATTTTGTAATATTATTATTGTTATTATTTTTGTAATATGCAGTAATAATAAGAAGGTAGTTTTGTGTCCGAGTAAAAAAGAATAATACAGTTTGTATAATTAGTGTTATAAAACATCTTATGGATTTATTAACCGGTTCATTAGGTTTTACTTTTTTTATTGTTATAAAACATCTTATGGACTCATTAACCGACCCATTAGGTTTTACTCTTTTTATTGTACCCTGACATCTATATATATTGTTTCAGAGATGATTAATAGTGAATAAGTTTACAACACGTTATCAGCACGAGGCTCTAACTAACTGAGCCCTAGCCGCCGCTTCTTCTCCTCCTCCGAGCCCTAGCCGCCGCTTCTTCTCTTATCTTGAGTCGATTTGAAAACCGAGTTCTTTAGCTCCCGTTTCTTTTTTTTAGTCAGAACCAAAAATGCGTGATCAAAGGTAAAATCATCACCCTAATGATCGAAACCGTCTTCATTTTAGAAACTCTAATCTAAACCGTCAAAACCCTAACCGCTTAACCCTAGATCACGATTTTGTTTTGTAAAATCATTTCAAAATCACGTTACTGTTCATCGCTACTGTTCATCGTTACTGTTCATCGCTACTGTTCATTGTTACTGTTATGAATCCCATAATCCAAATACCATAGATTCATAATCCCTTAATGAAATTAATTATATATGTTTCAGATGTCGAACATTCAAAAGGTTGAATTCGAGGCACTCAATGTCTCAGGAGATAACTATCTCCAGTGGGCCCTTGACACTAAAATTTTCCTCAACTCCAAAGGCCTAGGTGAATGCATCATCGATGATAACACCGCATCTCTCAAAGATCGGTTCCAGGCGATATTTCATATCCGCCATCACCTGGCCGAGAGCCTCAAAAATCAATATCTCACGATTGAGAATCCACTCGACCTTTGGGTGGCACTGAAAAAGAGGTATGACCATCAGAAAACGGTCCTATTGCCCCAAGCCAAGTTCGATTGGAAGAACCTACGGTTCCAAGATTTCAAATCCGTGGACGCCTACAACTCCGAACTCTTTCGGATTGTTTCACTCATGAAACTCTGTGGCGAAGAAGTGTCTGATCATGATCTTCTTGAGAAGACATTGTCAACCTTCAACACTCAGAATATTGTGCTTCAGCAACAATACCGTGGAATGAAACACACGGCATATGAGGATTTGATCTCTTGCTTACTCCTAGCGGAGAAAAACAATCAGTTGTTGATGAAGAATAGTGCTCAAAGGCCCCCGGGATCAGCCCCACTCCCAGAAGGAGCCAATAGAGAATCCAACTACGTCCAGCGTGACAGATCCTCTGATCGTGGCCGTGGACGTGACAACGGACGTGGGAAGCGTGGCAATGGACGTGGGAATTCAAACCGAGGCAACCGACCTAACCTCAGTTACAATCACGGTAAAGGTCGTGGGATCTCCAAACCGACCCATGCAGCCAACTCGACCAATCCATCCCCTTGCCACCGATGCGGGATGTCAAATCATTGGTCCAAGAACTGTCGCACTCCCAAGTTCCTTTGTGAGCTCTATCAGAAGCACGGGAAGGCTAATCCTGAAGCTAATCTGGTCCACCAAGATTATGAAGGTGACTTCAAGGATGAGAAGGCTGATCCCATGGATTACCAAACCTCCGACCTACTCGATTAATCTCGACATCTGAACATTTCGATTTATTCTTGATTTTATTTTCATTTGGGATTTGTTTTATTTAGATTTGATTTACATTTCAGAACTTATGTCTTTTATTTCATTTATGAATTTATTATGGTTTATTTAAATTTAAATCATACCTCTTGTTTAATGAAGATATGCATGAGAACATGGATATCATTGTGGTGGATAGTGGATCCAGCCACACCATATTAAAAGACAAGACCTATTTCATAAATCTCATAATAAAAACCGCAAACATTAGCACCATAGCGGGTACCTCGAGCCTAATAGAGGGCCACGGCCAAGCCCATGTGTTGTTATCAAACGGCACACATCTAGAAATACTAGATGCGCTATACTCACCCATTTCAAAGAGAAATCTTTTGAGCTTCAAAGACATAAGACTAAATGGTTTCCACATCGAAACCCAGGGTGAAGGGAACAAAGAATCATTACTGATCACTAAAGTCTCACACGGCCATAAACAAGTCCTTGAGACTATACCTGCACTATCTACTGGCCTTTACTATGCTAAGGTCAGTATGATTGAGGCTAATGCTGCTATCAAAGCACGGTTTAAAGATTACACTATTTGGCACGACCGGCTTGGTCATCCCGGTACGAACATGATGCGTAAATTAATTCAAAGTTCTAAAGGGCACACCCTTAAAGAAAACCGAGTCTTCCCTCAACACCTCATGTGCACAGCTTGCTCACAAGGGAAGTTGATCACTCGGACTTCACCAGTCAAATTGTCCAAAGAGACCTTGAATTTTCTGGAACGAGTACAAGGAGACATATGTGGACCGATCCACCCACCGTGTGGGACGTTTCGGTACTTCATGGTTCTAATTGACGCATCGACCCGCTGGTCGCATGTCTGTCTATTGTCTTCTCGGAACCAAGCATTTGCTAGGTTATTGGCCCAAATCATCAGGTTGCGAGCCCATTTTCCAGATTTCCCACTTAAGACTATACGTCTTGATAATGCTGGTGAATTCACTTCCCAAGCGTTTAATGAATACTGTATGGCCATGGGGGTAAGTGTAGAACATCTCGTGGCACATGTCCATACACAGAATGGATTAGCTGAATCATTCATTAAACGAATTCAATGGATTGCTCGACCATTACTTATGAGGTCGCAGCTCCCGGTCTCAGCTTGGGGACATGCAGTCTTACATGCTGCTGAACTAATACGCATCCGGCCATCTAGTGAGCATAGATATTCACCATCCCAACTGCTAACGGGTCATGAGCCAGACATCTCCCATATTAAGACATTTGGGTGTTCAGTCTATGTACCCATTGCACCACCACAGAGAACTAAAATGGGACCTCAAAGGAGGATGGGAATATATGTTGGTTTTGATTCTCCCACCATTATCAAATATCTCGAGCCGACCACAGGAGACCTATTTAAGGCCAGATATGCGGATTGCCGATTTGATGAATCGGTATATCCTGTCTTAGGTGGAGAGACACACAAGCTGGTAAAGGAACTTTCATGGAATCAAACATCCTCACAATGGCAAGATCCTCGGACTCTAGAATGTGATTCAGAGGTCCAAAAGATTATACACTTACAAAAGCTAGCTAATCAATTGCCAGATTCCTTTGCTGACCCGGACAGAGTAACTAAATCGTACATACCAGCTTGTAATGCACCAGTACGAATAGATGTCCAAAAGGGACAGACTCAAGTTGCTACAGAATCTGCATCACGTAATAAACGTGGCAGACCATTAGGTTCCAAAGATAAGAATCCCCGAAAACCAAAGAAAGGTGCAACGGTTGAAACCGGGATTCCTGAAATAACAGACATAGCCGCGGCTGAGATTCACCCTAGTGAACCGATACAAGAGGTTTGGGACGCCAAATCTCAAGGTTCCGAAGGGATCAATAATAATGAAATCTCTATCAATTATAGCATGTCTGGAACTCAATGGAACAGAAAAGATGTCGACATAGATGCAATCTTTGCATACAAGGTAGCACTTGAGGTTGCGCACACGCAAGAGGATCTAGAACCCACGTCTATAATTGAGTGCACTCGTAGATCAGACTGGCTAAAATGGAAAGAAGCCATAAACGTGGAGTTAAACAGTCTAAAGAAAAGGAATGTGTTTGGTCCGATCATAAGGACACCATTCGATACTAAACCAGTGGGCCACAAATGGGTCTTTGTGCGTAAAAGAAACGAACTCGGTGAAGTCGTTAGATACAAGGCACGGCTTGTAGCACAAGGATTCTCACAGAGACCTGGAATCGATTATGAAGAGACTTATTCTCCTGTGGTGGATGCAACTACTTTTCGATTCCTCATAAGTCTGGCTGTAAGAGAAAACTTAGATTTGCGGTTAATGGATGTTGTAACCGCATATCTCTATGGACCACTGGACAATGAAATCTATATGAGATTACCAGATGGCATCGAGATTAAAGATAAGCATGCATCTCGAGATCAGCACTGCATTAGGCTGAACAAATCCTTATATGGACTGAAACAAAGCGGACGTATGTGGTATAACCGGTTAAGCGAATATCTCATCAGAGAAGGCTACAAAAACGATCCGATCAGTCCATGCATCTTTATCAAAAAATACGAAAACAAAGGATTTGTGATCATAGCAGTATACGTGGATGATTTAAACATCCTCGGAACATCTGGTGAAATCGCCCAAACAGTAGAATGCTTAAAAGCAGAATTTGAAATGAAAGACCTGGGCAAAACTAAATTCTGTTTGGGGCTACAACTTGAGTACATCAAAGATGGAATCCTTGTGCATCAATCGACATACATTGAAAAAATACTCAAGAGATTCAATATGGACCAGGCCCACCCATTGACCAGCCCAATGGTTGTGAGGAGCCTAGGATTGGACAGTGATCCATTCGGTCCAAAGAAGGACGATGAAGAAGTTCTCGGTCCTGAAATGCCATACCTCAGTGCCATAGGAGCATTAATGTACTTGGCTAGTCACACTAGACCAGACATCTGTTTTGCCGTGAGTCTCCTAGCTCGTTTTAGCTCATGTCCAACTAAAAGGCACTGGAACGGTATCAAACACATCCTAAGGTACCTACAAGGAACTAAGGACTTAGGATTGTTTTACACTAACCACAACAAGGATGGGCTAGTTGGTTTTGCTGATGCAGGATATCTATCGGATCCGCACTGTGCCAGGTCTCAGACTGGCTATGTTTTCACGCATGGAGGAACAGCTATCTCTTGGAGGTCTATGAAGCAGACAATCACTGCCACCTCATCTAACCATGCGGAAATCTTGGCCATTCACGAAGCTAGCAAAGAGTGTGTTTGGCTGCGATCCATGACCCAGCACATCCGATCAGATTGTGGTATGGACGAAGATAAAGAGCCTATGGTGATGTTCGAAGACAATGCGGCTTGTATTGCTCAGCTCAAGGACGGTTACATCAAAGGGGATCGGACGAAGCATATTCTGCCCAAATTCTTCTTCACTCATGAGCTACAGAAGGATGGTCATGTCAAAGTTCAGCAGGTCCGATCAAGTGAGAATTCAACCGATCTATTCACCAAATCATTGCCGACTTCAACACTCCGGAAGCTCATTTTTCAGATTGGGATGCGTAGACTTAAAGATCTATAGTGATGCTCAAATCAGAGGGAGTAATGCATGTTGTACTTTTTTTCCTTCACCATGGTTTTTCCCACTGGGTTTTCCTGGTAAGGTTTTAATGAGGCAACATTCTCCAGCGCATTATAGAGACCCCGGTTGAGTATCGGGCACGGTTATTTTGTCCAAGGGGAGTGTTATAAAACATCTTATGGACTCATTAACCGGCCAATTAGGTTTTACTCTTTTTATTGTTATAAAACATCTTATGGACTCATTAACCGGCCAATTAGGTTTTACTCTTTTTATTGTACGCTAACATCTATATATATTGTTCCAGAGATGATTAATAATAAATAAGTTTACTACAATTAGTTTATTTTTGTTTGTTTTAAGAGATAATAGTAATATGATTAAATGATATACATATATAGAGCTCTGTTAACTACTACAAGTCTTTAACTACCAGTTTTTCTTGTTTGTCCTAAAGAAGAAATTTGTTCTAACTCTTTTCTTCTTCTTCTAGTCTTGAATTTAATTACATGTAATGGGTTGCGCAAAAAGAAAGACAATTCTTATTAAAAATTTGTTCGAAGATCATAATCATAAAAATTTGGTCAAGAATCAAGTAGCTCACAATCAGTCCTCTGGAAATAAACATTCATGGTTCGAAGATCATAAGCAACATTATAATTCTGTTGAGCCATGGCACCAATAACGCTCATATCATCAAACGTGTTCATATTCATAGCCAAGCAAAAGCTATCTCCACTTTCACTGCTAACGAACAAGCTCTCAGCATCTAACGCCAGCTCAGCACCGTCGGCGAAATGGAACGTGACGACGGGAAATCCGTAGAGATCAAGTTTAAGGTTCCCTTCGTAGCAAGGATTCGTGTACTGCTCCCAATCTTTAACGCGCCTGAGAACATCTTCTAGGAGAAAATCGATTTCTTGAGAGAGAGTTTCGTAAGCTTCCCTGGCTAGAATCGTTGGTGAGCAGCCTGTGTCGATGACCGTGCCTCCTTGTGATCCATATCTCTTGAAAACGCCGGGTTCGATATCGAGAAGTTTATCTCCCAAGGAGATTGCTTGGAGGTCAAGGTAGTAACGGTCTTGGAATATCTGTAAAGGTGTTGGATCGCCTTCGGTTTTGGCGCCGTTTCCAAGGATTAGAATGTTGTGAGGGTAAGTTGGATCGGCTAAGCTGCCAAAACAGTATGAGAACTTAGAGCCGAAATTGCGGGTTACTATGGAGAATGTGCCGGGACCTAAACCGAGCACGCCACTGTATTGAGTGAAACCGGAGTTGTCTTGTCCGCAGCCGAAAACAATGTTGGGTTTAGAGGTTAAACCGTCGTCAGATGTTTGAAACGTGAGTTTCTCTTCAGCTAAAACGCCTCCGGTGTTCGAAGTGTCGCGGTAGCGAAGGTAATATCGACAGTTTCCAGTCTTTTCATCGCGAAAGATTTGGGGCATGGCGTGTGGTGCGGATTCACAGGAAGCGTTATGGTAAGTAGAAGATCTTGAAGGGTGGAAAAAGGGAATTGTTTGAGGGTAACATTTGCAGGGAAGACATTGGATCCAAGTTAGGTCACTACCTGTGTCTATGAGTAAGAGTTGCGCGACTGGTGGATCACCGATAGAAATATTTGCAAGGAATGCTGCTGGATTCGAAATAGGAGTGACATGTGAGACGATATCCGCTGTCTCCGTGGTCCTCAAGTTATCTAGGCGAGAAGCGGGAATTGACTTGGGCTGCAGGTAACTGGCTTTTAAATTCGGTGATTCTTGGGGTTTGATTGTTTTTGGGTGTAATAGCCTCAGTGTAAGTTGGGGATGCGAGGTGCATTGTTTTGGGCACATGAGAGTGAACAGAGTAATCACAAGTGCGGCACGGATACGTAATGTTAGAGAGATGGCCATTTGATAATCAAAAATGTGGTTTTTCTTCCAATCCTTTTAATATGAGTCGAATGAACAATATGACTCTTTGTGTGAACTTTTTTTTTTTCGTATGGAAGGTTTCTTTTCTTGCATGATTCATTGATTTTACTAACATAACTTTAACACATACCAACCAATCTGATCATATTTCAATTTTAGGCAAAAAGATTACGGTCATGTATCTCACGTATATAGTCTAGATTTATATTCTCAACTAAAGAGTACTACGATCATGGATTAACTATTTTTTTCTCTAGATTTTCAAAGAAAAGTAATCAACGTATCAAGATCATGTAGGTTTCAGTAAACTAAACAAACAATTCTTGACAGTAGTTTATCTTCACACCTCAACACTTCATGCTCAGCTAAGAAAATTTAAAGATTCTTTTGCACCTAAAAGTCGTACTGGAATATGTTATTGCATCTTGTTTAAGCGTTCTAGCTTTCGTTATAACTTCTCTGTTTCACACTTATTAACACTCTCTTCGTTACTTATATATTCATTGCGATTGTAAAGTGTTTTACATAAACAAAAAATGGCGATTTTCTTTACATCTCCTCTCGTCTATCTCATCATCCTCTGTAGTTCTCTTGTCAGCATCGCCAACCCTTGTTCTCAATCTCGTAATTCTCTCCAACCAAATACATTCCCTAAAACCACCACATGACTCCCGTATCGAGGAAGCATCTGTTGCACGTCTAGAGTACTTGAAAGCCAAGGCAACCGGAGATATCATCGCACACCTTTCCCCTAATGTCCCTATCATCCCACAAGCTTTCATGGTGAACATATCAATAGGAGCCACTGAAGATGTTTTTGACGGAAGATTTACGACTAAAAATGTGAATCAAGATGGGATGTTTAAAGTGGAGTGCTACAATGGAGATTATGAGCGAGAATCCTTTCATTTCTCAGATGGAGAAGAGTTGTCTTTAGATGTGAGTAGTATGTTCATGAAGTTTACACCAAATATTTTTTGCTTAGCCGTGACCCCGAGCATTGGTAATTTGAACATCATTGGTGTTATGGCTCAACAGAGTTATAACATAGGATATGATCTCGAAGCACAAACGGCTTCGTTTGAGAGAATTGATTGTGGTGTACTCTTCGATTACTGATTACAAACTAATATCATTCGGTTAATTATTATTATTTAAATCATGACAATATCAGGAAAATCTTATAGATTAAATTTTTCATACCCGTCAATTTCACCAAAGAAGATTCTTGATTATGTGAAAATAATATACAATTGTTAGTTGTTAAATTTACATTGTTTCTGTGTGGTCATCTCATCTCAAAGAAGAGTAGTTGCAGAATAGGGTTTTTTTTTGTTAAGGAATAAATGCATATCTCAAGAGAACCTATATATTGAGATACACAAAATACGATTCTACAGAAGAAAAATTATATTACATGGCTTGGACAGGTCGCTTGAATAAAAAAAAGTTATATAGTACGAATCAGAAGTAAAAAACTTGGAACAAAACGTTGAATTATTTAAATCGTACAAAACAATGTCAAGTATCAGACTTTTTTAAAAAAACATAGCAGAAAATTTGCTTGCGATGCAAGAGAAAACCCAAAAAGATAAATTGATAAACAATAAAGAGAAAAGAGCAAGCAATAAAAGGAAATCAATCCTCCATAGCCAATCGGTGCCGAATGTGTTTAGACGCTTAGTATGCAAGTAAGCATAGTATGCCGATTTGGCATTCTCTTTGATTAGGTCTCCAAAATATGCTAATTTGGCATTCTCCTTGAGTGGCTCATATTCCTCAATTTGGTTATGATTTGTTTGGATTTGTTCAGCAGTGATGAGTGGCTGAAGATTGCGAGCCTCTGAAGCTCCCACAAAAAGGAAGATCAGGAAGACGATGATGAAGAAGCTGATCTTTCCCAATCGAGTGGACATTGATGGCGGCTTGGAGATAAGGGTCAGTTAGGGCTTCTTTTTCTGAGACAGAGATCTCATGGGTACGTGTTTATTTATATTTATATATAATGTTGAGATTTCCTTTTCCTATTAGGAACATATTAGCAAAGTCCTGTTTCAGTTGTGATACGTACTAATCTTTTAACAACAAAAAGAAATTGTGATATTAATTATTATATTGTTATTAATAAAAATACATGATAGTTTGTTGCAATGGATAGAAAAACTATTTATTAAAATATCTTTTAGGTTTGAGTCGACAAAAAAAAAAATCTTTAAGGTTTGTATTCGGGATATATCCATGGCTGTGCTTACTATACAAACAAAAACCATGTTCATCCGTCTATATATTTATTTATTTATTATAACTGAGGTCAAAACCAAAGAACATATATATGTGCAAAGAAACTCTATAAACCTGTATAACTTTGTTTGTTCAACATTCTGAACACAAAACAAATCGATCCAAAAAAATAACAGTCTAGAATTCTCCTTTTCACAACAGTAAAGTAACAAATGGGATGTAGCCAAAAACAGAGTAGAGAAGAATAAAACCAACGTCTCCTTCCAACCAAATGAAGCCTAAATTGATACCTCCTTAAGCTTCTAGACTTGTAGTGTTACAGCTTCGAAGGTGCTATTGATTCATGTAGGTGGGGAGTCTAACTTTGGTCAAAGAATCTGAGTGTATAGAAGAAAATACCCTTTTAATCACAAATGCCAAGAGACTGATGTTGTATAATTTGAGAAGAGATCCAACAGAATATCGAGTGTATCCGGGTGAAATTTTCTTCCAAACAAGTAGCAAGGTCTTTTGATTCCGTTCCACATACAAGGCATCCATATTTCTTCACCCTGGTATAACCAAATGAAATGTGTTTGTTTTGTATAAAATCCTGGTTAAAATCAGAGCTTAAACTATGATAGAAAAGCTGGTTTTATAAGTGCGTACCATCCCAGCACTTGTGACATGTACAACTGTGTCAGTAGACTGCAGATGTAAAAATCAGAATTTAAGACTTAATCTTAATCAACCCAATGGAAGAAACTGATACAAAAGATTGTAGTTTTTGGTTATATATTAACATACCGTGAGGTTGTTTAGTAACTCATGTGTGATATCCTCAGGCATATATGTTTTGGGATGCCACTTTTTTTCAGACCAATCAACTTGTGTTACAGTCCAGTTAGAAATGCCACTGGGATCGAGCATCTGCAACCGAAATAGTATAAGAAAATAGGAGATTTTCTTTTCTTTTTTGAGTTAACGAGTTCTTACATGAAAGAATGTTGGCAGATAGTGTTCATCAGCTATGCAGTTCTTGTTGTTTTCTATACCTGGCTGAAGAAAACAAAATGCAGGCTTCACATTAACGCATGGTTTATTTCCGTTTGATGTTATGCCTTTGTAAGAAAGAAAAAAAGGAAGGTATATAACATCTATTTTAGGGGTTTTGCTGATACTCACACCGCAGTAATCCCGGAATTTAGAGTAGTAAAGACTGTCTGCCATAGTTGCGACAGCATGTTGTCGCTTCATGGTGAACCACTGCATGAAGAAGTAATTGGGGGTCCAAATGTAAATTTTGATTCATAAAAATATGTATGCCGGACTTGACAGACATTTGTTGGTCTGTTACTAGTCCCTAAAGGATCTACCAGCACTGAAACAGAACCAATTCCTTATATTCCTAAGCATTAATCTAATGCATCAGGTGAGCATAATTACTAGATCAATGAAAATTGTTTACCTGTGCACCCTTTCGAAAATCCTTCTTTGGAATTTCAGGCAACATATGATTCATATGCCTGCCTGCTCCATGTTGACCTGGATCGTCAAAGCTGAAGAGTCGAAGGTAAACATATTTGTAAGAGTTAAAGAAGTTGGGAAGAAGAGTGAATTTGTCAATCTGATGAGACATGACTTTTACCAGTCAACATAGCTGACATTGCTGTACATCAGGTAATTGTAAATGTATTCAAAACTTCGAAGTGGTACACAACTGCAAAACCAGAAACACTCCAAAGTTTTAGGCATATCCAGAGTGATCAATGAGAAGGGAAGCAAGAAATCAACAAATTACCTATCAGAGAGTAAAGCAAATTGCTGGTTTGAAGGATCTCTAAGAGCATTAGCTAACAACCGTCTCTCTGCATCAACCATTGATATTCTTCCCCACACCACCTGCAGATGGATAAATACACATAATTTTTTCATGTCAATGAATCGTAAAAGAATATGAAATATACAAAGACATGCATCAGAAAAGGATAAAAAGGAGACAAACCTCATCACTGCGAATTTCGCGGTTGACAAAGTAACGACTGTAGTGAACTGGCCTTTCCTTTGATGCATGGATATAAACAGAGAACTTCCCTTCATGGCCCTGTGAGGAGGGACATAATTCTAAAACCATCAGCCAAGGAATGAAGTTCAAGAACAAATTATCTGCATATTAGATCCTAAAAACATGGAAGTTCTAAAAGGAGGCCTATTCAAGTGAATAGCTGCTGTCTCCAAGTCATTTACCTGGAAAAATCTGTCCCATAGCCTCTCGAAAGGCAATGTACCAGGAGTTAAGAACATGAATGCAATTTTGGAGTTCTTTCTAATGACAGGAGGTGAACTCAATATTTCTCTAATGACTACACGAGCAGCAATCTCATCATCTGAGAAATCCCTCAGAGAAGGTGGAAGCCAATCAGCTAAAGCCTTACATCCTCTTGATGAAATCATATAACAAGCACGTTTACTGTGATGAGGGTACATATAAGCGATAATAAAGAACATGCTGATCAGTGATAACACCATAATGACCCATACTCGTCTTCTTGCAGGAGGAGCACGGTATCGAGCTCCAGGCAAAGACGCCATATCACCTAGGTTCCCTACACTCCACCTCTTAACTGCCTTCATCTCATCAAAACCTTTGTAGCAGAGTCACAAGACCTCAACAGCCTGATTCTAGTTGAACAAAGCTAACTTCTGATATAATGAGACGACTCAAAACCTGGAAAGATACAACAGAAACAAGAATGAACATTCAAACTAAGAACACAAAAGAATGAAAGTTTCAATTTCCCAATTAAATTCCTTGAAGATTAGTCCAACAACCACCAAGTTGTAGTTATCCACGAAACCGAGGAAAAGTCAAACCAGCTTCACAGCTCTTAAAAGCCAATTCGAGAGAAACGTTACACTGTTTACACGCAATTATTCGAGTCAACGAACGAACGCTTCACGAGATCAATGCTTTCACGAATTTAAACGATTTTCTCGGAATATCATCCGATTTCCCGGAAAAATCAATGGAAACGAAATCGAGACCTTCCAGTTCCATTTTAATTTCAATTTCGATTCAAATTTACATATTCGCAAACACATTCCGATCTCTTCCTCCTAAACTAAACGCATCGCCCAAATCAAAAAATGCATCAACGAGAAACAATGTGGGAAGGAATACGAACCTGAAAATTCAAAGGAAGCAGATCCAAAGCACAACAAAACAGTCTCAAAATCGTCGTCTTGATGTTAGATATATATCTACCTCTTGTCGATTGCAACTCTAGACGAGAGCTATAGGTGACACAAACTAAACGTATATATCGCTTTGTGTATATGTTTTTGTGAACGCATGTAAAACGTCTCTTGACTGTTTCAAAAATTTTCTTCTCTCTCTCTCTCTCGCAATAAAATCGAAGAAGAAATGCTTGTGAAATTGCTTCGGAGAAAATGAAGAAGATGAAGACGAAGATGCCAATTGGGTTCGAAACAGGGGAAGCAATTTTTTTTGAGGCAGAGATTAATATTTATATTTTAATAATTTTACATTGGCGGAAAAAATATGTACAGCATTATTATTAATAAAACATATGATATTAATGACGTGTAATTTTACTATTGGCCAGATGAGAGTACCGTGTCTTTTCCCATGATTTTTGGACGATTATGTCTAGCTATTTCGTAATTTTACTTTTAGTTGTTTTTAATACAAGGTTAAGATTAAACATATATACAGTTTAGTTAAAATTTAGTAGTAATGTTTTGGATTTAAATCTGTTAGGAATGTATTAATGTGCTATAATAATTAAGATTAAAACAAAAATCTGCATCGACCACTCGCACGTTTAAAACTATCTCATCCCATGCAATGTTCTGGCCTACCTTGGATTTATTTGGTTGGATTTAAATAAATGTAGTCCGTTGAATCTGAGACCATCTTAAAAAGTCGATTTTACCCCTTTGTTTACTCTGTTAAATATTATTAAAAGACAAGCTTAACCAAGTCATTGAGTCGTTGGCCAATCTGGTCCTCATTGATGGAGTCGTCTTATGATTCTTTGATTTGATCTGTAATCTAAACAAATACGATGATATTTTATATATTTATTTTCAGAACGGTGTATAATCTAAGATTTATGCTAGTTGGTCTTATCGATCGAAATTAAGTACCCCATTTTTAGCCCATATACATATAAGTATATATATCATAGATAGAAAATTTTCAAAACTTATATTTGACTTGTTAGTTTGAAAATTAGTTCTGACTTTTGCATTAGAGACTCAATTGATTATCCTTATATATAATTTGTAGACATAATTCATCCACTTGGATCATTATGTGTGTTATTTTAATGTTTATAGTTTAAAGGAACCTTCTTCGCCAGACCGATTCAAGAGTAAACTCCAATTCTATATATACGTATTTTCTTGTAACATTTCTATATATACATATACAATAAATAATAATATAGTATATGAAAATTGAGCAACTTGACATAAACATCATGTGATCTTAGCTAGACATGCATGTTGTTCACATTATTGTACTAATTAACAAATGATCAGCGTTGTCTGAGTCCATGCATTGCATGCACCTCAGTTCCTTTAATTCCCCCCTACTTAAGTGTATATTTTCCTTTCGATTATAATTGCTAGCTATAACAATTATTAAAGAAGAGCTCAATATATGTTTTTATTCAATTTTATTTCTCTTGGTTAAAAGTGGAAAAGGTTCGTGTGTATATATATATTCCAAAATATGTTTGTCATATACTTATAAATCGAACATGTCGAACAGCAAAATGATATACAATTATGTTTTGAGACTTTTTGTTTCCGATTGAGTTTAACCAAAAGACTTTGAATTTTATACTTCTCGGCCAACTATTGAATGGACCTATTTATAGACCAAGTCAATCTGTATTAATATTTTAAACTCTATTGTTAATTAATCGTTTATTCAAGTTGTTGTTTTTTTTTTCTGGCACACTTTTTTATTTCTTTTTTTCTCTCTCACAATTACTCTTCTACCTTACATAATTACTCTTCGACCTTAATGAAAGGTAGACTTAGGTACTTATCATTTATATGGATTGACCGTTATATTAATAAAAAAGAATAATAAGTCATGAAAAATTGTATTAAATCAAAAGAAAAATAAAACGGATAGAGAGGACCATAAGTAATAATTAAGCCTTGATTTGAAGATAAGGGTGATGAAAAACTTCAAAAATGACTACAATTATTGAGATATTTACAATCTGATAAGGGTGATGAAAAACTTTAAAAATGACTTCAATTATTGAGACATTTATAAAAATAACATCAGAAAAAAAAATCCATATCCTCCTTTATATAATATTTGTAATAGCAGTTCTTTATGCCTAAGCCCGTCTCAATACAAATTAGGTCCCTAGCAAAAAAATAAAATTATAAAGATTCTTTACTATTTTTTCTTCTTTTTTCGAAACGAGGTCATTTTAACATAAAAGTTTTTTGAAAAATGATGATGGCCCATTGCATCTTTTATATATTTAATTTTTATGTTTCTTTTAGTATCATTCGATGCATTTTTAATCTATATATATGCACTTGTATGTTTGCCTCAGGTATTGCATCCTTTATATATTTAATTGTTACTCCCTATGTTTCAATATAATTGTTATTTAGAGATTTTTTTTGTTTCATTTTTTTTTTTTGTTGTTTTCAACTTTCACATTAATTGCTTTTTTATTTTTTTTAACTATTTGTATTCTGCTGTTTATTTTCTGATTGATAGAATAGTTTTTACTTATATAAAAAGTAATGTTTTAAATTTTGAAAAACAATAAATTAATGATTCTTTAATCTAGGTGGAAAAATCTTAAACAACATTTAAATTGAAACAGAGAAAGTATGTTCCTTTTATTCATTCAATACATTTTTCATACATTTTCGAATGTTCTAAAATATAATTATCCGATTAGAAAAAAACATATTTTGATATTATCCAGAGTTTATAGACAAATGACAAAGCTACCTCTGCTTCATATTTTATATATTGGGGTTCCATCTTTTATTCCATAGATAAAATGACATAGGTTATGCCATGTCATTTGGATGTAAAAGACATTAGTATGATAATATGACTTATTTTCTTATAATGACTAATTTATACAATGATAACACATACAAAAAAAAAACAATGATAATACATTTAAGAGTTAAGACTTACTAATTCTAAATCATGAAACAAAAATGTAACATTTAAACCAAAAAGAAAGGCATGAGAGCTTAAATGTTTGAATTCATTTTTTCCTAGTTTATGTGTAATTCCAGTTTTCTTGATAAAGAGTTCTTAAAAAAAGAAAAAGAGACAATTGGAAATAAAGGAGTTCTAAAAAAAAGCTTTGTCCATATACACTTTAATTTTAAATTGTCATTTTAGACAAATCTACCCCTATATCAAAATCTTGACAATTTTAAGAAGAAAAAACCACAAAAACATGTTTAAAATTTTTTTTTTTTAAATTTAGTGAAAACATTTTTTTGATTTGGTCGCATATAAAAATGTTTTTAGATCTTCCGAAAAGCATAGAATTCGTTTTCTAAATTTTTGGTTTGTTCTAAAACATTTAGAATACATATTCTACGCATTATACATGTTCTGAAAATTTTAGAACAGATATTTGTTCTAAAAATTTAGAATACAAGTTCTACGAAATTTAGAATTCGTATTCTACGAATTCTCTATGTTCTACGAAATTTAGAATACATATTCTAAAGTTTAGAATATGCATTCTACGATTTACTCAATGCTCTACAAAATTAGATTTCCTTAAAACTAGTAACTGAATCCACAAATAAGGAAAGTAAATTTATTTTATGTAAATAGAATATATTGTTTAATATTTTTGAAACTACTACACCTCCTTTTAAATAAATACATTATATATTATAAAATATATATTTAAACAAAAGATTTTGTTTATGAAATATTCTTCAAAATATATATTATGTATGTAAAAAATAAAAATAAAGCAAATATATATAGTTCATATTTTCAAAAATGTAAAAAAGTTGGGTTTAAATGTATCCAACGTTATAATATTAATTAACCGACCATTAAACACTATTTAAACCATTATAAGTTATAACTTTATTTTGTAACATATAAAACACATATTTAAAGATATATGTTTGTGTAATATATACTGTATTTATTTAAAAATAGGTGTAGTGAGTTTTATATAATATTTTTGTCCAAAATTGTACTCTAGATAACTTTTTTTTAGACTTTTATTCTTTAATATTTAAAAAAAGCATCGGCAAGAAAAAAGAGAAAAATAGGTTTTAATAATTTTTATTTTTATTTTGATGAATTGTATAATATATTTTTAATTTTAATTTTTAAATGAAAGATTTCATATGAATAAGAGGTTTAGAATATGGAATATGATTGAACTTCATAATTTTGTTATTTTATTTTATTTATAATTAAGGTCATAATGAGTTTTTAATTATTATAAAACTTATTCCACCAATCTTAACTAGATAACATATAGATGGACAATTACAAGAAAAAAACATCATTTTTTTCTAATTTTCCCAAAAAAATTGTTTCACTAGTGGAGTATAAAAAGAAAACGTTGTCCCAGAACTATTAATCATAGACTTAAACAGCATACCATAACTACTGTTTTCAATACAACAATATAATAGTCAAATAATATTTTCAGTCAAATAATTTGTTCAAACATATAATGATAAATAACTGTATTTCTAAAACTTGATCGCCCCATAATTTTATAAATCTCCTTTTAGTAGTTTCTCAATTTTTCAAATATCTATCAACAATATTCAGCATTACACTACTACCTAAAGATTTGTTTTAAGAGAAGAAAAATGATCAAGACAGCTTCTTCACTTGTTCTTCTTGTCATCTTCCTTGTTATGTTTTTAGGTATACATTTATCTTAAATAATCGTATATTCATACAAAAATTTTACTTAAGCTTCGCTTTACTCAATTGCATATGCCCCAAATGTTATAGTTCATTATGATGTTAACCTTATGTATGCATTTACCTTTAGGGTTTTTTCATATATATCTACTATACATTATATTTTGTTTTGGCTCTAAACATTGGTTTAGATCATAAGATTCTACTACAATGTATTAAATTCTCCTATGAAGTATATATATTTTCTGTAATCTAATGCAAGAACAGTGCTTATATCTTATATACTAGGGTTCCATCTTTTATTTCCTGGATAAAATGACATAGTTTATGCAAAGTGATTTGGATGAAAAAGATATTAGTATGATAATATGATTTAATTGTCTTATAATGATTAATTTATACAATGATAATACATTTAAGACATTAATTCTAAATCATAAATAAAAATGTAATATTTAAAACTTAATGATGTAAACATTTTGTAGCTGTTAATCAGACTAAAGCAGATACATGCAAAAAGGAGCTAGGCACTTGCGAAAACTGCGACCAAAGATGTAAGAACAAGTACGGACTATCAAGTCAAAGCAGTTGTGATGGCTCTACTGGGGTGCCAGTGTGTACATGCCAATATCAGTGTGGGCTACTTTCCCCACCTTCGGCGTATCAGCCTCAAAATACTTGCAATGGTGGAGTTGGTTTTTGCAGTCAAAAGTGTTTTAAAGATTGTTGTAATATGAAATGCGCAGAAAAATATAATGGTGGTAGTGGATTTTGTCAGACTCTTGGTAATGTTAACTTGTGTCAATGCGAATACCCTTGCTAGGATATTGTAAACCAATTGTCTTTCTTTGGTTTGTTATTTTTAATATTGTAACTTCAATAATAATAATTACAATAATAATATTAATAATTTTTGATTTTTGATTGAAAAAGTTTTTGTCATAACATAGTTATTTTCATGATAAAGTATATCTTGTAGTGACGATACATATGTATGAAATTATGGTACTAGTTTGTTAGAGCGCAATTTATAATTAACACTCAAATCAGTCAACCAGATCACTTAAACAGATTGAAATCAAAGATAATGAATAGAACAATAAATGAGACATATTAAGAATGCATATATATATATAATATGAAAGTAAAAGAAAAATACTTACTGTCGAATAAGAATTTAAATCATAATGTACCCACAACCAAGTCGTCAAATAAGACGCCAGTTATCTATATGATAGCATCACATATATATACGTTTAGCTATAATTAATTTAATTGAAAAAAAAATTGTGTTTGATGAAATCCAAAATTTAATTACTCAAAAGAGACAACGTTTAAACAACTTTTACGGTCACTTAATTTTACAAAAGAAATTAAACCAACTAGAATTAACAATTTTTCATTCAAAAAAAAAAAAAAAAAAATCTAAAAGTAACCATGACCTCACCCCTTTCGTGGATGAGGAAACCAAGGAGCCGTAAGAAAAAAGAAATGAGAGTTTAAATATTTAAATACAATTTTTTTTAGTTTGGCTTCTATTGGTAACTTGCATAATGTCGATTCCGCGTAAATTTTACCAATAAAAAAAAAATGTGTAATGATTCAGAAAACACAAAAAAGCTTTGCATTTTTGCTATAAATAAAATACAAATAAATAGTCATTAAGTAATTAAGTGAGGATATAATTGTTTATTTGTATGATGCAAAATATATTGTTTATTTTTATTTTTCTATAGCAAAAAAATAATAATTTTGAACATGAATAATACAGTTGCATGAATATTAATATGGTTGCATGAATATCAATTTATTATTTAGATCTTGTTGTTTATAATTTTGAAATTATAAATGTTTGAAAAATATTTTTAATCTTTATATATATATATATATATATATTATGAATGTATTAAACAAAATAAGTATTTCAATAATATTTTTAATGTTATTTTACTCTAATATATTTAGAATTTTTCATTTATTTTTACTTTTAAATATATGTTAAACAATTTTCTGATGATTAAATAATATCTTAAATATGGTGAGATTTCATATTAAATAACTTAACTTTTTAAGTAATTATATTTTTCTCAAAAAAAATTATATTCCGTCATTCCGAAAAATTTTATCCAATCACACAGTTTAAGTTTTTTTTGCAACATTTTATTCAGCAGATTAAATCATTCCGCAGTTTAATTTTATTTTTCGTCATTCCGCCATTATGCAGTGTTACCGATCGAAGCATTTATGTGTAATTCCAGTTTTTTATAAAGAGTTCTTGAAAGAAAACAAAAAAAAAATTCTTGTTTTCAATACGATAGTTAAACAAAAAAAAAAAAAAACTGGAGAATAAAAAAAGAAAACTTTATCCCAAAACTATAAATCACTTAAACAACATACCATAACTATTGTTTTGAATATGATAGTCAAATAATATTCTTACAAAATTATAGTCAAATGATTTTGTTCAAACACATAATGATAATAAATATATTTCTAAAACTTGATCGCCCCATAATTCTATAAATATCCTTTAAATATTCTCAAACTTTTTAAAATCTATCAACAATATTCAGTACTACCTAAAAATTTGTTTTAGAAGAAGAAAAATGGCCAAGACAACTTCATCACTTGTTTTTCTCGTCTTCTTCCTTGTTATGTTTCTCTTAGGTATACATTTTTTTTTAAAGTAATCATATATATATTCATACAAAAAAATTTACTTAAGCTTCGTCTTTACTCAGTTGCATATGCCCCAAATGTTATAGTTCATTATGATGTTATGCATTTATCTTTATGGTTTTTTCATATATATCGACTATACATTATATTTTGTTTTGGATCTAATCATTGGTGTAGATCATAAGATTCTACTACAATGTATTGATTTCTCCTATGTAGTAATATTTCCTTTTTTGTAATCTAATGCAAAAACGGTTTTGTTGGATATAGTTGAGGAGAATATGGGAATGGGATGCATGGCAGTTCTTGGCTCGTGTGGTGTTATTACAGATTGTAGTGGGGCATGCAAGGCTCGATTTGGACCAAATGCACGTGGCTTCTGTGACCGCGATGGTGGTGCTGGAACATGTGTTTGCGTTTATCCTTGTTTGGCTCATAAGCCCCATATGTGATATATGCATTACTATAAATCATAAATTCTTTAAAATGTATAAGTAGGAACACAATATCAATGTCAAAAACGTGCTAAGATCTTTCATAATATTTTTAGAACTATATTTCCGATTGAGCCTTTGATACGAATAAAAGATTAGAACACAATAATTGCATGTTGGTTAAGATTGCATTTTTACATAAACCAGACTTTGTATATTTCTACTTTGTGTGAACCATCCTCTCTTATGAATGTTTTTAAATTAAACATGTTTGACTTCAAATTTTGACCAAAGTACATTTATTTCACAAAATATATGGTTAGATTATTATAACTACTAACCTCCATTCTGTAAAAGTTTACTCACATACATTACCCACATATTTCTCGAATTTTGAATTATAACAACATTAACTTCAAATCTGAAAATGGTATATATATATTCACCAAAATATGTTCGTTATATACTTATATATATCGAATATGTCAAACAGCAAAGTGATATACAGTTATGTTTAGAGACTTTTTGTTTCCGATTACGTTTAACCAAAAGACTTTGAATTTTATACTTCTGGGCCAACTATTGAATGGACCTATATATAGACCAAGTCAATCGTATTAATATTTCAACCTTTTAAAAGATATTGTTAATTAATCGTTTATTCAAGTTGTTTTTTTCTGGCAATTACTATTCTAGTTTTGTTTTTCTCACAATTACTCTTCTTTTGTTTTTTTGATCAAAGCATTCATTAATTAAAAA
Organism: Crucihimalaya himalaica; assembly: GCA_004349715.1. Taxonomy (NCBI): domain Eukaryota; kingdom Viridiplantae; phylum Streptophyta; class Magnoliopsida; order Brassicales; family Brassicaceae; genus Crucihimalaya; species Crucihimalaya himalaica. The sequence continues at coordinate 3,383,043 of SMJT01000006.1, read as the reverse complement.
CTTAAGGGTTTAACATCAGCCCTCTAAGAGCTTGTTTGGCTACAAAGTCCGCACGGCCGTTATCCAGTCTAGAGATATAAATAAATTGACTTTTTCTGAAACATGGTCGGCAAAGGTTGATGTCTGCTAAGATGCCATGGATTTCAGATATCGAAGAGTTTGAAGAAATTGCTTTGATGAGGAGCGGGGAGTCCGACTTGATCACGATCCTGGTGAGATCCAAATCTTTAGCTTGTAATAATGCCGCCCACGCTTCCGCCTTTAGGGCAGACCCCACGTTAACCAGAGACAGTGAGTGTTCCGAAATTTCGCCAAAACCGTATGTGAAGACCCAACCTAGTCCTGCAGTGTGAGCATCTGCCCTCCACGCCGCATCCGTGTAGCAGGTGATTGTCCCTTCTTCACAAAGAGTGGGATTCTGGTAGAGTAAAGAAACCGCTTGGGATTTTGAGGTTGTAATCAACTCCTGAGCTTGAGCTTGATTCCATTCTCTTGCATCTCGAATAGCTCTAAGGATAGTATCATCCACTGAGAAGCTTACACTGTTAAAAACTTTCTGATTTCTCGCTATCCAAAGAGCCCAACAGATCCATGGGGATAGAAGCCCTTTCTCTAGTCCCGTTGGAGGCAGTGTGACTTTTTCCTTTGTCAAGGCCATTCCTTAGGTTAGATCTGTCACTTGAGATAAATTTACCTCTCCTTCAAACGGAGCTTTTTGCCAAACCTCTTTAGCATAAGGGCACTTAAAAAGCAAATGGAGTGTAGATTCTGATTCATCACACCTGCAGCATTTTGGGATTATAGGTACCTGTCGTATGATCAATTGTTCTCCTACCGGTAAAGCCCCTTGTAATGCTTTCTAAATGAATAATTTAACCTTTGGGGAGGTTCTCAGGTTCCAAACTTGTCCATTCCAGTCTAGGGGAGGAGCTGATTTACCAAGGTTCGAATTCTTCAATTTGTCAGCAGTTATGTATCCCGACTTTGTAGAGCACTCCCCTGATGGGTGCCTTAGCCAGATTTGCTTGTCCTTTGCTCCAAGTAAGCTAGGATTTAAAGATAATATCATGTCTTTATAGTGAGGGAGAATCTGGTCTATCTTTTCACTGTCCCAATTGTTGGTTATTGGATTTATCAAGTCTTTGACCTTGGCATGTTGTGTTGCTTCCAGTGCAGGTCCCATTGGTTGCCTCCCCTCATTTACTGACAACCACGCATCGTTCCACAAGCTGATATTCTCCCCATTACCCACAGCCCAACCTAGCTCCTTCGATAACAGATATTTTCCTATTAGGAAACTTCTCCAACCATGGGAGGCATTAGCAGGGGCTTTGCAGTCTAAGAAAGGAGAATCCCTGCATTATTTTCCTTCTAAGATTCTAGCCAGCAAGCACGTGGGGTTTTTTAAGATACGCCAGCTCAATTTAGCTAGGAGAGCATCATTGAAGTTGTTAATGTCTTTGAAGCCGAGACCTCCCATGCTTTTCGACTTTGCCATCTTCTCCTAAGCTACCCATCAGATTTTGTGTTTATCTGGAGAAGCGTCCCACCAAAAGCGGGTTAAAGCTGATTGAATGCGCTTGCAAAGTGATTGATGGAGTTTGAAACAACTCATTGCATAGGTAGGCATAGCTGACAGGACACTCTTGAGCAAAACCAGCTTCCCTGTTCCTGATAGGAGCTTCGTAGACCAGCTAGCTGCCTTTTGCTTTATTTTATCCACTATGGAGGTGAATAAATCTTTTTTTTTCCTGCCAAATTGTTCAGGTAAGCCAAGGTATTTTCCAACTCCACCTTCCTTGTTTATCTGTAGAATTTGCTTCATGAGATCCTTCTTTGCTTTTGGTGCTTTGTTGGAGAAAAAAATGGCTGACTTTTGGTAGTTTATGTGCTGTCCTGAGATTTCTGCATAAGATGCTAGTACTCTTTTTAAAGCATGGGAACTCTTACTATTAGCTTTACAGAAAAACATGGTGTCATCAGCAAACAGTAGGTGGTTAACTCGTGGGCAGCCTCTTGCAATCTTAACCCCTTGGAGATGGCCACTCTCTTGAGCTCTGCTGCACATACCATACAGTACTTCACTACACAATATAAAAAGGTAAGGCGATAGTGGGTCACCTTGCCTAATCCCTCTTGATGGATTGACTTTGCCCCTTGCCGCCCCATTTATCAAGAAGGAGTATGAAACTGTGGTCACAAATTGCATGATCCAGGTAATCCATCTTTCATGGAAACCTAACCTTGAAAGGACTAGTTGAATAAATCGCCATTCTAGTCTGTCATATGCTTTAGACATGTCAGTTTTGACCGCCATAGAGCAGTTATTTTTTGCCTTGGAAGATTTGAGAAAGTGGAGGACTTCATGGGTGATAAGGACATTGTCGGAGATTGCTCTTTTAGGCACAAATGCAGATTGGTTCTCTGAAATGATCCCTTCCAAAACAGGTTGCATTCTTTTGGCTAAGATTTTTGATATCACCTTATAGAACACATTACATAGTGCTATAGGTCTGTACTCAGACACTCTTTTGGGACTTGTTGTCTTCGGAATTAATCTGATATGTGTTTCATTGAAGGTGATTGGCATGACCCCGGATTTGAAGAAGCTCTGCACCTGTGCAATTATATCTTTTCCCATCACTTCCCAGTTAGATCTGAAAAAGCAGGCTGAGAAGCCATCAGGCCCTGGGGCCTTATCCAGGTGGATAGAGAACAAAGCCTCTTTAATTTCTCTAGCTGAAGAATCCCAGATCAGAGATTGGTTTACTGTATCAGAAATCACCGGGTTTAGGGCAGCATTGATTCTTTCTTCCGTTATATCAGATCCCAAGTCTTGGGTTGTGAAGAGATGTTGGAAGTAGTCACTAATCACCTCTGAAAATTGGTCTTCTTCAAAGATAGTCTGGCCGTTCTCCCTTTCCAAGACAGAGAGTTTATTGATGGCATATCTTCTTTTTGTAGAAGCATGAAAGTAGTTTGTATTATGGTCTCCTAGTTTGAGCCATAGTTGTCTACTTCTTTGTTTCCAAAAGGCTTCTTCTTGTGTGTAGGCTGTCTTTAGTTTTGCTCTTAAACCTTGTAGTACTTCTTCTCTTGTTGAGATATCAATCATAGCCTTCTCTAACTCTTGTTTTAACTTTTCAATGTGATTCTTACTGTTTTGATTGTGATCTCTGTTCCACATGATGATGGCATTACGACATAGTTCTAGTTTTTGTTTCACATTTCTGGATTTAGCTTCTGTCCAGATTTTTGTAATCAACTCTTTTACTTCTTCATTTTCCTTCAGACGCCTATCATATCTGAAGATACCCTGTTTCTTTTTTCGATTAGGATCAAGAAAAGAGAGGAGGGGTCTGTGATCTGAGGCTTTGAATCTGAGGTACTCAGATCTTGCAGAGGGAAACAACTCAGCCCATTCACTATTCGACACTGCAGTATCTAGTCTGCTCATGACGTTGTGCTCATTTCTGACCCCTCTCCATGACAGCGGGCTTCCAGTATGCTGAAGATCATATAAATCCCCTTCAGAGAAGAAAGTGCGGAAATCGTAAAAGGATCCCTCTGGACGGGTTGGCCCTCCTACCTTTTCCGAATTATCTAAAATGTCATTGAAATCACCCGAAAGAAACCAAGGTGCTTTTCTTAACGCAGCTAAGTCAGTGAGATGATCCCACATTTGTTTCCTTAGTTTACGATCTGGATGACCATATACAAACGTAGTGTATAAATCTTTTCCTTCAAAACACACCTTAGTGTCAATATAATTATTACAACAGGAGATGACTTTCAGATTGGTTTCTTGTTTCCAAAGCAGAAGTATACCACCTCCTCCATGGCCATGAGGTGGTACAGTAGCGTGGTTTACCAGACCTAAAGATTTAGTCTTCTTGAGGACGAAATCATCGGGGGTTTTTTTGTCTGTAAGAGGAAAATAATATCTGGATCCACTTTACGCCCTATCTCATGGAGACGACGAACTGTCTCGGGGTTCCCCAACCCTTGACAGTTTCAGCATGCTACCTTTAAGGAAGAGGAGAAGACGAATTTCGAAAATCCGCATGTCTCTTTTTTTTGGCCGGAATTAGCTTGGGTCCACTCAAGTTCTTCGACATGGGGAGCCTTAACAGTTGACCACTCCCACTTGGCTGGGAGGGATTTGTCAGATGGGAATGTCGTTTCCTTGGTGAAGGGAGGAGCTTTGCAACTTTCCTCTTCTTTGATCCTGCAACCGCCAACATACTAGGTTTTTTGCTTACTTTCTTTCCAAGAGGTCTACCAGGTTTCTTCTTGGTTATTCCTTGGTTTTGGAATTTTTGATGTCTGGCTTCTTGTTCATCCTGTTCAGGGGCAATTACTGGTCCTAGTCTTTCCTTTGCAGGGATTCTTTCTTGAGAAAGTATGGTCTCAGGAGTTTCTATTTCTATGGGAACCATGGAAGCTCTAACTATTTGAGCAGCAGTTTCTTTAAATTGGCCTTATTTCTCTGCTAATCTTAGGCGTTCTTTTCGAGCAGCACTTTCTGAGGGATCCACACAATTTGCATATTGGATCATGACTTACCGCAGCTCCCCAAGAGCTACACTCATAGCTTCTTTTGGAAGCTCATCAATCTGAGGATCTAGAGAGGTCACTCTTTCCAGAGGGGGCCTTCTTTTTCTGAGGATGTTCATACTATCTTGGGATGAGTGGTGAGCTTTTGGTAATTCCCGATTTCTTCTTTTTTCTACCCAAGTCGGTTTTGAAGGAGATACTCCATGTCTCCGAGAAGAGTTATGATAAGACGATCTAGAGTATGTGGATGTGAGAGATCTCGTCGTTTCCGAGTTGTAGGAGCTTCCCTTAGAATAATCTCTATGGTACCGTTCCTTAACAAGTTGATTAAGTCTGATCCGATCTTTGCTCAGGGGTGCGGAGGAGACTGAGTCTGAACGTTCTTTAGGTTGATGGTACCTTTGAACTCCTTCATGATTTCTCTTTTCAAGCTTTGTCTCCCTTGCCGATACTTTAGGGCAGTCTTTGATATCATGATCTAGGCAGAAGCAGATGGAGCAATACCGCTCTAATTTCTCATACACAAGTGATGCTTTCACTTCATCACCATTGTCAAAGTCTAAGGTTGAGGTCATATTAAGGGGTTTTAAGCCATTGATTTGGACCCTCATTCTTGCTGCAGATGTTGTTATTTCCATTTCTTCAAATTGCCCTATATTTTGGGTTAAGCTAAGGAGAGTTGCTTCTGACCATAGGTGCAGGGGAACTCCTTTGACATGGATCCAGAAAGGAATCTGAGATGGAAAGGTGTTGGAGACCGTCGGCTCCCACTTTTGAATTATAAGCATCCAGTGTGCAAAGTGGTATGGTCTATTATCCAAGACTTGATTTAGGTCTTTTTCGGAGAAGAACTTGAACTGGAAACAACCTTAGCCCAGGTCTGCCCCCACTAGGCGTACTTTCACCTTCCAATGATCCGCCAGGAAAGGGAGAAGGGACCACACTTTTTGGATTTTCGGGTTTGTGATTCTTCCCACCAGGGTGAGGGCATGTTTTTGGATTAGCTCTGAGGTGTCGAAATGTGGCACTCTCACCCTTGCTAGTCTAGGAGGTTCTTGAGGGTTAGCTACACCTTTTCCTTTTTCAGCCGCTGACAGTCTTTTGGCCATATCTGGATTAGATTTCTGTCTACGGAGAATCCTTTGAGGGGATTAGTCTATGTTTGTAATTTACTACACCTTGCAGTTAAAGTATTCTAACTAGAGGGCAGACTGAAAAAAGATAGACAAAGCAAGTAAGTTTAAACCGGAGGTAAATTAGATACCGGAAAACTTACTAAGAGTGACTTCTCCGTGGGGATAGCTGACAAACTGTAGCTAATCTCTTCCAAGGGGAGAGTAGTTTATTAGACGAACTTCAGGGCCGGAGCTACAGTCCCAGATAAACTTTCAGAAAAAACGCTAATCATTGATATGGTCTTTGTTTGCTCACATCTCTTGGGGACCAGCTGCAAATTCATTGTTACCGGCTTACAGATGCTCGGATCGTTGAGATCTAAAAGAAAAACGGAGAAACAACCATTTTTTGATGTCGGAGTAGTACAGAACCGGGAAAAAATATTATAGTTTTTAGGAGTGAAGTTTAAGCATTTTATTGGTTTGGAACATATCTTATATTTCTTTGGTATAGCATTTTTGGTAAAAAAAAAGATTTTGAATGGAAGCTAATTAGTAGAGAATCTTGCAGAAAATCTTGCAAAAGTTGTAAAATAAGAGATTTTTGAATTTTAAAATATTATAGATTTTAGGAGTGAAGTTTACGCATTTTTTGGTTTAGAACATATCTTATATTTCATTGGTATAACATGAAAAAATAAGATTTTGTATGGAAGCTAATTGGAAGAGAGTATAATTTTTCACATTACATACCAATTTTGTCAATAAGTTGGTATATCTGGAAAAAAACTTATTCATAATTGAAAATAAATGTCCTGATTTTTAGAATCTTAAAAAAAAATTAATCTTCAAATTGGAGTCTAAACTTGCTTATAAATATTATACTTTATAAATGTCTTAATAACATACAAACAATTACTTAGGAGAAAAAGTGTAGAAAAAGGTGTAAATGGAGAAGACAATTTCACTTGCGTTCCTTGTTAGCTTTCTTATTTTGTTTGCCTCAGGTATTGAATCTTATATATCTATATTTAATGTTATGTTTCATTTATTCATTCGATACATTTTCATACAGTTTCAAATTCTAAAATATAATTATCTGATTTAAATAAGTAAATTTTGATATTAACCCGAGTCTATAGACAAATGACAAAGCTACCTTTGCTTAATATCTTATATATCGGGGTTCCAACATTTATTTCCTAGATAAAATGACATAGGGTATGCCAAAATGATTTGGATGTAAAAGACAATATTAGTATGAAAATATGATTTTATTTTCTTATAATGATTAACTTATACCGTGATAATAGATTTGAGACTTATTAATTCTAAATCATGAAACTAATATGTAACATTCAAACCAAAATTATTATTATATATAATAATTATAATAATAATTTTCTATGTTAAATTTAATAGTGTATATATTTTGTTGTTGTTAATCAGACTAAAGCAAATACATGCAAAAGGGACCCAGGCAATTGCGAAAACTACGACTAGAGATATAAGAACAAGCACGGACCGTTAATCTAAAGCAGTTGTGATGGCTCTGTTGGGGTGCTTGCGTGTACATGCCATTACTAGTCTGGGCTTCTTTCCACACCTTCGTCGTATTAACCTCAAAATACTTGCAATGATGGAACTGGTTCTTGTAGTCAAAAGCTAATGTGAATTTATGTCAATGTGTGTATCTTTGCTAAAAGCAGTTAATGTTCAGTATTATAACTTTAATAATAATAATAATAATATTAATAATAATAATAAACCAAAAACAAATCGCAAATTTTTAAATTAAATAATAATTTTTTTATTTAGTAAATTCATCAAAGACAAAACGGTAATCGACCACCGTGAGAATGAACGAGAGCATTTTTACTTCCTTTTTGAAAATGAAAAGTTTTTTAATATGATAGTAAAACAAAAAAACCAAAAAAACAAAACACTAATAGTGGAGAGTAAAAAAAGTAAACTTTATGCCAAAACAATAAATCATAAACTTAAACAACATACCATAACTATTGTTTTCAATATAATAGTCAAATAATATTTTTACAAAATTACAGTCAAATGATTTTGTTCAAACATATATAATGATAAATAACTATATTTCTAAATTTGGTCGCCCCATAATTCTATAAATATCCTTTAATAGTGTCTCAGTTTATCAAATCTATCAACAATATTCAGTACTTCGTAAAAATTTGTTTTAAGAGAAGAAAAATGGCCAAGACAACTTCTTCACTTGTTTTTCTCGTCATCTTCCTTGTTATGATTCTCTTAGGTATACACCTTTTTAAGTAATCATCCAAATGTTATAGTTCATTATGATGTTATGCATTTACCTTTATAGTTTTTTCATATATATATATATATCGACTATACAATATATTTTGTTTTGGCTCTAATCATTGGTGTAGATCATAAGATTTTACTACAATGTATTGATTTATCCTATGTAGTAATATTTCTTTTTTTTGTTGGATATAGTTGAGCAGAATATGGGAAAGGGATGCACTTCATTGGCAGTTATTGGCTCGTGTGATGTTATTGGAAATTGTTATCAGGCATGCAAGGCTCAATTTGGACCAAATGCAAGTGGCGCCTGTGACCTCGGCGAAGATCATGGCCAATGTGTTTGCAATTATCCTTGTTTGTAAGCCCCATATGTGATTTATACATTACTATAAATCATAAATTCGTCAAAATGTATTAGTAGGAATACAATATCAATGTCAAAACCGTGTTAAAATCTTTCATAATATTTTTAAAACTATATTTCCGATTGAACCGTTGATGCTAATAAAAGATTAAAACACAATACAGTATAACCTCTATAAATTAATACTCGATAAATTAATAATTCGGTAAATCAATATATTTCTTTGGTCCCAAATTAGTTTTTGGTTCAGTTAGTATATCGATAAATTAATAAGTCGATAAATTAATAATATATCATGGTCCAACAATATTAATTTATAGAGGTTTTACTGTGTAATTGCATGTTGGTTAAGATTTGCATTTTTACACCGACCAGACTTTGTATATTTCCACTTTGTGTGAACCATCCTCTCTCATAAATGTTTTTAATTAAACATGTTTGGCTTTAAATTTTTAACCAAAGTGTATTTATTTCCCAAATTTATGATAAGATTATTATAACTACTAACCTCCATTCTGTAAAAGTTTTCTCACATTACCCATATATTTCTTGAATTTTGAATTATAACAACATTAACTTCAAATTAGAAAATGATATCACCGTATTTTAAGCGAAACAACCAAATTTACAAGATGATTGTACTCTATTGTTGTTTACAAAATTTACAACTGATCACATCTTATTTAGTATTTTATGTTTGTCGACCGACTATAACCAGTTATTAAATTCTATATAATTTATTTATTTATTATCTTTATTAGTCCAATCATAGAATTATGAAGTGGTTGTTCTTATTGTGGGATCTTGTTGTGGAGAAGATCCCACATCGGAAATAAGTAAAGGTACTAAGTGATATATAAGGAACATAGGCCACTCCACTCAAAACCAATTGGCAATGAGTGGAGTGACATATGTCCCTTATATATCACTTAGTCCCTTTCCTTATTTCCGATGTGGGATCTTTCTCCACGCTTCTATTCTCCCTAATTTTTAGATTTATCGATTATGATCAAATTATTCTGAAACGAACACATGAATCATTCACAAAAAATAATACCTTTCAAATCTTTCATATTCATACTAAGAATAAAATTTATACTTTGTTATAAGATTCCAAACCTGAATTTCAAGAACTGTAAGTTTCTTAATATTTTATAGTTGAAAAAATCATATTTGTAATTTTTTTTGTATATTGAAATAATTCTCATGCTCCCACTTTTGCTATTTCCTTTTCTTTATTGATTTTTTATCATCTATTTATGTTTATATAATTCATGTATAAAACACTGATAATCTAATATGAACAAAAAGAAAAATTTCTTCCAAAAGTAGAAATCATTAGTTTTAGTTATGTACCAAAACCACTATATTCAACATGACATGAGTGAAATTCGATATGTTTATATTATATACACATAAAATTACAGTCAAATAAGTTTTGGTCAAACAAATAACAGAAAAAAACTTAATTAAAAACTTGGTCACTTCATAATGCTATAGATCTCCTTCCAGTAGTCTCCTAGTTTTTCAGGTCTATAACCTAAAATCACACCGTCAGTAATTAGTTTTAAGAGGGAAGAAACAATTGGTAAGCCAGTTTTTTAACTTGTTCACACCGAAAAAATAATTTAAGTTCGGTTGTATTCATAGCACATCCCCCAATTTTGTATTTCATTGTGATATTATATGTAGGTGTACAACTCTATAAATTTTAGTTTTGGCTCTATTTATTAATACAACGATCTAATTATTAAAAAAAAATGGTTTTGTTGGATACAATTGAGCAAAATATGGGATGCATTCAAATCATTGGCAAATGCAATCTCATTCCAGACTGCAGTGCGTCATGTAGGAAATTTCTTGGATCAAACGCAAGTGGCTTCTGTGACAACGTTGGTGGGTATTTGTACTTTACCCATGTACGACTCATAAAACGCCTATTTGATTTATGTAAAACTTTGAAATCTCATATTCTCATCAAAATCTATATGTAGAAATCAATATATAAAATAATCAACTCCGTAGTCATTTCTTTATTTTTTTTGTCACGTACATTACCAATATATTTTTGATAATATGTAGTATTACAAGGTGAACTTCATTTTTAAGTAATGTTATTGCATTTTATTTAAAACGGGCTAGAAATAAAATGAAAAGATGAGTCTGGTGTTGCTTACAAAATTGACAACTCATCAACTCTTGCTTAGTTTTTTATTAATTACAAACTGAACCATCAATAACCTATCTTATTAAACTTAAACCAAAATAATCAGAATGAACCGGTTAGATGGTTAGTGACAATATTAATCGGGTGGTGTCGAAGGAGCTGCAAAACCATTGAACCCAACCAATGAACGGAACTAAATGATTCGTAACCATATTAATAGGGTGCGATGTCGAAGGAACCATGGAACCGTAGAAAACCATTACACTAAATTATATAAACTATCTTTCAAATATATATGATTAGTCTATACATTATATTTTGTAGTTCAATTATATAATTATGAAATGACCCATCTTTCTGATCTCCTTAGATTTAGATTTATCAACTATGATCAAACTTTTTCGAGTACAAGAGTCCACAAATATTAATACCTTTCAAATCCTCGTATCCTTAGAAAGAACAATATCTTTGACCATATAAAAAAAATCATAACATCTCTAACAGAAAATAATATTTTTTATGGCAGTAAATTTACTGGTCATACCGATTTTTGCAATAAATGGATGCGTTTGAAAAGATTATAATTTTATTAGCCTATCTATGGACGGAAAATTAATGTTCTTTTGACCAGAAAAAAAAAAGACTGTTCTTTCTCAAATTTTGAAATATAAAACTTTCCTTAAGTTTGAGTCTACATTTTTCATTTAAATAGATTAACAATGTCCCAATAACATACAAACAAATACATTAGAATTTAGATAGATATAAGTTTAGAGAAAAAAAAAAAAACTAGAGAACGTGATAATATGGAGAGGATGAAATTACTTGCATTCATTGTTAACTTATTTATCATTTTTACCTCAGGTATTATCATATATTCTATATATCTTTCAATTATTATGTTTATTCTATTTAACTCATTTTTCTTACAGTTTTAGATGTTCTAAATTATAATTCAATGATTAGAATCAACGAATTTGACGTAGCCGCGCATTCATCTAAGTATAGAGATTCGATCGCTTATTCCTTGAATGAAATAAAATATGCATGCGATCTTGGCTAACAATATACAAATATATATGATATTAGTATGAAAGTGATATGATATTTTTTCTAGTGATTAATTGTAATAATAGTAACACATTTAAGACTTGGTAAGAAACATAAACAAATGTACAATAAGTTAAAATATTTGTTAATTCATGCTAAATTTATTGAGATATACAATGTTGCAGTTGTGAATCAGGCTACGATAATTACATGTACGGATGGTTTAGGCAGTTGCGAAAATTGTGACCAGAGATGCAAGGCCAAACATGGACCATCCAGTGAGAGCAATTGTGATCGCAGTATTGGGTATCCGTTGTGCACGTGCTACTACCAATGTGGATCTTCAGCACCCTTACCTAAGATATGCGATGGTGGGGCTGGTATATGTAGTCAAAGGTGTCCAAGTAATTGTTGTGATATGAAATGCGCACAAAAATATAACGGTGGACATGGATTTTGTAACACTCTTGGTACTTATAGTTTTTGCCAATGCGAATATCCATGCTAAAACTGGTTCACATTGTAAACCGATTATTTATTTTTATCATTGTAAGTTTAAAATTACGATAATAAAATAATAGCAATTGCTATTATTCTTCATTTCTGGATGACGTTGTATCTATGAATTTAATTGAATATCTAGTGTAAAATTCGTAAACATATAGTTGTGTTTATGTCAAAAATTTTGAGAAACTGCTAAATGAAAGAAATAATCAAAAGCTTAATTTTTTAATTCAACATAAAAATAAAATAAAGTACCAAACAATTATTAATGCAAGTACACATTTGATGCAACGAGTAATGCTTGATACTGCAACTTAAACTTAGAATTTTTATGGAGATCATATGACATGGATTAATGATCAATACCGATTAATGAGTAAACCTAAAACTTTAAAACCTATGTACCACATTAGTGTTTCTCTATATACAATGAGTTTCAGTATGGTCTATTCCAAAAGAAAAAGAGAAAAAAAAAATCTAATGAGAACATGCCTACAATTATGTGTAATTAGTGGGTTTTTTGTATGTTAAGTGTATATATGTACTATACAGTATATTTATGTGTATTTTGTTGTGTTTGTATGGATTTGTACACATTTATAATTGTATATTGGGATTATAAATTGTATATGCTTATTTTTGTTAACTAAGAATTTATATTTTTCATTTTTATGTACTATTAACATTTAGAAGGGGTTTTTAGCGACGATTCACGGGCAAACAGAAATAAAACCAATGTTTTTAAAACCGATCCGGAAAGCGAACCGGAATATCTCCCAGGTCACCGGGGGTCACCAGGTCATTGGGTCGACCGGGTCCGACCACGGGTCAACTGATTCATTAGTTTAGAGATCATATAATCTTATAAAAATAAAATATTTCTACCAGGTCTAGTAAAATATGAAGTCTAACAATAAAAGTGACTGAAATTTTAGAATCTAAAAAAAGTTTTGAGTAAACACTAAGATAGTAAGAGATCAAGAATGACGAAAATAAACTAGTAAAACATCACGAATTCACGACAACCAATCTTGGTTGTCTCTATCACCATTCCCTTCATTCTCTTCGGGCGGCATAGTAAAGTTTTCATCAAAATCTACAAAAAAAAATATCACATAGTTTAGTCAATGTATTATATACCACTAAAAGAAAATTTAATCAACAATTAAATAATACCATTAGACTTTTCAGGATGTGATCTTTGGAATATTACTCAGCGAGAGCATTCTCTAATTCATAATATTCAAGTTCACCTGCTTTTTCTTTTTCAATGATCCAAAACTCTGTCTTATCAATATATTCGTAGTCAACATGATCATATGACAGTCCAAAACCCTATATATTATTTCAAAATCATAAGAATTTTACTAAACCGTAACTCAGCCGGTTCAACCGGGTCATTGGGTTCTGGATTTTTGGCGATTTTTGCGGGTTTTTACGGTTTTTAAATTGCCGGATATTGGCACTATACCCAAATCGGAGAAGTAATTGGGTCGCGGGTGAACCGGTTCGACCGGGCGGTCCGGGTCGGACGTGAAAACATTGGTAACTATTTTAGATTTGTGTAGAGGTTTCGGAATGTTTTGACGCCCGGCAATTTAAAGTCTAAATAAATTTAATCAATTAACCCGCGGTTGGATCCAGTCAATCCAATGACCCGGTAACCCAATAAATATTCTGGTTGGCTTTCCATATCGGTTTTAAAAACATTGCATTTCCTCGAGTTTACTGACGTAATATTAAATCATTCTCTTTGAATGAACTCAAGAAAATTCTCTTCTCGACAAAACGTGCATAAGCATTGTCGTCGTCGTAGTCTTTGGGTTTCTTACTTTTTATTTTTATTTTTTTTGGCTCTTTGGTAAGTTTTGAATTTGAATTAGTCTTTAGAACTTAGAAGAGACTTAAATTTTCAACATGTTGTTCCATCGTCAAAAAAGTTAAATGACTTTGCTCGCATAAATCAAATTTTTGGTGGAACATTACTTGATGATATAGATAATGTGGACTGTTGAGTGTGGACCCGGGTATAGTGCCAATATCCGGCAATTTAAAAACCGTTAAAATCCGCAAAAATCGCTAAAAATCCAGAACCCAATGACCCGGTTGAACCGGCTGAGTTACGGTTTAGTAAAATTCTTATGATTTTGAAATAATATATAGGGTTTTGGACTTTCATATGATCATGTTGACTACGAATATATTGATAAGACAGAGTTTTGGATCATTGAAAAAGAAAAAGCAGGTGAACTTGAATATTATGAATTAGAGAATGCTCTCGCTGAGTAATATTCCAAAGATCACATCCTGAAAAGTCTAATGGTATTTTTTAATTGTTGATTAAATTTTCTTTTAGTGGTATATAATACATTGACTAAACTATGTGATATTTTTTTTTGTAGATTTTTATGAAGACTTTACTATGCCGCCCAAAGAGAATGAAGGGAATGGTGAGAGAGACAACCAAGATTGGTTGTCATGAATTCGTGATGTTTTACTAGTTTATTTTCGTCATTGTTGATCTCTTACTATCTTAGTGTTTACTCAGATTTTTCTTTTAGATTCTAAAATTTCAGTCACTTTTATTGCTAGACTTCATATATTACTAAACCTGATAAAATTATTTTATTTTTATAAAATTATATAATTTCTAAACTAATGAATCAGTTGATCCGTGGTCGGATCCGGTCGACCCAATGACCCGGTGACCCGGTGACCTGGGAGATATTCCGGTTCGCTTTCCGGGTCGGTTTTTAAAACATTGACAGGTTCCGATGGTTTTTGTTGTCGTACTCAAATGTTCTGAAAATTGACATTGGAGTCCACTAAAACCGAAACCTCTACACAAATCTGCATGCTATCATACGCAATAATGTTGATGAAACATGGCTAGTTGATCGAACAATTGCAGGTTTGGGATGAATATTTAATTTCGCTCATCTGAATGAGAACTTTTAACTCGTGATGATTACAAGAAAGATCAAAAGTCAATAAAAAAGGTACAAATAGAGAGGAAAATATAAGGGTAACAATTATTGAATAAAAAATTTATAAGAATACTAGAAGCAAAGTTGATTAAAAAAAAAAAGTTGATGAAGACCACAAGTGAAAATGCTTTTTTCATATTTTTGAATTTTTTTTTTTGTAAATTAGTTAAGACAGTTATTAGCAAATCAATATAATAATTTGGTTGGTCTATATATGATTTCATGCCTCAATAAAGAATAATATTATTAGTATGTTATCAAAAAAGATCATAACTGTTGAATATCGAATGTTGACATCATCATATCACTAAACGTTTTGAATTCAAACTTCTGAATGAGCTATAAATGGATTTCCAAACATGTAATGATATTTTTTGTTGACCAAAAGTTTAAAACATTTGAAGTCAAACTTCTGAATAAGTAAAAAATAAATTTTAATATATCAAAAGGTTTTCCAAAAGAATTTCCTTTTGAATACAAGAATATGTGTAAGGAATATAAAGATATGTTCAAACATACTTTTTGCTTATTAGTATACCAAAACAAAGCTTATAATCCAAATGTAATGTGGGTAATATTTTAATATAATCTGCATAAGTAAATGAAATGTTAAGTTAAAGAAAACTGGGACAACTATTTTTTTTTTAAACAAAATTAGATTTTATAAATATTGACCAGAATTTTTATATGTACAAAGTTAATTAAATAATTTGACCTGAACATTAGTACTTAAACTGGTTAGATACAATAATGACATATTGACCAGATTAAAAATACCTAAAACATTATAGATGATGAGATTACGCTCTGTATCATATTAATTGGTATCATACATGTATATGATTTATTTATGAAACTTGCGCAGACAGCAGTACTATAAATTCACATTTCTTGTCCTAGAGGCTAGAACCAAACATTATATTAGTGTCTCGATACTTAAGAAAATATACAAAAGCATGGCAAAGTCACCTTCACTTCTTCTACCAATCATATTCCTTGTTATGTTTGTGCTAGGTAAACATTGAATATCACGTTTAATTAGAGCATTTTTTTTCAATATTATGATTATAATTACTGTACTTCTGTTATCTATATATGAAAATGGTTTTTGTTTGAATATAGTTGAAAATAATATGGGATGCCTTACATTCATTGGGATGTGCAAGAGGGACTTGAAAAACTGCTCTTCATCGTGCAAGTCAATCTTTGGGCCAATTGCCAGTGGTTCATGCGATAAAGGGATTGATGTTGGACAATGTATTTGCACTCACCCTTGTCCGGCTAATAAAGCTCATGTAGTCAAAAGTTCAGTTCTTCAGAATGCATAAGCGATTCTAAGTATTAGATGTTTTGTTTGAATATCATTAAGTTATGTCCAACGTTCAAAATATATCTGAATACAAGATATGTTTTAGGTTCACCAATTTGCTTTCAAAACTAAATAGAATATTAAAATCACAAAAGACTATTTTATCTTCGGTCAAGAATATATTATTTGATGAGTTCAAAATAAGTAGTACCGCGGACGATTACATTGACCTACAATTTTTATCCTACTTAAGGATATTATGTAGAATTTGGAATGTTATGAAAAAGCAGACCAAGGGTGAATTTGGATCCGATCTAAGAGAATACTACTAACTTTTTTTTATATAAAAAATCTAATCAAAATTTAAAGTATATAATTAAAATTTAAATGTTAATGTTTTCTGATTATTTATGAAAATTAATCTTATATAGTGTACTGTATAATTTTAATTTATCAAGAAATTATGAGTCAAAACTCATTATCTCATCAGGCTGGTGATCAATATTAGTACTTTGTCGTTCATTTTTTTTTTTGCTTTTTCAAAAAAATCCATCTGATCGCATTATAACACCGGATCAAGCAAATAACATTATATATTTGTTTGATTTTTCAATCAAACTATATAAACAATGAACAACCAAAGGTGCAAGTTTTGAATAATTATAATTTATCTATTACTAGTTTAGCCACATCCAAGTTGAAACATGAAAAAGACAAAATCGATCAGTTTTGCTTATTTTAGAAAAGTTGAAATAGATTTAGCAAGTATATTCGCATTTGCACAAATAATTATGGCCTATGCTGTCACAAAATCCAGTTCCTTGATAATACTTTTGCGCACAGTTTTGGTTGCAACACGGAGGCCCACATTTATCGCTGCACACACCAGCTCCACCATAGCATTTTTTGGGCTGCGGAGGCGATGGACCCGATCCGCAAGGGTAATAACATGTACATAGTTGAGTCCTGATGTCGCAACTGCCTTGGGCTTCCGGTCCGTGTTTGGCCTTGCATCTCTCGTCGCATTGCTGACAATTACCGAGACCCTCTATGCATGTATTTGCGTTCACCTTATTTTTAACTGTAAAACATTATGCATAATTAATTTTCTTTTGTTCTTAGTACATGGAAAAAAAAACAAATTAGAAGTAATACCGGAAGCAAGCATGATAAATAATATGATGAAAACCAATAGTGAAAATGCCTTCTCCATTTTTTTTTCTTTGAGAATTGGTTGAGACAATTATTGATTTAACAATCGAACATTTAGTTGATCTATATATAATGTTATGCCCCAACAAAGATATTTTGAATATTAATATGTTACCATCACTAAGATTTTATTATATTAATAAAATATGAATTGTCACTAAAAATATCACCAAAAATAAAATAATTATTAATGATAAATAAAATATGATTTTTAACACAAGTCTTTGAGACTCTTTAATATAATGATTACTAAAATATCACTAAAAATATAATGATTATTAATGTTACCAAAAAATATCAATAAAATTTTATCATATTACTAAAAGATTATCATATTAGAGAATCTAAAATATCCTAAATGTAGTATGTTGATTTCATCATATTACTAAAAGTTTTGAAATCAAATTTCTGAATGAGATATAAATGGATTTCCATACAGACTTAAGATTCAAAACATTTGAAGTCAAACTTCTAATAGGCTTTGTATGAATTTCCATATTATATATTCTTCTTTCTGACAATTGGTTGAGGCAATTGTTAGTTATTCAACATATAATGTAATGTCTCAATAAATTGAATTATAAAAATATTACATAAAAATTAAATTAAATTGTTGGTCAAAAAACCCTCTTTTAGCAAACCTCTTCTGTAATGTTACATATTTTCATATTTTCTAAAAGAGGTTTTTTCATATTTTCTAAAGGAAGGTTAAATATAGCTATAAATTAAATTCTAAAATTGTTGGTCACTAATATGTCGTGATGGGCTATCGATCCGATTCGTATTAAACCCAATTTTAGGTATAATAGACCCATATATTAGATCTCGAGAATACTCTATCATCACTTGTTCCGATTGTTTTCTAATCACTCACTGTCACTGATGTCATGTTTTTTACTCAAGAACACAAAATATTTTTCTATTATTGCGTAAATTCAGCACTGTGAAATTTATTCGCGCGGTGGTTGTAAATCTCGAGATTAGTATAATATTATAGGTGTATACATATTTTTTCCTTAAAACTCTGTTGAGGAAAAAAACAGAAAAAAAAATGGTAAGTATGGACACGTGGAGAAAGAACGTGAAAGAGAAGACAATGACAGAAATAGTTAAATTGTGAATGAAGAGGACACATGCATTGATGTTTCTTCACGTAAAGAAAGGCCTTTGAGTTGGCATTTCCTTGCCTCACGAATCTTTGTCTACCTCGTGCCTCTTTTTAATTCTCCTGTCCAAAATTTTATTTCCTTTTTTTAATAATATTATTTGTTAATTTACATTATAAAAATAATAATTGGTATTCAAAGTGCCACAACGTTCGCTACGCTGTCTCTTCTCCTCTTTGACTTTTGTCACACTTTTCTCTATCGATATCGTCTTTACTCAACCATGGTTAACAAAGTTTTGTTGCAAAACCCTAAGTATCTGATTCTCGATATTATTTTGTCCTAATAATTTAACTTATAATTTTATGATCACCCGTTGATTACCTTGACTTCTTTGATTAATTTAATGATTAATCCAAATCAAGACTCCACCCATGTCTCTCTCGTTTTGCTGTTTATTTTTGTTTTCTCTTATGATCTTGTTGGGATTGTGAATTGTGAACATGCGTGGTTCAAGAGTCAACTTCGGATGTAGAGTTGTCACAATCACTTTTGTAAACTTCTAAATTTCGATTTTATTCAGATATGCAATTAATATTTATATCTCTTTTTATATACAATGTTCATACTATCCCTTTAGCCACAAGAATCGAGTTTTGGTACCCTTTATATTAACTCTAATCATGACATGTGACTGGATTTAATTAAAATATATATCTCCTTTTCGAAATATTTCCTTTTTGTACAGTTTATGATGTCCATCAGTCCCAACGTTTAGATCGCTAAAGCGTCAGATTAACTCTGGGTGTGGACAAGTCACTTTACAAATATATATTTGCAAATCCTTAATAACATATATCAGTAGACCGAAGCTAATGAGTGAATAGTTTGAAAGAGATTATTTACACATAATTAGAACTTGAATCCTAGAGAAATTCGAGTTTAGATCGAATCTTACTTGATTAATTTGTTTTCTTATTAATTACACTTGTTTTTTTTAGGACACTAGGACATTAGTTTGGAGCAGAGAAAGTGAGTAGGCTTTATAGGATTAAAGACTAAAAAGTAAAAAGTGCTAGAACTTTTCTGTTTTCTGTCTTTTACATTAAATAAGAAGAGAAAAAGTGAGTTTAGAACTACATTGACTTTGAGTTTGAGGACCAAGAAACGAATATACAGTACTTTCGAAAGACTTTTAATCAGGAGGCTGAAGCTGATATGGAATTTTCGTTTTGTATACATTGGAATAAATATGTATATAATATAGTTTTTGAGTTATAAATGAAAAGTGGGAGATCCAACTTAACTTAGGTGTTGAGGACTTTGTGTTTTGTCAAACATAGGATCCGACCGTTGTTTGCTGTGCATGTGCCTAGAGACATGACCCTCGCATCACCCTAACTAATTGTCTTCCAGATTTTTAATACTTTTCATACCTCTCAACAACTTAAATGAACCCAATAAAAAAAATTGTGAAAATATCAAAAGAAAAAAATACATCATTTTACTTTGTCCAGCTTATGCTTGTTGAAGCCTATTGGTTTCGTTGGTACATGTTATGCGTGTCATCACTGAGATTCGATCTATTTAAAAATTGGTTTAGATATGTTAGACGCATCATGATTCATGTTGTCTTACAAATTGATACGGTTATGCGTAAGAATTAATTGGATGGGCTCAATTATGTATGTATATTTGATTAAAGAATCTTTTCATGAGAAGAAGAATCTATTTTATTTGCAAATAGATTGTGAATTGCATTTTGAAAATTACAGAATCCAAAAAAAGTGGAACCAAAATAAATAAATTAAAAAAAAAGCTTAAAGATTCAAGCTTTGACTTTGATTTCCGAGCTCCAACCTAAACACTCTGCCAAATTATATTACAACGCTCGCGCTTCCTTGTTCCGTCAGAATCGTCAATCTCCGAGCTGTCTTCAAGAACTCACTGCAAGAGTTGATCAAAGTATAAACATTTATCAGATATTTCATTTCATCATCCAATATTAGGAAAAATATGACAATCTTCTCTTTAGAATGTACCTGAAAGGTTCGTTTCCTGCGTATTTGATGGCTCCAGCTGCATCCCTATAGAGAACAGAGCTCAACATCTCAGACTTTTTGATCCCAAACATGTCAGAAAGTTTCCGGCTCAATTCTTCATACGAACCAAGAACCGATAGGTCTAAGGTTCGACCTACATCGTCTGACTCCATAAACACTTTACAATGCCCTGTTTCCAAACCCGATGCATCATGAACTTTCTTGGAGCAAGGTGATCCTTCGTCTGACGAAGATAAGTCCCTTCCTGCAATACCGTTGTTCTGGTTTGACCCGCCTGATGAAATCTGTGTTTTCTCTATGTTTGCGGTATCCGTTGATCCTTTTTCTGATAGCTGCTCCTCGGGTAGTATGAGCTTTCCGAACAATACAATGTGGGACTTTTTAGATTCGGTATCGTTGCATGGTGCTGTTCCCATTGTCAAAAAGCAAAAGCCTTTCTCGTTTTTGCTATCGATGTTTCGCAACCCGCGAGGAGGAGAAAGAGGGAGAGGTGATGGTGGAGGAGGTGGTCTATTCATGTAGTAATGGTGGAGATCCGAAGATGATAGCCCGTAGTACTGATGAGCATTATGCCTGGCTCCCTGTAAACCCACGGGAACATTGTCCAGAACAGAGCTTAACGGGCTTGATCTGATGAGGGGATTGCTTGGGAATGAAGGTACTGGGATCGAATTGATCAGATTGTTGTAATCTGGATGCTGAGGTAGCCGCATCTTTTTCCTCGGTGGCGAAAACGAGGTAAGCGGAATCGGATGTACGTTGGATACCAATTCCACTAACCACGGGTTAACCCGCTTCACATTCTGGAGTAAATCAGGCTCATCCCACGCCACCTGAAAACTCAAAATGTAACCATGAGTCTATCATCTAACTAGGAAGAGACTACAAGCAAAAAGATTAAAAGGATGAAACTTTTGGGGGTTTACCTGTAGAAGCCGCCAAGGAGAGTTTGGCCAACGGATAGGATCAGAGACATTAACAGCTGAAACAGTCCCCATAAACCAGCTTATACGAGACGAATCTTCCGTCTCAAAAGCCATTTTAAACCTCATACCCGAGCACCACGGAATCCGCATTGCAGCTCGAGCATCCAATGCCTTGACACAAAACTCTGACGTGCTAGCCCTCGGATAGTACACAACCTCAAACGGTCTTCCGCTAATAGCGAGAGTGGCTGCTTCTATAACGGATTCAGCCGTCACTTTGCCCTTTCGATCCGCAAGCGAACAATTACTTCTCCTCAAAGTATTGCTTTCATCTTCCCTTAAAAGAGAAGAGTAACCACAACTCCCTCCAATCGGATTCCAACCCGCTGAATATTCGGGTCCATTACCAATGCCTCCTCTCTTAGCCCTCCTAATACCTACACAAAGATCTCCGTTCTCAGCTCTCATGAAGACAATCGAATCTCCCGCCACAAGCTTCTTCTGGTTCACGAAATTACTCCATCCGGTCGTGAGAAGATGCCTACGAGGTGTGCCTCTATAAATATGCCTAAATTTCCAAACATCCCCATGAACATCCTTTGCAAGAATCGTCTGAACCGGAGGCTCGGCATTATAATCCAATCTCGGGAAGATAGTCTCAGCGCAATAACGAGGAACAGAGAAACCACCACCATTATTAGCATCAGATTGAGTAAGAGTCTTGGCAAAGGAAGGCGTTTTCTCACTATTACTCTCGAAACCGTTACTATCGTCGCCATCTCCGTACTCATGATCAACATACTCATCTTCTTTCAAAGGAATCAGCCTAAGTTTGGCGAAAACCTCGTCGGATTCAGCATCAGCCATATACTTAATAGCCAAAACACGACACAAGACCATGGGATGAATAGGCAGATTACCGAAATCGACACAATCATAAGCGTTTTCGGCGTGCCCTTGGGGGAAGTAAAAGACTTTAGAGTTCATAGGAGGCATACGAACCATACCACCAGCACATGCATGCCATAGTTGAGGATCTAAACCTTTCTCTGATCCACCTTTCATTGGATTCATAACATTTATCATATTTTATCACCGTCTTGCTGCATAAACAAATATAAATGTATCAGCTTTGTTTGAACAGAGTTGTAACCAAACTAAACAACACAAAACCTAACTATTAAAGTTCAAAACGCATTTTTGTAGCAACTTAAACTCTTTGTATCAGTCAACTCTACCTAACAAACGAGATTTTCTCGGAAAAAAAAAAATCCGACAAAAAGGTTCATTTCAGATAGAAAGAAGATTTCAAATATCAAATCTCCCGAAAAAAACTCATAAATATCAGTGAATACACAAATTTATAAAACCCCAAGAACGTTTTTTTTTATTTTTGTAAAATCAATACAACTATCCAATAAGAAGATATAAAAGACCAGAAATTTAGAAACTTTAGTTAGATATTATTCATAAGAGCTAGCTCACCGATTGTGTTGTGAAGCAGACAAAGCAAAACTTACAGATCGGTGTTTGAGTAAGAACAAATAAAGAGTATAAACTAAGAAAGTTAGATAGAACAATAGAGACATACACATAACCCAAATCATATTAAACACCGAATCGAAGATGAAATTGATCAAACAGAGACAAAAAGAAAAGATTTAGTACAAACCTGAAACAGTGGCAGATCTGAACAAACTACCGAAGATTCAGAGTAGAACCAATCTTGGTTTGGTGAGAATCTGAAGATTCCGCAGCTAATTGTTCTGCTTCAGAATCGGATAAGGAAGTTTCACTTTTGCACAAAGAAAATGGAAAAAAGGGGTTCGTATATATGAAGGAAAGAGCTTTGGGCTCTTCTGCCCAAAATAAAATAAATATTATTATTATTATTATAAATCTCTTTTTTCTCAACTTACATTAACTCTTTCACATGTCTTTTATTAGTATTATTTATTTTCTCTAGTTAGTTACTCTTTGAAAGAAAAATTAATCCTGATTTTAAAAATGTAATAATTAAAGCTAAAAATAAGGTAACAATTTGGTAAGTCAAACCCTTGATTCCGGGCATAAAAATCGACAATACGGAGTGTGGGAAAAAAAAAAACATATATATATATATATAAATAAATATAATAGTAATTTTAAAAATATATATAAGGAAAAATATAGACATACGAGTTAGAGAGTTGCATCGCGCACGTGACGGATCCGCACGTGTCGTCGGTGCTTCCGACATATCTCCTTGAAATCTGATTAGAAGCATCTAATTAATTAACAATTCAATGTAAGCTTGTTAATTTCTTTTGACTCAGCCATTAATTGTTCTTTGATTAAACTAATTTTTACAGTTTGGTAATCCCAATGTCATTCAATTTTTTTGAACTTATTGTTTACGAAACACGATATTTTGTTGATAACCATGTAAGCAATTTGTTGTTACTTACCATGCTTATTAATACCACTGTCTTCAAACAAAACAAAATAAAAATAAAAACACCCAAGTCAATTTCACATTAATTAATCTAAAATGGTAGAGAAATTTGGACATATAATAAGTTAAGCTTGAATTTTTGATATTTTAAGAAAACATTGATATGTGTTGGAAAAATATATTTATAACATATTATTTTATATAACATATTATTAATTTATTATATTGCTTTTGCTTTCATCTTTTTTCTTCAACATTCCGTTCTCCGTCTAATTTGTGTTTGATCATATATTTTGTCTAAAAATGCATAAGGAATTAGAGAGCTGATATGTTAAAAGAGACAATCACCAATTAATATATTGTTTATGTGGTCGGACAAAAATACTCTTATGTGACATTTTGTCCTTTTCTTTTTCCTCCTCTTTTTCAACTTTCATTTCTTTCTGTAATATAAGATATGTTGAGATCAATATAGTCTTTCTCTAATCAATATAAACGATGTTTCTCTTTTAGACGTTATTGTCCAGTGGCCATATACCTCTTACTAGTTACTAAGGAGAGACTCGTCAGGTTTCTATATATATTTAGATGTTAAAAATGTTGCTTCATTTCCCGTAATCTATTTTGGCTTTTCTGATTTTTTTAGCACAACAATAATTCCGAAATTTAGATTGGACTTGCAAAGAATAAACTAAGTGCATTTTATATTAAAGAAAGAAAAATTATCTTATAATGTTACAACTATACCCCATATATCCAAACAAGATAGATATTAGATATACATACATACATATATGTATGTCAATACTACGACCATAGCAAGGCTCATTAAATTTCCGCATGTGTCATTGTATTTTTTTTTGTCGTAAGAGTTAGCTTTCCCTTTAATACGAAGAGTTTGATCTAGGCCATAAGTAAACAAAAATTCAATATCCAATTATACATGAATATAAACCAAAGATGTAGTTGTTGTACTTATGAAATATCGTGGTATAAATTCATGCAAATTTACGTGATTTCCGTTATATAATTTTTAATTTTCCTAACGCAGAAACATATCTTTGACAAGTGATTTTCTTTTTACACTGTTTTAGCAACGTGTTTTTTAGCAGTGAATTTATATACCGAATCGATCATATTAATACATATCTTAAAGTTATACTGATTTTTACTTTGAGTAGTGGTTATCAAACTAATTTATATATAGAAGAATTATGATTATAAGTTAATCCGGGATCACAATTCCCATTTCAACATTTAAATACTAATAAAATCGTAATATGAAGGGGAATGCTGATAAGAAATAAATAATAATGAAAATGAAAACATATTTGACCGGAGGACATAGCACGTGCGACTAACCATGGTTAAGTTTGAAGTGTGTCTGTGTAGATATTGTTTTGTCAACACCACAGACTCTCCTTGTCAATAGTTAATACGTGTGTCTCCATTTATGTTAAACCAGTAATAATTGCATGTTACAAGGGCAGATTCGGCACTTGAATCTAAATCACCGGATCTGATCTGATTGTTCTCTTATTCCTTCAGATTTAGTTATCACATTTGCATGTAATACTCCTTTTAGTCTTGCACCATTTATGTTTCTTTGTTTATCTTAGCATCGTGACTCGTGGGTAATGTAATTAAGATTTGGACTTAAACTCACTAGGTTAACTTTTGGAAAACTTGGGCAACTGGGCTCAATCTACAGAGGTTTGTTCCATTCAAATATTAGGGTTTTTAGTTTGAACAGAGATTAGAAAACATAAACGATATATCACATTTTTTCCCAAATTATGGAGTTTATATATATGAAATAAAACAGATGATAAACGAAAAGCTAAAAATAGAAATGAAAGCTAGAAACACAAAGAGCGTAAATGTAAAGCGACCTTTTAAGGAGGAGACATATAAAGACATGAAATTGGGATCAAACACAAACAGTCGTTATAGACATTGACTCTCTCTTGTCCTTTTCTTTCTCTCCTTTTGTCTTCACAATTTTTTTTAGTTTTTAATGGATTTATTTTTGTTATAATCTTATATATATATATAAAGAGATAGAGAAAGATATTTTAATCTAAAATATTAAGGCTTTTTTTTAGTTCGACTCGTACCACCCAGTTGGGCTGGGCCTGGCTACATTAACATGCCAAATCAAAAATTGAACTATGAAAACTGAACACGTTGTTCCAAGATTTCTAACTATGGAGAGTCAAGAGACATAGTTTTGTAGAACAGCTCTGCTCAATTTCTTCAGCCAAAACTAATAACTGTAATGAGTCAGAGAAACCAGAAGGTATATACAGATTACCTGCAAAAGTGATTTCCTTCATTTGAGTAACAGGAACCAAAACCAATGATATATATCTATAAGTTAAGTCACTACAACCTTTTTGATCTCCTAAAGTTATAGTTCAATTGTTTCATTGGTGAGGATGACGCCGTTTGGCTCTGCGATACCCGATGACTGGTTCTTTTCTATGGCTGTATCTCTTCTTCCCCTTAGGACTGTCCAACCCACAAACAAAAGATTCAATTTCGTAGTTACTTTCTGATGCAACAGACTGATTTTTTTATAACTTAAGTTATAGACTATTGTTAAAATATGTTCAAAGCTTACTTGGAGACTGCAGAAAGCAATTTGATGATGAGTATAAGAGGGAAGCCAATTAAAGCTGTGGCCTGTTTAAATTAAAATAAAAAGTGACTAAGTTATGATTTGTAGACTCTATAGATGGATTGAATGACAGGAAATTGTTGGAAACACATACCCCAACCCAAGCTAAGTCCATGGTAGCAATCGGTTTCGTGACCTCATTGTTTTTCAGCATTTCTTGAGCCTTGGTTCCAACAGAGAGAAGCTTATCAAAGTGTTACTGTAAGTTAGATTCAACATAACTAGAACGCAATATTATGAATATACCTGTTGATGGTAGATTTTCGTCGAGTTAACCAACTTCTTAAAGCCATGTCTTACATTTTCAATATATGGCTCTAAGGCAACTTGTACTTTCTCCAAGTGTGGTTTCGTTATGGTCATAATCCGGGTAGTGTATGGGTGTGTATGTGTTCTGATTACCTGAGATAAACAAGACAATGCTCACAATGTTTTATGCAATGTCGAAGCAGATGAAAATATGATAACCTCAAGATAGTAGTATGAAGCGTCGAATCCTTGGATGAGATGTGGTGTCAAAGCCTGCTTAGACGTATATAAAACCTCGATGGACTTATCGGTTAAATATTGAAATTTTGGTTCGAGATATATGGTTAATGTTACACACGCATCTTTGATGCTTGGAATCCATTTCTGAAAAATAAAGGGGAAGTATTCTTAGATACCAGTATCAAGTAAATGAAAAGTATATAAATGTGCAATAGGAACAAAACTCACTGAATTCAGGGTTTCGATGTGAGGCTCTGACCATTTTTGGACTTGATCAAAATACTGCGACACCTGAAGGAAAACAAAAAAAGAGACTTGTCTATAAAGGGAAGTTTAAAAGGCTTTCAAGGTTAATTTTGAATTGAAGACAAACCTTTTGAAGAGTGATATGAAGAGTTGGGCTAAGATGTTGATGCCATAGGGTCATTAGATATGCCTGCAACCATGACAAAGAGGCCTTTTTAGAAGAGTTAAAATCACTAAATTGTGCTATGCTATGCGCCTTCTTTTAGATTTACTTGAGTTTTATTCGGGTTGAGACCAAGCTTAGACAAGAACCACTAATCAAATCCTAGAGACACCATATCTCTTACATTTTCAAGCTTTGAGCTAAGTGGTGCAACTTTCTCAGCTTCCACTTTGAGCCTTCTCTTGCGTTGCAATTCCACTTCCCGTTTTAGTCCAAATACCTGCCAATGCACAAGTTTTATAAAATGATTGAATTAAAGTAATGAACAAAAGGAAATACACAATTCAAGCTACAAAACCAACCTGCTTCTGAAGCTCATAAACCTTTTCTTCTGCTTCACTCGCATGCTTCACCGCATCCTCAGACTAAATTAAGCATTAAAAGCAACAAAAGTAAATAACTTTCCTTTACATCTTTTTATAGGCAAATGAATCAAACTCAGAAGATGAATGAAAACTCACTTGAGAAAAATCAATCTCACTCTCAAACAAGTATGTTTTCTCCCGGATATACAACTCCAGACCTCGGATCTGCTCTTCCTTGCTAAGCAATTCTTGGTTTTTCTCCGTGATGATTGATTCTTTAAACAACACACACAGAAACAAAAAAGCCTCTCAATAGTTAGCAACCAGATCAAGATGCAGCTGAGAATTGTAAAAACTAAAAAGTCATCAACTTTGGAAAGAAAGCAAACGTTACAAGTAATCTCCAGAAACAGAAAGGAAGCTGAAAATGTGGAAACGTCTCTCCTTTTCCAAAAAGGTTTAAAAGGAAAAAATACGATTTCTCCAGAAACCAAACAAAGAAACATAATTTCATATGAAAATCCATTGAACCGTTACTCATTTCTCCAGAATTTTCCTAAGCAATGCAACTAATCAAAAGAACCTTTTTCACATTACAGAAACAAAGAAGACTAAACCCAGAAAATTCAGCTAATCGTAGAGAAAATTTCAAAAAGACTAAACCTTTTACACAGACACTAAAGCTAGAAAATTAAAAACTTTTCCGAGAAAAATCTAGATAAAGTAACCAAAATCGAAGAGGGTGATATGAGACGTACGGAGAGCAGAGACGGTGGATTTGAGTTCATTGAGCAAATGGTTTTGATTTTCATTATTACAGCCATTGTTCTCTGAGGAAGGAGAAGGTTCTCCATTTGCAGTGAATGAAGAAGAAGAGTAACAAGCGATCTCGAGCGTTACAAGAAAAATAAACAAAAGTGGCTTAAAAAACGCCATTATTGGAGACTGCAACAGAGGACCTCCTTAGAACAGTCAGGGAGAGAGAGAGAGACTAAAGCGTACCAAGTCAAATAAAGGGTCTTACTAGCTTTGCTATAATTACATTTCTATCCATTTACTTTTGATAAATTCTATAAATTTCCCAAATAACTTTTTAAGATTTGATTTTGATGAAAAGGTGTGTCAATTGAAAATGTATCTTGTGCAAAACAACTGTTTTATGCGTATCTGAAAAGTCGTAAGTAACCTTAATCTGACTCTTAGAGGACTTCATAATGCTACTAAAACGGAAGGATATAAACTAAAATGTAAAGAGTAAAGTATATGTTTCCAATATCCCATTACTGTATTTTTCTATAAATTCCGACTATTTTGTTAAGAGTTCCTTTTTTCATAGATGTGTTTTCTATGAAATGTTTATTTTCCTTCTTGACTTTTTCTTAAACTAGTTAATTTGCTGTAAGTATAAATTTTTATGTTAAATAACAATATTGAAAATATATATTTAATATGAAAAAAATAGAGCTAAGAGATAAGAGTTGCATATTTTTTTTCATCCAAAACTGTTACCAATGTTATATTTTTTCTCTTCTTTTTCTTTAATCAACGTGGCTCTCTATTAAAATTCATTGTGTAATTTACAAACTGTAAATAGACCATTTAAATATAATTAAGAAAGAAATCTTAATTGTTTCTATGTGACTATATAGTCTATATGCATTTGTGTCATGATTCCATGAACCTCAATTCGTTTAGGAAAATTATATTTACATGTTTCTTACTATGAAATACTAAAATGGATCTTTATCATTTTTTCAAAGTACTTTTTTTTTCAAAATATACATATACTTTAAAAAAATTTATCTTATAAAATTTTGTGAGTTTCTGAGTTGGTTTTAAGAAAAAGTAAATTTATCAATATCATTAACCAATCGGTAGGTAAAAAGGCGGTAAAAAGTCGCTAAACGTATATCAATTTATCAAAGTGGTAAATTAATAATCTCTAAAAACTTTCTTTATTGCTATAAAAATAATAGTTAAATATTGTTTATTGTACCATCAACTTTTATTCTACCGTTAAATTTTACTATATTTTTTTATATTTTATGATTATACCATCATTTGTTGTATGACATTTTATTATTTTAAGCTGAAAAACAAAACTAATGTGATTAACTTAATATAAAATTATAAAAACTTTAAAAGAAAGCTAAAAGTAAAAAAAAAAAAAAAAAAAAATCTTGAGAAAATCGTTTATCACAAGCGACTCTACAAAGATTTCCAGTAATATACTCTTACCCGAAAAAAATAATATTAAAGTCCCTATAACCTCTAGTGTCTATCACCAATAAAATTCCATAGTCTTGCTTAATTCAATTATTTAAGATTTACACCGTTGATTCTATATTTCTCTTCAACCACCCCGTTTTCACCACTTCTTTTTATTGAAACCACAATAATTTACACACAAATATTTGATTGAAAAATCTATCTACATGACATAATGTTACATGACAAAATAATACTACCAGTTTATTCGACACAAATGGATAAAAAATGCATTTTTAATTGCCACAGTCCCCAATCACATACGAAATCAGTCGAATAAAAAATCGATATATAATCATAGAAAACAAAGCTTTTATTCTTTATCCCAATTACAAGCATATGACGCAGGAGACCTTGGACAGTAATAGAGTATCTAAATCTAAGAGTATTTCCTTCAATGGTTTTCTGAATAAGTATCTACAATTGTGAAAAGTGAAAAGTAATAAAAAATAATATTAGATGGATATTTGAATAGTTAAGATAC
The DNA here is from genome assembly GCA_004349715.1 of Crucihimalaya himalaica. Lineage (NCBI taxonomy): Eukaryota > Viridiplantae > Streptophyta > Magnoliopsida > Brassicales > Brassicaceae > Crucihimalaya > Crucihimalaya himalaica. The sequence continues at coordinate 3,352,256 of SMJT01000006.1, read as the reverse complement.
CCATTTAATTCTTTTATTTTTTTATTTTTCACTATTATAGAAAATTAGAAACCCATCCAAGAAGAGATGCTATTAGTATTAGTCCAATCAACAGTTAATAATATTACAAAACTATATAAAATATAATAATAATAAATAAATAAAAACCTAGTTTTTGACGCAATAATAGAAGCGAACCAAACTTGGCCTCTCTCTCTATCTCGCCTATAAATAAGATATGGAGATTAGCGTCAAAAGAGTATGCAATTGCAAAACCACACAGCGCAAAGGTCTTCTTCCTTCACTGTAAACTAGTTCTCTCACTTTTTTTTTTTTTTTATATTTTTGTTTGGCTTGTTCTTGACCGTCGGATTAGTTCTCTCTGGTCTTAATCCAACGGTCGTAATCCAATTTGATTAGAAAGAGTCTCATCGTCTCTCAACCACCAGATTCTTTCTCTTTCTCTCGTCAAACACCTCTCTACGAAATCGACGAACAGACCAGATCTTCGATCCGCCTCCCTCGCCGTTGCTTTCGGATTATTCAGCCGCCCTTTTGAACTGTTTTGCCTTTTTTCTCGCCGGAGAGGCAGTTTGGGATTGAGATTTCTTAGGGCATTTTGTTATGCGATCCGATAAACTTTTACGGAGGTTTTTGCCGCCCCCACCGACACTTTCACTGGTTCGTTTGTTCGATCGCGATCTTTGGTTTTTTATTTATATACTCTTATTATTATATCTACGCTCCATTGATCTCGTCTTTGATAGCTGATTCATGGGTAATTGTTGTTCATGCGCGTTATTGGCTTCAATTTTAGTTTTTCAGACTTTTTATTTTAGAGATTTCTTATCATCTTTCCTAATTGCGTGCATTACCTATTTAATTGGAGTACAACAGCTGTCTTCTTTAAATTTCATAAGTACATTAAGGGGAAGAATCTTTGTCACGTTGGTACGTAGTGTGTGGCTTGTGCTCACATTCGAACTGAGTAACGCATTAGATTATTTGAATCGGTATAACAATTGTAATTGTTTGTCGATTGAAATGGATGAACTTTCGTTTGGCTGTTTAAGTTTTTCTATATCACGCTTTACATTTGCAACAATTTGATTGTGGTTTCTTTTGGGTTTTAATACTTTCTCTGCAGAAGCTGGTGTCGTAAGAGGGGATACGTCTTTTGGTTCGTGTTATTCTGGCATCTTAAGATTTTATAAGTTGCACTAGCTTGAAATTTTACACAGTTTATGACTATACATACGAGATGGCTTCAGAAGGAAAATTGTTATTTGATCTTAATGAACTTCCTACAGAAGATGATGATGGGAATGATAATGTTAATTGCAATCAGCCACAGAAGGCTATCCCATCTGCAAACCCCAATACCTCTGGCTTGCTTGCAACACCATCGTGCTCCCAAGATAATGTAAACAACCGAGTGTTCTCACACGCATCAACACTTTCTGGTTTTCAGCCTTTTGTCCGCCCTATCTCTGCTCGACGTACGGATGTCTCAGTTGAACTAAAGATGGATGAGGATTCTCTTAAGGAATCTTTGTCATCATCAAGGCCAGACACATTGGAGGAAGCAAAGGTTGCATCATCAATAGGTCCAAATGATGTTGGAGCACCTGAGAGAGAAGAAGGGGAATGGACAGAGTCAGAGGTTCATGCCAATGAAAATGTACATAGTAGTTCTGATTATTCTAAAGTTACAGAGAAAGATAATGGCACAATAGGATTAGATATCAACTCAAACTCGGGTCTTCAAGAGAGAAACGTCAATCATGCTTCAGAAAGCAGTGGTAAAGATAGTGCATCTGTAGATAGTCCGCAAGAACAGGGTTTAACGGTGAGGCAGAGAGAAACTAAAGGAGTTGAAGCAAGTCATGCAATCAAGTGTGCAAATACCACTGTGAAAAGAAAGATGGATCATCAGAAAGAGACGATGTTGGGAAAGAAACGGAACAGGCAGACCATGTTTCTCAACCTAGAAGATGTCAAGCAAGCTGGTCCTATTAAGACCACAACACCCAGAAGACAGAACTTCCCACAACCAATCGTCACGCGTACAGTTAGAGAATCTCGTGCAGGTCCTCCACCTGCTGAACAAGGAGGCGGGATTCCAGGGCATGTTGTATACCGGGATCAGAAACCAATTGACATTCCTAATGGTGGCATACATCCAGAAACATCTGAACTTAAGTTAGAATCTAATGGTGAATCACAATCTGGCTCGGTTGGTAAAACTAGGAGAATGAATGGGGAGGCCGGACCTTCCGCTGAAGGTTCTGTGTCAAGGCAGGGTTCATGGAAGCAGCCAATAAATTCACGGCAGCTGAAGAGTGGTCATTCGTCAAATAGACAAGTCTCTTTGTGCAGTCAAAGTTCTGTAGACTCAAAGTTCGGAAACAAGAAATTTACTTCGTTTAAGAAGCAAGCCATAAATAGTACCCAATACCAAGATACCTCTGTGGAGCGTCTTATACGAGAGGTGACCAACGAAAAGTTCTGGCATCATCCAGGTATGTCCTGTATAGTGTTTCTGCTTTTGGAACGTGTGTTTGAGTGCTCCTACTTTTTCAATTTAAGTTATCTTCATTTAAGGTAGGAACTTTTATGCCAATTAAAATCTACTGCTCTGGTGCCAGTTCCCTGTGTCCCGAATCATGGCTCAGTGAGAATCATAATGGCCACAGGATTTGGAAGGTGATACGATTAAATCATACTTGTAAAAGTAGATGACAGAATTCTAGTTTTGTTAGTACTCCATTTTCTTTGACATGCACTTAATGGTTCAATGTCGATGAATATCATTTATCAGGTTGGCTCTTGGTGGCTTTAATTTTAATCATCGTGGTTAAGGAAAAACCTGGATGATTTTATGCTTATCTGAAACTTGAATGGCTACTAGTGAAAGTAAATATAGTATATTGGTAGGCCTTTTGATTGACATGCCTCTGGTCTGTTCTGTACACTTCGCACTGGAAAATTTGACTTGTATGGATGATGATACTTAAAACTTTTTCATATGGCCGGTGTTCTCTCAGATATGTCTATTTTTTCTGCTTTATTACCCATAGTGTAATTGATTCTTTTGCATAAAATTTTCTTGTGTTTAGAGGATACTGATCTCCAGTGTGTTCCTGAGCGGTTTGAATCCATGGATGAGTATGTTAGAGTGTTTGAACCTTTACTTTTCGAGGAGTGCCGGGCACAACTTTACAGTACATGGGAAGAAATGGCCGAGGCAAATTCATTCATGAAGGTCAGAATAAAGTTCATCGAAAGAAGAGAGAGAGGTAACCAGCCCTATTTCCTAATTCACATTTGTAAAGGCCTTTGGGCAACAATGTTAACTCTCTGTTGACTGTTCTCTTGTTACCTGACTGCTAGCCTTCTGTTTTATCTGGTTCAGGATGGTATGATGTGATACTTCTCTCAGTAAATGAATGTAAATGGGCTTTCAAGGAGGGAGATGTTGCAGTTCTGTCAAATCCTGTGCCTGAGTCAGGTGTGGTTGGAACTCGTAGATTGTCTGGTTGGTTTTTATATTGCTTGTGCTTGTATATTCTGTAATTTTGTCGTCTTGATGTTTAGAAGGAGAGCATGATGATGCTGGACGTGTAGCTGGTACAGTTAGGAGATATATACCGGTGGATACTCGAGATCCTCATGGAGCAATTCTCCATTTCTATGTTGGAGATACTTATGACTTTGGCAGGTATATGCTTTTTCATATGTTTGATTTTTAAGCTGAGTTTTTTTTACCCATTCTTACTGGAAGCATTTACCAGCAAGATTGACGATAATCATATTTTACGGAAGCTTAAACCTAAGGAGATCTGGCATCTGACAGTGCTTGGCTCGCTTGCAACCACACAAAGGGAATATGTTGCTTTGCATGCGTTTTCTCAGCTTAACCCACAGGTTGGTTTTGTTTTCTATAACAAATATTTCATAGATGCTTTTTGTTATATGCTGACGCTGGTGAAACTCATAATTTTTTCAGATGCAAAATGCAATTCTCAGGCCTAGCCCAGAGCAGTTTCCTAATTACGGGGAGCAGACTCCTACAGTGCCCGATTGTTTTACTCCGAGCTTTGCTGGCCACTTACATAGAAGCTTTAATGCTCCTCAGTTGGCAGCAATCCATTGGGCCGCAATGCATACTGCAGCTGGTACGAGCAGTGGGGTAAAGAGGCAAGATCCATGGCCATTTACTCTTGTTCAGGGCCCACCAGGAACAGGCAAGACACACACAGTTTGGGGAATGTTAAATGTTATCCATTTGGTTCAGTATCAGCAGTATTACACTTCCTTGCTGAAGAAATTAGCTCCTGAAAGTTATAAACAAGTTAATGAGAGCAGTTCAGATAATATTGTGTCAGGATCAATTGATGAAGTCCTACAAAACATGGACCAGAATCTATTTCGTACGCTGCCAAAATTGTGTGCGAAACCAAGGATGCTCGTTTGTGCTCCTTCAAATGCTGCGACCGATGAACTTCTCTCACGTGTCCTTGATCGCGGTTTTATTGATGGGGAGATGAGAGTTTATCGCCCTGATGTGGCTAGAGTAGGTGTTGATACCCAAACGAGAGCTGCTCAAGCAGTGTCTGTGGAGCGAAGAAGTGAGCAGCTATTAGCCAAGTCCCGTGATGAAATTCTAGGACACATGCACAACCTCAGATTACGAGAAGCTCAGCTATCTCAAGATATTGCTGGACTTAAAAGGGAGCTTACTGCTGCAGCCGTTGCTAACCGTTCTCAGGGATCCGTTGGTGTTGACCCTGATGTTCTTATGGTGAGAGACCAGACCAGAGATGCAATGTTACAGCGCCTTTCTGCTGTTGTTGAAGCCAGAGATAAAGATCTTGTTGAAATGTCTCGCCTTCTTATTGTTGAGGGAAAGTTCCGCGCTGGTAATAATTTTAATCTTGAAGAAGCTCGCGCAAGTCTTGAGGCAAGTTTCGCGAACGAGGCTGAAATTGTTTTTACAACTGTATCAAGCAGTGGTCGTAAACTGTTTTCTCGTCTTACGCATGGCTTCGATATGGTTGTCATCGATGAGGCTGCCCAAGCTAGTGAGGTTGGAGTTCTTCCTCCCCTTGCTCTTGGTGCTGCACGATGTGTACTTGTCGGTGATCCTCAGCAGCTTCCTGCTACAGTTATTAGCAAAGCCGCTGGAACCCTTCTATACAGTAGAAGTCTCTTTGAAAGGTTTCAATTAGCAGGTTGTCCAACTTTGTTGTTAACAGTTCAATATAGGATGCATCCTCAAATACGCGATTTCCCTTCAAGATATTTCTACCAAGGACGCCTCACTGACAGTGAAAGTGTTTCCACTGCTCCTGATGAGATTTATTACAAAGATTCTGTCCTTAAGCCTTACCTTTTCTTTGATATCAGCCATGGACGGGAATCACATAGAGGTGGATCAGTGTCTTATGAGAACATTGATGAAGCTCGCTTTTGTGTTGGGGTGTACTTGCATCTTCAGAGAACTCTGAAGTCATTGGGCGGGGGTAAAGTCTCTGTTGGAGTCATAACCCCATACAAACTGCAGTTGAAATGCCTGAAAATCGAGTTTGGAAATGCTTTGGGCCAAGATGAACTGAAAGAGATCTATATCAATACTGTAGATGCGTTTCAGGGTCAAGAACGTGATGTTATAATCATGTCATGTGTGCGTGCTTCGAATCACGGGGTTGGCTTTGTTGCTGATATCCGGCGGATGAATGTTGCTCTCACCCGTGCCAAAAGGGCTCTATGGGTATGATATCTCTTGATGCGTGTACATTTTATTTTGGTATGATAACTGTCTGGTTTCTTGATAAAGTTTCTAAGGCTCGTTTTTTTTTAACAGGTCATGGGAAATGCATCTGCTCTAATGAAGTGTGAAGATTGGGCAGCACTGATCACCGATGCCAAAGCAAGGAACTGTTTTATGGAGATGGAGTCTCTTCCCAAGGATTTCCCGGTTCCAAAGGTACCTAGCTTTACTCCAAAAGCACCTAATGCTAGAGGTTTCAGATCAGGTGGGCCAAGAACCAGATCCATCGATATGCACCCTGAATCCAGGTCAGGGACACCATCAGAAGATGACGAGAAGCTGAACACAACAACATTTCTAAGAAATGGAAATTTTCGAAGGGAGAACTCAGTTGATGATTCTGATCCGCCCGGGGATAGATATAGAGATGCTTCGCAACATGGGATCCAAAGGAGGCAGAATTTTGGACGGCCTTTAGGGAGAAGAGATTAATTTTATAATTCCAACTGGTCTGAACTTCATTCACTGGTGGATACTGTGTTACTTGAGATTTCAGAGCATCCGACCTAGCTCATGGTCTCAATGGGTCATACCACAGGGTGACTTGAAGTCATGAACTGTTGAACCGAGGAATGAACTTATAATCATGGAATCGACTACTTGAAAGCGGTGTACTTCAAAGGGTAACATGCTCACCTGATTTGTGCTGGCGAAAGATGATTAATGCTATTTCTTTTAAAGAACTGGCGCTCTTCTGCTCCCAGATCATAACTGTTCTTGAAGAAGCATGTCTGGTTCTTTATGCTTCATAAAACCTGGAACGGACCAGTCGGAGATGACTGTAAAATCCAAGGGTGAATCCACTTGAATGAAGTAGCAAGCTGCTGATAAAGCTAAGAGCTCTACTCATTTACAGGAACTATGAAGCTATTCCTGCATCGTCAAACGCTGTCATGCGATGCAAAAGAACAAAAGATGATTAGTCGACAAGCATACCATAGGAAATGGCATTTTAAGGTAGTGTATAGCGAGTGGGGTTGGGATGATTTGTTTAGTCTGCAAAAGTTCTTAAGAGTATCACCATACCACACTGGCCAGTCCACTGTGTTAGCGTTTTGTACATAATCCTACCATATCTTAGTTGGAAACATGGTTCTTTTTCCCTTCATTCTATTTGTTTTATCTTATATTTTTGTTGATTATATCTGATGAACTGATGAAGAATCATATATTCTTTAATTGTCAGTTACTCGTGTAACAGATTCATCAAGATCATCTACTTGGGAAGACTTGTGTTTGGTAACACTAATTTTTTTTACTTGAAATAAGTTATAACTTTTAACTGATAGTACCCTTTTGCTGTCATCTCTGAGGTCGATAATAACATGAGAAGATTGAAAGACAAGTGTCCAAAGGATCATTCACACTTCCTTGATGAATCACATGGCTTCTCGATCAATACATCATCCTTTCTGATGATTGCAAGATGAAAGGTTATGAGTACAGATGTGAGCGAAAACTAAAAGCTATTCAATTACAATCTCTGTTAAGCTTCCCAAGCCAGCCGCAGCCATTGTGTGGTGGTGTTGGTGACTGCAAGACTCCTTAGCATAGGTCCTGCAACAGCTGCTACCAAGGTTGCTCCTCTCTCTGCTGCTACAGTTAGACTTGCAACCCTCATTCACCTGAGAACATGTTTCTTCTTTATCATCCCTCTTAGAACTTTCACAGCAGCTCGACTTGCAATTTCCATTGCCCTTCACTTTTAAGCTAGTTACCACGGGATCAGCAGGACTTGAGCAAGAATCTTTGACGAACACTTTCACCTCCCCTTGCTCATCTCCTTCCAGATTGACCAAGGTTAAAGAACCTTCTTGTTTTGAGCCAGTTCCAATGTCCAGGCCGGATGGCTTGTTATGACAGCTTTGTTCAACCTCATGTTGGTGTTGGTGTGGTTGCTGAGTCTTGTCACCACAACACCCCGAGTCACGGCCTTGTCCTAAAACACCAGGTTCTTCGCAACACGTCTTTTCCACAACCCTTACCTTGTCTTGTTTCTTCTCACAACAACCAGTGTGACCATGGTCTGAACTGGTTTTAGCTGATTTCATCACTTTCTCTTGATTCTTCTTCCCACAACAGCCTGACTTGCAATGATTTCCACTGGTCTTTGGTGATAAACCTGCTTCCATGTCTCCAGCAGCATCACCTTCAAGTTTCTCTGCGTTTAAGAGAGAGGAAGAAGAAGAAGACTCCCTATAACATTTGTTTCCAGTTTTGTGTTTATCACTTAGCAACAACATGCTATTGAGGATCACAAGCAGACAAGTTCCCACATCAGCAAGCACAGCTGCCCAAATCAGCGGATGACCAGCGAAAGCCAATGCAAGAATCGCTCCTTTCATAGTGATCGATATGATCACATTCTCCACCACTTTCCTTTTTGCTCTACGTGCTAGCTTTATCGCCTGCGGTATCCTTCTGATGTCATTGGACATCAGAATTATATTACCGGTCTCTGTTGCGAGTGCAGAGCCAGAAACACCCATCGAGATTCCAATATCCGCTGTAGCTAAAGCTGGTGCATCATTCAACCCGTCCCCTACCATACACGTTGGCCCTTCTCTCTTAAACTCTTTGATGATTTCAGATTTACCTTCTGGAAGAAGCTCTGCTCGAACAATATCCATAGCATTCCCTAGCTGTTTTTCATATAACATTTCATCAGTGGGATTACTAAGTTTCAAGAGTAGCATCAAACTGAGAAATTGTTTGCTCACCTGTTCTTGAGCATGCATGGCTGCAGCTTGATTATCTCCGGTAAGCATCGCAGTCTTTATTCCCAAAGATTTCAGTTCTTTCATTGCTTGAGCTACACCAGATCTACAAGCATCTGAGAGATTGAAAACTCCAGCCATTGTTTTTCCAACATATACATACCCAACCGTCTTTCCTGCTTTGGTATCAGGATCGATATCTGGAACTGTGTACATACATCAAAGCAAAGAATCATCAGAGACTAAAGAAAGACATAAAAAACCTTTATGCATTAATTTTGATATGTACCTGATGAACACCCAGCTCTGGAAGCAATCCTTTTGTTACCGATATATACTTGTTTGCCATCAATCTTCCCGTATATTCCTTCTCCTGGAAAGTTCTGATAATCCTCAACCGCTTCAGGCTTAGGTTCAACAGAGACAGATTTTGCATAGTCTACAAGTGCAGCAGCCATTGGATGGCTTGATTTGCTCTCTGCGCTTGATACCCTGACAGAAGTCATATTCCACAATTCTCAGACAAGTCAACTAAACAACAAGTGTTTAGTACAGTGGTTAGAAGAGATGTTTCACCAGTAAAGCAAGTTGTGTAGGCTTATATCACTGGAAAGCGACTGGAAATCCATGACGACGAACTCGCCTCTAGTGATGGTCCCGGTTTTGTCAAAAGCAAGAATCTTGATCTTGGCTAAGGTCTCAAGATAATCAGCTCCTTTGATCAAAAGTCCTGATGTGGCTGCCTTAGTGAGTGCACAGAAAGTGGCTACTGGTGTAGAGAGAATAAGCCCACAAGGACAAGCACTTACTAACACAACCAGAGCCAAGTGAAACCAATGTTTCGGGTTGTGAACCTTCAATGCGAATGGTATAGCCGCAAAACAGATGGATATCAGGATGATCGCTGCATACAAGGTAATATAATTTAAGGTCTCAATCAAGAACATAGAAAAGATGTGATGATAAAAAAAAAAAAACCAAAATCAGTTGCTGATACCTGGAGTATAGTACTTGGAACATTTGTCTATAAATCTCTGAGTTTCGGTTTTGCTGTTCTGAGCTTCTTCTACAAGCTTTGCCATCTTCGCAACCACGCAATCCTCAGCAAGAGCAGTGGTTTTCACAGTTATGTAACCTTGAAAAGAAACAGAGGAGCTAGTTAGATCAAACCTTTAAAGTATCACGGAGAGAGTTCATAAGAAAAAAATTTGAAAGCTCTTGAGCCTTTTTATACCATTTAGATTGATGGTTCCAGCCCAAACCGTTGAATCTGTCAATTTAGGCACAGGGAAAGCTTCACCGGTCAAGGTTTTCTCATCAACTTCACAGTTTCCGTTCACAACAACTCCATCAATTGGTATGGTTTCACCAGCTTTGACTGCTATAACTGTGTTGATCTTGAGCTCATCTACTTCAACTTCTTCTCCAGTCTCTGCAATCACTGCCTTCTGTGGAGCTAAACTCATAAGAGACTGCATCACTGCACTTGCCTGAAATGTAAAAACAATACTTGAGCAATCACAATATATATATATATCTTTGATACAACTGAATTAAAAGTGATGGAAGAACACAAAAACCTTATAGCTAGCTCTTGATTGGAGCCATTCGGCGATTGTGAATAAGAAGACAACTACTGCAGCTTCTGTGTAATCCCGCATACCAATTGTTGCTCCCACTGATGAAAACAACGCAAGATCATTAGCTGCATTGTGAGCTTTTCAAGAGGATTTAAGTGATTATTTCATCTTTTTGTTCTTCTTAACATTTTAGCTGCACCATGATCAATAACTCTTGAACAAGACTATATGACCATACTACTCATCTTTTTCCTTAATTATTATCTTCGTGTTTTTGTTGAATTAGTGAGTTAATACATTTATCAATTTTGTGTCTGGAAGTTGTATAAAGGATAAACCAATAAAATTTTCTTCGGAAAATTCCTTTACCAAAAAGTTATAAACATTTTCTAACGAAAAATATTTTAAATGTTTTTCAGAGTGTTAAGTTTGAATGAAAGCAGCTTTAGTTATTATTATTTTTTTCTTCCATTTCTCTTTTGGTCTCAAAGTAGCATAAAGAAGGGCAAATGCAGAGGAAAAGACAAAAACTACAGAACAATTGCTTTGTGTTGACCATGAATAATTCTAAATTGACCCATCACAACTTTAAATTGGCACATACTTATATCTACTATAACCGTTAGTATTTTTAATAATCACCTTAATTGATAATGTGAGAAATGTGATCCATATTATAAAAATTGGAGAGTACCTCCCCAAAAATATCCGAATTTTAGCTTGAAAAGTGAAAGAAAAAAAGTAAAACATTACCGGTTATAACAACAAGAATGTTGATGTCGATTCTAAACCTTGCAAGGGATGCAACAGCTTTGGCGAGTATCGGGTAAATTCCGGCTACTACGGCTGCGATAGCTAGCCAACGGAAGGGAGAGTAAAGATATTTGAAGAAGGAGAGGAGGAGAAGCATGCCGGAAACCACCGCAAAGGGACTTGGCCATTTATTCTTGAATTTGGTTTCTCCGGTTACCCTCACATTTGCTTCTAATCTTGCTTGGTTTAGTGCTTTCACTGCAACCACGATTATGTATTTACACTTTTGGTGCTATAATTACAGCATTGCTTTTTTTTAAAAAAAAATCCACCACCAAACTAATGAATCAATGGACAATAAACAAATTAGAAATTCTAGAAAGGGAAATTTATAAACGTTAATCATGTGAATGATGATGCGTTACGTAAAAACTCACATTGTTATGACATTTAGTTATTGTATGGAGTATGGACACGAAACAGAACAAAAACAAATATTACGAAGATATTCGAGTGTTAACTAAACTGCCTAAAATTTTAATTCTTTTATTAATATGTATTAATAAATCATAATCATCTTCTGACAAATGGCGTTTGCGTTTTGCAACAGCAGCGACGCGAAAAAGCTTAATTAGATGACCCACATGCCACAGAGAAGGAAAAATAGTTCTTTAAAAACAAAACAAAAAAGCAATACCGATTTGGAACTGGGAGATGATGAGAGTGTCGTGGACGACGATGACGGTTCTTGATGGAACAATTACAGAGTATTCTTTGACACCATCCATGGATTTGAGGATATTCTCAATCAATGGAACCTCCGATGTACAGCAAATTCCAAGAACGTCAAAGTAACTCTTGGTCATCTTCTTCTCATTCTTCAACGCCATTCTTGTTTTAGGATTCTGCAAAAACAAAAACAAAAAGGTGGGTTTCTGAATTCTGGGTTTATGTTTATTTGCGTAACACGATTTTAAGGGAAGAGAAGCAACAAAAATATCAAGGGATGCATGAAACGTGTCTAGAAGAAGATGGGTATAAATGATAACGTTGTCGTGAAGTTCACTCTACACTTGGCGGAAAGGAATTTTTATTTTCGGGCATGGATATTGAGTTAGTAAAAAAACTTATGTAACTGATTCAAATATTGGTTAATGCGAGGGAGAGAATATGAACAGTCACGAAAACAATGCGAGAGAGGGGAAGAGCGTTTCGAAGCCGTCATGAAATCTATGTGAAGAAGACGTACATAAGAAGAAGAATACCGGATATAGAAACAGAGCCAGCTGTGGACAGAGCACAACGACCGAACCGGTTTGGTTTGTTTTTTTTTTTTTAATGGGTTTTGATGTAATGATGAAAGAGGATGAGAGTGGCGGTTGCTTTATATAGGGAAATGTTATTAGAAAGTGGGATTAATGATCATTGGTGGGTTTAGTTTACTTCCTTACCTTAGGTCCATAATTATATTCTTTCCATAATTTAATTTAATTTGTTTTGGGTTCTAACCCAAATATATATATATATATATATATATATATATTTCTCTTACTTGTAAAGAATCCTCGAATATATGATCTTAAGACTTAATAATGTAAATTCCAAAGTACTATGGTAGGCTGCTGCTTCTTTGAGATTCCTATTCCTTTAACCTTCCCATCTAATTTTCATTTTTTTTTAATGTACAGTATGTATGTATACTAAAAAAAGTGAAATTCGATTTTATCCTGACATAGAATACTGTTGGAGATTTGTACCTTGAAGGATTCTACACTGCCTGATTTTATTTTGGGTATACATGTGGAAAGATGAGATTGCGTTAGGCAACTATCAATCACTTTATATATATACTTGGAAAAGAGAATGCATTAAGTTGGTTAAATAGTTTTTGGTAGTCATAACATATTCTTGCAACTCGTTGACTGGTTTAATTCATGTGTTAATATATTTCATCTGAGGTCTGACCACATGAATGGTAAGTTATTGATAGAACTTTATATTATCTGAGAAGTAAATAAAAAAAAAAAATATATGGCTTGTTAGGGGAAGAGGTTTTTAATCTTATACATGAGAGAGACGAGAACAAAGGTGCACTACAAAACATAGTGAAGAATCCACAGTACAATGTCATACAATGGAATCCATGTGTGATTCCTCATTTCGAATAATTTATTATTATTTTCTTACATTTCTTTCTTAATTTTCGTATACTTCATTAATTACAAAACCTTGTAATGCACTATTAGAATAATAAGAATATCAATTTTGTATACTCTAATATGCACATGTCTTATAAGACCCAATTGGTTTATATGCAGCAAATACGTGTACGAGTGAGAAAATTTCGATAACGTACGGAAACGAGTGTGTTGGTAGAATAATTTGATTGGTTAACATAAAACGTTAGTGATCAAACATAATTTTTTCTTTCAAACATAGAATTATCAAAATATTTTGTTGTGTTAGTTACTTAGAACTTTTTTTTTTTGTTAAAGTATGTGAAGTTTCAAATGTCACTGTTTTATTAAAAAAAAATAGTAAAGATAAACATATAATTGTTCCAGATATATAGCCCACAATGCAACTTGCAGATTTGTTACAGTAACAACATTACTGTTCATCATTTCATATCATTGTTTCGTCGTCGTCAATATAATTATATAGATAGTCAGGAACATAATTATCATAATCTTTGATAATTGGATTGAGTTTATCAACTTATTATTTTATTTTATTTTTGTGTGCGCAAAATATTCAATTTTATAAAGAAAATAAAATTCGTGAGAGGTTGACAAAAAAAATGAAAAAAAACATAAAGCTAAAGAATCGGAAAAAAAATCTTAACTCATTTCCCACCAAATCTGAAATTATTGGTTTTTATTGTCATTATTCGGACTGAAGTATTGTCGTAAACATTTTCTTTTTCACTTTGTGTTGTCGATTTTCACTAAAAATTCCCAAGTGATACTCGCTTTTGTTTAGTCTCTTGAGAGGTTCTGATCAGTTAATAACTTAATGGATGAATATTATACTGAATGTCCCTGCATTCTTGCTATAGTTAAATCCTTTGCTGAACAAAGATCTTGTTATCATACCATTACATTAGAAATCATTACAGTTATGTCATGTGTATATTTATTTATGGCATGTGTTTTTTATTGGGACATATGTCACTCTTTAGTAGCTAGAGACGTCGACAATTCCATAGGATCACGACTTTGAACAATGGTGGAGCCAACGCCGGACTTCTCGTGGCCGAGATAGGTCACAATATATTGTGGTAAAATGTTGATGAAATATCTATGCTTGATCTAGTATAATCTGATGAGATTTTTTTTTTTGGGATATTTATAATATTCATTCAATCATACAATATAACGTAAGATTGTTTTATACACGAGTTATCAACGGCTGAAGAAATAAAGGTTGAAAATTCATAAGTGTTTAGATTATAAAAACCATAATATTTCCTTTCCTAATGGCTATTAACACCATTGTACAACCAAAGATTGCCAAACATTTTTCTTTTCCTATTGGCCAACTCCTAACCTTTTTTTTTGTTAAACCACAAACCTAACTTGTAATTCTTTTTACCCGTATCTTTATAGCTGATAATTTACATATATATATATATATATATATATATATATGTCCCTTTGAGATTCTAAAGACTAAAATTATTTGCGTAAAAAGACTAAAAAGAGACTAGAAATAATTTAAGCAGCACACCTCCACTAGCTTTTCAAAAGGTTTTCGAGTAGTGGAGGAATCTCCCAATTTCTCAAAACAAAACAAAACAACTTGCTTTCCTTTTGTTTAAAATATATATCAAAGTAAAAGGAAATGTAAATGAGCCAAACACTAAATAGATAATTATAAACAAAACATATTAAACACGTCTAGTGGGAAAGGGAATATCAATTGATATATGAATTGCAATGATAGATATCATTCTTTTGTGTTGCGATAAGTCATTCTACTTATATTTGTTCTACCACCTGATACATTAAAATATTAGTTCCCGAAACTTCGGAACTTTTTTCTCAGAATAGTACCTTTACCTTTATCCGTTATTTTAAGTTTAAAACTATATTATACTGTCTAAATATTATCAATAATTTTTGGTATGGAATATAAACTATGAAGGAAAATATAATGATACATACACTAGAAAAAATCTACATAAATAATTCTTCAATGACTTCTAAAGATGTAGAACTCAATTTCAGATGTAGAACTACCATCTTTTTGTCTTCCTTCCAAAGATGTAGAACTCAGTTTCAGATTGAGGTAATACTATTCTACAAGTTACTTCTATATACGAGCTTGTTTAGTCTTTTGAAAAGATTAGTTGGCGAATATGAATTATATGGTGGGTATGTATTAATGATGCACTAATGTGGAGATCTATATGGATTATAGAATGTTGATGGCTACGTATTTTTGATTAAGCTTTTGACAAAAACTAATAAAGTGGATATGAAAAAGTCTAAAATTAAGATGCTCAAGTTTTTTACGTAAGAGTTGAAATATGGAGTAAATATTTTCCTCGCATTTTCTCCAATCTTTTCCTTCTAACCAATAACCTAGTTTTTTTGTGTTAATACTTAATAATCAATGGCTTAGTTTCTATTTAAGAATAAGTTCTAATGCCAACCATTTTAGTAGGGTTAAAAACATGATTTTGAAAGGTAATGAATGGTGGGTTAATATTAAAAAATTATGCTAGGACCTGAAAAAGAACCCCCAAATTAAATCAGGTCTATTTTGCAATTAATCTTTTACTTAACTATTCTTTAAATGGTTCCCAAACTATTTTATCTCAACTTTCCAAATTCCTACAGTAAAGGCATATATATTTTTTTTTTTTAAAAGGGCATATCATTTGCTTATAATTGGTGCAAAATATGCAATAACAACATTTAATCTTTGGGAAAAATCGAGGAGACCAGAAACATTTGTGGATGTTTGATAGACTTTCATGATCCATTGCTTGTTCTCGAATAGACATTAACCATCTTCTTTTTGCGTATGATTTATCTTCTAATGACCCCGTAAGAATAATAATAAAATTAGAAAAATGTTATATAACCCACGATAAAAAAAATGATAAAGCAAAATATAAGTGTATAATCAGCACAAGTCATAATAATGGAACACAATGAAGTTAGTGGGCATATGTCAGCAGCCCACAATAGCAAGGATCAAACTGTAAGTAAGTTAGCCAATATATATATATTCATATATTCGTCTATGATCATATAGCTCTTTGTCCCATGAAATCTTTGTTGTCTTTTTGACAAATATGGCAACTACATTAATGATTACTCCATGGTATTTTTCATAAATTAGCTATAGATAATGTTTTGGTGGAATCCACATTAATTAAAGATTTCTTAAGAATAGCAGAATTCGTATTTTCGTAACTGATTGGAACAATAGCATCATATAACATCAATATATTTATCATATAAATTTTCTTCATTTTTTGTTATGCAGTGACTTGTACGCGGTAACTCCTGCCACCAGCTGGTGTGGTAATGTTCTAACAAAAGA
The DNA here is from genome assembly GCA_004349715.1 of Crucihimalaya himalaica. Lineage (NCBI taxonomy): Eukaryota > Viridiplantae > Streptophyta > Magnoliopsida > Brassicales > Brassicaceae > Crucihimalaya > Crucihimalaya himalaica. Next base: position 3,335,838 of record SMJT01000006.1, on the reverse strand, counting down.
AAAACAGTGAAACCTTTGTAAGTCATTAAACCGCATTGCATACTTTTTAAAAAGTGACAAATTTGTTCATGATCAACCCTTGTAATTTAGAACTGTTCTAAAGCTCCAGTTACATAGATATCATCATACTCTTAAAGATAAATTACTTTTGTGATTTACACTTCAATCTACATTCTCAATGAATTAATATTTATATATGATTGGGCCTTCATCAGTTAGAGGAAAGTGAACAACAGTAGGAGTGCTGAAGTATATTATTGACAAATAGGGTTATAGGTGTGCTCAATTAAAATATGTGATTCTGGATGATTAACAAGAGAACTGTTTACTTGATACTATAGATAAAGAATATACGAGGAATATTCGGTTTGTGATTCCATATCAACAAGTCATAATCAGTCGAGTAAAGTTTTCTATTTCCTTCAAATTGCTAAAGTATTTTCTAGAGCCCTTTTCCCAGCAATATTACTTTGTAGGTGACCACAAAATTATTTACCTGCTTTAATACAACTTACCAATAAGACAAATATGTTGTCAGAACAAACTTCAAGAAAATCTATTCATGTGAAATCTAAGACAAGAATGGTAAGTGCATTATGATTGTAAATGACTCAAGAAGCCCACAATATCATCCTATATTGAGAAACAGATTGCAAACGGCTTCTAAACACCATAAGAAAACATTAATTAGTAAAATGTTAATAATTGTTCTACCTTAGTGTGTATATGTTTTTTTTTTGGTTCACTTATAAAACTTTATTAAGTTTTTAATTAGTCCACGTTAGGAATAGAAGTATACCTTTAGTAGTGTTTATAGATTTAAAGGGACTTATTTAGATTTTCTCCCGTATAATAGCTTCTACCCATACATTCCAAAGATCATGTTGAAGTAGAAATAACTTGCACAAGATTATTTTCATTGTCAAAACCTAATAAAAGACGAAGCTAGACCCCAAAACCAATAATAATTCAGTTTCAGGTTTTAACCAGATAGTAAAAAGCAAGTGACTAATGGCGATCAAGATGAGCCATAAGTATATATATATATATCAACCGAAGTAACGGACCCAATTTGATGTATTTGATTTTCGATAACAATATGATGTAGTTTCAACTATTGGTGGTGACAAATCATACTAGTCAAACGTGAAATGTGACACTCACTGTAGGAAATAAAGTAATGTGGGGTTTAGCACTCGTCAAAGACACAATGATTTGTGAAAGGTCCCTGCTTATATCTATGGTCTCATATACACATCGCTCGATTTCTTTTATTATCATAAACCTACAAAAAAATGTTTTTGGGCGGAATTTGAGTTATGTTAAAAGAAAAAACTATCATAATTTAAAACTAAACCTTTTTTACAATTAAATAACAGTACTGGGAGATTCATACTCGTTTCCAAATCTCGAGCGCATCCGAATTATAAAACATTCAATTCTACATCCAAACAATATTTCTTATACTTGCCAATTAATATAGATAAAATCATAAAACAAATAATGCGTAAGAACTTTTGTTTTTGTATATCGTAAATCTATTCACTTTTCAATAAGCTTATTTGAATATTATAAAGGAGAATACATGGTTTGAATGAAAATTATTTTATGTAATCGTAAATCAATTCCACGAAATATATAAACTTATAGAGTATTTAGTATTCACCTTGAAAGATAAAGTACTATATTTATTAACCATTATTCATAAAATAAAAATTCTATGGAAATTACAGAAACTACTAATTCTTAAAAAGAATAAATTTTCATAACTAAGAAAATTTCTAATTTTAAAACAAAAATATTTGTAAATATTAAACTCTATATAAATAAAATAAATAGTCTCATATTTTCTCAACAAACAAAACGTTTTTTTCAAAAACACTATCCAAGATTCAACTTCATTCTATGAGTAAACATCTATTCTTTTTAATTTTAAAAAACTTATTTTAATTTATATTTATGAGGCTGTCATGAAAAGAAATTTATTTATTTATTTTTATGTTTATTAAAATTTTCTCTTATGTCGGTTGGTTTTTCTTCTAATTTTCAAAAAATATTTATCATCCAAAAGATAATAAGCAAAAAAAATCAAAATAACAATACTAATTTATTTTTATGTTGATTTGAAAAAGAATAAATAAATCAAATATGATTAAAATAAATAAATTTTATTCATATATATAATCAAAGTAAATAAATAATTGTAATTTTATTAAGTTTTCCTATTGGTGAATGATTTTAAATAGGAATTTTCAATATTTTACTATATATTTATTTATATCGGTGATTTAATTCTATTTTTCAAATTTTCTATTTTGCTTTCTTTCATAAATTTAAAAATATTAGTTATAATTTCGCGTATACGCGAGACCTAAGCTAGTTGTCTAGCCAAACATAATTTACAATTTGGACCAAACTATTTGTTTACAACAATTTGTAAAATTTGTATCCAAGCCATTTGTTTGCAAAATTTTGTTGCCTGCTAGCTCTTTTTTTTTTTTTTGAGCTTTCCGCTTATTATTTTTTTCCAAATAATTTCACATGAAGTGCTTTCAAACGGATTTTTTAAGAATTTAATTTTTACATTTTATTAATGTTATAACCTTGAAAGTTTTGGTTTTCCTTTATCTGTTTGATGTTAAAAATACAACCACGTAGGACATGCATGTGTTTAATAATTTCATTCATTATATAAAAGTAAAAAAGAGCTGAAACACTTAACTATATAAACAACATAATGGAGACGGTAACCTTATATCATATACATGCATCCACAAATTTGGTAAGATGACAAACCAAACCAACCCGAGCCTATCTCTATTACTCACACTACAAGAAAACATAGCGTTTTCCGACCAAGTTCCGAGAAATTTCTGACTAATTTCCGACTAGGGAGACGGTGGTCGGAAACTAGTCGGAAAAAATTTGAAAATTTCCGACCACCGAAGTTTCCTCGAAAATTCGTCGGAAATTTTGGTCGGAAAAAAAAAAATTTTCGACCACCGAGACAGTGGTCGGAAACTAGTCGGAAATTTTTGAAAAATTCCGACCACCGCAGATTCCTCGAAAAGTCGTCGGAATTTTGGTCGGAATTATGGTCGGAAAATTGGTCGGAAAAAGTAGGTAAGCACGTGGAAAAGAGGCTACCTAACAATGGTCGGAATTTGGCCAGAAAGCCTTTTCCGACTAATTTCCGACCACAATCTGTGGTCGGAAAAATTATCTATAAATTCTTTCCGCTCGTTCTTTTCTCTCCACACTTGTTCTTCTATCTTCTCTAACGAAAAAAAAACAAAAGGAAAAAACTTTAAACTTTCTTATAATTTTTGTGGGAAGGAACGATTTGTGGGAAGAAAAAAAAAACAAAAGGAAAAAACTTTAAACTTTTTGTGGGAAGGAACGATTTCAAGTATCGAGTGGAAGAACGAAAATTCCGTTCAAGCGTATGTGGTATTTGCTTTTATCTGATAGGCTTAAGAGGTTATATCAGTCAGAAAGGACAGCTGCATCGATGAGATGGCATGCAGAACATGCCTTCAACGGGAAAATTTCACATCCTTCTGATGCCGGAGCTTGGAAGCATTTTACTTCTTTGTATCCAAATTTTGCGAGTGAAACAAGAAATGTATATTTGGGTTTATGTACTGATGGTTTTAATCCGTTTGGGAAGTCAGGGAGGAAATATTCGTTGTGGCCAGTTATTGTCACTCCATACAATCTTCCACCAGCATTGTGTATGAAGCGAGAATTCCTATTCCTTTCTATTTTGGTCCCTGGACCTAATCATCCTCGACGCTCTCTTGACGTCTTCTTACAGCCACTTATTGCAGAGCTACAAATGTTATGGTCTGAAGGAGTTACTGTATATGATGTCTCAAGCAGAAATAATTTCAAGATGCGGGCTGTATTGTTATGGACTATTAGTGATTTTTCTGCATATGGAATGTTGTCTGGTTGGACAACCCACGGAAAATAATTTCTAGTTTAGACAACAACCCTCTAGGCGAAGTTAGGCACGCAGTAATTTACGTTTTTGAGGCAATTGGAAAGAACCAAAACGATCCAGTCTATTTGCTTAGGAAGGCTTTGTCCGAACTTCTTGTGTACTATTATCCATTTTCAGGCAGGCTAGTGAGACGAAGAAGTGATCGAAAGTTTCAGCTGGTTTGTAATAGGGAGGGAGTCTCGTTTGCTGTCGCTACCGCAGCTCCTGATCTCCCTCTCTAAACTTTATAGAAAACTTTGTTGATGAAGTTGCATTGCGCCTTGTGCCAGAGATCGAACTTAACTATGAAAATGAGATCGGTAATCACCCTCTCGCTATGCATGTATCGTTTATAAAATATGTATAATTAAAGGCTTTGAATGGTGGTAAGAGTAAAGCCAACTAATATGTTATAGAAGGGACTAAATATATTTATCAAAAAAAAAAAAAAGGGGGACAAGTTACTGTTCTAATGATGATCACGGAGAAGTTTTAGATGATGAAGTAATTCCAACTGAGTTTGAGTTTTTGTTTGAGTTTGAGTTTGAGTTTTTTCCTCTTCAATGTCAGTTTATGGTCGGATATGCCTTTCAACGCTTTCTATGATTTCAGTCTTTTTCGGATTTTTTCATTTGTTACGTTGATGTATCTACCAAGGTGATATGTATAGAAGCATAGCAGCCTCAGGTTGATATGGTTGTGGATTTGTGAATGAGCCTCGGTAGCGTTGTACCTTTTTGTTACAATCCTCACAATGTTTTATCTTTTTTCATAGCTCACTTTCTCATCTCATCACGGTCTGATTATTAAGCTTGTTGTCGTACTTTCTTTTCTTGTAGGGTACATACTACAAGATTATCATGACTGATTTACGAGATAAAAGGTAGCGAAGAAGCGAATCATGAGTGGGACTATGACGCAATAGATAGCAACAATGCTATGTGGTAACTCCACATTTTGGATGTAGAAAACTCACATCTCCATGGGTTGGGACAACATATCATACTAATATGCATTGCAAACAGAAATTAACTAGGAGATGGTATATCTATAGATAAGAGGTCCCACGGGTTCTAGCCGTCCCTAGAGTTGTAGACATTATTAACACAAGCCATACACAGCGTTGTGCATAGATACATCATACAACGTGATACAAGTCTCAAACAAAGAGCGATAGATAATTATAACAGACGAGATCCAAATGTCTCGTTTATTATTCAGTTTTCACCTGCAACTTCAATACACATATGTCCTGGTTTCCCATCCATGGTTTTCCTTAGTACCGCATTGTGATCACCCGCCAAACCCCTTGTTAAAGGATCATCACCAGTATACTTGTAACTTATGTAGAAGATTGCATTCTCTGCCATGAGCTTCTCACGCGCCTCTGTCGTGTATTCTTCTTTAGTTTCTATAACTACCTTCTTGATCTCCAAGGATGGTGGAGCCACCACTTGCTGCAATTACATTGCCAAGCGTTAGAGGAAATAAAAGTCCACTTGCACTCTCTCCAGAGAATAGTAGCAATATCAAGGACTCACCTCCTTTGCTTCTGAGAAGAAACCAATTTCTGAGAATAGCTGCAACCAGTCATTCTCAAGCAGATCTGACTCTTGCACCTGCGATGATGATCCACAAGATGTATTAATTCACGTACAACTTGCATTATAAAATTGAAACCAAAATAAACTCGATGACGCAGAGAGAAACACAGGACATCATACCTCATAAAACCTTTTAGGGTAACTGGCCAAGTCATTAGCAGAATACCATTTGGGCATTGGACCTTTGTAGAAAGCATCTATTGCTGTATCGCCCCAATCCTCATCAATACGTTCTCTACCTAAAAAAAAGGTGATCTCCATAATAAACAGTTAGTCCTCTAGTGTTTATTATAACCACAACTCCTAAACGATTAAATAAGACAATGCAAAGATACGGTAAAGACAACAACCACACGAATAGTATAAATATTATACATACGTTTGATTCTGCAGGCTAAGGTCCTCAACCAGGTATCGATGCCGTTTGGACATCCAATATTGTTTACAAGCGTCTGAAAAGAGAAGACAGAGTCGGTAGCAGGATCCATAGCCTCCAAAGTAATGTAGTAGCTGGACTCTGAAGTAAACGCAAGACTATACTTTTCACAGCGCACAAACTTGAAGTTTGTTCCCTGTCAAAGGGAAACAAAGACAAAGAAAAAGATAAGAAAAAAAGTCATACAAAAGGACAATCACAACAACTTGTTAAAACGTAAGACATAAAGAGATTACTGAGTTTTTACCTTCTGAAAATTGTGGCAGTGGAGTCCAAGCCTACCATAAAGGGCGATCTCATAATCATGATGCCAAGTAGACTTAACTAGTTCAAACGCATTGCCTGGATCCAGATCAAAACCCTAGATACGCGATTTAGACAGATACTTGAGAACTAAAAAAAAAAGATCATTGACTGATCCAAACGAGCATGAAATCAAAATTCGGAGAAAGATTACAAATGACAGTTGGAGTTGGTTCTCTTTATATCTCAAGGAGCGTTGCTTTTTCATATATATCAAGGAGCGGGGTACTTCACAACGTCGCTTATGGACAGCTCGCCGCCTTTCCCTTTGATTTCGCACTGCGTCTGCGTCTGATATTCCTGAAATTCGAAGCCTCCCCAATTCTTTTTCCGCCGTAGCCTCCATATCTGGCCAACCCTAAGATCTCGAATCTCAAATCTCAGAATGTATACATACATATCTGCCCAATATGGGTTTTCCAACTCGATCAAGTTGATCCTCTCGGCTCTAACATCATTTTTTTATCAGTTTTAACCCCTGTTCAAAAAATACCCGCCTAGACCCGATTACTCCCCCTTAATCGCTAGGCCCATCCTCGCCGCCTCGATTAATGACTAATCCCTTTAAAAAATCCCTGAATCTGATTATTTTTCGTCTAACCCGATTAATCTCCGCATAATGTTACATATTTTTATTATTTTTAGATTACAAATATAAAACAAATATTTTATTATTCGAATGTTTAGATAGAGAGTTTGTAATGTTAAACAATAACTTATGTTCATAATTTCAATGAAAATTACAAAATTTTAAGATTAAAAATACATTTTATGTGTTTATTATAGTTTAAAAAATAATATTATATAAAATTTTAATTATAATTGATTAACATGTTTGTAAAACATAAATTAGCCCTAAAACTAGTCTCCGATTAATTCCCGTTTAATCTCCGATTTTCTTGCTAGGCGCTAGGCCCACCTCGACCACCCGACTAGCGCCTAGCGATTAATTGATCATTGGTTTTAACAACTACCAAAAATTACATCGAAACTTAAATGAAATCTTTGGTCTGAACCGAACTTTGGTTTCAATCCGGGGTTCTTTTAGCCAACCAAAATTTAATTCGGAATTATTTTTACCAAACCCAACAACAGCCCGAACCGAACCGATTTTACAGGTCTACCAACATGAACCATCCTAGTTTTAAGCTGGTAAATTAGAAAAGAGTCGAGCATCAATCAAACGGGGTGTTAAATGAAGAAAACAAAATGTAGGGGTGTGTGGAGGAAACAAAAAGAAAAAGAGAGACCCGGTGAAATTATATGCATATCCGTTGAGCTATGAGTACTCTATAATTCCACGGTCGACTGATCAGAGAAATTAGGGTTTGTTTGAGAAACGAAATTGGGGGAAATGAAGGGAACCGAAGACGAGAAAATTGGGGATGAATCGCCGCCGGAGGTTGGTTTCTCTCCATTTTTTCTATTATGTTTCTCAATTTAGCTTGTTTTGGGTTTGTTTACGGATTTTGCTTGTTCTCAGTGCGATTAGTGAACTTCTTTAGTTACATTTTAGGGCTTCACTTTTTTTTCTTGGATGAACGATGTTGAATCCTTCTTTAGGTTAGTTAGTCTTTGTTTAAGACAACGTTTGTTTGGGTTAGTCGAAAGCTTCTCGTTCTACGATCTTTCTCTGCAACTAAAAATGGTCTCCCTCTGATTTTGTTTTCTGAATGTCTTCTTCTGCTTGATTTGATTTCTTTCCGTATGTCTCACTTTGAATCTGCTTCATGATTTTGTAAGCAAATTTCATATGTGTGTAGGGATAAGTAATTGCAGATTTTGCTCTTGTTTTGTTTTTACTGGTCTCTCTCCAGACTTTGCTATATCTTCTTTATGTGTTTAATTTGAATGTCTTCTTTTTCACACTCTCTTGTTTTTTCCTTTCTCTCGTTAACGCCTCTGAGAAAATGACCGACACAACTTCCAATTAACATGGTTCACCTTTATTTGCTTCTGAAACTTTAGCACATGTAGATTTGGTATTGCCGTATATGAAATTGATTCTATGTCTCTAGTCTTGGAGCTTAAAAACTTTCTTTCTTTTTATAATCTCTTCGCTTGTAGAAACTTCTTGTTTGAGTTTCAATCCTCAATTATGTATCACATTGAGATGATATCATTCACATATTGTTCAACCTATTTTATTGCTTTCCATAATCGCCATATGGGAAGATGACTCATATTTGTTTGCATGTAAGTTTGATCATGATGTTCTTCTCACACATCTCTTTCATACAGGAATACCAAAAGGAGAACATGATACTAAAAGAAGACAATCATCAATCTTTCTTCGCCCTTGCAGTTGCATCACGTCTAGCAAGACATTCAAATATTCAATTTCTGAGCAAGGGAACTTCACGATCGCAACTAACTCTTCTTCCACTATTTTAGTCTCACAAACCATCACATCAAATAGATCATCGTAAGCAGATCTCGAATATCTCGACTCATTCTAAATATCCTACAGAAAAAAAATGGACAAAATTGAGATAATTATATCTAAGATATCTTAGATCAAGATACAAGTTTAATTTAGTTAAAACCACTTACATTTTTGGTAAGTTTGTACTTTGAACTGAACATATGCAATTTCGCAGTTACAAGTTGATGTTTTAAGTAGTCGCAGCAATAAAACTCATAGGGCGACATTGACATTGACAAATATGGAACACTTAATGTTCCATGTTTTGTTGTGACAGGAGATATTGATCCTATGAGTTTTACTTCTGCATTGTACTACTTAAAACATTAACCTGTGGCAGCAAAATTGCATATGTTCAGTCCAGAGTACAAACTTGCCCAAAAATGTAAGTGGTTTTAACTAAATTGAACTTGTATCCTGATCTAAGATATCTTATAAATACTTATCTCAGGTTTGTCCATCATTTTTCTGTAGGATATTTACTGTGGGCCGAGATATTCGAGATCTACTTACGAGAGTCTATTTAATGTGATGGTTTGTGAGACTAAAATAGTGGAAAAAGAGTTAGTTGCGGTCGTGAAGTTCCCTTGCTCAGAAATTGAATATTTGAATGTCTCGCTAGACGTGATGCTACTGCAAGGGCGAAGAAAGATTGATGATTGTCTTATTCTTAATCTCATCGAGACATTAACCCCTGCTCATGAAGTATTAAATAACAAAATCTTACCCCATAAGTAGTCGTTTTTTCCTGCAGTGTGTTTCTATACGTTGTCCTTAGTTTTTATACTTCTTATTTACGATTGGTTAAATTTTCAAAATGTCAGAACCTTTGAAGTTTGTATGTTTAATTTCAGTTCTCTTCTAGGATTTTCCTGTGTTATGGTAATGAAAGTTCTATTATGGTGAAAACAATTTTTTATTTGTACTTTTGCTTCGATCATACAATATATAAGAACAATTGGGTCGATTAACATTTTTTTATCTCCCTTTTCAATCTTCCTAATCTTGTACATGATGGTATCCTCCTACGTTAGTTAATTAGGTGCGAAATAGGGAAGCTTTATAAAGGAGGCAGTGGTTGTGATGATAATCGAAAGTCGGTTGATGAAGTTTCAGATTCCGAAGTTTTATGGTAGGGAGTAATATTTTCTTTTCTTTGATTCGTCTTCCTTTTTTATGTATGGTCTTGTGTATGTCTCCTCTCAACGCTTCATATATGATGATTTCAATCTTTTTGCATTCACAACAAATTTCCTAGGACTACAATGTGTGTCAGAACATTAAGCCTCATCAGTGGCGCGTTTATTATGACATAGGCTTTTGCGCTAGACTTAAACTTGACTGTTACAATTCTCAAAATGTTTTATAATCTTTCCTTTTGTAGCACCACTTTCTTATCTCAAAAGATTTTATATTCTTTGTTTTTGTAGCATCACTTTCTCATCTCATCACCGTCGCCTTTTATTGTCTCACTATCGCACCACTACAAGTTTGAGTCTGTGAGAAAATGTTACACTAAGTTTGGTTCCTTCACCAAGTTGTCCATAACATTGGAGGCAATGAATCCAGCCGACACTTCCCCACTCACCTTTGAGACGTTCGTTAATCATGCTGATGGACGTACAGAAGATGGGAAGTTGTGGTGGGAGACTTGCGCTTGCAGAGTGAAAGGTAAAACACCAGTTACGCACCAATCATTCTTAGCTTTGTGGTAAAGGCTGACTTTTTTGTTTCCTTTCTTTTCCGAGATAAAAGGTACCGACGAAGCGGAGCACGAGTGCGACTATGACGCAACAGATGATCGGTACAAAGGTCAAATGCTCAAATGGTCGTCTGATTACGATCAGCAACAATGCTATGTGGTAACTAACTAACTAACTAACTAACTCTCTGCTGCATCTAGTAGTCCCTTAATTATATATATGTAGATGTTTTAACCAATTCATCATGTCTTGTTAATAATGACTATTGGGTGTGGATCCATAAACATGTATAGGTGCAAGAATCAGAGCTGCTGGACAAGGACAACTGGTGGCTGCATCTCTTCATCGAGATTACGTTCTACACGAAATGGTACGGCATGCTCAGGGTGATAGATGCTGTGAATTGCCTTCCATTGGAGACTCAATGCAGTGATGTTGTAAGATGTGATAATAGTTGATGTTGTAACTGCAATTTCAGATTCACCACAAAAAAAACAGTGATGTTGTAATCTTATTTTATATATATAAAGTGCAAATATGCTCATTTATTTCCCGAAGTATTTGCAATCAACGATTTTATCCCCCAACTAAAACTCGCACACATTATTCTTTGATTTGTTGTTGACTTCGCAATTTGGACTAATATTTAGTCAACGTCAACGGATTTAATAGCCCCACACATCATTCATGAAATATTCGCAATCGACGATTTTATTCCCCAACTATAACTCGCACATATTATTCCTCAATTTATTGTTGACTTATTAATTTTGGACGGAAGATTTCAACGTTTGTTGAGTTAACATATCTCTTAAGCGGTCGATTAAAAACAAATCGAATCCACAAAAACCCTAATTTTTTCCCTAAATTCAAACCTTAGAACCCTAGAAAGAAATAAAAAAAAATAACCCTAGAAAGATTTAATAAGTATATAAAAAGTCATACAAAAAAAGTAACAATAATCGTTCTAAATAAAAACTGAAGATAGTGAGAATTAAAACCTATTTATAATTATATTACACCGACATGAAACATTCGATTACAGAGGACTTTTACTTTGATTCAGAGACACGGCGCATTCTCATGATTGACCTACGACGGTCCTAATCCGACGGTGGCGGAGGACCCTGTTTCCGTTCATTCAAGACCAAAAAGTGTTAGAAACGAAGTCTAGGGTTCACCTTATCCATCGATTGTATTCATCTTATCCATCAATTAAGCACCGGACTAAACATAAAGAGTGAGAAAAGAATGTTGCAGTGATCCCCTCTCGGTTTCCGTTTGCCAGCCAATTAGAGATACATAGTGAATTTAGAAAATTCATTTTATCCATGATTGTATTCGATTCTGGTGAGATTAAATCAATTTTTTGAAATCTAGGTATCTATGGTTTGAATTTGGGAAACAATTAGGGATTTTGTGGGTTCGATTTGTTTTTAATCGACCATTTAACAAATCTGCTAACTCAACAAACGTCGACTAATCTTCCGTCTAAAATTGATAAGTTAACAACAAATTGAGGAATAATGTATGCGAGTTATAGTTGAGGAATAAAATTGTCGATTGGAAATACTTCGAGAATTAAATAAATATTTTCGATTTGTGTTTTAATCGCCCAGTTAACGGGGCTGTTAAGTCCGTAAACGTTGACTAATTATTAGTCCAAATTTGCAAAATCAACAACAAATTGAGAAATAATGTGTGTGAATTATAATTGAGGAATAAAATCGTCAATTTCAAATACTTCAGGAATTAAATAATCATTTTCCCTATATAAAGTACAGTTTTCAAGTTAGTAACTCACGAGATCGCGACACGTGTCATATTTATCAGTTTATAAGATATCGACACTTGTCAAAATTGAAAAAATATCAAAAATTATTATAAAAAAGATAATTAAACTCTAAATTTCAATTTTAAATTAAAACATTCCAAATTTCGAAATTTAGTTCACTAACACTAACCGTTGATCAGAGCGATAAAGAGGTCTCTGTCTGGTTTGTAAACAGGTTTATACATAGAACCCTCTAAATCAGAAGAAGGTTTTCACTTTTGTTGATTGTCCCTAGGACCACTACAACAACCAGAGCAACAACTCTTTTTACTTGTCTCCTCACTCTTCTGCAGCAACCCAACTTCTAGATCCTCTGCTTCATCCTCTTCAAACTTCACCGGTGAAGGAGGAGAAGAAGGGGAAGCACGGTAACATGTAGACTCGGTTTCACGCTCATCACGTAGAAGCATCATACTATTGATTATCACAAGCAAACAAGTTCCTGCATCTGCAAGAACAGCTGCCCAAACCAGAGGGTAGCCTGCAAAACCAAGCACCATGATTGCTCCTTTTATACTCACAGACAAAACCACATTCTCAATCACTTTCTTATGACTTCTTTTTGCTAGTCTCATCCCTTTCGGGATCTTCCTTATATCGTTTGACATAAGAATGATGTCTCCTGTCTCTGTTGCAAGTGCTGACCCTGAGATCCCCATTGAAATGCCAATGTCTGCTTTAGCTAAGGCTGGTGCATCGTTCAGCCCGTCTCCTACCATCATTGTAGGCCCTTGGCTCTTGAACTCATCGATGATTGTTGCTTTGTCTTGTGGAAGAAGTTCAGAATGAACAATATCCAAAGCATACCCTAACTGTCAAAAATATAACTCACTGATTATATGACCCACAAATATACAGACAGGGGAATGGTTAGATAATGACTCTGTTTCACCTGTTCTTGAGTAGACATGGCTGCATCTTGGTTATCTCCTGTGAGCATTGCAGTTTCGATTCCTAAGGAATTGAGTTCCTTGAGAGCTTGAGCAACCCCATATCTACAACCGTCCAAAAGGTTGAAACTTCCGGCCAGTTTTGCTCCAATGTATATGTAACCAATGGTCTTACCCCGCTTCATATTAGCTTCAATTTCCGGAACTTTATGTAACATCCACAAAGAAGAGATCTTGCAAAGGTTAGATACATGAATAACAAGAACAATACTAGGGACTTCTCAAAAAACGAATGTAACTTCAGTTGACAAGTTCTGAGACCTGTTAAGCATCCAGCTCTCTGTGCGATTCTTTTGTTTCCAATGTAGATATCTTCACCATCTATTCTCCCATAAACTCCTTCTCCTGGAAAGTTTTGAAAGTTCTCGACTACATCAGGCTTAGGCTCAACAGATATTGATCTTGCATAGTCAATAAGCGCTGCTGCCATCGGATGACTTGATTTGCTCTCGATGCTTGAGACCCTATGAAAACATCTCAAAAGTTTCTAACCATCCATATAATCCCATACACCCTAAAATGGCTAATTCTGATGGGATAACTACAAACATACTTACCAGTAAACTAAGTTGTGCAGATTGATATTCTGAGAAAGAGACATAAAATCCGAGACCATGAACTCAGCCTTTGTAATAGTTCCTGTTTTGTCAAAAGCAGCAATCTTGATCTTTGCCAGGGTCTCTAGACAATCACCAGTTTTGATCAGAAACCCGGATGTGGCTGCCTTAGTGAGAGCACAAAAGGTAGCAACAGGTGTGGATAAGATAAGACCACATGGACAACCACTTACTAACACTACGAGTGCTAAGTGAAACCAATGGGTGAGGTTGTGAACCATTAACAAAGCCGGGATTACAGCAAAACATCCTGCTAATATAACAACAGCTGAAACAACAACAACAAAAAAATGGAATCAAGTTTCATTCTCCACTCCTAAACCACGATCATGATCTATGAAACTCATCACATCATGTTTTATAATGAGAAAGAAGATTGTATATGATTCTTGATTCCTGACCTGGAGTGTAGTAGCGAGAACATTTGTCTATAAACCTTTGTGTTTTGGTTTGGCTTTTCTGTGCTTCTTGTACAAGCTTAGTCATTTTAGCAACCACACAGTCTTGAGCTAGAGCTGTAGTTTTCACCTTTATATAACCTTAAGGATACACAAATTGTGGCAATGAGCTGAAAATTTAGGATCATATATATATGAAGACCAAGACAGGGATTTTGTTTTGTACCATTAAGATTTATAGTTGCAGCCAAAACAGTTGACTCTCTTTGTTTGGAGACAGGGAAGGACTCTCCTGTCAATGTTTTCTCATCCATATCACAGCTCCCATCCACCACAACTCCATCGATCGGTATACTTTCTCCAGCTTTCACTGAAACAACTGTGTTGATTCTTACCTCATCTACATCGACCTCTTGTCCAGTTTCTGCTATCACCGCCTTTTTTGGCGCTAAGCTCATCAGCGATGACATCACTGTGCTTGCCTGAAAACAGTTGTTACTTCAGAACTCTTACAACTAATAAATTGACAACTAATGCTTCTCATTTTGTGTATTGCTATGACTGTTTCTATGAATGTGCCATAGGAGCATACACAAGCTAACCTTTTGAGCAGCACTTGACTCAAGCCAATTTGCAACTGAGAATAGAAACACAATTGTGGCAGCTTCTGTGAAATCTTGCATACATAGCGTTGCTATTACTGTCGAACAAAATTAGATGCATTACCTCACCAATATAACCTCTTTTTCAAATCATTCCATCATCAAACAAAACTTAAAATCTTTTTACCAGCAATAAGAGTGAGAGTGTTGATGTCAAGCCTGAACCTTGTGACCGAAGCAACAGCTTTGACAAGGATGGGGAAAACTCCGGCCATCACGGCAACAATAGCGAGCCATTCAAGAAGACTATAGAAGTATTTGAAGAAAGAGAGAGCAAGCAATACACCAGAAACTATTGCAAAAGGACTTGGCCATTGACTCTTTAAGCTTGTCTCTCCGTATGGTCTCACACTTGCTTCTAGTCTTGCTTGATTCAATGCCTTCACTGTCAAGAAATCAATTTAACCCACAATTTTAAAATCCATAATTGACTTTTAAGAAAAACAAAAACTTTGGCCTCATCGATGGACCAGTGATTGAAAGAAGAATAATATTGTTATATATATATACCGATTTGAAGCGGAGAAATCAAGAAAGTGTCGTGGACAACGATGACAGTTCTAGAAGGGACGATGACGGAGAATTCTTTGACGCCGTCAAGTGGACGGAGAACGTCTCCGACGATAGAAACCTCCGATGAACAGCAGATTCCGACGACGTCGAAGTAGCTCGTCTGTATATTCATCCTCTTCGTCTCTTCACCTTCCACCATCGTTGCGCCTTGCGCGTAAGGTCTCGGACAGTAGATACTTTCAAAGATAATTTCAGTCTGTGTAAGGAATTATATATTTAATTATGTTTTCGGTGTCGTAAAAATATATTATTCCAAATATGTCAATGCTCAGATTGCATTGGCAATTAGAGTTCTTTTTTTGTCAACTTTTTTTTTATATATACCATTTTAACTTAAAACAAAATAAAAAAAAAATCTCATGTTAGATTTTTCCTTTTAACAATATATTTATCGTTTACACATAGTAGAACCAATGTCGCCAATAAAAAAAAATAAAAAATTGATCAAGTACATCCAGCTATAGTTTGATAGGCATCTTCTATATATTAAAAATTAAGATTTATGTTAATTTAATTGAAATATATATTAATTGACAGAGGAAAATAATCATTTTAATTACTTATACAAGATTAGATTTTATTCTTAAGAGAAAAAACAATTCAAAACCTATATAACTAATGTTTTAAATAATTAAAATATTTCTCCTTTTGAAAAAATGAAAATTCAATCCTTTTTTTGCAGCAAGATGAATATTTAACCAATTTTTTTCTTTACATTTTAATCAAATTTTGTTACTAAATATTTCAGCTTTAAATAAAAAAGTTATTAATATATGATATTTGAAATCGATCCTATGGCCATAAAATAGATTCAAAATTTGTTTTTCTTAACAACTTTTAATCAAAAAAAAATTATTAATATATTTCAGCTTTATATAATAAGATAAGTTATTAGTAATACAAGATATTTTTTGAAATTCCTATTAAAAAAAAAAATATTTAAAATCGATCCTATTGGGCCATAAAAAAAGGGTAAACCAAAATAGCTTTCGTAATTAAAGGAACATAAGAAAGGGTAGGCATGAGAAAACTCTGCTACCTACCGAGGCAACCAATTCATTTATCTTCATTGGGCCCATACACTGACCCGAGATGGCGATGCTCTGGTATTACAAAACTACCCACGCTTGTTGTGTAACATTTTTTTAATTTTTTTGAGACAAATCAAATTTTATTTTTAGTCCATTTCCAATCTTTTTAACATGGGGACAAACCAAATCCTTGTTGGTAGGCCATCCTTCATACTACTTCCTGGCTAAAAGATTCATGAGAATTGAATCAATTTATTTAGCAAAGGAATAAAAAAATAAAAATCAGAAACATTTAGAAAAAAAATATTATTTATTTCATAATGAATGTTAAGAACTTGAAGGTTAGAAAAAGAACTACACAACAACTATTAAATATCGATTGTTTTTTTTGTTCTATTAGTCTAAATAGTACTAGATTACCAATTAATAAAACAAGAAATGTATGTGTAACGCCTAAAACAAGGTTTATAAAGTAATAAAACAATTGTTGTGTGTAGTAGTAACGTCTTTAGTACTAGAAAAAAAAAATAGACACAGATAAATAAAACAAAATTGCATGTCCTAACGCCACATTAAATAAAAGGGGACATGAAAAATAAATAAAAGTGAAAGAAAAAGACAAAACAAAACACCACCATTGACTCATTGAGAGACTGCTGTCAAAATATGAAAAACCAATCACATTGAGAGTTGGGATTTAACCAATGCAAGGACAGTGGCAAAACCGAAAATAAATGTACAAAACGAGGTTGATATTAACAGTAAGTCATAAACCGTATTTTCATGTTTGATAAAATAATTTTATTAATGGATTTTATCTGTTGTGTCTTCTTCTTCACCTTCTTCACTCATCACTCCTACTCACAAATATTTGACCGTTGTTCACTCTCCTTCTTCACGCTCCACAGCTTCTTCTGATTGACCAATTACACCTGAAACTGAAAGGTTTTGTCTTCTCTCTTTTGTCTTCCAAATTCTTAACTTTTTTTTTTTATTTCCGATTTGGGTCCCTCACTTCACTTCACTTCGTTGATTTTACTTTTCCTTATGAAGAAAAGGTTAAACAAATGTGTAAAGAGTTTCAGATTTTCTACTCATTTTTGCTCCTTCAAAGGCTCATAACGCATAAAGTTCTTGGCTTTATCATTTTGCTTTCAAGATTAATTTGGCATTTTATCCATTGAAGGACACAAAATGAGAGCAGTTTCGACTCTCAAGAACTCACAAATCATAGTTTAACACAAATTAATAGTCTTGTTTCTTTCAATTTAAGCAAAAAAACAAGAATCTTAGACATAAGAGAAACGTTATGTTTCTCTCTCTCTCTATTAATCAATGCTATGTTGCTTTTTCAACTGTTTCAAGCGTTTAATTACATTACATGTTAAAAAATCTGATATCTTGTTCTCAGTTCTGCAGTTTCTCCAACACTTTATGTGCGTTCTTGAGCTTTAGAATTGAAAGCTAACATAAGAACTTTGAGAGAAATGGGATGTTCTCTATCGAAGTTTGGTGAAGATGAAGCTGTTCAGATCTGCAAAGATAGGAAACGGTTCATCAAACAAGCAGTGGAACATAGGACTGGGTTTGCTTCTGGCCACATTGCTTATGTCCAGTCTCTGAGAAGAGTTTCAGATGCTCTTCGTGAATATATCGAAGGAGATGAGCCACACGAGTTCTTGTTGGACACATTTGTCACTCCAGTGAAAAGAATGACCAGCTCAGGCGGTTTCATCGAGATATCTCCTCCTCCTTCAAAAATGATTCAGAGCGAGGCTGACTCGAATTTGAATGTCAATTACTTGATGGCTAGTGGAAGCAGACCTGTTCGGGTTGAAGAAAAGCCTCTTATGTCACCTGAGACTTTCCAGGTTGAGAGTTATGGAGCAGATAGTTTCTTTGGGATGAACATGAACATGGTGAACTCACCTCAGCATAGTCCGGGATTAGGTAGTCACAATATACCGCCTCCTTCGCCACAGAACTCTCAGTGGGATTTCTTTTGGAATCCATTCTCGTCATTGGATCATTACGGATACAGTTATGATAACCAAAGTGGTATGGATGATGAGATGAGACGGCTGAGGCGAGTTCGAGAGGAAGAAGGGATTCCAGATCTTGAAGAAGATGAATATGTAAGGTTTGAGCATCATCATAACATGAAAGCAATAGAAGTTTGTAATGGGAATAAAATGGATCAAGAAGATAAAGTAAAAGATGTTAATGGGGAGTTCACAGCCAATGGATGCGAGACTGAAAATGCGAGAGACAAGAACTGTATTAGAACTCAAGAACGGGGAAGTATTGAAGTGTCCAGAGGAGGAACTACAGGGCATGTTGTTGGAGTTGGAGTTACCACAGATGATGCAAAAGAAGATACACCTGGCTTCACTGTGTACTTGAATCGAAGACCGACGAGCATGGCAGAAGTTATCAAAGATCTTGAAGATCAGTTTGCGGTCATATGTACCGCTGGTATAGAAGTTTCGGGTCTGTTGGAAGCTAGTCGAGCCCAATACACATCTTCCAATGAACTCAGCGGTAAGATTATAATCTTATTTGTTTCCAACTAGATATAAATGGATGTGGTTCTGAATCTTCTTATTGCAGCCATGAAAATGCTGAACCCAGTAGCTTTGTTCCGCTCGGTTGGCTCATCAAGATCTTCGACCTCATCAAGATTCTTGATCAGCTCTTCTGGAGGTTCCAGGGGGAGTGAATTTGAAACCAGCAGTGATTTTTCAGAAGAATCTTGTATGCTCTCGGGTAGTCATCAATCAACATTGGACCGTCTATATGCGTGGGAGAAGAAACTCTATGATGAAGTTAAGGTAACAACTGAGACTTCTAACAGGAATTTCAGTTCACTCTCTCTATCTCTGGTTAACCGACTTGGATGCTGTGACAGTCTGGAGAACGGATACGGATTGCATATGAGAAGAAATGTTTGGTGCTGAGGAATCTGGATGTAAAAGGAGCCAACTCTTCTGCAGTTGATAAAACAAGAACTATAATCAGAGATCTACACACTCAGATCAAGGTCTCTATACACTCAATCGAGTCTATCTCTGAAAGAATTGAGACTCTTCGCGACCAAGAACTGCTTCCGCAACTTCTTGAGCTTCTTCAAGGGTATGCCAAAACACATGTTCTTCTGGTTCCCGAAAACACAAGTTTCTCTTTGACTGATAAGAACATTGATATCGGCATTTTGCAGATTATCTCAAATGTGGAAAGTGATGGCAGAGTGTCACCAGATACAGAAGCGAACATTGGACGAAGCCAAGCTTTTACTTGCAACCACGCCTTCTAAGCGTCACAAGAAGCAACAACAGACTTCACTACCGGAGATAAACTCTCAAAGATTAGCTCGATCAGCATTGAATCTCGTGGCTCAGCTTCGAAACTGGAGAGCCTGCTTCCAAGCATGGATCACATCCCAGAGATCCTACGTGCTGTCTTTAACCGGCTGGTTACTCAGATGTTTCAGATGTGACCCTGACCCAGAGAAAGTCAGATTAACGTCTTGTCCTCACCCTATCTATGAAGTCTGCATCCAATGGTCAAGGTTGCTCAACGGGTTGAATGAGAAGCCAGTACTAGACAAACTCGATTTCTTTGCCTCTGGGATGGGTGCAATCTATGCTCGGCAGCTTAGGGAAGACCCATCTCCGGTAACAGATGGTTCGAGGAAGTACTCAGGACCAGAGAGCATGGAGCTTGTTGAAGCTGATAAGGTGGAAGAAGAGAAGATAATGACTGCTGAGAAACTAGCTGAGATAGCAGTTAAAGTACTCTGCCATGGAATGTCGGTTGCAGTGAGCTCACTTGCTGAGTTTTCCATTAGCTCGGCTGATGAACACTCGAAGCTCGTTAGCCATCCAGAAGACACCAAGCCAGAGCAAACCGGGATGTAAACTTTTGCATTCTCAACTTCTCATTTATTTATTTATTTGTCCTTTAGGTTAAAGAAGTTTAGGGTTTTAGGTTAGTTCAGCCCTGGGAGCTGTATCTTCTGCTATCAAAATATAGTTTAGAAAGATGGCAATATGTGTATTATTATTAAGACACATAGAGTTAGTTCAGTCTGGGATCTGGTTACTCGGATTTTGGTCACAAACGAGTTAGCAAACCGGTTCTATGGACATGCCTGAGATTCAGATACGCTTGTCTCACTATCAGTGAGAAAATTCGTCATAACTTGTCTTATATTAAGATCTGTATCAAAATCTGTCTCTTCTGAACGTAAACTTCAAGAAGAAACACATAAAATGAATCTTTTCTTTTCTTTTCTTCTCTTCTCCCTAATAGATTAGGTAAAGAGATGTCAAACCTTAACAGGAGAAAGAGGGATTGAGCGCCACTTCGATCAAAAATAATCATTGTCCACGGTCTTCCACGCTCCATAACTGTACGCTCGAATTCGATCGTAGATTGAGGAGACGTGGATTATGACACTTTGAGAGCCTTTCTTGTTTATTTGCCATCGGCTTTCAAAAGGCCCAACTAAATCATTATTTTTTTATATAAACCATACAACATTAATAAATTATGCCCCATTATATTAGTGAGTCTTTAAAAAAGACGTATTATTATTAGGTCAGTTTATATGTAACTAATTCACCATTGTTATAATCTAAATCGTGACATTTCATGATTATTCGAATATTGCAGGTTTTAACTTGCAAAACACTAATTATATATCTTTAAAACTTGCATCACGCTTCAAATTTAAAATTGCGAGGTATGTAATTAATTAGTAATGTTGCAATCCTTCCTCTTTTTTTTTTTTTTTGGGTCAACTATTGCAAACATTTTTATTCATTGTTCATTATGTGGCTATGATAGATATGGCTTCCATTTAGACGAAACCAGATTAAAGGTCTATGCCATTTTTTTTACTATGGATATGTAATAAAGGCCTAATTTTAATTCACAAGCTGGGATATGTTGTACGGAGTAGCTATGGGTCCGTTAAACGCTGTGTTAGCCACCAATGTATTAATCACTTCCGTCGTATGCACGTTATCCCAGAATATGTATTTGGTTCGGTCTGGACAAACCGGTCCATTCGCCGCACAAAGTTCTTCCCCAGGATCAACCGTACAGCAACTCCTATCACCAACCGTAACCCCTACAATATTTCAAACGAATGATTACAGCTTCTTGATTAAATTAGATTCCGAAAAAAAAAAGCGTTTCTTCTAAGTATATATATACAGAAATACCTAGAGCAGCGAAATCTTGAGCATTTCCAGAGAAGAGATCAACATAAGTGAACTTAGCTCCAGATAAGTTGTTTAAATCTGCGACTAGGGCTTTGAGGTTAGTGTTGAAGATATTCGCTGCTTGGTTAACTTCTTCTGCGCAGGAAATGCCGCCACCGAGGGTAGCAACAACCCGTGGCGTACATCCGATCTTACCGATACTGAACAAAGCTACATTCCTAGCTCCTAGTGAGTACAATCGCTACACACATACATAAACATATTGATATTAGAATGCCTAACATCGGAAATTGATCAGTTGTATATATACCTAACAAATTATTCAATAGACATGAGCTTCTCCACTCATTTTTAATCGGAAGCTCATGATTCCTTAAAGTTATTTTGATTGCAAAACTATATGTATCAATAAGTTCTAGTTGTGACGCAAAAAAGAAGAAGTGTTATCAGAAAATATTGCTCCACGTATATATTTTAGATAAAAGAATGCATGCATGCGACAATTATATAATGATCTAAACATATAACAGATGATTTAGGGTTTGTTTGTTTCCTCTCTTTATACAATACTTACCAGCAAATATAAACGGTAGAGGCGTATGAGAGATCGAGCGTACTGGTCAGGATTATATAGACGACGAGCTAGTGTAGGAGGCGACAAGAAGTAGTTGTTGAGGTAATCGTTGCTTCCGATGCTGATTGTGTATAGACATTGCCCTAACCGAGTCCGTGGCACCGCCGCTTTTATGATGGCCGACTGGTGGTTGTCTATTTGCTCCCTCAAACTGATTCTCTCACCCTATTTATATATATTTCAAGATTTAGCTTATATTAGACGGGACAAAGTAATTAAGTAATATATATTTATCATTTTGGGTGGGTTTGTTACCATATTTTCGCTGGTTTCTTGGCGGATACCGCCGGCACCGGAAGCATAGTTGAGTCCGATGTTAGCTTGTGCCCGTGATGCTCCGGCGAACGGTGGAATGTAATCGTTGAGACCCACTAGTTCAGCTAGAGTAAAACGGTGGAATACAATACCAAAACAAAATCAAAAGATGCATGAGACAGAACGCTTGAATATAGCTTTGATTTGTTTTTTAAAATAGAACTTTTTATTACTACTGTTAAATACCACAACAATAAGTTCCAAATATCCTTTTTCTTTCTGGATATAATATATTTTACTACTTTAATACCAATTTATGATCAGGATGTAATTATAAAGTGAATTTAATTTTAGGAATCCTTCATATATTTTTTTGGCATGAAAACATAAAATGTTGAATCGGAAAAGTTTTTCCTTTTTTTTTTCCGGTCAAAGAATAAAAAAAGTTCATGTATAATATAAGTTTATATACAATATAATAATAGAACAAATATTTTAAAAATTTATGGGTATTTTTTCTGAAGGAATTCTGTCATGATCTGCTATATGATGACATAGTAGTTAGTTAATAATACAATAATATAAGAACAAAATGGATTTAATTATCTAACGTAAATAAAAAAAAGGCGGTTTGAAAACTAACCGATAACGTCTGGAATATTCCGACCGTTGCTAAACCGACCGGTTGGACCTTGGGGGAAATCTATACCATAAGGTGTATAGTTGACCTTTGCCATGGTGTTCAAGGCATTGTTGTTACCATTGTCGAAGACAGAGTCTCCAAACACGAAGTAACACGGCGCTTGCTGTCCATGCGCCGATGGTGCGACCACTGCGGCTACAAACACGGTGGCCACTATAATCCACAATGCCTTGGACTCTCCCTCGACCATATTTCGCAAATCGACTTATACGAAAAATGAGGAGAGAGAAAGCTAGTTTGATGAGAGAAAGAGAAAAGGTTGGCTTATTGTATATATGTGGACGAGTTTGCAACTTTGCTGTTAGATGAATTGATTGGACAGTTGAAATTTATGCGACTATATATAGTACGAGGCAGTGAGTGATTTAAGGGAGCCAATTCGAAAACTATATATATATATATATATAGTGGACGTGTTGATAATTTATTTTGATTTATTATAAATTATATATACAAAAACGTCTTTTAACATATGCAACTCGAGTACTTTGACATGGTCTAAACTAGAATAAATTATCCGCAAAAATTTAACATACATATAAAATTCGAGCCTCCAGATAAAAATATTGTTCATTATATCGAATTTATTTATAATATAAAATTTATACAAATAATACAAGTATTTTAAGAAAACTATATATATATATATACTAGGTAGTACCCCGTGCGTTGCACGGGTTTGGTTTACTTTGCTTTTAGTTTTACGTTGTTTAGAAGTAGTGTTTTTAAATCAAATAGCAACAGGACACCATGATGTGCAAAATTTTTTATTAATCATACTTGACTTATTAAATATTGAATAAAGAAAAACTTACACGATTGATGTTCTACAATTAGGACACGTTGTTTTGTGATGTAACCAATTTATAATACATTCATGGTGAAATTTGTAATTGCAAAATAGATTGTTAATCTCGTTAGGTTCTTGTAGACCGTCTAGACATATTGAGCATTCACTGTCTTCTTCGTCTGTGGCATGTGTTTGCCTAATTTATAGGTCTTGTATTGCCACTTCGACATCAAGCCTTGTTGAAGCATTTGGATTGTTATCTTCAATTTCAAAGAAGACGTTGAGTGGTAGTGGGTTGTGTGCTCCTTCTGAAATAATAGTTGCTTATATAAAATCTGTTAAATTATTGATTAAAGTACCTGATGTTACTTCGTCGATGTCATGGAAGGTAAGATAAAAGTTAGTTATGTTTCTGAAATGGGTATTATTTGGATGTAGTATTTGGTCGTTGGAGAATGGGATTGTGTACCTGATGTTGTTTTCTTGTCGGTGTGGTCTCTTGATTTTAGAATGGGATTGTGTAGCTGATGTTGTTTTCTTGTCGGTGTGGTCTCTTGATTTTAAGATGAAGCTGGTTGGCGGCTTGCATCGTTGTTAGATTTGTTTCAAAGTGCATTGCATATAGTATATAATCCATGAGAGAGTGTTTTATAGGAAATAGAATTTGATAAATAGTTTTTTTAATGGTGTGGCCATGTATGTGTTTTTGGTTTTTATATATAAGGCGAAGGATTTAATTTATATGATCTTGTAATTATAGCCCTTTTAATTGTCTTATTGACTCACAGATTTTTGAGCGGTTGGTTTTAATGGTGTGTAACATATGAATATTAGTTTTTGTAATAAACATTCTTATAATCCTATCGTTGACAATTGACAATTATGTTGGTCGCTAAGTTTTTGTAAATAGAGAATATAAAACGTTACTTCAAAAAGTATAGTGATTAAAACGTTACTTCAAAAAATTTTAAAACGTTAATTAGTCACCTTCTCACTATGACTAATTACATGGTATGAATTAAAAGTTATGAATAATGACAATTAAAAGCTACGAATTAAAAGCTACGCAATGTTACAATTAAAGCATAAATTTAATTTTGGTATTTAATTAATTTAAATTTAATTAAATGTTGTTATATTGATTTATATATTGTGTGAGTGAGTGATTTGTTTTATATATTACTAGCAATTAAGTTATGGTCAAATTATTAACCCACAATAGATTAAACGACGGCCCATCTAAGCCCAACAGAATTAAGTGGACACGTGTCAGCCTGTCGTTCACTGAACCCTACTTTATTATAATAGATAATAGTACATATATTTTCCAATATGCAATCTAATCTGCAACAGTATTATAACGACATAATTTGTTTATTTAAATGAATACACATAATATATGTTTTAAATATATTTATATGATGAGGTAATTATTAATTTGTAAGAAATGGAGGAGAATATGTAAAATTATTCTAAAATATATAGGTTTGAATTAAATTGTTTGTAACAATAAGCAGTATGTTTTTTTGCCCATTAGTAAAAATTCAAAAAAAAAAAATAGAAGATAAATAAGCAGTACGTTATGAAACTCAAATATACACAAATTATTCTCTTTACTAAAATGTCATTAATTAGACAAAATCTCTCAAACTAAACAAGTGCACAACTAGCCATGCAAAAAGTTTGGTTAAGATACGCCAGATTCCACCAAATGCAAATGCAAATGAAACCTAACCATACATCCATTTAACTATATCGAAACGATCCACTAATATAAGTTTCTTTCGCTCCATCCACCTTATCGTTCACTCTCAAAAATATATTTTACTAAATTACTTAATATATACTTGGGGTAAAAGTCAAGTTTGTAACTTTTTCACATCTTCTCTTAAAATATTAAATCATAAAATTTTAATATATTATAAAAAAAATTAGTGGAATAGAATAATTTTCAAAAAAAAGTAAGTAAGTTTACCATTGAAAAAATATTATATACATATATTTATTTATTTATTTATCCTGGTGTAAGATATAAAAGAAAATGAAATACTAAGGGGGCTTTATTGGTTCATTGATTTGTAAATCCATATAGGATTTGAAAATTCTTATGGAATTTGAAATCAATACATATGGATTTTGAAATAACATGTTTTAACCACGGATTTGAATCTTTCTATTCTTCACTTTCAAATCCATTCAAAACCATTCAAAATATAATTGAAATCCAACAATAAATCATTAAACGAATAACACATGATTTTAATTAGTATTTACAAATGATAGAACCAATAACACATGATTTAGAAATCCTTTTTAAAATCAATAATTGAATAACACATGATTTTACTTGGATTTCCAAATCCATCTAAATCCTTGAACCAATAAACCCCCCTAAGTTAGTTAATTGATTAATTATCATAAAGGGTCACAAATGCCGTATTCAGAAGGTTGTACCGTATACTCAACATATATATTTGACTATATGCGAATTAAATATAAAATCCCGAGTCTTATAAATGTTCGGTAAAATAATAAAACAGACCTGTTTTGAATAAGTTGGCCATTTCCCCAATTTTTTTGTCAACTTGTAACTATAAACTTTGATAGACGACATTTCATACGTACTTTTTAGTAATGATGTAACTAGTTCTTTATATTTAGAGATAGACCAGATGATACTACATTGATAGAAACTTCAAATGTAGAAAACAGATTATACGTGAATGCCCTATTGCCATTTGCCCTTTTTTCTTGCCAACTTGAATTCATAAACTTTGATAGAAGACATTTCATTGTCTTATTTTTCCGCAAAAACCGAACAGAACCGAACCACAATTATATATGATTTGGTTTAGTTTCGATTTTCTTCAACAACTCGTTCAGTTACAATTATTAAAAATATTTTAGTTTCGGTTCGGTTTAAAACCGTAAAACTCTTTTGGTTTTTTGGATGTCTATTTTTTTGTTATAATAGCACTCGTTTGATTATTTTTGCATATATTTTTTCTCAGTTTGGTGAATTTAGGTACAATAATAAATTTTCTCAAACTAATCTTACTTTTGAGTAATTTTAGTTTAATATGTGTTCGAAAAGAGAAAATAAAACTCCTTGAAAATAATATATTTTATAATAATATTATGTTAAACATTTAATTGATAAAATTCTAATATTATTTTAACAATATTTGAAGAGAAATTTGTTTTCAAAGGATAGAGTTATATATATATAACACGTTACATTACATACATGATACTATTATTATAGAGGTAGTTGTAAATCCCTTTTTTTGGGGTCAAATGTTACTTTAAGTCAAAGAAGTGTTTCTTACGAAAAGTATTATCCAAACACCCTACTAAATTAGATTCAAGTTGATCACATTTTTATCATGTTAAAATCATTTTAGTTATGAAATTATAGTTGACTATTGAAAATATTTTTTTTTTGGTTTACTTTATAAAAAAAAAAGAAATCACACCCACTAGTAATCTTTGGTAAAATTAATAATAATAATAATAATGTTACACCAATAGAAAAAGTGTTAAATCTTAAAAATATATTGAAGTATTAGAAACAATTTGTATAATATATTAAGATAAAATTAAATTAACAAGATATGTTGTAAACTCGTTCTCATCTTCGGTCAGTCTAATACCTACTAAAAACTATTCTATTTTAATTGGCTCAATCGTGTTTAACAATGTTATTATGTTAATATTGGTTTATCCTTTCTATTAAAACTCATCCTATTTAAATCTAAACACACTCACGTTGTTTTTAGCCCATAAAAATTCATTAGGCGGCTGGTTAAAGGTTGGATTACCTCTTTTTTTTTTTAAACATGAAAATGACAAAACTTTATTAGTATTAAGTTTGAAATGCTAAAAAGACAAATATTTTGGAAGGTAGGGCGAAAAAAATAAATAAAACCCTTTAGGTGAATGAAAAAAAAGACTAACAATTGGAACTGCCGAGGGTTTAGTATCCGTGGCCGTCGATTTGTTTGTCACTCGCCGGTAGGGTTTAAGGTTTCTCATACACTCTCCTTTTATTGCCGCATTAACTAATCAAATCACTCTTCTTCTTGGAACTTGGAAAATGAAAAAAAGGACGCGTACGAGTCCGAAGAAATCTAATCCCTCGAAGAAGACGAAGAAGAACCCTAAAACCCATCAATTTGATGATTCTCCGGTAGAGGTAGCACAAATCAAACCGTTTGATCAAACGGATACGCTTACGGGCGTTACTGCTGAAGAGCGTCCATGGAAGAACCTTGAGCTTATACTTTCGATGCAGAGCAATGAATTGGGCGTCAAAGAGTAAGTTTTTATTGTTGCTTCTTTACTTTACTGGACGATTTTACTACTTTATTTCGTTAAAGTTTGTGACTTGGGAGAACATATGCAAAAAGTACTAAAATTTTTAGTACTCTGCTAAACATTTGTGAAATTTTCAGCTGATGCGTTCGTGTTTTGTAATTGAATTGGGAGACAAAGCAAATGTACTATTTTTCGAATAACTAAAGGAATATGATTTGCAGGAAGGTGGAGTTGGCTTTCAGTTTTGTTGAAGGTTATGGAGGAGAAAATGGGACTGACGAGGATGAAGAATGCCAAGCGGTTAAGATATCGCGTCTGATTATATTTCTCAGCGACTGGATCCAGTCACTGTTGATTTCTACTGAAAAGAATCTTCGAGTTAAGGGTGATTTAGATTCTGTACCATGTTTGGACTTCAGGTGTTGGGAGATCTTCAGGTTCTGCTTGAAGCAGTCATCAATCTTGGGAGTCTCTATAAATTTGTCAAGGAACCTTCTAAAGGCTATTGGGTTTATCACGGAAAATGTTTTATCTTTACTGAACATGTCTTTGTCTTCAGAGGTCGATTTCTGCGATGGTCAAGGTTTTGAAGTTTACAGCTCTGTGGTTGATTGTCTAGGCTTGTTATTTTCATCGAAAAGTGGCATTTCCAATGACAATATAGACTTGTGGTTTTCAACTGTTGAACCAGTTCTGAAGCTCACACATAAAGTTCTTGCAGAGAACATGAAGGATAGTCTTGCTGATAGATATGTTCTTCAATTCTCTTGCTTGGTTCTTGAGCCATTCTCTAAGTTCTTAATGACTCATCCAACTAAGAAGAATGGGTTTCGTGATTTTCTGGACAAGCTTTTTGAGCCATTCTTGGATGTGTTGGGTCTATTAAACCTCAGCGAGGACAAAAACAAGGATTTGGAAATAACCTTGCTGAAGTTGACTCAAGACATATTATCTCTGGCTTTGTTTCATTCAGCTCATATTGATGGGTTCTTAGGCCTGGGCGGAGCGGAAAGGTATTTACCAGGAGCGAAAGAGAACAAAACTATACTGAAAAGCTATCATCGGCATTTTTTTACCAAGTTCGAGAACATGTTATTAATGAAGAAGGAGTTGGAGCTGAGCTCTATGGGGTCATTTTTTAGGTTGTTTATTAACAGAGTGATGAAACAACAAAGAGATTCAAATCAGTTGCAGGAAGGCGTGACGTTGAAGGCCTCAACTGCTGGGCAAGCAGAAAGGTCATGGAAGCTGCAAGACACAGCTACAAATGATAACGAGTCTTCTGCGAAAAGTCATTGCACAAGTTCTCTCCGCCTGGAGACACGAAAATCACTTTTTGATTTCTTCCTGCATCTTATGGAACCTATTTTACTCGAGATCGATAGATATAAACAATCTTGCTCTAAAATGGCTCCTCTATTGGCTGATTTCTGTTGTGTTATAAAGTCAGCAAACAGTTTACTGTTCCACTTTGCTCATGAGCGAATATATGTGAAGACAGAGGATGCATCTGGAGGAGCTTGCTCTGTTTATTTCAAGACGATCTTAGAAACAATAGTTTCAGTTGCTTCTCAAATAAAAAATCATTATCCATATGATGATGCGTCAGAGATGCATGTTTTGCTAGCTAAGGAGCTAGTAACTGCAATAGGCTACCTGTTACAAATTGAATACGAAGTCATTGAGAGTGATTTAGTTACTTTGTGGCTAATCATTCTCTCTTTCCTGGAGTTTAGTAGTTTGTCACCAGAGAATTCAGAAGATGACTCCCCATTGACATCATTGTTACTTGGTCTTGGATGCCAGCTGATAAATTTATATAGCGACCTCCGCCAGGTTTGTCAAAATTTTATCCCTTTGAGTGCTTGAGTTTTCTGCCTTTCTAGTGTCTGTCATGTTGTTATTTTCCTTCTAAAGAATGCTAAATTTTCCCTGATGATGTAGGTAAGTGTTGCTGTAGTTTCTCTGTGCAAAGCTGTAAGGCTTGTGATGCCTGTTGTAACACCTGCTGATGGTGATAATGATGAGATGATTGACACTGGAGAGCTTCCACTATCAACTGTGTTCCCTTTCCCTTTAGAAAGAAGTGAAAAATCAGTGGAAAAGCTCTTGTCATCTCAAGATTTAAGACTTGCTATACATAGAGCTATTAAAGTGATACCAGAAGGCCAAGCAAGTGGTTGTATCACTAGCTTGGCAACAGATATATCAGAAACCATGAAGTGGATAAAAAAAGTTTGTTGCTCAACAAGTGCTGGAGAACATGATGGACCGCTCGCAGCGTTCTTGGCCGGATCGTTGTCTGATATTTATTCACTTATTCTTGACTCACTAACTATTACAACAGGGAATAGTAACCTTGTTGGCCAGTCCATGAAAGATCTGTTGGACCTCATCAGTCCTTGCTTAACCCATCTAGTTTCTTCAGACTCAGATTGCATTGAAAATTTCTTTTCTGCTGTCACCGAAATGCGTTTGGACATTATAGTGGCTGAAAAGAAGAGAGCGACCTACAGAAAGTCTGTGCGCTTGTTTATTATCTTTTTCTTGCGTATTTACATGTCTTCCAGAAGCTTATATAGGCAGGTGATTAGTCTTATGCGTCCCAAAAAACAAAAAGATATGGCTGGTAAGGGCGACTCCTTTGCAGCTCGTTGCGGAAATGATTGGATAAAAAAGAAAAGTTGGAATTATGAAGGCTATTTTTCATGGATATCCCAACCTTCCGCTTCCATTGTCGACATTATTAAACACATTTCAGCTATTTACCTTAAGGATGACAGTGCAGATTGCTGCTTGCTGATATATATATTATATAGAGTCACTCTTCAGAGACTTGTTGATTTGAACAGGCACATCAAATCACTTGATTATGTGTCACAGATAAGTGATAATCAGATACAAGGTACAATGCTCAAGCATGTACCAGATCTTAAGCGTGAAGGAGAAGAGCTTACTGATTTCCTTTTGGGCAACAACATCATATCAGGACTTGCTGATGTTGGAACTTTTGAAACGATAGAAGACACTGATCAGTGGGTTCTCAGGGTTTCAGGCATCAACGGGAAGTGTTTGCCTGCTATGCGTTTGTGGGTTCTTAGCCAGCATATTGATCTGTGGTGCCCCCATGCAGGAAAGAAGAAATTGAAGAATTTTCTGTCTCAGCTAATAGGTAGTTCTGTTCATTATATATTGAACGGAGTTGGTAGGTCTCCTGGCTGGGAGAATAATGTAGACAAGGGCACTCAAAGAAAGAAAATAGGGTTGGAACAGTTCTCGATAGGAATTCTTTTTGATTCAGTACTGTATGAGCATGAAGTAAGTCATCTTTCTTTGTGCAAAATTATCCAATTCCATTTTTACTTAGGTTCTTTAAGCGCTTATATCCAGATATTTATTTGAGTTTTTCGACTAGTTTGTTCGCAGATATTTGGCGCCGAGTTTTTCTCACGTACTGAAAATGACAGCAGAAATTCTTTTCATGGATTTTACTGAAGAAGTTAACTTTGATTCACCGCCAGATTGGTCGGCGGAGTTAGTTTTGCTTGAAAACTCAATTGCCAAATTACCAGGAAAGCTTCAATCAGAAGCCTTTTTAGAAGCACATGTGTCACAGCTGGACAATCGGAAGTTCACAGCTTGTCAAAATTTGCTAAATCTTTTATGTGGGATGCCCAAGGAGTATATGAATAAGAAATCATTCCAACTTCATGCAAGTTATGTTCTCAACCTTGAGAGGTAACTATTACTATATAGCATATGCTTTTTCTGTACTTTTGCGGCAGTAAGACGTGTCAGTTATCCTAAATTTCATTGGCAAACTTTTTAACAAATTTTACTTTTGTCAATATCTCGTGTAGGTTTATAGTTTTTAGCATGTTGAGATGTTTGAACGAGCTGTCTCCGGGTGATATGCAAAACCTTTTCAGCCTGTTCATCACTTGCAGAAAAACTTTGAAAAGTATTGTTATGGTTTCTTGCGACAAGGTGCTAGGAGCTTCCAAGTTACCTTTATCTGATAGTTCGTTGTTGGCTTCTTGGCTTTTCAAATCAGCACAAGCTGCGGTTACTTTTCAAGTGAGATTTAGGAATGATTTTACAGGAAAAGCAAGGGACGCCCTCTTTTCTTTGATGGATCACACATCATATATGTTTCTAACCATAAGTAAATATCAATTCAGCAAGGCACTACCATTGTCTGATGAACAACTCATTTCATCAGAACTTTCTGAGGGAACTGGAGAAGGGGACCTTATATTTGAGAGATTGACAGAACAGGCGGAAACTTTACTAAATGCTTTGAGGGTTACCTTCAAGGATGAGAAAACAGCCTTTGATTGTGAGACTCTGATACTGAACAAGTTAGCACCTATATTTTCTTGTTTTAGTGGATTGTTGTGGGGATTAGCATCTGCAGTGAGTCACAGAGATATGCATAAGAATCATCAAAACACAAAACTGAAATGGAAATCAGAACAATTCTCAAAGCTTTCCCGCATTATCCATGTGTTTAGCAAATTTTTTGAGGTTTTCGCACAGTGTCTGTTTTTTAGTGGTGATTGGCAGCGGGAAATCCAAACCAATATCAACTGGACTAGATTGTTTGATGGGGCCGAGGGTTCAATTGGTCTTATGTGTGGTGACGTAGTAGAGACTAGTGATGTGAAAAAGAAAATTATTGAGAGCATGATAAAGGGTGATACTTCGGAAAAAGTATTGGCACTCAGGCATCTGTTAATTTCTTCTGCTGCTATCCTAAGGCTAAATCTGCAGATTGATGGCATTACCTTCTCACCTACATTTGTCTCTGTTCTCACGGGAGTTTCAAATGATCTACTGTCTGAATTCGCAGACATGAGCGAGGTATCGTTCGAATTTTCATTTGTTTGGTTGGATGGTGCAGTGAAAGTTCTTGAAGAATTAGGGAGCCAGTTTTGCGTATCTAACCCTTCATTAAACAGAGATCTGTACTCAAAGTTGATTGAGTTGCACCTGAAGGTGATTGGAAAATGCATATCACTACAAGGCAAAGAGGCCACCTTGGAATCTCACGAGACAGGATTTGGTACTAATGCAACCCATGCTAAGCAAGTGCTATCAGAAAGAAATCGGTCTCACGGATTGCATTGGTTGGATGAATTAAAACAGAGGCTTAGGATGTCATTTAAAGTGTTTATACATAGTTCCTCAGAGTTACATTTATTGTCTGGAGTACAGGCTATAGAAAGATCACTGGTTGGAGTATGGGAAGTGTGCCCAGCTATCTATTGCATACAGACTGGAAACAGAGATGGGGGCAGAATCTCTGAAACAGTTGCTGCTGGTCTTGACTGTCTGGACCTAATTCTGGAACATGCTACAGGTAAGAATTTGTTATCCCAAAGCAAACTTGATGTTAATAGTTGTAATAGTGAACCAACAGTAATAAAACGAATCTAGCTGCCATTTCTTGACGTTAGGATGAACGTGTAGTATGATTCAAACACATTGTGAACCCAAATTTTGATATTTTTGCTTAAGGTATCATTATTGTCTGTTTACTGAATAGTAATGTTTTGTAGGTCGCAAACGTTTGAATGTGGTTAAAAGGCACATTCAAGGCTTGATATCTGCAGTGTTCAGTATTGTGGCTCACATACAGAGTCCATTTATTTTCTTCACAAATACAGTTGTTGGCAACGAAGGTTCCAATTCTCCGGATGTTGGGTCAGTCATTCTCATGTGTGTGGAAGTCTTGATAAGAATAGCAGGGAAACACGCTTTGTTTCAGATGGATTCATCGCACATAAGCCAATCCATACATATTCCCGGAGCAATTTTTCGAGATTACCTTCAGATACCAAGGGTGGGATTCTCAGTTCTAGATGAAAATTTGTTATCTCAGGATGATCAGCAACAATATCTGTTAGGAAGCTCAAAAGAACTTCAAGTAGACCAGAAATTCTCGTTGAGCTTGTATGCTGCATGCTGCCGACTTTTATATACAGCTGTTAAGCATCATAAGAGGTAAGTAGAATTTTATTTTGCTTACTCACAAATTCCTGTTAAAGTTTACCATCTTAGAACTGATCTGATTTTGTCCGTGCTGTGACATATCAACATCTAGTGAAACTGAGGGGTCTATTCCTACACTCCAAGAATCTGTTTCCGCGCTTCTTCATTGTCTGGAGACGGCAGGAAATAAATTGGGTAATCGTGTTTCATGGGAAGTGGAAGAGGGAATTAGATGTGCTTGTTTCCTCCGGAGGATCTATGAAGAGGTACGTCACTGCATCTACCATTTCTTCCTTTTGGGCTTGAGAATGTAAACCTATTTCAGTTTTTTAAAATCTCGTGGACTAAGAAGCTTTCAACTAAGTTTAGATCTTTTGTTTTCACGGAAATTGCAATTAAGTTCGGATGTCTTAATGATTCTACAACTATGTGTCTCATTTTTTGCTCTAAACACAACTGGATTGCAGCTAAGACAGCAGAAGGAGGTCTTTGGACAGCATTGTTTCAAGTTCTTGTCAACTTACATATGGGTTTCTTCCGGTTATGGACCTCTTAAGACAGGTCTCAAAAGGTAACAGTCTTCTCCCTTTTATTCTCTCTTCTTACATATACTCCAAAATGGCTTAGTGGTGTTTGTCCTCAAGTTCAAGGATGCCACCAGAATAAGTAGATACAAATTAATTGAGTTTACAACTTTTGCAGGGAGGTAGATGAAGCTTTAAGACCTGGTGTGTATGCTCTTATAGACTCTTGCTCACCTAACGATCTTCAATATCTCCATACAGTATTTGGTGGTAAAGGCCTTTTCTTTTTTACTTGTCACATCATTAATGTTCTAATGCTAGAATCGGTTTTGGACATAATTTATTTGCCTCTGGTCTTTCTTTGTTCTTCTGCAGAAGGTCCTTGTAGAAACTCTCTAGCAACTCTGCAACAAGACTACAAGTTGAATTTCAAGTACCAAGGAAAAGTCTAGAACAATCACAATTAGTTTTCTACTTTTCATGTTGCGGTAGGCTCATTTTCGGGGTTAATGGGTTTTGCTCTCTTGTTGAAGTTGTAAAGTTGGGCATTCTCTAGACCAGACAATGGTCAGCTTTGTTCTTACTGTATTCCTTTATGAAATTTATAATAAAATCCATACCATGTGTTTTTTCCTAATATGATAATGATTTTGTTTCACAAAGCAGCTGTTTAAAAAAAAATACAAATAACTTAGATATAAAGAAAATTATAATAATCTGCCTTCAATAGACTGCGCAATAAAAGAAAAAAAAAACTTAGATATTTTAGACCTTAATTTGCGCAATAAATGTCTTACGACTTTTTTTAAGTATGAAGGATTGTTTGGTAGACTCTTTGTGTTTAAGATGGTCATGGTAATGTCAAATAGAGAAGAATTTTTTTTTTTTTTTTTGAGAGAATATGTAATCGATAATTAAGACATGATGTACGTTATATATGTCTATATATATATATATATTGATTCTTGTCTGCCACTAAACCATCACACTCTTTGCTAGGAACTTATAAAAATTAGAGTTTTATTTTTAGACAAGATATCCCAACGATTGTCAAACTAGGTAGGCCACAGTATCTCCGACGATTCACGGCGGCTCCGACCATCAGTTTCCACGTTGCCGGCGGCTACATAAAATAGTCGTTGTGAATAAAATTGACAAAGTCATTGTCCTGCTAGTCGAATCATATAATATTGGAGCCGAAAGTGTGTACTTTACTTTGGTCGGTTTTTTATATTTGTCATTATTTTGTTCTGAATAGAAAATTTAGTTTGATGTATACATTTCTTGAAACTTAAAAGACAACAGAATAATTTATTCTCTTACCCAAAAAAGAAACAATCATTATCTCCGCGTAATAAAAATCTGATTGGTGAATTTGTACTATCTCGATATAAATTGTTTCGTCAGCTTTGTTTCTAAGCAGTATTACAATAGAATTAAACAATACACGAGAACAGTCAAATATTGGTGGTATATAAAAAAATACTTGATTATGTTGTGTATTGCTATTTTTTTGAGACGGTAAAATTTAATTATGATCCGTGCTAAATTAACACCACAATTATTGAGCACATTCATATACTGTTGTTTTTATTACACGATGCATGGTACGCACATGAACAAGGTGGTAAATATTATAACTGGGAAACACTCCATAAAACGATATATTATGGTCCTTATAAACGCTAGCCAGATAATGTAAAGGTTATGGTAATGTGTTTTTTTTATCGGCAACGAAAGTTTATGGAATGTTTATAAATTTACTTATTATTTGATCAAAAGTGTTCTATGATTACCTCTGTATAGTTGTGGACGTGTATATAATTGACCTCGTAGTCAACGAATATTCATCACATTACGAAACTAAAAGACGATCGTCATTCTATAATTGCGTTAGCGTATGACGACTAATCATCTATTTAGAAGTTTTTGTTTTACTTTTCCTATATGGTTGTGTGTGAAAAACTAAGATATATTTTAAGCCAGAAATTTATAACCTATGAAGTCTTTAATATGACCCGATCACAAGTAATGCACGTATAGTCACGATTTGAGGTTAGAAGCTGATGAAATTTGTATTTAACAAAAGTAGGAAACTATACCAAACACATAAAATCTATAGATAAAGTGGTCCTAATTTCTGGAAAAGAATATTCCTGTATTCGATTTTTCTATCTCTTTCCTTTTCTGTTGTTACATTTTCAAAAATACAGTAATTTTACACTAGTAATAAAAAAAAGAAACAAATTCATAAATCTTGTTTTTTTCTTTAATCCTTGATTGTGTATGAAACATATGAATGTAAGTAGTGAATACTAGATGCTTTCAAATTATTCTGATTCGGAAAACGAAAAAGATTAGGAATACTCGTTAAAATGTCGGATTGGGTTTTCCCTGCAGTTATTATGGGTGTGTAAAAACGGAAAGAAGCAAGAAAAACATTGTGTTGGTTGCGAGAAAAGAAAAAAAATATACTTTTTGTCAATATATATTTATATAGGAGTATTAGAGATATATAATACCAAATTGATTAGATTTAAACTGTTATCTTCCTTTTATTTTAAAATTAATCTCTTTGTATTATGAAAGTTGATTTTTTCCATTTTCAGTGATTATTGTTTTGTGATTTTTTATTTTCTCCACATTAATATATAATTAAAATAGATGTCAAAGAATAGATATTTGAATTAGTCTTGGAAAAGTAAACAATTAAACTAAATCAAACAAAATTTCATTCACATAAATACTTTAAACTAAAATGGATTCAAAGAAGTTAAATTATTAAATGTTTCTTAATATATAGTATGGGAATTCAAAAAAAATCTCTATGAACTAAAGGAAATATATTTTAAGATGGAAAACAATATTAAGAAATCTCAAAGTACAAGTGTACAACTCATATTAGATACCCCTAAGCAAAAGAAATAATAATAAACTACTTATCAAAGATTGTTTAATTTAATGATATGATCAGAATTTGGTCATTTTTTTCTGTCATCAAAGATTGGTCTAAATAAATCACCTACAAACTATATAATCACCTAAGACTTTATTTTCTTTCTCCAAAATCATATAACAAACCCATTTCTAATCAATCATCAAAAAGCTTGAACCTCTTTGTTAACGAAGACTGGAAAGAGAGAGAGGGAGATATGAAAAAAGTATATGACAAACAGCCTTAAAGTTAAAGGTAATAGTACCTTTTGTTTGTTCTTCTTTTTTGTACAATCATTATTTTTATTTTCCTGATGTTAGAAACTAATAATTACGTTTATAAACCTTAATTCAGATTCCAGTAACGGCATTAGGCAAAAAGTTGGACTATATGGAAAATAAATAACCAAATTTTCTTACCTGTAAATAAAAATAAAGAGATGTGACCAAATTCATTGTGAATTTAATTACATAATCAAGGTCTTCTGAAGAAACCAAAAAGATTTATTATATTTTCATTATAAAAAAGGAACTGGGATTTGTTGTTATTAACCTGAGGTTATATGTAGTCAAAACATTAATTAATGGATCAAAAGTAAATAAATATGATGTTTGCGCCAAAATCTATCCATTCATTACACTGTTTTAATATGGTCAGAAAAACCCAGAAGTGGTAACGACATATATCACCAAACAAAGAAACCGTAAAAAGCTTCGATTTTTTTATCCTCCAAAGGTCTAATTTTTATAATTGTAATCTCTTTGAGAAATTGTGGGTTTTGTTTATAATGAAGAATGAAGAATTGTACAGTTGAGTTGGGTTCTCTCTCTCTTCTCTCTGGTTGGGTTAGTGATAAGCACGCCTGGGCTTCTCCTCATCATTCCCTCCAACCTTTCTCTCTCTTAATTTCTTCTTCCTCTTCTCTCTCTCTCTCTAAAGACTTCAATTTGTTTATCAGCTTCTCTCTCTAAATAAAGCTTTCAATTCAATTCTCTCTCTCTCTCTCCCTTTTCACTTTTTTTCCTCTGCTTCTGTTCATCTTTTTTTTGCTTCTGCTCTCCCAGGGAAGAAAATTTTTTGGTTAAAATTTTTGTACTTTTGTAATCAGATTGGATCTGGGCTTGGAGCTGAATAGCGGATTTGTATAAGGTAACTAGTGAAACGTATTTGATTATATTTGAGTTATCAGTTTCTGGGTTTTTGTTGTGGATTTATCTTTGGTTAGATTTTATTCTAAGAGTTGCGTTGATCTGTTGGGTATCTGAAATTTTCATGTTGTTTAGTTATTGATTGTTTTTAAAGCCAAAGGTTTAGTTTTTAATTAGTGAGATAGATATGTTTGAGAGTATCAATCCTTGAGCTTTATCTTGGGTTTTGCGATGTTTATTGAAATGTTGTGTTCGGTGAGTATGTTAATGTTCAATCTAAATGTTCTTCCCTTTTTTTTTTCTCTCGAATTTCTGGGTTTTTGTTTGCCGCCTTGGTTTCATCTGATTTTGTTTTGTTTGTCTGGGGAATTGAAATTTGCATAAACCCTACTTCCAATGTAACATAAATTTCAGAGTTTTTGTGATTTACCTAAACCCCTATGCATTTTGACAGAGACTGACTTGAGATGAACGATGTTGACCGTTGTGGATTCTGAGTTGTGTAGATGAGAAAACTTCGATTTTTGTTCTTTCATATTGTTTTCTGGTTTCTCGTTCTGTTCATCAACTGAATCCAATCATGGGCTTTTCATTAGTGTATGGTACTGCTGAAATTCGATAGTTTAGTTTCTTTGGCTTTAATTGGAACTATGCACATTGCGAGAACTTTTTTTTCCATTGCTAGTATTGCCTTGTTTGCGATTAAATGTGTTCTTTGATTGTTTTTTTGATAGAATTGGTTTGCATTTGTTGATTCTTGAAATTTTACTCTTAGTTGCTGTTGTCTCATAGGTTATTATTAGTCTTCAATATCGTTGCGGCGTTCATAAGTTGGAGAAAGTGGTAAAGACTGCTTAAGTATGTCTGTTTCCATGAGAGATTTAGATCCAGCTTTCCAAGGGGCTGGACAGAAAGCGTATCCTTCACTTTTGATTTTTCTTAGATTGTTAAAAGACTCTTATAGTAAAGATGCTATGTTTTACATTTCTGTTTTTAAATATCTACATGATATTCTCCTTGACAATAAGTTAGTGGTATCGAGGTATGGCGTATAGAGAATTTTCTCCCTACCCCCGTTCCAAAATCTTCTATTGGGAAATTTTTCACCGGAGATTCTTACATTGTATTGAAGGTAAATAACGCCTAGTAACGACTTCTTTTTAGTTTCCTTATTGCCATTTTACGCCGGTTTTCTTCATCGAGTCTTGGTTAAATTCATTTTATTTCTGGTGATTGATCTTTTGTGACCAGACAACGGCGTTAAAAACTGGTGCATTGCGCCATGATATCCATTACTGGCTTGGTAAAGATACCTCTCAGGTAAACCCCTGTTAATATTTCCTTCATCATTTCTTTTTTACTTTCGTATAATGATGGAAAAGTTTGAGAGAAATTATTATTTTCTAAAACATAGGATGAAGCCGGAACTGCTGCAGTTAAGACAGTTGAATTAGATGCTGCTCTTGGAGGTCGTGCAGTTCAGTATCGGGAAGTTCAAGGCCACGAAACCGAGAAATTCTTGTCTTATTTTAAGCCATGTATCATTCCTCAAGAAGGTGGAGTAGCATCAGGATTCAAACATGTGGAAGCTGAAGAACATACTACCCGCTTGTTCGTCTGCAGAGGAAAACATGTTGTCCATGTCAAAGAGGCAAGTCACATTTCACTTTTTTGATCCTTTATCTGTTATCTTTTATCTCACTTTGTAGTCATACACTAACAATATAAATTGATTTCAGGTTCCTTTTGCTCGGAGTTCTTTAAACCATGACGATATATACATTCTTGACACAAAGTCCAAGATTTTCCAATTCAATGGATCCAATTCAAGTATCCAAGAGAGAGCAAAAGCATTGGAAGTGGTTCAGTACATCAAAGATACTTACCATGATGGGACATGTGAAGTTGCTACAGTTGGTTAGTGAGCGGGGCGATTTGATTAGGGATTAGTATCTCTATTATCTTTTTGATTTGGTCTCTAATTGCATATGTTTCATTTGCAGAGGATGGGAAACTTATGGCTGATGCTGATAGTGGAGAATTTTGGGGTTTCTTTGGTGGGTTTGCTCCGCTACCTAGGAA
Organism: Crucihimalaya himalaica; assembly: GCA_004349715.1. Taxonomy (NCBI): domain Eukaryota; kingdom Viridiplantae; phylum Streptophyta; class Magnoliopsida; order Brassicales; family Brassicaceae; genus Crucihimalaya; species Crucihimalaya himalaica. The sequence goes on along the minus strand of SMJT01000006.1, from coordinate 3,294,707 downwards.
AACAGCTAATGATGAAGACAAAACTTATAATTCTGATATCACCAAATTATTTTGGTAACATCTTCTCGTCATATACATATATTTTGAGCCCATAATGCATCAAATGAACACAATTTTCTTTACTTAATTTGTAGTGTCGAGAAGGGACAGGCAAATCCTGTTGAAGGCGATTCGTTGAAGAGGGAGATGCTGGATACATTCAAGTGTTACATTCTTGATTGTGGAATTGAAGTGTTTGTTTGGATGGGAAGAACCACTTCTCTTGATGAAAGAAAAATTGCGAGTGGAGCAGCAGAAGTAATTTTTTTTTATCAAATCGAAAGGAAATCTTAATATATTTTTGTTGTATGCCATAATGTTTGCTGATGTTAGTAGAGCCATACAGGAAATGATCCGTTCATCTGAACGACCCAAATCACAAATGATCCGCATAATAGAAGGGTTTGAAACCGTGCCATTTCGATCAAAGTTTGAATCTTGGACTCAAGAAACTAATACAACCGTGTCAGAAGATGGTAGAGGCAGAGTTGCTGGTCCGTAATTCCGAACTCAAAAATTGGATAATGGTTTTAAATACTTGCACGTAGCTGAACTGTTATTGGGTTTTTTCTTTTGTCATTTGTTGAGCAGCTCTTTTGCAACGACAAGGAGTAAACGTGAGAGGCCTGATGAAAACTGCTCCGCCTAAAGAAGAGCCTCAAGCTTTCATCGATTGCACGGGAAATCTGCAGGTTTGGCGTGTGAATGGACAGGAAAAGACTCTCCTTCAAGCTGCTGATCATTCAAAATTCTACAGTGGAGATTGCTATGTTTTCCAGTATTCTTATCCCGGAGAAGAAAAAGAAGAAGTTCTTATAGGAACGTGGTTTGGCAAACAAAGTGTGGAGGTGAGCTCTCCAAATAACAGAAACATATTCTTACATGATTGTGTCACATATATTCTGTCGATGTATATGCTGAAGCAAGACTTTACAAGTTGCAAGTAGGTTTAAATTTGTCAGTCTGTGATCATTTGCAGGAAGAAAGAGGATCTGCAGTCTCTATGGCAAGCAAAATGGTCGAGTCAATGAAATTTGTCCCAGCCCAAGTAATCTTCTTCTGCACTCATTCCAAAAGTCTATGCCATTGGATTTTTATCTTCCTTTTTTTCTGAACATTTTCATTCTCTTGTCTTAGGCTCGCATTTTTGAAGGAAAGGAACCCCTTCAATTCTTCGTGATTATGCAAAGCTTTATCGTTTTCAAGGTTTGGAGAAATTAATTTTCTCATGCGGTTTTGTTTTATCATCTACGCTCTCTTTTAAATATGTATAATATCTTTCACAGGGTGGTATTAGCAGCGGATACAAGAAATACATAGCCGAGAAAGAAGTTGATGATGATACATACAATGAGAATGGTCTTGCTCTATTCCGCATTCAAGGGTCTGGTCCGGAAAATATGCAAGCCATACAAGTTGACCCGGTATATATCAATTTTCCATTCGTCACTGTTTAATACTGTACAATCATTGAGAAGTGAGAAACACATCGAGGACACAGATGATTTAAGACATAAAACTTCATGGCTTCTAATATATTGTCTATTTACTTAAACAGGTTGCTTCATCTCTGAACTCCTCATACTGTTACATACTACATAATGATTCTTCCGTCTTTACTTGGGCTGGAAATCTATCAACCTCAACTGACCAAGAACTCGTCGAAAGGCAGCTCGATCTGATTAAGGTAAGATAAGTTTCACCTTAATCTCTATAAGGATAAGTCAATTTTGTGTCAATCATAATTAGTAAAGATCAATTACAAGACTCGTAATTATGTTTGAAGTGTAGCCTAAGCAGCATCTATTATATTTTTTTGTTCAGCCAAATCTACAAACTAGAGCACAAAAGGAAGGTTCAGAATCAGAACAGTTCTGGGAGTTATTAGGAGGCAAAGCTGAATACTCGAGCCAAAAGCTCACAAAGGAACCTGAGCGTGACCCTCACTTGTTCTCCTGTACATTCACAAAAGGTACAAATGATCATATTATTTCTATCCCATAAAGTTTAAGCCTAAGATGATATATGCACAAAATGACTCTGTTTTTTCTTTTCTTTTCATTACTGAAATGCAAATTAATCCAGAAAGTCTAAAGGTGCGTAAACTTTAAAATCTTTTTTCATCACCAAACATTTATGCAATCATAATTGAAAAACATTTCTTTTTTGGGTGAACTTTTGGCAGGTGACAGAGATATATAACTTCACACAGGATGACTTGATGACCGAAGATATATTTATCATAGACTGTCACTCAGAAATCTTTGTCTGGGTTGGCCAAGAAGTAGCCCCAAAGAACAAGTTGCTAGCTTTAACTATTGGAGAGGTCAGATATATTAGATACATTGCAAACAAAACCCTGCCTTAGCGTTAGAGAGAATTAGTCTCAAAAGATCCTGAAATGTTTAGGCAAGTTTCTCATTTATACCTTTTGTTTCCTTAGAAATTCATCGAGAAAGATTCTCTCCTGGAAAAGTTATCCCCTGAAGCCCCTATATATGTGATCATGGAAGGTGGTGAGCCGTCATTCTTCACCCGATTTTTTACTTCTTGGGATTCCTCAAAATCTGCTGTAAGTACCTATCAACTTCAATTGATTTTCCCGAGAAATAAGCACGGAAGGAAGCCCTGACAAAGGGTCAAGCACTCTTTTTTGTTTACAGATGCATGGAAACTCATTCCAAAGAAAACTCAAAATTGTCAAAAATGGTGGAACTCCAGTTGCAGATGTAAAGACTCTTCTTGCTTTTCCCTTTGATTGATGATTCTTCAGAGTTGCTTTTTAAAAAGAATTTGTTCATTCTTCTCTTTTGTTGTGCCTTTGTTAATTAGAAACCGAAACGAAGAACTCCAGCTTCATATGGTGGCCGTGCCAGCATTCCTGACAAGTCGCAGCAGCGGTCAAGAAGCATGTCGTTTAGTCCAGACAGGGTTCGCGTGAGGGGCAGATCTCCAGCGTTCAATGCACTCGCAGCAACATTTGAGAACCAAAATGCAAGAAACCTCTCAACTCCTCCCCCAGTAGTTAGGAAACTCTACCCGAGATCTGTTACCCCTGACTCCTCAAAGTTTTCTCCCGCTCCCAAGTCTTCAGCCATTGCTTCTCGTAGTGCCCTTTTCGAAAAAACACCTCCCCAAGAACCTTCAATTCCAAAACCACTCAAAGGTATACTTTACAAACATTTTCGCTGAATAAATTATCTAAAAATGTGAATATTTATCATCTTTGTTTAGGGATTCACATTTTTGGAGAGTGATCATCTCTCTGCAAGTTTCAATCATTTTCATCTTTTGTTTTGGATTCACATTTTTGCAGAGTGATCATCTCTCTGCAAGTTTCAATCTTTTTTTCATCTTGGTTTAGAGATTCACTTCTCTTATTTTACTTTGAGTATTGAGCTTTCTTATTTTAATTGGAAATGAAGCGAGCCCGAAGACACCTGAATCTCCAGCGCCAGAATCCAACTCAAGAGAACAGGAAGAGAAAAAGGTAAATGACAAGGAGGAGGAGAAATCGATGAGCAGCCGGATAGAATCTCTGACGATTCAAGAAGATGCTAAAGAAGGAGTCGAAGACGAGGAAGATTTACCATCTTACCCTTACGAACGTCTCAAGACAACTTCCACTGATCCTGTCTCAGACATTGATGTAACGAGGAGAGAGGTAAGTTCAAACTAACAACAAATTTCATTTGTATTTTTCAATGAAAGAGATCTTTACAGTTCTTGGTCCCTCTTATAGGCTTACCTTTCATCAGAGGAGTTCAAGGAGAAATTTGGTATGACGAAAGAAGCTTTCTACAAGCTGCCTAAATGGAAACAGAACAAATTCAAAATGGCTGTCCAGCTTTTCTGAGAAATAATCCTTCTTCTTCTCCTTCAAAAGCTTTCATAAAATCCGGTAACGTACGCAGTCGCAAACCGAACCTAATTTACGTCCTTTTTTTTGACAGAGAATATATGGTGAAGTTTTCTTTGGTTTTTCTTTTGGTTTCAGCTATAAGGAGAAGATTCAAGGGACAGTGTCAGTGCATTTTAAGCTGCTTCTGCTCCCCATGAGAAGCTTAATACATTTTTCATGGCTTGTTTAAAAAAAAAACAATCCAGAGCAGTTTTCTTTTCCTTTCATTTTCTTTCTTCTTCTCCTTCAAATCCCTCTGATTTGTTTTCATGATCTGTTTGCTTGTCTCTCTCTACTTCAATCTCCATTTTTTTTTTAGTTTGATGGCTGAGGTTAGATTTTGTTTTTTTTTCTTCATATTTTGGGATTGTTTCTTCTTCAGGTCACAGGTTTTGACCTTGAGTCTTTGATTTATTTATTCTTGGGGTTATTTTGCTATCAAATTGAGGAAATTTGGTTTCAAAAGTAATATTTTATTTAGTGAGATCTCTTAATAATTTTGTTTTGCAGAAGTTGAGGATTGAGTGTTTTTTCCTTTTGGTGTACAGCAAATTGTACAAACTAAACTGTGCTTTTTAATTTCAGATTATTATAGTTTACAATATTTTCTCTCAAATATAGAAATACCGTTTGTTGACCTAAACAGGAATGAAACAATCACCACTTTTTTAACCATGTTTTGCACTTTAATAAATCTTAAAAATATAAAATAATTAATATTGTTTTCTTTGACATGATTATTAATCCATCTGTAATGATAAGTTAATAACTTATGCAATATTTATAATGATTCGGATTTAAAATACTGTTAAATCTTGAAAGATATAAGCCCAAAAATCACGTAATATATAACAATAAATGTTATAGCTAAAAAAATGTTATAACTCATGTGTTACTAACACTTGGTAAAAGTTAAGAGTTCTAAGATATGGTGGACACAAATTAACTATTACTGTCTTGTTATATCTCGGTCAATGATGATGAAAATTCAATCATGGTTAGATGCCATGTGACTGATTAGAGCCGTCGAGACTTATAACTCTTATCATATTGATTTTGAGTATTAATTAGTTTTTTAAAACTTTGATCAAATAATTCAGATGCCAACTAGCGATTGACCTAATCTTTTTACTTAGCCGAAACATATTTTTACTGGTTTCTCTTGACTGCATAGTTTGAATTCTTTGGTATGTTAACTTTTTGGGTCAGTGTATACGTAATGTGCAATTTAACTCTCTCTTTTTTTTTCAGTGCAAATTAACTAATTAAGATGAGTCCTCAGACTCATCACATATTGCCACATCTATCTAGTTGGACGTCTTACCGAACCCTAATCATTATAGGCTTTTTAGCTTGTCGTTCTCTACAACGACAATTATATATACTATACGAAACTCTATAGTTTAGACGTAATTGGATCATCAAGACAAAACTAATCATGTAGCTAAATTTAATATTCAACTCAAGCGAGAACATGACTATATAGCAATTATCAGCAAATTCTCATCTTGCAAATTGCAAAGTCACTAGTCATTGATGTAAGATCTCTTTCCAGACTCTATTCTCCTACAATTTCTAATATTAATATATCTAATGTTAAAACCGGATATTTTATAATATGGTCGAACCACCATTTAGATAAGATGTAGAAAATTGATATAATCATTTTATTTTCACATGATGTATATGTGAAATGTTTTTTTGTAATTCTCTTATATAACTACAATATATCGTGTCAACAAAAAAAATAAAAACACTACAATTATCATCTATAGTTCATACAAAAACATGGGTCGTTTTGGAAATTTATTTATTGTTTTAACTTATTTTACAGTTACGTACAATCAAATCTTGGGTGAAAAGCTGCTTACTTATGGTTAAATGAATTCGCAGTTGGCATTACAGTGACATGCGTTATCGCTTTTTCCCAATTTAGCTTTTCTATATCATATGTGAGAATTATAATAATAAAAACAGTAAACAAAACATTATCAACTCAATTATTATTGACAACATTACAGCATCAAGGAACATGTTCGTGACCGCGACGCCCGATTTATTAATTAGTATAACCTTCTTACAATTTGTTTTGTTGTGAATCACTTCAAAATAATTTCATAGAAAACTAAGAAAACTGTCCCTAATAAGACAATATTGTCTTATTAGGATTAATATTTTCTTAATTGTCTTATCTCTTGCCTCCCAAATATAAGTATATTATATAATCTTGGACCCTGTATTCTTCCTCAAATTTATAACTTCGTGGTGTACTGATATCATAATAACGTTTTTACATTTTGAATGACATTGGTTTTCACTTTTCAGATCTAACTCTTCACATTGCCAAGTAAAATTTGTACGCATGGCCACCCAAGAGGTATATGTACGTAGGATCATGGTCCTGAGTTTAAGCGTTGGCAATGGGTAAGATATGGAACTATCCATTTTATCTATTTTATAGAAGAGACTAATGTGTTGGATTAGAAAAGGTCTATATGCATGAAACCAAGATTTGATGTTGCTTCCATATTCACGTAGCATCTGTAAAATTTTGAATAAAATCGAAATTTATGTCAGAGCCATAATTTTTTTTTTGTCAACATGCCAGAGCCATTATTTAAACCATTAAAAATGGATGAACTGATGAACAGTTTGAGCAATATATTGTCACTCAAAGTTACAAACTGGTTGATAGCTTCTTTTTTTTTTTTTGTGCAAAGGTTGATAGGTTCTTAGTTAAGACTTCAAAATTCCTTATAAATATGTGATATATATATATATATAACGAAATATTTAATAGCCTCTTGTGTATGACTAAGGTGTTAATTGGACTACCACTGGATTGATTTTTTTATTAAGTCTTATCCTATAGTATTTTCAATAATTTCACAATTGCATGTACTTATAAATAAATGAATTAATTAGTTAGTTAATTATGACAAGTCAACATCCGATCACATTCCACGTTGTAAAGTTAAATTTTAAGGTAGATACTAATCTTACAAGTAAAAAAATGAATATATAAGATGAGTTCTTTTTCTTGTCACCTCTCGATCTTGTTTAAGTTTTTTTTTTTTTTTTGTTAATGTTGTTTAAATAGTTGTTGAGAAGTGGTAACTGGTAACATGCCGTTGAGTTGTCAAAGATAAGGATGTATGCCGTTAGTATTTTTTTTAAAAGGTAAGCATGTACATATATAGACACACATATACATATTGTAGTAATATCTATCTATGAGAAGTATCCACATACACATTTTTTCTTAAATGTAACTGATTTGTCTTTTGGTTTTTCTCTTAAGTCAAGATTATTTTTTTCAATTAAAACTCATATATATTGTAATATTCACAGCCTTAATTAATAACTTCTGCAGTGAACAACTTTATACATTTAAAAGAAAGACAATCACTGTCTCGACCAGACCACTACACTACAGCTAATTTCTGGATTTTACTTGATAATTAACACAAATATAGATAGATTAAAATATTAACTCTAATTAAGCCTCACATTATAGCCTCCTCTCAAATTTTCAATATCTAGATGGAGTGTTACATCCACATTCCTAACAGTTTCTAGTCCTTATTTAATATAAGGATTTCTTTAATATATCATTAAACAGATCATCATCAGAATAATCAACATTATTATATTTAAATAGCCCAAATCGTACCATACCTTTCAATTTATATATCTCTTTCTATCTACTATAAAAAGAGACTCTCTAACAACTCTGAAGATTAAAACATTTAATTGAATAAGCCATGGAGAAGAATACTGCCCGAAACATCTTCTCCATCTTTTCTCTTCTTCTTCTCCTTTCTTCATGTGTCTCTGCTCAGCTCCGAACAGGTTTCTACCAGAACTCATGTCCGAACGTCGAAAACATCGTCCGTAACGCCGTCCGTCAAAAATTCCAGCAGACTTTCGTCACCGCTCCGGCCACTCTCCGCCTCTTCTTCCACGATTGCTTCGTTCGCGTACGTTACAATATTTCTATATCTATCATAGAGTCCCTAATATCTTGGACTTCAAAGTTATTTTTTGAAAAACTTTAGATGTATTGTGATGATATTTTTCTTACAATATTTATTTTTATTCTAAAATCTACGTAAACAAAAAACCTCTTTTTAGAGTTAATATTATCTTTACGAACGTTCTTATTTTAATATGATTGTTTAGGGATGTGATGCGTCAATAATGCTAGCATCACCGTCGGAGAGAGACCATCCAGATGATATGTCATTGGCCGGAGACGGATTCGACACGGTGATGAAGGCGAAACAGGCCGTTGAAAGAGATCCTAACTGCCGCAACAAAGTCTCATGTGCTGACATTTTGGCTCTCGCCACTCGTGAAGTCGTGGTTTTGGTATTAATACATCTTTCTTTATCACATAACTTAATATTCCCACTTCTTTTTTTTTCCCTTTATATTATATAATAATAATGTCCGAGGTATTGAAAACTCGGTTTTGTTCAACAGTATATATCGTTTTCAGGTTTTAGTGTGAAAACGCTAATCATATTATTATTAAATATAAAAAGCATGGTTCGTGTCAACAAATACAGTAATATTTAATAACAGTTGATACCTTTTATTGGCGGCTTGTGATTATTTTATACAAGTACAAGTAATAACAGGTCATATAGTCCGAATAAAAACGTATTATATTGATAGATAGATTATAATAACTATAATTGGTTAATTAAATAAATAAAAAATTGCATGCAGACCGGAGGACCGAGCTACCCGGTGGAGCTAGGGAGGAGAGACGGCAGATTATCAACAAAAGCCAGCGTTCAAAACCAACTGCCTCAGCCCGGTTTTAACCTAAACCAGCTCAACGCCATGTTCAGCCGTCACGGTCTCTCTCAAACCGACATGATCGCTCTCTCAGGTACCAAACCAAACTAAACCGATTTACTCATTGCAATTAAAACCAAATTCTTAATGATTCATAAATGTTATTTGTAACGTAGGAGCGCATACTATAGGATTCGCACACTGTGGAAAATTCTCAAACCGAATATATAATTTTAGCCCTAGAACACGTATCGACCCAAGTATTAACAGTCGATACGCACTTCAACTACGACAAATGTGCCCGATCCAGGTCGACCCACGAATCGCTATCAACATGGATCCGGTCAGCCCACGTACTTTCGACAATGCTTACTTTAAGAATCTCCAACAAGGAATGGGTTTGTTTACGTCAGATCAAGTCTTGTTTACAGACCAACGTTCTAGATCTACAGTTAACTCGTTTGCCAACAGCGAAGGAGCTTTTAGACAAGCTTTTATCTCTGCAATCACAAAATTGGGTCGGGTTGGGGTTCTGACTGGTAATGCTGGTGAGATTCGAAGAGATTGTTCACGTGTCAATTAGTGTTTTTTCTTTTTCTTTTATTCCTTGAGAGAGGATTTGTTTTATTCTGCTAAATAAAAGTTAAATCTCTTATTGTTAAAATAAGGAGTTCAAAAGTGTTAATGAAAACTTGAATTAATAAAATGGATTTATTTCGTTTTTCTTCTCCTTTTGTCTTCCTATGTTTATTTGATGCTATTATATCACAATTTTCCTAAGTGAATCATCGAAAAATAAAAATGATGGCCAAATCAAACAACGTCGAAAAAATTGATAGATTTTTGTGTGTGTTAAGATAGGAGAACAAACAATTCATTTTATTAACATTTATACAAGATTTGCAACGAGAAATTGCCAATTTTATTCCTGATAATCTAATCACAAGTCTTCTCACCACTATCCTCAATCCTCGTTATTTTTCATTAATGCATAATTACTTTTGTATGTTGCATTGTCACCTTCGGTTTACACTGGACTTATTGTTTTGTTGCATTGTAATGAAGAGGCCCATTATCGTGGCCCAATTAAAAAGTACTAATTATGTCTTGGCTTGCTTCTCTGTTCGTTCATTACGACCTGTGTTTTCAAACTCGAACCGATTCGGCTAGTTTGACTGGTAAGTCAGTGATTTGGTCAGTTATTCGATTTCTAAAAGTCCAGACTTAAATGATTCACTTAAACCTGATAAAAATTTTATGATTGGTTTTCGGATCAAAATCTAAACTTCTTATTTGGTTAAAATGTTTGATACTTTGATTTGTTTTTTTTAAATGATGTGTTAATTTATTGTTTTTGGAAACGAAAATATTCAATCAAAACAGGCTGGGCTCAGAATTTAGATATAGACCTAACTTTAAGGCATTTATTATTTTATTGTTAACTTCCCCTTATATATATTTGGTATAGAATCATTTTTCAGAAGGATGAATTAGCTAATGACCTTCAACATTTATTTATTTAGATAAATGACCATCAATATTTTGTGCAAGACATCCTTAGCATTTCGTATCATCATACAGTTAACTATTGTGCTATTAAATAAATAAATATGATTAAATTGCGTATTATTTCACTGAGCAACATGTTAATTTTTCTCAATCTAAATAGTATGTCGATCGAGTTTGTACATTTTATTTTGTCAATTCTCTCGCGTGTCGTCCGATTTAATTGTGTATGTTTTGCAGATAAAAATATATTTATAGTTAATTATTTACTGAAAAAATAATTGTTAGTTAGTAACATTTTCCTTAAACCTTGTCAAGCCTACTTGCATGTGAACCAATGGATCGACCTAACAAAAGATAAGATAAATCTTTTTTTTTCATTAGCGCAGAAAACCCAAAATCTCAAATTTGTTTTTTTCGTACACTTTTGAGTTCCTTTTTGGGCAAAACAATAAAATATCATGTTCCTTTACTATATGTTAAATGTAAAGAGTTATTTGACAACCAAAATAGAAGGAAGTAAAAGAAAAAAACAAAAAACAAAAGATGTGAAGGAGGATGAGACTCGTAGTTGCAATTCCTACCAATTCCTACGTACTGCAAAATAGTTTATTTTATATAAAGATTCCTGCCAAATAGTTTCACATTATAATTATTTGTTTCGGAACATAATATCAAATGCTCTACAATTTTTTTTTTGTCTTAGTTACATACAGTATGTTTTATTAACAAAAACCAGAAAAATAAACGTGGTTATGTTGCATAAAATTCAAAGAGCTAGCCATTAAAAAATATCTATCGATGAAACAAAGAATACAGATTGTTAAGCAACTAATCTTACATGATCATAAAATAGAGTTGCATTGTAGAACCATTAATCGGTGGGAGTATAACCAAAAGATGTGGCTGGATTTTATATTTGTTTCTTGTCATCGAGAAAAAGAGAACGGTAACTTTATCTTTTTTGTTTTTTTTGTATAGTTTTTTCTTTTTTTAATCTCTTATTATAATTACTTTTATAATCGTTGACAAAAGATTAAATAAATAAACTATTTAAATCGTTAAAATAGAAGGTATATCACCGATCAGAATTAGTATGAAGTCAGCATTCTTTTACTATATATATTATTTTGTTCTACAAATATATAAGAACGCATATTCATATTTAGCTTCCTTTATAAAATAACTTTTATACATAAAATCTCTAATTTTACAATATTCGACGAGGGTTTCTTCTCTCAATCACGAAGGTTTTGTAGAAAGAAAGCTTTAAAGTGGGTGCACGTGGGGACATTTGTGAAAATAGCTCCAAATTAAGAATAGAAACAAAACACTTCGAATTCAAACCCACATGAGATGTGTCCCTCCCAAGTCCCAAATCCCAATCCAAGCCATATCTTTTCTACTCTATCTGGGTCCGCTTTTTTCTTTTTATTTATTATTACTGCTTACACATTTTTATTTCAGGTTAACTAGTAAAAAAAAAAGCTGATATGTAAGAGAAAACAAAATTGAAGAACAGCACAAACAAGTCATAACATGCCATCTACAATATTCGATAGATATCTCCACAGACCATGTACAATTTTTTCTGACAGTTTTGTACGATTTCTTTGTGGTTCATACAGACAAAATAGTTCTATATTTTAATATTATTGGCATTAATTGGTTGTATTCATTGTTTTTTTATATTTGTTTTACATAAAGATACTATTGAATAATTACGAATTTGTTTTTACCTAGCTTGATTGTGTGAATGGAAAAAGTTACATTTAATATTGTCATTTTTTCAACGTGGATTGTTAAAATAGTCAAAGTTGGAAAACCATTAAGCAAAATTCCAAAGGAAGTTCTATTATTGTTCATTGTCTACTATAGGTGTGACTATCTAGTATCTATTGGTAAATTGGTATGCACATCTATTAGTTTGCATCTCATTTTCTTTATCCTCTTAGATTGATATCATTTCTTTTGTTTTCCACTAGATCATTCCTCTACCTTTGTGTATATATATATTTAATATGATTTCAGTATAGTCCAATACTTATATCTATATGTATTTGGAAAAAAAACTATTAACTGCATCTAGATGGTTAGCATTAATACATGTTTTCCACGTTGAATCAAAGATTATGGGATTTCATTGAAATGTAAGAGAAAACATCACATTCTAACAAAAAAAAATAATAATAATTTACCGAAGAGAAGCAATTTTCTTGCTGCATTAATTGATAATCTACTAACCCTTGACTTTATTGTGTGGTATGATTTAGAACACAACAAAACCAAGAACAGACCATTTAGTTTTTGCTGTTAGCATCAAAAGCTAGTAACATGCATATTGCACGTATTAAGCACTATAGATTAAGAGACAACTTGTAATGTCTCAACCACCCATGTTTAGTAGTTATAGATATTTTTTTGGACACTTTATTTAATATATATATATATATAATCGGTATATACTTTAAAAAAACAAATGAGTAATGCGCAGACTTTCATATCATATCAAAAGTTAACTTTTTTGTGTCAACATAAACTATATTTATCATATTATAAATCTTATACGGGAAAGTCTTATTTAAAACCTGAATATGCCAATGATGATTAGAATCTAAAATCACTTGACCAAAAGTCCTCGACAAAAAATAATTATGTATAACCCAATTACTGAACAACACTTGTATATATCTTGACTTATTTTTTTATACATAGTTAAGGAATTTGGGTCTACGTCGTATTAATTACAGTGGCAAGTAAAAAATCGAATTTGGAAATGTTTTGAAGTTTTACGGTACAGATGACCAAAAAACCTACCACAATCAAAATTATTTTGCAAGTTACCATCTCTGTATCCAAAGATTGCAAAAGTAGTGGATAGTGAAACAAAATCCATCACATGCAGCATTAAAAAAGTGGTCAAATGATATATATACGAGGGAGATCTATATTATGGTAGTATTGGTAGAAATGACATAGATTCATCAAATTAATTAGGAGATTGATCCAAGGACACATACACATGCATGTATTAATGTATATATACACAAAGTGTGTGTGTGTGTGTGAAAGAGAGAGAGAGGGAGGTTATAAGGAGAGGAACATGTGAAGGCATTAAGAGAAGGTGGGGTTTTGTATTGATGTCTTGTTCTTGGAACGGAGCCACATGGTAAGAGGGTCTCTCAAAGCACCTCTTTAGGGGTAGTTGTGATGCAGCCAAATTAGATCTCTTGCATGTGACTCCATGTGTTTTTTCTTCCCTCACCCATTATTATTCCCCTATTCTTTCCTTCTTTTTCTCCCTATATATATATAACTCTCTTATATATAATTAAGTTCATGTAATTTTATTTATTTATATATCATTTGTTTGCCCGTATTTTTAGAAAATAAATATATATTACACAAAAACATGAATATATGATATTCGTATTCCGTTGTTTTTTAAATGTGTTTCTTTTTCAGAAAAGATAATTACTAATCAATTAACTATGTATCAAATCCTACTGTGTTTTGTATTCAAAAGAAAAATAACTCACAAACATATTACCTCATATATGTCTACAAAGAAAACTAACTTCAAAATAAGTTCTACAACATTACTTATACATAATCAGCCTTTGTTATATACAGACAAACATAGGACCCACTCTTCTCTTCCTCTATCTCTCTCATATTCAAAGTTTGCTATATATGCAAGTTTCTCCATTGTAAACTTTCCTTTGCAGCAAAAATAACTTCTCATATGGAGAGGCACATCATAAACAAGAAGAAACGAGTATTTTCTCTTGAACCAAACAAGAACCCTTGTGCAGTTTTCACGAGAAAATACACAAGCCACTTGGTTCCTGCACTCAAGAAGCTCAACATGAACAAGAACTCTTCAAAACAAACCGTGAAGCATGAAGTAGACATGGCTTTGGCTTTGTCTGTTCAAGAATTTGCATGGAGCCGTTTCTTGCTAGAGAAGCTATCTTCCTCAACGAATCCAACCACTACTAGTAGTTCTTCTTCCACTCGAGTTCGGATTCTAGAAAGATCCAATAAACAAGGCGGAGACGAAGAAGGAGAGATAGAAGAGAAACTGAGGGAACTGCAAAAGCTTTTGCCAGGTGGAGAAGAGATGAATGTAGAAGAAATGTTGAGTGAGATTGGTACCTACATTAAATGTCTCGAGTTGCAGACGATTGCTCTCAAGTCCATTGTTCAAGAAACTACTTGACCTTTTAGTTTAAGTGTGTAATTTATAGTTTGTTTCATGTTTTGTCCTTAAAACTTATAAAATCATCTCTCTGTGTTTTTTCTCTCGTTTTTCTTCAAGAACAAGAGCATGTATCATAGTGGTTTTCTTTTTCTTTTCTTAATTAATCATGGTTATGGAAATACCTAAGATAGCACACATGACCGTTTATACATCTTATAAAAATCGATCTAAAATCTGACTAAACGTTATATTGTTGGTTATAATGCCAAATAGACGATGTGTTGCCAAATCAGATTCTAATGTTTTGTCTTTTTATCCTTGTTTTATTATTCTAATGTTGTGTGCAAATCTCCAAACTTTAATATTCTAATCATTTAAGCTGACAAAATTTGTGTGGTGTATATCTAATTATTCCCGCATAGTTTTTCTCCTTGAGTCAAAACATTTGACTTTTCAACCTAAAATAAAAACAATTTATATTTACAAATCTTCCAGTTAACCAATTAGACTTTTATATATCACAAAATTATTTTTTTAATCATGTAACAAGAAGTAAACACACAAATTAAGAAGGCTAATATTATCTCCCAAAATTCGATGGGTATGGAGAAAAAGTCGAAATTTTTTAAATATCTAAAAAGTTGGAAAGTCAGATGGCATGGTGTAATGCAAGTCATAACATTGATTTGAAGTCATCACCCATATCTTTGCACGTGTCTCGCAGTCACTCACACTCATCCAAATCTCTATTTCTCTTAAGATTCTAGCCGTACTACTACTACACACAACTTGCTCATGTCATGTTTTTTAATGGGATTCTAAAAGGATATATAGTGTTGTTTAATTGATTTTTGGTTTCAGTGGAAAACAAACCAAAAAAAAAAACTTATTTTGGATCATTTCTACTTCTTTTCATGAAATAATTTTCAGTTAAAATTGCAGATTGTTTGTTGTCCCTTGGTAGTCATAACATTATAAGGTCCACAATCATTTTATTTTTTGGTACTGTTTACAAAAGTGATTAAGCCGATAAAAACTGGATTAAGTTAAAGAAGAAGATTAAGATTACATAGGCTCATGGAATAAGAGCAAAGAAGAGAATGTTTACATGTGCCAAGTGCCAAACACGAAGGCATGCCTTGTTTCTTTAAAAGAGCAAATTTTGCAAAAGTACAGATTTGAGAATCATGTGGAGAAACAAGAACACCTAACAATGAGTTTTGGGAAGAGTTATGGCAATAAACAAAGCTCTCTCCCTATGTAAATAATAATCTTAAGAGGAGGTGAAGAAGACAAAACAGGAGAAGAAGATCAATAATGTGTTTGGTTTTTTTTTTTGGTGTGCCTACACAGTGTAGTGACTTGGAGTTTCAATGTCCAAACCCTTTAGCTTCACTACTGATTCAACATGTCCCTTGAGTGTGTGCAGCTCCCTAAGCCTGTTTAACATATGAATAATCCAATTAGCGTTTGATTCCAAGAAAAGAATATAGTTAGATCAAAAGAATCGGGTGTGATCTGTTTTATTACCTAGCAATTTCAGCTCTTCTCTTGGCTTGCTCTGCGATCTCAGACAATTCTCTGTAACTTCCTTTCTCAGGGAAGATGTTAACAGCTTCTTTTGGCTGCAAACCGTGAAGTGTCCTTTGAGCAAGTGCCCATTGAGCCTCTCTCTCTTCTTTTCCATAATCTTTCTTCATTGTGAAAGCCGTCTTGTTCTCAAACAAGTTAAGCCATGCCTTTCCGCTCAAGATGTATCGAATGGCAAACTTGAAAACGTCCAATGGGAAGTATGTGACAATACTGTATAGCCAGATCACACCAGCCCATCCCCATCCAATACCCCTAATCTTTGCAAATCCCCAGTTGGCATAAACCGCAATCAAAGTCGCAATCTGCATTTGGAAGAACGAATGGGTTTAACAGGTGCTTCTTTGATAACCTTTTTATCCAATAAGAAATCCCTTCAAAAGTTTATTTTGATGATCTTACCAGTTGTGCAATAAGGAAAGCAATCATCAGTAAAGCCCCAGGACGTTCAACAAATGACCAACTCCTTGATCTCGTGACGAAGATCAGAGCTTGACTAATGATACTAACTTGTAGGTACACAGCACCCATTAGCTCGTGGTTGTTGTCCCTAATGGACCTCACACCAAATGTGTCCTGTAAAATCCAAAGTGAAATCTTACTTTACAACGCTGAACATTTACCAAGAGGAAATATAAGAAAAACACTTATGGAAAGAGAATTAATTAGCTCAATTGTATGTACCGAGAAAAAGTCAGTCTTGTGCGCCGCCCAGAAGAAAATAACAGTCATGATGGCCTGGTAGCCTCCTAGAACGACTCCAGTAGCAAAAATTTCTTTAAGTTTCCAGCTATCAGGTGTGGGAGATGGCTTAACTCTGTCCTTTGAGATTGTCATGATGGTACCTATAAGATTAAGATAGAAGCACATAATACCGTAAGATATAAGTAAACTGTTACGATAAAGTTAGATCTTGAGGTTTATACAAAAGGACAGAGACTGCTCACCATCGTTAAGAATGGCAATGATCAGAACCATGAAGGCTGAGAAGTCAAATTCCCATATCAAAGCAATAAGCATGAAACCAAACTGCAACAAGTTACAACACAATATGATCAGCAAAATATTAATTTAAGACAAAAAAACAACAAGAGACAAGAACTCTAAAAGGAGTTATTTGCGTACCACAATACGGATTGTGATTGAAACAGCATATATCTGTAACAAGTGAAGAAAAAGAACAGAGTAATTAGTTTTAATTGCAAGCAAGCAAGTGGTTGTATTATACTAAGAGAGAAAAATAGGAGAAGACGCACAGTATAGTTCTTCATTCTCTGGAAGATAGCCCTGCTGGTGAGAACGGCGCTGATAATAACGCTGAGTCCAGGCTCAGTGAGAACGATATCTGAAGCACCCCGAGCAGCATCAGTAGCATCAGCCACAGCGATACCAATATCGGCTTTCTTTAGTGCAGGAGCATCATTGACACCGTCACCAGTCATTCCAACAATGTGCTTCCTCTCCTGCAACTTTTTCACAATTTCGTATTTGTGCTCTGCAATAATAAACAAAGAGGCTTAGATTTAACATAACCACCTTTCCAGTGAACATATAGTGAGGTTTAAAATACAAAACAATAAAGAAGCAAATTATAACCTGGGAAGACTCCGGCAAATCCATCAGCCTTTTCGATCAACTCCTCAACAGGAATGGATGCAAGGTTGGCATCCTTGTGCGTACCAAGAAGAGCCGAAGATGGATACATGTTTGTTCCCATTCCAAGTCTGCGACCGGTTTCCTTACCAATAGCAAGTTGGTCACCTGGCCACATACGTCGTCCAAGAGAGTGTTAGGGGTAAATGCTAAAGGTGTATAGTTATCACAGCAAGACCAATGGGTGAGCAAATTTACCAGTGATCATCTTGACATTAACACCGAGATTCAAAGCCCTTCGAATGGTTTCAGCACTGTCATGTCTTGGGGGATCAAAAAGTGGCAGCAAGCCAACAAATTCCCATGGTGCACCGGGGCTTTCCTTTGTTTTCTCTGGCACCACCTAAATAGGAGAAATAAGAACACAGACAATTGAACATTTGTTTCCACGCAGAAAAGAAAAATAAAAGAAGACAAAAACTATGAGTATCAATGTCAAACAAGTACCTGGCGAGCAACAGCCAACGACCTAAGACCACGCTCGGCATACTTGTCAATAATGGCGAGCACCTTCTTGCTAAGATCATTGCTGGCTTTGGCAAGTTCGAGGATCTGTTTAGGAGATTAAATTAGTATGAGGAAGGATAAAATATATTTGCTGGTAAGGTTGAAGATCCATCACCTGCTCAGGAGCACCTTTACTGACTCTGTGCCAGTTACCATTGCCGTCGATGTAAGTCAAAGCAGTTCTCTTATCCACAGGGTTGAATGGAAGGAAGTGAACCTCCCTGATTCCAGCTCGAGCCTGTAAAAATCCCAATCAAACATAAGAACTTGTTCCTTGAACGCTGACTATTACTACAAATGTAATTTCGAACCGGAAAGGGTTTATACCTCCTTTGGATCAGCAAGCATCCCAACCATGGCTGCATCAATGGCATCCTGGTTCTCAACCCTGGAAGCCATAGCTGCAAACAATAGGACTTGGTCTTTCTCCACACCCTTGCAGAAAACCTCAACCAAGTTTTTGTCGACGCTCAATTTATTGAGAGTTAGAGTCCCGGTTTTGTCACTGCAGAGGACATCCATTCCTGCCATCTCTTCAATGGCAGTCATTCGCTTGGTGATGGCACCTTGCTGAGACAACCTATGAGACCCAATAGCCATGGTCACGGACAAGACCGTGGGCATAGCAATGGGGATACCACCGATCAAGAGGACCAAAAGATTATCAATTCCGTCTCTGTACTTTCGGCGTTGAATCGGGTACATGACGATGATCTCAATCACCATACCGATAGCAATGGAACAGATACAGAAGTTCCCAATGGCTGTAAGAACCTTCTGGAAATGACCAACTTGGTTGGTGCTGTCCACAAGGTGAGCAGCTTTACCAAAGAAAGTGTGAACCCCTGTGGCAATAACAACCGCCTCGATTTCTCCTTGTTTGCAGGTTGAACCAGAGAAAACTTCTTGACCCGGGTGCTTGGTGACAGGAAGGGACTCTCCAGTTAGAGCAGATTGGTCAACCTTTAAAGGATCGCCTTCAAGTAGACGGGCATCAGCAGGGATAATGTCTCCCAGTTTGATGCTAACAATATCTCCTGGGACAAGAATAGCTGCTTCTTGTTCACTCCATTTTCCATCCCTAAGAACCTGAAACAGAGAAACATCACAACAAGAACCCAAAACATTAGCTCTAGAGAATTTCAGAAAGTTTTGTACAACAACTTGTTAGCATTCTCTTATCATATCTACCTTGGTTTTAGGAGCAAGACCAGCCATAAGCGCAGCAGCAGCGTTACCAGCATTGTTTTCTTCAATAAAACTGATGGTAGAGTTGATAACCAAAAGACAGATAATACCGACAAAATCCTGCCAATCCGGAGGCCTACCATCACCGTTGGCCAAAGCAATGGCCATGATTGCAGCCATTTCCATGACCCATGAAAGGGGATTCCACATAAACCCCAAAAACTTCAGAATTTTGCTTTCCTGTCAATTTTCATTGTACAAATCACCAGACATTCAGTAACACACACACAAAACGGAGACCAGATATATTGTTTTATCTGAAAGCAACAAATGCAAATAGCAAAAGTTCAAACCTTTTTCTCTTCGAGCTTGTTGGGGCCAAAGATTTGAAGCCTTTCGTCTCCTTCCTGCGTTGTCAATCCTTCCTGGGTACATTTTAGCTGCTGGAAAACTTCCTCAATTGGAATTTTTTCCTGAAAAAACAAAAACAAATCCGATCAGATAACCAAATTCAAGTAACTCAAACATTCACATACACAGAACAGTTTCTAAATCATCAAAAAGAGAACCTTTTGTTCAGTAAAACAAACAACTTAGATGGATCTACTCAGTTCATAAGAGTTGTTTAAAAGATCCCATAGTTGAATAAGTCGTTGACTAGTTCGGTGAAAGTACAAGTTTTGGTGGGGGAAATTGCGGTGGTGAGGTGGGGACCGCTACCACCGACCAACGTGATTACGACGTGTAACACACGCGCCGCAAGATTCCCTCACTTTCCGGCGTAAAAATCGAGGCTTGGTCGCGTAAACACAGTCCAAGATATGTAAAAGTTACATTTTTACAAAGATTTAAATTTAATTGTCCCAAAAAAATTCACAAAGTTACGTCTGCACAAAAGATGTGTTCTTTTTTGTTCGTTGTTGGTTTCTAAAGACAGAGAAGTTGAACGTACCACGGAAAGGTACATAACAAACCAAAAGAACCTGAACTTCTTGTTTAAAAGATAGAATTATATCATAACTATTTTTCTAAATAACAACGAATTATTTCTTACAAAGATAATATAATAGTAGAGATGGATTTAAAAAGAAAAACAAGGACAAAAAAATTGTACAAGTAGGATTGGACTTTATTGAGACGTAGCTAGCTCCACCACTGAAAAAGAGACTCTGTTTTGTATGCTATCACATGCTTAGATCTACTTTTCTTATGAACAAACTCTACCTGTACTCCAAACGTTACCCAAAAACAAACTTTTTCTAAGTATCAAATTTCCCAGATTTCAGTTTAAGATTGAGTCAAATGTACATATAAAAAACGAGCCTTTTCCGGGGGAAAAATCTGGAGAGAAACCAAAATGAGAGTAATAAACTAAGCAACAGACTCAAAGCCCACAAGTGTACAGATCTCATTCAAGCAAATCATCAAACAGTTTATGAGCATGCTAAAAACAGAGGAAAGAAACAGAGAGAGAGAGAGAGAGAGAGAAAACATGGTATACCAGATCAACAGTCTCGTTCTTAATATCCTCGAGACTCGACATCTCTCACCACTCCTCCTTCACTGAACACCAGCGGCGAGTTAGTACTCAAAAACGAAAGCTTTGTCCACCGTTTCACTCGATCATACGTAGTCCGGCGAAAGCGAGAGGAGGAAGGATTAGGTGGTTCTGTAACAGAGTCGATACAAGTCCTCTTTTTATAAGCCCTTTAAAGCGACGAGTTTCTCCGCCGTTTTGATTCTTTGCTGTGGGTCCCATTTTAACAAGTAGTCCTCTAATTCTAATAGACAGTATTTGTTACCCTTTTTGATTTTTGAATTATTTTTGCTGCCTCTTTAAGTTTCTTTGACCATTGGTTAGTTTTCTTAAGTATGAACCCATCCAAAGATTAAATAATAATATGGTTGGTCCTTTATTATGGACTAATTATTAGTAATTTTTTTTAAGACATCGAATGTTTCCACCGTTTATAATTTTCTATATTTGTTATGTTTGTCAGTTTGAGATTTTTATGTTTTATAGTTTGAATATAGGATTCTAAGGAGGAAAGTAAGCTTATAAGAGAAATTAATTTGGAATGATATCTTTTTATTAATTACAAGATGATCATAGACTTTGGTGTTTTGTTTTTTTTCCTTGTGAATCATTCATTATATCAGGAAAGAAATTATTTGGTGGAGGTGTACACTGCTTAGATACTAAATTAAAATTTGACAAAGCAACATACTACTTGCTGCTTAGCCTGTCCACTTCTTCATTTTTTTATGCCACCTATTAAGTTATTTATTTTATGAAATATATTTTTATTCTGAATATTTCAACTAAAGTAGTATAATTTAATGTTTTCTTAATGTTCTAAATTGGTTTTCCTGTAAGCAGAAATAATGGGTTACTTCGATTTAGTTTTCATTTTTTACTTTCTAAGCCATAAGAAGACTATTTGTCAATAACTTTCAAATCTTGAAATGCTTTTAACATAAAATAATAACTATACACCTTGATGAAGCAGGTGATCTACTATATAAGAAGAAACTTGTTTGTTTTACTGTTTTAAATTTATCAATTTATGTCGATGGTAATCAGTAGTTAGGGCATATATATAACTAGCTAAATAGAACATGGTACTCAATATGTCGTATTATGGCATTTACTCGGAATCAACTTGGATGGGTTTTAGAAGTTATTGAGATTCGTGGAATAATCTAATTTTATAGTTGATTTGAGTGGCCCTAACGGTGATAATGAAAATATTGGCCCTTCCAAGGTACGACGCCTCATGGCAAGATCAGCAATGGGAACGATGTCACATGTTAATAATTGAATAAATAATACCATACCATAGTGTTTATTAAATTTGTTCCCTGTGAAGATATACTGAGAAATTGACTTTTGATTGTCATGGGTCCCCCAATAATAGAAGTTCGTCATTTCTAACTCCTTTGCGTTTTAACTTCTTCTTCTTTCTTTCTTTCAGGATTAAGTGTTTAAGTCTAAACAAACTTCTCGTAAATTAGGTAAAGAGAATATGCATTGGATAAGCAAATCATACTTTTTTATTTGCAAAGATGACGGCTGAAAATATTGTAAATAAATTGGTTCATTTATCGCTTGTTTTTAGTAATTTGTGCATGATGTTATTTATTTGAATGAAATATGAAAAAACACATCACTTCATTAGAGTTTGTTAAAAAAGTTTGGTTATCTAGTATGTAATTTCACTATTTATTTGACTTTGCATCTGTATGAACCTTAACTAATTAAATTCATTTCCAAATTTTAAAATATAAGATATAATATATTATCATCTAGTTGACTAGTTAAATGACTCTTATAAAACATATTTTAAAACTTATCATTTCATATGAAAGAAAAGAGGCAAATTTTGTTTTTTTATGATAAAATCTGAACAGCCAGATATCATATAATTACTAAATTAGTCCTAAATAAATACGGAGTTTACAGTCGCATAAGTACATGACTGAAAACACATTTTGTTGATCTCCTTGATACAAATTTGCAACCATTCATTTTTGTCAAAAGTTGCCCTTTCATTTAAGTTAAAAGTCTTCAGTTTGACTTGGTATATTCTCCTCTTCATTTTGTCTTCGACTATTTACAACCTGCATTGAAACTTAAATCAATTTAATTATTTTGTATATATGCTAGAGCTTGACTTCATTATAGATTAGATATATTATATATATATTTAGATCTCTATTATGTAACAACGTGTATAGCCGATTGTTTGTCTAACTCAGAACCTCTCTAGATAACCCTTATGATTAACCTCACATATAATCATGGAACCCATATTCTAGGGTAGTGATAATTCCAAAACAAAAAAAAAAACTTATAAGTACTTACTGTGAAAATTATTCGATTCAAATGATTACCAGAAGATAGCGTGGACTATGAGCTTGCAATCACGCTTGTCTATTAGATCACTTGGTCTAAGAGAACATAAACTTCGTATTTTAGAACTTCATTACTCTAAATATGTATGGTAAATGTTGCCGTTTCGTGATTTTTCAAATTTATATTTGAAAGTAAACTCTGCTGTTTGACATTTTTTTTTCATCAATTATACATAAAATTCGTGAACTCCTAGGGATATCACTATCGTGAAGGCGATGTGAAAACTGTTTGATAGTATTATGTAATATATGGGTCACGATTTCATAAAACTAGTCTTCTATAAAAAGAAAACATATAAAGCACACAATTGTTGACGTATTTATTCGAGGAGTAAGAATCTTAATTAGTACGTACGGTCATAAAGGAAAAGAAGATATATATCGGTTTCATCATTGACTTGACATCTCGTTTTCCTTTTGTCTTTTCATCTTTGTATAATTTTACAAACGATTATATTTATTATTATGCTTAATATGATAGGTATATAAGATAAGATAATAGCCAGCCACGATATAAGAAAAGTAGACACTTATTTTTTTTCATTAATTTGAAATTGACTCGAATATATGTACTTGAGCGTTTTGTAATGATAGTAATGTTTTTTAAATTCAGATATAACACATATTTAGACGTACCCAGAAAATCCTGCACCATGTATGGCTTCACATGCCGGCCTGCGACGAGAGATAAGCAAAAAGGTTAGTTGCCTGTTTCCTTTTTTTTTTATCTTGTCTTTTGTTTTTCTTTTCTAATATATATGTGAAATTTTTCAATAAAGCCAATCTCTTGGATCAAGAAATTCCAAAACAGTTATACATTTGTTTATGAAGATTTTTATAAATTACATTGGTCAAGTGACATGAGTACTCATAAAGACATTCCTTATATTCAAAGTCATTGAATTTAAATACATTTTCCTTTCGCACTTAATTTCTCTACTGTGAATTGTCAGTACCTTTTTTTGTTTTTTTGAGACATCTTCTCTATTGTTAGTACTTTTCTCTATTAAAATGTCATTATTCACAATATATAAATTTTTGGGTAACTTATGGCACAAAATACTTGTGGCATGTTGAACTTGGACCCAACATTTCTAGCCGTTACATGCAACAAATGTAAATATTTAATCAATGCAAACAATAACTTGCTCTGAAATTTTGTCGAGGGAAATTTGGATTATTTATACACCAGAAAAAAAAAAACTGTCTGCAAATTTAAATTAATATGGATTTGTGCGCAAATGTTACTCATTTGTATACTTAAACAACAGGAAAATGTTTATTATATTTTAACGATACAAATATTCACAAATTCAGTTTTCATTGTACCATGTATTTTATATATATATGTGTGGAGTATTTATTCGGTTTTAGTGTTGGAATAAGCCGGTACTCTCTTTTTCATCAACAAATATTTAAAACTATACTATCTTCCTACAATATCATCATATTATACAGTTTTATCTTGTAACATCTACATTTCTGAGCTAGCACATTGGGTATATAAATAAGTTAGTAAATAACAAATCTCTTATTGTCAAAATAAGCAGGCGCTGGTGTCCATTTTCGATTACGAAATCAGCTTTAACCAGTTGATACCAAAAGGTGATAACTCTTTTTCAACATCCCTATCAGTAAAGAAAAAAAATATATAGGCCTTTTGATTATTCTTTCTAAGTTAAGGTTTTATTAATCGTAGCATGAGTCTTCTATATTATGATCAGTCAGTTTTTAAATTGGTCTACTGTTAAGTATTATTAAGTCCTGTTTTGTAATAAGCGGCGAGATTTTGGCATTGGATGCCGTGTTGAGTTTTAAATGAGAGAAGAGAACCAAGTGGTGGTGTGGTGTGGTGTGGTGTGGTGGCGAGGGGACTTCACCTAATCTAACGGGACCGTTACCAGTTACGAAGAAGAATCTAAATGGCTCTTTAAGGATCTGTCATTGTACATAAATTTAATTTCCAATCATTCGTAGCCACGTGTACTTGTCTAGTTACAAAATAATTGCTACTTCAGATAAAATCTAAATCCATTGAATCTTGTAATGTGTGAATCCACTTGAACCAACCTTTTTGGTTTTAACTCTTTGTTGTTCGGTGGAAAAATAAATAATTTCGCTGAAGAAAAAAAAAAAGCCTTTTTCACGAACTAGATGATGTAATAGCGTATATTCTATATTCACCACCAAATTTTATTATTGACTAATCAAATAAGTGAACCTTGTTTTTTCTATTAATGCTGTGTGAAGCATCTTTGCTTTCTTTTTTTAAACCAGCAGTAGCAAGTCGAGCATCGAGTCACCGACCATGTTTCTGAATTTATAAAAACCTCCTCAATAATTATGATTTTTTAGTTTTCGCGAAAATATGTTTAAATACATATTAAGGTTTTGACCAAAAATAATATTTTGACTCTTCTAAATATAGGGGAAATACTAAAGGAAATTATGTCGACATGAACTTTAGTTGACTTCTATACAAATAGTAAGGTAAAAACTGGAATGGTAACAAGGGGCAGAACCAAACCTCATTCTGTAAAACTCTTTTATAACTATTCAGGTCGAAATGTAGATTCTTTTTAGTTTAACAAAAAAAAATCGTGAAATAGCGTCTTAGTGTTGTTGAATATAGGCTTTTCACATTTTTTTTTTTTTTTCAAGCTTATGTATGTCGATTGTGATTAGGACGGTAGAAAGAAAGAAAACAATCTCGAAAATAATTATTAAATCAATAGAACTAGAGGCTGTGTGAGTGAAACACACCAAGATACATAGTCATAACGCTGTATTCAAATTTGAGATGTAATTATCTGAATATTTGTTTTTTTTTTCTGTTCATCATTGAGTTAACCATGTCTAGAAATGTAATCAGTTTTACTTTTCATTTTCTATGGTAAGATTCATTTTTCGAAAAAAAATATATACCAAAAATTGATTCTCTTAGAAAAACGAAATACTAAAGGAAGAATAACACATGCGTAAAGACATATCAATGTATATATATACTTGTGTGTGGGCTTAACAGTTGGCCAAGGATAGATAGAGGAAAAAATGAAGCCAAGTTTAGAGAAGATGGCTCATTGAGGTAACGAGAGATGCAATTAGACATAAAATATTAGAAAAATATGTAAACTCTTTTGTTCCATATTTTGGCTTTATAAAAAACTTCGGCTCCGAATGAAAACAGAATGTTGCGGTTACAATAATAACAAAATATATTTTTATACATCTTTATAAACTTTTTTGTTATCTATTAATTATTAGAACCACAATGTATTTTATCTGCGGTTTTACTGTATGTCTCTATTCAAATGTACAACCATAATTTTCAGCTTAATATATGAGTGTATATATGTATGTCATAATATCTACACGTATGCATCTGTACAAATAGTTTATTTTTGTTCCCTTTGTAACAATATTTATATCGTTGAATAGGATTCCATTGATATGATGACATATTCACATATCTACCTTTAGTTTGTAACCTAATATATATATATAAACAAAAACTTGTGAGAGTCATGGTTTAACGGCTACAAAAGTGATTTTTATATTATAACTGTTCTGGCAAAAAAATTGGAAAAATAGAAAAGGATTTTTAGAGAGATTTTAACACAATCATATATTATATAGTTTAGTGGTTTTTATTAATATCGTTGTTATATTATTATGTTTTAAAATTGGATAGATTTATCGACAAAAAGAAAATGTTAAACAACTAAATACTTTTTTTTTTTTTTGGAGTTTATGAGAAGAAGTGCATGTATTGATGATTACTTACGAGTTACGACAATTATGATACAAGTACTGTAAACGAGTGTGTAAAAAAATTAACTAACAAAGGCGGTAAGAAAATAATTAGGTGAAATAGTGAATATTTATAGTGAACACACATGTAATTATTGTTTAACACGTTCTAGTAGTTTTTCAATTTCTACATTATATTTCTCGGTCAACCAAAAAGACTGTTTTCACCATATAATCATACTCAAAGTTACACAACTGCGTGGAAATGTATCCCAAGAAGTCAGCATCCCACGAGCAAGTGGGCGGTCAACCAAAGAGACTAGGATATTGAATGTTGAAACTCACAGCTAAATGCGACGAAAGTGAATTAAGTAGGAAAATTTGTAAAACTTGAAAATAAAACCGACCGAATATTTATACATTTAAACAATTATTTGGGTTTAGATAATGTACTTTGTGTTGACAGAAAAAAAAAAAGATAATGTATTTTGCTAAATTTTATTTAACATTCTATTTCTGTATTTTCTTAACCTCAAAAATTATTAAAAACCTGAACCGAGCATTATCAGTAAGAAAAATCGACTTCGTAGATTTAACTAAATAATTTTTTGTTAAATCTTTTTTTCTAAATTGATAGTGAAGAGTTATTATTATTATATTTGTTTTTTTTTGTCGAAGTAAAGAAGTATTCTGAAACTTTTACAAATCGAAATTTTACAAGAACCTGAGCTACCTAACTTCTTCACAGCTGTGTACACATAATATTAGTTGAGCCGAAATTAACCTCGTCGTACGAATCGTACTAAGACTCCTAAGGAAAATATTAAGAGTTTTATTCCATTAATACTATTAACATTTGGAATTTTAAACCAGGAGGGTTGGTGACATTGGACCGTTTGGTGTCTTTTGGTCAGCCATTCTATGCACACACATGGATTAAATTCATATGGATCCACATTCATATGCATCTATACATATCGTTACACGTATATGTATGTAACCATGTGCATATGGACAAAAAGTTCATTAAATTTTATCTCTTATAGAGAGACCAACCTGTGGAAGTTACTTATGGTTCTGGCTTTTTATCATTTGATAATGATTCAAATAATCTTTTAAAAATATATATAATTATCCGTACTTATCTGAAGATCACCGGTTGGTTAAATAAGTAGTAACTAAAAATAATTCAATAGCTTTCAAGTTGCATCATCTTGGATCTTTAATAATTGCATTGTAAAATAATACACCGTCACAAGGATAACGAGTTTCCTCATGCCGCATCTCACGCAGCAAGTTGCATTTCTCGTCACACATACTTGAAAATTAGAGCTTTAAACTGATTGAAACCAAACTAAATAATCTGAACAGGATCGAAACCAAACCAATATATAAATTAAAAGTAAATAGATTAGTATTTGGTTTTAAATTCCGAATTTAGTTCAACAGAACAAAACCAAATCAAAGTGAAGAAACCTTAAAGTAAAACTCGACATTGAATACGCCTAAAAAGTAAAAAGCCAAGAGGCATGTTTCTAAAGAAAAAAGAGCCCCACGATGCACTTCAGTATGAAGTTCTTATAGAACTCTTAAAAATAAATGTATGACCTCGGTTGCTAGCTAATCCAATATATATATTTTCAACTTTGTTTGTATGCATCATCATTTTACTAATATAATATAGTATTATATATGACGTAATTTTGTTTATAGGAAAACAAACCATTTTTTGAACAAAAAAATATGTAATATGATGAGGTTGGACCATTGTTCTACGATACAATTTCAACACTTACAAGTGAAAACCAAACAATCGGACTTGGTTAACATCACATGTATATTTAGTTATATACTTATCCTTTAAGTTTCGTTCTCAAATTTAGAAACATCCGCTTAGATCCTAGCTAGTCTCTTGCATTTTACTGAATTTAGTTAATTTGGTTGTCTCGCGCCCTATATCGAAATGGTAATATATAAACACAAAATGATTTCAAATATATGCAGATGGCCATAATTTATATTTCAAATAAAAATATATTATTACATTTTAGAAGGATTCTATCAAGAAAATTTCCAAAGATCGACATGTGAACATGTACATGTGGTATGTACGGATAAAGAAATAAGATATTTTGGGCAAAATGAAAAGGAAAAAAGAAACAGCGAAGGACCTAACATTTATATACACAAATTATATCCACAAGGGCTCTAGACACAAAGGGACAACTCTACTAACAATACAGTTTGGCACTACCACTGGACCTAACTTAATTTATTCTTGTTCTTTTAATAATTTTTATATAGCTTTTTCAATTTAAATTATGTTATATTTATTTTTATTTTAAATTTTAAATGTTAGGTTTTACTTATTAAATATTTAGTGATAAGTGTGGTATCATGCATGTGTTTTCTTTTCGAATTTATTAGGTGGCCATGCTTGTGCATCTGCTTTATCTACTCCCCACTTCCTCTATTCAAATTCCATCAAATATTAAAAACCGTTTTTTGATTATTATTAATTTCCTTTTGTCCTAACATTTTCCTCTATCTCCTTTTATCTAATTTTGTATAAAAAATAACAATGAGAGTTGAAGATATAT
Organism: Crucihimalaya himalaica; assembly: GCA_004349715.1. Classification (NCBI taxonomy): domain Eukaryota; kingdom Viridiplantae; phylum Streptophyta; class Magnoliopsida; order Brassicales; family Brassicaceae; genus Crucihimalaya; species Crucihimalaya himalaica. Next base: position 3,265,048 of record SMJT01000006.1, on the reverse strand, counting down.
TACGATAGTACTTGTCTGCAAATCTTGATCTAATCATTTATCCACGTTGATTAGACCATCTCGTTCGCATTATCTAGACTAATAAATACATAATATGTTCACTGCATAAAAATTTTACTTGATGATATAAGCTAAAATGTTCAATCAAAACTAGTAAACTACTAGTAAATGACCACAAAAAGTCTTGAGTTTGTACGTTGCATCCGGTGTTAATGCGTCGTAGTATAGTTACGATCCAAATACATTATCAATCGTTCCAAATTTTCAATTATATAACTGTTAGATTGACAATATTGTGATTCACTTACAGCGGGGAGCTTATAGCTTCCTTGTATCAATACTATGCGTGTACAGCCGATTTTGGAAATATTTTACTACTTAAAGTTCAATCATATCATATACGTAGTCGAAAATGAAAGAAGACGAATAATCGATCATTCAAAAGTAAAATGCGATAGTGCTATGACGTATATATAAATCTTCATGAAAGGAGATTGATTGGCGTGGGATATAGAAATAGATGGACAGATATTAATAAAAATTATCTTAGACCAGGTAAAATTAAACTTTGTAGAGATTCTTTGGAACACATATTTTGGTAAAAGAAGTTCTATTATGTCATAAAGCCTAATCCGTACCATCACGGAAAAAATAATCGTATTTAATTGTAATGTTTAATGAGATGGATAACACTTCAAGTAAGAATAAGCATATAATACTTTTCACTTTTTAATATATATATATATATATATATATATTGCTTTTGTCTCCGCATTTTGCATATTACATTTTAAAGCTTCACTAACATTTTGTTCAACCTATTTTATTGCTTTCCATAATCGCCATATGGAAAGATGACTCATATTTGTTTGCATGTAAGTTTGATCATGATGTTCTTCTCACACATCTCTTTCATACAGGAATTCCATAAACATGACTGTTACTCTTGAAGTACCTGCACAGCTAGAAATCAAAATACCTCGTATCTTCGATAATTTTTACGAGTATTTGAAGACAACTACAGAAAATCAAGATCAATATATAAAAGATATACTAGTGCCGATTCTACAAACCAAACTAGATTCCAATGCTTTAGTCTTCAGTGTAAAAAGAGAAACTTATGCAACTTGGATAAAAAAACCGATATTTTTACTGTTTTACATACTATTATCACATCGATAATGAATTAGCATTTGCATACTGATAGTGAGTTTTGTGTTTTAAACTATTTCTGTTGCAGCGTCTAAGGACTGCCACAAGTTGTAAAAAGGAATATCTTTTTCTGCAACGCCATCAAAATCATGGTAAATTAAATATTTTTTACTTATTCTTCATGCAGCGACTACATACAATATGTATCTTGCTCTTTGACATTTTTGTATCTTTGCAGAGACATCTTGGGCTATCATAGCAGCAAAGTTGATAAGTATTGCACGACACACTTGTAGAAAAGACTCACCGAATATTCAGCTCAATATTTGCTGGATTTGTTTCGTCCTCCGATAAGTGTCCAAGAAAAAAAGATGCGCAAGTATTGCAAAATTGGCAGTGTATTAGAAGGCATAACATGTGCATAACCTGTGCAAAGGAGAACAAGATACCAAAAGAAGCAGATTGGACATTCGTGGGGTGTAGGGATAAATATAGAGCACCTAATGTTCCACGTTTTGTTGTGACAGGAGATATTGATCCTATGAGTAGCATATTAAGAATAAGACAATCGTCAATTTTTCTTCGCCCTTGAAGTAGCATCACGTTTAGCGAGACATTCGCTTAATGATTCAAATCTAACATCTTATCTGTAAAAATATCAACTAATTGCGTAGAGAGAAACAATAATCTGACCCCTAGTGATTTGGAAACTCATTTGATCAAATAGTGAGTTATTTGATGGAAAAGAAAAACACATTTCAATGATTGCTATGATATTGTTATTTGACGCCTAATTTTTAAACAAATTTGGTAAATGCCTTTCATTTGTTCATCGCACATAGAGATATCTTTGTTATTTGCATCGACCAATTGAGGTATTCATATATTTCTTATTTGCTAAAATAATTTACCTAAATTTTTCGAATGAATTGACCTTTGCTCATTATATAGGTTGGAGCTTTAAAGAAAAAAAAAATAGAAAACGGCCCAAAATACAAATTTAATCAACAAACATATTATATAAATATTTATAGATATAAACTGGCACTAAAAATAAGAATAGTGGAATATGGAGCATGCTGAAAAAATGAATTTAGGTTGGATTCTTTGAATATAATCAGACATGGTCATTTTGTGTCCGTATCCTACTTTTTGCAACTTTTTAAAAATAACTACTGCCTGAATTTTAATATCTGTTTTATTTTACTTTTTTTTATTATTGTTATTTGTTTTTTGTTGTTCTTTATAAAGATTCTCTGAAATCATAAAATACTTTATTATTATTATTATTTGTTTCTTGTTGTCCTCTGAAATCATAAAATAATTTTCAAAGGTTTCTAAGAGAGGAATAATCGTAACATGCCTTTGTCCAATTTTCCCAACATTCAATGGACCAGCTTTCTTCTTCTTCTTTCTTTGGCCTTCATATGTGCTTTTTCTATTCTATCCCATAATTTGGTAAAAATAAATATTATGTGCACACTTCTATTCATGGTACCACAAGTTGGAATCATAATTTTCTTTTATTTTCTTCTTCCAGTATATACAACAACTTGTTGTATATAGTATATACATGTACCAAGCTTCTAAAGTCAATAAATGAATTGTCAATTTAGAAACAAGTGAAAAAAGAAAATCTCAACATGTAATTCCACATCAATCATAGCCTAAAGCCAGAAGTTCTTATTGGGCTGTGAGGCCCATGGGGAAATCCAAACAATTTGAGGAAAATGTTGCACCCCTATTGTTCGCTTTTTTTTCTTTCTGATTTTCTAATTAAAATATATCCACTAATACACTGCAAGAAAGAACAATATAACGTTCTAATCGCGATCGTGTTTAGATCAACGATCATGAACAAAATAATTTCTCTCTATATATTTATTTTAAAAAACGAAATATAGAAATTGGTGGCATGTATTTATTACTCTTCTAGAATGAAAACACACAAAAATTTATTTAGAAATTCAAACCAAAAACTATAGACAAGATAGTTCTACCAATAACCAATTAATTTGAGTGACATGAAATCAGTAGTGCCAACGATTTCATAGCCATAGCATATTTAACTGAGACCACGTACAAAGAAATTTGTAGCCTCAAATTGAGGACAAATACTATTTGTGGAACCACTTCATGGAAGGAAACTCCATATTTTATTTACTATCATTTCTCTAAAAAAAAATTCAGCTATAAATCAATATATATTTACAAAAGTTTTGTTTTAAGGCACACTGATAAAATGATTATTCTTTTTACGATCAATAGTGAGTTAGAGGTTATTGACGTCATGCATTTTGTATGTAACAATTACAAAATTTTAAAAACTACATAGGAACTGACATATTATACTCAGATTGGAAACTATTCATTGTTACACAAGATGCTCAATCAATCAATAATATATTATGATTTGCTTTCTATATCTTCAAGCGCTTGACGCCATAACCGACGATCAACATCCCAGGTCGTCGCAATCACACAAGCGGATATGACAAACGCAAATATTAACGATCTTTTCCAAAGCATCTTAAATTGTCTCGATGTTTAGGAGACAAAGATGGTTAATCAACTCAACACTTTGACCTGCCAAGCATCTTTTTAAGAAGAAATCAATCGCTTCCATGCGTTCAGGACTACCATTGCTCGACCACCCATTAGGGTGAACGTCGTCGGACCGCGACACACTATCTTTTGAGAGTCAAGAAGATCTATCAATTGTACTCTATTTTTTATTTAAGAAGTTAGAAATTATTGATGGTTTTTCGGTAGAAGGAAATTATGGATGTGAGTGAAGGATTTTGGTGTCATTTTTCTATCCCTTTAATGGGTATAAATAAAATGTTGATTATTTCCTCTCTGATCTCTCTTATAAATGACCATTCAAAGATATCGATGAATATCTTCACAACTCTAATCTCTCCTTCCCTTTAGAACTCTAATCTATCTTTCTATTTTTGCAATTTAACTTTGAATGGTCATAGTTTTTGAAGTGGTTTTTTGTTTTAGTTTTTCCAAAAACTTCTTCTATAGTCATTCAAGATTTTTATAAAAATTGTTTTCCTAAAAACTAAATAATCTAGTTTTGAGATTTACAAAATTTTAAAGAGAATCCAAAATCCAATTTTTATGAGATTTAAGACAGTGCGTAACGTCATTTTAAAATTTCTTTCAAATAAGATGCTTTTAAGGAATCAATTTCGTGTTAACCAATTCATCAAAAATATTTTTTTATTATAAAAAGAGAGATAAAAATTAAAAAATAAACAGATTACCATTAAAGTTTTTTTAAATATACACCAAAAACCGAAAACAGAACCCAGAAACTATAAACCAAAAATAAATTCAAAAAATATTAAAAAATTATAAAATATTCATTGCCTAAAATTTGATGAACTACAATGAATTTTGGTTAACCTTATATTATATGTCTTGTAACCAATTATTGTTAGCATGTTTATATTTCATATGATTGTCGTACTTATATGAAACATTTTGGTTGATGTTCCTTTTTTTTAATTGAAAATTGATGATATTATATTGTTCATAAAAAATAACCCTACAAATTTGACAGTAGATAGAATAATTACCCTACAAATTTGACAGTAGATAGAATAACATCTTTTCATGAATTCCAAAAGTGGACTTTCAACTTATTGGATTCACGTGATTATTATTCTATACACAAATTTGGAATTCTCAAACTGTATTTGTGTAAATGTCACGATCTAGAATTCATCTAATACCAGTGCCTTTCAAAACATTTTCGATCTGCACATTCATATGTAAATAAATTCTCAAAAGCAATTCACACTTTCGATTGTTTTCTGTAGACATAAGTATCATATAGTATATTGTTTTAATTGATATAATTAGCTTCAAAGGAGTGAATATGTAGGCACTTTCATAATTCGTTAATTACTACATAGCATTCACTATTTATCTAGCTTTTAATTCTGGGAGGATCGACTGGCCCCTGATTTAATATTGTAGTATTTGCATTATTGTATATGATGACGAATGACGATGACGATGATTGATGACGTACTGCAGTTTCCGAATCCCATAATTGTTATAAAAACTTTATAAATAAATCTTACGGTGACAACATTTAACAAATACTAAAGTTTAAGCAAATTTAATCTCGAAAGAACGTAAATCTTCATTGTTCTCGCAGTTTCATTGGGTATTATAAAATAACATAATCCAAACGGCAACGAAATAATAAATTGAGGTATAGTACTAAATTATAAATGGAATCAAATACTACATTAAAATAAATAATCCCCGACAAAAGAAACTATTCGATAACAACAGTACTGTTCTTGCATGGAAATGTTCCAATAATGCAAATTTCCCAATAATTAGAATAATAAAGTTTTGAAAATGACTTGTGAATAACATGAAAGAAGCTAGTAAATCCCCGATTAACCCACAAATTACCCCATTCTCTCTAATGCCACAACTTCATACAGAATCCAGATGGAACAACCGCAGACGCACCGCTTCCACCAATCGCAGAACGCTTGATCGAAACGCGATCGTCGAAAGTATCAATGAGCTGCTCAGCTAGAGCAGTGGGATCGTCAATAAACGTATCGATGAATATCTTCACAACTCTAATCTCTTGTGACGTCGCTCGTAAGCTATACCAAGTCAGAAACTTCTGTCTAAAATTCTTATCAATGTGTCCTGAACACTCTAGCTGTCTTATGATCTTCACACAATGCTCTAATCCACTCTCCGATCCTCCGTTCGCTGAATGATCCCCGTTGTTACAGTTGTCTTTAACTGATTTTTCGTTTCTAGCTTGACGGTTCTTGATTTCGTCTGACCTGAAGGGAGTGATAGGCAAACTCGCATCTGAGCTGTTTCGGTTACTAGCAAGATTAGTTGCAGTACCCAGGACTGGAGTTTCAGATCCAGATCCGGATCCGTTCTTTTCCAGAACAGCTTCATGTTCTTCCTCCTCCAACAACACAATCTGTTCAACCTTATTCTCAATCTGTACAATGTCTGATTCGGTTGTTCTCTTTGCCCTTTTCACAGCACTTTCATCGGGTGAAGGAGAATTGTTGTCGTCGTTCTTTGATGGCCTCTTTGGGACAATGTAATCATTGTTGGACTCAGCTTCAACAGAAGAAGGATTAGAAGACAACGTGCTGCAATTTGTGAGGGGGCTTTCGCTTCTTTCAACTGCCGAAGAGCAATTCGCTCCTTCCTCAGCGCTTCGTGTCAAAACATTGATTTCATCGACGCCCATTTCTCTAGTTCCGCTATAGGAAACAACTTTAAAGCAATACTCAGAAGCTGGAGCCAATCCAGAGACGACAAATCTTGTGTTTGGAGTAAACAATGTGCAAGTCGATTTCTCCGGGTAATCTTTCTCCGGTACCTTACGATGCCAAATACTGTAATGAACGATGTTTGGAGGCGAGGGAATATCGTTAGAGGCGAGAACCACTGTGAGTGAAGTCGCGTTAACATCCTCGAACCTGATCTTGGTTGATCCTGTTGTTGCTGTATCTGCAGATATCTCATTGCTCAATACATAAGAACAATCTACGAAACAAAATCAGAGAATCAACATTTTTGAACATACTCTTTAGTATATTACTCAATCATTGAAGGGTATAAAAATTCTGACCTTGCTGCATCTTGGAGCTGCGAGGTGAAGGCAATGCAGGAGGTGTAGTTTCTAGAGTTTCAAGAGATTCAAGAGCAGTAGAGCAAAGTTTCTGCACATCGGGTCCTGACTGAAGTCTGTTTACTATCCCTCTACCCATTTTCATAGGGAGACCAGTGAGAGGACCCACATCAGCTTCAAGACTCTTGACAGCTTCATCCACAGCCTCACACAGATTTTGGTATTTAGTTGAGCCCTTCAAAAGTTTTTGGACTAAGAAAAGACGGTAACAAAGTACATCTACCCTTCTGGTTTCTTTAGCAATCGTCAATTGCTTCTTCCAACATTCAAGCAAACTGTTCTTTTTACCACAAGAGACACAATAGAAGCAGCATCCCTCACTTTGCTTGTCTTTTGCAAGACCGGATTTTTCATTCTTGAAAGCACATTCAAGATGACAAGAGAATCCACAAGACTCACCCTCAAATGGAGGATCTGAGCTACATGTTAACCAGAGACTAGGATCTTTGTTATCATCATACTTACGACAGATGCAACAAGAACACCTTCTGCAAAACGAGTCTTCCTGTCTCAATACAGCCCGGCAAGCCAAATTCTTGCAGTAGATAGTACTCTCACCTGACCAATTTCTATTTTCGGGTTAGTATGCACTAAAAAGCTGATAACTTTGAACCAAACAAAAAAACAAAGGCTTTTTACCTTTAGTATTAACCGAGTTGCAGCTCCCAGAGGCGTTGTTGCTTGTCACATTGTTGCTTGCTGGAATCACATAACGAGAAGGGTTATCGATCTTCCTTTGTCTCTTTGTGTTTCTCTGAATAGGCAAACAGTCAGAATCTCTCTTCTTGCCTTCATACTCTCCAGAGTTTTTCTCGGATACAATTTTCAAAAGGGTTTCGATGATCTTGACTTTGGTCAAGCCAGTATATTTCCTTTCTTTTCCCATTTCTGCGCATAAGATTTGTAGAATCTCTTGCCTGCTCCATGCCTGCAAGACTTCAGAAGCTAGATGTGATTGCTTCGACAACTCATAAACAAGCTGTCTCTTCTCATCAACACTCATTTCACTGCATTTCGATGAGTCACCTGCAGCTCCTGTATATAGAAGAAAAAAATGTGAATTTACAATATTGGCTTGAAGTAAATGCAATGGAGATATATTCTTAACCAGAAACACAGAAACTATACAAATACATGAATCTGCTTAAGAAGCTTGAGTCTGATCTGACACAAAGGATGATACTTTACGCAATCTTGTTTTCCAAAACCGAGAAGAATGACTCCAAATTCAATATAAGTGTAACTACAAAGCTAATTTGGAACTTTGAAAACTAACAGCTCATTCATTTATAAAACAAAGAAACATCAACTACCACCAGAAGACAACAACGTTGATAAGGTTGGATCCACTAGACTGCGACTTGAGAGACATCAAGGAGTCAGAGAGAACCAAACAACATGACAAAGCAAAGATAACGTTCTTTAGGATGCAATTGAGAACAGACCAAGATCCAAAGCAAAGAATAAGTCTTTTAAGTAAGAAGAGAATGAAAGCATGATTCTTTTAGGTATTATAACCCACATTCATAAATCATGGAATCTTATTCTATACAGACCCAAAGTCATATTTAGTCTTTTGACGCACGATTAAATTAAAAACCAAATTCATCAAACCAATGATAGTGGGTTTGAACCAATATACGGAAGAATATGGAGTTAGAACCAATCAACCAAAAAAAACGTGAAGACCAACCATTCAGAATCACCAATTAGAAAACATAAAACTTCCAGAAAGAAAATAGAAAGATTGAAAAACCCAGTAATCTAAGATGAGTAGCAAATTAGTAAAACGGCATATAACAGTCATTCTCAAGACCCAGAGAGGAAGATAAAGTGTCCAACTTTCAAAATATAATTGAATATAAAAAAAAAAACACAAATTTTGAACAATCAAAATCAGCATCCAAAGCTTCATTCATCATCAGCTTAAAAAAAAAAAGGAAAAAGAAGTTAAATTTAAAACATTATTATAGGGAAAAACAAAAGACACGGATTTCGATAAATCTTAAGCAACCAATGAAACCCAGAAATCTAAAAGTTAAAAAAAAAAAAAAAAATACCATCGTGAGAAGAATCCATGAGCGAGTGAAGTAATCAAACCCACATTATCATAAGAGAACCACTCAGAATCTTCAAACCCCTGCGATGTCAAAGAAGAAACAAAAATATTAGGTAACCAACGAAAATATTAAAACTTTAGAGAGTGAAATAAATCAGAAAAAGAGATCGGGAAAAAAAAAAGTAGGAAAAAAGAAAGAGAGTTACCCAATAAGGAAAGCTCAATAAACAATTGTCGACCAAAGGAAAAGATTGGATCGAACGGTTTTTATTTTTTCTCTCTCCCTCTTCGGAAAAGTTACCGGAGAACGGAGACAACGGAGAAGAGAGAGAGAGACGCTCTGAGCAAAGAAGAGAGAGAAGGAGAGGATTGGACTATGGGGAAGAGAGAGAGAGAGATAGAGAGAAAGGCCTATAAGAGAGTTTAGAGGAGATGCAGTTTATTGTGGGCCCCCAAACAGGGTAAAAAAAATGTTTTTTTTTTTTTTTACCTTTTTTATGTTCACGTTACTTGTGTGATTTTTTGTTTGGCGTAACGTTTTTTATTATTATTACTATATATACATAATATATCCTATATATACATAATATATCCTATATATACATAATATATCCTATATATATATTTTGTTTTTTTTGGGTCTTAAGAGTTCTTTCATTTTTTATTTTCACACATAAATATAAAATATGCAATTTGTTGAATAAAAAATTGAAAAATATCCTAGATTAGCATCAAAACAAATTTATGTTCCTAAACTACCACACACTCATTAATTTTCTATTAATAACATTCATTAATGATTAAAAATATATGTTTGCCCTTACGTTATCTATACCAAATAGTTTTCATCGTCACTCACCAAATCAAAAGATCGATGTTGTCATCATCTCCATTGTCGACATCATATCCGTCTACATCATCTCCGTCGTGCTCCGACGTCATTTCCGATGACTCCGTATAGCTCCGACCTCGCCTCAATCAAGCTCTAATATTTCTAATGTCATATTCATTTTACTTCGATCTGTCTTTGTCTCGCTCAAATTTCATCTCTGTCTCGCTCTGATTTAGTCTTCATCTTGCTCCAGTCATGATCTGAAGTTGATTTTTCACAGCTCCAGTTGTCCTTCAACCACGATCCCAAATCTCACTTTGTTCTAGCATAATCTTGCGCTGATTTTTCACAGCTCTAGAACCTGCGAAATTTTCTTTGATTTTGTGGTTGCAAAGCAGAGATCAAATCTCTGCTTTGCTTTTCAAAAGAGATCAAATTTTCTTTTGATTTTCACAGCTGACATTCTCTCTTTCAAATCTCTCATTGAATCAAGATGGTAAGTTAAAGACTGTGGTTGATGCTTCTTCCGTTCATTAAGAAAATTACCTACTTTGTTCGCTAGATATTATGAATGGATCTCATATATTTGCATTTACTATGATGAACATAGTTCCATTGGAGTATGCCATGCTATTTTTGCTGATTTACAATGTGATGTTGATTGTGGTGAATATTATAATACATGGTATCTTGCTTTCATATTGTGAACCTATTAAGACAGGATAATAGGGTGATAAAACAAACATCTAGTCGGAATGCAAGACTTTAACCAAAAGGAACAATTGTTTAGCTCTTAAGTTCCTTTTCTACTCTATTAGAGTTTTAGTAGCTACATATTGGACAAGATCTTACGAAAAATAATATGTTTTATTGGAACACTACTGACTAGTTACAGATTGGCTTGTGCTAGAAATTTCGTGTTCAGTAAAAGTATCTTTAGTTATGAAACGCCAAAGCTAAAACGAGTAACTCAACTGTCATGAACTTCCCATTCTATTGAGTTTATTTTTGACATAGATTTCTGGTATAATTCTAAAGGAGGTATGCAGCTTTCTCGTAGAAGATCTATCTTCACATTTGCATCATAAATGCTCAATTTCGGTGCCAATATTTCCAATATTCTAGAGCTATATAGTTATGATTTTCAAAGAATCGTTAACTGCCCATATGGTGCGCTTTGGTGTATAATTGCATCCTATTGTTTTTTGTTATCTAAATCTTTTGTTTTTGGGTTGCTTATCTGTTTTTAATATGTATGTGCAATTCGTCATGTTCTAAATAGGTTGATCATTATCTTTTGATGGAAAGAGATATCAGACTACATCATGTATGTTCCAATTTTCACAAGAAGAAACGTATGGATCTGACAAAGATGATAGTGATGCTCTCAGTACTTCAATGATTGTCGCAGATGATAGACGTCTGAAGGAAATCATGATTACTCATTTTAAATTGAAATTTCAGACACAACCCTGTGTTGGTCTGTAAATGTGTTTAAGACGATTTAGGAAGACTTTCTTGAAATTTCAATAAGCCCTTGACATATATAGGAAGACCTTCCTTAAACTCAAGAATGTCTTCCTACACATTATGTTATAGTTCATGTCTAACATATGTGAGTACACCAATCTCCATCGAACATATATCATTTTCACCAACACAATCATGTGTTGGTCTATAAATGTATTCTTAGATGATTTAGGAAGACTTTCTGGAAATTTTAGTAAGTCTTCCTAAACTTCAATGACTCCTTCCTAATTATTATTATACTAGGTATCTCACTTAAACTTCAATGTCAAAACATTTTACAAGATAATCAACTTCATCACAAAAAACAAATCATTTCTTAAAAACATATAATGTCAAAGGAGACTATGGAGCACACATCAAAAATACTTCATAAAATCCGTTTTAGGAAGGTCTTCCAAAACATTACGGATCATTTCCTAGATCTTCAACAATGCTTCCTAAATTTAAAGCAGACTTCAACTCCAAAACAGAGAACTTCAACTCCAAAACAAGCACTCAACATCAAGTATCAGCATAATTAAAGCTCAGCTAAGAACAAACCAGAGAATGTTGGTTCTCAACCAAGTTCTCTTTCCACCATGAGGTACAAAGTTTAACGTGATCTTGATCGTTTATCTCTAAACCCACCACACCCAGAACCTGAACAAGTCAACAAATATTGAATCAGATCTTCAAACCAAATAAGAAATTATTGGTGTTAACTCAGATGAAAGAAGAGAAATGAGTTTCCACCTCCAACCATATGATCAAACTAGTGCGGAGAGAGTAGGAGGTACAACTTGACCAACTTCTTGAAAGATCTTGATAAGCTCTCTTGAAAACATATCATTTTCATGTGTAAAGAATGCAACGTTCATTCCTTTAGCTCATGCACGTTTTATGGATGTAATCCTCTAAGGTATTTGGGAAATCATAGTTAACCACACACTTAAAACCAATCATCTCCATGCTTGGGAGATGGTCTAAGTCTAATCCTCGCCTATTGTATCAAAATTGATTCTACATCAGTGACAGTCATTATCATGTTACTAAAATTTCAATGCTAACCTGAAAATATACAGAAAAACTAAGTCAAAGGATTAATCGCTACATGATCTTGAACACAACCATCTCCTGAATGAGAAGGAGTAGTAGATTGACATTGATACATCTCAGGAAGAAAGTTCCCTGAATTCATACTGCTAGTAAAATTATGGCATGATAAGAGACAAAATAGAAACAGAGAACAAACAAAAGTCAAACATGACTTTATCTACCTTCTACTAATTCGAAGAGAAAGAACAATGGCTAAGTTTACAATTTATTGACTATAAAACGCTAGCATACATGTTAGACATGGTAATTCAGAGAATTACTTACCTCAATCCCTGGGAGTTGAAGAGTGCGGAAATCACAGAAGATGTAAGGCCCTTGCGGAAGGTTGATTGAAGCGCTCGAAACATACTTCTTTTGTCTTTGCCTTCTCTCCTCTTCCTCAAAGCCAAGTATCCTCATATCAGGCATTGCCTCTTTTAAAATACCTTGAACCTCTTCTTCAGATACTCCCATCATTCTGATAGTTTTATCCTATAAAACGATTAACATTCAACAACCTTAAGCAAAATCTACCCCAAACAATGCACCAATTAAGCAATAACTACAACACTAATAATAAATTAAACTAAACAGCCATCTCCAACTACTCAGACATTTTGAGGATCATGTGTCAACAAAAGCAAAGACTAACCTCAGATATGTTCGATTCCTGCAACCTCAAGCTCGAGTGGTCATCAGAGAAGGGTAATATCAAGCTCGATCCTTTTTCATTCAACAGAGGAACGATCAAACGAAGCGTCTCCGCCGTAATGCTTGTTAACTTTCTCAATTCATAACTTAAATTTTTCAGAGAGGCTCCAGAATCGATCTTGACAGAGTAATTGTTACCCTTCCATAGAACAGAATCTTTAATCGTTTTTCCAGAATCTTCCATACGATAAGAGGACTCTAAGCTACTATCACCAACGGCCATGGATTAGGGAATCTGAAGATGAGAAGAAGATGACTAATTCATCAATCAACTGACTAAATTGAAATTCTGAAGCTCGAAATCAACAATTTTGAATCTAATTTGATACCAAATCGTAAGTAGCGAGACCGACAAATCCAGGAGAATCTACTTTGGAAGTCTGTATCGGAGCTCCCGCAAGTGTTGCAACATGAGAACGAAGTGTCAGCACAATTCTTCTAAGCTTAATGAGATGTTGGTTCTCCAGAAATCTTTCTCCATGGGTCTGTGTTGCCGCCGCAAATCCATCTTTTTCTTAGAGTGAAATCTGAGTTTTTGAATCATCGATGGATTTACATATGATTGACTTCGCCGGATTTTGGTGAATCATGGTGAGATTGGGTTCACGTCTCGACGATCTCGTGAGGAGACGAAGAGAGAAGGAACAAACAATATGTAAGGACATTTTCGTCATTTGGTTTGATCAGAAATGTTAGTAATGTAAATTAATGAGGTGTATGGTATTTTTGTCTCAAAAACTCAAAATCATGGTATCTACGACAATTGTCCTAAAAATTTTAGGTCAAATTTGGCAAATATTTAAAAAAAAAAAAAAGAAAAAAAAAAAGAAGATTCGTGAGAGTTAGTTTACCGAAAAGTAAATAGAGAAGATTACATGTCAAATAATATTTCTCCTAACAAGACAAAGAGGATTTGTAATTCCTACGAGTCAATCATAAGAAAATAACACATTTGTTCCTTATTATGCATGTGACACTTATCTTATCGTTGTTGTTTTAGTTTTGAATAAGCATGTTGCACAATAATACATGTTTGATACACATTGGCAAATCGCATCGATTGTATACGTGTGTGTTACGGGAACATTGGCTATCATCACAAACGGGAATACTTAGGATTTGAAGGTGGATAACGACATGTGCCAATTAAACACTGTCTTTATTTATCATTACCGCAATATATTTTATTTTTTTTAAAATTATTTGGATCACAAATAGTCTAGAGATGGATAACACAATTTGAATTCTTTTGGGTCTAGTTAGCGCTTTTGTCTATCTAAATTTAATTTACAAGAACGCATCGAACTTATAATTAACGACTAACCGTTAATAATTTTACACGAAAATTATGTACACATACTCTGTTTTTCTAGGTTTCTTGTCTAGTGAAGGCACGTTGACTTCTATTTCTATTCAGATTCAGAATACGGGATATTTGCATAAATATATGTAAGTTTTGAAGCTGATACACACAAATCGAGATATATGCATCGACTATACAAGGTTTGCGCATGTGATATTGGTCGGATTGATCACGCCTAACCAATCGAATACATAACTTTTTTTTTGTTTTAATAGATGGTAGACTTGGATTAGTAATGACGATAGATGAAATATAAATAACAAGATTAGCAACAGGTAGCATATATATGACATTCTAAATAAATTTCCTTGTCAGAGCAAGAAACGTGAAGAAAAGTAAAGTATATGGTCATGCTTCTTTCGTATCATTTAATTTATTGTTGTTGAATCTCCACCTAACCTAGATAGCAAGCATCTATGTCATATACAATAGTAAAAGCTATTATTGCGACAGATAATAACATACATGTTTCTTTTTTCTTTCTAAAAGAAGTTCCTGCAGGGCTAAAACATGAATTCTTCTTTTGACGGAGTCAACCTTTTACAGATCAACCTATGTTCTGAAAATCGCCACCCCTCCCAAGCAAGACATGATCCCGGAGACTGGCTTCAACTTTATTACCAACGAATCCGATAAACCACTTAAGCTACCTACACTTGGTTACCAACGGATAACATACGTGTTCTAAACAACAACGCTTTAAGTTTCAGATTAAATAATACAAATATGTTATTTTAGAGATTGTTAGTTTGATAATCCTACGTCTAACCAAAAAAATTGTTAAGACTTTTCATTGACATGTTTAACCGGTGTAGCCATAATCAAAGCGCCCAAGAATTTTAGAACAATGCTTCTTCCGCGTGCATAGAAATAACCATTTTTGGCTACTTTAAATCCAAAACATTATGTAGTTATACGAAATATACGACCGAATTGTAGGTCTTTAACTTCGATTCAAAATAATTTTATATTTGTGAATATACGACGTATCATCATCTGTATTTGTGGTATGAATATTTTATGCCGAAGTCGTGCATGGTACATTGTTACGAGCTGGATATGACAAAGAATCCTATATATGCAAGAAAACTGTTAGACTAAATGCAAGAATTAAATACTGTGGACTGGCGCAAGTGGCGACATACCATAAAGAATATTAAAACTAAAACTAATATTAATGTTATCATCTCTTGTGGTCCCTGAAGGGTTTGTTCAGTTGTGTGAATTGTGATGGCTTTACCAACCCAAAAAAAAATTAAAAAAAATCATAAATCATTGCATGGGGTAAGTACGAAAGAGATCTCATTACCGCAATTTCATAATTTTTCGTCTTTGAGAAAGCTATATATTTGTTTCAAGAAATAAAGCAGTGGTCGTGAATAGTATTTATTATCTTTTTGGACTAGGGGTGTGAAATCAAGAATGCTAATCCGACCCACGGTATTATTAATAAATTTGCATCAGACTGATTTTAAATATAAATCTCAAGATCAAATTGGTTAACCCAAATACGATCAACTCTGCCATAGCATTTTTAGACTCGTCAAACATGTCATATTTCTTTGTATTTCGCAGTTAGTTGAAGATCAACCATATAAATATCATATCATGATCTATTTTGTATCAGATTTAAGAGTCGAAACAGAATTGCATATTGTCACAACATCCCAACTTAATACCATATATCTAGAATATTATATCTTCTTCAAATGTTTCTGAAAAGATAAGGGCCAAAATACTATCTTAAATATATGGTTTTAGTAGTTTGATCTAACTAATACTATCATATATATATAAGTAGTGAATATAGTCTTGCTGTTTCGTCATATCAAATTCGGGAGGTGTGAAATTGTTTCTAGTGGATACGCACACATGACTTAATTATTATATATGTTTTCTGTCATGTATTTCATAAGTGGCCTGAGTTTTAGCATATAACACGCTAAAATATTTTTTTGACGTCGGTAGAAACTTTAAAAGCGGAAAGATTGTTGTTCGAAGAAGAGTGTATAAAATATGATTACAACAAATTCTTCAGCATAATAATTAAATCTTCATCACAAAAAGGTGCTTATACTTGTAATTGGGTACATATATGGTCCATCCGATCAACATGATTATGTCCTTTGTAGCACTTTTATGGCAATAAAAATAAAACCGCACCAACCGAAAAATGTCTTACTATGAATAAAATGTATTATAAGAAAAAAGTCAAGAGTTCTATAGCAAACTTTTGTGATTTATTAGTCATCTTTAGCTTATTGCTTTTCGACAACAAATCCACTTATGTTATGACACATACACACACACAACGTTGCGAAAAAAAGATGGTCGCAAAGGAGATTCTCTATGAGTGGAAAGACTCAGGTCATTTCTTTCCTAATCCATTTTAAACTTTTAGTTATAATCAATTAAACGAAAGCTAAGCTTCTTCATGCCTTATCGATTGTTGTTGAGAAAACACCATACGTCGGAAGATGTGAAGGAACTTAAGTGATATATAAAAGACATGGATCACTTAACTCAAAACCTAAGCAGACGAAGTCCGGAGACAATATTTGAAAACCAAGCTTTTTTTTCTAGAGACATTCATTTATTTTGAATCAAAATTTATATGAACCCTAGATGATACATAAAAATCGATTCGGAACCCACTACTATTCATGTGCAAAATTAAATTTGGGTTTTATGATTTCTGATAGTGACATGGGTAAAGTATAGTTTTTCAAAACTTGAACTCTTGAAAATGTTGTTGCTAAAAGACATGCTTTTTGTGTGTTTAGTGATATATGTAGTTCAAGTTATATCTTATTGCAGTCCGATTTATAGATGATGAATCAACTTAACATTCCACGGGACTTACAAACCATTGAAACCTACAAATCAGGGCCTACTTATCTGAAACTTGCAGGCCCAATTGGCCCAATGAAATATATCACTCAACCTGTATAATGCATTGTTAACAGAAAGAAAGAAAAACATTACATTCTTTTTTTGTTGTTGAAAGCCTATAATTAGATTTTAAGTTGAATTGCAAAACTAACCATTTTTAATAATTTATTAAAGAGTATAGCACATTGATTTGAAAAACTAAGTAACTAACACGAGGGGTTGTGAAATGACAAAAAAAAAAAAAAATAAGTGTATATGAAGAAACGTGGAAAATGAAAAAGAAATAAAGAATTTTTTTTTTTAATTTGAAAAATAACACTGTTTTACCCTTCTGAAAATTCAAAATTCCAAACCTATTTGAAAAATGGTATGGAATGAAACATTTTAAATAAATTTTTTAACAACATAAGAAATTCAATCTATTGAGTTGAACGTACAATAAAGATTGGATGCTATGTTGAAAAGAGGGCGGCAATAGCAAAGATGATGGTAACGGTAACGACGGTGGTGGTGGTGGCGATGAGCCGATGACTATAGCGATAGCGATAACAATGACGATGATGATGGTGGTAGTAATGGTGTAATAATGGTAGTAGTAGCTATAGTGATTTGTTTATCTTTTTAATCATATAGAATGAAAAAGGATGACGAGAAAAAGGACAAGGATGCACACAAAGAAAAAAGAAAGAGGACAAGAATGTCAATAGTATATAGGTTAAAGTAAAATATTATAGGTTGATGGTTAGAAAATAATTAGTTTGGTAATCAAAAAAAAAATTCTTTAATTTTGCAAATTTTCTGTTCTAAATCGAATATCTTGCTGATAGATTACTCTTGTTAATGTAGACTGTAATTTATATATTCTGTTCACATACATATAATTTTTCATTTGTACAAAGTCAAATCTATGCTTTAATTTTTGTTTTTACTAATGTTACCTAAACAAATCGACATATGCACATAATATTTGATGTCAAATCTGATAGTTAACCCCAAAAAAAAAAACTGATATTCGCAAATTATGAAAAAGTATTGAACATTTTATATATTTTCTCTTCATTCAAAGAGAAGTTATTGATGATTGAGACTTTTTTTTTTCTGATGTCCAAGTATTTGCCCAACCTCAGAAAGGTTCAAACATTAATGGTAGGCTCAAGTTCAACACACAACTATTAAAATTATGGATGTGTAGAATCACTAGAAGATATATTGAAAATAACATTCTAGTAAAGTATAAATCAGATATATTTCAAGAATTGCACTTATAAATTTATAGTGAGACCAAAAGGCGGGTCATTTTCAAAGAATTACAGAGTACAGATGTTTTATGTTAATAAGATTTATTTTCTTGTTTTGTTGATCAAATAATAACAACAAAACAATATTGATTACTATATAAAGTTTGATGTTGAAATGGATGAACCAAGTGGTTAAGGTTTGTCCCACGTGAGAAGTGTTGGATTCATATGATTCACAGTTTCCTTTCCTATCTACCAATGAAAACCATATTGCTCATCAATCTCACTACGTGGGATCTCTATTGCCGCTCTCTCCTCTGCATTTTGAGCCCAACAAACATCACTCCAACTAAGTCTACGTATAAAATCACTTTTTCACTCATTTATAAACCAACCACTTTGAGATGTTAATACATATATGTAGCAAAAAAAGGACTGATGTCAACGAAGAAAAGAAGAGAAACTGAAAAAGGATAAGACTTGTATTACTTGTTTATTTTCTGTCAACAAGAATGGTAAAATATGATTCGTATTTTCTAGAATAAGAAATTAGGAATTATCGATCGGTGTAATCTATATATCTTCACAGTTCGCACTTTTGATTTCTTTTGGGAATGTGTTTTCGTGAAGGGAGGAATTGGTTTAAGGCATTGTTAGCATGTGTTATGAATGAGACGTTACTACAAAATCATAAGTTTTTAAGAGAATGACATTATATAAAAACTGACAATCTGATAATTTTGATATAAGTGTTTAGTTTAATTACTCAAAACTTTTTCCGCTCTAGAGGTACTATTTGAAACGGATTTTGATCTCTAAATGGGTATATATAAATAAATGCCATGAGATATAAACTATCATGTAAATGTGACAAAAAAGTAATTACTACAAAAAAAAAAAAAAAGTAATTACTACAAGATAGTTTTTGGCCAGTTTCGAACCTGTAAAGAACTTTCCGATTTGCCACTTTTGTGGATGTTATGATATAATTTTTCATTTTTAATAAAGTGATAACAAGTAATTAGTATATATTTACGATCTATAAATGGGTATTATTTAGATTTTGTTTGAAACAATGTGAAAGGAAAAAAACTAAAAAGACACGTGTGTTGTGGTGTTTCATTTGTCGTGCCTTCTTTCATCTCTGTGGTGAATCTTTTCTTTGGAGATCTAATAAATTGTTTTGGCATGAAGTTGACATGTAGGTCGATCGGGAAACGCCAATGATAAACAAATTGAGTTCATCGCAAAGAATCAACAAAAACCAAATGGTGGTAATTTAATGGCAAGTTATTCCGTGGATCTAAGTATATAATTAAAAAAAAAAAACATATTTCATTGACAACTACGAAATTCGCATAACAACTTAATACTGCGAAATTCGGATTTTCAGTATATAGGCTCATTCGCTTGTAAGAAAAATACTTAAGAAAATATTTTGACCTTATATTTTTTTTTCTCGATTTCTAAAACGATATATTCGAAAGTTAAATTGACATGCGGGTGGTTGACTATCATACAACATGCCTGCGTTGGAGCATCTCCAACAAGGATCTTCGAAATAAAGGTGCCACATTTTCTAAATTAGGGGTTGAGAGTCACTTATACTCCAATGCTATATCGTTAAATCCTTAAATCCATTTCTATTGTTTTTTTTTTTTGCATTTTACATTTTAGTCCTCAATATTAATAATAATCAGTTATAATGATAAAACTTTCACAACTAAATATAAAACATACATTAGAAAAAATTATGTCATGCAATATAAAAAAACGTTAGTGATAACACGACATATATATAAATAATTAGAAAAGAAACATAAATAAGTTAGTACACATTTTGATTTGTGTGATATTCTAGGTGTTCATGTACTTTTATTTCTTGTATTAATTTATTTTTTGTGTCTATGTATTTATATATTATTGTAATGCTAATTTTAATTTGTGTTAAATTTGCATAATGTAGTATTATTGTTGTGTAAAATTTTTTTAAATGTTATGTTTTATATATACTTATATTTTTAACCTAATAGAATTATTTGTGAGATATATAAGTTAAAGGGACTAACATTAAAATATGAAAAAGATTTTGAAGTTTTGAATAGTACACACTCAAATTTGAGGTTTCACTATAAAAAAAAAAAGATTTGAGGATCTGTTGGAATTAAAAAAATCTCAAAATTTAAGGGTTTAAAAGCTTGTTGGGAGATGGTCTTAGAGCATCATCATTGGTAAGAACTCCAATTTGGGGTTCTTAATAATTTAATATTATTATTTTTAATATGATTTAATTAAATAATTAAAATTTAGTTGAATAAATAAAGTGAACTAATAAGATATAGATACATGTATTATGAGTTTCTTATTAAGAAACTTAAAGTTTTTAAAAACTCCATTTCTTTTTCTCTCTTAATTTTGTATATTTTTCATTTTTTTAATCTAAAAAACTTATTTTAAAACCCATTGTTGGAAGTGCTATTAAGAACCTTGTTTTTGAATTAAATATATGGAGTATATATTATTTTATAGTATCTAGCGTACATTATTAGTTTATTACATAGAACATATAGTGCATGCTAACAAAAATCGAATAAAAAAAGAGTATAAGTTCCTTCCATATTTGACCAACCAAACTTGACCGTGTCGAGATTCAAGTTCAACTCCAAAGTCCAAAGTCATGATATTTGCTCTATCTAATACCACGGGCTATACGTATCCCGCTTCGTTAATCTACAGTTTCTTACAAATCTCGATACAGAGACTTGTTATTGATTTACGTCCTTATTATTATTATTTTTTTTATTTTTTTTTTTTGACATCCGTTCTTATGAAATTCAAACATTCACAGTCACTTATGAAGAAAGAAACAAAACCAAAAAGTATCCAATTATTAAACTGAAGTTTCGAATGCTGTAGTTGTGGTAATTGAAATAGTACAATTGGTGCAAATGATAGTATAATCACAATGATTAAAGAGACATCGCCAAAGTGTTGTAATGGTGAAATAATTCAATCCAACAAAGTAATCATGGGATATCAAATCATGTGATTAAATGTAATTGAATACTCTTTTTGTTTATATGGTTTGATGTTTTTGCTGATTTAATATGAACACTACCACTTAAGTATTAACGTCTATTCGTAATCGTGCATTGTTCAAAATTAACGAATTTATTTTAAACTTTGTAGTAATGTATATAAAATGTTTTACGAGATGATTTAAGAAAACTCAAAGGAGAAATACCAAGCCGCATACATAATGGACATGATCACTTTCCCATTTTGATTTAAGCAAATCTCATATTTCTGTTATACATATTGTCAATACATTGTGTAATTAATTTTAATTTATAACTATTGGGTTTCTTAAATTGATATAGATTAATAATATTAATATAATATGTTTCTTAAAATAAGGGGGGAAAATAATTATGTTGCTAGATAGGAAAATGGTCAAAAGCATGGATTAGATACTAATTCAAGGAGTATAAAAGAGCATAAGTTAAAAACCAAACGCGTTAGGTTCGGTTTGACCGGTCTGGTTTGGTGAGCGCTGGTAATTAATTTCACCATCCCAATCTATAATTAAGTAAATAAAAATTTGAGCAATTATAAATATATCTCTTGTGTGTCTTCTTCTTCTTCATAATTATTTTCTCTTCCTCAAAGGAGTCTCTCTCTCTCACCTACACCACACCTAACCAAGCCCCTCCGAGTCACAGAGAGAGAGAGATCTTCTTCTTCTTCTTTCTTCTAACCTCAACACCTATAACGCCATGTCCTCTTCTTCATCTTCTTCGACCTCCATGATCGATCTAATGGCCGCAATCATCAAAGGAGAACCTGTGGTTGTCTCCGACCCGGCTAATGCCTCCGCTTACGAGTCTGTAGCAGCTGAATTATCCACTATGCTTATTGAGAATCGTCAATTCGCCATGATTGTGACCACTTCCATAGCTGTTCTTATTGGTTGCATCGTTATGCTCGTTTGGAGAAGATCCGGTTCTGGGAATTCAAAACGCGTCGAACCTCTTAAGCCTTTGGTGATTAAGCCTCGTGAGGAAGAGATTGATGATGGGAGGAAGAAAGTTACCATCTTTTTCGGTACACAAACTGGGACTGCTGAAGGTTTTGCAAAGGTGATGATTTGTGAACTCGCTTAGTTTTTAATTTGTGATTTTGAAAATTGGAGATGGTGAAGTTGATTTAATCAGTTTGGTTTTTTTTGTGAAATTTGCAGGCTTTAGGAGAAGAAGCTAAAGCAAGATATGAAAAAACCAGATTCAAAATCGTTGATTTGGTATTTTTTCATCAAATTTTTGGATAAAAGTTCGATGCTTTACAAAAAACTTGTTGTCGATCTGATTCTGATTTTGTTAACAGGATGATTACGCGGCTGATGATGATGAGTATGAGGAGAAATTGAAGAAAGAGGATGTTGCTCTCTTCTTCTTAGCCACGTTAGTTCTTTAGCTAATCTTTTGTGAATTACTCTTAAAGTTTGTTTGTTTTTGTCTTTTGGCTGATCTTGTTTTTACAACCTGGATGTAGATACGGAGATGGTGAGCCTACAGACAATGCAGCGAGATTCTACAAATGGTTCACCGAGGTGAGTCTTTTTTTCCTTGGCTTAACTAGTTGTTGTTACGTGTGTTTCTTCTTTTCTTGTTTCTGACGTTGTAAACATGTGTTTACAGGGTAATGACAGAGGAGAATGGCTCAAGAACTTGAAATACGGAGTGTTTGGATTAGGAAACAGACAATATGAACATTTTAATAAGGTTTAAAAATTATCTTTATTTTTTAGTTGTCTTTCTCCTGCACTATTCCGGTTTTGTTCCGATACTTTGAACCGAGCTGATATTCAAACTGTTTTGTAAATTTGGGTTGCAGGTTGCTAAAGTTGTAGATGACCTCCTTGTCGAGCAAGGTTAGTTTGTTTCTTTTTTTCATCATTCTTCTTGGGTCTCTCTGATCCGGTCTTGATGTGTTCTATATTAGTCTATACTGGTTTCTAACTTCATGAGTGGTGGTTTGTTCAGGTGCACAGCGTCTTGTACAGGTTGGTCTTGGAGATGATGACCAGTGTATCGAAGATGACTTCACCGCTTGGTATTTACTTTTTTTTTCTCTCTTCTATTGGCTTCTTATGTGCATTGCCGCTTTGGCCGTTTGCAATTTTTTTTCTTTTGGGCTCAATTTGTTGATACCTCTTGCAGGCGAGAAGCATTGTGGCCCGAGCTGGATACATTGCTGAGGGAAGAAGGTGATACAGCTGTTGCCACACCATACACTGCAGCTGTGTTAGAATACAGAGTTTCTATTCACGATTCTGAAGATGCGATATTGAATGAGAAAAACCTGGCCAACGGGAATGGTCACACCGTGTTTGATGCCCAGCATCCTTACAGGTACTCAAACAAGTGACTTCGTCTATTTGCTCCCTGTAATCTTGTCTTGTTACTTAATCTAATCATGCTTTGTCTTTGGGCTTTATAGGGCAAATGTCGCCGTGAAAAGGGAGCTTCATACTCCTGAGTCTGACCGTTCTTGCACCCATTTGGAATTTGACATTGCCGGAAGTGGACTTACGTGAGTTTAACTACTATTTAAGAATGTCTATAGAGTCAGAGGGAAATACTCTCGAAGAATAACATGAATGTATGTTTTATATCTTTTCTGTCAGGTATGAAACTGGAGACCATGTTGGTGTACTTTGTGATAACTTAAGTGAAACTGTAGATGAAGCGCTTAGATTGCTGGATATTTCACCTGATACTTATTTCTCGCTTCATGCTGAAAAAGAAGATGGCACACGAATCAGCAGCTCACTTCCTCCTCCATTCCCACCTTGCAACTTGAGAACAGCGCTTACGCGATATGCATGTCTATTAAGTTCTCCTAAGAAGGTTGGTTGGGTTCACTTCTCATCAGACTGGTTGTGATTCGTTTCTTCTGTCTTCATAGAGATTCAAATTCAGTTGATTTCATGCTTGTTTTCTTGCAGTCTGCTTTACTTGCTTTGTCTGCTCATGCATCTGATCCCACCGAAGCTGAGCGATTGAAACATCTTGCTTCACCTGCTGGAAAGGTTGTAGCTGAGCTTTTTGTTCTTCTGCACTTCATTGTCCAATGTTTGTAAAGTCATCTGACAAGTATACATTGTGTCCTTTCAACAACAGGATGAATATTCGAAGTGGGTAGTAGAGAGTCAAAGAAGTTTACTAGAGGTGATGGCCGAGTTTCCTTCAGCCAAGCCACCACTTGGTGTCTTCTTCGCTGGAGTTGCTCCAAGGTTGCAGCCTAGGTTCTATTCGATATCCTCATCTCCCAAGTGAGTACTTTTTATTTTCTTGATCTTTTGTCTTCCTGTTGTTGGCTGAGACTTATCTTGTATTATTAGTGTTTTGAAACACTGTCCTGTTTACTTGTGTAGGATTGCTGAAACTAGAATTCATGTCACATGTGCACTGGTTTGTGAGAAAATGCCAACCGGCAGGATTCATAAGGGAGTGTGTTCGACTTGGATGAAGGTAAAAAAAACCATAACTCTGACAGCTTCCTGCAAACATATTGCATTGTAATCTTATTGCTGTTTGTGTCATTTCCTATTGAAACACTGTGCTCTGTGATTAAGCCTGGGTGTTTTTTTTTTTCCTTGCGCCTTAAACAGAATGCTGTGCCTTATGAGAAGAGTGAAAACTGTTCCACGGCACCGATATTTGTCAGGCAATCCAACTTCAAGCTTCCTTCTGATTCTAAGGTACCGATCATCATGATCGGTCCAGGGACTGGATTGGCTCCATTCAGAGGTTTCCTTCAGGAAAGACTAGCGTTGGTAGAATCTGGTGTTGAACTTGGACCATCAGTTTTGTTCTTTGGATGCAGAAACCGTAGAATGGTAAGAAAGCCATTTCTCAAAACTCAATCCTATCATCATTGGCTTGTTCAGTTTCTCAAGTCCTCTCATATTTTTAGGATTTCATCTACGAGGAAGAGCTCCAGCGATTTGTAGAGAGTGGTGCTCTCGCAGAGCTAAGCGTCGCCTTCTCTCGTGAAGGACCCACCAAAGAATATGTACAGCACAAGATGATGGACAAGGTATGAGCTTAATAACCCCAAACAAAAACGCAGATCTTTTTATATATTCAGATTCAGATTCTTAAGCTGACAGTTTTTGCAATGCAGGCTTCTGATATCTGGAGCATGATCTCTCAAGGAGCTTACGTATATGTTTGCGGTGATGCAAAAGGCATGGCAAGAGACGTTCACAGATCTCTCCACACAATAGCTCAAGAACAGGTATGTGTGGTTGAGAACAATCTAAGATTATCATTGTCCGAATCACAAACCGACTCTAATGGGTATATTTATTTCTGTCTTGTCTTGTTTTCAGGGATCAATGGATTCAACCAAAGCAGAGGGCTTTGTGAAGAATCTGCAAATGAGTGGAAGATATCTGAGAGATGTATGGTAACGAAACTATTGAAGCCACACACTCCATGTGTACTTATATTTATATATATACGGCACACTATGATGATCATTAAGTTTGTGATCGCAAGGAGAAAGAAACCTCCCTTTTTTCCATTTTTAATTTCTTTCACATATTTTGACAATTCTATTTTTTTAACTCTTGTTATATAGCCCCCACCAAAAGTAAGAAAAATTGCATAAGTTGTGATGGGGGGTATTTGTGAACGATTGTGTTATATACAAAAGTCAGTACCTTTGGTATAAATTATTTAGTAGCAGCAAGACTTTGGACCAAAGTCCCCGTTTTGGGGCAGATACTATTTCTATGTATCATAAATAGTTATAATATGCCTCGATGATTTTTTTCACTACTGTGATTTTCTCCATAACTAAAGACCAACAATTTTTGACAAATAAACTAAATAGACCAACATTTGTTAACCAAAAAAAAAAAAAACTAAAGATCAAAACTTATGAAGTTTCTTTACCACATTTATAGAACTAGGTAAATTACTAAAATGATAATGGATAAGAATTATTTAGGTAAAACAACCATATGCTTCTTACCATAGCGTTAAGTAGGCCATTTTCGGTTCAAAATGGACGTTAACTCGTAGTTTTGTTAAAATGTTGAGTGTTATCCTTATATGTGCATGTCATATTAACATAATTTTTTATGTCATCTATTAAAAAACAACAGTGTTTGTGTCGTGCGAAACAAAAATAACATGATATTTTAAATTACAAGTATATTACTCAAAACACACACGATTACGTAATTTGCTACTTTTACGTAATATCTTTAAAATATAGGGATGTGCTACTCATGCATACAACAAGTTAAATACGTTAAGATTTTGCTTTAAGGGATTAAAGTTATTTTTTGCCAAAACAAGCCATTATAAATAAACTCACAACTTAAGTTTATGTAGCATTAAATTGATCGCCACTGTTTTCTGGTTATAATTAACGTCAAATTGGCTAACACTTTTTTTTTTTCTTTTTGGTTATATAAATAACGTCAAATTGGCCACGGTAAGGGGCAACAAGGTGACAAGTAGCGCGGTGTTTTGGATGTAAGAGTCAAAATGATTAATAATGACAATTGACAGGGAGAGATTAGAAAACGATTTGTGAAAACCTTCTAGTTCATTCGGAAGTGCTTTTTGGTGGTTGAGAATATTAAGAAAATATTTAAAAAAATGAGGGAATTGGACCGAAGGGTTTGGTGGGTAGGCACTTAGGTAAGAGCATATAGTTGTGATTTATTAGCACACCGCACACGTGACTTACATTGACGCGTGCCAAAATAAGTAGGTGGACAGAAAAGTTTTCAACAACAAAGACAACATGTTTCTTTCCTCTTTCAACTACTTTTGTGTTGTGTGTTTCTCTCGTCCTCGTAAATTTGTCTTATAATCATTTTGTATTAAAAATTAGTATTCGTTTATAAATGAAATAATAAGACATTACGATAGAATAAACGAAAAATATGCCACGTCTAGTTGATAGGAATCGATCCTCGGCTTTAAATGCCTTTTTATTTATTTAATTTATCAAATTAATGATAGTTTAATCTTGGATATTTTGTACGTACTTGGTAATTTCGCTAATTACTTTCACAAACATAGTTCCAACTTCCAAGGATAGACTTTTAAGCATTAATTTTCTTTGTATCTTTTCTTAAAAAAAAAGATGTATTACCTTTTAAAATGTAAAGCTACATAGTATAATGTAGTATTTTTTTATTTGCCAACATGCAAAATAACGAATAAGCTGTTTACAACGTATTGCAACTAGATTACTAATTTGTAGTATGGAGAAAATGACTTTACCCAAAATAAAATAAACTAAAGTATGGAGAATGTCAATCAAAAGCAAGTGGAAGGGTATAGAAGATATCCCTTTCATTATTATTAGATTAGGAAAAGTATTAAACAACTTTATAAAGTAGATGTCATGTAACTATGAGAAAAACGATAAGTTTCCATATATATTTTCTAGAGGATATGTATTCCTACTTACAAAGAGAGAAAAACAAAACTATACTGTATCATTATGTGAAAATATAGTAATAGTAAGATTTATTACACGTTGACAAAAGGAAATAGAAAATTGTAGAATTTATTACTCGATAAAGATGATGTCACATGAATAAAATTCAAGTGGGCATGGTAGGTGATGCATGTGTATTAATTGAATAATTGATTTCAGTATTCCACATGTTTTGTCAACGTCGTCGCAGCGGAACAAGATAAAGTATGGGATATTGACTTTGGATCATTAAGTTAACTTTGAATCGTATTTTTTCAGTAAACCGTATGGTAGTCTAATGGAAATTTTTCTAAAAAGTTGAATTCAAACAATTTTTCTTATCTTGGCTTTTCTAAATAATTTGGCTGGGAAATCAACTATTATTGTAGAATTGTTATTCCCAATAGAATCAAGATGATGATCTATATTAAATTGTTTTTAACACACTACTTTGTTAAAAAAAAAAAAAATGTTATCTCGGTTAACCGCAAAGGTTTAAGTGTTGCGAATTGCGACCACTTAACATATGTATCAAGATTTATTTTGGGCTGTAAATTGAGGCCCAATATAGATAGTTAAAAACGACATTGATTCCATCCCGACGAAATAAAGCCGGGAAAAAAATCGGGTTTTAAAGGTCTTGTTACTTTATAGGTATCAACAAACTCCTAAAATTTAAGAACATCATTCTGAAATTTCACAAACTGGGATAAATTGCTCACAGAATACAAAATTAGAACTCACAGACTGGCGTTTAGATCCTCTAAGCACAGGCTAGTCTTCTAGCTAGCATCTTCAACTCTTTTTTTTTTCTTATTTTACAACAACGGATATATACAATGGGCAAGATGTTTTTTGGTTCATAAGTTATGTCCAAAACATGTTTTCAACTTCCTGTTCGTGCGAGTCTAGCAAAATGGGGTATGAATATACCAACTAACTGCTGTCTTTGTAGCTATCTCATGCAGACAAGAGATCACATACTCTTGCATTGTGAATTCTCGAAGGAGGTCTGGAAGCATATGTCCTAATGCGGCTCGGCTTACCAAACTGGATGTTGACTAGCTCACCAAACAAGTCATGAGTGCTCAACCGTTTGGTCGCTCAGACAACCTTGACGGCCCTAGCTCTGTCAAGCAGATAGATAGAATTGTCAGAGACACGATCCTAGCTCGTCTGGAACACGAAAGCTACATGAAACTTATGCCCGTCTGGTTGTAGAAGTGGAATTGTTATACCCAACAGAATCAAAATGATGATTTATATTAAACTATGTTGAGTATACAACATTGCGATTTTCTTAAACTAATTATTTTGACTACACAACAGAAACAACTCTCATGTACTGATACGTACTGTGAATGTGGCTCGAGGATCACTTGACATTATACGACTTATTATGAGCCGTAAATTGAGACCCAATAGAGATGGTTAAACGACTAGCATTCCATCACAATTAAAGAAAAAGACGGCAAGAAAGTTCGTTATCTCATAAAACTTTCGAGATATCAACAAACTCAAAAGATTCAAGAATCACAAACTGGGTTCTATTGCTGAATTGCTCATAGAATACAAGATAAACACAGACTGGGCGATTTCTAAGTCCTCAGTACAGGTTAGTCTTGATCAGCGTCTTCAAGCTCTTCATCTTCTGGCACACCACGGATATACAAGACATTGTTGCATCTATGTACAAAAAGTCAGTAAATTAATTCAAAGGATTCGAAAGTTTTGAAACAATTACAAACCTGATTTTGATCAATAAACCCATAACTAACAGAGACAATATGATGAATGTGTGTCTAGCTAATGGATAAGTACAATTCTTAAGTTTTATCAACTAATGACACTTCACTGTGAATCATTTTGTTGAAAACATAAACTGTATTATAAGAAGAACACAAGTAAGAGAATAAGGTAATATTACCTGATCAAGATTTCTCCAAGGTTTCCTGTCAATTGCCCATCGATGTATTCCTCGGTGTTTCCCAGCTGCAATACAAATATGAAAATGTCACTGGCTACAATGAATGTCGACTAGGTATCTGAATATAATTATAATCACTAATAGATTTCAGCATTGCCTCTAAACTTGTTAGCAGAAAGAACATTTAGCAGGTGGTTTTGGACAATACAACATCAATCTCTGTTTGAATGTTCAATCACAAACTATTATCTTTATCGTTCTCAAATATAACATAGAAGCAAAGACCGCACCTGCAAGTTCATGTAGGAGTCAACAGAGGCGAGAAAACCTGTGAAATTGACAGATTCAATGAAGACTATTAGCCATAAGCTCTAGTTATCATCAATCACAGTATAATAAAAAAATAGAATAGTACCTTTGTATTCCATTCCCCATTTAAGCTTAACGATAACAGTCTTGCCAGTCAAGTTGTTCAAGAATGGTTTGGGGTTAACCGGTATGGTCTGCAAAACAATATCAAAACACATACAAAGATGAATCATCAAATACTATTCGAATGAACTCAAAGCATCACAGTAACAGATGAATTTTCTTATAAAGAACACATTGTTCTTATTCAAAATAAACAGGAATACGAATAATCAAACGAAGTTATGTAGCGACTATACTCTGAATTACATATAAAACAATGTAAAAAAGTATCGTATTGGACCAATTTCGAACCAGACTTCACGAAAATTAAGAAAACGATAACTACTTCGCAATCGTATCAACTAAAAGCACACCCAACAATCCTGAATTGCAGAAACTCTAATATTTACTTCTAATCAGGTAAATCGACAAGAAAAGTAAAGGAAATCGCCGAAATTGGAGCTGGAAGAGCTCAGACCATCGAATTTCACAGCTTCTGCAAGCCCTAAAACTACTTAACAAGTCGAATTCTAATTCTGAGCTCAACAAAGAAAGATATAACGAATCTAAGCTCGAATTAGCAACAGAAGACGAAAGAGATCGGAACTTACAGCCATGAGGTTGAGAACAAAGGGACGAAACGAAGATCTGGGAGAGAAAAAAATTCGCTACTTTTGTTGTTTCTGTTTCGATCTCTGGATTTAGGGTTTTTGGTGAGGTTTATTCGTTGCTAGAACTGAACAAAAGATAGTGGACCTCATCAAATATCTGATAAGGCCCATTATTGGATCCACTGGTTTGCTTTGTTGGACCGTCTTCTTATGGAAAGACCATATTCTCATGTAGTGAGGATTAGTGTTCAGAGATGTGATCATAGTAACATAACTGATGCCCAATTACTAATTACACTAATTCATTGAGATCGGATGGTTTATGAAAGTGACATTCTGTCAATGGTTTTAGGAAAAGAATAACATACAAAGATATTTGTTTAGTATTTTCTATGAATAATTTATTTTAATCTAGACAATTGTGTGTTTTTGTGGTAAGACTATAACTCTTTATTTTATAAAAATTGTCTATGAATACCACAAATTTTTGTGTAAAAATACTTGTAAATTACAAATAATATTAAACCATTATGTTTGGGTTCCCCACTTCCAATTAAGGGTTTATAATTTCACCATTAAAATTGAGTCATTTTTAATATTGAATTTTTGGTATTACTGTAAAATGAACTAGTGATGGTATAGTTGGAACAAAAACTAAAAATGTGGTATTTTTGAAAATTACTTATAATTTAAGTTAAAACTTTAATTTTTTGGAAGAGATTTTCACAATCTTTCAATTTAGGCATATTGATTTTGTGATTACTATTGTGCCCTTAATGAATTTATTAAAAAATATATATATTAATGGCATTGTAATGTAACTTTCAATAACTTGTAGGTTTGTGTTTATATTTTGTCCGATCAATAGTATAGGATTATATACGTATATATATATTTCATTAGTGTTCTATAATAATTGTTAAATCCAAATTAATAAGAAAACCCTTTAACAAAAACAAATCCAAATTAAAACGATTAGCATGAGTTATTCACATATATGACAAAAGAATTGGGTGAACCACCCATCACTTGAGGTCATCCATCATCTAGTGGAAAGTATTTGTCATTTTTGAGGTAATTTCATTTCATAAAAAAAACAATATCTTTTTACTATAATAAAGAAAATGCTTATGTTGACACACAAAAAAAAAATGCTTCTAAAAATCAGCATGCTAATAGAAAGAGTTATCCACATCATGATTTATAATTGTTTGAACAAAAGAACTTTTAAGTGAACTTATGTAAATCATCTTACTTTTTGCATTTAAAGGTAAATAGTAACATCGCACCCGCGAGAATTGTTATAAAAAAGGAAACAAATCAAACTTTGTGGTCAAGCAATGTGGATATGAGTAACCTAATTATGACTTGTGCCTTGCAGCGTAAGTTGATGTAAGTTGAAAACGAGAAACAAAGTGGAGTTTGTGGCTTTAACTGCTTTCCTTTAGTTTTGTTTTTTAACAATTGAGTTCCTTTAATCACTACTCTTCCACTTCTTCGATCTAATTAGTATACCAAAACGAGATTTGGATAATTGAAAATATCAAAAACTATAGAGTATAATCATCGGGTTAATATTTGTAATAACCAATAAGAATATTTAGTGTTAGTCGGCGAAAGTCATTTTCTCGATGACCTCAGTTAAACGCAACGATTCTTACCTCAGCACTTGATCTTTTATAATTTTGTCACAATGTGGTCTTCTTCTTTGCGAGTCTCGACTATCTTCATACAGTTGTTTCTGTGTA
Organism: Crucihimalaya himalaica; assembly: GCA_004349715.1. Classification (NCBI taxonomy): domain Eukaryota; kingdom Viridiplantae; phylum Streptophyta; class Magnoliopsida; order Brassicales; family Brassicaceae; genus Crucihimalaya; species Crucihimalaya himalaica. The sequence goes on along the minus strand of SMJT01000006.1, from coordinate 3,232,283 downwards.
AACTTTCTTCTTCTTCCCTTTTAATTTAAAACTAATTAAATATCTATTTAAAAATAAATGAGAATTGTTTCATAGTTTGTGTTTTGCTAATTATTTTTTATATATATTGAAATAGACGTGTTGACATGTCGATATATGTATAATAGGATTGTTTATTATACATATAATACACATGTTTTTTTAGTATTATAAAGAATGGAATGAAATGTGATAAAATAAGTTTATTTTGTTAAAATATAGACTCGAATAAAATAAGTTCTACATTCGAGTCTATATTTTAAACAAAACATCAGGTAGCTTTTACCAAAGTCTTTTTAGAGTCCGAATGGTGACGGAACCGCACGGGGCGGTGCGGTTCCAATAGTAACAAAAATGTCTACATATACATATGTATGTATATATTTTCGTTACTATTAAAACCGCACCGCACTTTTTCCGCAGTTGTTCCGCACGTTACCATTCGGAGCCTTATTTTACTGGTTGGGTGTACATATCTATGCATATTTGCGTGATCGTGGTACTCATGTATGTAAAAGTTTTATATATGTATAAATATATAGTCATTTCAACCAAAGTTTTACATCATTAAGAAATTTGAATTTCGATTTTTCAAACATTATCAATTGTGTTTGACTAACTCTATCTCTATCATTCTTGACCAGGCTTTTTAATAACTTAATTTCTGAGATGAAAATAGATATAAATCGAAGAATAAATGATCAATGAGATATATTGAGACTATTGTTACTAATCTTTCGATTTCGTAATTAATAGACACTTTGTCTGGTAAATATTAAGTAAGGTTGTTGCTATTGTGTTTTTTTTTTTTTTTAAAACAGTAAGATTGTTATCACCAACATCATATGTCACATATGTAGAACTGAAATATTTTGAAAAATCATGAGAAATTTGGCAAACACAAAACTTGGGCGGCTAAAAAATCTACAAATATATGCATGTATAGAAGAAAAAAAAACACGTAATGAATTCTAAGTTTCTAACCCGTTAAACAAAATAGTTTCCATTTTTAAGTCTTGTAAAAGTATTTGACCCCTCTAGAAGGCCACGTATATATATATATTGTGACACAACGTAATACTTTCAATATCTTCATTGCCTTTCTCTCTCTCTCTCTCCCTGAAAAACATGGAAACTTCAAAAAACACTGATCTCCAAAACCCTACTAAACTCCTAAAACCATTTCAGTATCGCCAAGAAAAAGAAGAAAAAGAAGAAGAAGCACTATCTCTCCGAGATCTTCCTCTCAACGCCGAAAACCTCAATCCCACCGCCACCCCAACCACCACCAAAGACCACCGTGAATCTTCGACGGAGCTTTTTGAGTTTCTTACCTCAACCTCCTACGACGTTTCTCCGGCAGAAAACATAATCTTTGGCGGCAAACTCATCCCTTTAAACTACCAAAATGCCCTCTTTTCGCCTCCCGAACACATTAGCCCTCGAATTCGCGCACGGTCTGAATCCTTGTCCGCGATACAAGGCCATAAGCTTAACCGTCCCGGTAGTAACACCGTGGCACGTCGTGACAATGCTGGACCAATGAGGACAAGCCGTTCTTTAGATTATCGAAAACTCACACATGGTCAAACCACCGTACACTCTCCACCGGAAAATATCTCTCCGGCAAAAAGCACGGCAAAGCCTGAAACGGCGTTATCTGGAAGTGGAAAAAGTGTAAGACCGAGATGGTATGTGATCATGTTTGGAATGGTTAAGTTCCCGCCGGAGATTGAACTCAAGGACATCAAGAACCGTCAAATTCGCCGGAATATTCCACCGGTTATGTTTTCGTCTCCTGCTAACCGGAGATCTCGTAGATCTCGATCGCCGTCACCGTCTCCTTCTTGGAGGTTTCTCAACGCTTTAAGTTGCAAGGAGCCTACAAGCGTGGCTGCTACGCCGCCGTTTTGGGTGCCACATACGTAATTACTATATAGTCCCTATGAACATTGTGCGCGGTTACTTACCTATGCCGTTAACTAAGAAGGATAGGATCGTCATTTAGTAACAGTAATATCGATGTTGTTGATTTATTTTGTGAAAGAATGTCGATATTGTAATTTATTTGGTAAATCGATAATAGTTTGGACCATAACATATCGCCATTTTCTTTATGATTTTTATTTTCGTTATTCTGTATTTCAGCTCATTTGTTTGAATATTTCAAAATATAGTTACATAATCATTTATTACATATGTTCTGGTTTTTCAAATTTAATTGGTTAGGTGAGGAATGAATGATGATCGAAAGGGCACGAGAACGATATGAAAACTATTTATTACTTTACTTTTCCCTATGGGACTAGTCGATTTTTTATGATTTAGACAGGAATTTATATATTTTTTCTTAGCATTTATTTGTATTTCGGAATTCATGGTTGATGATTAGTATGATCAAATTCCATCTTGAGAGACTGTGACATGCACCTTTCTTTTTGTCCAGAGACTTCTAGATTTAAAATTGTTATACTTTTTTTCTTTCTTTACAAATCATTTTCACCATATTCATGTGTCTATAATGTACAATTTAATATTAAGTTTGTACTTATAATAGGTGAATATGTTGTGATTTCAGGGTTCTAAATAATGTGTATTATACAATAAATGTTTTATACTATACATGTACACTTATGTAAACAATTTGCTGGTATATGTGTTGGTTGAATTAACTTCTTCTCTGCATTATTTTCGTAAATTAATCTAATTGAAATTGCATGAAATATTAGAAAAAATATATATATATTTAAACAAAGAAAATATAGTTTAAAATTTGTAAAACAGAAGCATGTGATATATTAATTTGTGTTAGCATGCCATCCGAGTTCAAACTTACATAATACGTGTTAACGAAAAAATACCAAAAACTGTAAAATGGTAGCCAAAAACTTATTTTGTCTTACAGAATACTTACAATATTGGATATTGTGTGATCGGAAAAAAAACTCCAAAAAAGTAAGTGATCATTCCACCATATGCATGTTCGGATTTGACCATGGTGATGAAAGAAAGTGACACGTCAACTACAATGAGCATTTTAAAAGAAGGTAAGTCAATGATTCGAACAAAAGACTTGCTAAGTGAAAGAGGACAAAGAATGTTTTGTTCCAAAGTAATATCTGAGAGACAAACAAACACTGGAGATATCATTGAACACAACACGCATCTGGTCTTCTACAGGTACACGTCTAATGTTTACAAAACGTAGCTTCAAGTTTTACAAATTGATATTACAAATTTACAGGTCCCTATATGTTCCCTACGGATAGAAGAGAGAGTAATAAAGCAGACTTGTCCTTCTTTAAATCTTGACAAAGCTTTTTAACCTCTCTTCCTTCTTGAGGATGTTGAATCATGTAGCATCTAACGTGTGTAAACCAATACGCAAGAATCTGTGAAAAAAAACCTGCAAGATCCACGAGAAGGATGAAACGTTTAATTTAAATATTGTTTTAGAAAACTTCGGTGTTATGATTTAGATTCTGAAATATCATTCACCAGTCAATTTTTCTTGAGAGTTTCCGAAACCATGGTTTAGGTTCTCAAGATGAATAAACTCGAAACGGTACTGCAATGGAATAGACAAGGAAACTGATTCTGTTAAAGAGATTGTGATTGAACAATGATGTGGCATAACTCATGAGAACCAAGAGAAGAGGGACTCACTCAGAAGAAACAAGATTAGCATTAAGGAAAGAATGAGCTGAATCGGGCGGCTAAATGGAACGCGAAATCGCCTTTGATAAAAACTGACTCTGTCAAAGAGCTGCACAATAAGAAAGAGCTAAGACTTGTGATCTGATATACTCGTGTAGAGATGATCTAATACCGGAGGCTTACCTGGTTATAATCACGACATCTCTGCAGCCAAAACAAAGGTTTGGTTCCTTTTTCTTTAGGAGTGGCTTCAATCTGTGACAAAAATTCCTTCCTCTCTTCTTCTTTTAGGTTAAATGGAACATTAATCCTCAACGCACTGATATTCGGTACATTTGGTGAACTCCACGTTCTTCTTGTACCGGCTTTTTTATCTGCTTGCACGCGGATTATGGCATCAGCACTTTCCGGACTTCCTCTCTCTTCAATGTCTATCACACAGTCAGGACTGTCACCGTAACATCTAGCTTCTCTTCTGCCGTTCACCCCACGTGGATTTTCAGCTAAGGAACTTGTTGAGGAATCTCTCAAGTTGATGCTATCACTGTTTAAACTCTCTGATGTCTGAGATGATCCCGATAGAAACATGGCAAGGTCATCACGTTCCTCTTTGTTAAGATCCACCCAACGCAAAGGTTGTTTCCCATTCTCGCTTAACGCCTCTTGCAGAGCAGATTCTACTCGATAAATCTGGTTTTCAATAGCCGAAACAAACTGTTTATGCCTAGTTAACGTAGAGTCATCTCGACAATTTCCATGGCTCAACCTCACTGCCCTCTCAAACTCTTCCAACTGAATCAAGTAACAACAATATAAATCAAAATCACTAAACTTGAATGAAATTTCAGAAACAACATACTCATGATGTACCATGAAAGACTATTCTTTTATACCTGCCATTTTGCAGTGCTCAAAGCTGCTTGGAGTTCTTTGCAGAGCTCGTCTGATTCCACGGATACTCGACCTTCTCTCTTCTCTTTAATCCACAACCTATACGCAGACTCCATGCTGGAAATACACAGACAAGGACAAAATTTTCAAATTAGATATCTCAATTCTTCACCTATTGCCCTGAAATTGGATGCTCAATTCGATCAAATACGCAAAATACAAAACCCAAAAACAAAAAAGGTCCTCACTTAGATCATGCTAGAGCCAACCAATCCCCAAAAATACGAATTACTAGAAACAGAGGACCATCTAACTCTACAAAAACCCTAATTCTCCATTGATAATTCCACTTTCAACATCACACAAGTTACACGAAACAAAACGGATCAATTAAGCAGACGAAGAATCAAATTGAGATTAAAAAAACATACATATCAGCAGATTCTTGAACCTCCTCAGCTGCGGAGAAAAAAACATCCTTTTGCCATAGATCGAAACTATTAGCTACCATCATCTTCGAAAGCACACACCAAAACCCTTAATTAAGTTTCAATTAAGACCAATCCAATCGCAACCAAAAAATAAAAAATCAACCCGAAATCTTCGTCGGAATAGAATCTCTCCGATTAAATCCAAATTAGATTCTGCTCCCTTCTCTTCTCTTCTCTCCTCTTTTGCTTCTGCAGGAAAGAAGGAATTCTGATTTTTCCAGCTTTACGTTTTTTTTATTTTATTAATTCTTCGATATTTATTTGCTTATGCACACTTTAACTAATAAAACGTTAATGGAAGCTACAAAAAAAAAAAAGAGGCCTGCACTAATCCACCACATTTCGTACGTGGCATACTTTAATTGGAATACAATAATATAAGTTAATATGGTCTTACCCGCAGGAGATTACTGCTCGGTGTTAGGAACAAAGAAAACATCAAGAATGTCCGTGTTGTTGTTGGGCCTACCGGTTTGCCGCATTTGATGCAAATGACTCGTTTTTCTTTTTTATACTACTTAAATAAACTAAATTGTAATTTTATTTTATTTAAATAATGGATAGTAGGAAATATTCAGGGTGGCATGTGTGTAACGCATGGTTAACTAATTAATTGACATTTATATATCACTAAAAAACTTGGAATCGCTATTATCTCACCTTCTCCAAAAAAAAACCTTAATTTTGGTGGTTTCAGTTTAACTAACCACTACCACGATATTTGTTACCAAGGCCGGTTCTAACTCTACTTTCTATTTTTATTATGACTCTAAAATTTGTGAATATGTGATTCCAGAGATTGGGCCTTTTTTATATACCAACCTCTTTGATAGGATTGGGCTTCATTACTACAACGTCAAAAGTCAAAATATGCTTCAGCGGTCAAGATTGTAATGCTATAATAAGGAATACAACTGATGGATTTTTCAGGTTACTTATATGGAATGTTATTGGTTTGCAACTTTCAAAAAGTATTTATGATTTTAAAAAACATATAAAAAGATAGATAAATTTAAATGATTATTAGAAAGTTTTGTATAATCTTTGATTATATTTTCTAATAACACTCCCTTAACTTGATGTGATGATTCTTTTAATGTCACTTTTCAATTAAATTGGTTTCCTAAACAAAATGTTCAAATTTACTGGTTTGTGAGGTGTGACACTAACAAAGTTACAACATTCAAACGTCAATTCTCTATTCTCTCTTCCACCAAAAACCATTTTGATTTTGAGCTGCATTTAGAATCCAGTGACCAAACAAACGTATCCGACACCAAGTACTACAACAAAGTGGTAGACCTTTGATGATTCAATCCTCCAAGAGCTCACTAATAACTTACCATGTAAAGATCCAAACCTTGCAGCATCAGTGAACACAAGAAAACTCACTACTAAAAACCAGTTCTGTATGTGAAGGTTTGGTCTCCTGTTACTATATCAACTAAACCGTGCCTACTTCTGACTCGAGTATCACCATTCACCAAAATGGATAACCGTATATTATATCATAACTAAACATATATAATAATATTTTTGACTAAACAAAACGGATAATTAAAAAACAAACACACATTAACCATTAGATGATGATCCTACATTCATTTCTCCTTCTCTTCTTCTTCTTCCTCCTGAAACCCAAAAACCTCTCTGTTTCTATTAGGACTATCCAAAGCTCTCTTCTCTTGTTCTTCCTCCGCTTCTTCTTCTTCTTCATCTTCCTCTTCATCTTCCTCTTCACCTCCCTTTTTCTTCTTCTTCAATCCAACACTCTTCCTTCTCTTCACAACTCTCTCCTTCAACACACACACAAGCTCTCTCACAGCCTTCTCTGCATCACTCCTATTCCTAATCAACACTTCACTAACATCAGCCGGCGTAATCTCTGCCTCCTCCACACATTCCTCCATACCCTTCAAAACAAGACCGTCGATATCCTCTTCCTCAAGCCTCAGATAATTCTTCAACAGAATCTTTAAGGCTGGAAACATACAAAAGCCCATGTGAATATGCATATCCATTCTCCCACTTCGCAACAGCGCAGAATCCAACTTCTCAATATGATTAGTCGTGAACACAAAGATCTTCTCACTCCCACAACAAGACCAAAGCCCATCTGTGAAATTCAATAACCCTGAGAGAGTCACCGAGCTTCCTGGTTCCTCCAAACCCGACCCGTTGGTTAAACCTGGGTCATACTCATAGCTACAATTCTTCTTCTTGTTCTTTCCTCGTTTCGTCAAGTTGATAGAACAATCGATGTCCTCAATAACAATAATCGATTTAGAGCTGGTCTTCATCAAGAGCTTCCTCAATTCAGAGTTGTTCTGAACCTCCGTGAGCTCAAGATCGTAGATATCGTATCCAAGATAATTCGCCATTGCAGCAATCAAACTCGATTTGCCAGTTCCAGGTGGTCCATACAACAAGTACCCTCTTTTCCAAGCCCTTCCCGTCTTCTGATAAAACCCTTGTCCGTTCGTAAACTCTCTCAGATCCTCCATGATTCGTTTCTTCTTCTCAGGATCCATCGCAAGAGTATCGAACGTGCTCGGGTGCTTGAATCTCACCGAATCCCATGGATGGCTTCTCGCATCGAGCGAGACGCCTCTTGAATTCGTGTAAAGAAGTCTCTCCTCGTTTCTCCGTCGAATCTCTTCTGATTTTCCGACAATGTAATCGAGGTAAGAATCTAAGACAAGGTTTTTGTCTCTCTTGTTGATCTGTAACGTAAACCCTCGTTTCTCTTCCGGCATTGGTCTCCACGAAAAGCTCTGGACTTGACGTTGAACAACGACATGTTCCCAGAGGACAGTAACGCCGTTAAAGACGTCGGTGATTCTGTCGTTGTTGGATAGGCCGAAAGTGACGGAGCTTGAGTTAGGGACACGTGTAAGGCTGAGACGTGTGTTGTTGCTACTAGAAACGGCGCCGTTGACGGTGACGGAAGAACTGAGGTAGAGCTGAACGGCGTTGTAGAGCTCGTTGGTGTTGACGCCGTCAATCTCCGTTATGTCGAAGTAGATGTGAGAAGAGAACACGTGGCGGAGGCGTGTAAAGATGTGGAGGAAAGCTAGTCGGAGCTCCGGCGGAAACACGAGCTGAAGGATTGTTTGACAAAAGGCTAACATACCAACTAGAGAAGCCATTGTTGTCCAATAATCACTCATTTTCATCTTTTACTCTTTTTTTTTTTGGAGACAAAAAAAATTGGTTTTTTAATAAAGATTGGTTTTTTTTAAAAGAAGGGTAGAGAAAAGTTTTGATCTTTACGGAGAAATTAGAGAAATTGAGAAGTGGGTTTGTGGTTAAATGAGGAGAGAACGAGTGGGTTTAGCTCTATTATAGAGATAAGAGTGTGATTTTTTGAAGTTATTGTTCTTGAGATTTGGGAGGGAAAATGTTTAGTTGAGGCTTTTGAGAGAAGAAGAAAGAGTGACGTTGGTGGAATTTATTGAAATATTGAATAAGGGCTCACCTCATTTTATAAGCAATTGGAGTAGTCGAGGAGACATTTCACTTTTCTATTTTTTTATTTAAAAACAATTGTTTTGATATTTGCGGATATTACCATATATTTTGTTGTGTATGGTGCAAATTATATAAGCAACTATTACTCAATTATTTCATAGGTCTATGGTTTCTAGACTTACAAAATCAATTACAAGTTATCGATTGAATGGGACTGCCGAGAGGTAATGGTTATGTGACATGTAAATCTCACATCGGATACTATTCGACTTTTTCTTTTGTCCAACAATGTGATAAAGATAAAAAACGAAGTTAACTTTATAAAATTTTAAGCAAAAGGTTGAAAACTTGAATGGTGAAGAATGATAAAATGAGAATATAAAGGACGGTACCAAAGAAATGGATAGGTTTTTACTCTTACGCTAAGTGAATCGGACAAACAAGTACAATGAGAAAAACACCACAAACGACAAAGAAATAGTTAAAGATTAAAAGAATTAAATACCAAAGAGGGTAAGTTTTTACGAGACAGCCAAGAACTGATAATATAGCTACATTGGTTTAATCTAGTAAGAGATACTATATTATTTTATTGATTGGTTCTAGTGTTCAAAGGGGGTTCTAAATACTTTGTGTCTACATGTGGTTTCTCTTGGCCACTAGAGAAATCTTGATTACTAAAGAGCGAGCTATAGACGATTATGGTTTTTAATACCTATTATTAGTATTATTTTTGGCACTTTGGGAGTATTCATTTTCTAATATGAAATATTGCATCAAATTAAATTATTTTTATTTATTTCATAGATCTTTTAAATTTACAAACGTCAAAAGCATTTTATTTGTGTTTCGTATTTGGTTTTATAATTAATATACGAATAAGATTAAATAAAAAAAGAAGTATTATTCTTTTAAAAACCCATATGGCTAATTGGCTAAACGCAACGTAATGATAATTAATCTTAACCTCTGATACAAAGAAAATGTATGAAACATAATGATCTCTAGCTAATGATGCAATATTAAAATTACGGTTTGGTCATTGATAAGGAAGTTTTTTTCCATCATATTTAAGATTAATGAAAAGGATAATGATCATTGTAAATTTGCAATGTTGTCTTTTTAAAAATTTTGATAACTAGTAAAAGCAAAAGGGAACATGAGGGTCTAGATTAGGGTTTGTGAATGTGACTTACAGTTGGGTTTGTGTTGTTTTGTTGGGACTTTGTGATTTTATTCTTTAGAACACTCGAATTTACGTGGGACACCATTGTTTGTCTACATTTGCATATCAACATCTATCACTATTATTCTCAAAGCTCTTTCAACTTTCTTTCACATCTCGATCTTATTCCAAATATTAATAAACCTCATCAATATCCGAAATTAGTTAAACACACTTTTAACATAGTCAATACATTATATATCTTGAACTCCGAGTTTAGTGGGTATAAAGCTTGAATTATTTTAAAGTAACTTGTCTTTCTGAAAATTGATAGATGGTGGTTTTGTAAGACGTAAACCCTAGATACAATTTTTTTTTTTTTCGAATGAGTAGAAGTTTTTATGTTCAAATTCATTCATTTTTGTAAGGTGAAACTCAAATTATGTATTTAATTCTCACATACCCCTCTTAGTATAAATCAAATTCGTGATTTCTTATGTCCGTACCTCAAAATACTATCTAGTAATTTGCCAAAGATGAAACTTGCTCTTCTTAAACAAGCCTGATAGACTTAATTTGGATCTAATTAGTCTCCAGCCTTATAAATATTAAGGAGCAAGATTATCTATGTATGATGTCAATCATTCTGGACAAAATTATAAACTATATAGATATATATTGACGTTTTTCAGATGTGTTTTAAATATGGGAAATTGGTGAAGTATGTAAAGGAGATTACCCATAATGACAGTGACAGTAGATTAAGGCCCAAGTTACTAGAGTCACTTTTACAGAACAGTGGAATCTCCCAACACCCAAAACCTTTTATGTATTATTTGTCTACTTGATAAAACGAAAACATTTCGAAGTCATGTGAAGTGTACATGTAGACCTAATCTTAAGTAACGCTTGGTTGAATTAAGTCAATTTGGTTTATATTGCTCAACTGAACCATTTATAAGGTGTCAAAATAAATATTCATACCAAATTGAATGTAGTTTAACAAGAACTACAAGACGTAAAACGAGTGGCTAATTTTTTTTCATTTTGGTCAATAGTGTTTAACACTGATAATTATTCCGAATTTCAAAAATGAAAATTTGAAAATTATGTACGAATAGAAAACAATTAGGCGTCTAAAAAACCATTGGTTGATATTGTGGGGGAAATTTTTGGACCAAAGATTCTGTGCAGAGATCCGTTGGTGATTCTGGATTTGGAGTTTTGTATCCTCTGGTTCCGAGCTCAACCCAAAAGGGACCAACAATAAATAATCAAATATTAAATGTCAAAAGTTGTATTTCTCAAAGGCTATATTATTACAAAGGCCTCCTCAAGTACACAATTCGCATTTTATATTAGGGTTTGTAATGATGGTACCTTCTGAAACTGACTCTCTTTGGCATTTTCTATTTCAATTTTCAAAAAAAGAAAAAGAATCATTCACTTCACTATTAAAAAGACCATCTATTCTCTTATTTTTTGGTTTTCCATTTAAAATTGATAAAATAATGATCTCGGCCTTTGGGGTGATTTTAATTTGGCCAATACACGAATATGATTTATTATTACAATTGGTGTACTTGAGAGAGATCGTCACATTTCACCTGGAGGTAAGAAATCATATAAAAAGAGTAATAAAGAGAAGAAGAAAAATGACGCAATACACAAGCAAGCTCTGTCTTCTTACATTATCACTTCGAGAGCCACACCCCACTCTCTGCCACACTCTCGTCTCCCGAAATTACTTAATACTACGAAACAAAATTTAACAACTTGAAAAGACAAGAAAAGTTAATATATAATAATTGAGGGTTGTGTGACACAGAAGTTATAATCTCTGAAATTAAATGCAACCAAAGAGAACGAAGATTTCATCCAGATTTTTCATTCGTTTCTTATTAGCAATTACAGTTAATACAATATGGATAAAACTGTAGTTTTTAACAAATATTCAAAGTTTTTATTTTTGTTTCACAAAAAGTGTCGTTTTGTATTTACAACGCAGATGTTTAGTAAATTTTACAGTTTTGTCCCTACTATTTTAATGTATTGACCAATGAAAAAAATCGTATAAGTAATTAATAGAAGGTAAAACAGATAATTTAATGGTTTTCTTAATCTGTGTGCAAAAACCTTAAACGACACTTTTTGTGAAACAGAGGGAGTATATGCATTAAAAATTTAAAACAACACTTAAATTGAGACAATTTTTTTTTAAAGAATGGCATTTAAACCGAAAGAGACAAAATTTAAATAGTAGTAGTATAGTATGTTTTTCATTTTATTGATTGTGGTTTTCCTTAATTACCATTGTAAATTGAAAATTTCCACAGTTTTTGTTTCGCCAAATAATGTTATGGACTTTAAATACAAATCCACAAAAAAGAAACAAATCTCACAGCTTGACTTTGTAAAACACCCAAATTCGAATCTCTTTTTGTGAGATCTGATTGTCCCTTTGTTAAAGGTCTATTCGGTAGATTTCTTTAACAAGGGCTTATGGATATTGATACTGGTCACTGGTATACTCAGTTGCAAATGAATATGTGAATTATATATTTTTTTTTGTCACGTATGTGAATAATATATATATTGCATTAAAATAAAAGAATTAAAACAACATACAAGAATAAACTTCGCAGTAGACTTGCAAAATGATTGAAATGCTTATTGTGCGTATTTTCACAAAAATTAGTTGATTGGTAATCCCACAAGTTATAAGATTATCCTAGTATGTAATAGCTACATATTTCAGCAAATCTCCTTTAAGATTTACTTCAAAATTAGCGTTATTGTGTGTTCGTAATGCAAAAAAGAGAAGTACAAGAAAAAAAAAAAACTACAACACAGATTAAACCAACGATCGATCATCTTTAAGGTTTACTTAATATTATATATACGTTTCCAAAAAAGAACCGTAAGTTTCATACACATAAAGCACAACCATGTAAAGTAATGTCGACCAGAATTTAATCAAAAAGGGTTAAAGAACATATTATACATATGATCTCATTAGAACTCGGAATAGTTCGCGGCTGGAGAATTCTCTATCTACTCTGTACCTCAGACTGAATCAAAATACCAATATCTGATTTCCCTTCCAGATCAAATCAATCAATGGCAATGATCAAGAAGCCAACAGAGACATACATGAGGAAGACTGGGTAAAGTGCGAGAGCTTTCCTTCTCGGGTTCACGGCAGCGCTCATGAAAGGATAAGCAGCCCAAGAGCTCCAGGCAAGAGTCACAGACACAACGATCATTTTGAGTATCACATTGTCCTTCAACATGCAGATCACTGCTCCAACGTCCAGTGGAAATAGACAGTAACCTAGAAGGCTTAGGCTTTGGAAAAAGATTATATGTCCTCCCTGAAAATTGCATTGGGATGTTTAAATATCATAACTTATAACAAGAAAACGAAAAGTATGTGGCTTTGTACCAATACATGAATTAAAACGTGTGCTTACCAGGAGCAACACATTTAGTGTGAGGATCACTGCCCCAGCTGCAAGTAGTGCAAATGCCACCGCAAATACTTCTGACTGGAAATGACAAAGAAAAAGAATGAGACCAGAAGCAATTGCAGTAGACAGAGACGGTTTACTTCAGGGATTCAAACCTAGATAAGTCGGGATGCAAATGCTGGGAAAACAGATTTTAGATGGAAACGAAAACATCGATGTGGGTGTTGCATAATAGTATGTGGAAAAAACATTTCAACAACATCAAAACAGAGCACACATACAGAAAAAATTCATGCCTTTTCAGATACGTGATCTATACTTTAAGTGCATCCTAACACATAAAAAAGAAAAGGTCTTATTTTTCCCTTTTGATTTCAAAGTTTCTTATATTATATGTTCACAGTATATAAACCAGTTCATGCCAGTAATCTATGAAGGACCAGCCTGTCATGCTATCTATCCATTACGATCATATAAGCTGTGGCTACATCAGTTCAAGGTGAAAGTGTCTAATATGATGAAAAAGTTTATCAGATTTTACACATCAAATACTGCTCATGTAACACAAGGGAGGATGAATAGTAAGAAAGCAACATATGAGTTGGGTTGTTGCTCATCGAACCCAATTCTACGAGTCAAAAGCCGATTGCTATGGTAGTAAAAAAAAAAGTATCAAAAATAAGACCAATGCCACAAGAAGCAACATTCTTAGAGGAACTTTCAATCCAGGCAACGATAAGGAAATCCTTAAATTACACTAAAGTTGGAAACGCTAATGCTAAGATTCCAAGCTCATAAATTGATCATACAAACGCAAACCCAATATACAGAGTTCTGCATCCATAAAGGTTCCAGTGAAAAAAAGCTGAAATCAGAATCTGGAGATCGTACCTTCTTAACTGAAGCAGACCACGAAAGAGTAAGCCCCAAAAACACAATGAAGAAAAATGGTCCCCACAGATCCCAATCCCTAAGTGCTTTGCCAGGATCTTCCCTATACGGATTCGGAAACACCACAAGCTTCAGATTACTCACGATACGCGACAGATCTCGCTTTACAGTATCCCAAACAGGCTCCGTCAATGTATTAGGCGGAGATCCGAATCCACTCCCTCCAATAGTCTTTGGACCTTCAGAATTACCTGCTGACGGAAGCGGCGGAGGAGCTGGAACAGGCATCACCTTCTGAGTAGAGGAAGAAGACGGTGGAAGGGGTGGAAGGTTGGATTGAACGAACGGTGAGGATGAAACGGGAATGGACGGACGGATCGGGCTCGGTGGACGAGCTGGGAGCACGGTTCCGGGACCTGATTGGAAATTATCGCTCATCATATTCTCAATCTCGTCGATGTCTGATTGAGATGATTGATAAAGCGGAATCGTATCGTTGTGCGACATTCTTCTTCACCGGAGAGAAATTGGAGATTCCGGTGATGGTTGATTTGATTTTCCCGGGAAACAAATTAGGTCAAACGCTTTGATTTGGGCGAAATTGATTCAGATCTGTTGAAGAAGAGAAGTCGAAATTACTAAAAGGGAGAAAAATATAATAATTAAATTAAAATAAACGTGTGACGCAGTGCTCTAATTAAACGTCGTCGTTTCACTGAATGCTGTGTTTTGGGTTCAATTTTTTGATTTTTTGATTTTCTTATAAACGAATCTAAAGGAAGTGCCAAGTGTACATTTCATTCTATGATAAAAATCTGTGATAAAATATAAATTTTTATTGAATGTAAGCTTATGATACACTCTAGTAAATAAAATTTGATATATGACCCTTTTCAATCATTGCATTTAACACGTTGCTCATATATTTACAATGAAAGTAAATTAAAGTATTTTACAAAAAAATAAGTTAATTAAATTATTTTATATGAAAAAAGAAAGAAGAAGAAGAAAGAACTATCATTATCATAAACAATTTTTTTACAAATAAAACAGAGATATCTCTTTATACATATCTTCTATAAGAGTAAGGACACACCATTGCCTTTTATTGGACAAAGATATACACTGAAAAGAATCAAAACCAGAAAAGAAAAAGGAAATTCTCAGACATAGACAAACAAGAAACAGAGCATTCACATAGAAGAAGAAGAAAAAAAGACAGTGGAAGATAGATAAATAAATAAAACATAATTGAGATTCTATGAGCTTGTTGTGCATTCCTTAGGGGCTCCCTGTGGGAACCTCTTACGGTCAGTACAGTAATTGTATATCATGTAATTCTTCTGGACCCATTTGAGTCTAGCTTGGCTCGTCGAATCCATTTCTTGAGTGTACCAATTGGAGTTTGGTTTCGAGTCGATCTTAATGTTTCTGTAAGAAGCCGTGAATGGAGCTTTGGACCAATCCGTTTTAACAAGACCGCCTCTAGTTGCCCAATCGTCTGCGTTCCATAAACTTGCGTACATCCTCATCGGCTTATTCTTTGGAAACAAGACACCGATCGACTCATAGTTTTTAAACTCTCTAATTGGTGTGTCATCGACGGTCAATCTGATATAAGAAAAAAGATTAGAGCAAAACAGATTAGGGATGACTTAAGAAAATAGAAAACCTAATTAGGGTTTATATACGTGTGTGGGAAGAAAGGTGAGATTTTTGACTTACATGATTCTTTGAGGGTTCCAGAGGATTGAGTAAGTGTGGAAATTCGCGGTTGGGTCGAACCAGAGATAGAATTGTTGCTCTTTGTCACCTTTGCCTTGAGTGTATACATTAGTGTGTAAAGTATAAGGATCTCCACTCATATTACCCAAGAACTCAAAATCAATCTCATCCCAAGTTGATCCTTCAGATTTTAGCTGAAAATTCAAAAAAAAAAAAAAAATCACAAAAATATGAAAAAAAAACTCTTTAAAAATCATATCCAAGTCATGTAAAACTCATAGAAAAAAAGTAATCTTACGTAAAAAGTTGTGACTGTTCCTGCTGAGTTACCAGGAACGAGCTTAATCTGCATATCAATCTTTCCAAACAAATACTCTGTTTTGGATTGAAAGCCAGAGCCAGAGGATTTGTCTAAGGAGAGAGTAAGAAGCTGGCCGTTGTTGAGTATCTTCCCATGGCCATTTCCCCAAGCTATGTTGACGTCCTGGTTGAAATCAGCGGTAGAGGCTGAAAACGCCGCCAAGATAAGAGCCGTGAAGAAGAATATTTTGAAAGGAGACATTGTTTTATATGTGTGCGTACGTGTGGGTGTGTTTGGTGAGGAATGTGAGGAAGAGAGAAGAAGGGAGATAGATATATATAGTGGGAGAGAATAACATAAATAAGTGAGAGACGAGGAGAGTGGGTGAACAAAAGGAGGCTAATATCAAGACATTGCATGCAAGATGTATTACAGCTGGAGTCTCGAGTACCTCCATCATTTGGTAAGCAGATTATGTTTACCATCCTTAATCTTTTTTTAATTCAAATGTTACAGTAAATATAAACATGAGCATAATTGTTAGAAATATGTTGTTACAGGTTTTTTAAATCTGAATTTGAATTACATTTGGGGAGGGAATTTCGCATTTTTTAGAAAGAAAAATAAAATTTTGATGTTTGGAAGATTTTGATGACCGACTAAAATATCAAAATTGATGCAGACAAAAAAAATAGCCGTAGACCAAAGAAATATCTACAATTATATAGTGTGTTTGAGAATATAACAAAAATAAAAGTTACTTGCTTTTCTTAAATTTGTACTTGTTTTTTTTGTGTGCAATAATTTCATAATAATGTATATGACAAAAGATAATATTGTTTGCTATATAATTCGTAACTTATGTATATTTATAAATTCAAATGTGTTCATTCATACTAGGGCACTAACAACGGTGATGTCTTATTAAAATAATGTAAAAAAAAAATAGGAAAGAGAAGAATATCGGGTTTTTGTTTAAGATATTGAGTCTCTAATTAAGATACTCAACATATAGATGCTTCAATACAATTGGTTCAACTTTTCTAATAAATTTAATTTTTAAATAAACAATTAAATTATAATAAAAAAATTTAAATAAACAGTTAAATAATATTTTTTAAGAAACTCATGAAGTTTCTACCGATGGAGATGACCTTAAATCACACGTAGATGTTTATAGGGAGGAGAGAAGAAATAAGAGGTCTAAAGGGATATTACGTGTGGAATTGTTCGACTTAAAATTCTCGAATTTAGTTGAAAAATGAAGAGAAAATGTCTTGTGAATATCTTTTTCCTCCAAATATTTTGATTATTTTTCAAGTTTGTATGTATCCAATTATTGGGTCGTCACTGGACCATGTTTCAGGAATAAAACAACTTGCTTTGACTCACGTCGAACTTCTCTTTGCACATTTTAACATAAAGTTTTCTAAGCTTACAAATACGTTTGGCAATATTATTGTGAATAGATGATGTGATTAATATAACATTATATATATATATATATATTATTATTATTATGTGAATTGACAATAGAAGCAACGAAGAAAAGTATGAGTTTAGTGTATGGGTTAAAAGATTTGATTGCGTTAGCAAAGGTGTAAGCAAGTAACACCACACACACGCTTTCTTTCTCTCTCTATCTCTTGTAAATCAAAAGGTCAATTTCTTTTGGTTGGTCACTAATTAATGATGGGACTCAATTAAGATGTTTCATTGCAAAATACAAATCTATAATCAATATGTGCAACCATACCTATATGTCTACTTTATTTGTTTTCTTTCTAATTCTATTAAATACAGTAAATGATATATTTATTGATGTAAACTTTGTATAAGAAAGAATATGAACCAAAGTAAAGCTGCATTATATATGTAATATTTGTATATACTTCAAAAAATGGAACCACTGATACTTGTATATTGTTTTCTTATAAGCAATAAGGTAGGCATATGTTTGTTATTTTGGTATAGAGTGGTTTTCTTTTGTTGATCAAATTCAGAAATTTAAGTTGAATGGTATACACATTTGACAAATTAAAACAGCTGTCCACAGTACTTAAGCTAGAATTAAATCTGAGGAAACCACAAATAAAAGAAATTTAATGTTGTCTATGAGGACAACTATTGATATTTATTGGAAATGACTAATGGATATGAGTGGTCCAAACTTAAAAGGCAATATTTCAAAGAACCCAAAGCTATTTTTTATCCTCATTGTTCATATAAAGGAACAAGCAATTTTTGCTATTTTTTGTCTTCTGTTTTCACGCCAAAGAGTAGTAATAAGTGGTCTAAATTTTTCGAGAAAATCATATTGAGTTTTCACATCATTGCCAAATAAATATCATAAAACTATAGAATATCGACAAATGTAATCGCTCCATACTAACACGTTTAAATAATATAGTTAAAGCTATTCAACGACGAGTATTCAACGCATAGGTATCTTACCAAAATTATTTTGTATAAGATTATATAAGAATAATAAAAAAAAAATCATATAAATATATTGATATTTTCTTGGTAAAGTAAATAATAGACCATTACATTCGAATGTCAGACTAATCACATAAAAGAACTACGTTTTGTAGTAGAGAGCATGAATCAGTTTATGAACTCCATTAATATAATGATATCATTTGTCTAACTTTAGTTAATTGTTACACTGACATGACTTGAGGTACGTACAAAAGACATTTTGGGATTTAAATAGTTTATACTTTTGAGTTTTGAGTAAGTAATAGTATGGACCATAATATGGGATAGCTACGTAATTAAAGCAAACACTATTACTAGAAGTTATTATACATACGAATATGATTCATTGGATGAAATTTCTTGACACGGAAATTTGGATTTGGACTGCCTAACTAAACGTCAACTTGGTCCCACTAGTCTTTACAGCTGTATCATTTAGAAATTAATTTATTAGTGTAATGGCTCATCAACAAATTCTTAATCAAGGGCCTAATCTTAAATATTAACTCAACCATTTACTTCATTCTAACGAACCCACATCTCCGGACAGCCAAGTCTGGTCTTGTCAATTCCGGGATCAATAAATGTTATAGAATTATCTTTCTTTGAACACTATAGTGCTTAATTGAATTCATCGGTTTGCTTGGTAACCATATCCTTTGGGCTGATGTTTTGAAAGTACGTTATCACCAATTCAAATCCAATCCTAAATCATCAGTTCAAATTTTTGAAAAGGGCAAGGTTTTGTGATTAACTGATGGATATGTTCGAGAGATTTAAAGTTATAGACGATCAACTCATATGCTATAGTAGAACGTTTATCACCACTATACAATTCATATTAAGTGATTAGATGTTTTAAAAAGATTATAATACGTTATGTACAGTAACAGTTTGATATTTTAGAGTTACCACCAGTGATTTTAAAATCTTGAAAATACTGTAACATAGAGTTCCTTCAAAACTCTTATATTAGTCAAGTATCACGGAAGATGTGACTGATGACGATGGATTCGTCAATGCATGTCAAACTATAAAAGAGTTGTAGTCTCACCACACAACCACACAATTATTTATAAACTATTCACAGACATTTGTTACAGAACAAATAGTGCTTAACCTAATATCTTTGTATTTAATTTTTTTACTAAAATAATTGGCTGAATGTCATTTTCATAAAGTAACATATCTCAATGGATAAGCGTAATTAGTAACTGGTGGCTGGTGCATCAATTATTTTGGTTTTGTCCTTTAGGTTCCTTGTCTTTTTCAAACTTTGTTATGGCCTATATATTAATTAAGTATGTTACTATGATCACTTCTCTGAACTCTAATCATCACTAATTAAATATCAATATTATAATTAGCCACTTGTTTAAAAACCGACACGTTGACAAAAAATGATTTCATTGGATAAAACATCAGCAAATGTTAAGTTATTGCTAACATGATAGAAATTCAATTATTGTCTTGCATGAAAAAATCTCAGATAAATTCATAGCGCTAATATTAGTTCTCATGATATCAAATAAACTACTATTACAAAGAGTTAATAATTATACAAACGCTGAGACTAACTATGAACGTTTGATTTCGAACCCTTTCCTCTCAAAGCGGTGAGATGAAAACCTAGGTTGTAGCGACACTAAGGTTTTTCTTGTAAAATCTATTTCTCTAATATGCTAGGGTAACACTAAAAGTAAATTTATTGCATGATTTTTTTTTTTTTTAAATCACGGTTTATCAATCAAGCCTTTATTCATAAGTTTAAAATTTAGCATAGCATCTTGATAATTATATCTAACTATGAATGAGTTTCTTTGTGCATCAGTCACACTCTCTTAGACTCTTACAATCGATTTTAACCAGAAATCCGAAAATTCTAGCTTATAATTAAACAATAAGAACTTTTTGAAACCCAACTTTTGCGTATATACAAATCATTATACATGAGTCACTAATCAGTTAATATTTTATTTTTATCATGGATCGGGCGGTCTCGTTCCGAGAAGAACCTGCCCTGGATGACTTTGGAAGTAGAGATGAGCATTGACTTTTAGGTCAATATATGGATTACTATGAATATGATTATCAGGACCAGCACTTTCAAACAATAATAATAAATAAATAAAAAACCACTGCTGTGAGGCAATTTTAATGAAAACTAAGGAATGATAAACTAGTCTAAACTCGTTTATTTTAATCATTTTGAGAATTCGCCAATACAAGATTTTGTTATTGTCAAATGGTTTTTCACAGTGTACCGTGGTGGTACAAACTTTGGTTTCTTATCAAGGTTGTTCTATTAACTAAAACAGTAGGTAGATCGATCAGTGCATCAATGTCTACAAAAAGCACATACTAGAAAACTAATTAATAAAGCCCAAAAAAACAATCCAACCTTAACAAAGATTAGGCCCAAACGGTCCAGTCTGCAAGGAAGAGGGAACGACAGACCAAACCAAGGAAATACAGAAAACCCATCAACAAATGAACCAACGGATGGATGATGATAATATACTTTATGAGAGAAAACCATCTTTGTAGATGGTGTTTTACAATTCTAGTGAAGCCAATTAATCACCAAGTTTACAAGTGAAAGCGTTTTTCCATTATTATTTTTATTACTTCTTAAAACATATTACACAAACAGCACCACATATATATGAGCAACAGCCAACAAATGAGTGATAAAATTAATTGAGTTACAAAAGCAATGGCAAGTAACTTATTCACGTATCAAAGAATCAATAATTTAAGTGCACTCTGCAGGAACACCTTGAGGAAACCTTCTTTTATCGGTGCAATAGTTGTAGACCATGTACTTACGTTGTACCCCTTTCATTCTTGTCTGGCCGTTCGAATCTAGTTTTTGAGTGAACCATGGGGCATTTGCTGGACAAGATGATTTTCCATTAGCCCATACACATCCATCGACGTTGTAGTTTCTGTAGAAAGCGGTAAAAGGAGCTTTTGACCAATCTGTTTTCTCTAGTCCTCCTCTTGTGGCCCAATGCTCAGCTTCCCATAGACTCGCGTAGAGCCTCATAGGTTGGCTTGTTGGGAACGGAACTCCAATTGACTGGGAGTTCTTGAACTCTCTGATAGGGATTCCATCAACTGTAAATCTGAAAGAGAGGGAAAAAATGAGAATGCTAGTTCATGAGCTCATAGCCTCAAACCTTATAAGATAATTCAATGTACAAGAGGTCAGCTTGTGCTTACATAATCCTTTGGGGGTTCCATGTGATGCAATAAGTGTGGAAGTTAACTGTAGGATCGAACCATAGATGAAATTGTTGTTCTTTGTCTCCTGAGCCTTTTGTGTAAACATTAGTATGGAGAGTGTACGGATGACCGCTTATGTTTCCCAAGAACTCGAAATCGATCTCATCCCACGTAGATCCGGGAGATTTCAGCTACACATAAACACCCAACAAACTCAATATATGTAATCTCAGAAACATCAAAAGATGACCCAAAAATGGTTTGAAGTTGTATGTAACTTACATAGAATGTTGTTACTGTTCCAGCAGAGTTACCAGGTACAAGTTTCATTTGAACCTCAGCTTTGCCATAGAGAAACTCCTGGTTGGACTGAAAGCCAGATCCAGAGGATTTATCGAGAGAGAGAGAGAGAAGCTTTCCATCTCTGTCACGAATCTTTCCGCGGCCATCGCCCCAATGTATCTGAACGTCTTTGTGGAAGCTACCCGCATAAACATGCACAGATTGTGCAGTAAAGAGAAACAGAATCAAGAACGTGAAACTTGTATCACAAGAAAACTTCATTTTTGTAGGTTTCTCGAGGAGTGTTGATAGCTCAAATGTATTGTTGATGAAAAATTGAGGTAAGTGACATTAGTTTATATAGCTGCTGGAAAATTGCAAAGGAAAGAGAGATGGAAGTTTCATGGATTTGATTATTATTGATCGTGGGCTGTATTCTAGTTGGCTCATTCGACCCTCTTATTGGTTGTTTACAAAGTGAATCCAATAAAATATAATTTCGTTACTCGTTTATTGTTACAAAACAGAGAAAATAATGTATATGGACATTCTTATAGCACATGCTGGTCCCGCGTTGAGATCATTGTCAACACTGCTTCGTCGACTTTTGACCTGAGCGCAAACCCTCCCCACCGCATAGAGGGTTTGAATAACAAATATTTGCATTTTAACATGTTTACTTTTATATTGTTTACATCGAATTGAAGTATATATAGCTTTGATTAGTTTAAAAGTTCGAGAGTTTATATACTAGGTGATATACATAATTACATAAATTCCCAAAAATATACCCAGGACACGATATGTTAATATTTTTTATAGAAACGTTTTTTTTTTTTTCTAACAAGTTTATGATTACTGAATTAATATAAGTAAACTAAATTGTCTAAACTAAGATAAACACCAACGGCAATAATATAACTACTGATAAAGCGAAGTTTCCTGAAACTTAGATAGTGACTGACATTATCGACAATATTTTTCCATAATTGAATCCTGATTTTGGCTCATAATGTCGTTAATCTTCGTTAGTTTCATTCAATATCATCGATCTCCCAACACAAAAACATTCCATTTTGTTTGGGTAAAGATAACAACATAAGTTTGGACTATTTTATTACTTTAGGTGTGATAGTTTTTAACTAAATCTTATAACAGCATGAATAAGCTAGTCTTCGATTGAAAAAAGAGGAGTAATGCAAGTTAGTCCGTAGGAATTTGCACCCAATTATTTTTGAAACAAGCCATTTTAAAAATTATCTTGAAACAAACCTTAAACATGACATAGATCAATAAAAATGTTCCTTTTAAACAAAAACAAAAGTTTATGTTGAAATTTGACTGTCCAAAAAAAAGCACGTTGAAACATGGACTCTCCCGTCCGTTAGTAAGTTTTTTTTTATTGTTATTATTTATATATGTCCTTCATAATCATTGTTGTGTATTTTAGCAAAGCATTTCTCAATGTACTCCATGTTTACAAATTTTACAGATGAAGCAATAATTTATTATTTGCGATTACTTAAAAAATCTTCACACACACATACACATATATGATAAAAAATGAATGAAAATAATATATAGAAATCATTTTTTTGTGTTACAAAGACAACACCAAGTAACTTATTCACAATTAAAGAATTTATTATTAATTACACTCTTTAGGAACACCTTGAGGAAACCTTCTTTTATCAGTGCAATAGTTGTAGACCATGTACTTATTCTGTACCCCTTTCATTCTTGTTTGGCCGTTCGAATCGAGTTTTTGAGTGAACCATGGGGCATTTGCTGGACAAGATGATTTTCCATTAGCCCATACACATCCATCGACATTGTAGTTTCTGTAGAAAGCGGTAAAAGGAGCTTTTGACCAATCTGTTTTCTCTAGTCCTCCTCTTGTGGCCCAATGCTCAGCTTCCCATAGACTCGCGTAGAGCCTCATAGGTTGGCTTGTTGGGAACGGAACTCCAATTGACTGGGAGTTCTTGAACTCTCTGATAGGGATTCCATCAACTGTAAATCTGAAAGAGAGGGAAAAAATGAGAATGCTAGTTCATGAGCTCATAGCCTCAAACCTTATAAGATAATTCAATGTACAAGAGGTCAGCTTGTGCTTACATAATCCTTTGGGGGTTCCATGTGATGCAATAAGTGTGGAAGTTAACTGTTGGATCGAACCATAGATGAAATTGTTGTTCTTTGTCTCCTGAGCCTTTCGTGTAAACATTAGTATGGAGTGTATACGGATGACCACTTATGTTTCCCAAGAACTCAAAATCGATCTCATCCCAAGTAGATCCGGGAGATTTCAGCTACACAAAATCATCATAAAACCAACATACTCAATATATGTAATCTAAGGAACTTCAAAAGATGACAAAAATGGTTTGTTATTGTATGTAACTTACATAAAATGTTGTTACTGTTCCAGCAGA
Source organism: Crucihimalaya himalaica (assembly GCA_004349715.1). NCBI lineage: Eukaryota > Viridiplantae > Streptophyta > Magnoliopsida > Brassicales > Brassicaceae > Crucihimalaya > Crucihimalaya himalaica. The sequence continues at coordinate 3,207,777 of SMJT01000006.1, read as the reverse complement.
GTTACCAGAAACAAGTTTCATTTGAACCTCAGCTTTGCCGTAGAGAAACTCCTGGTTGGACTGAAAGCCGGATCCAGAGGATTTGTCGAGCGAAAGAGAAAGAAGCTTTCCATCTCTGTCGCGAATCTTTCCACGGCCATCGCCCCAATGTATCTGAACGTCTTTGTGGAAGCTACCCGCATATACATGCACAGATTGTGCCGCAAAGAGAAACAGAATCAAGAATGCGAAACTTGTACCACAAGAAAACTTCATTTTTGTAGATTTCTCGAAGAGTGTTAATTGGTATCTCAAATGTGTTGCTGATGAAAAATTGAGGTAAGTGACATTAGTTTATATAGTGGCTGGAAATGGCAAAGGAAAAAGAGATGGAAGGTTCATTGGGTTGATTATTGATAATCTGCTATTCTCTAGCTGTCTCAGACGATCTGTTGTTGGTTGTTACAATTGAATCCAATAAAATATATATATTCATGAATCATGACTAGTTTATTGTTACAAACCGAGTTATTAATGTATATGGACATTTGTATCTTCACATACTGGTCCCGCTTTGAGGTCATTGTCAACACGGCTTCGAATTTTGACTCGAGAGCAAACCCTCCCCGCCGCATAGAGAGTTCTGATGCTTCTACTGATTTTTTTTTTTATATCTTTTTCTTTTCTTCATGGGTCATTTCCGTAAATCTCAAATGTCTAAACCAGAAACGTAAATCGAACACCAAACCGAGTCGTAGATTTAACCTACCTTTTTTTCCAATAAAAAGGTCTAATCTGAGAAATTTGGGGAGTTTTAACCGATCTTATTTTGTAATTAACGGAGACATTAAACAAAAATTTAACGAAGTGCATGTTTTGGCAATAGCAAAACAAAAATTTAAGATTTTATAAGATAGTAAAGAAAAATTAGGTAATTGTTTCCCATCAAACAAAGTTGGAACTTTTTTTATTTTTCATTTTATGTTGGAAAGTTGAGGGTTTTTCTAATATTTTTTGCCATCGAATTAAGCATAATTTGATACGTAGATTTTATTTTTAATTTTTTAAATATGTTGTGTTACATGTAGTGTCTAGAATGAGGAGATGGTGGAATGGACGTTATCGCTACTAAAACATCGCACCGTCTCTCGCCTCCATCCACGCTGGCTGAATTTATTCCTTAGCATTAAAATAGAGTATGTTTTTTCAATTTATTTATTTTATTCTTTAGCATTAAAATAAACTTACATTTGAAGAAAATTGTACGTTAAAATTTGTGCCGTTCGTTTATCCATTTAGTAAGCTTATTATTTTATCTCTCCCTAAGCATTAGTTAATTATACTGTTTTCAATATTTACGAATTAAAAAAAAAACAAGTGGAGCCAATTAAGTTTTACAATGGAGAACTCGTTATTTATTGTTACTTTATAAATCTTACACAAACACCATATATATATATGAGCAACAAATGAATGAGAAATAATAAATAAGAACCATTTGAGTTACAAAGACAATGTCAAGTAACTTATTCACGAATCAAAGAATCAATCATTTAGCTGCACTCTGGAGGAACACCTCGAGGAAATCTTCTTTTATCGGTGCAATAGTTGTAGACCATGAACTTACTCTGTACCCCTTTCATTCTTGTTTGGCCGTTCGAATCGAGTTTTTGAGTGAACCATGGGGCATTTGCTGGACAAGATGATTTTCCATTAGCCCAGACACATCCATCGACGTTGTAGTTTCTGTAAAAAGCTGTAAAAGGAGCTTTTGACCAATCTGTTTTCTCTAATCCTCCCCTTGTAGCCCAATGCTCCGCTTCCCAAAGACTTGCATATAGCCTCATTGGCTGATTCTTTGGGAATGGGACTCCACGTGACTCGGCATTCATGAACTCTCTAATCGGGATTCCATCAACTGTAAAACTGGAAAACAAAAGAGAAAAAAATGAATCTCGGTTCATGAGTTTATATACTCATACATATAAAGACTATGATACACAGGATGCACTTACATAATCCTTTGAGGATTCCACGTGATACAGTAAGTGTGGAAGTCAGCGGTTGGGTCAAACCAAAGATGAAACTGTTGTTCTTTGTCTCCCGAGCCTTTTGTGTAAACATTAGTATGGAGAGTATACGGGTGACCACTTATGTTTCCCAAGAACTCGAAATCGATCTCATCCCAAGTAGTTCCCGGCGATTTCAGCTACACAAAGTCATCATATAAGCAAGTAGTTTCAATATACGTATAGCAAAAGAAGACAAGAATGCTTTGACAAGAATGTTACTTACATAAAATGTTGTGACGGTTCCAGCAGAGTTACCAGGGACAAGCTTCATTTGAACCTCGGCTTTACCATAGAGAAACTCCTGATTGGACTGGAAACCTGAACCAGAGGCTTTGTCGAGGGAGAGAGAAAGAAGTTTCCCTTCATTATCGTAAATCTTTCCACGACCATCACCCCAATGTATCTTAACGTCTTTGTGGAAGCTGCCTGCATAGACGCTCACAGATTGTGCTGAAAAGAGAAAAAGAATCAAGAACGCGAAAGACTTCATTATTATAGATCTAGTGGAGAGTATTGATATCTCAGATGTATATTGTTGTGGAATATTGAGGTAAGTGGCATTAGTTTATATAGGAGAAAGCGAGAGAGAGAGAGAGAGATGGAAGTTTCATGGGTTTGATCATTTATGGGGCATGTGCTTTTGTCTGGTTGGAGCACATTCACAGCCTTATAATATTCTAATTATGTATATATTATTTGATTCGCTGTTGGCTGTTACCAAGTGAATCCATTTTTATAAATAATTTCCTTTATTGTTACGACCGAAATAATGTTTGGACATTTGTATAGAACTGAATGGTCCCAATGTTTTGATATGTCAACACGGCTTCGACTTTCGAGCGCACCGCCTCAAGAAAAGGGTTCGGCTTCCAACTTCGTCAGTAACACACTTATACATTTAAGTATCCTAAAATATGGGTACTCTATATACTCTTCCATTTAAGGTTTTGCTTTTTCTAATTTCGTTTAAATTTGAGTTTATGTTAATTTCTATTGTGTTGTATCTTCTAAGTTATTTTGGAAAAAAAAATACTTTATCAAAAACCAACACTTACTCGATAAAAATAATGTTGTAATTTTATTAAATGTAAACATAATATAAGATATATATAGACTACTAATCTATGGGAATAGAACCCACATGGTAAAACGACATGACTGACAGAATGTTAAAAGAAACGCAAGGTAAAACCCCAAATATTATTATTAAACAAGGTTAAAACTTTAATTTGCTTTATCTATTCTAGGCCATATGCGTTAAGAAGACAAAACGCAAAGAAACAATATATTGTAACCTTATTTAGGAATCGGAACCAGACTTGGACGGTGCACATAGCGAGAGATAAAAGGCCTATGACGTTCACCACCATTTCGATGTTTTCGTATCTCGATTAGTTTTTCAAATTTATCATCTCCAATAACGTATACGCCAACACAAACATATGTACCTTTCATCTTCTAATACTTAGTCACAACATACAACGATCCTTTTGTTCTTATCAATGAAGTACTAAACCGGATTTATGTTTCTTAGTCATCAAAATCATGCTCTTTCAAGGCCACACAAAATCCAAAGGCCAAACCTAGACATTTTACGTTCTTAAAAAAAGTATAAACATACATTAATCCACAAAGCAACGACCAATTAGCACACAACAGAAATATATTTATATCCTTAATTAATTAACATAATAATGCCACGGGATTGACAAAATGTTTATAAACTACGGTCTAGTTAGAGCATAAAATATATCACAAAACATTTATTTTAAAAGCATGATTTTTTTGGGCAGATCTTCGTACTATGGAACCGGAACCAAACTTGGACGAAACACATAACCAAGTTTATATGGCCATTTCTCGTCCACCACCCTATATCGTTCTATCTCTTTTTTTTGGAATCCATCCAGTCCAATAGTGTATAAGCTGACGCAAACGCATTTACTTCCATTGGTTACTAATTCTTCAGAGCATATAACATTAACCCTATTATTTAGGTCAGTAAAATACACCGAATAAGGAGGCCTTTCAACGATATTCAATACTGGCAGATCAGATCTCCACACAACAAATAAATTGGTCCAAGAAATAACCCCATCTTTAACACTGTTTGTGACCCATACCGCAATCTCTCCCGCTTGATCATGTCCTTCGTATATGGGTTGGTGTAGCAAAGAAAGCTTATCTTCTCTAAAAGATGATAAGGCCACATTATCATATACACAAAATTCGAAAGGAATTAGGCTCATCTCTTTGAATGTCTCTGTGGAGAAATCAAAACATTGAATAAAGATCTCATCTTGATATTTTGCAGCAACCCAATACATATTTCCTTTCAGAGACACACCAGTACAATGTGAAAATATAAACCAATCCAAAGGAATATCAAGAGTTTTCCAAGAATTTGACTTGAGCTCGTAGATCTCAACCGGTGGGTCAAACTTACCCGTGGGTCTGTCTTCGAAAACTTCATCGTACAATCTCAAGATTTTGTAGTTTTCACGAGATACATTATCATATCCAATGCCGTAAACATCATCAAATGAATAAGACTTCCTAGGTTTGGTGACCCATCTTACTCGGTTAAAATAAGGGTTCCAAACCGCGAGTTTTTTAGACTCATCAAATTTGAAGACACATAACAATAACCCATCACAATGAAGAATACTAGAAATCTTATCGCTTCCTTGAAACTCATTTGGGAGTGGTAAAGAGGAGTGATCAGCGTTAGACACGGGATTAATGATCCGAACCTTATCAGTAATACGTATAAAATGTTCTTGGACCACATCTAAACGATCGTAGATGAATCTCTTATCTTCGCCTGGAACACTACCAACTATTGATTCCAATATTTCGGAAGGTATCATTGAACCTTCTGACGAAGATGAAGCCATGAGAATTCGAAAAATTATTGCTTGAAGAGGTATGAGTTCTGAATCTGTATGGGATGTAAATATAGCATCTTGTATGTCATGTGGCTTTAATGAAAGTTTAAGACCACGCCTTAGATATAATCTTATAAAATGAATACTTCAGATATGATCTTAATCTCTATAGACCAATAATAGTTAACAATCAATGTGATCTTAATTTCACAAAATCACAAGAGATTAAATGTTTCTGCATCCAATTCATTTAACTGCTACAAATTATACATTCATTGTTTTTAGCTAATTATAATAATAATCAAATGTCAATGAAATTTCAATCATCTTAAGTTGATATTAATTCATATTTCTTTAATATATTGATGACTTTTTTTTTTCAATCTAAGAATAGCAATTAGTAAATTTTAGATTTATTCACAAATATTAGGAGTATTAAATTCTCTCAGATTTGCTAATCTAACTGTATGTAACTTTGTAATCTTTAATCTTTGTGAAGTCAAAACTTTATGAGGTCTGTCAGAATAACAAAAATTAACGGAATTCATATTAGTATAAATTGAAAAATTTAAAACCGATCATATTTTTTGTTTGGGCTTTTGAATATACTCTCCGTTTTATCAAAATATATGTTTTGCAGTTTCGCATACTTTAAGAAATCATTAATTAATAAAATTTATTAATATAACTAAAGTTTGTATTTTTATTGTATTTAATTGATATGTGTAAAATGGAAAAAAATATCAAATTTGTATTAAAAAGTTAAAATTATGCATGATTTAGCTTTTCAATGCATAAAATATAAACGATTAGAGTAGGTGTTTTGAAGACTGTAGTCTTTGGTGGGCCGTAAAGTCCACAAAATATTTTGACCACAAATTAAGTTTGATGGATTAGCCAATTTGAGTGCAGTATTTTTTATTTATTTTTTATAATAAGTAAAATGTAAAATAAATAAAATAAATAATGAGAAAAAACAAAAGTGAGCTAAGTCGTAGGTCCCCTCCACATCCGTAGACTTTCGCCGTCGCCGTTCAGATGACCACCGCTGAGCTAAATCCACTGCCGTCTCGCTCCGTTTTTCTCGGTGTCGACGTTGGCACTGGAAGCGCCCGTGCCGGTGATGCTTCTGTCAATTTTGAAAAATTTGTGTGGTTCTTAGATGCTTGAGAATGTATTTGATATCAGTCTCTATAATTATTGATTCTTTTGTGTGATTTATTGCAACCGAACAATTCACTTCAGTCTCTCTCCAACCTATAATTTGTTAATGTTTCAATTCTTTCTTCTCTGTGTTTCATTGATCGTACTCATTTGTACCTTCATCATCTCTTGTTTCTTACTTTTAGATGAGTTATGAATTTCTTCATATTCTTTGGTATATATAGTTCAGGTTCTTAGAATGAGCAAAAAGATTGTGAATTTTAGTTAATATTTTAACAATTCAAGCCAATGCATATTTAGTTTGTAGCTTAAACTTGATTTCTTGATGCAGGTTTGTTCGATGACAATGGAAAGCTTCTAGGTTCTGCTAGCAGCCCAATACAGATTTGGAAGGATGGGGACTGTGTCGAGGTACTTATTTGGACAAGAGAGCTCTATTTCAAGTGCTACTAAGTCATCATTTTATTAGTTAACCGACATTTCTAATTTTGTTGGGACAGCAATCTTCAACCGATATTTGGCATGCAGTTTGTGCAGCTGTGAAGTCTGCTTGCTCTCTTGCAAATGTTTCGGAAGTAGAAGTGAAAGGCATAGGCTTTGCTGCCACTTGCTCTCTCGGTTTGTAGCATCTGCTTATAACCCTTTGTGTTACTGCTGCATTTTTTTGGGGCTGAAGAAGGGAAACTTTACAATAACAATGTAACCTTGTCTTTGTTTGTAGTGGCGGTCGATGCTGAGGGATCCCCTGTTACAGTGTCTTGGAGTGGTGATTCAAGAAGAAACATTATTGTATGGATGGACCATAGAGCTGTTAAGCAGGCTGAGAGAATCAACTCATATAATTCTCCAGTCCTCCAGTACTGTGGTGGCGGTGTTTCTCCAGAAATGGAGCCACCTAAGGTAGGTAGAATTTTCTTAAGGGTACTTTTTGTGATTGCTTTCTGCTTGTTGGAGCTCGACTGAAAATATAATTATCCTTTTGCAGCTTCTATGGGTGAAAGAAAATCTTCAGGAGTCTTGGTCAATGGTCTATAAGTGGATGGACTTGAGTGACTGGCTGTCCTACAGGTGCGCCAGGCCTTTTCTTCTTTAACCTTTTGGCCCCTCTGAGATAATTGTCTTTGCGTTCCCTGATTCCTCTTGTTTCCTCCTAGAGCTACTGGAGATGATACACGTAGTTTGTGCACCACAGTATGTAAATGGACGTATCTTGGCCATGCACACATGCACCAGATGAGTGAGAAGGCTTCTCGTGATATGGAAGCATGTGGATGGGATGATGAGTTCTGGGAAGAAATTGGATTAGGCGATTTGGTAGATGGGCACCATGCTAAGATCGGTATGCATATTTTTTTGTTTGCTTTAGCTGTTAAGAAAGGCTCTTTGAGGAACTGTGAAACCTCTACTTTTACCTTGTAACAATGTTATTTTTATTGTTATATAGGAAGAAGTGTAGCTTTTCCTGGACATCCACTGGGTAATGGTCTAACTGCAACCGCTGCTAAGGTAAGTTCTTTACAGAGCAACCATTTAAAATTAAGAAAATACAGGTGCCTAAATACAAGAGTAAACACTTTATTTGTTCTGTAGGTCTTAGAGCATGGTTACTTCTAAGCTTTTTTTTCTTCATTCTGTTACATATTTCTCTTTATCCTATTGTTTTCATTATTCACAGGAACTGGGTCTGTTGGCTGGAACTCCTGTTGGGACTTCACTCATTGATGCTCATGCCGGTGGTGTTGGGGTAATGGAAAGTAAATCAGATTCAGACTCCTTGACAAAAGGTATACATACCTTGCTATAAATGGCGTAACGTGATATACAGTCCCTAAGAATTGGCATTTTTAGAGTCAGATGTGGATACCTTGTGCTCTCGAATGGTCTTGGTATGTGGCACATCAACTTGCCATATGGCTGTTTCCCGTGAAAAGCTATTTATCCCTGGCGTGTGGGGGCCTTTTTGGTCAGGTACATACGCATTTGGTTTCTATTCTTTCTTTTTGATATATGAAATCTCACTCTTGTTACCAAAATTGTTGCAGCTATGGTTCCGGAGTATTGGCTTACAGAAGGAGGACAAAGTGCCACTGGAGCTTTACTTGATCACATCATCGAAAATCATGTCGCTTCTCCTCGTCTTGCCAATCGTGCTGCTTCCCAGAGTATCAAACCAAATCTAATATCTTTCACTATTTCCCTTCTTCTATTTTCACTTCTGTTGACATGACATTGGTTGAATGCTTTGTATCGGTCTCTTGCAGAAGTTTCTGTGTTTGAACTGCTGAACAACATTTTGAAAACGATGGCTGAAGATACAAGTTCTCCATTTATAGCTGCCCTTACCTCAGACATGCATATCCTTCCTGACTTTCACGGAAACAGGTGACTGAAACAGAGAGCTGCTGCTCTGTTTCTTCCCTCTTGAGTTATATTGATTCAAAGCTGTTTTACAGATCTCCCGTTGCAGACCCAAATTCAAAAGGAGTGATATTCGGAATGACTCTTGATACATCCGAGAAGCAGTTGGCTCTTCTATACCTCGCCACAATACAGGGAATTGCATATGGTACACGTCATATTGTAGAGCATTGCAATGCTCATGGTCACAAAGTAAGATTTCTTTGCATTTCTTCACACATCGTTCTATAGAAACAGTACAAGACATTCACTTTCACAGGAAAAAATACCGCCTCATAATTCTATGTCTCTACATTTGATGTTAGATTGATACACTGCTTGCTTGTGGCGGCCTTTCAAAGAACGTATTGTTCATCCAAGAACATGCTGATATAGTCGGTATATTACCAACCACGCTCATTTTCCTCTTCTGTATTCTAATAACTAAAAAAATCTGTGAGTAATCTTACTGGATCGATCTATTTGTAGGTTGTCCGATTATTCTTCCACGAGAAAGCGAGTCTGTTCTATTAGGAGCAGCAATTCTTGGAGCAGTTGCTGGCAAGAACTATTCTAGTCTCCATGATGCCATGAAAGCTCTTAACGCAGCTGGACAAGTATACCCTTTTCTAACTTCATTGCTTGAGTATCCAATTTATACATTGATCATCATGTTATTTATGCTGTCACTTGTGATGAACTTCAGGTGGTTCATCCATCATCAGACTCTAAGATTAAGAAGTATCACGACGCCAAATACCGTATCTTCCGTGACCTCTACGAACAACAATTGTCTCACCGTTCCATCATCGCCGAAGCTCTTGCATAGTGTTCCTAAAAATGTATAGTTCTCTGCAACCTTCACCTTTCCTTTGCTACTATTACAATAATAATGATTGGCTTTGATTGCTCTTCTTAACTATCTATCTACATAGAATAATACAGAATGTTCAGGATACTTGGGGAAATGGAAGTAATATAAAAACCAGTATGATCGCTCGAACCGAAACCAAAACCATACCATAACAAATCAATACATGTTATATTTTGATTCACTTAGACTACCATTCTTTTTTAAATCGAACAAAAAACAAATAAACACTCCTGATGAAAAATAATTAGTCTTGTTTCCTTTTTTTTGTTTTTGTCATTATAATTAGTCTTGTTTCAACAATGTTGAACAGGTAAATAATAAAGAAGATGAAACATCGATATCCATATACTGCTGGCTGACTTAGTTCCAAAAAATGAACTTATTATCGTGTATTAAATAGTATTATATAGGCTATTGTTAAGGAAAAGTTCTTTATTTTAAATCTTCTTACCCCAAGACTTTTTAGGGGTGGCCAATCTATAATATTCATATACCTACTATGCATAAACTATACGTTAAACACACATAAATTACTATAATACATGCTTAATTATTAACAAAATCTAAGAATTCAAAACAGATTCAAATGTGGCTATCATAATCGAACATGTACACCACTTAATCATAGAGTTGACACTTTCTTTCCTATAATATTAAAAAAAAAAACCATACAGACAAAATTCTCTTCACGATTACAAGCTTATATATAACCGAAGCAAATACCATTTGTTCAAGCCTCACCGGCAATGGCTCCACTAAAACACATTAATGGTGTTTCGGTTGTAGTTGCGGCCCTCATACTACTTGTAACATGTTGTCATTGCGAAACCTACCAACAACAATTCATGGGTCCACAAAACGCAGCAAGAGCTCGTTTAAGACTCAAACCGCTCAAGTGGGACAACAAATTGGCCCGTTACGCACAATGGTGGGCCAACCAGAGACGTCGTGACTGCGCCTTGATCCATTCCAATGGACCCTACGGTGAGAATCTCTTTTGGGGCTCAGGCAATAGATGGAGCCCGGCTCAAGCCGCCTATGGATGGCTGTCGGAAGCAAGGAGCTATAACTATAGGTCTAACTCATGCAACGCCGAGATGTGTGGCCATTACACACAAATAGTGTGGAAGAACACACAAAGGATTGGCTGCGCTCACGTGATCTGCAATGGCGGAGGAGGCGTGTTCTTGACTTGCAATTACGATCCGCCCGGGAATTTTCTTGGTAGTAAGCCTTATTGAGTATCCATTTGTATATTGTCAAAACCTCAAGAGGCTCTTCTTTCGTTTTGTATACAATGTTATTTTTTTATTGGTTTAACTTTTAAGTTTAACGTGAGATCGGGAAAACAACTCAACGTGTGTTTTCCGACATTTTCTTATGTGTGTTTATGTGAGGGTCCATTCTTTTGGTTAATAAGACTAACGAAATATAAAATCTCATATTTTGGACCATAAATTAGCTTATAATCTAACCAAATATTAGACATTTGTTTACAACAATAATCTTCTTGGATTTCAGTTTTCTATGTTTGTTGTGAATGATACTTGTATGGCTTCTCTCAAGAAACTATTTTTTTCTCATAAAAGATTTTGCGAGTAAAATTTTCAATTTGAAAGTAGCAAAAAGACATCTTTTCCAAATAAGAGGGGAAACACTAACTCTTAAACCATCCCACATAGTTCGACCATCTTCCACTGCAACTGACATCACTTGCCCCTGTAATAAGAAATACAAGGATTGAGTTACACTTTTTTGTTACATAAAAATGCAATCTGAATGCAAAGTTTGTATCTTTACATTCATGGAGAGCAAAATTGAGAGAGATGGGAAAAAGTGATGAGAAGAGGATGATGATACTTACGCATTCATCATCAGAGTTATATTGTCTCCTTTAAGCAAAATCCTTCCTGAAATCCATTTATTGTGCAAGTTAGCACCAACCATTACGGAAACAAAACAAAAAAAAGCAATGTAAGAAATGTGAACCGGAATCTTGTAGAAAAGCAGTTTCAGAGAGACGCAAACAACTCACCAAGTGGTTTTCTGGTCTTCTTCTTGATGCTTACTTCCTCAGCTTCATCCAGCACCAAATTCATGTACTCATCAAAACCCTGCAGAATAGGAAAGTTAAAATAACGAAACAATGTAACATTCAAAGTCAACTAAACAACTCTGTGATTAAAAACAAAGATAACCAAGACATGACCATTGATAAATCTTAACCATCTCTGTTATCATCTCAAGAGAAATCTGGGAATACAAACGCAGTCTTAAATCTGGATGATACAAACCAACCCGAAGAATCTATAATCAAACAATGTATACAATCTAGCTCCATGGTGTAACTAAATCAGTGTACGAATCAAAGTTCAAACAAGAAATAGGAACAACATTACGACACATTCCAAATGTGAGTATTTCACTTTTAAAAATCTAGCTTAAGAGAAGAAGCATTGGTGATGTACCCAATCTCCTCTCAGGTTAACACAAGCATGTCAATCTTCTAGTTTAGACCATCAACAAAGCCACAAAGTTCAAATTTTTGAGCTATGCCCAAAACAGGAGATGACTTACTGTAATTCGTCCCTCAATCCTCAAATCTTTCTGCTCAAAAAGCCAAATCTGAATCCGAGCTTTCTGCATTATAAGAACCAGACTACATAAGTAAACATCGTTGGTTCCCAAACAGAGAACGAAAATTGGTAAGAGTAATCGATGAACTTACACTTTGGAGAAACCTGAAGATAAGATTCTGAAATCAAAAGTAAGAGTTAGTAAACTAAACAGAGAGAGATTTAGAGACTTAGAAAAAAAAGTATCAAATCGATGAAATTTACAATAGGTTGGGTCATAATCCTCTGAACTTTGGTGCTGGCCATGGCTGCTGAAGTTGGAATTGTTCTTCGGACGGAGCTCGAAAACTCAGTGAAGAAGATTTCTTAAACCCTAAAAATTTGCAAAATCGAACTTTTAATTTGGTTTTCTGATTTGTTCTGAAACAAATTTCCCACTTTTCGACTTTCCTATATATTTAGCTCATTAATCCTCGAATTTCCCCTTATTTCATTTTATCCCCTAAACAGTTGATTTAACTGGTTAGACCCCATACGGTATACTGGTTAGACCCCATATAATATATGCCAGAAATTTTACAAGATTCAAATGATCCCTTGAATCTTAGTTGTATCCAAAAACGATACACTGAAACTTGACCATGAATTATCATCTCTTTAATAGATACACAAAAGTTAAATGCTTCACTAGCACAACAACAACAACAGCAGAAGAAGAAGCTGAACAATGATCACTATTTTGACTAATTGATTGATCGACCAGAAATACAAAATGAATGAGGCTTTTTATCTTTTTCATGAACCTCTCGAAAATGCGATATATAGGAAAGAGTTTCCTCGATCATTCGCCGTTGATCATGAAAGATTGAAAAGGAACCTTTTTGATCTCCACGAAAGTCGAATAATCACTCTTCATTGGTTGTTTCCATGGCTCACCATCCATTTGCAAGAACGCATTTTTCCAATCACCTCCTCTTAGTTCAAATCTAATCGCAGCCGCCTGAAACGATAAAACGGTTTAAGATCAAAACCGAGGTTGAACCGGTTGAATTAGAGAACAGAACAGTGAGTGTTTTCTTTACCTGAGCAATGTGCTTAGCTGAGATGATTTCAGCCATTACAAATGACGCATGCCAACCTTGCTTTAAACCAAAAATCTCTATCAGCCCGTCATCACAATGCGCCTCCACAAATCCTCTCTGTTTAAAACTATTCTGTTAAAGCTTGAAGAGAAAGCAATACAACCGGAGATTTATGTCCTGAATAAAACATTACCTTCTCTAAATATTTAGGTCTGAGATTACCCCATGGATGCCTTCCACTTCCATAGTTATAAAGATTCAATACCACAATAGACCTCACGCTATACAAAACCAAACCAGAGAGATTGTAAGTGAAGCTGTACTTTTGTTTTTAACCGATGATAAGATTACTTTTGTACCTTTTAGGAACATGAATCTCTTCCCATTCGGAGCAATTTGCTTTTTTAATGTGGATCTTCATAATGTTTCTTAGTCCCCTGCAAATTCATCTTACCACAACATGTCAACATAACTAGAGATAAAGAGTTGAGTAAAACAAAGAAACAAAGGCTTTTACTCTCTTCTCTGGAAGTGCTAACCTTAGACCTGGATTGCTGACACAAGGCGTACAAAACCAACCCTGAGTACAACTGTAACTTGAATATATAATCTGCAAAACCGAAACGAGTGTAATTCGTAAGGCTCATTACATATCTGAAATAAACAGCTTAATAATGCAACATAGACAAGAATGAAGTCTCAAGTTTAAGCTAATATATATAGCTACCTTATTTGTAACAGGCCCTTGAGCTAGATACGGTTTCTCATTGCGAAGATGGTGGAACCCATATGCAACTTGAGCATCCATACCTTGGTAACACAAGAAAAAGAAGAAGCAAATTATCTCAAAAGAATATATTCGAAAAGACTTGTTAAGGGCATGAAAAGATAAAGTTAGTTAATTAATCAAAACCTATGCTAAAGTAGTTGTAGAACACTCCTTCATAGGACTTTGCTTTAGGCGGTACATCTCCATCAGCATCCAAAGCCTGATCAAGTGCAGTTTCCTCTATTGTAGGCTTCAAAGAATGAGGAGGATCAACGACTTCTCCAGATGGCATTGACACAACAATTTTCCAGCTATCTAATCGAGCAACGGTACCCAAAGTTGCTCGATGTAATGTTCTTTTCATAGCAGATCTCCAAGCAAAAGGAAATGAACCACCCCAACTAAAACTCCTGGAGAGGTCATTTCCTGTACCGAGAGGAATAACTCCAACAGGAGGAATATGTGAGCTTCCGTCTTTGTGAAGCTCACCGAGACATCCAAGAACCCAACCAACAGTACCATCACCACCTGCTACCTATCATCATCATCATCATTGCCGCTATCTTAATAAATCTAATTCCAATTGCTAAAAGTAAAAAAAAAAAAAAACACTCATGCTCTAAAAGTATGTGTATACATACTCACCATAATCCTTATCTTTTCTCTGCATTCTCTTGCACATTCATCTCCTTTGGCTGCCAATGTCTCCAAGCACGCCAAACCATACCGTACAAATTCATGAGGCTTCACTTCTGTGAGATCAAATACCTGTAATTGCAAAATCAACATGATCTCACAGACTAAGTACAAATACCAAAAACACAACAACAAAAAAACTTCTCAAAAAATCAAAATCATGTCACCCTTCAAACAACAACATAAATTTGCCTACAACAATCCAAGAAATAAAGTTTCCACTATTGCATGACAACAAAAGTTCTAACTTTCACAACCAAGAACATCAACAAATCAAATCATACACAGAAATCACAACATTTAAGACAAAACAGTTTATAACTTTCCTAAACAGAAGGCTTGATCATGTCAGAACAATAAGAATGTGGTACCTCTCAGATCAGAGTGATTTTATTTACAGTCTGCACCCAAATCCAGTGAAGTAAAAAAAAAAAAAAAAAAAAAGTACACCCAAATCTAGATTTAAGATCCTCTTCAAATAATAAATGACCCAAAAATCCCACGAAAACCTGAGCTCAAGTTCATTTCAAAAATTGTCAGCAAAATATAAGTAAAGTGAGCTCTCATAATAATATGAAAACTGACCTGTTCTTCGGTCATCAATTGTTGAAGCCTCTCTTTAAGAACAGGACCATGACGACCTCCACTTTTGGGGTTAATGAACACAACCATTGGCGCGTGAGGAGCCATCTCTGAAGCAGCGCCGCCAGGAGGAAGTAGCAAATGATCAAGAACCGCTGTTGAATCTTTGCGTTTGATACAATCTCTCATAGCGAGACGGAGATACTCAGGCATAGCTAACCTCCCTCGAAGCTCCTCTCTATCTACACCAACCCACGCAAGGTTAGCAAAACCGCAACCTTTCATCGTCACTACATCGGTCTTCGCCGCCGGCACAAAATTAGTCGTCGACGCCTCTCCGACTGATCTCGGCGTCTCCTCCATTATCTCCGAGAAACAAAGTTTAGATATTTAGAATAAAAACAATGGAAATTTTGAAGACAAAACAAAAGACTAATTCGATGACAGTTTGGTTTTGTTTTATAATACTATTATAAGATTTTACTTTTCGAAGACAGAGCAAATCAAAATTGGTGTACTTCGAATCGATGTGCGTATTTAAACGTGTAGCTTTTCCCGAAAAATAAAATGTGTATTTTATGACAACAAAATTGCCCTTTTGAGCACCACGAATTTACACAACTGCCACTAGTAATTGATACTAGTTTTTTCTGTGACTATCGATTGACAAGGAGCAAATTTAAAGATTTTTTTCTTTTTGCCCTATTTAGTTAACGTCTTAAATAATACCTGCATTTTTTTTTATTAATGTAAGTTTATTAAATACTACTACTCACGTTAGGATAGTGTAAAAGGGTAAAAGGGACAATTAGTGAATCAGTGGACTTATCTATGTCAGGATGACATGATGGGCCTATTTAATGATTATTGCCCTACTGGTGTGGTGTCTCTCTGTTAGATCGTGAAGCTGTTCAATATTCATTTTCTTTTCTGGTTAGGAGATATGCTTATATTTATTGCATCTTATAACCGGTGAGTTATTTGTAAAGTTGAGAGAGTTTAGTGTTAGTGTTTCTTACAACTTACAATACCAGGCTGAGGAACCCACTCAGGTATGGGCCGAGGTCTTGAGGTTTAGGACCCGTACAACAATTATCTTATTTTTCTAAAGCCCATTATAGTATATGGGTATATTGCTTTCATAGTCTAGTGTATGTGATATAAAGGGGGCCTAAACTTCTAATGCTGTAAACATTAGTTCTTTATATAAACAATCTTATGCAAAGGTGACTAACCTGGATAAACCGGATTCGATCCAAATGTACAGGGTCGGTCCAAAGTAATATGATGCCTAAAGCGAACACAAAATTTTGATACCCATATAAAAATGCTGTAAACATTAGTTCTTTATTTTATCTATCTTATTCAAAGGTGACTAACCTGGATAAACCGGATTCGATCCAAATGTACAGGGTCGGTCCAAAGTAATATGATGCCTAAAGCGAACACAAAATTTTGATTTCTATATAAAAATTTCGAATTATCGTTTTGTACTTTAGTATTTAATTAGTTTGAGATTTTTTTTAGGTTTAATTGGTTTATACATGGTTTTTAAGTTTAATTATTTTTATTTAGCTATTAAAAAAAAAACATAAAAACTAAGTTTTATTGGAATTGAACCTGCAACATGTACAGAAATATATCACCTACTTAACCACCAAACTAAATAAACTTTTGGAAAATGATGTCCCAATATTGTTTATAAATATTGATGCCAAAAGCCCTTGCTTGCTCAGCTTCTGGGCCGGGCCGGGCCTGCAAATGTAACTGAATAATCGATCTGAAAATGTATTTATGTATGGTTTATATTGTTCAACTGTTTAAATAGATAAGAAACCTGAATCCAATTTTAAATCGGAAAAAAACTTAAATTCTTGTAAAAGTTGAGAGCTGTTTAACGAAAGATCAAATCCGCATCAACATCGCTTCATACTATAGTCGTCTTTAAGAATTTCGAAAACCAAAAATTAAACGGAAATTCAAAGAAAAAATTTGTAAACTTCTAATATACGATGATGGCATGAAATATTTTAGTTGTGATTTTAAGAAATCAAAATGCTAATGGGTAATGAGATTCATTCTTGTTATTGTGGTTAGGCATCATTTTCCAATCATTAATAAAATTTGGTAGCTTTCAAATTAATTTTAAATTGGATATTTAATTAATGAAATTGAGTAGATTAGCATATAGTGAAGATATAAATAGGTTGAGGGGAAAAAATGCATTTGATATAAATGGAAATTGGACGACTTGCAAAAAGCTATCGACCGTCAACGTGAGAGGCAAAGGTGGACATGTACACATTCACATTTTCTGAACGTCAAAGTCGCGAAACCGCGTCCAAGAAAAGGATTTTACGAGTTGAAGAAACAAAATCCAAATATTTTAAGAATCAAATATGTTTTCAATTCGTTATTTATGAACGGAATTAAAAACACGTCATGCTATAATCCACAAGGACTCGTGCATTTGGAAGTTGCGGGACGTAATAAGTCGGCATAAGAACCCAAATGTCCCAAACAAGGGTTTGAGGCTTCAGCTAGATATTACTTTCACCGCTAAATTGAATAGGTGAGTGGTTAAGGCTGCCTAGCCTTCTTCCTCTGTTCGACTATTGAGTCTATAAAAATGCAGACAATAGTGGACCAAAAGTTGACGTGGGATTTTTGTTTGATCCGGATTATGTTTCTTAAAACAAAATTATTGAATAGTTAAAATTACAATTCGATAATTCAAATTGGTATTTTATCGAGATAATGAATTTGAGTCTAATTTTTGTGTGGTTTTGTGTATATCAATTCGAGTCATGAGTTCGGACAATACCGATATTTAGTTATGCACGGATGCACATATATCCAAGTTTTGTATATGTTGTTGAATTTATGTAATTTCAAATATTAGTTTGACTGAATATCATATAAAATTCCTTGATAAAAAAAAAGAAAGAAAAAATGCAAAAATTAAAGTATAGTAATTAAAAATGTTTTGAAAGAAATAAGTATGGCATCATGTGACACTTGAATCACTTAAAGTACACCTAAGAATTTGTATTTATTATAAGAAAGAAAAGCGAGCCATCAATGTGATTCGGCCCTACCAAATAATGAACTTAATGGGTTTAGTTGAGAATTAAAAATGGGGTTTTGTAGCTTAATGAAAATTTAAATCCTTAATTATAGATCCTGATTTGCTTTTGATCATTGGAGCATCAAATATTTTCTACATGGAGAGGCCTCTATGAAATATGATCATCGTTTTAATCTTTACGTCAACTTATAGTGTATTAGTTTATATTTCATTTTGGGTCATTCGAAATGAAGTTAGCTTCAAAAATTAATTGACAACTCAAATAACTTGTTTTTTTTCAATACCTCTTGTTTACGTTAGCATTCCGTCGCTTATAGTAATAAATATGAAATTCTCGGTTTATGCTTATATATACAAATATGTTTTGTCGGAAAAATATAGGTGTTGTTTGCCACCATAGTGGAAGAACAAATGGGGTATCAAACAGTGATGGCTTTTTCTTTAACTATGTAAATATGGGGACTTTATTGGCTAAGTGATCCTATGGACTCTCCAAAATGTATAAAATAGCTGAACAAGAAAAAGATTCCATGGAATAAATGTTTCGATAAGTATTTTACAGTAAATGGATTCCACTATGGCTTTATGAGGTAATCGCATGAAATCAAAACCCACAAGCTCAATCGGCTATCGATAGATAAAAGTAGGGCTTGATATATAAAATGACTATAAAAACGATTATAGTTGTAATGGGGTATTAAATTCTTATACTGAACAATAGAACAAATGACAGAATTTGGTGAAATATAAATCAAAACGTCATCACAAAAAAAAAAATTCTAAATATAAATTGAATTGCTGAATAATATTTGTGTTCAGTGTTCGATTTCTTTAGCACTCGGATGTTTCACTATTTAGTGAATTATGAATACAAAACATATACTTTGGACAAATGAAAAACCAAATTGCGCTGTCTAAACGTATATGATAAGTAGCCTTTGGAGAAGGCTTTTTCATCTGCCCATGATCATATACCTTATGGAAAAAGAAATGGCATTTAAAATTTGTGCTCCTTTAAAATGGAAAAGGTAGACCTTTTTGGGGAGTCCCTAACGCGTCAAAGAGAATTCAACTTTGTCATGATGAATGCATTGATTGCACAACTAGTCGGTACCTCTCATCTTTTATTGGCCTACAATATTATGGTAAAACATAAACATAAATGACTTAAGTAAAATTTGGAATGAAAAAAATAACTCCAACATTCAATAGATTTAACGAAGTTAGAAAAAGGGTTATAATTTTTAGCAAATGTTACAAACTTGTTTATAAATAAATTGTGAAGTTTCCAATACACAGATTTCCTTTTGATGACTAAAGAACTTAGCTTTTTTTTTTCTTGTCCACACTACAACGTTATGAATTAGCAACATTAATTTTGAATAGTGAAAAAGACTATCATATAATTTTATTTCAAATACTACTACTATAATTTTTGTTTGCTCACCTTCTACTTATCAAAAGACAGGAATAAAGGGCAAAATAGTAAAGAAATGAGTTAGGCATTAAAAGACACAGTAGGTCGACAAGAGTTGTGTACGTGAAGTTGTAATAAATGTAGAAAGCTGAAACTCTTTAACTTCTTTTCAGACAAGCACTTTTATTTGGTTTTATCGGTCTCCACAATAAAACTATTCTCTTCTTTGCGTCAGCTTTATTGTTTTTGTTCTATCGCTACACGACGATTTCCGTTGTCTAGGAGACCATTATTTTGGATCCGAGAACCGGAAGACCCGATCGTAGACAGGTACATATTATTCGGTTTGCTATGTAAACCGGAGAAATAGGTCAATCGAAAATAATCCAATTCTGATTACGAAGACGATTATTCATAAAGTCCGCATTCGTTTACATTATGCGATTCAGCGGGTGTAGCTGAGTTAATCTTATATGTTTCATGTACATGAAAAATAAAAATTAACGTAAGTCCAAGTCGCGGATGCCTTGTCTCTTCAGAGATATATTCATCAGTCATTTTTTTTTTTTTGGATAAAAATATATTCATCAGTCTTTAAGAGCAAGGGTGAGTTATTTAGCTTGATCTTGATCAAAGATGGGACATTTGTTGGTTAGAGCGACTTCGGCTTATCGAGGCTATATGACCATTCACTCGCAGGCCTGTTTATTAGGGAATGTTCTTTAGTTTGGGTTTGGATAAATATGATGTAACAAAGCGTTTGGATAACAGAAATTAGTAGAAGTCTTATTCATATAGTTGTTCAAATGTTTGAATATGATTGGATATACAAGGGTAAAGTTTATCAGAGACACCATAAATAAAAAAAATAAGTAATTGGTGCTACAATACTCATTTAAACTAATTCGACTAATGTAAATTACAATGCTAAATGATTCGTCTGAGATTAGTGACAGTGTTAGCGCAAACATTTGGTAGTAAATATTATTTTAATTGCTGGATTCCTAAATATTATTCTAATCATGACTACGGTAATACTACGAGTACTATTTAATAATTAAATGACATTATTCGAAAGTTGAAAGAAGAGGTGTGGAATTGGACAAGAGAAGAGTATTACAGAGAAAAGGTTGGTGTAAAAAGAGGCTGCAAAGGAGTTTGGTTAAAAAGTGAGTGAAGAACTCGATAAACGCGTAACCCTAAAGGCAAAGCGTGCGTTACTCTTTCCCCAATTATTTTATCTTTCTACCTTTTTTTCTTTCTATAAAAAAAATGATTACGACATTTTTAAAGCTAATTATATATATATATATTTATTTATAATTACAATATTTCATGACGATGAAAAATCGCATGAAAACTAACTACATTTTTTCTAAATTACAAAGGTCTCACAAAACCTAAAATTTAAACGTGAGAGCTCTTCTATATACAATAGAGATTAGTGTTGACAAAAAAAAAAACAATAGAGATTAGTTTGTGCTTTAATCCGGAATCCTCTTGATCACCTCCTTACATTAATTGTTTATAAATTTATTTGTTTATAATTAGATGGATATCATAGTAAAACCAAAAACTGTATATGAAACATGAAAATATGTATTATTATATATTTTTTGTTGTTGTTGGCAACAACATGAATATATGTATATTAATTTCCTTGTTTGTACTATGGTATAATTGGTTGTGACTATTGAATCTTGTACAAGTACAGTATTTATTAAGAATCGTAGACATATTACAATGATGAGAGGGGTAACAAATGAAATAAAGACAATTTGTTTCGTGTAGAAGTAAGAGTCATGTAGCACAAAAAAGGTTGTGTATTAAATTGTCTCTGAATTGATTGGGTCGGGTAGCACATCGGCACATGTGATGACCTTACCATTCTTGTCTCTGCATTAAGTATTCTTCATCCAAATAATGATAATAAGTGAGTTGGTAACAAGATCAATGTTCAATCTTTTTGTAATTTCTTTCTTGATCCAAAAGGATGTCAAGTTGTCATGCAGCAATTGGCTATTATGGTTTGGTAAAGTTTACGTTTACATGAAATTGGTTTGGGGGTAATCTTGCTTTTTATCAGTTTGGTTATACTTTTATTACTATTATTTTTTTTAAAAAACGGAGGATACTGTAACAGCTTGAGCAATTGACTTTGTTGGAAACACATTTAATCAAACTGATGATCCTTAAACCGAAGATATGATGAATCGTAAACCTTATGTTACGTTCTTTTCAATTTTTCCCAGGTCTTCTAATAGAAAAGCTATACGTAGTATGTTCTTGTTCTTTTCAAAATGATTGTGACACTTTGGATTGTATTTCAGTTCCAAATCTAAAAGCAAGACTGGCACATGATCGATACATTAAACACAGAAGCTAAAATAGTCTGAAGCAATAATTGACTAAAATCGAACCCTTGTGGTCAAATAGTTAGATACAAGTCTTAGACGCTATCATGTTCTGAATTTGATCTTTATGTCATATGAAATTAAGTTAAATTTGTTTCAGATGTTTACACGGTATAGACTTTTGCTTGATCTATTTAAAAATTCGAAAAAAATTTTATATGTGGGTTAATTCAAAATATATCCATGAGATATTAAAAAATGACTAAAAACTTGTAATCTAGTTCTCTTATTTTTAAAAATATTTAAAATTATACACAAAAACATGAATTAAAATTATAATTTTAGAGTAAAAATCAATAATAGATCGTGAGAATTTGAATTTGTATTTGACATAATTATTACAATAAAACATAAATAATCAAACAAAAAAACAATATTATAGACTATAATTTATAATGACAAGATATAAAAATAAATTTTCCAAAATTCTAGCTCCGAAAAAATAAAATAAAAATGAAAGAGGCTTTTAGATCGGCGGAAAAGAGAAAGAGAGAGAGAGAGAAAAAGGCAAAATACGAAAAGGTGAAAAAAGCTTTTTGTGAGTCGATTCCTTTTGCAGGGATTGCGTGTGAAATATATATACCCCCCAAAAGGTTAAAAACAAAAGTCACACGTTTTCAACAGCGCGTGATATACACCGTCACAAAAGCACTCAACCAATTTTGTACACGCGCTACTTTTAAACGCGTGAATACTTTTTTGTCTCATTACTCTGACTAGATTCAACCTTTTTATTTCGTCATCAAAAACTTTATTAGTTGGTTTGCCTTTTTTTTTCCACACTCATCTCAAACTACTTGTACTAATTTTTAATTGCGGATTTTGCTTTTTCCAAACGTTTTAATTAGTAGTAGTAACATCAATATCATATTTCTAATTTTTTCCATTTTAGTTCTCAACCGTATAGCAGCAAATTACCAAAAAAAATAAAAGTTATTATGTTCTTGATGAACTAGTAGAACCAAAAAATCATGATGATTATTTTAATTGTCAAGTTAGTGGTGGAACGATACCATCTTTAAAGCTACACCAAAATTAAAGAATTACGAAATATGACACTGAAACCAGAGCATCGTACTCCGTCCTCTTTAGACCTATTTAATTTGAGTGAATGAAAACAGATATTTTAATCTTAACAATTGTGTCTCAATTTACGAATTTTAATGAAGAAACTATGATTTTTCAAACCTAGTTAGTGACTTTGAGGCATTTGTCCCGCTATATATGTCGCAGACACAAAAGGGCAATTTCGTAATTTGAAACGATGCACCTTTATAATAATATTTGGCATCGAATAAATTTTCAAATAGATGAAAGACGTGAAAAGCTAAAATAATGTGAAGAGTTTTTAAGTTCTTTGTGAAGCCAAATGAACCAATCTTTTCGTTTTCTTCTCCAACTTCTTCTTCTTTTTTTCCTCACGCGCTCACACACTTGCATCAAATCCACAGAACACAGAGAAAGAGAAAGAAAAATTCAAAACAAAGCTTCGATTTTTACCTTTCTGTTTATCGCACTTTTGTTTTTTTCCTGTAAAAAGTCATCTTTTGTGTTTGATCCTTTTTTCTTTTTACCTGTTAAAACAATACTCCTTTTTGTTGTCTATGCATTTTTTCGTGACCCTTAAAAATTTTAATATCTTGGCCGGTCCAAAAAGTTCTTTATGCAAAGGTTTCTTCTTTATAAGTTAAACAAAGTTGAAGAAACCACAAAAAAAAAAAAAAAAAAACAAACAAAACTTTCTTGCTGAGAAAAGTTGGAGATGAGAGCAGATTTGGTTACAATACAGCAAACGCTAACGCCGGAAGCAGCGACTGTTCTAAACCAGTCGATTGCGGAAGCGTCACGTCGTAACCATGGCCATACGACTCCGCTCCACGTGGCAGCTACTCTCTTATCTTCTTCCTCTGGTTATCTCCGACAAGCTTGTATCAAATCTCACCCAAACTCATCTCATCCACTTCAGTGTCGAGCTCTTGAGCTCTGTTTCAGCGTTGCCCTCGAACGCCTCCCTACTACAACCTCTACTTCGTCGTCTTCTTCTTCTCCATCGCAATCGCAAGAACCGCTACTTTCTAACGCTTTAACCGCGGCTTTAAAACGCGCTCAAGCTCATCAACGACGTGGTTGTCCTGAGCAACAGCAGCAACCGCTTTTAGCCGTTAAGGTTGAGCTTGAGCAGCTTATAATATCGATTCTTGATGACCCGAGTGTGAGTCGGGTCATGCGTGAAGCTAGCTTCTCTAGTCCCGCCGTGAAATCAGCGATCGAACAGTCGCTGATTGGTAACTCTGTTTCTAATTCGAGACAAACCGGGTCACCCGGGATTTTAAACCCGTCTGCAATTGGGTTTGGTTATCGTTCCGTCCCGTCACCGGTTAACCGGAATCTTTATCTTAATCCCCGGTTACAGAACACGGGGATGCAAAGTGGGATGATGATACAGAGGACCGATGAAGCGAAACGGGTCATTGAGATAATGATCAGAACCCGGAAACGTAACCCTGTTCTCGTCGGAGATTCAGAGCCTCAAATTCTGGTGAAAGAGATTCTTGAAAAGATCGAGAACGGCGAATTCTCCGACGGTCCGCTTCATAATTTTCAGGTGATCCGTTTAGAGAAAGAGTTAGTTTCACAATTAGCAACGAGGTTTGGTGAAATCTCCGTTTTGGTGGAGACTCGGATCGGTGGTGATGGTGTTGTTCTTGATCTCGGCGATTTGAAATGGTTAGTGGAAAATCCGGCGGCGAACGGTGGAGCTGTGACGGAGATGAAGAAGCTTCTGGAGAGATACAAAGGAAAGTTATGTTTCATTGGTACGGCTACTTGCGAGACTTATCTACGATGTCAAGTTTATTATCCATCAATGGAGAATGATTGGGATCTTCAAGCTATTCCGATCGCCGCAAAATCGTCTCTTCCGGCGATATTCCCAAGGTGGGTTCCGTTCTTTATTCAAATTGATGTTTTGATTTTTTGAGAAAGTTTCAATTTTCCTGATTCTTAATGTATTTGTTTTGATTAGACTTGGGAGCAACAACAACAATAACAACAACGCTATGCTATTACGCAATAACATTATTTCAATTGAGTCGATATCTCCGACGAGAAGCTCTCAGATTCCGATGGGTAAAATGAGCTGTTGCTCTCGGTGTTTGCAGAGTTATGAAAACGACGTAGCTAAGGTGGAAAACGATTTAACCGGAAATAACCGGTCGGTTTTGCCACAGTGGTTGCAGATCGCTAAAGCTAACGATGATAGTGACAAGAAACTGGTACGTAATTTGACAAATTAGTTTCCAAGATATTAATGAAAGATAATGTGAGAATTGAATTTATTTCGTTTTATGTAGACGAAAGATGAACAGATTATGGAGTTGCAGAAGAAATGGAACAGCTTGTGTTTGCGTTTACATTCGAATCAGTCTGTGTCTGAAAGAATTGCTCCTTCTGCGTTGCCCATGATGAAACTAAGCTCAAGATCGGACATAACTCCACCGGGGAGTCCGGTCGGGACAGATTTAGTTCTTGGACGGAATAACAGAGTTTTATCCTCACCGGAGAAGAAGACCCGAGAAGCGCGTTGCGGAAAGCTAGGAGATTCGTTTGATATCGACTTATTCAAGAAGCTACTAAAAGGCTTAGCGAAAAGCGTTTGGTGGCAGCACGATGCAGCGTCTTCGGTAGCAGCAACGATTACGGAATACAAACACGGAAACGGTAAATCGAAGGGAGATATATGGTTGATGTTTACTGGTCCAGACAGAGCCGGGAAGAGCAAAATGGCGTCTGCGTTATCAGATCTTGTCTCGGGAAGCCAAACGATAACCATCAGCCTCGGTTCTGGTTCCAGGACGGATGAAGGTTTAAACATTCGTGGTAAAACAGCATTGGATAGATTCGCGGAAGCAGTGAGAAGAAATCCTTTTGCGGTTATTGTTTTGGAAGACATCGATGAAGCGGATATATTGCTACGTAACAACGTGAAGCTAGCGATGGAACGAGGGAGAATCTGCGATTCGTATGGGCGCGAGGTTAGTCTAGGGAATGTCATTATAATCCTTACAGCGAATTCATCCTTCGGTTCAGCGGAAAACGTTACTCCTATCGATGAAACAAGACTAGAGTCTCTGGTGAGCAAAGGATGGCAATTAAGGCTCTCTGTTAGCAACAGCAGCAAAACCCGAAAACGAAAACCGAACTGGCTTTACAGCGACAATGACCAAACAAAGCAGAGGAAAGAGATCTGTTTCGACTTGAACGAAGCAGCTGAATTCGATTCGTCCAGCGATGTAACGATCGAGCACGATCAAGAAGATAATAACAACCTCGTTCAAAAGCTTGTGGCTTTAGCAGACGATGCTATACACTTTAGACCCGTCGATTTTGATTGGATCAAGAGCAGAACGGTGGAATCTTTAAAGAAACGTTTCCCTAACGGTTCCGCGGATGGATTAACGGTGGAGATTGAAGATGATGCTTTAGAGAGAATAGCTGGTGCGATTTGGCTAAGTAAGATTAGCTTAGAAGAATGGGTTGAGGAAGCAATGGGTTCGAGCTTGAAAAGCGTGAAATCTCGAGTTTCATCTTTGGAAGATTCTGTGATTAGGATTGAGCTTGAAGATGATCTGAATGATAGAATCTCCGGAGGCTATCTTCCGAGTAATATCAAAACGGTGATCGTTTGATTTTTGTTTTTTCGGGTGAAAGGTAGATTCGTAATTATGAGAAATGGTGAAGGGTAAAGATGTACATATTTTTATGTCTCCGAACTGTCTTTGGCGGGATGAGGAAGAGTTCGGTAAAACATTTAAACAGTAAAAAAAATATGTTAAAATAATAAAAATCAACGGCTAATAATAATTCAGAGACTTTATATATTAAATAAAGTAAATATTAAAATGGTGACAAATAGGAGCGGAATTAATTAACAATAGAGGTTTTATTGGAGACATAGTGGATATATAAGTTTTTTTAATCCAAGGTTACATTTGATTATTCTTTCGTATGTTTGTTCTTGGAGTTTTGTAGCATGTATTATAGTCTCTTAGCAGATCGAATTTTATGAAAATAATATATATAATAAAGTTTTGTAATATTCAGGAGACATTTATTTCAGTAGAAAAGTTGTACTTTTTAAATATTAGGTGGGTTCGGCTAGTATGTGGTTTGTCTTTATTTCTCCTTTTTAGAATGAAAACAGCAAATCCAACCACTCTCATGGACCATATATTTATTTTAAAAATCCTTATATAATATATCAGACTAATGACTCATATCTTTTTTTTTTCTTCATTTATATCACATTTTAAATTGGATTTTGTAGCTAATGGTTTAAATTCATTCGAAATAAGCTGGAGTAAAGAAATATTTGTTCTTAATTAAAGTAGTGATTAGCGATATTAAAACTAAGAAGATTGGTAATGATTTTTTTTTATTAACAAAAAAAGTTTATAATGTTTTTTACTTGATAGCCAATTCAAGGAACCTCGTGAATGATTCTATTCGATATTTTGTATAGTTTCTGGTGGAGCTGTTCCACTATATGATGTTTCTTATCAGTTTATTCGTATCTTTATAGTTATATACAAACAAAATTTGGACATGGTTTTGTTTAATTCTAGAATTTTAAATAGGAAAATTCTAATCTTATAGGAGTAGCACATATTCTCCTCTCTTTTTTTTGGGTCAACAGCTCATATTCTCTAAACCATCATAGTTTTTAGAATTTAGGTTTTAACTTATTTATGTATATTCTATTCTCCTCCCTTAAACAAAAAAAATATATCAATAATGTTATGTACATATAGTCGCGTTTTATATTGATCTACATTATCTGCATCTACCACAAATTTTTTGTCCAGTGCTATAGAATCTTGAATGGTGTATTGAAATCAAAATTTAGATTCAACCTTTTTTATAGATCATAGACATAGGCGTGCCTTTAGTGATATAAATAAGGCATTTGCCTCAAGCCCCTATTTTTCTACGAAATTTAAGGCCTCCCAAAATATAAAACTATGTTTTAGTCTAGTGAGTAGAAAACTATATTTGAGAATTTAACTCCTCCGCGATTCAATAAACCAATTTTGTTTATTAAAAAGAGAAGTTTTTTCTCCTTACTAACGTTATAAATATTTTATTCAAAAACTTTAATAATTACATACACTGATGATACTTTAATCGCCGTTAATTTTATTTAAAAATTAGAAAATTTCTATTTATTTTGAGAAGTTTTCTAATTATAAAATTCGTTTTAAAATAAGTTTCACGTTTTTAATACGTTTTCGACTTTGTTAAAGAATTTCAACTGAAAGCCAAAAAAAAAGACTATACAATAAAATTTTAAATATCTAGATAGAATATGCAAAAATAAACATGATTTTGATGGTAAATAGTACTGAAAATAGTTAATATGTTTTAGATATTTTAAATTTTAATTATAATTATCGTTAAAAATTACATTAAAACCCCATTTTTTTTTATTTTGCTCAAGCTCCATAAGCTTTGGCACGACACTGAATTCATAGAGTTTGAATTAGGATGTTGATTAACATCTTGACATTTGGGTTTTAATTTCACTGAAATTTAGTCGTCTTTGAGTGTCACTTGGTCAATAAGCGACTTAGAGAAATATTAGTTCAGAACAAAGTTGAAAACTACCAAACCAGTTTGACCAAAACGTGTTCAAATTCAACATGTAAAGCGATCGGACACACATAGTGATCGGTCCTTTTGTGCTCTTGGAGGCGTACTTTGAACTTATCATTTACTATGACCAATTGATTCAAAGCCTCAACCTACAAAACGGTCAACCACCGATAATAAATTTAAACCTAACTTAACGTATGATTACTAGAAACGACTACGACATTTGGTCTTGTGATCTAAACTACATGACGCCATAGCTTTTCATTTTCAATTTAGGACTGCTAGATCTAATTTTAAATTCTGTACATCCAAGATATTAATCATATGAAATCATGATCTATTTCTTTTTACCATTTTTTCAGTCTAGCTAATATATTTAACAGCTAGTATGAAAAGGAGTAGTCACATTCTCTTTGGACATTAATATCTATATCTACCTTAACAACTACATGCATGCCTAGTGAATTCACATGGTCCATATGTCTTGTAAATATATTTCTATTGAATTTATCAATTCAAATTCAATATTATATTAGCTATTTATATAGTACATCTAATTGATGAAAATCGATCTTCGACACGAAAAACATATATATATATATATATATAGATATATATATATTTAGATCTAATAATATGTATTTGTTTTAGTCTTGTGGACGACTTACTAAGTCTACAAAATGGTTTTGAGATATATTCTGAATTACTCAAAACCATTTTTTGCTGCAATAGTCGTGATTTATTTTTGGCTTATATAAGTCAAATAACTTCGGTTCCCCGCTAGACACTTGAAGACAAAGCCTCCAAAACTGCCTTTTTTCTTTTCTTAGTCTTTTGAGATATTACAATATAGTAATATTTATGAGTGGAGGATAAGGCTGAAGTTTTGTGGTACTTACTTTTATACATAACTTAAAGCATATCCATACTTTTCGAGTATTAAAAATATGGATTTGTTTGAAATAAAGCAAGTCATAACCTAATTATTGACAACAAATAATTAAGGGGATATACTATAATATTATTTTGATATAAAAGGATTTGTGCCAAAGAGAAGCACTAGAACAAGGAGAAGACAAACCAAAACATGCCTTTATATCATTCAATTATTTAGTTTTATATATATATATATATGGACCTCATGGTCTCTCTCTCTCTCTTTATATTTTTGGTGGATTTGCATTATGTCTCCTCACTTTTTAGTTCTTAGTTAAGTATATCATCAGCCAAAATAAGAAAGATCAAGGCAGTAAACACTGCAGTTAGTAGTTGAAAATCTTAAATACTAAATTAAATTCAATTTATCTCACAGAAAGATTCATCATACACCATGCCAATACGGAATAATTTATTATTCCTATTACGTGGTCTTATAGTTACCCGTTTTCTATTGGAATAATGTTATTCCTTAATATTTTTGGTAACTAAATAATTTGATAATAAAATTTTTTTTTTTCTAATCAATTTCTACTTTGATGGACGGTTGAGATTAAATCTTATGGAAACCCTAAAGAAGAATTAGGTCTTCTCTCCACCTATAAATATATGCCTTTAGTCCATCATAAAAGCATCTTAAAATAATCTCAGAAAAACAATGCATATAAAATAATTCATAGACAAGGGGAAAGAAACTTAATCTCCTAAACTAAAAGATCATGACTTCAAAAAACCGTTCATCAAGAAATCTCGACTACAATAAATAGAGGTATTCCGCTAACATTTCTTTATAATTATGTCATGTGATTAATCATGTTGCTTAAATGATTTTAGGGTTCATGTAAATTACACTTACAAACACTTGGTCTTGAAGTGAGAAAAAGAAACTCATAACAACACCAATGTGAGAGTGTAATTAAATAGTCTTCAAGTGGAAAATAAAATAATGCAGCAAATGCTGCAACTTTACTCAAAGACATGTTTCCTATTTAATATATTTTTTCTAGTCTTTTCTCTTTAATTAGTTTAATTATAGCCATGAAAAGTATGTGAAGATAATGATTTACGTATGTAAGTATGAATTAAATTATAACTAAAAAGGGTCGCAGATCTCAACCTTACATGATTGAAACCTAATGTTGAATTTTAGCTTTTTGTAGAGGGGACATGAACTTAACTTTTGTAGTGAGCAACTATACACTAAGGTACAACTACTATGGCATTTCTTAGCATATGCATATATGCATGTCTGCTTTCATAGTGTATAGGTTACATTTTAACGATTAAATTGAGATGTCGAATAACTACTACCTTATTTTGATGAAAATGCATTCGGTTAAAAATATACATGTTTTCAAAAGGTTATTTTAAATATTAATAAAAGTTTCGAAATACTAATATATGTTAAAATTGAAAACCAATGTTTTAGTGGTTCAGTTTCCCTTCAATCTAACTTGTTGTGCCATATATACTGATATTGTCATTCAAGATCGGTTTTATGTACATGTATATGCACAATCTCCGTAATCAAGGACACTTCCCGCTTCCACTCTCTCTTCTGTAGAGCTGGCTCGACACAGAGTACTAATTTGCTAAATTGGGGATTCTGCATTCGTGTACAAACCAGTGCAGACGCTCTAAGCGATCACGAGCAAAGACGTGTCGAAGTGATTTTATTTCTATATTATTTATTTCGAGACTCGAAATTTCTAGAAAATTTTCAGTATGATTATTAATTAATACTATATAAAAACATTTTAAATCTACTGCTCAGAATCCATGATTACATTGAGCCGGTCCTGTGGCCATTCTGAAAAGAAAACCCCAATATGTATGTAATTCTGTAATATAAATTATGATTTGATCCGACGGCCACGTTCTGAAAATGAACCCCCAAAATGTATGTAATCCTGTAATATAGATTATGATTTGATCCGACATCCCGGTCAGTAGAGAAAGCAAGTAAAGATTCTAACATTTTCCCATGGACCAAACTCATCATTTGTATGATCTTGTGTCTATAGTTTTAAGTCTATCTTTCTTTATATATTTTTTTTAAAGAATTTGTATCAATATTAATATGCAAAACATTTTTCTTACCATTTTGTTTCTCAACGCTACAGTAACCACGATATATTGGCTTTACACGAGTGGGTTTACACATCCTTTTTCTCCTTATTGGATCCATGAAATTTTAGGGAGCTGCTTTACGGTAGTATAAGTTTTGACTGTGAGTTGTACATAATCTACTTCCACTTCCTCAATTTTTACATTCAGAGAATCTAGAAACGAGTTCCTTAATAGTACAACAAAATTAATTTTCCCAAGTTTATATTACAGAAGATGTTTTAAGTGTACAAAACCAAAACCCACCTTGAGTTTCTTTCTTTATGTCTCCCAAAGGACCAGGAAACTTAATCTGTAGTGTTCTTGTCATAAAAATCTCCTGTGGAAAAAGTCAGCTTCTTTTCCTGGTTATAAATCAGTCAATCATCTGGCTCAGCAGAGAAATCAGGCTCTTCGGGTTTCTTAAACCGAGGCAATTCGACATCCTTAACTCTCTGAGCTGCAACACCGCGTCTTGTATTAGCTGCAAAACGTGACGCCAAAACCATTACTCCAATGTTCATCTTTGTTCTAGGACTTTGCTCAACACACTCTTCTTCTTCTTGTTCTTCTTCTACTTCTTCTCCTTCTTCATTTTCCATTGACTCAATCACAGCGAGATTATTTTCCATAACTCTTCTCTTGTACCTGCGCCAAGCGGCTTGTATGAAGCAAGCAGCCCAAGTCCTCCAATGGTGAGAGTAGAATCTGAAAGTATGTTGAAGCTTCTTGCTGTGTAACCGCCTAAACTGATTCGCAACAAACTTCAAATCTTCAGCTCGAAGAGCGAATGCTTCGACTTCAACTAAAGCCCTAACTGTTCTTGTAGAAGAAGGTAAACTTAAGGTTGATTTTGGAAGCAAAGCCCAAGAGAGAAGCTCTTCCCCACAGAAATCTCCAGGTCTTAGTATTATCGAGTTGAAGAAACCAGTTCTGCCTCCATTGGTTGTGGAACTCTCGAGTCTACCTCTGATGATGAAGAGCATCTCTGAGATCAAGTCACCTTCACGTACAAGGTAAGTCCCTTCGGTACATAGAGAAGAAACCAGGCGCTCACATATCGCATCAAGCAACTGATCATCCATTTGAGAGAAAAATGGGACCTGCATAATTCAGAGATAAGTATTTCTGAGAGAAATTATCACAACTAGCACTACAACCAGAAACTAAAACCATATCAAACTCCGGATTGAACACTCCTACTAAAATCCTAATACAAACGGATATTCACAAAGGTGTTTAATATTCAATTTGTTCGAGAGACAATCACAATAGTAGTTAGCCAAATATGTCTCTTTTGGACAAGTCTCTAAAAGTTGAACCATTTGTATTTCGTAGCAAATCAACTTATGAATAATTCTCTAAAAGTTGAACCATTTGTTGCATAAACAAATTATTAGAAAAACTTACTCTTCGAACAAGATCTAAACATAGGTGACGTTGAATATCACGGCGAAGATCAGTGGGTAAACTTTGCAGGAGAATTTCTTCATCGACTCCCCTTGTTGCAAGCCACTTATACTGCTCATATCTCCTCACACGGTTTCTCAATTCTTCAGGAAGTTGACGATGTCTCATCCACTCCTCCGTGTCTCTCTTCTTCAATCTCCATTCCTCGAGCCGTACAGTCAAAGATTGCAGATATGTCTAACGAACAAAAGGCAAAACCAGAAACATAAGAACAAAAGCAGAGACTTCTAAAACTTATCCTAAAGCAGGAATCCATACCTGCATATTCCCAATGAGATGGGCAAAGAGGACAAGACCAAAGATTGCTATGAGAACAGCAAATGTGGTTTCGCCCATGAACATGGTCGTGGACAAATTTTGTCCATAAGAACTAGAATATGATAATAACAGAAAAGGCCATCAGATTTTAAAACATGTAATCAAAAAGGAGAGTAATAAGTCATAATTGATATCAAAGGCTAAATATTTATGATCTCTGTAATTACCTAAGCTGTTGCAATCCCCACCACAAACAGTAGAAATATCTCTCGAAAAAGTTTGAAGACACAACTTTTTTCGTGATTGCGTTCTCGAATATCCCATACTTGAACTCGCCATTCCGTGCATCACAGAGTTTAAACACTTTTGTGACATTTGCCCAACTCAACTGTTGGTCGTCATACATTGAATCACAGTCTAAGTAATAGAGCTGACAATTGACTAGGCCACCTTCTCTGTCGCATCTCGATTTCCAGCATGATGTATATCTATCAACTGATAATATATACCATGCCGCACCAAGCACCTGCTCAAACAAAAACAGCCTTGCTATAATGTCGATAATAGTCATAGTATCGAATGAAATATTGAATGATAATGGAGAGGTCTTCATACATGACTAGCTAGCATGTATAGCAAAAGATTATAAGCAGCTCCAGCCCAAGCAGTCTTTGTAACCACTCCAGTCGCTTTAACGATTTGAGAACTTAAGGGAATTATAAGATAGAATCTAGGGATGTATTGGAGGAGTACAATCAAAGCAATAGCATTGTTGTTATGATCAAACCGGTAACTTTTTGTGGTCGATATAACAAACCAGATAACTATCTGAGGAAGTGGTAAAGTTGCGATGAGATCAATGATGAAGTCAGATTTAAGATACCTCCAAGCAATTGCCTTAGGATCCATCACAAGCTCACCTCTACCAAACACTCTAGTACTTGAATTGGGCGCAGTGAAACCGGTCCTAAACTTAATGAAAATGTGCAGCAAGTAGAAAAGATCCGCAATTGTCCTGAAGAAGGTAACAAGGATGCTTAAACCCCTATCAGTCCTTGCGCAGGGATAATTTTTATCTCCTCCAATGGCTGGCACGAAGAAATACAACGGGTCGATGAAGAGAGCAACCATACATGAGACAATGAAGACCCAATTCCATTTCAAGACAATCTCACTTCCTGGATCAAGAATTGTCTTGTACCATGAGACTTTTGAAGTGAACTTGTTGCTGCTAACTTTAGAAGCATCTGTGTATCTAAGTCTATTTCCCGGTAAGAGATTATCAGGCTTTAGTGCTGAAGGCAAAGAGAGCTTATATGATTTGCTCATTGGATCATTCACTGCCCATATAGCTTCTTTGCTTTCTTTCCCCTCTGAGTAAAACCTGCAAAGGCAAAAGAAAGGGGAATTTTGTCTCTACGCAATACACAACTTGAATCTGCAATCTGAACCCTAAATAGAGATTTAAGTAAAACCCACTACCCAAAATCGGAACTTGAGATTTGATTTAATAGAACTCCACTTGTGTTATCCAAAAAAGAGCTAAATCTAAACCAAAGTCTTGATTTTTATTTCTGGGCAATCAAATTTCACGACTTTATGGAGAAGCTACTATGACCCGAAACGTAAATCTAACGGAGAATTCAGAAACTGAAGATGAGAGAAAGAAAAAACTTACATAAGAAGCTTGTCCTTCCTTAACTCCATTAGAAGAAGCTCAAGCTCGAGAAAACAAACCCTTTTTGATCTAACTTCTAAGCAAATTAAAATTAGGAACAGAAGCTTTTAAAACCCATTTTTTTATTCGTGTCTCTGACACTCTCACTCTTACTCCCTCTAAATCTGAGAAAGATCCTGGTTTTGTTTAATTCCTCCGGAGAGGATTGAACGAGGGAATCACTGAGTCACGGGACGAGTCAGAGAGCGTATCTTCTTTGCCGTATTTTTCACCTTTAAGAAAAGCAAATCGGAAGGATGTTTGTTTCTTTTGGGAATATTTGAGCCATCGGTATAAGACAAGAAGTCAACACATCTGACTAGGTGACATAATTTAGTTAATTAAAGTCATTAATACAAGTTTACAATACTAAACAGTAAACACTCATTAGCACTACATTGCTACGTCACAAACAAAAAAAAGAAAAACACTTTTTTTAGTCTTGTAGTCAGATCCAATCACAATCACTTATCCGACTGAATCACAGTTTCACATTCCAATCAGAAAACGAAAACTGAAGCAGAAAGATTGATGATTAGCCACTGAATCTCAAGTGGAGTTATGAGAAAATCATCAAGGTTACATAAGCAACATGTTTAAAGTGACATATGGACAACACAATCTGATCAGAAAAATTGAAACTTTGCGGAAATAGAACTTCAAACTCTGTAAAACAATGAGTAAAAACATTGTTATAACTTCAAATTACCAATCTGTAATTCCCAAACAAAATAAACACAGTTACAAATCTACTTAGAAAACTACATCTTCACCGATCAAAAATTTCAAATTCTGGTGTCCATCTTCTCCCTTCTTACAATCTATAAATCCTATCCCTACAAATCGGACAAGTCGAGACTTTAATCAACCACAAGTCCACACACTTGCGGTGAAACACATGTCCACATCGAGGTAGTTTCCGACACCACTGTCCTTGTCTGAATCCATCGATACAAACCACACAATCGTCGCTTCCGTACTCTGTAGGCTCACAAAACTTGAATTGGGGAAGCCTCTTCACGCATCTTGGAGATAACCCATCAGAGTATTCGTGACGGCGATGGCGACGGAGACGGTGGCGATAGTTTCGGTGAAGAAACCAATAGAAAGCGAAGAAGAAGGTGAAACCAAGAGACGTGAGAATAAAGAGGAAAGCGGTTACAGCTACAGGGATCATGATTAGACCTACGAGGAAGTTGGTTAGAATCTTCGTTGGTAGATTCTTTGTGGTCGCCTTTGGTGGCGCCGGAGACGGAGATGGCTCGCCGGAGATTGAGCCATCGTAGGGAATAGTTATCGACATCGGACGGTTTGCGGCGGAGATTAAAAATCTTCTCTTTAACGAATCAAACTCTAAAAAGTAAAAGGGCTAAATAAAGGAGAGATATTTATGGATTTTGAAGATCGAGAATTTTATTTAGGACTCAAATTACATAGGGTTTGTCTGATAGAGGAGGAGGTAGTGTGGATTTATATTTATATGCGGGAATATTCGGATTTTTCTTTTTATATATCAGTTTGACGATAACTTTTTAACTAGTTTTTGTCCTTGATCCTTTATTAACTCGTGACTGTCGTGAACAAAGTCTCCTTTTTGTTAATCTTGTTTTGATGGTCACATTTTGGACATCAGTTTTTGTTAATCTTGTTTTGATGGTCACATTTATGTTTTACAAGAAAACTAGAGGAGAAAACAAAGGGCGAAACCAGACAACAGTCAAGGATAAAGAAGTAATTGTGATCATATTCTTCGATTATAGAAACGGGTTCAGTTTCGGTTCCAATTATTATAACTGAGCTTCCTATCTGGTAATGCCGAGTGGGATGTGATAGGGACAACCCGACAAGGGCAGCTTCCTCGGTAACTCCATTTCTTGTGTCACCATACCTTTCTTTAGATTCACATATTCTTTGCCACATTTTTAATATTATCTCCTTCTTTCTCACTTTATTTTCCGGTTCTTTTCGATATTTTGATCCGGTTATCTCCGGTTTAACTTGGTTTAGGATAATCTCTCCTTATCATGTCGTTCGGCCCATTAACGACTGTCCATTTATAAATTAGTCCATTTATCGATTATTTCGCTACATTTTAGGATAAATGGGATGCAATATGAATGTATTGGATCATAGAACTCTGTTTTGTGATAGTTTTTTTCTTTTCATATATTGTTTTTTTCTGAGAGTGTTAAACAGATATTTCTGTGGTTAAGTTGATCAGCCTAGTTGTTAAACGTTTTCTGGAATCTTAGCTATAAATTTGTGTTTCCAAAACTTTAGTCAACACAGACAAGTAGAAATTAAATATTACAACTATACACATGTTAAAAATATGGAACAGTCAAAGAAATTACAATGGCAAGCAATTACAATACATGCATATTTAAAGTTATCCTATGATATATATCAAATATATAAATAGATATGTCGCATTTCAAATATAAACACTCTTATTATTGTGTTTGTCTTCCCTTACAGAAAAAAAAAGAGTAAAAATAAAAACACGTACCATGAGTATAGATGTTGTTTTTTCAATCGTTTTTGTTTTTCTCTTCTCTAAAACATATGCAACTCCTGGAATTGCAACTTTCTACACAAGTTACACTCGTAAGAATAATATTTTACACTCTAATTTGTTGTTTTACTAAATATAAAAATAGATAACAAGAAACTTAACTATACATTTTGATATCTAACCATAGCGAAATGTTATAAAATCATAACAATCACTAGTCTTTTATTTCATGTGTTGATAGCATCGGCATGTTACGGAGGTCAGCAAGAAGGAGTGATGATAGCTGCAGCGAGTGATCAAATATGGAACAATGGTCAAGTTTGTGGCAAAATGTTCACCGTGAAATGCACCGGACCTCGTAACGCGGTGCCTCACCCTTGCACCGGAAAATCCGTGACGGTCAGAATCGTTGACCATTGTCCCAGTGGCTGTGCTTCAACGCTCGATCTTTCTCGAGAAGCTTTTGCTCAGATCGCTAATCCTGTCGCTGGGATTATTAACATTGATTATATTCCGTAATTATTTCTCCCAATCTTTATCCCCTATATTCTTTTTTAACATTTCGTATCCAATATCTTATTTATGAGATTGTTTATTTGTATTTCAGGGCCTAAACGACGATGAAGTTCTCAAGGAAAATAATGCTCAAGTCTAAAAAGTTCTAATAGAAAATGTACTAGCATCATAACTAACGAGTTTGTAATAGCATTTTAAAATATGAATAAAATTTGGATTTTCTTTTATTTAACAAAATATACTTTGCTTGTAACATAATTTAGTTATTGCTGGATTAATTACAGTGGCAATTTTCCGTAATTATGCTTTCGTCTCCTATGGCTCGATTTGAAGAGGCGGAGTATAAGTTCTGTAATGAAACTATGATCAGTTATAGCTCGATCAAAAAGTTTCTTCTAATTCCTCTGTACCTTCTCATATACTTAATAGAGGATTGCAACTTAACTTCATTTAACATCGAGGTTGAGTGAACAAATCCTACTTTATCTAAATCATGAGGAGTGAAAATGTGAGATTGCGATTCTGATTCTTCCACAAAGTATAAATCGAGTTGAAATTATCATTTTGCAACTCGATGCATTCATCCTATTTTATCAAATGAGGTCTAATATGGTTCTGCAAAATAGACAACCTTGTATAAAAAATGACAAAACATGTTCATTACTTCATCCCAAACTACTCGGACAATTCAACAAAACCCCTAATTCCAGCTAACTCATGCCTACTTCGATGAATCTCAGAATTAACCGGTTACCAAAAAAAACCAACCAAGAAGGAAACCAAACCAACCCGAGATTACAAGACGCGATCTTTCTATGAATAAGATGAGATATGTACTTGGGACTTCAGATAACCAAACTATCAAAGATTGAAACCTATAACAAAGCTAAGCACCAAACAAAGAGCTTACATGATTGCACAAAAGTTCATAGGAGCGGAAAAAGACGAAGCTTATATATAATATGACCCCTTTCGTTTGATATTTACACACAAAGAGAAGGAAAATACAGACTTCAATCTGGCAATGTATTTCTGCAGTTGTCCAGATTGTTGTTTCTGCCTAAACTATCCGGAAACTGCAATTAAGAACTGACCTTTTAAACACATCGGACCGAGTTTCCAAACTTCTCATCGCAATTATAATTCACCTTTCACCTAACGCCTAGTTCCGTTTAGTCTAAACTTCCCATGACATCCTGAAAATGTAAAAAGTAATGAAGTTTTAACTTCACGAACACGTAAAGATCAAAAGGGGAAAAGAGTAACACTAAAACTTACGAGTAGGAAGGATCGGTGAAATGTTGATCTTGATTTTGAGGGCGTCGATCAGAGAAAGCACTTCTTCGTTTCCAGATGCCATAAAGAGTCTCAGAACTCTCTCATTCAATTTCCCAGCTTTCAGTGTCCTCTTTACATCACAAAAGAGCAAGAGAATTAATTAGAAATTTAGAAACAGTATCAACCATATGTAATGAAGCAAACAAACAACAAAATATCTCAAGTTTAGTCCACTAAACCAACCAGTGATTTAAAGAAGTCATCAATAACACAAACTACTCCGCACAAAGCATATAATAGACAACAATTCTGGAACCTAAGCTCTAAAGCACTTCACTTAAAACTTGTCAGAATCGAAGGAAGATGACCTAAAAATTGAAAATTTACACTAAATTCGAAAAATCCAGAACCAGAGAATCAAACCAACTAATATAAAAAGGAATTAGGGGTTTTACCGCGAAGAGGTC
Organism: Crucihimalaya himalaica; assembly: GCA_004349715.1. Taxonomy (NCBI): domain Eukaryota; kingdom Viridiplantae; phylum Streptophyta; class Magnoliopsida; order Brassicales; family Brassicaceae; genus Crucihimalaya; species Crucihimalaya himalaica. Next base: position 3,167,865 of record SMJT01000006.1, on the reverse strand, counting down.
AAGGACGATGTGATCAGGAAGATGGGAGAGATCGTTGATGCGAGAGAGGTTTAACACTGCGGCGTTGACGGTGAGAGAGAGCAGAGACGGAGGAGGGTTTCTCATTCAATCAGTCTGAGAGGATTTTGTTGTTCCAAAGATTGAATTGCTTCAAAGCTTCGGTCTTTGAATTGTATTATTGCGTTGTTGTCTTGAATCCGCCGCCTTCTGACGATCGAAATCTATAGATGGTCTCTCTCGTTCAGAGACGTTTCCAGAGAAGCCAAAAAAGGACCAATCTTTCTTCTTCTTTTTTGTGTTTTTCGCGATTGTCTATTAAACGCAAAACGCAGCGTTTGCCTTGCGACACTCGGATCCTGTACAGTTCTCGTAACGTTGGGCCTTTGTTTCGTTAAAATGCTAAGAAACTTCACTCTCAAGCCCACTAATCTGGATTACGAATGTATAGACATTAGTCTGTTTCGTGATATTTGTGTTGATGTGACAACTATGGATGGAGCTATAAAGAAAATACGTTGTGGAAATTGATGACACAACATAATATATTGTTGAATCAAATCATATTGTGTCAGTCACACGTACCACAATCAGCAGCTATATCATAGAACTAAAGAGAGCAGAACCTAGGTGAGTTATGTGTCTTACAGTTTCTACACATTTAAAATTCGGAGATATATAGTCTTCGGATGGTTTTGCTTAGGAGACCATTCTAGTATGTCTATGATACTTTAATTTTTTTTTATATAGATGGACAGTTAAGCAAGGGTCTGAAATTTATTGGCAGGCAATAAATGTTATCTGTATAGCACATGCACATGGACATGGGGGGATTCTTTTCCTCTTTATAAGGTCCGGTTACTCATTATATATATCTCCTAAATGTGTATTGTTACATTTTAATATTGTTTCGTGAGAATAGGTGTCGAATGGAGAACATTTCAAACTATTGACTAATCTCTTAAATTCAAATTTAGGTGTATATAAGAACCATGTAATGACAAATTACTTGTTACAAGATCGTGGGAGATCTAACTTAAATGTTCACTGTATTGTCCTATTAATCCCAACCCTAAGATGTTTTTTCATTATTTTCACAATAAGTATCATTCAAAACAACCTGATCTGTGTTTTTGTCTAATCTTGTATAAGAACTATACCAGTTTTATTAATTATGTTTTTGACTGATTGTCTCATGGGTCTATCGTCTGACCGTTGTTACTAAAAAAATCTGTAAAACTATGATTTAATCTGTAAAACTATAAAATCTGTAAAACTATATTTTCTTTTCTTCTTTTTGTATATATTTTCTGTTAATACTTTATTATTCAATCAACGTAGACTATTAAAAGATGTCATCTTCAGATTCTGAAGAGGGGATTTAAAGGGCAGGTTTCGTCCGTCTAAGAGACCTTATTTTTAACTATATAGATCATTTTTGTACGTTCGTACAAAATTGTAACATGTTATTGGACTAGTCATGTTAAATATATAGTTTGGTATAAAATATATATATTGATAACATAGGTAAAATGAAACCATTAATATTGTTGGGGGTTGACTATTAGCCAAGCTGTGGCTTGCCTCCATTCATCTCCGAGCTATGACATATTGGTTCAAAAGTTGTTGACAGGAAAAGCAAAATCAATAGTACAATATTTATCTTAGCGGATAAACTGCATCATTACGGGATGATTGTATTCATCGAATTCTAATTTATTCCTTTACTTTAATTGAAAGAAAAAAAAAAGTAAAAGCTTACAAAATAACTAAAGTCAAACATGTTGGATTTTGCAAACCTGCCTTGCAAGAAAAACGTCGCTCCAAGTGCCAAATTTTATTTAGAAAGACTCTTTATCTATATTTTCAAACAATTATTTTTTTGCTGTCGTTCTACAAAATTAATCTAATTTGTAACTGATATCGATATATATATATATATATATTTGTGTATTATAAGCTTCTAAACATAAGGAAGGTGACATATCAATGTTTCCTTAAACTTAAGTTATATTTATGATAATTTGACATGAATAATTACAACATTTCATGTAGTTGTTATGTTAGTAACTCGATTTTATTGGTCAAAGGGAGCAGGTGATTCCGAAAGAAAATAACATGTAAAACTAAAATTTATACACAGCGGATATATACATCTTCAATAAATTGTATACATTGTTTCTTCTGGAAGGTAACCTTTTTTACATGTTTTCCTCTTTCAAATTTCTTAGGTTATGAAAGAACCTTGAAATATTCAAATAATTAGGTAGAAATGTGTAGGTTATGAAAAAGTATGTGGACTTTCCAACTATAACCAAAGCATCGAGCACCCAAACTTTTAATGTCTGATATTTATATGTATCTTCGTAAATTCTAGAAAAAAATATATTAAAACGGAGACATAGTGAATCCGCCCTTTAGAGTAAATATATGATTAAGAAAATTAGCACGTCCCTTTTCAGATCGTCTATACTATCAACATATACTAAATACAAGATATATCAATTCCCCGTTCTGCCAAGCAAAGATTTATTAATTAATTTTTTTTTAATAATTTATTGTATTGATTAAGTAGTGCACGGGGATAAAAGAATTCGACCAGCCAAGGTGATGGTTTTAAGAAAAAATTGTACAACAAATTAGAATAATGAACTTGTTTGGCTAATCTATCGGCAGCTGAGTTACGTAGTTTATACATCTAATAACGAATGTCATCGAGAAGGGTTTCAAGCTCAATATGATATTCTTTAGTATTTATTAATCTGACTAATTCTGAGTTATCACTTCCAAACTATACGTATCGATATCATTTTGCCCATGATATTTATTAATTATTTTGTTTATGTTAATAAATTTGTGATATGTGAAAATAATGATACGACAAATAACGGCTAAAAAAAGTAGATATACCGTATTCTATTGGGTATATGATCATATTACGGCTTTTCCTAGATTGATAGAAGTAAATTGATTTATACTGACATGAGTTAATATAAAATGAGCTACGAAATAATTATACACAAAAGTTATGATTGTTCCGTCAAATGAAAATACTATCCCTATTTTTATATATGACGTAACCATGCACATTGCAATAATTACTTTTATTTTTGTGTTGCGATGAAATTTAGGTATTAAGACGTTGACATAAACCAGTATATAACTTTTGTGTATATACTTTTTTCTACATCTTTTTGGTAAATTATTTTACTGAATGATAAAACTAATGAAAAGTGCATAACACAAGATTCGCCTCCAGTCATAACATGAAAAGGAATCGAACCTTCTTGTAATGCTAATTTCTTGTTTCGACCTTCATTTCTCTCCTTTTGCAGCATAATCAAAAGTTGATCCACTGCCCAAAACTAATGCCATAATTGTATATACTATATATGATATCTCTAGACTTCAATAGTAAACAAAACATAGCCTTTTGAGAGTTTCGTGTAAAAAAAGTGAAAATAGGTTTTAGTGTAACCTATGACAAAATAAAAATAATGGAAAAAAAGGGAAAGTGTTTTCTTCTGGTTTGACTTAATGAAGTGGTACCCACCAAATCTCGATAAGCAGAGTTGCTCTGCTTCTTCTCGCCTCCGTGTCCTCTTGTCCTATGTATCCGTTCCACATCTTTCAGTTTCCAAATGTGTTTATAAAAACTAGTATTTCACATACACTAATGTGTCATATGTTATATATCCCACACGTCATACACATTTTTATGTTTAGTTTCTGAATACATTTGGGCCCTAACAGCTGCCGACGTTTTAATAAATTCATTGGCTTAAATTGGCTGACGTCAAAAAATAAGGAAAAACCTCAATAATAAACCTCCCAGAAAAAATAGTCGATGGTTCGTTCAATTTAATGGCAGAAAATTGAAATGTTATTATTCAGCTATAAGTTATATTTATTTTCTATTTGAAAAAGTAGTATAGTATTTCCTTTCCGGCCCGCTCCACTCGTATTATTTGAACCCTACCCTAATTAAATAACACCATAACACGAAAGCAGAAAAAAAAATGTATAAAATATTAATACAACGAAAAGAAAGAGAAAAGAAAAAAAATGCATAAAATATAATTTGAACATCTTGAAATGGAAATAATAGTTTGGGATTTGGTTATCTAGCTCAAAATTAGGAGTCATGTTCTTTTCATGATATATTGTTAATCTTTTCTTTTATCTGTTTATTTGTGTGTGCAGACAAATGATGAACTATTATTTTGTGAAAATACAATTTTAATACAAACATTAAATACGATATCGTTTGAAATTATCCATGAAATTATATTTTTTAATCTTGTGGATTGTGAGGTAGTGGTGGTGTTCTTTGTCTTGTTGATTTAAATGAGGGAGCATGGGATTTGGTGAGATCACAATATATTATTCACGGCAAACCAATTTATTAATTTTACTCATTCTCTGATTTGTTTCTTCGTTTAAATTAATCTTTGATTGACTTTACATGTCTTGAGGTTTAATCAGATCCAATTCCATTTATTTATTTATATTTCGAATTATTTTTTTTTACATATATAATTTCGTAAAACCTGCAGATTCAAGAGGCACACCCTTCTTGGTGTAACTGTTGAATCTTAAATGAAATTTTATCTTCTGTCATAATCAATGGCCCAACCTGTAATTCTCTTATTCATCACTCTCTCTATCTCTTTCTTTTTACAAACCAAATCTTGAAAAAAAAAACAGAGCAAAGTTCTCTATCTCTCTCTCTTGAGAGCTTCCATGTCTGAAACCAACAACAAGAAAGCTTGAGTCTTCCTGTTAATTTTCCTTTCTCTCTCAAACCCATGAAATTTTCTCGGGAAAATATGAAGTGGGTTTTCCTGGAAATCAAAACAACTCAAAGCTTCCTCTCTCCTTCATCACTTCCACGAGCACCACCACAAGAACCATCACTATCTCTCGGATCCAACGCAAACTTTGATCTAAACAGCAAAATCAGTCCAAGCATTCTCTTGATAATCATAATCCTCTCAATCATCTTCTTCATCTCTGGTCTCCTTCATCTCCTAGTCAGATTCCTCCTCACACCATCAAGCAGAGACAGAGAAGATTACTTCGACAACGTCACAGCTCTTCAAGGCCAGCTTCAACAGCTTTTCCACCTCCACGATTCTGGAGTTGACCAATCCTTCATCGACACGTTACCAGTTTTTCATTACAAATCCATAATCGGTCTCAAGAACTATCCTTTTGATTGTGCTGTCTGTCTTTGTGAGTTCGAAACAGAGGACAAACTCAGGCTTTTACCTAAATGCAGCCACGCCTTTCACATGGATTGTATCGATACTTGGCTTCTCTCTCATTCAACTTGTCCCTTGTGCAGATCTAGTCTCCTCTCTGATCTCTCCTCTCATCAAGATCCTCGTTCTTCTTTCCTCCTCGTTCTCGAGTCTGCGAGTGATCATAGCTCAAGAGAGATTGGAGGAGATAGAGACGGTGCAGCTTGTGTGGCTGCAAATGATGATAATGATGTGTCTCATGCTCACTCACAATCCAATTCTCATCTGGGTTTTGTCGGAAACAATGATCTTGGATCAACCCGGGTCGACTCGGGTCGTGGAGATCAATACCCGGATGGTGAATTGGGTGGTTCGGTTGGAAAGGTTGTTCCTTTTGCAGTTAAGCTTGGGAAATTTAGGAATATAGATATCGGTGAAGGCAGTAACAGCAACAACATTGGTACTAGTAGCAGTTTAGATGAAAGGAGGTGTTTTTCAATGGGATCATATGAGTATATAATGGATGAAGAAACGGCTCTTAAGGTTCATGTTTCTACAAAGAAACCATCAAGCAAGAACCGTCGCTTGCCCGGTCACAGGACCGCTGTGTCTGAATGCGGGTTTGATCCAACAGGGAGATTGAAATTCAATGGGAGCGGATCGATGAGGATTGCGGAAGAAGCAACCGAGAAGAATGTAGTAGACAGAGAGAGCTTTTCGGTTTCGAAAATTTGGTTAAGGGGGAAGAAGGATAAGCATAGTAAAGTTCAAGGCAAAGAGGATAGTTCATTGGTTTCTTCGTCTTCCGGAAGAGCATTCTCTTTCAGGTTATCGAATCAGCGGAATCCTCCCGATGCCAAGATCGATAGCGGTTGTGAAGATGAGAATCAAAAGGGCGAGAACTCGGGATCTTTAGAGACAAAAACACCATCTTTTGCTAGGAGAACTATGCTTTGGCTAGCAGGGAGACAAAACAAGGTTGTTCATTCTTCTTCTCCATCTAATGTCTAGTTTCTATATCTTTTTTTTTTTTTTTTTCAAATTTAGTTTACTTTTCAATTGTTTCTTTGTGCTAGTCCTCATAAGTGCAAAACAAGATTAATCATTGTAGAAACGTGGTGTTGATGAGATATATATGCTTAGACATCGATTAAAAACATTTTGGTGCGTCATATACTTTTTGGCAAATCTTTTTCAGTTCTTACCCAACAATTAATAGTCGATTTAAGCTATCCATCTAACCAGAAAACGACTCAATTAAATGTAATGACTGAGTGAATTAAAGAGCAAATCAAATGGCCAAAGATATAAACCATTTGTATGATTATTCTTCTGTCATGTGAAAGCTAAAGATTGTTGAAGAAACCGTAAAAAATCTTTTTATGACTATTTTAAACGGTGTGTACAATTCAAATTTGATGTTGTCAGGTTAAAATGTAGACAAAAGTTGGCCATCGATACTACATTTGTTCAGCACAACTATTAATCATATTTCATATATATGTATTTGTTTTATGTTTAATATGATTTTTTTTTCTTTCAACGATAAATTTCATATAGTTTATAAAAACAACCATTATTCTAAGAATCATGAAGGAATGATTTTCTCTTTGTTTATTTGGTTTTTCTTTCTTTCGTTCTTCTGGAGCATTAGATAAGAAGTGGTTGTGGTGGTAAGACAGTTGCATTGAATTGAGGCAATTGTTCATACGACAAAAGAGTGACATCTTGATTCTTGTGCGATATGTATATGTTTGTATATACGTATTTATGTTTTAATGTTGAATGGCTAAAGTTTTGCATTAATTGGTGAATTAATAATGGGCATGGAAGCAGTTGGGTTACATGCCCACTAGTCACTTAGTCTTTATTGCGTGACAACAAAAGTATAATTTTATAATGTTAATAACATTGATTTATGTGCAAATTTAATTCATCCCAATTTGGAGAAAAGAAGAAGAAGAAGAATATAATTGGTAAAAGTCTTAATACTAATAGTAAGAAAAATAACCATATATGGCATCTCTTTCTATATTAGTGAGATACATGTTTTAGTGAAAGTGATTCTTGGTTCTTGTTTGGACCATATGCTAGAATTATCGTATTCTCAAAACCGTTTATATATATATGTATAGATAAATGGTGCATTTGCATAAAAGAGTTTGGGTTGTAAAGCTTTTTTGTAACACTCTAATATGCATGGGAATTATGACTTGGTTTATGTTTTGACTTTAATTTCTTAAAAGAGAGTTCCAAATTGTTTGAGACAACTTTGTCCTAATTTTTAGGTCAGTCGACTTAATAATTTACTTCCTACACAACAATTACTACCAAAAAGAAAGTCTCAGAACTCACAGTTCCCCAAGACATTAGAAAGAGAAGACATACATGTCGTTTTGAGTACGATAAAACGTCCAGCAGTGACGATCTGCGTATGGGAAAAGCGTAACGCCGTGTTGTCTCTCTTTCATTCGCCTATTTTAGTTTGTGTCGACATTTTAAATTGGACTAGTTAACAAGAGTCCAACTGATAACAAACCATTTAAGAGTCCAATTAATGACTAACTGGGCTGGGCCTAATAATCTAATGAAATAGCAAGCTAAATGAACTTATTGTTTGTTCGGTTCTACTATCCTTTCAAATAAAGTCTTAAGAAAATAAGGGCTGACTTTAGGAAACCCTCTTTAGTAAATTGGGTCAAATTTAGATCAAAACCAATAATTACCATTTAATAGAACATGGTTACCAATTTATTAAACAAAAACCAACATTTCAAATGATTATGTCGAGTTAAGGTGATTTTAATAGGTCGTGATGTATACTGAAGTTTAACAATATTTTAGAATAAAATAAAAATGTCCAAACTTTTAAGAGATTGTTTGAATGCATATAATTCAAGGGAGCTTGCTACAGTCAGTCCACAAAATAACGTTTAGAAAAGAGTGACATATATTTTTCTTTGGACAACGCATATGAGAGTTGGACTCTGATTAAATGTGATTCATCAAACCGTATTTGAGTTATTCCACTTTAATTTATGAGTGAATTGTATATAAACTAATAAAACTGAATCAGATATTTTTACGTAACTAGATATATGATGTATTCCCCACAATCGTATACTATACCAATATTAAATAACAGTTTTTTTTTCAATTAACAAAACTTGCAAGAAAAGCAATCGAAGCATAAAAATTATACTATGTATAAAACCTCTTTAACAATAACTGAATTAAATGCAACCGAACGACAATCTTATATATTAAAAAAATACATAATATCCACAATCATCATTATAATGATTGACTACCAGTCCGTCTATGATCAATGAATCTATATATCTAAAATTTTTGACATTTAAATTTAAAAAATATATTTATCCAAATAAAATTTAATTTACTATAAAGAAATATATTTAAAAACTCGTATACATTAAGAAAAAATAATTTTATAAAAAAATAATTCAAAAAAATAATTATTATTTTGTGAAAAGGTTAAAAATCACTAATAGAAAATAGAAAATAGAAAATTTTAATTTTAATTAAAATTTTATCATTTAGTTTTAAGAAAAAATATATTTTAAAATCATTAAAAATATTAAAATTAAGAGAATAAATACTATTTAAAATACTTTTAAAAAATTACTCTAAAATTTTTAAATAAAAAAAAAACTAATAATAAAAATTAGAAAATAACCCAAACAAAACTATTTAGATAGTTTTCTTAATTATAATTTTGTAGAGATAAACTTTGTTTATTATTGTTAATATAATTTTTCTTAAAATATTTATATGATATGAAAGTTATATCATAGATATATTATTTTTTAAAATATTTTAACTTTATTGTAAGATAATTATATATGGATTAGGAAATTCAAAAAAATTAAAATTTTATATTTCTTCAAAAAAAAAAAACAAAAAATATAATACTGTGATATAATTTTTTGTTTTAAATCGCATGATGTTTTACCAAGACTTATATATGTATAATATATATATTTGATATAATGAATAAATTAAGTTATATTGAAAATTTTATGAAATATTAATATTGTGTAGAAATAATTGTAGTGTATAGTTGTTGTTATCTTCCATTTATAATAGATTTTAAAAATGTCAAAATAATAACATATAAAAATATCCAATAAAGATTATACCATATATAAAATAACTGTTATACTAAAACTAAACATCAAAAATTTGAATTAATAAATAATTGTTAAGATTTCTTAATTTTTTTATCAATTATGAATAAATAGTTAGCAACAAAATAAATTTAAAAACGTGAGATATCATATTTAGTACTATGAGAAACAAAAATATCATTATCTCTTACTATTTTTTTTCCAACACTCCCTAGTTATAACCATTAAAAAAAAAAAATTGCTAACAAATGTTTCAATCAAAACCACCATTAAGTAGTAAAAAACTTTCTATAAGCGTCGTATAAATTCCTTATGTACAAAATGGCTTACTATAATTAAGACCTCTCCATATGAAAATTGCAATAACGGACTCATATACGGTCCTAACAACCACCAATGATCCGATCGAGGTCATGCTTTCACATATAATCTCCGTAAAAAAATAAAAATCATTTACCGCTCAATTCCGGTCTCGGCAGCATCAACAATACTCCTCATAACATTCACTTGCGTCTGAAGCGACACAATGTAGTCTAAGGTTTCTTGTAGCAACAATACGTCGTTGCTCATTAACTCTCCACCGGGGACAACGTTTCTTAACCCTTGAGTCCGTCTCTTGACGAGCCTCTTAGCTTTTGCTGCGGCCTCTTCGCTCGCTGATTTTGGTTTCCTCCTCAAGATCTTCTTGCTTCGTCTCACGATCTTCCTATGGCACACGACCTTCTTAGGCAACTTCTTGTTAATTAATGCTTCTGCTTTGATGCCGGAGAGCATCTGACGTACGAGGAAGTTGTCCTCGGTGGCCGTTTTCTCGATTAGGGCTCGGCTCCAACAAGTTGTTCCTTTTCTTAGAGACGCCATGGCAACATCTGCAGAGAGCTTTATGGCTTTCTTTCTCTCGAAGACGCTCGAGTTTTCTATCGAAGGACGAAAAATTTGGAGACCCATTTGCCATTTCTTTAGGAATTCTTCATTCATTGAGCTCGTAGGCTGCATCCTAAATCCTAAACAAGTAAAAAAAAAAAAAATACACACAATTATGAATAATTCTGTTCAATAAAAGTAAAGTAATCATCCCATGTGCCTTAATGCATCAAAGGGAGACATGTCATATACATCAAATCATAATCAAACGTATAACTTGTTATTTTCCGTTTAGGGTTCTTTATAATAACCAAAAGAGACATGAACACATACCTTTTTAAGAATTTTTTTCTTCTAGTGTCGTCAAAGAGAGCTAAGAACAAATCTGCGGTCACCTCACGAATTCGTGAATTCGACGAGAGAGAGAGAGAGAGAGACAGAGAGGTAAGGGAGAGAGAAAGGAGAAGGAAAGGGTCCATTTTAATTGTTTCAAAAGGAGAGGGAAAATGGTGGGGGCAATAGGAGATAGGAGAAGCACATGCATGCACATGCTATCTATGGCCCACGTACCCTTTTGTATTACCCTATAATTTAGGAAACTTTTGTCTATTATTATTTGTTTCCGCCGAAAATTTGTGATTATATACGTTTTTGATGTTTTAAATTTTGCTATTATGCGGATCATGTATATGTAACGTTTTATGCGTATCTTCTTTTGCTTTTTGTTAACAGCGTAACTTCATTACCCTAGGGTTTAATAATATATACATTGTATGATCCTTACATCATAACCAAAAGATTATCAAATAAAATGTGCAAAATATATAATGTTACAAAACTAGTAATCAATGCATTAATGGATGTTTATCTAATATTGTTAGCAAACTAAAATAGAATCTATAGCTGGTTCTGACGATTGTGAGTGCGTAGATGTCATGTTTTTTTTTTTTTTTTGTTAATGTATATTCAGTTCACTTATTATCGAGCAATATACAGTTTGATTATTTTCGAACAATGAGTGAATCTGTGAATGATATATTCAAATGAAAAAAAAATAACGTAGTAGAATTTAATGATTTTAGTGATTAATACTGATCAATATTATCATTCCCATCAATTATTGATCAATGATATCTACATACATAAAACTAAAATTTGAGAATTTTATGATTCCTTTCACTGTACACCTTGGACCGTGGTTAGACACGGTGAATTATTTCATTTTTCTTTCATGCTAATAGTGATACATTCACACACTACGTATCAAATATGATACGCATGGTGACCACAATAACTGTGCCATAACTTTATACACATACAACAAATAACATCAATGGTTTTAGTGGTCGAAATCAAAACGTGGCGATCCGCAAACTTTGGGAAAGCCTGATTTTGAAAAAGAAAAAGAAACAATAATAATGCTGACAAAAAGAAAATAAAATAATGGGTTTGATTGATAATTTTGTAACGCTATGGTATGAAATATACAGCTTTAACAATTATCAATCACATAAGTGATTCCACAACGTTAGTATAACAGTTATTTTTAGTTTTCTTTTGTACCACTTATTTTACTGCTGTTTTGTATCACTATTTTTGTATCGCATACTTGTTTTTTTTCACCGGTCAAAAATATGTACAGTTTTGTGTCACTAATCAAACTCAATAATAATTCATTAGGACAATAAGTTGAGAAAACGAAAATTGATATTGATAGATGTGCATGAGTATAAATAACACATGGATGATAATGAGATTAACAGATGTACATGAATATAGAAGTTGATGTAAACTAAAGAAAAGAAATAGTTTGATATAATTAAATTTATGTTCTCCAACAAAAATACATCGAACATGGATAGTCGTCTGGTGTGAGAATTTATTTTCCAATGGATCTCCGTAATTTACGGGAATCTCAACAATCATTCTCCGAACTCTACACGCCCACCATCTCATGTCGTCACTATCTGTCTAATTTATTTGATTCTTATGTTTTGTAAATTAAACACTCTATACATATTTTACGACGTCGTTACGAAGCGACGCTCTTACACGCACGCGTCCACCGAAGCACGCATGTGCACACGTGGAGGGACCCTTGTCTATCAGGAATGAGGGACCTGTTGGTTCTTTTATTTTACATTTTTCACTGACAGGTCGATTGTCCTAATAGTTCATAAATTTCCAATATTTGAGGATTGGTGCACAATCAAGTTGTTTTTAGTGTCACGAACACCAATGGTCCTGATCTACAGAGAGATATCTCGTACTTTGAATTCGCAAAAGACCTTTGGGATGGATGACATTGCAGAAAAATATATCGAGGTTTCTGTAGACAGATGCATGTAACTAAAGTATATAAATAATGTTTGAGAGCATTGGTGGCGTGGCTGATAGTTTCATCACTCATCATGGTTTATAGATAGACGAAATCAAGAGAGAAAACATTATACAAAATTTGTGTCATAAATTGAATTTTGTATAAAAACGTGTTTTATTTCATTGATGCAAAACAGATCTATAAGTACAATAAATAATTTTATCAAACTATTAAGTGTAGTATATGATTCATACGAAGAGTCCAAATCTATCCAAGTAGAAAAAAGAATATGAAAGGGTAACTCTAGCGTATCCTTAATATAATATACTAATTTTATAATATACTCCTTACGTTTTAAATTAAGTATTGTTTTAAAATTTAAAATTTTGTTTCATACTAAGTGTTGTTTTATACTTCAATGCATATGTTTGCCAAATTTTCATTGTTGTTTTACATTTTACTAGATATGTTTGTTAAAATTTCATGTTTTATCGCTATTTTTGTAATATATTAATCAGTGAAAAATTGATAATATATATTAGTGAGGGGTAAAAATATTTTTTTTTAATATGTGTGAAACATTAATTTTAAACGTCACATAATCTGAAATGGAAAAGTATATGTTAAAATTAATTATAATATAATATTACCGATTAACTATTTTTTTCATTCAACTTTACCTGATGTAGTACTCTTTACGACCTCCATTCTTATCATATATTCATATAACGCATGATCTTAGAATAATGTACAATATACAGGTAGGCCATATGAAATAATTTGAAGTTAAACGGTAGAACCGACGGAATAGTGAGTGGATTAGCTTCAGTTTCATGTCATGGTATCTACTATCTACGAGTCTACGACCGATACAGCCCAAAAGTCAATTAAAGACCTTAAAGTACCTGTTTTTATTTTAATTGGATAATGCTTTGGGTATAATCTAAAATCAACAAACATAATATCCTTTTAATGATATGTTTGTCCCCTTAAATCAAGGGAAGATTAGTGGCTTCTTCCGTACTCTTCCAAGGACAAAAGTAAAAAAATCCTCCCTCCCTAATTACTTAATAACTTAAAAGTAGTTGTTTATCGGAGAAGTTTGGAAAGCTTAATTAAGAGTTAAGACTTTACCACGAAGCGATATATCTTTAAGAATAATAACGTCATTCATTGTATATAATTAATGCGTAGTTGTGTACATAATATAAGTTATACGACAATGTGAATTAAAACATATGAATGTTTACATGTTAAAACAAGCTGATTCGAGTGTACTACATGAAAAACAAATTACAACGAAACAAAATTATGAATTATGAATAAAATTGTGCTAGTTGCTAATTGACGTTGGAGGAGTGGGTGTTTTCCAGATGGGAAGCTTCTCTCGTTAAGGTTGATATAGCTAAGACATTTAATACTACAAGATAAGACTTTATTCTTGGACTGCCTTTTATGCTTTAAGTTCCTTAATGCTCCTAGCTCCTCAAAAACTACATGATGCTGCGAAAAATGGCATCTCTACTTCGCTATGTAGAACTCTCTCTGCACAGAAAAATGATCAATTGTTAAACTATGAACTTATAATACAAAGGACCATGAGCATCAAACGAAGGTCTTATACAATGATATTAATGTTGTTGTTAATTGATATCACCAAATTTAACAAAACGAAGGTTGAGGAGAATATTAATTGAACGGCCAGTTGGAGTATCATTGTTATTTTAATTACATCATCTTCAAGATCTGTAGAAGCAGATATTTTAATTAATTAGACCAATAATATTAACTAAGTGCCTGCACTTTGGTACAACTATTAAAACTTGATCATACAAAATTACAATTAAAAAACAAGAAATTAGTGATATAACTCATGGACTCACCCGTGTGCACTAAGACCCAAGTGTAGAAAGAGCTGTCATGTTAAGATGATCAGATCTCTTGTACTAAGATCCAAGGTATAATTTAACCTCAAAAAAAAGAAAACTAAGGTTTAAAATGGTGCCAGATAGAAACATTAAAAAAATGCCATGTTAATAAAATTTACATTAAGAAAAATAATCTGTAGTTATCTTGAATGATGTAGACAGTTTCAACTTTCAAGTAGCACATATGATTTTGACTAACCAATTACAAATGTTAGTGGTATTACAACAAAGTGAGATATAGTTGTGGACGATGAAAAACAAATATATATCCGGAAGGGTCCGGAATGGTTTAGTCTTTCGTAAAGGATTTGTTCACTTCTAAAACAGTAGATGATACGATGTCGAGTACATCCAACTTCAACCAGAAACCAAATGAATATTTAAAACCACAATACGACAAAGAAGTACGTATTGACACCGAATAAAAACATTAGTCGCTAAGCATATATAATTAACTTATTATCAAGATGATTAATAGTTTATAGAATTAACTAGATCGTCCGCGCAATATATACAACGCTACACATAACATGAACATATATAGAGAACACAGAGAGCAAAAGTAATATTCAAGAGGAGATAGAGACAGAAGCAGAGATGGGGAAGATAGAGGAGTACAAGCCGGTAATGGCGATGACGATGATTCAACTATGTTACGCAGGAGTGACTCTTTTTGCAAGAGCTACTTTGGTTCATGGTTTAAGCCCTCGGGTTTTTATCCTCTACAGGCAAGCCTTTGCTACCATTTTTATCTTCCCATTTCTCTACTTCTCCAGGTAATTTAATTAATTCCTCTCTCCCAAATGCAAATGTGAATCTATAATTTGTTCCAAGTTTTTTTTTTTTGCTCCAATGTCACATTCCTAACACAATTAATTCATACTACTATTCCGATGTGTATTGTAGGAGAAAATCAAAGATAGCTATATCTTCTTTGGATCTAAAGAGCTTTGGTTTAATATTCTTGGTTTCGCTTATAGGGTAAGTCTATATGTATACATTACTAACATAAATCTAAATTTTAGATTTAATTTCTTAAGAACTCCAGTTAGATGAATCTTGGACCATTTTGCTTATTGTTCTTATTTTTTTGCAGCATTACAATAAATCAAAATCTCTATCTTGAAGGTCTTTACTTAACTTCATCGTCAATGGGAAGTGCCGTGGGTAACATCATCCCTGCAATCACTTTCCTCATCTCATTTCTCGCCGGGTATAAAATCTTATACTATTTATATATAAATAGTGAAAATAAGATTTAGGTGTTACTAATTAATTATTTCTGATCTTTAGATACGAGAAAGTGAATCTCCGGGATATAAGAGGCTTAGCGAAGATTGCAGGAACGATCCTCTGTGTTGCAGGAGCGGTCTCCATGACTCTGCTTCGTGGACCAAAGATACTCAACTCAGAATCCGCTTTACCGATCCATAAATCGGTATTGGGAAATCTTTTAGACCAGAACACGTGGTTGATTGGTTGCTTGTTCCTGTTCTCTAGCACTCTTTGCTGGTCATTTTGGCTTATACTTCAGGTAAACTTCATTACTCAAAGATCATAAACTTGGTTTTTTCTTGTAAGGTCACTTGTCTTCCAAGGAAAGTCAACTTTGTTTCAATAAAACCCTAGGTACCAATCTCTACCTACTATCCGGATAACCTCTCTTTATCAGCATGGATGTGTTTATTCGGAACAATACAATGTGCGGTTGTCACTTTCTTTCTGGAGAAGGACTCAAATGCTTGGATTCTTCATTCCTACTCCGAGTTTGCGACATGTCTCTATGCAGTACGCACATACAACATTTCTCTGTTCTGTTTTTATTAAATCCAAAGATTAGCGCAGATTCTAATCATGAAATGCGTTTGTAAGGGAATTGGGGCGTCGGCACTTTCGTTTACTGTCCAAGCTTGGGCTATATCAAAGAGAGGTCCTGTGTTCTCTGCACTGTTTAATCCTCTCTGTACAGTCATTGTCACAATCTTGGCTGCTCTGTTCTTCCAAGAAGAGATTTACACTGGAAGGTAAGAAAGATCTACTCTTGAGAAAACTTAAGATAACTACAATTCATAAACATAATCTGTTCTATCTCTTTGATCTTTTGGAATAGTTTAATCGGAGGATTAGGGGTGATAATGGGACTTTACACTGTGCTCTGGGGTAAAGCAAAAGATGTCAAGATGAATCAAGAACAGATCAGAGACAATGATCAGAACTCAGAAGTGAAGATTCATATCGAAGATTCTTCAGACACAACAATCTGTAACAGGGATTTGAAGAATCCTCTTCTATCCAAACACAAATCAACAGAAGAAATTCAAACACATCAACAACTAAACTAATTCAAGATTCTTCCATTTGTTCTGTTTCTTAGATTTTGAAAGCTTATGCTCTAATAAACGTAAAATAATTTATTAATGAAAAAAAATCAAAGTCTAGATTGAACTAGACTAACAACATACTCCTAAAGCAAATAAAAAACCGGAAAAATCAAGGATTGTTAAAGCCACTGGAATGGGCATAACTCTTATCTCGCAAGTTGTTTCGGAAGGCGCAACATCCCATAACGTAGACGACAATGAGAATTATAATGAAGATTATGTTGACAATCGCAAGTCTTTTCCATGCGCTCTTGAGGTTGTCTAGAAAACCGGCCTTGCAGGCTTCACAATTGTAGCATAGCTTCTCCTTCTGGCTGTCCCAAAGTTGACAATCTGAGTTTTTATGTGTTCCTGATGTTTTGTTCCAAATCGTTGGGCTTACGTAGATGAAGTTACAGTCATTAGAAGGCTTGCAGCAACCAGACTATAAACAAAACAAACAAACAATCTGAACTTATACGGTTCTAAAGTTCTGCTCAAATTGGTCTAAATTTACTTAGGATTGTTACCTCAAGACTGTAAACACAAACAACAAATTCAATCAATGAATTAGTTTTAACGTTTTAGACTCGTTGTGAGTGAATCAATATCTTTGAAATTGGTATTAAAAATCAAAACTTATGTAGAAATTCATGACGCAGACGAAAAGGGTCAGACTAAAAACCCTAACTAAAATGAGAACTTTTAAAACCTATCTCCTGATATCTAACCTAACTCAATTTTTAAATCAAATCCGCGTAAATGAGTTTCGAAATTGTTTACCTCAAGAGCTGTGAGATCCTCTTGGTAGAAAGCAGAAACAGGCTCACGATCAGAGAATAACTCCAAGCGAGAACAGAACTTGCTCTCGTCAAGACAGCTTCTAATGTTGTTCCAATGCTTAGCGTTTCTCACACGCTTCTGCAACCAATCAGAGTAAGCATCAAGCCTATACTCTTTATAAGCCTTTCCAGGGATAGTTTCGCCGGAGCCTTTACTAGTGACGACAAAGGCAAAGATGGTGAAACAGAGAACAAGGAGGATCAAGAAGAACATCACACAGAGATAGAACCAGAGGAGCCACGTCACTCTACAGCAAGATCCCACGACTCCAGCGATTGCGACTACCATGAGGAAAACGCCGAGAGCGATCATGGGTTTGTCAAGAAAATGTTCGCATTGCGTCGAGCCTTTAAGGCTGAGCCAGATTCCGGTGGAGAGTATCGGAACCGAGAAGAGGAAGACGAAGAAGTTTAGTATTCCTACAAGGCTATTTGTAAAACGTACCATGGTGATGATTGAAGAAGACTCGAAGATCTGGAGAAACCAAGAAAGGTATTAGTGTGATTAAGTGTTGAAGAGAGATTGGATTTATAAAGTGAAAGTGAAACGCGTAGAGGAAGGTGAAGAGATTTGCAAAGAAGTTTCGTTATTACCTTATATGAGTACCACACGACGAGTACTAATGTCTCTTCTTCGTCAAGAGGATGTTTCAGTTTCAAAACGGTTTTGAACTTTTGAGAAATGTTTTTAAGAAATGTCTCATAACTCTCGAGGGAGTGATTGAGTTTGAAGATTTATAGTTTTTTTTTATTGATAAAAATCTCACTTGTTTTATTAAGAATTAAAAAGATACTGTTCTTACGGATCTCTTTCTATTTTTGATGGTCACAATCTCCGCAAATTCATTAGGTGGTATCGGCATTGTGATTGACAAAAGTTGTGAAAGAGCTGAGTAAGCTGATCGTTGTAGCGTGTTCTCCACACGTATTTCCTTTTTCAAGTGATTGGAACATTGTGACTATAGAAACTTTATATACGACGTTACACTATAAAGTCTAATCCCATTGCCAACTATAGACGCATCAAACTTAATCATCTTCGCATGCTTCTTTTGGTATAATCTCGATCTTCATATATTGAGAAATATAGAATACTATAATAAATTTAAAGATTGGATATATACAATAGTATATAGAAATAATATACAGTCTACAATCAAAATTAAATTTAATGTACGTAAACAACAGCATGATAGCTTACTATAAATGTTCGCATAAAATAAGAAAGGCAAAATTAACCAACCTTTCGATCAAATGACCCAAACTAAATCGTCTAAAACAGCCTAGAAAATAGTACATAATATTTTCGTACGGTCGAGAGATCACAGGTGTCTCTAAAGTACTAAGAGAATTATTTTTAAACGTTTGATAACTTTATTGATCTGTTTTGGCTTTCTAACAACTAAATAACAAAATATGATCATTATTAAACTATGTATACTTGTGTTCACCCGATGACCCACTATAAATAGCTAAGTCGTTTAGTTGAACAAAAATTTAAATGGTTGAGTCTTTGTTTCTAGAATAGTCGACATGTAAAAGAATGTCATAAAGTATAGTGTGTAGCTGTATAACACTCTTTTACACTTTCAGATTTTGAAGATAATGATTATTTTACATCTTAATCATTCGTAACTCATTTTCAATATATAGTATGGATGTGTAAAAATATACAATAAATAAGAACAAATGGTGTTACGTCATAAATCTACTAAAATCGATTAAAATGTTTCCTCTAGCTATTCTAATACTAAAGCTAAGAAGATTATAGACCAATAAAAACTGAAAAGACTTGAGAATGATAAGAAACTTGTACACCCTATACTCTTTGCTACAACTCTAGCTACCTTCAAAATACAAATGATTAATTAGTGACTCTGTAGTGTCGGTGGAGAAGATAACGTGGCATGAGTAACTTCACAGCTGAACCGTAAGATTACGACTGCTATATTAAATTCCTCAGCGGATCCAACGGTTACCGTACACCTTTTATAATCAAGTCTCGTAGTCCACCACGCACCAATCTTTCTCTGCTGTCCCACTCTTCCCCAGCTGTCTTTATTACTTTTTTTTTTTTTTTTTTTTTGCCAGAAGAAAATACTTTGTTACAGCAATATTAAGATTACAAAATGTTATTTGAAGATTTAACAATCAATTAACAAATTGATAACAAAGTGATCTTTTTCTTTTTTCTTTTTGGTTTTTTGCTTGTCTTAAGAGAAACGTATATTTAGATTTTTATTATCCTAACGAATCATAATAACATAGGGAAGGAAAAAAAATGATTCATTAAAAATAATAATAATAATGTCACGGTTAATGTACAAGCTTGGCTTTAGTATTGTATCCGTAATAAGAAAGATACCATCTAACGAACTTCTTCAACCCGGTTTCCAAATCGGTTGTCGGTTTATACCCGAATTCATTTCGGGCTGAGCTAATATTAGCATGTGTGAACGGTACGTCGCCGTTTCCTGGCATCTCCACAAAGTTCCTCTTCGCTTTCACCTTTAGATGCTTCTCCAATATATCCACCAGAATCGGTACCGTCACCGGAGATGTGTTTCCCAGGTTAAAGATCCGGTACGGTGCGGCTCCACGTTTCTTACCACCCGACCCGGTACTTTTACCCGATGAATCCAGAGATCCTAAGCAGCCTTTCACTATATCGTCGATGTATGTAAAATCTCGGGCTAAATCGACCCGGTTCTTGCCCCGGTAGATTGTAATCGGTTTACCTTGTAGGATGTTTCTGGTAAAGGAGAAATAAGCCATGTCCGGTCTACCCCATGGTCCGTAAACCGTGAAGAATCTTAAACCGGTAATGGCAAGACCGTAAATATGGTTATAAGTGTGGGTAATTTCTTCGCCGGCTTTTTTCGTTGCGGCGTAGAGACTCGCCGGTTGATCTGTACGGTCGGATTCGGAGAACGGAACTTTCTCGTTGAGGCCATAGACGGAGCTCGATGAAGCCCAAACAATCGCCGGCTGAGGATTCGCCGATTTACAAATCTCGAGAAGATTCACAAGTCCGGCGATGTTGCTGTGAACATACGATTGAGGATTCTCCAAAGCGTATCTAACACCAGCTTGAGCAGCTAGATGCATCACGTGAGTGAAAGCTACGACATCGAAAAGCTTCGCTAATAGCTTCGCGTCGTTGAGATCTCCTTCAACGACGAAGATCCCTCTCGACGACAAGAGAGATCTACGAGCACGTTTCAACGACGGATCGTAGTAATTGTTGAAATTATCAAGTCCAACAACACCGTCGCCGCGTTTCCTCAACGCAAGTGACACGTGGCTGCCGACGAATCCGGTAGCGCCGGTAACGAGAACGGAGATACCACCGGAGCGATGGATCTGAGCGGAGGTACGAACCTGTTTCTCCCACTGGATTCCGCCCCAAGAAGCGGTTAGATAACGGCTACCGGAATCGACGAAGCTTTGAAAACTCAAGTAAGAAGCGGTGAGAGCGATGAGGAAGAGAGCCCAAAGGAACATGGTGCTCGTTGAAGCGAAACAACGGTGGAGCTGACGGTTTGACCGGTCAATTTTGAATTTACCCGGCGTTGACGGAAACAGCTCATCTTCTATTGAAGGCATAATTAATTTTTAACTCTCTTACAAATTTATTTTTTCTTCCAAACAAATTCTCTCAACAAAAATTTATATCGAAACAAAAAAATTGGGTAAATAAATTTAGAAGAAAGAAGAAGAAGAAAGACAGATGCAGATTTTTTTTTTTTCTTTTCTTGTGAAAAGCATCTGCTAAGGAGAAGAGGAAGAGACGGAGAAGTATATATACAGGTGGGGTTAGGGGACAAGGAGACGCGTTAATTTGATTGCCAGATTGTCAAAAAAATATTTATTTTCTTTAATAACAAAACGCTTATTTGTTGACAAAAAAGAAATTAACAATCCTAATTATTCGTTCCCTTTTCAAAAAGAATTCTACTAATTATTCTTAAAATTGGATAAATGCTAAATCTACCGCAATCTTTTATTTTCACCAATTTACCGCAATTTAAGGAGCAATTTACAAAATTTATCAAGAATCAAAATTTAATGTATGTATAAAAAGAAAACAAAATAAAAAATAAACGACCTTTTTGTGAACTGATCACTTGGGCAAATGGATTTATAGTAGAAAACACAGTTAATTTTATGGCGTATTGTGGTTTTTGTATATTAAAGCTTAGTAAGCTACCATGTTTAAGTTTTAAGCTATACAAACACAGTTAATTTCACTTGAGATTCAGATTTTCTTTATATGTATTCTTTGTTACGATTAGTAATATATTGTATATTTTCTATACGATTTGAAATGATACATAAATGTGAAAAACGTCTAAACTCTCTCATAGCATTTAACTCATTCAACAATTACACACATGCTATCTCTAATCAAATTTAATTAAAAATTTGTAAACAAGAACGTGCGACCGACTTACAACTAATGTTGTCTAAACTTCATAAAGACCACATGGCTATGAAGTTTTGTTTTTGTTTTAAGGATGCTCTTAGGAAACAAATTCCGGATCGCAAGGCTTGGTCCGTGGATAAAAAGTGTATTTATAATCAGTGGCATTTAAATACTTTCATCAATAAGTTGTAAAACTTTCATTTAGAGCAGTGTGGCTTGGAATTTCAGATAGCAAAGGAAGACAAATAAAAATATATTTTGATGTGTAATTACTTAATTAGTAAAATAATTTACTAATTTATAGTGCTCCTGGTATGATATTGTTTGCCGACTGGGACAAGTTCAGCAGATAGACGTTTAATACATTTTAATATTTTATAAGAAAAAAAAGATCTCTTAGATTTTACTTTGAATTAAGCAAACAGTGTTTTAATTTGCTTTGGGAAATTATTTTTTATAAAAAATGTAATATTGAAATAGGATAATGTGGAGAACGTGCGGACCACAGCATTCACCACTGGGTGTTTTGGGAATGCGATGAAAGAATGACATGTTGATCAAAAAAAAACTGCGTGCCGTTTCCACGTATCTCTAACATTACCGCTTCCCTAAGTCACGGTTTCACCATAAATATAGAAGGGATGGGCCATGCCATCTATCACCGGATACCGGAAGAATCGGTAGAGACTTTAGTGTCTCGAGATCTTGTAATACCGATGATACCCACTAAATTTGGACGGTGCTTCGGTATTTAAATTTTGATACTATTCCTTTCGTTACTCTTCTGTTCCTACATTTTTCATTCAAAATTGATTATCTTACATCATAATTTAAAATTTATACTATATCTCAAAGACAGATTCATAACATATCTCATACTTAGTAGAAAAAGGGTTATTATGTTATTGCGTGACTTAATTGATAGGGACACGGTTTATTATTTGTGTGGTGTTCTTTTATATTTATATAGTTGGTAATGGTATGCATCTTTTCTCTTCTTTATTTATAAAACTATATAAATTTTTGCATTCCTTCGTTATTTCTCTATTTACTTCATAAATTTATACGTTCATACTCTTTTGGTAAGATATGTTACAAACGCGTGAATTAGTTGAAAAGAATATGAGTTTCATTATTTGGTACTTCGATTTTACTCTTTACATGAAACGATGGCTCCGGCTATTTCATAGTATTTTTTTCCTTTATTCGGAAAGACTCTTTATTTTTATTTTTATATGGGGAAGATTCTTTGTTTCCAGACAAATTGCATTTGGGCAAGAAAAGATTTGCGAGATCTTGCTTGATTTACAAATTATATTTTTCTATAATTAATGGAGTAAGTTAGGGTCCATCAAGTCTAGTACAACTTGAAATACATATAGCACTAGTTAAACCATTGTCTGAATCTTTGTCTTGAAGCTACCATGCTAAGTTAAGTCCTATGCATTGCTTCATTTATTATACGGAATTTTAGAAATTATAACAACAATAATCACCAAAAAAACTAGGACCGATTAACACTTTATTCATTGGGTTAGGTTTTGCGGAACAAGATGTACCTAGAGAGGCCGAATTACACTGAGTTTGGTGTAAGCCTTCGAGTATATGTTGGATTGTATCGTAAGAAAATTATTATTTTATTTACAGACCTCTAAATTTAATTATATTTATAATTATGGTAATCATTATATTCCCGGTTTAGTTTTCTTCTTCAAGTGGACGTTTGCACATGGTGATTGGTGAGGATATTTTCTTTTCTAAAATGAGTTTTTTTTTTTGTCAACTTTGTAAAATGAGTTTCGTTAGGAGTTCATTTGACCATCTGAATCATCAATTTATGACTCTCGGTTTTTACCTTTTTAGCGACGTCAATCCGAATGTTAGTTTATGATTTGTCTTTTTTTTTTTTGGTTTGGTATTTTTAATTTTAATATTTATATTATAAATTGTAGTAATTATATATTAATTTGTTTTGTCTGACTTTAGTTTTGATTATGATTCGGTTACTTAATGAAATTAATTCAAATTCCAGCTCCCTTCCTTTGTTTTTTTTTTCTATTTCTCGTTCATCTATATTGAAAATATTCACCTTTATTCATAAACTATCCAGACGTTTCTGTTTTATCTATCTGGGGATTACAAAGGACATGCCAACTTTGTTTAGTAAACGTGTCAAATACAAACACAATCGTTTAAAAAATTGAAGTTCATATTACAATACATACTATCATCATTAGGTGCACTAACTCGCTTAAATATAAAGTTATATATTCAATGTAGAGAACAAAATCACATAAAAAAAAAAGAACAAATTCACACAAAAAAACTCCTTTTGACTGAATAAGAAGTCATATATTCACCCAGTATAACTATATAATATGTGGTCATATGTTTCGATTAATTCATTAAAATCTTTGGAAACCTGTCTTTTTTTTCTTTGTAGATTATTCTCAAATTCGAATTACCAATTTACGATTTGATTGCACATGCTCTGATCCAAATCTAAAGAGATTCTACGGCCGGCCAATGAATAATTATTTTCGGTGAAATACTTGAATAGACACTAATTAAGCTAGGACACACTCAAACAACACATAACTTATGGCGACAAATTATTTATTCCATTCGGTACATTCGATATTAATTACGGCAAACCAACAACATAAACATAGTTTTAAGTGTCACACTTTGAGTAGCAAATTTATAATTTAGTTACCAGATCCTGATCCAGCTCTTGATCCAGCAAATGAACCAGCAGATGAACCAGCTGAACCACCCGAACCACTAGAACTCGAACTTGATGACGAGCTAGAGCTAGATGATGATCTCGAACCTGAACCTGATCCAGAACCTGCACCAGCACCGGAGCCTGACCCGCCACCAAGACCAATCCCCAATCCAACGCCCAAACCGATTCCAACCCCACCTAGGTCAAGCCCCAAGTCTTTTCTTGCAAGTCGGCTCTCGGTTAACATAACTACACTTGAAATAACTAATAAACCAAGAAGAAATAGACCTTGGGCCCTAACCATTTTGGAAATCTTCGTGTGTAAAGACTTCAATATGTTTTGAGTATATACTGTAACTTAATTAGATACATAAGAGAATAACATGTTCTTGTATTTATAGAAGCTTTGGGATAGTGTGAGCCGTTACGTGTATACCACCAAATATAATTCAACCTACATATATCATATTTCGTTCTGTTATAGTTTACTCATATTTACATTAAAAAAACCACGAATACCAATTTAACACATTTCTAGTCTAGTCAAATGTATGTTTTGATTGGCAATATGCAAAATGAAATCGCATTCCGATCCGAGGTGTGATGAATTAAATTTTTTGTAAGAAAATAAATCTTACCTTAACCCCAATTCACAAGGTTTATCAAATTCACTGATGCATGAAGTAAAAAAACGTGTATATAATGACAAAAATTGAGGTTTCACTACGCCATTATAATTCACAGTTTTACATCAATCCGCAAATCAGCAATCGCAGGTCGTATAATGATTATCCAAAATGCATAATGAGAGTATTATCTCACTATAGTTTAATTCGAACGAAACTTTCATGGATAATACAACTGGCAATTGCATATTTTTAAAATGTGGATGCAGGTGATGTGTGCATTATCTTTTGCTGCTACCAAACCCACCAGAGTCGACGGTCCACTAATATGAGTGGAAGCGTGGTAGTGGATTATGCACGCTGCAACCAATCACTCTTATATGGTCACTAATCTATGGTTCCACAATGTATTGTTTATTCAACCTATGACACGTGCTTAAATCATTGTTCGAGAAAGATCGAAACTATACGTTCACATTGGTTATATTTTTATTGCTATGATGACCCATAATGTTCAATCCTCATGTAGAATATAAAAGTCATTAAAGTCAATTTTTTCTTATAGGAAAATTATTCTCGGGCTGTCACTTACAAAACAAGATTACTGACACCAATACTTATTGATAAGTTTAAATATAAATATTTATTTTGATTTTGAACCAGTGTTTAGTTTTTTAAAATCAAGAAATGTGTAAAACAAGGTTCTTTTAATCATTGGATTCATCTAACTATATAGTTCTAATTATGATAACGATCCTTTTTAACATGCTGTTTAGTTCTTTGGATCTAAAATTGAATCCCAGTCTTAATTTCAATATAATGGTTATATATAAAATATAATCTGAACCAATACAAACACGTTTGCTTAGTTAAATCCATTAATTGTTAACGACTTTTAAATCTTATGCTTGCGTTTAAACGTTAACCCATATTATAAGAGGTGTTCATAAGTTATCAGAAGTTATTTTGCAGATAATACATATCTAAATTAATGTATATTACGGATTTTGACATATATGTTTTTATCTAACATATTGAGCGTAACACATGACAAAATCCCAAAAATAATAATAATGCAAATCGAATTCTCAAAACAGAAACAAAACAGAGCTGAATTACAAACCTTTGTTTCTAAAAAAGGTAATTTAAAACAATTCAACCAGCACTGATACTACATGACATTTATTTTCTCAATTATTGGGAAATTACAACTTATAGTACAAAAGTAAAACATCGACAACACCAAGAATCCAATTCCAATATGGAAGAGTACATAACGAAGCAAACACATTATAATCGTTTTCCTGTTTTTCCTCTCCTTTACTTACCCACTTTAGAAATTTTACTTTTCTAGCATTTTATTTATTGCATACTAATAACGTAAATATTATTACGTAGAAAATACAATATTGCACCGGTGTGATATTGCATGCATGCGATATTCTTCATTCAGTCGTCGCCACCACCGTATCCTCCTCCATATCCACCGCCTTCACCGTACCCTCCTCCGTTGCCGGATCCACCTCCTCCACCTCTACCCCCTCCCCCTCCTCCTCCCCCACCGTGACCCCCTCCTCCTCCACTTCCTCTTCCACGGCCTGACCCGGAACGTCCTCCCGAACCAGACCCGGCACGTGATCCGGCGTATGATCCAGCTTCGGATCCTGCATCACCTCCACCACCACCGGAGCTGGAAGAAGAACTAGAGCTAGATGAGGAAGAAGAGCTTGACCCTCCTCCTCCGGATCCAGACCCGGCACCAGCTCCGGATCCGGATCCACCTCCACCGATACCTATGCCAATACCAGCACCGATCCCTATCCCGCCAAGGTCCAAACCCAAGTCTTTTCTTGCGACACGGCTCTCGGAGACTAGGGCTGATGTAGCCAATATCAAAGTTATAATTAGAATACGTGATGATGAGTTACTCAGAGACATAGTTATTTCGTGTTTGGTAATGCTTCTTTTTCCCCCCCTAAATTTAGAGTGTGCTTTTGTAGTGCTCGATCTTGATAAATATGATACAATATGTTGAAGGTATTTATAGGCGTTCCAGAGCATATTAATATGGTAGTGAAAATCCTACACGTCAAAAGTTATATCCACATCATAATCGTATTAATAATTAATGATTAAAACATTCTGTTGGCGATAACCGTATTCAGCATGTTATTTATAAAACAACCAAAAA
Source organism: Crucihimalaya himalaica (assembly GCA_004349715.1). Classification (NCBI taxonomy): domain Eukaryota; kingdom Viridiplantae; phylum Streptophyta; class Magnoliopsida; order Brassicales; family Brassicaceae; genus Crucihimalaya; species Crucihimalaya himalaica. Next base: position 3,140,192 of record SMJT01000006.1, on the reverse strand, counting down.
TACAAATCGTTCTTTTTAATCAACATTAATATCAAATGAATAATAATTCTTTATAATCACAACGGTTTATACTTAAATATTAATTGTTACGTTTGTTTTTCTAATAGTTTATATATTACTAGGTAACTTACACAACAAAGATAATACATATCACTTTAAAATTTTAACAACATAAAAATTATTCAAAGTTGATCTAGTATATAATATATAAAAGATATAAGCTTACAATCATTAATTACGTTTAATAAAATTGAAATACTATCTTATAATTTTAGAAACATGGACCTATTTGATTTTGATGAGTTTCATTCGATAAAGTTTGCGTAGTAATTAATTCAAAAAATCTGATTTGTAAATATTTAAATGTTTCAAAAAAGTTTTAAATATTAATTTAAGTGTAACTATTTGATTATAAAATTAGGTAAAGACTCGGAGAATCCACGATATGTCCATTTCTTTCTTTTTCTTTTTTTTTTTGCGAATTTAGTATTAAGTCAAAAGTATAAATATTTCGCTGTAATTGATTTAAATTCGGTTTGGACCTAAAAAAAAATTCTGGGTTGGACCTTAAAATTTTTGGAGTAACGGGCTTAGCCATCAATAATAATTATTAAATCTCTTAATTTTCTGTTTCAAAGAGCCAGAATATTTGACGGAACATTGCTTCATAAAAGATGAAGATGGAGATCGAGAAGAAAATGATAAACGTGTAATGATTGTTTTGGCACGAAAATAAATAAATAAGTGGATTCAATGGCTGTTCTGTTGAAAAATAAATATGTGGATACAAGAATGTACAACGTTGCAAACTTGCAATGAACAGTCACTCGGTGTCTGATCCACTATCTATCTCTCCGTAAGTGGACTTCTCGTAGGTCGGTCGTGCATCTAATTTTAATATTATTTAACATTAATTTTGGAAGTTGTTTTTCCTTTTTAGTATGTTTATTAATAAATCTGTGTGTTTAGAAGTTAGAAGTTAGAACCACGCAAACTCGATGAATGAAGATATATACGAAGGAGAGTGCCTGATGGACTTGACCCAAAGAAAATTTGGGCTGAATAATGTTGAAATGAATATGAGGCCATGAAATCGTTGGTCAGTGATACCTTCTCGTGCTTCGACTGTGTTAAATATTTTGTTTTTCTCAACAGAAAGCTTTTATTAATTGATCATTGTACACATAGATGGTTGTTGATGTATGGGATCTAACAATTTATATCTGAGAAGTAGTGTGAACGTTTCCTTAGACGAGCCGTAGAAGTTGTATGTTATAAATGTTTCGAACCGATTACGGGGTATCGGGCGAGCGTGATGCATTTTTACAAAATAGGATTCGTTAGTTAGACTTAATGTATATAAGGTAGTGCGAACATGAGATCTTTTTTTATAGTGATATGTGTGTAGTGCGAGCAGCTTTTCTCCCAAAAAATAATTCAACATTTGTATTGTTCATCCGTATTCATTATATAAGCGGTGTGAAGGGTGTTTCCGTCTTTTCAATCGTCCATGGTCAATTCTATTCTTGTCTTTGTGCGAATCGAACATGTTTTCATCAGTTGTATGGGTCATGCATGGACTTTGTCTTGATGGAGCAGGACAAAGCCCATATCCAACATTGGTTTATCGTTTACTACCAGTAAACATAGCTGGTTTATTGTTAACCAAAGCCTTAACCAGTTTGGTACACATGAATCTACTGCAAGAGCATACTCCTCAAAGGATTTTTTGCTTAAACAACTTGCTACCTTACTGGCGTCTCTTGGTTCAAATGTAACTTCGTCTTTCACCCTAATCAGGACATGTCGGGCTTTCTCAATCTCATCTAAAAAAATTATGTTGAATCAACCAACACAGTCTGCCTTGTTTAGTACGTACGTCCACTAAATTGTTTTGCACCCTAGTCGAAAGTGACATCCATGATATAGACTCTGATCATTCTCAATCACCCACCAAATGTTGCGGGATCATCTTCGAACCAAACTAGAGAAAGCCGCATGTGTCTCATATCTTACTCCAGTCTCCACCCTAGCTTGGCTACTCGGTTAGAAGTAAGTTTCCTAAAAAAAAGGGAGGTTTTCTAAAGGATTATGTGCGAGAGTATTCTACGAACCCTTGATCTGTTGCTCGATCCACTAGCTGGTGCCTTCGGGTCATGAATTGTTTTGGCAATGATGAGGACGTTAAGTTATGACTCACTGACTCAAAATATCACTTTGTTACGATATGCTTCTATATAATTAACCACTAGTTTATAAGAGGCAAATCGAATTAGGTGAACGGAAAATGCGACGCAAGTCAACTTTCTAAACTCAAAAGAAGGAATTAATCCAAACACTTTTCGTGTGGTCTTATCAAATTATGATCCTGGTTTATGAACACGTGGCGCAAAGTTAGTTCAGTTCATTCATTGAGCTTTATAATTGGTATAATAAGCGTTACCAATTTTGAGTTTTTCACGAAAGTGTTTTCCTTGTTCAGAACGACACGAAGTGTTCATCATCTATATATATGGGGCAAAAGTACTATAACATCTGAGAATCTGACACGTGTCTAACCTTGATGACTCTCTTCTCATCCCATTTCATGTTTCGTCAATCCGTGGCCACACAAATGTTTTACTTTCTTTAGTTTTGATTTTACTGTAAACAATAATAATAATTAAAAAAAACAAAGGTTGACCTAAAAAAGAAATAAATTCAGCAGGGGACAAGTATTGATTTGTTTTCGTCTCATCAGTATCATCATCAATAAAAGAAACATCAAATCAAATGGTTGAATTATTGAATTGACATTAAGAACCAGAATTTCACAGCTCAATTGCAACTTTGCTACCGAGTGGCTAAAAACCCCTTACGAAAATAAATTGGTTGCAGTCTTGCGGAATTAAATGCACATATAATTTTATAAAGCCGCATCACTTAATTAATCATCACTGTTGGAGTGACGGTTGACATTTGTAAAAGGATAAATGTTATCTAGACCTAAACATGTAACCTAAAATGAATTCACATTAAAACACGAAAAGATCAATATAATTTCTCCATAATGTTTAAGATATCTTTTGGATCTTTCTACAATCACAACTAGATACGGTAGATCGTTCGTTAATTACACAAACTCTGTAAACATTAGTTTAACCAAGTAAATACCAAGTCTCTGATAAAAACTATAGATTATACAATGAGTTTAAAGATGTTGGTAGGTTGTGGCTTGGGGTGAAACTTCCCCACGTAAATTCTCATCCCACCACAATCTCTACCTACTAACTGCTAACTACTTTACGTCCAGCGCCATTTCGCTGTTTTGCTTTTATTAATTCTTTTATGTTTCCTCCTTGTTTCTACTTACATTTTGTTTTTTCTTACAATATATTATAGTTATCTTTTAGAAGCCACCTTTGTGTGAGTTTTGCTTATGCAATTGCCGACCCAAGTTTGTTTCATTTTGGCATTCTCAAACCTAACTACATATTTCTAATTCCAACTTTCTTTTACATTCATATTGTTTGTATAGTATACTCATATATATCTAACAACATCAGGAGAGTTTCAGCAGTTTTATTAATATTACTGGTCTAGTTTTAACTATATAGAACTAAATTTAATATTACCATCACCCAAATTTAATATATATATATATATATATATATATATATATATATATTTTGCAGCACCCAAATTTAATATTTATTCGATGAGAATGTTGACATATTTATATCGAGGTATAGAAATATGACGACGCATCACATTTTGATTTTTAGTTTCTGCATTTTCTCAAATACATTTTTTCCAAATATAGTGTCAAGAATTAAATGAATTTCTAAATTCTCTTTGATTTATTGCCACAAAAAAAACATCAATAGTGCGTAATATAGGTAGATTTGTTTTTTTTTTTAAATTGTTGATAGTCTTATTGATCTCTCGAAAATTTTAAAACCATTTTTTGTTTTATTATTTACCCAATATATTAATTATTTTCTTAGTTATATATGCATATTTATGTACCTTATATAATCAAATGTTGCTGATAATTTGTTAATTAATTTATCTAAAACCATTTCTTATCATTTTAGTTTATATATGTACATTTTACCAATCTCCAAATTATTTCATTATTATGTTCTAATAATCAATATTGTTTCTGAATAAACCCATCTCATAATTATTTAATATTTGTTCAATTACTCATTATATAATTTATAATTAGTTTACTTATTTCTAGAATTGACACATGACAGAAAATCATTTAAACCAAAAAAGAATCTAGAGAGAGTTACTCATCATTATTTTTATTTGGTTATATATGTTTGTACTATTCAATAAGAGACAAAATATATATATAAAAAAAAGTGGAATTTGATATTAGCTGGAACTATACTAATTTTGGAGTGTTTCTCAAAGAAGACACACGTTCCAAGTATTATCAACACGTAAACAAAAACCAATAAGGGCTTGACTTGTGGATATTGGATAACCAAGCTATTAATTAAGATAGTTAGAGGGTAAAATAATAAACTAAGAAATACTTAAATGTAAAATAAGAGATGAGGTATAATAAAAGATGAGTAGCTGGGAACGTGCAACTGAAAAATTGTTCACCCAACTTTCTCCTATTAATACTTCCCTCTTCTCTCTTCCTACTTATAACCTTCTTCACACACACACACACACGCACGCTTACGTTTAACTCTCTGGTTCCATAGTCAGAAGAAGAAAAAAAAATGGATCACGACAAGTCTACTTCTTGTTGCTGCGTTCTTGATGCTTCCACTTATGTTGGTTTCTGGATTCTCAAGAAATTACTTAGCAGAGGATACTCTGTTCACGCAGCGATTCGTAAAAACGGTATCCTTCTCTGTTTTACCCTTCTTTTGGAATGATTTCGAAGCAAATGGTTCGTTTCTTCCGATAATTTCGAGGAATAAAAGTGGTCTTTGTTGGTTCTTGATTAGATCGTTTTGTGTTCTTAGGGGAGAGTGAAATTGAGGAGAAGATCAGAGAGATGGAAGCAACAGAAGAGAGATTAGTGGTGTACGATGTTGATGTGTTGGATTATCAAAGCATACTTGTCTCTCTCAAGACATGTAATGTCGTCTTCTGTTGCTTAGATAGCCCAGAAGGGTACGATGTGAGTGTCTTCATCAATCTCCATTTCTCATATAGCTTTCTTGTGTATATTCTGAGTTTAGATTAAGATTGTGATTTGTGTGAATTATATCATCAATCATAGGAGAAAGAGGTGGATCTGGAGGTGAGAGGAGCGATCAATGTGGTGGAAGCATGTGGAAGAACAGAGACTATTGAGAAGATTGTGTTCTCTTCTTCATTAACAGCTTCAATTTGGAGAGACAACATTGGTACTCAGAAGGATGTTGATGAGAAGTGTTGGAGTGATCAAGACTTCTGTCGCAACAAAAAGGTTTCTAATTTCTCGTAATCTCTCTCTTCTTTATTTCTTTATATATATATATATATATATTTTTTTTTTTTGAATTTGGCTTATTAAATCGTAATTTGTTTAAGTGAAATTTTGGTGAATAAATTGGACCTACAGTTTAAAGTTTATAGGCTGGATTGGAATAACTAATTATTTTCTGACATCTTATTTAATGTAGCTAGCTCATATATATAATTGCAGTATTTTCTTATAACATATAAGAAGGAAGCCAGTTCTATAAATTTTGAATTTTTGAAATACTATAAAAGGAATAGTCAAAGATAGGTCTTCATATAGATATATATATATATATATATATATATATATATGTATTGTCACACTATCTCGAATCATGTAGTTGGGCGACATAGAAATTCGTAAGGGGTCAGATTAATTGAATATATTCATTTCCATCACTCATAAATACATTGTACAACTCTTGATTCGATTATAGTTGCCTTTGGGAAAATTAAAGGGCATATATAATTATTTTCTTATGTTTTGAATAATTAGATACAGAAAAATTTAGTACTATCACCTAGATTAGACGGTACCATGTTTTTTTTTTAATAAATAATTATGATCGTCATAAATGGACTTAGCTAACTTATGCAACAAATGATTCGGGGACAATATTAACGTGTATAGCTGTATGTCATCGAACCGAACGGTCAACAAAACGAAATCGAAGACTATTCCTTTACTTTTTTGTTGTTTCTTGTTGCTGCTAATTTTAGGAATTTATTACTCTCCTTTTTTTTTTGTCACTATTTAGTAGAAATATACTTTTCATTAGTACAATTTCAAACTCACGAGCGTACCAATTGTATGTGGATGCAGTTGTGGCATGCATTGGCAAAGATGTTGTCAGAGAAAGCAGCTTGGGCATTAGCCATGGACCGTAGGCTCAACATGGTCTCTATCAACCCTGGTCTCATCGTCGGACCCTTGGTCGCACAACACAACGCTAGGCCCACCATGTCCTACCTTAAAGGTATGTACTGCATAAATGTCACAAAATACATGCACTCAGGATTTGACTTTAATGAAATGGTATTTTTGGTAACAGGAGCTGCACAAATGTATGAGAATGGTGTATTGGCCTACGTAGACGTTAAGTTTTTAGCGGATGTTCATATTACAGCATTCGAGGATGTTTCAGCTTGCGGTCGATATTTCTGCTTCAACCAAATCGTCAACACAGAAGAAGAAGCTCTCAAGCTTGTGGAGAGTTTGTCTCCTTTGATACCTATGCCACCGAGGTACATATTATTGTTCAATCTTTATTTGAATTATTGTTTTATTGGTTCATGCAATAAAGTCTAATACTATAATGTATATATGTCATTTAGGTATGAGAATGAGATGAACGAAAGTGAAGTTTACGAAGAAAGATTAAGGAACAATAAATTAAGCAAGCTGGTAGAAGCTGGCTCTGCTTGTTAAAGAAAGACTTTATAATTTAAATTGATAATGAAGACATTATACAAAAAAAAATTGTAATTTGTATATTGGTCTCTCATAGTAGCATTTGTTGCTCGTGAACTATCAAGAAAAAGAAAATTTTACATGTCCTCTCATTTATAATTAATATATATGAATAGTCTTTTTAATTTTGCTGGGGGCACAATATGAATGTTTTCTATTTTTTGTTAAACATATTAAAAATCGATGGGAGAGTTGTGACGTATACGAATCGTTTAAAGCGATGTTTCCTATAATTGTGCAATAATAGTAGAAAGCTTTCCGTGAAAGATTGTGCTTGTTTTGGTGTATGAACACATAATAGTACTCAAAAATTAATGAGTATTTCGTATTAATCTTATATGTAGAAATGCTATAGCATGCCATGAGTTTCTACATACAAATGATATAATACTATAACAAATTTTCTTTGAAATTTCGTTACTACCATTTTCCTAGATTAGGACCAAATGTTAGGTTATTCGCAAAACAACAACAAAGTATACAAATTTTGGTATACTGTTGTTAATTGTAGTGTTATTTTCCCAATCTTCTAGTTGTTTTTGAATATAGATATTAAATGGGCCAAATACGAGGCCTGAGACTGCTTAACGTCGTAAAGTTTAAGCAATTTAAACTAAAAACGACGTCGTTTCAGGCATAGCATCTTGAACCTTCTTTCTCTGCTTCGATTCTGATATCTTAAGAAAGCTAGATCGACGATCGATAAAGTCGCGTTGTAAGCTTTGTGCAAACTCTCGAAAAACCCTAGATTGAAGATGGTACTGATCGAATCAAGTGAGAGTGAGGATGAGATTTTTATCAAAGACGAACGAAAGCCATCGTCTTCATCCTCACCGCAACCTACGGAAACGAAACAAGGCGACGGAGATGAATCCGACGGATTCGAAACTGCCAGCGAACGTGAAATCAGCGATGACGAAGGAGAGAAAGATGGTACCACAAACGACGCCGTAACGAGTCAGGAGGAGAAACCACAACACTCGGATAAACCGGAGAAGAAGGAAGAACAGATTGAGCTAATGAGAGAAGGTGAAGCCATAACCGACGACGGATCAAACCAGGTGAGTCCACATTGAAATGAGTTACATCTATCTTTACGGTTTGACCAATTCCGTGTTTATGTGTTCATTAGCCAGTTCTCATTACAGCTTACCTAGTGAAAAAGCTTCATTTTTCCTGTGAAAGTTTGAACCTTAGGATGGAATTAGTAGAGATATGCTTTAAAGCTAGTGTTGACATATATTGACAATTTGTCTTTTTTTTTTTGTTTGTTTTGTAGGAGAAAGCTTTGGCAGAAGCAAATGAAGCTAAAGTGGAAGGAAATAAACTGTTCGTTAATGGCCTTTATGAAGAGGCATTGTCAAAGTATGCTTTTGCTTTAGAGCTTGTTCAGGTGTTTTCTGAGTCTATAGAGCTTCGGTCCATATGCCATTTAAACAGAGGTGTATGTTTCCTCAAATTGGTATGTCCTTTATATGAACTTCTTGGCCTATTGAATTTCGATTGAAGATGAGTATAGCACTCAAGATTTCTATGAAATGTTTTTCAGGGTAAATATGAAGAAACGATCAAGGAATGCACTAAAGCCCTGGAGCTAAATCCTACCTACACTAAGGCCTTGGTTCGAAGGGCAGAAGCCCACGAGAAGCTTGAACACTTCGAAGATGCTGTCACGGGTGAGTTAACCGTCTTTCCCCTTGAGGTTTACTCATGAAACCAATTTATTAGAAAAATAAGCGAGGAGTTCTAGGTTAGTTTCTGGTACTTGTTACAGGATAGATATTTTTTGGTTGTAGATCAGGTTTATTGGAAGAATTCACACTGAGTCTCTGTCTTCTCATATGCAGACCTGAAGAAGATCTTAGAACTTGATCCTTCAAATGATCAAGCTAGAAAAGGGATACGACGTCTTGAACCTCTTGCTGCTGAAAAGCGAGAAAAGATGAAAGAAGAGGCTATAAGTAAGTTCCGAGAGTATTTCATCAGAAAATTGTAGATCTTCTAGCATCTAGAGTGATTCCTTGTGGTCATATATCCATCGTTTCATATACGATCATTGATGTCGAATATTTGTGTTTGTAGCTAAGCTGAAGGAGGTGGGAAACTCGATCTTGGGTCGATTTGGGATGAGTGTGGACAACTTTAAGGCTGTTAAAGATCCCAACACTGGCTCCTACTCTCTTTCTTTCCAAAACTAGAAAATTAATATCGTATGTTTTGCTTCAACCACTTAATGTGTAGCAACAATCTGGTTAGTATTGCAATGTGTTATTTGTTCTTGATGCATTGGTACTGAAAAGGTTTGGATTTAATATAGCTGTAAATTCAACGTTACAACAATGGATAAATTTCCCTTCCATGGCTCTTATCAGTTTGCTGGTGTGATACAGAAAATACAACAAGCTATTTTGGATTCAATTGAATTCCATGAAAACCATCAAGGGTCCTTTTATGGCTGTTACAGATTCTGTGTTATGGCATGCTGCTCCAAGTACTCTTTGCTGTTCATTTCTGTTAGTCTACACAATAAATAAATTCCTTTGATGAGTGATATCCAACGAATCTATAAGTTTTAGTAATTAACCACAAAGATTTTTGTTACATTACCTACTGATGGTTCTGTCTTTTGCGAAACCTAATTCGTTATCCACGCAGAGCTCAGAAACATCGTTCTTTCTTGATCTCGATGATGTTCTTGGAGCCATCGATTTCGCCTCTGAGATTGTTACTATCTTTTCCAAGAGTTCTTGAGGACTTGCTTCAGCTGTACACAACAACCTGGCTCTGTTCTCATACATCACCTGCAACTCTTAAACCATAGTCAGATTTGATGAATGGTTTGGTTGTGTCATCTTGGATAACTAAAAATTAAAGAGATGGAATTGGGTATTTGCATACATCGACTAGCGTGACGAATCTATACGCAGCAGTCCGGTTATGAAGCCCAAACACCGGAATTCCTTCCAATGCAAGAGTATGAAACTTCTCTGCAACATCAGAGAGAAGAACAAGAACCCTTTTGAGACAAGATTTGCAGATGAGAGAGAGTCAAAGCCGAGTAACTTACTGAACAATCCGAAGTAATCTGCAGCTCCAAGAGGTCGATCGCATAACTCTTCAAAAGGAAAGTATGCACATCCATTGGCACCTAATGGAACCTGTTCATGAAGCAGCATTGGTCTTATGAAGAACTTATAAACAGACAACAGTAGTGTTGGAATCACACAAAGATTGGCATTAACTGTACCTGTAATTTTCTTCCCATCACCACTTCTACTACCTGTGGACGCGCAATAACATTGTCTCCAATCAGTTGTTGGAACTTCTGTTTCAAAAGGGTCGAAAGATCTTTACCGATGAAATAGAATCCTTGCTCAGCCTGCACAAGTGAAGAAACGTGTTAGTTATTGAACTCTGCTTTACATTGAAGCCAGTATAGGGAGTGTTTAAGGGGGTTTAAGAGCAGTACTGAAGTTAGTTTCCGGTAATCAACCGATGAGCCAATCTCATGAACCACACACCGTTCCTACGAAAATAGAATATTGATGCAGTCATTGAATTGAAAAAAACAAAAAAAAACTGAAAATGGATTAATGGAAGTTAACTAGATTACCTTCAATGAGGAAATGAAAGGTAGGAAGAGATCTCTCTGGAGTCCTCCTTCATAGAGTTTATCAGGATTCCGATTCGATGTAGCAACAAGAATCTATATTTTATCTCACAAGCATGGACAAAAGTCAGTTTAACCCATACAAGCAGAGATGATTGTTACAGCTAGTGTAAGTAAAAATCAAACTTACGACGCCATTGCTGAAGAGATGTCCGAAGAGTCGGTTAAGTATCAGAGCATCTGCAACATCAGTTACCTGTAATAACAGAATCAGTAGCCAAAAAACCCAAAATTCAGGATGGGTTGATCCAAAGATGATCACTTTCAAGAAGATAATATATGTATTAAGTATATACCATGAACTCATCTAGACATAGCAAAATTGCATCATGAGCTATCTCTTGGGCAACAACTTCAAGTGGATCTGATAAACCCTTGTGCTTCTGCAAACATTTTGACCCGATATCAAAAGAAGTATCTCAAAAGGCTAAAGATTTTTTACTAAGATCAATAGAGAAACAATGGAAACTCAATTATCCATACTTGCAAGCGGCTATGAACACTCAACATGAAATCATGGAAATGTATCCTCTGCTTCTTCCAAGTACAAGGCCTAAAGAAACAAGAGAATTATCAAGAAGCCGCGATGCTCGATAAAAAAAGATAAGAATTTGATCATACAAACTTACAATTGATCAAAGAATAAATCCATCAACATGGTTTTTCCTGTACCTACACCTCCATAGAGGTATAATCCTTTAACGGGCGAGTACGAAGATTGCGGCATGAGCCGAGACCAAAACCAACGGCTTCTGTATCAGACAAGAACACAGGTTTGCGTGAGACTTTTAAGTTCTCAATCCTAAACAGAGAAGAAAAAGTCTCAAGGTTAAGCAGACAGAAGAATCACCTTGAGGACTTATCAGAAGTATTGTACCGATCTAAACGACATGTATCTACTGATTCCACAAGCTCATCATAAAGTCTCTGAAGCTCTCTCAATGCACCAATCTGCAACATTTCAAACACAACCTTAAGCCGCAAGTAACAAGAATCACATTTATTCTTATTGCTCAAAGCTTCAGTGAAGTAAAAAGAGTGATCATTATTATTATCATCATACTTGGCAGATATCACCAGTCATGAGTTCACCATCACTGATTCTTCTCTCATACTCAACAAGCGGACCTGTTCTATTCACATCTGCCATCATTCAACAAAACCAGTAAATCATTGACACGAACTCTGAGAATAATCGAATTTGATTGGAAAGAGAAACAAAAACCTGAGACGGTGAGCCTAGTAGCAGGATCAGCTGCTTCTACTGCTTCTGCTGATAAACCTCTCAAGATACTTAACCTCGAATACAAACTTGAATAATCAGAGTTTGTATTCACCAGAGCTTGATTTTGATTGACACGGATCAAAAGTTTACGGCTTTTCGAGTAGGAAGATGAACAATAACGTTCTTGATTGTTCCTCAGAGCCCATCTAATTCTACTAAGAGAGGATGATCTAATGGTTGGTCTCATCTATGATCAACGCAAATTCAATCTGCAAGATCAGCTGCTGAAACAGAAGAAGAACCACCCAACCAACTAGAATGATCACAAACTCAAAAGAGAGGATAATGTAATTCAAAGCTAAAACTTCATATATTATTGCATTATTGCTGGTATATGTCCCTTTTATACATATAATAATAAGCCTCTACATGTGACGTAACGCTCAATCACAATAACATTATTGATAAGGACTCACCTTTGAATAAAAAAAAAGCTACCAATTCCCCTCAGAAAGCAGAGTTCTTTAAGAATTTTTCCCTTTGGAAAAGAAAAAAGAGGAAGCCTTTGCGATTCGGATAAAACAAAACCTAAGAACAATAGAAACGAAGACTTTGAATGGATTTATGAAAAATCGGATCCGGATAAGAATAGGGCAAAACAGGAAAAGAATTTGGAAAGTTAAGTTTGATGTTTATGTAAAGGAATGCTAATCTGGATAAGAGATAGAGAGAGACCCAAGAATAAACGGAGATATAGTCAAAAACAAATAAGGAAGATAGAGAAGAAGATTTAACTGTTCAAAGTCTTAAAACAGAGAGATGAGTTCTTTATCAACTAAGAAACGTGTGTTTTTCTTTTATTTTTATATAATTTTAATTTTGTTAACCAAAACCCAATTTGTTGTCTCCTCTAATTACAATTGTTAATATGTTGATTGCATTCTCCAGGTCACGGGAGGATATTATTCCAGGATTTTCCTTTATTTAAAAGAGTTGACTATTTTTATTCTTATGAAAAATATGTCTTTCTTTCTTTCTTTCTTCTTTTTGCTTAAATTTACTAAACTTACCCTAATGATGCCTACAAGTCAAATTACAAATTCTATAAACGATTTTAAATATTTTGTAATTGTAGTATAATATAGGAAACGGAAGCTTCTTGATATTGCGTTTGCGTACGATTGAAAAAAGAAAAAAGATATTGTGTTTGCCTATATTAAACTTTGGTCAATTATCATCAATACCACTAAAATAAGTTTATTTTCCAAAATTACCATAACAAGTTTTATTTTCCAAAAATACTATAAAAAAGTTTTATTTCCAAAAATACCACAAAACTAAAACCAAACTTTAAACCCTCAAAACTAAACCCTAAACCCTCAACTAAACCCTAAACCCAAAATACTATATAAACCCAAACCCAAATATTTAAATTATAAACCCTTATAATTCAGTTTTTAGTTTTGTGGTATTTTTGAAAATAAAATTTTTTAATGGTATTTTTGAAAAATAAAACTTATTATGGTATGTTTGGAAAATAAACTTATTTAGTGGTATTTGAAGGAATTTCTCTTAAAACTTTTTATTATTTATATTTTTTATTGTTATTTAAATATTTACGGGTTATTTGTTACCCGTAAATTAAATAGGATGAATACGGGTCAATTATTTTTAATAATAAACTTTACGAGATGGATGAATTAGATCGAAAATTAATGTAATCTGCTATGGAGCAGGTCTCGAGATCGGGTTATAACCCGTTCTGGTGGACGGAGCAAAATGGGCATACAAGGGCTAAGCATCTTCCAAGTGGGAGGGAGATACGTGGAATCAGATATGGTCCTTACGGTGATCTAACGGTCTATATATTTTCTCGTTTTGATCTTGATGGCTAGTTGAACATTGGACCTTCATTGCATTGCCGCATGATTCCACGTGTCCACGTCATTTCTTAAATTGCGAACATGTCTTTTTCTGACCAACCCGTTCTCCTACTTTTCTTTATTACATTTTTGTTTTGGCGTGAATCACCAAATCTGATCAAAGAAATATTATAATATAACTCACTAATTTTAAAAACAAAGAAAATACCTATTAGATATTGTTAAATGACAAAGTCTTATAATGAATATGGATATTCTAAATAACTACATTTAATAACTAATGCCATCAAGATAATTATTATTGAAATTAGTATTTTTAAAGAAAATAATCCTATACATAATAAGGAAGTTACTACAAGGATTTATTTTTTTCTTTTTTCGATCTAGTATTTTTATCCAAAATGCCCAAAAAAAACATTTAAAATATTTCAATTTTAATGAAATTCGGTTTAGTTTTGCAAAATAACTAGTATTAGGTATCGGTTTGGATATGTTGGTCTGGTTCGGTTAAAATGTCCACCCTTGAGTGTATGTATATATATACGAAAAATTAATATATGTTTATGCTCTTCGATCCCCAGTGTGTGATTTCACAAAAGACTTGTAATTAGAAACAGAATAAAACTGAAGAAGTGAAACAGAGCAGTTCTATGTCAATGGGCCAGAACAACTGATAAGAGAGTAAAGCCCATGTTCATAAAACATTCCCTGAACCCAGAGAAAAGCGTAATCACACGCAGCCAACAAAACATTTCCCTGCGTGCAACAAGTATTGATGAAGACGACAAATAACTAATGTACAGGTGTCAAAATATAATTGGAGTAAACAACGTTGACCTAAATGTTTTGTCTCACAGTACCATTTCCAATTGTGAAGATCAAAGCAAATTAATTACAGAAATTGAAAAACTATCTTCGTCGTCTCTTTGATCTCTCTCTCTCTTTTTATCATGGCGAATCAAGGAGCAAAGAAGCGGAAGGATGAGAACGCTCGACACATGGCTAGGCTCCGTCTTATAATGATCGTTTGCAATGTACTTCCTCCTTCCTCATTTCTCAGATTCATGAGCTTTAAATCCGTTTGAGTTTAGATTTTGATTAGATACGTTACTTGGGATCACATCGGAACTCCAAAACCGTTGAATTTGATCTCTAGGACTTGAAAGTTTCAATTTTTGAGGTCAAGATCAGATGATTTTTGTTTGCAATATGTGTTTGCAGATTTTGTATATCATAGTGAGGGTGATAGTTTCACATTCAAGCTTTACCTGGAAACATTGGATTGGCTTTGTGGTAACGTCGTTGGGTTACGCCATTCCTTATAAGCTTCTTGATCAAATGGCAAAGCCTAGTGTTACTGATGATGGTGAACTTATTGATGGTGGGTTCGACATGAGCACTGGTGGAATGTGTGGGTAAGTTCTGAAAGTTTTGTCTTTTAAATTGATCAACTAAGAACAGAAGTGGCTGCTTTTTTCTCAAGTGTTTCTGTATGGTTGAGTTCTGTCTCCAATGCCTAAGGTTTGTCCAATGCTTGAGTGCCTTTTAGTCAGAAGCAGCTTAAGGAGGACTGTTTCATTATCTTTTGTTTGAAAAGTGATGTTTGAGCCACCACACTTGTGGTTCTGTATGATTTTTATCGTTTATGAGTTGCTACATTAATCTATGGTAGATTGTAAATCATAAGCCTAATGCTCTCGTCCTTGCAGATATTTGCACGATGTACTCTACATCACCTGCTTCGTGCAGCTCGGTTCTATCATCTCTGGAAAGTTTTGGTACACTTATTTAGTGGTATGACGCCAATCTTAAGTAGGCAAACAACAGATTTGCAGCATCTGTTAGAACTGACGCAACCATTTACATCTGCTTCTTTTAAATATAGATTCCTGCATTTGGAGCCTACAAAGCTTCTGGTCTTATTAAGGGATTCTTGTCACATGGTTCAGAGGTAATCGCTTAGTTTTGAATACTCACTCCTTTGACAAAGGGGAAAGAGGATATGAGCATTAAAATGGACTATGTTTTATCTGTATGACTGAACTTAGGGAGGTGTAGAGGATGAGAAGACTCGCAAAAAGAGGGAGAAGATGGAGAGAAAAGCTTCTCGAGGGCAAGTCGTCAAGACAAGATCACGATGAATGTCTTAACATCATCTTTAGCAAACATAGTTTGGCAAATCTTTCTTCAAACACAGAAAATGCAAACTAAAGGGTAAATACTCTTGGCTTCGCATGTACCTGTTGTACGGATGTAGTTGTATACACACTTTTGACTTAAATGGATGTCTTAAGATGGTGTATATTAATTGTCTTGAGTAGGATACAGTAAATTCTCTGAACATAGACTTTTTTGTTCTTTGAATTGGTGCGATATTGTGTTGTCGGAGCCATTACACCAACCAATAATTCAACTTGAAAAGTCAGATTCATAGCTATTCGACTAAGCTTCAGAGCTAAAGGGCCTTGAGTGTAACTATGGAGTAAATGGGAAATGATGGAAAGAGTGGGAAACTCAAGAGAGACCATTTTGTATTTCGTTTCTTTAACACAAATCAAGATTAAGATACAGTAATTGCATGAAATAATTGATAATATTTGAGAACAACCAAAGAACATGAGACTCTAAAAAAGATTCTTGATGGACCCAAAGTACAAATAGTTATATACAGAAAAGATGCCATGTACTTTCATATCTTTGGTATTGGGTTAATATCACCTGGTAGTTATGGAGAAGAGATTGAATTCACGCTCCAACGTCCATAAAGAGTCATTCTTGTTATTGATACTTAGCGTATACTCCTGGAAATACCCATTATATGTAACCACCGATACCGTTACTCTGAAAAGGAAGAGAAACATGAAAGAGAGATCATCAAGCTTTCAAGATATTGTTCTATTCTTGTCATCTAACCAAGGATTCAAAATGGGAATATCCTAAAATCTTACCTAAGAGATGTAAACTGAGATGGAGATGATGTTCCTTCAAGTTTGTCTATCTTCCTAACCACTGCATAACTGTACACACGAGCAATTAACAGACAATAAACCACTAGGTTTAGATGGCCTAATAGGTCATTAGCATTAGCAGTGTCCAAAAGAGAATAGCTTTTCACCTTCTAATACCGGAAGAAACTGCGTTTTGGAGCACGTGATGATGAGCTGGATCTATTGCATCACTCACGCTGTCGGGAAGAACTGATCCAAGAAAGCTAGTAGACCTTTTACTTCTGAGAATCATTTGAAAGCTGTTAGGAATCTCACTAATGCGTAAGGGAAGTAAGAGTGTGATTCTTAAATCCTCACCTTTGGTTTATGGCCAACCTTAAAGAGAAGGCATGAACTGAGCCTGAAGAACTCGTTGCAATTAATATATCTGGAAGCTGGGTCGATGGTCCAAAAGACAATGAATATATAGTAGATGGGTATGTTCCTCTCCTGAAACTATATGACTGCAGACAGAAGGAAGTAACGATTAAGAATCTGTAGAAAAAACAAAATGTGATGTATCGAAAGAGTAACTATTCACCTTAGTTGCTTCCGAAACTAGATGGACTCGGATTAGAGTTCCTTGCTCAGATGCTGTAGCAATGTACATTCCATTTGAAGAGAGTGCAATCGCAGCCAATGGAGAACGATGTGCATCTATCTGTAATCAAGTTTAACAAACAAAGAAACAATACAATCGAGTTAGTTAATAATTGGGTTTAGTCTGCAACTCAGAAATCAAATTTCTATTCCATAATTAGGTGAAGCATCTAGTAAACCTCACTGTGAGACTGCAAATCCATGACGTTATACACCAAAACAGATCCTTTCGTCGCACTAGCTGGAACAGCTAAGTAGCAGCCCTCAAGACAAGGAGAGAATGCAGATAGGCCTGAACGAAGATAGACGTTTATATTTCTGTTTATAACGAACTCCTAAGGTTAAAATTGACGAGGAAAACTCAATGAGCTACCTTTTGGATTTGGCACAGTGTCGATAGTATCAAGCATGACAAGAGTATTCAAGTCGTAAACGAATATTTTCTCTAGAAGCACAACAAGAAGTCTGATAATATTCAATTATAAAACCATGAATTCACTCTCAAAAGACAAAACAAAAAAAAACAATCAGTAATCATAAGTTTGGTAACAAACCTTTTCTTGTTCATACGGACAGCGAGTATAGAAGTTAAAAAGTTCAATTCCCTAAGAGGTGAACCCGTTGTGGTCTTGAATAAACAAAGACGCCGTGGAGATAGAGAAGCCTATGTATATGAAAATTTTCCTTAATCAAACAAGATCAAACCCAATTATCGAATAAATGTTTATCAAGCACAAACCTGTTCACCAGCCCCAACAATGGCAAGTAGATCTGATCTATACAACATCTCAACAATAACAAAAGACCCAGCAGCTATCAACAACAAACAAACAAAAGCAAACAGCCTCAATACATAGTTTCAGACCAAAAAAGCGAAGCTTGGAAGAAATCTAGGATAAATGATATCATCCTATGCTAATTACATTAGATTTTGACCTGGTTTTCAATACTCACACACTATCCAAACTAAAATTTACAACGATAATGAGTGTTTAACGTCTGCATTACAGGAAGTTGTCTTCAATATCAGATCATATACTTAAAAATTCGATTCAACTAACCAAATTTCCTTTGAAACCCATCAATTATAAACGCCGACACATTCACTTTGAAGGAGAAAGACAACAAAAATTAGATCTTTTGATTAGTACCCAGAAATAGCAGAACCAAAAGGAAGAGAGAATCTAAGTGGATAATGATAAAACTTGCCTCGTTCATAGCAGAGTCTGCCTGTAGTGGAATCGAATATTTTGAAGGAATCTTTCCAACTTATCGCAAACCCACTGCAATAATTGAACAGCCAACAAACAACAACAACAACAACAAAAGGGCAGCTTTTGAGTTACGTTATCTGAGAAAAAAAGGCAAATTTTGTTCCTGGAAAATCTACCAAGAGATTCGATTTCGCTGTCTCCAAAGATTTTCCATTAAAACATCGAAAGAACTCACCTATTATCTTGATTGAAAGAAACACAATAGATAGGAGAAGGAGAGGACTGATTCGCCATGTCTCCAAATTGTAAAGGAAGAAGACACTTTCGTCAAAGCAGCTATGTTTAATGTTTTCTACTTTATATATATGTTCTGTTTTCGTCATCTTCTTCTTCTTCCCAAAACGTTGTCGTTTCTTCCTATTCTATTTCTTTCCGACTACGATGTCGTTTTCTTGTTGAGTGAGATAAGATTTGTTGGTTTGTGATAAAGAATTGAAAATGACACATAAGTCAAAGTTGGACAAAAGTCGCAAGACATTAGCTTAAGAGGACCACAAAGCAGCTTATGATAACAACAAAAGATAAATTCTCACAACTGTTGATGCGATTTTGAGTGTGTGAGAGAGAGAGCAAAATCAGATTCTGGTCAAAAGCAGAGTCAAACAAATCAGTCTCATAGTTTCTTCCTTTGCCGTCATAGTGTTAAAGCAAAATAACTCTGTTTTTTCATCCCCAAACCAAAAATCAAAGAAACTCACAATAAATTACCTTCCAAAAAGTTAATATATACATCAACATAACGAGCACAGAATCTCAAACTGTAGAGAAATTTTTTTCATCAATTCACCACCATGTACATGTTTATATTATTAAAGTGTAGAGCCTTTTCAATTTGTTTGATCCATCGTATGTCGAAAAATGATATCTTTCTTTCTTTCATTGTGTTATCTTGGACCGGATAGTTCCATGGCGAACGAATCTAAAGGCTGATGATCATCGTCATCTTCGAAAGCCGAAGATCCAAACATTTGATAGGTTGGATCATTGCAATGTGATTCAAGCCTTGAGACAGAAGTAGTAGACAGAGAAGATATTGTCTTGAACGAGATATTGGCATGGTAGAAATGTGAATGGTTATGCGAAGCAGCCCATCTCTCGGCTAAACCATCGCCTTCGAGCATCAGAACCACTTCAGACATTTTAGGACGATGAGCCGGAAGATACTGTGTGCATAGCAAAGCCACTTGCAACATCTCTCCAACCTCAATCTTATCGTAGTTAGTCCCAAGTTCTCGGTCCACTAATTCCTCTACTTTCATCTCTTCGTGCAATTTCCTCACCTAAACCAAGGTTACAGCATGCGGAGAAAATGAAAATTTGGTTGATCTTATAAAAGTAATCAACAAAATGTGATTTAAAGTCTCATTGCTTACCCATTCAAG
The DNA here is from genome assembly GCA_004349715.1 of Crucihimalaya himalaica. Classification (NCBI taxonomy): domain Eukaryota; kingdom Viridiplantae; phylum Streptophyta; class Magnoliopsida; order Brassicales; family Brassicaceae; genus Crucihimalaya; species Crucihimalaya himalaica. The sequence continues at coordinate 3,120,243 of SMJT01000006.1, read as the reverse complement.
CATAGCTCCTTTCTGGCTAACGGTTTTACCAAATTCAAGAGCTCTCATTCCAGTTATGAGTTCTAGCAAGAGTATACCGAACCCAAACACATCGGTTTTCTCAGACGACTGACCAGTGGAGAGATATTCCGGCGCAATGTGGCCAACCGTGCCACGAACCGCAGTTGTGACATGAGAATCCGCATGGTTAAGGAGCTTTGCAAGTCCAAAGTCACCAACAACAGCTTCAAAGCACTCGTCTAATAGAATATTAGCTGCCTTTACATCTCTGTGAATGATCTTGGGATCACATTGCTCATGTAGATACAACAAACCTCTCGCTGCACCAATAGCTATCCTCTTCCTCATGTTCCAGTCCAATGCTGGTTTAGCTACAACAGTTAACAAGATTGGTTAAAATAATCGAAAATGAGATTTGGACCAACAGTTCAAGAGTTATACTAACATTTAAGCTTAAAGGCGACGCTTCCATTAGGCATGTAAGGGTAAACAAGAAGCCTTTCACCAGAAGTTGCGCAATAACCAATTAGCCTAAGCAGATTCTTATGAACAGCTAAGCTAATCATCTCTAGCTCCATACGAAACTGTGAATCCCCTGAGGTTCCATTGATATCCTTCAACCGTTTCACTGCCACCATTGTCCCGTCTCCAAGCTTTCCTCTGTACACATTACCGAATCCTCCAGCGCCGAGAATGTTCTTGGAACTGAAACCATCTGTAGAAACATGGAGTTCTCTGAATGTGAAACTTCTTAGATTCCCAAGTCCTTGAAGCCCTTCCTCTTGTTTATCTGCTAAAAGCAAAACTAAAAATTTAACATCTTCCTAAATCAAAGTTGTACAAACAACAAGCTCGAGTTGACTGACCGTTTAAGTTAAGGATCAGTAGCCTTCTTTGTTTCTTTCGGTACCAACAAAAGGACCCGAGAGCAAGGATTAGTATAGCAACAAAGCCAAGGCTTACACCGAGCGCTATCGCCAATCGATTAGACCTGCGTCCTAAACACACTCAAGTAACCAAATTGATTAATGAAAACATCATTACAATGAGTAAATTCAAGAAAAAGACAATGCAAGAACGTGAGTTTTACCTGATGATGAACTCAACGAAACAGAGAGAGGACTTGCGTTGATTGATCCAGAACAAATCTCAGGTGGGCTGCTTCTACAAATCAAAGGATTACCAGCAACACTACATTCAACAGCAAAGCATAAGCAAGACTTAGTCCTGACTTAAATACAAAGATTTGTGAAATCACTTCTAATTTTGAAACTTAAGGTTTATACTTGAAAGTCCTGGCTGGGAATTTAGGAACAGGGCCACTGAGGTTGTTGTAAGACAAGTCCCTGAATTTCAAAAAAAGTTCAAAATTCAGACACAAAACAAAATAAAATAAAACAATTCCTCACAAGATACAAGGACACATCTGTATACTCACAAGAAGGAGAGGTGAGGAATTTGAGACAAAGAAGCAGGGAAGGGCCCAGACAGAGAGTTGTTGTTGAGTCTCCTATTTGAAATTTAATTCGTACGAGGTAAAATGATTAATGAACTGATGAAAAACAAAACGTCATTACATGGTAAGCAAGATTGAAGAAGCTCACAGATATTGGAGGCTGCTTAGCTGCTCAACGGAAACAGAGATGTCACCGGAGAATTTGTTGTTGGAAAGATCCAAGGTTTGTAATTTGGGTAGAAAACCGAGCTCAGGTGGGATTTTGCCGGAGATTTTGTTATTCTGCAATAACCTATTTATGGAATGGAGGTAAGAGAAAAAACAAAAAAGACAAACTTTATATATTAAAGAAAACAAGAGGGAGGAGGAAGATCCGAGGATGTCGTAATCTTACACTTGTCGGAGATTTGTGAGATTCCCGATTGACGCAGATAAACCTCCCGAGAGAGACTGGCTCGGCGCTCCTCTACCATTGGAGAGAAAGAGAGAGAAATTGTGGGCATCAATTAATGAACTCTAGAAGCAGAAAACGGACAACAACAAAAAAACAGAGAAAGAACGCTCACAGTCCAATGACGAGGTTGTCGGGGGAGCAAGTGATCATAGCCCAACTACAAGGATCAACTGAAAATTCGTCCCAGTTGTTCAAAGCTCCATGAGGATCATGAAAACCGTTCTTTATATTTATCAACGCCTCAACTGTGATAACGCAAAACCAAAAAAAAAAGAACCGAGTCTGTAAAGACCTCAAAAATTGGATTTTTGTTGTTATAGAGTACAAAAAAAGATCCAATTTTTTAAAAACCAAATGAAGGATAGAAGAAGCAATATTAGTTGTTAAAGTAATGTTTTTTTACCTTCAGGGTTTCTGGGTTCAGAAGAGAGAGTAAGAGTAGAGAAACAAAGAAAGAAGAAGAAGTAGAAGAGATGAAGTTGAATCGTCATCGTCTGCTTGGTTACTACCATGGAAGCTTCAGCTAACGCGAGGAGGAGTAAACAATAATTTTGAAGAGAAGGGAGACAGCATTACTTTTTATTCGGGGTAGTGACCACAAACACACATAGAAAAAGAAGAGAAAGCAAAAGCAAACAAAAAAAAGGAAGAAGAAGAAGAAATCTCTGCTTTTTCAAAAAAAAAGATATCTCGGGTCTGTCAAAGAAGAAGGAGACGAGATTGTTGTAAAGGTTGAGATGAAACGTTTAAATGAGAGAGAGAGAGAGAGAGAGAATCAGGGGAAGCTGATACGCACTGTCGGACCCGAGATGGTGGATGCTGGTCTACTCCACTCTCTCTCTTTCTCTTTTTATCTGTCTTTTGTAATTCATATTTCTTAGAACTACATATTTGTTTTTTCAGTTGAGTCTATATATGATTGTGATCTATCTTCTTCTTTTTTGTCTAAGTGTGATTAGTGGTACAAAACCTTAAAATTTTCAATTTGCGTGTATTGAAATCACCAATTTGAGTATGCAATATAATATTCTTTAGTAGAATTAGAGGAAAATATATATATAAATAAAATTAGAGGAGCCTACTCATCTAAATATAATGTTATAAAATCTTTATGGTACCTAAATTTGTTTTATTTCTCCATTTTACAGTAAAAAGAGGAAATTGATGTAATGTACTGGACTACCAGTGACAGGCTAGAGGACTGATGCACGCTAAAATGGGCTTCATCCTATTTCCTTTTTTTTTTTTTTTTTTTTTTGTCATTTTCCAGTTTTTTCTTCTATCTACATGAAACAATATTTAACCAGAAGATGTAATTTGAAATATGGTGTCTTCCCTACCTAAATTTTGAAATTTAATGATCCGCATAATATAGAAATTATTGTATAAAAATGTCAAAACGCAACAACATGAGATAGTGAGTGATACGGGTACCAAGTAAGAAAAAAAGCCTTAAATAGGAGAATCCCACACTTGTCTGATGATGAGGCTGTGATGTTACACTATTTATGATAAGTCCCTATACTTTTGATTCGTTTCCTCTTTTGTCCCTCTGTGTTTTTTTGGCCCACCTCCTCCCTACTTTTGTATTAATTTAATTGAAAGATCTAATAATTACATCTTTGTCTCTCTTTTTTTAAACTTATTTTATTACTTTTCTATCTTTTTCCCTATCAATCACGTCTTACTTTACTGCAATAACATTCATGACCCCCACGTTTCGAATGTATGTTTTTTTGATAAAGTTTTCGGTAAAAATGCTAGAAAATAATACTATTACTTTACGACTAATAAATATTCAATCTTGCATGTTGCCCATTTGCATCGTGCGTAACGATGCTCTCAAACTCGTAGTTAATATGAAAATAAATTTTAAAACTTGGTTAGTTACTAGTATTTACTAGTTCTTCCTTCTATTCAATATGGAATACAGGAATAGTGTATCACAATCTTATAGCAATATCGATTTTTTAAAAAATGGCCAAAATGCCAAATTGGGCTGAGCAAGATGAGGTAAGCAGCAAGATGCTTTGCAACCGGTTACTATGTGTTTTTTTTTTTTTGGTCACACAATATCAATGACCCAACTGCATCATGCATGCATCTTTGTACTTGTTTCAATACGTATTCCCTAATTAACTTTGAAATGTTGCTTTTCACACGCATAATATGATATATATTATGAGAAAATATGTTTTATTCACGGTCGATAAATTATAACCGAGAGAGATACTGTTAACAGAAATCATGTCGCGATAATATAGCAATCAAACCGAATTTGTAAAGACTTAAAACTTTGTGTCTTTCACTAAAGCGGAGAAGATTGGATGATGGGACAAATCCAGCTGCAGATCAATATTATTATTATGCGTTCTTGACCTCTGTTTCAATATTCTTACATGACATAAGGTATAATGTAAGGATGCATAAGGGAGAATCGGGAAAATAATTATTGGATATTTTCTTCTCTACTTTTTCTTAGTAATGTTTGTTTAAACTTTTTTTTAAAAAAAAAAATATCCCCGGGACCATATTCTGATATGCATAAATTGCACCAATTATATATGCTTTATTCCACTGAAGTCTTTTTAAAATATTGTTACTTTTTTAATTTTCTGTTGTGACTAGTACTTCAATGTGTAGCAGAACAGCAATAGTTGTGCATCCTAGCAATGGAGCCTGAGTCATCAATCATATATATCTAATTAGTGGAACTTGAAGTCATTAATATAGCGTTTAAAAAAAAGTAAATTTAAAATATGATGAATTTACCCACTATATGGGATCAACTATTTCCAAATTCTTCATTCGCGGCCTTATGTGTATATAAACCGTACCATATGATAGTTTGTTTTAACTTGCTAGTAGAACAAAACGGACCTAATGATAAAATAATTTATAATGGTCAAATGACTCAAAACTATTCGGATGAAAAAATCTGTGGCCCAAAACTTTGAGCCCATATTCATAAAAGACTTTTTCTTGCACCCTATCTGTTCTCGGTTCTCCAATCTGTTTCTTGCTCCCTCTAGATTTTTTCTTCACACCGATTTATTATATGTTTATGGTAGAACTATAAAATAGAAAACCTTATAAGTGTCAAAAAAATTAAAACAGAAAACCTTCTTTAATATATATACTCCATGAGAGATCTACGAAGCAATTAAGGAAATATGCAGTATGCACATTATTATATACCTCGGGATAGGGCTTTTGTTCGTGGAAATTAACAATATGTATATTACATCTGTATACACGAAGACCCATGTGATGTGACATTTTATTTTGGGCTTCGAGAACACAAGAAACCCCACAAGGGAAAAGGGAATTCAAAGTTCCTCACATTTCCCAAGAATATTGTAGCAAAAAAAAAAACTAAATCGAAGTTAATTCTCTTTTAAAACAAATTAGGAAGAAATAATGATAAACAAGACTTTATTATTCACATAAAGCACAATGTTTTGGCCTGACATTGATTCTGAAATTGCAGTAACAACTTTCATTTATTCTTGATTAAGCATATACACCTGATTAGCAACAATTGACTAATGTACGTAGTGATTGAGTAATAACCGTGAATAATTAACATAATGGTAAATTTTTCCTCCGAATTTTTGAAAGGCACATGTCCCTAGAGAAATAGAAAATCTAGAAACAACAAAACACACGAAGTTAAATTTAATTACAAAGGCATGCAGTATCATTATCACCTGTATCAACTATCATCACAAACAAAAAGAAAGTGACAAATCGAGATATTAAAATTAATATTCTGCATCTAAATCCAGCCAAGTTCTTGCATAATTGACGAAAGTAGATATGAAAAAGCTCACAGTTTAAGTACTTATTAAATTTTTGTTATCGGCAAGAGGCAAAACAAGTTATGCACTTAATGAATGAAGTATGAGATCATTTGTTCTTAAATATATTATAAGAAATTACCCAGAAATGGGGAATCGGATCTAGGGTTACCCTTAAAATAAAACTTAAGAGAAGAAAACATTGAAAGTGATTATGTGACAAGGAGATTGAGCCATTCCGCCAATATCACTACTTCAACACAATATTTTTTTTGGTTTAATAAGAGGATTAAATTAAATTAAAGACATAAAGAAATGAATCTAATCAACGACATTTAAAGAGTTATAAAACTGATTTTTCTTCTTCTCTAACGAATATGCCCTTCTTGAAACCCACCACCATTGTTGCAGAATACTGATCAGTACCCTCCATTATTTTCTTCTACCAACAAAGAGAAAAAAATATATGAGATAAGACATAAAGAACACTAACAAGTGAGAAAGAGAGAAGAGTGAATACTAATGATGAATACTAATGATGAAGAAGAAGAAGAAGAAGAAGAAGACTAGTATGTGAATCAGAAGACAAGATAAGGATACATGTTTGCTTCTCCTTCTTGCTTTTCTCACCTTTTATGGATCCTTCTCACCTTTTTTTGTTCTTTATTCGTTTCGTCTGAGAGAAGCCTCATTTGTGTTAAACTTACCTTCTCTCTCTCTCTACAGCTCTCTGTGTGGCCACTAAATACGACTGTCACAAAATTTCTAATTTAGTAAATCTTTTGTTTTCAGTAATACTTTAAAAAAATTTTTAGTATTTAAGAAATTAAAAATCTGCAATTTTGCTGCAACCAATCAACATGTGCTTACATTTTACATTTACATTAGTTATGTGATTTTTTTTACCTTTGGTCTTGAATTAATTTTTGTAGAAAAACTGCGTTATTAATAGATTTGTCACGTTATTTCATCAATAATTTATTAATTTATTTTACAAATAACATTTTTTCCCTTAGGCTTAGTTCTGAATTGGCTATAATTAATAAAAATAAACAACTATATACCAAATTTATTTGCATAATGAGTTTTAACTAAGAAAAAAACGTAAAATTTTGCGTTTTCATGTTTCGTTACATATTTACTTGATTGGTATATTTATTGCATAAACGTATTAGAAAAAATATTCACTATTATTCGTGTTATTAATCTGACCCATAATGTCTAATGTGTATCTTAGTCTAACACTGAATATCTTACATTATATAATTAAGGTTTCTTTAGTCAGACTAATTGTATTACATTAATATTATTGTAGGTAAATAGGCTACTAAGTACTAGTTAAGTTAATTCATTTCAATTGTGCTAGCAAGCCGATATGGATATATAAATAATTAAAATAATATAAGCTTGAAGATGGTCTGACCAAAAACATGTGCTCCCTAATCGAGGCTCGATTTTATCGAGACGACCACCAATAAACCATATACCCATTTCATATTCACTTTTTTATATAGACACCCATAATACACAAAAAAAAAAAAAAAAAAAACACACTAATCTAACAAATATTGAAATAATTGGTAGGTGTTGATTATTCTGCAGAAGAGAAAGGTCTTAAGGCATAAGAGCGACACGTGTACGGCGATGGTAAGAAGAAGCTAAAAGAATAGAGATAGAGGTTGAAAGCACGTAGGCAAATGACTTGTGAGGTGAAATGACAGAGCAAAGAAGGCGAACACAAAAATTAAAGGAGTTACGAATGAGACACAATGTCTGAGGAAACGTCAGCTTCTTCTGCTTATTGTCTCTTTCATTTCTTTAAAGTTAAAAACAAATTTTGTTTGTAGGTTTGTTTCATAAATCCAAAATTAATTTGGATCACTGAAAAGCCCATATGGTGTGGGATGGTTTGAACTTTCAACCAACAAAATTGAACGAGTGGAATGGTTAAAGGAAAGTTCAGAACAGAGTTGGGAGAAAAGGTTTCAAAGAAGTTTAAGATGATTTAAAGAAGTTGTAGCTTAATACTTGAAACAAGGGATGTGTTTTTATAAGGAGGTTTAGCTTGTTAGTGGTGGCAAGCCAGTTATTACATTAGCCCTGGATTGACTCTTAAGACCCAATGTTAATCAACCGTAAATGAAGCCCACAAGTCCACAATATTGCTCTAGTTGGCAAATGTTATTCTCTTTTACCTAAAAAGACACTGTGGATTGTAGAGTGTAGACGGAATCAACTTTATATTGCAATAGTAGAAGATATGTACGTGTATCCGGACGAGTTTAGGGACTCTATTCGAATTTCAGCTTTGTATTTTGTTTGACCTCAATGGTTCTTCATACAACGCGATACTTGGACCGGTATATATATATATATATATATATATATATATATATATATATATATATTTAATAATTTAAAAAACGCGGAATTGAGAATTGAGAATCCTTCTTGGAACGGCGAAGAAATAGTCAAATATGCGATTATTGCTTTTGCTACAATGTTTTTTCAAGATGCAACTCCCAAAATAAAGGATACATATTTTCACATAGAAGCAAACCAAATAGTTTTCAAGTGTCGGTGCGCAGCAAATAGTTTTGTTTGTTTGTTTGTACAAGCATCGATAACTTTAATTTAAATAAATTTTCAGAACAATAGATAAGTTAAATAAATCATGTGCTTTGGAAGAAAGCATTATTTTAAAACATTGCCGAGATTGCGCTGGATAAAATTTATTTTAAGTACGAATCTTAGATGTTCAATATACAAATGATAAATTAAATATGTATCTGAACTTGTGCTAAGATATAAAAACCGGCGTTTCTTGTGACCTAACGACTTATATTATGGTTTTGGTGAAGAGAAGATACTGAAAAAAATCAAAGTGAAGTGGATGCATATTTCCTTAAGTTTAATACTTAATTCTGGTCAAAAGCGTGCAACAAAAAATATATATATATAAATTTCAAAATTCCTGATCAAGTATTAGTCCAAAGGTACAAGTCTCCACATGTACGTAGTCAAGAAAGCCATTACTAATAAAAATCTTGATATGTTTGTTTTTAGGCCTGCGAATTCGGTTTTTTCGGTTAGTTCGGATTTTCGGTTAGTTCAGATTTTTTTAATTTTGCCGAAATTAACCGATTAAGTCATCAGTTCGGTAACCGGTTAGTTCGGTTATGAAGATTGTTACCGAAATAAACCGAACTACAATTTTATTTTGATAAATTAGTTTATTTGGTTTCTCCTAGTCGGTTAAGATTGGTTTATTTCGGTTATTGCGGTTAATGTCGGTTATCTCGGTTAACCATTACACATGACACGTAAAAAATTAGGGTTTTGGTTTTATCTCAATAATCCGGTTAACCGTTCGGTTATCCGCTGCCGAACCGAACCGAATGGTTAACCGGTGCTAATTAATATGTGTTCGGATCGGTTTATCTTCTATAACTGAACCTAAAACGATTTGCCCACAACTCGGTTCGGTTCGGTTCGGCCTGTTCGGTTCGGGTCTAGCCTATTTGTCTTTATGCTTAGTTAGACTTAGACCGTAGATTTTTGGGAAATTTTGGTATTTTCTTTAGTTTTTGGAAATATCATTTGACATATTTTTTGAATGTATTAATGCAATAAAAATAAATGGTGATACATGCTCAAACTATGTCAATCAGCAAAATGGTCAACAACGGTAGCCGTCCACTGATTGCCTCTAACTTTATTTTTGATAAAATAAAATACAGACTATAACATAAAACGTGGAAAATAGAAAAACCAGTAGGTAGGTCGACCAAATCTAATCTCATATAAATACATACATACATACGATATCTCTTCTCCATTGTTCTCTCTTTCTATCTCTCTCTCACCTTATCAAATAAACTCACTGTGTAATTTTCATTCGCCGGCAAGAATGGTGGAGCAGAAAAGATACGCTCTGTTTCTAGCGACTTTGGACTCAGAGTTCGTCAAGAAAACATACGGTGGATACCACAACGTCTTCGTGTCAACATTCGGAGACGAAGGAGAGCATTGGGACTCCTTTAGGGTCGTCAGCGGTGAGTTTCCCGATGAGAAAGATCTCGACAAGTACGATGGCTTTGTTATCAGCGGAAGCTCTCACGACGCCTTCGAGAACCATGATTGGATCCTTAAGCTCTGTGATATTGTCAAAAAGCTCGACGACATGAAGAAGAAAATTCTTGGCATCTGCTTTGGTCACCAGGTTCTTTTCTTTATTTTTTGGATTTTTTTTTGGCCATTTAAATTTTACTTATTGGTTTAAAAGTGAAGCATTTTATTAGTGGATTTAATGGGTATATTAGCATCTCCTATTTCATGATTTCTGTTAGTTCTATGTTTCTAAATCTAAAATTGAACCCATTTTTTTTGCATAATCTTGAGTGAAAAGTTAAAGATGCTCGTTTTGAGAAACAAATTCCAATTTTTTATTAATGAATTAATGGGTCATTTCCGTGAAAATATGAAATGAACGAAGTAAAGTCGCACTTCTTGGTTTTTATTATTCCGATGAATTGGGCATTAATAAGCATGACAAACGAAAATTAAGTAACGAAATAGCAAGGACGGACACATTTTGAGATATAATGGATCTGATTACGACTAAAAGATTTTTCCAACCAACAAGAAAATGTGGTTTTGCGGGTTGTGTTAGTACTCGGATGATTCAAACTGCATAATGCGTGTTGTTCTTTTTTGCTAACTAAAAGAAAAAACAATATTCCTATAGATCATAGCCAGAGTAAGGGGAGGAACAGTGGGAAGAGCAAGGAAGGGACCAGAACTAAAACTTGGAGACATAACCATCGTGAAGGATGCGATTACGCCAGGAAGTTACTTTGGAGACGAGATTCCTGAGAGCATGGCGATCATCAAATGCCACCAGGACGAAGTGTTGGTGCTGCCAGAAACTGCTAAAGTGCTTGCGTATTCCAAAAATTACGAGGTGGAGATGTTCTCCATTGAGGATCATTTGTTCTGTATTCAAGGACATCCTGAGTATAACAAAGAGATTCTCTTCGAGATTGTTGATCGTGTTCTTGGTCAAGGCTACATCAAGGTTTTGTTTTATTTCTCTTTTCACTTTACTCTGATTAATTTACAGTATAAAAAAGTTTATAGAAAAGTGCGAATAAGAACTTTGGTACAGTAAACATGGGTGGATCTTGGATTAAAATATTCACCGAAGATCGAATTAGAATACTGCAAATTAGGGTGCGGTTGATTAGTCACTTCAGTCTAGTACACCACATAGTAGCACCTAGTTGACCCAATATTCCATTTTCCGTAACATGTGGCATGTTGTTGCCTAGCTGGTATATATATATATATATAAAGTTATGACTTATGCATATAATTGTTTTGGAATAGAATGAAATATTAATGTAGAAAATTTCTAAGAAATAGTAAATTATATATGCAGGAAGATTTTGCGGATGCGGCAAAGGCAACAATGGCGAATAGGGAAGCAGACAGGAAGCTTTGGGAGAAGATTTGCAAGAACTTTCTCAAAGGCAGGGTTCCGAGTAACTAGTTTTATCTAGTTGGCTATTGTCATATTGGAACATTTATGGATTTATAACTTGCTTTATTCCTGTTCAATGTAATGAATGTATAACCTATTCATCTCAGCATGACATATTTGTGTGTTATACCCATAATAAATTAAATTAAGTTATTTAAAAGGATCATAAATGCTGTTATTTGATGTATAATATTGTTATAAAGAAAATATGTATTATGTGGAGTTGTCATCTTATAGACAGCTACTGAAACCTCACGTTTTCTCTAATCTCGATGTGGGATTCTCCATTAACGGTGTTTTTGACTTTTGTTTTTCTTTTAAATTTTAATTTGTTTTTCCTTCACTATTTAAGGAAAAAAAAAAAAAAAAGGTGTCACCTGGCATGTGTGATCGTGTTCTCCGTCGTCTCAAACAACATTTCCCATTTTCCCAAATCTCTCTTCTCTTCTTCATCATCCGTGATCTCTGAGGAGAAGATGGTGGTGGTGGTGGAGCAGAAGAAGAGGTTTGCTCTGTTTCTCGCGACGAGCGACTCCGATTTCGTGAAGAAATCTTACGGAGGTTATTTCAATGTCTTCGTTTCGACTTTCGGCGATGAAGGTGAGCAATGGGATCTATTCCGAGTTATCGACGGCGAATTTCCCGATGAGAAGGATTTAGACAAGTATGATGGTTTCGTTATCAGTGGTAGTCCACATGATGCTTTCGGAGACGCCGATTGGATTCTTAAGCTTTGCCAGGTTTGTCAGAAACTTGATGAGATGAAGAAGAAGGTTCTCGGCATCTGCTTTGGCCACCAGGTTCTTTGATTCAGTTTTGTTTTTTTGTTTTTTTGTTTTTTTTTTATCAATTTCTGATTTTGGATCTGATCCGACCCTCAAATCAGATTTTGCTTGATTTGAGGGTCAAAATATCATAGTTCTGTATCAAGAGTTATCTGGTCTAAGCCCCATATATTTGGTAATCTAAGCACTTGGCACTTCCATTTTATTTATCGGATTCATGATATTGTAAGTTGATATCATTCTTTTCATAGAATTGTGCTCTCTTTGGATGTTGTTTGTTTGATCCGTTGAAATTGCATCCCTATCTTTTTGTTGAATTATTGCAGTGGGTTTGCGATAAGTCATATGCTTGGCATTGTTGAATCATTTACTGGCTATGTTGTGAATTTGTTAATTATCTTCTTGAACAATGGCATTAAGAGATATTCTTGAACTACTGATGTTTCGTACTGCAAATTGATTTAAAGGGTTTGTTGATCCAGAGAGTGTTTTTTGACGAATGGTTCTTTGTTCTGTATTTCTCCTTCTTTTGTTCAGATAATTGCTAGAGTCAAAGGAGGGAAAATAGGAAGGGCTCTTAAAGGTGCAGACATGGGACTTAGAAGCATAAGCATAGTGAAAGACAATGAAAAACTACGCAGTTACTTTGGACACGAGGTCCCGGCATCTTTAGCCATTATAAAATGTCATCAGGACGAAGTGTTGGAGCTCCCTGAGTCTGCTACAGTTCTTGCCTTTTCTGAGGTATGCCAGGTCGAGATGTTCTCAATTGGAGACCACTTACTCTGCATCCAAGGGCATCCCGAGTATAACAAAGAGATATTGTTTGAGATTGTGGACCGTGTCCTTAATATGAAGCTTATGGAGGTTTGTTCTTGTTCTCTATGAACTCTATTTTGCTAGATATACATTTGGGAGTGTCCATGTCCTCAATGTTGTTAACTTTCTCGAACTTATCAGTATTGCAATGTAATCGATCTTTTCTGTTTTTTTCAGCAAGAGTTTGCTGATAAGGCAAAGAGTACAATGGAGACTGCACAACCAGACAGGAATCTGTGGCAGAAGCTCTGCAAAACCTTTCTGAAAGGTCGATCCGAACAAGTTTAATTTGCTATCAAACTATGTCATCTCTCGATGATCCTGCAATTTCCTTTGTATTTTATCTTCATCAAACAGAAAGAAACATATAAAACAATCACATTCACAAATAATCATTTATATTACCACTTTTTCCTTTATCTTTATGTTGCAGCACAAATCAAACAATAAAATTCAATCTGAGTTATACAAGTTATACGCGTTCACATACATTAGTACTTCTTGTAAATTTGGTCAACAAGGATCATCAGCGGAGAAATCAGGCTCTGAAGGCTTCTGATATTTCACAAGTTCTTTAGTAGACTTTGCTTCAATACGGTTCTTGTGAACTTTACGAAGTGCATTTGCAGCAAACTTTGAAGCCAGGAACGTCGCCCTGATGCTAGTAACCGATCCTTCTCCTTCTTCTTCTTCTTTCCGGAGTTGCTCAAGTTTCTTCTTCTTCACATATCGTCGCCACGCGGCTTGTATGAAAATAGCAGCCCAAGTCCTCCATTGCTGTGAGTAAAATCTGAATGTGTGCTGAACTTGCCTGCTGTGTAGTCTCCTAAACTGGCTAGCAACAAATTTGAGCTCATCGGCTATCAAAGCGAAAGCCTCTACTTCAGTTAGTGCCTTTGCGGTTCTGGTAGAGGACGGTAGGTTGGAACCGGATTTGGGATCAAGTGCCCATGTCAAAAGCTCTTCCCCACAGAAATCTCCTTCTTTAAGCAAACTGCGGTTGAAGAAACCGCTTCTCCCACCATCGGTGGTTACACTCTCAAGCCGACCACGGATAATGAAGAGCATCTCATTGACCGGGTCTCCTTCCCGAACCAAATAAGAGTTCTCCGTGTACAGACACGGCTTCAACCGCTCACAGATTGCATCGAGCAGCCTCTCATCCATATTCTCAAACAGTGGAACCTTTCCATTAAAAAAGGAACAAGATGGTTTCATTTATGAATCAAGATTAGAAAAAGGCTTTTAGAATAAGATTCAACTTACCCTCCGAACCAAAGCAAGACAGAGATGTCGTTTGATATCTCTTCTCAGGTCCTTTGGGAGGTTCTGAACCAAATTCTCTTCATCAACTCCGCGTGTCTCCAACCATTTGTATTGGTCATATCGTCTAACCCGTTCTCGCAGTTCCGGTGGAAGCATCCGGTGATGCATCCACTGTTCTGAGTCGCGTCTTTTTACTCGCATTTCTTCAAGCCGGATCGTAAGGGATTGAAGATAAGTCTGCATGTTTCCGATAAGAAGAGCAAAGAGAAGAAGTCCAGCAATGGCAAGCGCTATGGAGAAAATAACCTCTCCAGGGTATGTACTGGTTTCAAGCCCTTGACCAAGAGTGCTGCATTTGACATCGATAAGGTTAGATAATGCAACAGAGACTTATTATAATGACTATTAGAAAAGACTAATTCTTTTAGAATTACGTACCTGAGATTCTGAAGTCCCCACCATAAACAGAAGAAGTACTTAGAGACAAAGCTCTTAGATGATACAATGCCAGAGGACAGGGCTCTTAAGTAGATTCCGAAATCAAAAGGAGGATTATCACCATCGGTTGTATTAACTGGACAATTTATTTGAAGAACAGAATCTTTGATGGTAGTCCAAGCTGCATAACCATCCATAATTTCATTACCACAAAACAGGAAGTTTCTGGTACAGTTCTGGCTATTAAGGCAAGCCTTGCTCCAGCATCCATTATAGCGTTCTAAGGCCAGTAAGTACCATAAAGCCCCAACAATCTGATGAAACAAAAGTGCAAAACAAGAGAGTAATGAATGGATTTTTCAAGGATACAAGATGAAAGGGTACTAAAAATAATAAGTACTGACATGACTTGCGAGCATGTAGAGTAGTAAATAATAAGCTGCACCAGCCCAAGCAGTTTCAGCAAAAACACCAGCTGTTCTCTTTAACTCTGAGCTCAAAGGATATAACCGAATGAATCTCGGAATATATTGAACTAAAATGATGGATCGCAACGCCCGCTTTGTTGCCAGCACACTTGTACCTCTAGAGCTGTAAAGAAATCTCCAAACTACAATCTGGAAAACTCAATAAATAAAATAAACTAGTCATCAAAGTTTGAAAACAAAAACAATGAAAATGAGAGAACACTGGAGGGCACTTGTGTTATTACCTGTGGAAGTGGAAGCACAGAGAGAAAATCAATGATGAAATACTGCTGCAAATACCGTTTAGCTATCTGTGCTGGGTCGATCACAAGTTCGCCACGCCCAAAAACACGGGAAGAAGGGGCAACAAAAGCTGTTCTAAACCGAAGAGCCATGTGAAAAAGATAAAACACATCGATTACTGTCCGAAGCGTAGTCGCTATGATAGCCAATCTCCGGTCTATGCCGATACATTTCTCATTATCCTTGACAAATGGAAGATACAAGAAGAGAGGATCCACAGATACAGCGAGAATGCAAGAAGTAACAAACAGCTTGTTGCAGAGCAAAAGAAACTTGTCCTGTGGATCAAGTATCTTGTTCTCTGATACTTTAAGATCTTCTGGAAAAACCGCCCGTGAAACCCCCAAACCAATTGATCTTCCTATAGACCAAAGACCTTTGGACCCTCTTCTAAATCCTTTCTTAAAGGAACCAGAAGTTGCATTGTTGCCCTGAGCAGCACCACGTGTTGGTCCTTGTAAATTGAGTGTGCATCTGTTTAGACCTGCATCAGAAGTCTGGGAGTACCTAGAATCCATACTATCCAACCTGTGAAGAACAAAATAAACTAAAGATATCCTTTTATTTTCAAACCTGAAGTAAAGGAATGGCCTTTTTAGAGAAAACAGAACCAAGATTAAGATCAACAACTATATTCAATAATGAGAACCCTTTATACATAGTTTACCTTACAAACTTCTCGAGTTGGCCACTGATTACTTGTGATTTCACTGCTTTTTTGGCGCAGTCTAACATGCTTTTCCTTGTGACTCAACTCATGAATCCCAAACCTGTTTTCTCACACATAAGGAAATGTAATAAACTATTTATGATCAAAGTCATTTCAAGCACCCAAATCCAAAACTTCCAATAAATAAAAAACGAGATAAGTCAAGCACTATAAAATATGATATTTTGTTTTCCAAAATTTCTCTCAAAATCAATTTGGTTAGAATAGATTAAGAACATTCATCCATTGTCGTTGACCTAGGATTCAAAACATTGAAGTAAACACAATTTTTGCCCCAACTAAGACATCCACAAAAGGGTAAGAATGAAAAACATCCACAACGGAAAGAGAGAGAGAGAGAGTTTAAGCATCAAAATGGCACAATCATAAAAGAGAAAAATGTCAACCAAAATATAGGAATTGAGAAGAGTACGAAATCAAAGATCATTACACAGTAAACACAGTGAATGTAAGGATATACCGAAGAAGAAGAAAGACAGTTGAAAGAAGTTACAAGCCGAATCAGGCGGAGACGAGAACGGTGAAGAAGAAGAAGAAGAAGAAGAAGAAGAAGAAGAAGAAAGTGAGAAATGGTGGGAGGAGACGAAGTCGTTTCAGACATTTTATTGATTTCAGACAAGACAAGAAACTGAGAAAGTGTCTCCGTGCCGTCCGGGTCGGGTCCACCCTACCCGCTCTTTCTGCCGTCACGTCTCTCATTCTTTCTCTAACGTTTATCTATTAGACTATTGCATTACTATACTCTTTTTATCAATTAATAAACCTTCAGTTTGGTGTCACATTAAATCCTTTGTCAACAATTCTTAGGGCTGGATCAAAATACCTTATTTTAATTGGTGTCAGAGAATAAACGTTATGAGAATTTCTACTTCGGTTTCAATCATTGTTTGTCCAAATGTATAAAATCAAAATTGTAAAAAAATCTATAAGAACTCTGGAATTAGTCTTAGGTCTAGGATCTCGATATTTTCAGTTAAAAGATAAACAATAGTCATATGAAGATCTCTCCGGTTTCACAGACCTTCTTGCTCTTCGATAACAAGCCCACTGTTGTAAACCTCTGCATAGGCGACATGAACATCTTTGGCAAGAACTGTTATGTTCACAACCCGAGCCCACTTACCAACGGTCGAGTCCCATCCCACTATACTATTAGAGATGCACGCATGTTCCTTGATCCAAACACCGCGCATTACTGTACAACCAAACAGCTTTACACCTGAATCTATCACACATCCCGGACCAATCACCACATCAGGTCCTATCAAGCAACCTTCTCCTATAACCGCACTCTCATCCACGATAACATTCCCTATTATGTTATACCCTGTAACCAATTCCTCTGAAGCTTTCTCTCTTAGAGAATTAAGGTACATTCTCTGCCCGGTTATGTAATCTTTCGGTTGACCTATGTCCATCCAAAAACCAGGTAAGACCATCGCGTAAAGCTGCTTCTCTGAAGCTATCTTAGGAAATATCTCTCTCTATCGAAGTCTTTCTCAGCTCAATCATGTCAAGAACAGATGGGTTCAGGAGGTATATCCCAGCGTTTATCTTGTTCCCCACAAACTCTTTCGGTTTCTCTACGAAACTTTCAACTTATTAGAAAACTCTTTCTCATTCAACTTAACGATCACAAGAGTGTAGTTCCACATATATATATACAGACAGTAGCAACAGTAATAACGGTAATAGTAACAGACCTTAAACGTCATTAACAAACTAAACAGACTTATCTATATACACTTAATATTCCCCCTCAAGTTGGAGAGTGTAATGTTGAAACTCCCATCTTGTTGCTCAGAATGCGGAACTGGCCAGGATAGAGTGCCTTTGTGAGAATATCTGCAACCTGAAGATCAGTTCTGATATGAAACAGTTTTATGGAACCATCATCGACTTTCTCACGAACAATATGGCAATCCATCTCGATATGTTTAGTACGCTCATGGAATACTGGATTGTGAGCAATATGTAATGTAGCTGTGTTGTCACAATACAAATGAGCTGGAGATGTCAAAGTAATCCTGAAATCAGCAAGTAAGTTGCGCAAGAAAGATATTTCTCGCACTGCAAAAGACATGCTTCTGTACTCTGCTTCTGTACTCTGCTTCTGCTGAAGAGCTAGAAACAGTTTCCTGTTTCTTAGATTTCCAGGAAATCAATGAATCTCCCAGAAAAATGCAATATCCTGTAATCGATCTTCGAGTATCACGACATGCTCCCCAATCAGCATCTGCAAAAGCTTTTAACTCTAGACTTGATCTTGAAGAGTAAAAGAGGCCTTGTCCAACTGTCCCCTTAATGTAATATAAAACCTTGAGCAAAGCATTATAATGAGAAACCCGAGGAGCAGAGTTATATTGAGCTAGACGTTGAACTGAGAAACAAAGATCAGGACGTGTGATTGTCAAATAGATCAATTTTCCNAAACTCTTTCTTATTCAACTTAACAATTACAAGAGTGTAATTCCACATATATATATACAGATCAAGCTACTGTAACTAACCATCAACAGCAATAACGGTAATAGTAACAGTCCTTAAACGTCATTAACAGACTTATCTATATACACTTAATATTCCCCCTCAAGATGGAGACTGTAATGTTGAAACTCCCATCTTGTTGATCAGAATGCTGAACTGGCCAGGATAGAGTGCCTTTGTGAGAATATCTGCACCTGAAGATCAGTTTTGATATGAAACAGTTTTATGGAACCATCATCGACTTTCTCACGAACAATATGGCAATCCATCTCGATATGTTTAGTACGCTCATGGAATACTGGATTGTGAGCAATATGTAATGTAGCTGTGTTGTCACAATACAAATGAGCTGGAGATGTCAAAGTAATCCTGAAATCAGCAAGTAAGTTGCGCAAGAAAGATATTTCTCTCACTGCAAAAGACATGCTTCTGTACTCTGCTTCTGCTGAAGAGCTCGAAACAGTTTCTTGTTTCTTAGATTTCTAGGAAATCAATGAATCTCCCAGAAAAATACAATATCCTGTAATCGATCTTCGAGTATCACGACATGCTCCCCAATCAGCATCTGCAAAAGCTTTTAACTCTAGGCTTGATCTTGAAGAGTAAAAGAGGTCTTGTCCAACTGTCCCCTTAATGTAATATAAAACCTTGAGCAAAGCATTGTAATGAGAAACCCGAGGAGCAGAGTTATATTGAGCTAGACGTTGAACTGAGAAACAAAGATCAGGACGTGTGATTGTCAAATAGATCAATTTTCCCACAATACTTCTGTAAACTTCCGGATCTTCCAAGAGATCTCCATCATCTCTTGTAATTTTCTGATTTGGTTCCATTGGGATAGAAGAAGGTTTACATCCTAATAAACCAACACTGTCTAATAGCTCCAAAGCATATTTACGTTGACAAACTGATATGCCATCCACAGAACGTGCAATTTCTAATCCAAGGAAATACCGGAGTGGACCAAGATCTTTGAGTTTAAAGTGGTTCTTCAGTTGATTCTTTAGAACTATCACAGCTTCATCATTATTGCTTGCTATGACAATATCATCCACATAAACCAAAACAGCCAGAAACACACAATTATCAACCTTAGTAAACAGAGTATGATCAAAACCTGCTTTTATGAAATCGAGACCTTTTAGTGTGTCAGAAAACTTCAGGTACCATTGACGAGATGCCTGCTTCAAACCATATAATGATTTCTGAAGTTTACACACTGCATTAGCTGGTATAGGTTCCCCCTTAGCAGATACATAACCTGGTGGTAGTCTCATATATATCTCTTCATCCAAGTCTCCATTTAAAAATGCATTGGAAACATCCAATTATGTAAGAGACCAGCCTAGTATATCAGCAAGACCAAGAAGCATCTTAACAGAAGTCAACTTAGCAACTGGTGAATAGGTATCTATATAATCGAATCCTTCCTTTTGCGTATACCCTTTAGCAACCAGTCGTGCCTTGTGTCTTTCAACCGTACCATCAGCATTATACTTCACTTTGAAAACCCATTTACATCCTATAACATGTTTATCAGGCGGTAAAGTACAAATAACCCATGTACCTGTGTCTTCAAGAGCTTCCACCTCAGCTCCCATTGCATTTCTCCATACTTCAAATTCGTTAGCATCAGCAAAAGTGGTTGGTTCAAATTCTTTTGTGATAGCAGCCAAAAATATTTGATATTCAGGTGTAAAATTATCATAAGACAAATATTTTGACATCGGATGAGATGTAGAAGTGGGAGAACTTACTGATTTGCAATAGAAATCTTTTAAGTGAGCCTGAGAACATGAAGATTTGTCAGAATTATAGGCAATGTTTGTAGAGTGAACAGGTTTCTCTTCTAAACCTAAGCCAGTCAATACACCAGATTGAACTAGTACACTCTTACCAGAATTGCAAACAATATCTGTAGAGTGAACAGGTTTCTCTTCTAAACCTGAGCCAGTCAATACATCAGATTGAACTAGTACACTCTTATCAGAATTGTAGACAATATCTTCAGAGTGAACAGATTTCTTTTCCAAATCTGATCCAGCCAATACACCAGATTGAGCTGGTACACTCTTAGAAGAACTTGCAGTATTACAACCAATTTCTTCAAGGTGAACAAGTTTTTGAGACCTCTTGTCTAAACTTGAGCCAGCTGATACATCAGATCGAGCTAGTACACCAGTAGAAGAATTGATTGAATTGCAATGATAGTCTTTCAAATAGGTTGGAGGTCTGGATATCCTGCTTGTCTTGCATGTATTCTCATTATCAATCTGTTTTGCAGCACCATGTGTTATGATTTCATCATCGAATGGTTTAGATTTAGTAGACTGAGCTGTATCCGTAGGAATGATGCTTTCATCAAAGGATTGAGACGAGCCTACATCATCTGTATTCTTGGTACCAACTGTAGCAAAGGGTGATTCATTTTCAGACTCTGTAACTTCAGGAAAAATCAGATCAATGTCCAAAGATTTATCCGAAGCTAGAGGGTACAATTCTTCATAGAAAATCACATTTCTAGAGATAAAAACCTCATGAGACTCAATGTCAAGAAATTTATAGCCTTTGAAACCAGCTGGATAGCCAAGAAATACACAAGCACGAGCTCTTGGTTCAAACTTATTCCTTTGTTTGGGAGATGATGAAGCATAACACAAACATCCAAAGGTTTTCAATCCACTTTAATCTGGAGCAGATTTCTTCAAAATTTCATAGGGAGTTTTGTTGGACAGTAAAGGAGACGGTATTCGATTGATAAGGAATGCTGCAGTCAGAATGCATTCACTCCAGAATTCTTTAGACAAACTTAGATTGAAACATCAATGCACGAGCAACATTCAAAAGATGTTGATGCTTACGCTCAACTGCAGAGTTTTGTTGAGGCGTCTCTGGGCAAGAATGATAAGATAGGATGCCTTTGTCCTTGAATAACTGTGTGAAGTTAAATTCAGGAGCATTGTCTGATCTAACACCCTTAACCTGCACCTCAAACTTAGTTTCAACCATGGTCAGAAAACTTGGAAGAATATTTATTGCTTCAGACTTATTCTTCATTAGATATACCCATGTTGCTCTAGAATGATCCTCAACAATAGTCAGAAAGTATTTGTATCCATCATAAGAAGGAACAGAAAATGGTCCCCATGTATCAATGTGAATCAGCTCAAAGATTTTATTACTCATATGATTGTTTGACACATATGGAAGAGTTTTCTGTTTAGCTAGATGATAGACTTGACAATGAGTCTGACTATGTGCTTTGGACTTTGAAATAGACAATGAATCTGACAGAAGCTCCAGTTTTTGATTTGATGGATGCCCAAGTCTTTGATGCCAGATGTGAGAATCAATGCAAACAGCAGCACAAACTTTATCTGAGATTGGTGTACTTGATAGTGAATCCAGCTCCAGAAAATACAAGTTGCGTACTTGTTTACCTCTTCCAATCGTCCACTCCCTGGTACGATCCTGAATTTCACAACAATCAGCATCAAACCAAACACCACACTTCAAAGTTTTGGTGAGACTACTGATGCTTATAAGGTGAAACTTAAACTGAGGAATATAAAGCACATTGTATAAAATCACTTGATCACTGAGCTTTACTATTCCAATGCCAGCAATGTTAACACCAAAACCAGTAGGAAGTGAAACTGATGTGTTATGTAAAGGATTCAATTGATGAAATATGTCCTTATCATAGCACACATGATGAGTTACCCCTGTGTCAATAACCCAGCTATTCATACTCTTAACATTAGGAGATAAATAGTAGAAATATGGCTGATCTATAGGACCTGAGAGAGAGCAACAGATAGATGGGAAGATTATACCAGACATTTGACAAATTGTTGGATTTGTGGTAGAGGATCTTGCATCAGAAGTTGGAGTAGCTGATGTAGAGGTGTTCTGAATTTTGGAACTGAGATAGGCAACTAGCTGTTGAAGTTGTTCTTTAGACAATTCTGTTTCAGCAGTTGAGTTTAAATCATACACAGCAACATTTGCAGCCATTGAAGATTTCTGATTAAATCTCTGAGATTTTGGTTTCCAGCCCGTTGGATATCCATGAACTTTGTAGCATCGATCCACACTATGACCAGATAAACCACAATGAGAACAAGTAGGTCTAGACTTCTGACCATTATCACTAGGCTGTGAATTCTGTTGCTGATTTACTTGACTTTGAACCTGAAAAGCAGAGGGATTAACAACAGCTATTCTCTTTTTCCTTTGACTCTCATCCTGATCTAACATATTGTACATGTCAGATAAAGATGGACGAGGCTTTGTGTTAAGTATCTGTGTTCTAGTTGCAGCAAAATCATCATGAAGCCCCATCAAGAATTGAACTATGCGAGTAGTTTCATGATCTGCCAACAACCGTTGAACTTGAGAACACCTGCAACCACCTTTCTCAAGCAGATTCTTAGTACATGACAATCGTTCCCAAAGAGTGACCATCTTAGTGTAGTATGTTGATAAATCCATATTACCCTGGTGTAAAGAACTTATTTCATTATCAAGATTG
Organism: Crucihimalaya himalaica; assembly: GCA_004349715.1. Lineage (NCBI taxonomy): Eukaryota > Viridiplantae > Streptophyta > Magnoliopsida > Brassicales > Brassicaceae > Crucihimalaya > Crucihimalaya himalaica. The sequence continues at coordinate 3,097,162 of SMJT01000006.1, read as the reverse complement.
TAAATCAATGGCAGATTACTCTTGTGAAATCGATTGTGCAAGTCTAACCACATATCTGAAGCATCATCAAAGTACAGGATACTTGCAGAAATTTCTTTCGAAACAGAGTTGAGAATCTAAGCCTTAACCATACTATTACAACGAGTCCAGATGTGAAGCATAGGATCTGAATCCGGAGGTCTAGGTAAAGATCCATCAACAAATCTAATTTTGTTTTTAGCCTCTAGGCTAGTTCGCATATTGATTATCCAAGTGTTGTAGTTTTCTCCAGTTAAGATTTCAGATATCAAAGCTATTCCCGGATTATCACCAGAGGATAAACAAAACGGATTATGAATGCTATCAATTGAATCTGAACCTGGAATGATGCGATTGACAACAATCGGAGTAGAAGAATCTGGCAGATGAGCTTCGTTTCGTGATTTCGAGTTAGATCCTCGATAACGAACAGGTGAAGCTTCTTCCGATTCAGATTTGATTACGCGATTTCTGAGCTTAATTCCTTTCTTTGCCATCGGTGATTACACGATAGATTCGCAGAAGAAAGATGAATACTATAAGCTGAAATGAAATCGAATCAAGAGTTGGGAAAAAGAACGAAACAATGAAGATGAAGATGAGCTGAGAAAAATTTTCCCGAGAAAGTGAGTTGGAAAATCAGTTGAATCAGAGAGAGCGTAAGTGTTTATTGCCCTGATACCATATTAGAAAACTCTTTCTCATTCAACTTAACGATCACAAGAGTGTAGTTCCACATATATATATACATATCAAGCTACTGTAACTAATTAGCAACAACAATAACGGTAATAGTAACAGACCTTAAACGTCATTAACAAACTAAACAGACTTATCTATATACACTTAATACAACTCTCGTTGTAGCTTCCTCCTTTACCACCACACCATACTTAGAAGGATCATCAACCTGTTAATACATTACATATGGATGAATGATTCAACTTCACAAAACGCTATAAAAATGCTCTTTTGTATTATTATGTACCTTGGTCACCATAATTGAGGTTTCAGCGCAGTAAGTCTTGTGAAACTCGATCATCTCAAGCAACGGGTATTCACAGATAACATCGCTGTTAAGTACAAAAAAGGGTTGGCCTGATTCATCGACGAGCTTATCCTGAGCCAGCGCGAGAGGCCCTGCTGTCCCGAAGGGTTCAGTTTCTTGGGAAAATGTAATCTTAATCTCTAGCTTCTTCTCATATTCTTTCACAAAATTCAACATGACCTGATAAAAAATATCAAAACACAAACAATGAGGATGATTAAATACATTTTTTATGAAGGACAACAATATAATGTATGTACATCTGGTTATTGGTGATTGATAGCTAAAACAACTTCAGTCACTCCAGCAGCTTTTAGAGCTTCAATCTGTGCTCATTTGTTTTTATCAATATTAAGGGTGTGATTTGGAGAATGCATCATCATAATGAGAAAAAGAAGAAGAAGAAGCTATCTACCTGATGCAAAATCATGGGTTTGTTTCCAAACTCAACAAGCAGTTTTGGGGTACTGAAGGTAAGTGGCTTTAATCTGGTTCCAAACTCTCTAACAAGAACAAGAGCCTTCATTCTGCACAAAGATATATCAAAATAGTGGTTTCTATATGCAATCATTCTAAGGTAAGGTCACTGTAGTGATATCCAAACTCTAATTATGCACTTTTAGTGAAACTTACTTTCTGTACGAATTATGCACAGATCTTTGTAAATTAGATTTGGTTCAATGTAAAACACTCCCTTTGTAAGAGAGACTTTGCTGTAACAAAACTAATTGAGTTGAATAAAAATCGTTTCTTTATTTTCTTGTTTCTCGTCTTCTTCAGCTCGACTAACAAAGTCGATTCTCAACAGACATAGTAAACATTTTCTCAAGAAAAATAAAACACAGTGTAACGAATATGAGCGACGAGAGAAGTAATGATTGGGCTGACTTAACGCCTGATTGCTTGTTCACTGTCTTCTCAAAGCTGACTGTGGAGGAGATGTTGTAGGGCCCAATGCAAGTCTAGTCTGCAAGCCATGGATGAAAACTGGAAGCGAGGCCATTTACAGTGTTTTTGACTTTGGAACTCGCATTGCTCTGCTTCCTCTTTCAGGGGATTTCGACTAGGAGGCCATGGAGGAGAAGATGGACGCCCTTCTCAAGGCTTTTGTCGATAGAAGCGCAGGTAGTTTGAAGAGTATCAAGATCAAGCTTTGCACCGACCAATCCATCTCCTATGTTGCTGATAAGTAAGTCACTGTGCTCTTTTTTTGGTTCTTGTTCTCAAGAAATTTACAAGAAATATCAATGTAGTGAAAATGATGATGACGAACGAGTCCAGCTAATCTAACCGAGAAATCTCTTTTGTATACTTAAACATAAAGTTTATCGATGTAACAGAGTCTATATGAGTTTTGCATTTTGATTTTGGCTATATAGTGTATCACAAATTTGCATTTAGGTGTGAAAAAGAATCATGGATTCATCAAGACATATTATTTTTGTTTTTGCTTTTGAGTGAATAGAAAAGGAAACTGATGCTTGGAGAGTATGCCATAATTTAGATAGGATAGTTTTTGTCTTCATGAATCAGGTTGTTTAAACATGATGTTGATATCTGCTACACGTCATTTTTAGCCAAGACCCAAAATTCTAAACGTGGCATGATGTTATCTTATTTAGACAGAAACCTTCCTCGAGTCATTTCATGTATTTCGCATTCATATTGATAAACATATATATCATGTTTAATGTTTCATTTATTGTCTAAGGTGCCCTGATCTAGAGGTGCTCTGGCTTACTTCCTGCCCAAGTGTCACTAATGCTTCCATGTTAAAGATTGCGTCGAACTGCAAAAAGCTGAAAGAACTTGGCATCCACAGCTCAGGTCAGATAACCGAAAACTCGCTGAAAATGGTGAAGCAGAACTGCCCCGGCGTGAGGATTGAAACGAAAGCCATTCCGTAACCTATTATAATTAACCACTTAGAGACGATTAATTATGCTTACAGTTCCATTATGCTTTCGGTTTACTTATGTTGTAGATTTAATAATGTCTATAAAAACTTCAAATGTCGTTTATAAAATAATTGACATGCTTAATGATACACTCAAGTAGGGTAGTGACATGAAAAGCCAATGACAATTACCACATTCAGAGTTTATGAATGTGAGGACTTTTATAAGATTTACAGAAACTATTGAGACAACTAACATGTGTGAGAGTCAGACCTATATGGTCATAACAAAAGAAAAGCCCTTGAGATTTGTCAACTTGGAATCCAAGAAAGCAAAACCCAGTAAACCTCTTGACTCTTTTAACTCTTATAACCAAAAACTAAACATTTTCTTTTAATTTTGACCCAAAAAAATAACCTGAACATCATTTTGTTCTTTCCACATGTATATTGATAGTTTCTCATTGTTCATCAGACATGCTGCAAAACAATGTCTGCGATCAGCTTAAGAGATCCATAGATTCTGCAATCTTGCTTCTGGCCTCATTGCAAAGAACATCCGCTTTGCTTCCATGTATCGGCTTATGGATGATAACTCTGACGTTCCCATGGTTCAGTATACCTTCACTACCTGTTGGCATGATTTTGCCTGTTCCCATTAGCGTTATCGGAACTACTGGAACTCCCGTCTTGGCAGCCACCGTAAATGCACCTTTCTGTTATATCACAAGCCTCTATGTTACTATGATGCGCTAGCTAACACACATACCAAAACATGATCAAGAATCTTGAGATTGTGTTTACCTTGAAAGGACCTAACCGACCATCCTTACTCCGTGTTCCTTCTGGGAAGAAAAAGACAGATGCTCCCTTCTTTACGAGTTCCATGCAGCGTTTTAAGCAATCCTATAAAATGCACAAGAGTTAAAGAGTCCATCCGCTTTTTAAAAACATACATTTGAAAAGTGTGAGACAAATAAATAGTAACAAACCAATTGGCTTCTTGGGTCCATCCGCTTCAAGGGAACGACACCCATCATGAACATGGCCCAACCAATAATGGGAATTACGAATATCCCTGTCTTGCTGATGAACTTATAACTTTTTCCAAGACTGAGAAGTGTGTAGATATCAAGAAAACTTTGATGGTTTGACACATATACAGCAGCAGTGTCTGATGATGGCAGATTCTCCAAACCTTCGATGTCAACTTTGTAAAACGGATAAATGCTTATGGAAGCCCAAAGTTTAGCAATGAAGTGGTGGAATTTTCTCCTATAGCGATCAAAGAGAAGAACGAACGGATGACCAATTATCATCAGGACAATGAGAAAAACGGCAGAAATGGCAGCAACAACACAAAAGCATATCCCTCTGAGTCTTGAGCTCAACTTAATCTCTGCACTTCAAAGTTGAAAGAACAAGAAAGGATTGTGTTTAGAGATAGAAACAAATTTGTAATCTAGAAGAACAGACAGAAAATGTTCACAAAGGTTAAGCCAAAAAAACCTGGTTCGGGATAAGAAGATTCAGGGGTTGCAGCTCCTGAAAGATCCGATCTCACGGTGATAGTTCTTGCCAATTCACTTAATCTATGTGATTTCTTATCATGAAATCTGTAAGGATCCCATCTCATAGAGCGGTTACACCATTGAAAGCCAGTACGTCTTGTTTCACCCAAAAAATTTCCACTAGGAACAGCTAAAGAAGAAACGTGGAAAGCAAAGCAAGTAATGAATTAAGAGAGTCATCTCACGTCAAAATAAATACATGAAAAGTAACTCCATAAAATCTCAAAACCAAAATGAGTGTTTAGTATACAGAATCTACAAGTGTTTATATATAACAAAGAGTGATTGAAAAGATATCAGCAACATAACGCATCAAGAGATCAATAAAACTATAGTTTACAATTGAAGAGGGTGCAGATAATAATCAAAATGCCTATTTGATCGCTTTACCATGAAGGGAAGTACTAAAGCTCGCCATGCCATTCGAAATACGACCAAAGCAACATACTCTATTCGTTGAAATCTGCATCTCCAAATAATTTCACAGAATAAGAACAATTTGAAGATAGTGTAAGAGCTTCATGTTCATTGTTCAACTAAATCCAACAATCCAAAAGCAGAATTATTTCAATTTATTGTTCAGATTTGACAATGAAAAGAACTGAAAACTTACTAATTCACTTCATCTTTTTGGATAAAACAGCAAAAACATAACCAAGTTTAAAACCTAATTAAGCTTCCATTGCAGATTATACCTTTCACTTTACATCATATTCTCAGAAACTAAATAAGAATGAATCTCAAAAGAGTAAAGAACCCAAAAAAAAAAACGAAAAAGATTACCCGAATCAACAACGACGACTGTGATGAACAAATCGGTTTTCCAAAATCTGAGAACATAATTAAGAAAGAAAGAGAAGTTATTGTAATCACAGATAAGCTACAAATTCAAGTAGAAGCATACATGGAGGGTGTGAAGAGATGCTCCGAGCAGAAGCGACATCCATGGCGGAATCTCGAGCAAAAACATGCGTGAGATTTGCTCATGTAATCCGTGTCATCCTCAGGCTTATCCCAGGGGTTCGGTGCTCTATCTACTGTTTTCAATTTCTAAACATCAACTGTGTCTCGTTTTACTCTTCAAAAGCGGCGGATTGCAATTTCCCGTTTGTGATATACACTGCATGCCGTTTTTGTATGTGAAGGCCTTTTAAAGTCATGGCCCGTTAAGTGAGAATTAATTATAGTTTTGGAGTAAACTAACACACAAACGCCATTTATCATTGTTTCATGAATTGAATTTTAAATACATTTATTCTAAATCTGGATCTAAACCAAATTTTAATTTTTGAACACAATTCTCTTCTACCGTTTTAGAATTTAATCTCGTACAGGAAAACGGCTGTTAGAGTAAAAGCGTAGTTTATTTGCTTCAGAAACGGTGACATGAAACTAATAAAACGGGCTTATTAATTATGATGATTATTAATTACGAATGACCAATTAATTCAATGTCCTCATATCAGTTTGAAATCATTTTATAATTTTTTTTTAAACAGTATTAATAATTTAATACCATAATGCAATAGGATTAGCACATTATCCAGCTGGCCTCATCTTATTACCACAAAATCAAGGACAATCTTAGAATATTAATACGTACATGCATGTAAGACAATCTCAAAATGTAATTTGGATAACGTAGCATGAGAGATATTCTCTTAGATTAGCTTTGTTTTAATTACCACCTTCACAACGTCATTTTATGGTACATAAAATATATATACTTTCTAAAATGTAGTGTGGTCAAAATCTCTTTGTATTTATTATTAAGTCAACAAATCTTGTATTCATGACTAACTGATGTTTGTAGAAAAAATATAAAAAAAACTTCGTTTCCTTGTTGAGACTTTTAAAATATAGATTCATATCGCAAGAACAAACTATAGATTAAGAAGCTTTGATAGTGAATATCCCAAACCCATGACACAAAAGAGAAAGAGAGATCTTTTTATGATGAAACTAGCTAAGGGAACAAAAGCAACTTTAACAATCTGGAAATATAAAACTAAATCTTGCTAAAAATTAAACGCAATAAAAACTACATTCTCTCGATCGACCCCTCTAAGCCATAGCCAAACCAATCACCACTGCGGTCAAGAACAAACCGCTTCCAACCTTTAACCCGGCCGCAGCGTTATGGGCTGGAGCTGGAGCTGGAACTGGAGTTTGAGCCGTAGGACTAACAGGAGAAGCCTTAGGAGCGCCACCGCTGCTACCGCCACCACCAGATTTGCGTTCAGACAAAACAACAAGAGTAATCTTTTCGCCTTTAGCGCAGTTACCAGGAGCACCACTAATGAAGAAGTAAGGCCCTGATTTATCAAGCTCAACCTTAGTGTCTCCATCATTGTATTGCTTCAAGGGCTTCGCTGTGTTACAACACTCGTAATCTTCTTTTGTCACTTGTAATACCGAATCTACTTTCATGTCGTACTTCCACACTACTCGATCCACATGCACAAAAATATATCAAACATTTAAAACCCTATATAATATTTATAAATATATGAAACCAAACCATATATTTATGAATCTGTGACATGATTGTGTACGAAAGTATGATTCTAATTTCACTTTTTTTTTGTCAGTAACCTTTGCCTGATTAGCTAATATATACCACAACGATATTTTTTGTGATAAAAACATTGGATCACATGTATATCAGAAATGAAGAGCTAGAGAGATGTGTAGATAGTACCGAGGAAGTCGCCGACTTTGAAACGATTGTTCTCGGCCCAGTGATTGAGAGTGTTGTTGGAAGAATCTGGAACCTTCCACGACCCCACAGATCCGCCGACCAGAATCACCCTCGGGTTGGTGGCACAATGGCTCACTTTAGTAAACAAGAGGAAAACAAGGGTCAGAACTGGAACTATGATTCCCATTGTTTTGTTTTTTTTTTTTGTTTTGTTTGCTTACTACAAACAATTCTTCTTCTTTTGTTTGGTTTGAGTTTGTTTTGTGTTCACTATAAGTGAAGAGAATAGAAGATTATGAATGCTGTTTATATAGCCGCCATTTGTGTGGTTCGGAGCTAGCTTCGGAATATCTAGTCCGAACCGAGTATTAAAGTATAATCTCTCTTTGATTTGCTAAATAAATGTCCGTTTTCACTCACTTTTAATTACAAAAAAGGTTTCAGAATATATTTATGAGTTTAGAAATTAACACATAATCTTCGATTCGATTTGGAAATAAATTTCGATGAATTGTACACTAAATATAGCTTTTTTTTTTTGTTCAAGAAATATTTATTTTTTCAAATCTAAATGAAATTATCTAAGAATTATTATACATTGCTAGAAGATATACTAACTTGTGATATGTGTCTTATAATTTCATAAATTATCACAAGTATTTTCTGATAGAATTTTTCTTTTCGTAAAGATTAAAATAATTAGTCCTAAAATAAAATAAGCGTAAAAATCAATTTGGGAAAATATCTAAACTTGAGAATATAATTTACGAACGAATAGGAAAGGTTGAATAAGAGAAAAAAACAGCTAAAGAGGGAAATGAGAAAATAGAACATTGATAATTTTCTCGTTTTCCTTTTCGATTTTTCCCAATAGTTATCCATTTGTAAAATTTATGCCATTATTTAAATTAATAATAAGAGATTCTCAACAAAATATTAGACTAATCTATAACAAGTAAATAATCATTAATCTGTTAAAATGAAAATAAATCTTTATAAATTTGAAAATATGTCAACTCTAATAACAGACAGAAATGTAACGTAGCATATTTCTCTCTCATACAGTATTTAATAATAAATAGAGTATTTATTTATTTCAAGCAAAAACGATGCATACGCGTAACGCTACTTTTTAACGTTAGGCATGAAAATTTTCAGGGTTATTAATTTCAGTCGGTCCGTAATAAAAGTTGATTATTAAGATGGCAAGATTTTCCACTAAATAACGTTTCATTTATTAAATTAGTGTTATTTTTTTTTTTTTTGTATGTTTCTGGACGTACCAATTACAGATTTCCTTTTTTTTTCTCTTTTTTTTTTTGTGTGCTAAAAGTCTTCTCCTTGAGAGTTTTACTTTTGAAAGACATAAGATTCACGTCTTCTTCACTTTATCAACAGACAAAATCATACAACTATTAAAAAACTCAGTTGTTTCGATTTTACTGATGCTAGATTCAGTTTTAATTTGGTTATTATTTGTTTATAAATAGTAATTAAAAAAAAAATTAAGCACCCGTACCAAGCTGGATCGAGAAAGTTAGAAATGATTAAAACAAGATGCACGATTTGACATGATTATTAGTTTTTAGTTCAAGTTCAAAACAAACGTTGCATCATATAAAGTCATGGGATGGGATTTTTGCGACTCCAACGAGAAATGGTCTTCTGAGTTTCTTTTAAAAAAACAACATCACATCCAAAGAGAAACCAAAAACAACAGTATGATGGATAAGACATTGATTGATGATGGTAGATGGTATTATGTAATAGTGATGATGATGATGAAGAAGAGATCACTTGAGAAGTGTCTTCACTATGGCTTTGACATTAAGCTTCTTCAGGTCAGTGTAAGACTGGCCACAACCAACGAACATAACTGGTGATCCCGATATGTAAACCATCGATAACGCTGCTCCAACCTACAAACCAATCCCAAACACTCTCGTTTATATTCATTTATATGATCAAACCAAACACTAGATCCATCTATCAATTTATCTAATTGTACCTTGTCGTCAATGGTATCGAACTTTGTCAGTAGGATTCCATCAATCAGTCTTGGGTTCCCAGAAGTGGAGAGATCCGAAAGTTTCTGAATTTCAGAAAAAAAGCAACGTCAATAAGGCTCAATTAAACACCTAACAGATCTAATGCAGGTAAGATACTGAACCTGATTAAACTTTGAGAGCTGGTCTACTGCATCGTTTCCAACAAGAGCTTCACCAACAAACAAGACCAAGTCTGGCTGATTAAGGTTAATGAGCTTTGAAAGTGCTCTCATCAAAGGTTCATTATCCTGCATCCGCCCAGCTGTGTCAACAAGAACAACATCGGATCCATTTCGAGTTGCTTCCTGTATGGCTTCTTTAGCAACTACTGCTGGATCCTTTTCATAACCCTTCTCAAATATCGGTATCTGTTGCCAATAATTCCACCACCAATTTAAACCAGTATTAACAACACCATTTTAAATCACGCGATTATTTGATTAAAACACACAGACATATACGATTACCTGTAACCTACGAGCATGAGTCCGTAACTGCTCAACAGCTCCAGAACGGAATGTGTCACAGGCAGCCATCATTACACTGACCTTATGCTGCTGAAGCCAATACGCCACTTTGGCCAGATTGGTGGATTTCCCAACTCCATTGACTCCAACAAACACAACCACATAAGGTTTCCTCTGTTCTTTGGCAGCATGAACATCTCTCAATATGTCAATGGAGCGTCTCGGAGTCAATATACGAACCAGAGCATCCTCCATCGCTGCCTGAAATCATTCACCACAATTAAGCATCTTCAAATTGCAGAGTCAAATGTTTCCTAGATTCAGTTAAGAGCTACAGGGATAAAGCACAAAACCTGAACGGTTGAAGAGATCCTGGTGAACGATGACAACTTCTTTCCTTCAAGACTAGCTTCCACTGATTCACAAAGCTTCTCAGCAATCTCTTCAGCCTGCGGATAAAACGCCCAAGCTCAAGTAAGACATATAACAGATTCCAAACATAAGACATGATGTACTGTATAGACAGACACATACCACATTCTTGGTCATGAGCCGTTCTTTTAGAGCTTTCAACGCTGGTCCAAGGTCAGTCTTTTCAAGATTCGCTTTCCCAGTAATACTAAACACAAGGATGTGTTAGTAAGGTTTAGGTTATATATAAATTAGCAACATATTCAACAAGAAATGCTAACCTCTGGAAAACAGAAGAAAACCAGCCCTTTTTCTTAGCCTCAGCAGGCTTCTCATCACTTCCTGGTTCGTCATCATCTTCACTTTCACTATCACTGCTGAAAACCTCTTCCTTATCCATCATACTTTCTCCTTGGTCAGCAGCCACAATATCTACATGATCATTGTTCCCATTTTCATCGATAGAATCAGTGAAGTCCAATTTCGATTGTTTGGGAGCCGCATCATCCCAAACCCTATTTTTCTTTGTCGCCTTTTTGGCTGGTTCCGCAGCAGCTACCTTGGAACTCTTATTACCTATACTGTCAGCTTTCCTTACACCTCCTCTACCTCTTACTCCTTTACTTCTTAGTTTCTGAAGTTTACTTAAATCAACAGCACCATTAGAACTCGTGTTTTCTTTCCCGTTAGCAAGATGAGTCTCCTGAGAATCATCTTCCATTTGATGATTCTCATTGGAATGACCATTAGTCAAGTTACTGAATCTGGCTTTATTACCATCTCCGTCGTCTTTCTTCGAACCACCTTCACTAATCCTTTTGTTACCTCCTTCAAGTCCAGCCTTTGAGACCTGCCCTTGTTTCTTAACACTGCTCACAGGCTTCACCACTTGCTTTGTCTTCCTCAATTCCTCAGCTCGAGCTTCAGCTTCTTTCCTAAGCTGCCTAAAAGTCTCATCGAAGTCATCATAAGCCATCCGTTTAGGATCATAGATCTCAGAGAAGCTTTGCTTGACCATAGAAAGCAAATCATCCACATAAAGCAAGTGGAGAATCCGCTGATAAACAGCGACAAAGACAAGTCCAAGATCGTTGTGAAACGTCCACTTGAGTGTGTAGGCAGCACCAGGAGCATCATAATTAAATGAAACAGCACCAGAACGTTCCTCAAGGAGACAGGATCGGATCAAAGTGTCGATCGGTGATCCTTTCAAAGCATTACCAATCTCTTTGCATGTCCAAAGGATTAATCCTCCTCGGGTAAAGATTAAAAGCTGTTCTAACATCTTCGATCTTCAATTTCGTAACCCTGTATCAAAAGACATGATCTTTCAAATGAAATCCAAAAAATAACCCTTTGAATCGATTGAATTGAATCAAATCAACACACAATTCGTCCAATCTACCTAAATCCATAAGCATAAGCTTCAGAAATTGTGGCAGATTTAGTTGAAAGAAGCACCCAAATAAACAGATCAGGAAACGCAGAACAACAATCAAAATAGCCAAATGAGGATCGTGAGATTTACACATAATCGTTTTTGAATCCGAAAGGGAACCAAACAGAACACGGATCTTGAGTTTCAATCCGAAAATTTTAAAGCCGACAACAACAACAAGGTGAAGAGATTGAGAGACAAATATATAAATCAAAACGTAGATTTCGAGGGGGAAGGATTCAAACCTTGGTTCCCGTCGTTTCTTGATTCAATTGCCCGAATGAAAACTAAAATAAAATTTATAACTTTACACCGTCGAGCTAGAGAGAAAAAAAAAAAACAAAACAGAGAACTAAACAGAAGAAAACAAAAAAGTGAATATTATGATCCTCTATTTAATTCCCAATAGGTATAGGGTTTAGAATAGATTTTTTTTTTTGTTTGCTTAAAAAAGAAAATAATTTTATTCTTTTTCCTGGGTGAGTAGAATTTCATTTTGGTCAAGAGTCCATAGAATTTTATTTATTTTATCATATTTGATATTTCTTTCCTTTTAGGAAAATACCTTTTTTTTGTTTATGAAAAAATAGGCAAATCTGAATTGAGCAGATCACAGAAGAAACGAAATTAATTTTGTATAGGTAAGAAAGAAATAACCATAAAATAAATAAAAGAAAGTGAAAACAAGTTTGATTCGTGGAAGCTGGTGGTGTTGCGTCATGGACGGTGAGAATGATGAATAATGATGACTTATTGATGTCCCATTGACTAGCGACACGCAAAATATATTCCAACGCGGCAGCTTTGCAATACGCTGTGTTTTAATGTTTCCTCTTCCTCTTGCTCTTGCATACATAGCATGAAGACGTTTATCCATTTATTTTTCTTTTGAAAGCCCAAGGGCTTTACGCAGGCCTGATCCGCCTATTATCTGTTCTTACTTCTTAAAGCATGATACCCACAAAGATATCTAACTATTAAATTAATAGTATTTTTAATTATTAAATTATTTAACTAAATTTGATATATTAAAAAAATAAATCTAATACTTACCAACTGACATCATAAGAAGAGAGTTTCTGGAAGATTTCTCGTTTGAGAAACGTCTCTTCTCTTTTTTTTCACTGTACTAATTTTTTTCAGTATTTTAATAGGGAGTTTCTAAGTGAAAAACTCCCGATAAACATGCTTTTATGAGTCTTATGTAAAATAATCATCTCATTCTTCAAGTCAACTTTTTAAAACCTAACTACTCCACTCCTCTCCTAGGAGTCTAACTCTTAAAACACGAATATTTCTTAGTTCCATAATTTATATCGAGCACTGGACTTCAGGGATATATAAGCTTTGAATCTTTGTATAACCAATATCATACTCATATTTGGGTTGATGAAAAAATAATAATCATGAGATGGTTATTAGTTATTACTCAGTATTATGAGGATGCATCAACTTATCTTGGGGTTGTTAGTATTATGATTTATGAGGATGTAGCAATTTAGCACAAGTTGCAATTACTTGCACAATCTACCCGTATGATCTTTAACCACGCCTATTTTTCTAAACGTGAATAAGCTTCAAATCCCCAAAAATAGATCGTGCATGTTGCATTAAAATTTAACAATTAATAATGATCGCAATTCCTTCGGATCTGCCGACCATTACGCCAGCTCTTTTTATTGATTTGACTTCGCTGGTTAAAGGTCTACTTGTTAGGATTACATTAAGGTCGCAATTCCCATTTTTTCATACACACACTTGCGTTGTGACTTATAACATAATCAAACTTAATTTCATCGATAATTGTAAATGCGTATACAAGATTTTTTAAGTTATCGTTTCCGAGTTTGAACCTCGTTTAGAGAGAAAGAAGACTACAAACCTACTATGATCTTTACTCCCATAAAGCTCGTTAGATGATCGATCCTTCTTAATTAACATGTTTTCAACAGATTCTTCCTCTAATGTTCATTATACATTTAAGTATTATATATTTGTTTAGATCTACTATATATATGCTTTAATTCGATACAAAAATATGCTGATAACTGATTTGGGCACCGATTTGGACCTATCATATCATACGACACAACGCAATTGAAAGCCTTTGCAATGGTACTATTAGTAATAGTCGATCTCTTCGTAATATTATATAATAGATGGTGAACTATATAAGTTTATAATTAACTTTTATATGTTGGTTCTAAGAAGATTTGGTTATTGAATAAAGAAGTTTAACTGGTCCAGTGGAGAAGTGATCTCTATCAAACTTGCGTTGACCACAACTCGGATGATGAAAAAACGAATAAAACTCTCAAAATATGAATGACAAAAGCTATGAAGGTTTGACCAATACACAATATTGTATTTATACTATTATCAATGTAATCAACATCGTATATCATATTTTGTCCTTACATCACGACCATAGTAAACTGGTCATTACATCACGACCATAACGTTACTTGATATATGTAGAACGTGAATATGTTTGAATGTAGACCAAGGCAAGAGTTTATTTTTTACTTATTGTTAGAAAAATGTGTAGTCCAGAAATTATAGGCACAAAAGGTGAACTGTCTTCTTACAATAAAATACAAAAGTCATTATGATTATTCCACATCGTCCATTTCCATTTGTTTGTTTCTTTGGTTATCTTGTGGTATGTACACCTTCCTTTATTTTCTTTTTCGTTTTAACTTACTTTTTATACTTCTTCGAACTTAATAAATGCAGTTTCTTTGTTTTTTTTTCTTTTGTTTGCTTTATCACGAACAAACGTGCTACAGGGTTCTTGACTTGAGTTGTTCACCAATCAGCATTTATGGAGATATTATGTCTTTATTATAATCAAGACAGTCAAATGATTCCAAAAAAATCACGTTAAAGTTAATACTGAGATATAATGTGTGACAATGGATATTGATTATGTATCCATTACGCCCAATCACATTTCATGTAAATACTATTAAAGTCTAAAGACATAACATTAACATGAATGAGAGGATGAGAGAAGGCAATAGAATAACCATTGTGCAATATTGCATCTATGACTTTAATTTCTTTCTGATTCTAAATCATATCTTATTCTGATTCAAGATCCAAATTTGCCTTCAAATATTAAAAAATGTAGCATCTATTCTGTTACCTAAACACTAATTAATTACATCAATTTTGGTGAAGCATGCATATATACATTACATCAATGCAAACGCTATGCATAAAAGACGGTTCAAATAGGCGATTAGAGTTTTACGTGGTTCGTTTACAAATTATAATTATTTACTTTTTGTTACTAATAGTAAATAGTAATACCTAGTTAATTGATTCAAACTCAATACACATAGCCAAATTTTATTTTCATTGTGTGTTTTCGGAGCCGAAATAGTGACCTTTTCACTTTCACCGCATTTGAGGCTACACAATTCTATGTGAGAGAAGCAAATACAACAACAAATTAAAGGTCAATCATCTACATATATGAAATAGCATTTTCATCAAAATTAGTAAATGTAAGTGTTGTAGACAAGCTCGTGAATAGACCCTATATCGGCTATATAAATACAAGCTCGTGAGGTAGTACCTATATATACTCAACATATATGCCAATAAATACATTACCATAGAGAGAGAATGAGAAAGGTCCACTCACAGCTGGCCAACCTGCACATTATGCAGTAACTCCGCAAAACACACATTTAATAAGAACCTCCAAAACCCCATCCATCAATCCATACATCTCTCTACATTCACACACACATATATATATATATATATATATACATACATAAATACAAACATGCATCTCCATATGTACTCTATGAGCTAACACACACAGAAAAAAACCCCATTGAAGAAAAAAGTTTAAAGAAAGAGTGTGAGAGGACAGGAAATGGCAAGATCCCATCTCATTTTCATTCTTCTTGTCGCTCTTTTATCGACAACATTTGCATCATCGTCATCATCATCATCATCTTCTTCAAGAGAGCAAGAGAAGGACAGAATCAAAGCACTTCCAGGGCAACCAAAAGTCGCATTCTCACAATACTCAGGCTACGTCAATGTTAACGAGTCTCATGGTCGTGCTCTCTTCTATTGGCTCACTGAGTCATCTTCTCCTTCTCCCCACACCAAACCCCTGCTTCTTTGGCTCAATGGAGGTCAGTTTTCTCCACTTCACTTACTTTATAAGATAAAGTGTATATATGTTATACATAGCTTCTTTGTGAGTATAATTCTAGTTTATTTATAGTTAATCTATATATAAATTGCAAGCATACCAAAACTAAACCAAAAAAACCAAACTAAACTAAAGACCGGGAAGATTAACCATTTTCTAAAGCTGAAAAAATATAAACCGAAACCAAATGGAAGACCCATATGTTAATGGATTAGGATTTAATTAGGGTTATTTATCAATTAAATAAGTACAGTCCCATTTCTTTTGGACAAGGAGACAATTAAAAGGTTCAAAGAGAGAGAGAGAGGAAACAAACAAAAACTTAGTCCCTAAACAATATATGCAATAAGATAAACTATGAGACTAAAGTCACTAAACAAACAAGACACATCTATTAGCAACTACTAATTTGTGACAATATATAAATATATATATATATATATGTACAAAATCGTTATTTTGGATAAAAACAAATCAATGTCCAACCAAAATAGCATATCAACCACCCCATCTGCCTCTCATTAATGGAACATGCACTCCCTTTTTTTATTTATCTCTTGCAGCTTTATTTAATTGTCTTTTATACAATACCATTAAGTACTACTAGTACTATATAAGTCCTCCACGAGTTTCGGATTTCGTACTCTGTGCATTCTACTACTCCTACCCACTTACAGTACTCGAGCGCATTGTAGTAAAAGCCCTTATCTTACACTAAGTTTATTATCTTGTCTTGGACCTAAACATTCACCAAACATGAGTTGATTTAGTGGTTAACTCCAGAGTTTTGAAAACATTGGGATATAAAAAGTTACAGATTTAATACACGTTGTGAGGAGTTATGAGCTTTGGTCCAGAATCTCCTAGACATTGAAAAAAAAACATTCATGACGACTATAAATAGCATTCCCTACTATTATAACCATAAGACAGTAATGTAACAGTTTTAATGTGATAAGTGTGCAAAAACTTTAAGTGACACTTAATATGAATTAGAAGGAGTATTTGGTTAGGCTAATAGAATTATGATGAATATAATTATGTATCATATTTCCCTAGAATTCTTTTTTTTAATCATAAACTGCAATTACAAGTACATTAAAGCATGATTAGTCTGAGCAAGTTTAGTCTTTTTTTTTGTTGTTGCTAAAATGATCCAGTTTTAGTTTCTCTAGTCACTTTCTGGCGTCAACTTATTTTTTTAGATGCCTTTGTTCTTCTGTCTCTTCATTAGCTTTCTCTGCTTCTATAACAAAGCATGACAAAAAGGTGAAATTACCTTTTTGCTTCCTTTAATAATTGGGTTAGATCTAAAAAAAAACATACATACACATTACCAAAAAGGTTACTACTTTTTCTAATTAATTGAGTATTATTATTTTTTATTTTATTTTTTCAAATGTAGTAGAAAGTTGACCTTGTTATTGGAAAAGGAGAAAAAAAAAAACAAAACGGTCTTTTATCTTCAAATTGTTATCGTGGGAATTGTATATAAGATAAGATAATTGTTCCAATGGGCGCATGCGTATTCATGGGAGTCACAAGTTGATGGCGAAAAACAAATGATGATGCTAGTTTTATAGTTTTCACACCTTTTTATTTTTGTGTGGCTATTATTCATTTTTCTGGTCCAGAAATATAAGCGTCATCAAATATTCTTTATATTTTGGTCTTTAGCTATTTTATGTAATTTTAAAATCATTACAAGTGAGAAAATCGGAGCATGCACGAAAGATGCCATCATAATTTGGGTCACATTCATCTTGGACCAATAACTCGAATGTTAATTAATTAAATAAAATAGCTTACTTAATTTGTATAAAACAAAATACACAGGACCGGGCTGTTCGTCGATTGCTTATGGAGCTTCAGAGGAAATTGGACCGTTCCGTATCAACAAAACCGGTTCTAATCTCTATCTCAACAATTTCTCTTGGAACCGAGGTAACCAATAATTACACATTTAATAGCAATAACATTCTGATCCCAAGTTTATTTTGTTCAAACTTTGTTTTATGAATGTGTACAATAACAGACGCAAACCTTCTGTTTTTGGAATCACCGGCCGGAGTTGGATATTCCTACACAAACACAAGCTCCGATCTTAATGATTCAGGAGATGATCGAACAGGTTCTATCCATTTTCTTATCATGTTCGGTTAACTAGTTATAAGCACGCATCATTAGCTTATGAGAAAAATTGAATTATGTTTGTGATTATATTTCTAATCACAGCTCAAGACAACTTGATATTTCTTATCAAATGGTTATCGAAATTTCCCCAATACAAATACAGAGACTTCTATATCGCTGGTGAAAGCTACGCCGGTACGTTATTTTGACAAAATGGTTCGGTTTAAGTTTTAAGAATCACTCTTTGATAATATTTCGACCTATGTTATGTTGACAGGACATTATGTTCCTCAGCTTGCCAAAAAGATCCACGACTACAACAAAGCTTTCTCCAAACCGATCATCAATCTCAAAGGATTCATGGTAAAAACAAAAGGGTCTACCTAGCTCAAATTAAAACTACATGTCTAATTCGTAATTAACAAAAAGATTACCATCCTTTATTTCTCAAGGTGGGAAACGCAGTGACGGACAATCAGTACGACAGCATCGGAACCGTAACTTACTGGTGGACGCACGCAATTATCTCCGACAAAACCTACAAGTCAATCCTCAAATACTGCAATTTCACGGTGGAGAGAGTTTCCGACGATTGCGACACCGCGGTTAACTATGCCATGAACCACGAGTTCGGTGACATTGATCAGTACAGCATTTACACCCCAACGTGTGTGGCTGCACAACAAAAGAAGAACAATACTGGTTTCTTTGTTCGGATGAAGAACACACTTTTGCGTAGACGGTTAGTGTCTGGGTACGATCCATGTACCGAGAGTTACGCGGAGAAGTATTTTAACCGTCGCGATGTTCAGAGAGCTATGCACGCTAATGTCACTGGAATTCGCTATAAATGGACAGCTTGCAGGTAAATAGTTCGCTTCACAACCTAATGACGACTACTATGTAACGATGATTCGCAAAAAAATAATCCTGAAAGAAATGGTTTCTTGTTTTGGTTGGTGCAGTGATGTTCTGATCAAGAACTGGAAAGATTCCGACAAGACGATGTTGCCCGTGTACAAGGAACTTGCAGCGTCTGGTTTGAGGATCTGGATTTTCAGGTAAACTATAGTTTAATGTAACTCGGGATACTGTCGCATCCTAACTATATATACATAGCGGATCCTGTAAAGCCTGCTCTTAACCATGGATCAACATATATACTCAGGCGGATCATATATAAATCAGGATCAAACCTGAACCTTGAAATAATCAGAAATGGATTAAGTCAGGGTCTAGCTTAATATGGCCACTTAATCTTTAGGCATTAGTTGTAATGAACCTAGAAAACTCAAGGCCCACTTTTTTGGCTACTTGACCAAACTGTGGTTTATACTGTCATATGCAGCGGTGATACAGACTCGGTGGTTCCAGTGACCGCGACCCGGTTTTCCCTCAGCCATCTCAATCTCCCGGTAAAAACTCGTTGGTATCCTTGGTACTCTGATAACCAGGTATGATATACATACACATACTGCATATATATACGTACATGGATATGTATTATATATAAGATAGTGATGTTTACCGGTGGTGACAGGTGGGAGGATGGACAGAGGTTTACAAGGGACTGACCTTTGCAACAGTAAGAGGGGCAGGCCACGAGGTGCCTTTATTCGAACCGAAGCGTGCTCTCATTCTTTTCAGATCATTCTTGGCCGGAAAAGAGCTTCCAAGATCTTATTAGTTACTTTAGTAACCTAAACATAGAGTAAGAGAATGTCCCCAGACACACAATTTGGCTACCAGATTAGGAAACTATTCCGAGTAAACTCGGATTTCTTCTATTTTTTTTTTCTGTTAAAAGCTCGATTCATTTCCACAATTTGGAAACAACTTAACGATTTGAGAGAATTTGAGTAATTGTTTATATTCAAAGAAGTACAAAGGTTCAAATATCTCTCTCTGATTCATTAGACCAGAGCTTTCATTTCTTGCTGCCTTATCGATATACAAAGAAAAAACTGCACTTCTCATACCTGGAAGTTGAGTGAAATTACAAAAAATATTAGATTTTGTTACTTTAATCCATCAAGGCCCGGTGGCATCCCTAAGCTCTGCGCAAGATCACTCATTCTTTCTTTCATAGCCTGTGAAACCCAAAAGGTTCTACTTAGTGAAGAGATGAAAGAAAATGAATACTTATAGTTGTATCGTAAAATATGCTATGTGATGTCTTTACCAGTACACTCTTTGCATGTGCGTCCTTGTAGGCTTCTGTGACCAGTAGTGATAGTTTCTGTCAAAGGAAAACATGAAACATGAGAAGCTGACGGAGTAAAGCTTTGATCATTCCTATGTAGAAGCAAGTGCAACAGAAAGTTAAGTGAACGAAGGTAACTCACTTCGGAACCTAATTCCATTGCTGCATCAGTGATATCAGTGCGGATTGGTTGCTGGTTACCTGATAATGTAACCTAATAGAAGTTCAAAATTTTCGGTCACTTGACTCATAAGGGATCTTAAAAAAAGAAACTAAAACTAGCATCACTGTGTAATTATCCACAAAAGTAATGAATCCGACAGCACAGGTCTCACATCCATGATCCATCAAGTGTCTAGTAGTTGGAGGAAGAAAGTATCTCTAACAGAAAACAGACTCAAATATGAACCAGGGTGGCTTATTGCACTCATTGATTTGATAACAGACGAATAGCTGACATAGTGTGTAATGATCTATTAGGAATTTAGGACATAAAACAGAGTCTGTAATACCTTAACAAGCTCGCCTTCACAATAACCATCAAATTCAGCACTGAAAAAAATGGGAATAAAAGCAGGCATGAAACTCATAAAGATAGAAGAAACTTAAAAAGTTTAGTGATGCAAATGGTTAGGGTAATGGGGGACATACACAGCTAGCTCCTTCTGCACCCTAACAGCCTCTACCTGAACAACCATTTGAGCTTTCTTCACAGTCTCATACAAATTCTGCATATTACCAAGAATTCCTGCCTAAGACATAGAAGAAAAGCAATAAGAAACTCATCAGTTTCCAAGGTTAAACTTAATGTTAACGAGAAAAACATAACAAAACAATAGAATTGTGTTGGTAAGGCTTTTAAACATGAAGCTTGCCTTAGATTGACCATCCTCTTTATTGTCCTTCTTCCCACCTCCGAATAATGCATTAACACGAAGAGATCTGTACCAGTTTCCAGAATTCTTCCGATTGAACCATATCACGTTTTGTCTACTACTCCGTTGAACCGCATTTCCTGAATTTGCAATCCCGGAAAAACCTCAGAGACGAAGATGATCAAAACTATACGAATCTAGAATAGTGTAACTGAGACAAGCTCGTATGGAAATCACACTTGTTCTTCTCCAAATTCAGAAATTGAAAACAGATTTCGAGAGCTTATCAAACCCAGATGAAACCCAACAGAGGAATAAGGCATAAACCAAAAAATATACACTTAAATTCACACACACGAACTCAATCACATACCTATGAAAATTACCCCAGAGAGAGGAGAGAGAGAGAGGGAAGAGAGTAGCCCAGAGGAACTAACCATTGGAGAAAGGAGAGTGGAAAGGTTTGAAGAAATCAGTAGTCGTAGCCGTCGAAGCCATTGTTCTGCTGAAAGAGAGAAGAGGAAAAGGGAGAAGAGAGGAGTAGTCTTGAATTCGAGAAGACAAAATAAAAAGAACGATATAGTTATGACCAATAAAATAGCGCCACGTCAACATGCTTTTAGAGTCATTTGATTGAGTTTACTTTCTGGGTTTTGATTGATTGCTTATTATATAACAAAACCCATAGGAGGGTTGGTCACTTAAATAGATTGCTTATATTAATTGGCAAAAGAGAAAAGCTGATTAGAAGGGTATAATTGTCATTTTCAAAGGATGGGACCAAAAATAAGATGAGACAAGCGCATAAGGATAAAAATACACACATACATTATAATATAAATATATATATATATATATATACACACCACAGCAATCATCTCTCATTTCAATCTCCATAGTTTCTTCTTCTCCTGTTTCACTGTTTGTCCCAAGACTCTCAACCCAACTATTTTTTTTCTGCTTTCTCTCTAGACCCCATATCTTTACAATCTCTCTGTAGATAAATTTCACATACATACATATCCATCCAACCATATTAACTATTTATCTCTTCAATAACCCACCTCACAAAAACATGAACCTAATCATAAAGGAAGAACTTTTATATGTTTAATTGGTCAGCATTTCAATGCCCTTCTGCAACTTCAAAAAGGACACAAATAGAAGAAAAGTAAAAAGAAAATAAAGTTTGAATTTTTTTTCTTTCTTTCCTATCTTTTCCATCTTGATCACTACTCCTAGTTTTCTGCTGCTTGTCTGGTCTGTCTCATAGACTTATCACAAAAAAAAATAAGAAAAAGGAAATTCCAAATTTTAATTTTTCAATTTCAATTTGTTGTAATGGACAATCAATTATGTGGTGGCTTCTTTGGGGTTTCTTTAAGTCTTTGGTCATCAGAGAGTTTCATACAAGGAATAAGACTCCCACCATTAAACCTAATCCTTTTGCGTTCTCTTCCTTCTTTCCTAATTCTTCTTCTCATCTCTCTCTCTTTCCTCTTTCTCGCTTGCTTGGTGTTCTATTAAATCTGCGATCCCCAGGTTTCACTGAGCGGATCCGATGAAGGAGACTAATTTCGTCTCCTCTGCTTCGTGCGGCGATCCCATGTTCAGATTAACCCTTATGCAGTTTCTGGAATTGAAAAAGGTTAGTGATTTTTCCTAGGGTTTTGAATTGAAATTTCTGGGTTTCTTATATGTTTCGATTTCCTATGGATCTGCTGATTTGGGTGATCTGATGTCTTGTCATGAATTTGGGTTTGGAGTTGTTTGGTTGAATATAAAGTTCTGAAATTTACTTCTTTTTTGTTGTTTTCTCAGGAATTAGAGGTAAAAAGAAGGAAACTGAAAATGGTCAAACAAAACCGATCGACCCTCAAGGCAGAAGTTAGGTATAATCTCTGATCTTCATGTGAATTTACGTGTTTACTGTATAATTTACATGATTCAAGCTTTTAATTGGCTTCTTTGGTACATCATTACCTTATTGGGTGTTTGATGGAAACGATAGGTTCTTGAGACGTAGATACAAACACTTGAAGCAAGACCAAACTCTTGTAACATCTCCAAAGATGTTGACATTGTCAGAATCTGGGGGTTTAGAGGTCCCAAGCAAACCAAGTGGTGAGAGAAAGAAGCACTCTAGTGTGGGAGCATCTGTGCCGTGTTTTGATTTGAAACAGAAGGATACAATTTGCAATGAGAAGGAAGCATTGGCTAACAATGCAAGTTGTGACTTGGAAAAGAAGCTAAAAAGGAGCAGAGAAAACAATATTTTGACAAATTCCGTTTCACTTCCTGACCTTAACGGAGACAGAAACACTTCTGTCACCAACAAAGTCCCGGGCTTTGACCTAAACCAGATCTTGGTATAGCCATTAGCCAAACAACTTTTGTTATTTTAGGGTCTTCCTTTTGTTAGTCTTGAGAACTTAATGAGTGTAATTTGTGGGTTTTGGGTTTTGGTTGTAGAAAGAGGAAGAGGAGCCAGAAGCGAATGGTGAAAATATGGTAGCGGAAGCAATGAAGAATGCAATGCTTGATAACAGAATCAGTGATCTACATGACAAAAGAAAGTTACCGATTTACGGAGATGTGGAGAAAGAGTTCAATAGAGCAGTGAAGAGGAAGGTTTCATGGCAAGATCCAGTGGCTTTAAGTGTTTAAGGTTCTTAGTATGAAGTAGGATTGAGATAATGATATATAACCCATTATGCACATATGCTTTAGTTCTTTACAAGTATATCTAGATATAATGTTTGATTGATGACATAGAAAGTCACTACTTCCATATGCCCAGCATAGGAAAACATATGAACAACTCTTGTCGTAGTGACAACATTATCCTTTTAATCAAATTTGGTGATTACAGAATCTCATGTGTTGTTGGCTGTTCGTACTCATTCTCTTCATTGAGTCGGGGAGCAGAAACGTTTGGCTCAAACACCAAACCAACAGAACATTAGCCATGATAAACATCAAAGCTCATTGATTTGATTGGATATTATTACTGTTGACCAATAAAGAAAACAAAAACTAAGATTGAGAAACTCTGTTTTGTAGAAGTAAAAAGCATGCTTGATTATATAAAGTTAAAAAATCTCACCATTTTTGTTTACATTGACTTTATAAAGTCTAAACATTTGAAGTCTATTTCGTACTCAAACGACGAAACGTTCTTTAATATAATGGAAGTCAACTATGGGGAAGAAAAGGTGGAGATGGGTTCAAGACTCTGCCCTGACTGGTCTGAGTTGACTCGGGAATGTTTTCTTGACATATTCTCACGGCTGAGCCAGGAACAAAGATGGATCGGACCGATGCTGGCCAGCAAGAACTGGATGAACGCATGCTATGATCCGTCACTCAACACCATCTTGCATCTCGAAACTCGGTTTCTGTCGTTCCCTAAGTCGATCAACTGGTGGACTCTCGAATTCGAGGATAAAGTCTATCAGACACACATTTTGATGAATTTGTTGATCGGTTTGATGCTCTACTTCCTCTATGACATATCCACTTCGTTCTTATCTATCTTTGAATACTTAAAACAGTGTGAAACAACTTCTTCTTTTTTTTTTTTTTTGTTGTGTGTTCCATTAAAATACCTCTGTAGTACATTATGTTCGACTTTGTTTAAGATCTGAATTTTAGTGTCAAGTGAATACACATTGAGGGAAATGGGTTTAAGTAAATGTACTTATGCACAGACGAATACTAACTTAGGTTTTCAGCATCAGTAGCTTTATAGCTTGCCATCTAAGCAACACCAACATCGACAAATCAGTGTCTTATTGGTACGACAATGTTTAAACACAGTCCGGTCCCAGATTTAACTGAAGACAGGCCTTTTTAAGCCCACATAGTCACCTGATCCTTTAACTATAACAGGGGCGAGTCAGAGTAATAATATCCAAAAGTGATCTGTTGTGTTAAGTTGAGATCAAAATATCTAAGAAGTAAGGGCATCATCGATGGGTAGTTCTTAAATATGGGGTTTTTAAGATTGTATGTATATAAAATAATAATTAAATATTAAAGAAGTTTTTAAAAGAAGAGAGAAGAAAGAGGTTGTTAAGATTGTATGTATATAAGATAATAATTAAATATTAGAGGGGTTTTTAAAAGAAGAGAGAGAAGTTCTTAAATTTTTTATTTAAGAAACTTTCATGGTGGAGTTTTCAATGAAGAGAGAGGAATTGAGTTGTTAAGAGTGTATGTATATAAAATAATAATTAAATATTAGAAGGGAAAAGAGAAGAATGAAGTTGATAAGATTATATGTATATAAGATAATAATTAAATAATGTTAAGAAACTCAAATTAAGAACCCTTGGTTGATGATGGCCTAAGAAGTGGGGGCAAAGTAAGGTAATATATGAGATATCATGTCGGCATGTAACATTGTAACCTAAACCATACGATTTAAATACCGATAAATGAACGGTGCAGATCTCGTAGTTGACTTCGTAGCGCCAAAAATAAAAGGCGTAGATTGCTCTTAATTGGATCTCTGTGCTGTGCCGACTACTTTTGGTGTTTACTCTTCTCCACTTATACATTCTAAGATCACATTCGGGTTTCTACTCAATATCTCTGAAAAAAAATGGCGAGCAACATGGAAGTTTTCTGCGAGATCTTAATCGCGATACTTCTTCCACCTCTTGGAGTTTGCCTCAAGCGTGGCTGTTGCACTGTAAGTTCTCTTCCGACATCGTCAAATTTTAGTTTGGAAACAGAATCTTGAGTTTAGTTTTTAGAAATTTGACTCTGATTTTTTTTTTCTTTTTCTTTTGCAGGTAGAGTTCTTGATCTGCTTGGTGCTGACTCTCTTAGGCTACATCCCAGGGATAATTTATGCAATTTACGTGATCGTGTTTCAAAACCGTGAAGGCTCTAACGAACTCGGAGCTCCACTCAACTCAGCTTGATCTCTATTGGTTCATTACAATATGTTGTTGTAACTTTTTACATATCATGTACCCAATAAGTTGCTTTGCAATTCTATGTATTGAAGATTTGAGAATATTGTGTGTTTTTGATTCATTGGTTATCTATTTGATGTATAACCTGTTGTTGGCTTCTGCGAATAAGGTTACCAACTCTGCTAATGCTAAGTGCTAATGTATCAGATTCTTTGCCAAGATTTGTATTGCCGAAGTTTTAACTTTTTGAAATGTGGAAGCATTTTGAGTTGTTCATTCTTAGGTTGAATTCATATAATGTAGTTATAATCTCATTTGGTATGAATTCAACGTACAGTATTATGGTGGAGAAACTAGATTTTAGGCTAATTTAATAGTGGTTGTGACACACTCTTCCATATACGGTACCGTTTGATCCATTACGCTTACGGTCCCGGATTAATTAAATAGACAGGCCTTACTAGGCCCATTCAGTCACATGGACGAGTCAGACTAAAATATCTAAAAACAATCTGGTGTTTTAAGTTGCACCATAACGTGCGTGTTCCTACTTCCTAGTAGTGATTCACGAGATGTAACCTGAAGCCGTACGATTTAAATACTGATAAATGAACGGCTGAGATCTCGCAGTTGACTTTGTACTGGTAACAAGGTAAAAAACGTGGCTAGCTCTTCATTGGTACTCTGTGACAGCAAGTATCAGTGTTTTGTCTCTTATTAAGCCTTGTTCTCCACTAATTAAAGAAAAAAAAAAAAAACTCATCTTGAAGCTTCTTCTCACAACTCTGAAAAAATGCCGAGCAACTGTGAAATTCTCTGCGAGATCTTAATCGCGGTCCTTCTTCCGCCTCTTGGAGTTTGCCTCAGGAAGGGCTGCTGCACTGTAAGTTCTCTCTCCCTCCAATTCGTCAATTTGAAGAATCGTGAAACTTCTCTGAGATTGAAATTTAGGTTTGATTATGACATAGTTTTTTTGATGTTTTGGTGACAATGGGTATATATTAATACTGTTGAATGCTTCAATTTGTAAGAAGTCTCTGAAAATTATAGTGAATGTACTACTTGTTAGAATTTGGTGATTTCCTATGAACTTGGATTATCATATCAGTAATGATTGGATCAATTTCTATTTGATTTGGTGGTTCCTGAAAAGCTTGGATGATTATTATACATTATAAGGGATTGAAGAAATTTGATTTTTTTTTAATTATATTTATCTCTAATTTGTTGCAGGTGGAGTTCTTGATTTGCCTGATCTTGACGATCTTAGGCTACGTCCCGGGCATAATTTATGCAATTTACGTGATTGTGTTTCAAAACCGTGAAGAGTACTTTGATGAATACAGACGCCCTCTCTACTCTGCTTGATGTTTTTGAATCTGTTTGTTTCTTGAAACTGTTGCTTTGCAGTTTACTTTTGTATTACAAGATTTGAAAACATTTTGTGTTATAAATAATTGGTGATCCTTTTGGTGTAATGCAAGATTGAAGGTAACATTATATACTTGTTGGCTTCTGTTATCAGGTTACGAACCCCGCTGCTAAGTTTTTTATGCATCAGGTTGTTTACGGAGATTGTATCGCCGTAGTTTTTACTTTGGAAACTCGGTAAGCAAGTACTTGGTTAACGCATGTCATGTTGGTAGGCCATACGTAGGTTGAACGTGTATAGTTGTGTTGATAATACAATATGTTATCTCTTAAGATTAATAGAATCAACGGAATCCCTCTCGCTTCTCTAGTCTTACTCGAAGTGACAATTGTATATAGATCGCCATATTATGGTAGATTGGTTTTTGTTAGAAACCATAGATTTGGGTTACTTTGAGAGATTGAAAGATCTCCTTAAACGATCCTTTTAAGAGACCAGAACACTACATATCCTTATACCTTATGAAACATCCACTTGCTTTATACCATGAGGTTGAGAAGATCAAGATGCCAGAGTTAAATCTCCCATGTGTATTTTTTCCTTTAGCAGGACATGGTTTACTGAATTATCGGTTTCAGATAGAGGAATTGATCAATCGAGTTAACGACTGATTCCACAAGAAGGAAATTTACGACTGTTTCTAATTCCTCTCTAAATATGCTCTGTTCTTACTTAGAAATGTATGGAACAGTTCAAAGCTGTCTTTAAATTCCAATCTTGGCAATAAAACCATTATGCACATTGGAATTGAAACCCTTAGATCGTACATTTAAGATGTTACATATTAGTACAAGAAAAGATGGACCACAGTTGCAATTGTTGCCTGAAATAGTGCAAGTAAGGTAGATTTGGTCATGGAGGCCATGGATCCGTTCTTCTTTCCTTTAGGTTTGATCATATCACCTCCATAAGCACCTCTTGCCCTGCTCGTCTGCGAAATTTCATTAGCTCTCTTGGTATCAGTTATTCTGACGACTGGTTTCCCTGCAACAAAAAGAAAGAGTGAAAATGTATGGTATAGGTTTCGAAGTTCTTTAGCAAACATTGAAGAAACTAATTGCCTTTTTGGACCGCATAGACTGTTTTGTCTGAACAGCATTGAAGTTCTTCAGCAAAAGCAAAAGCGATGAAGCAGATACTAACAATGAGCAACAATTCTCGATTGTATCTCTTCATGGCAGATGATTATGAAAGCTTATGCTGGAGAATATTGATTCTTTCGATATTGTATGGAAATGATCAGCAAGTTAACCACTGAGTATCTGAATATATATAGGACTCTCTCTCAGAAAGGGCATTTTTTTTGTGTGGGATTGCACAAAGACACGAGAGAAAGAACCTTAAGGTACAAGATTACAACTCAGAAACAGAACAAAAGCAGTCATTGTCGGGTAAAATTTGATTCCCACACCTCCTCCTGTTTCTTTCACTTTTCATATTTTCTCCAATTAATGGAGATAACAATTACAAAAAGTTTCTTTGATTCCTCTTCCACTCCAAGAAAAAAATAAGATTTGATTCTGTTTTGGTTTTGAATGGGGAGGAACATGTCCGTTGAGCAATGAACAATCTAATTTGTTCTGGCAAACTCATTCGCTTGTGTTCGTCTGATCTTGAAATTAAAATAGAATTTAAAGAGAAAAATTCGATTATGTATTTTGTTTTTAAAATGGTTATCTAACCTCAAAATATTGTAGGTTGAAAGTTTTATTCATATTATCGTTCTTTCTTCTCGTGGAATATAGTAAATTGGAATTAATTATATCTAACAAAAACAGAAGAGAAAGGAAAAATTAGGAAAAATGTTGAAAACGAACAACAACAATAGAAGCAAAATAATACACAAAAGAAAAAGAGGTTCGCAAGATACACACTATAAAATAGAAAGACAAAGAAAAAAGAATTGTTAAACTAGAAGGCCAAGAATATCAACAGAATAGAGATCAAGACCGTGGAACCAAAACGCAATGCGATCGAGAGAGAAGGTCGACTAGTTGCCGACGATCCACCGGCACCATGACCGGTACTAGGGACACGACGGTGACGACGACGACGACCACCACCACGAACTTTCCTCATGAAAACTCGAAGAGAGTCTCGATGATCTAATGGATTGGAGTCACCGTGTTGTGCAAGTCTTCGTCCCAAAGAGGTCAGTATTTGGGATAGGCTTTCTTGATTTTCAGATGAAATTGGCAAAGGCTGAGAGAGTAACAATAGGGTTGTAATCAATGAACAAGAAAAAGCCAGTGAAGTCCTCATTTGTGTATGTATATGATCCAAATTATAAATTGGAGAAAAAATCATTAGATGTATGTGTTTATGTGTGCAAAGAATTAGTATTTATATCGCTGGACTTAGGGAATGAAACTATCATCGCTTCAAAATGAGTGACTTCTTCTTTGAGTCGTATTTAATATATTATATTTAACTATTTATGGGATACTAAGCCTAATGGGTAACAGACCCATATGTTTGCCGTTTTCTTATTTGAAATGGAATTGTGAAATTTCCAACATACATTTATTTTTATTACGTCAAGCGGAACCACAAATAACTTTCAAACATTGGAGAGTTACAAATTCAATCTTTGGCGGAAAAGAGCACACATCGTTAAACTCCGTCGCAAATACAAACTCAAACAAACAAAAAAGAGAAGAGAAGGACAAGTACTCGCAACCTGGCTATCTTGGAAATAGATTAGAATGCGGCGAGCACTAAAACAAAGGAACTTACAACAGTTGGTACATAGGTAAATGGGTTAGAGAGAAGAGTTGGAGTGGCTGATGATTTGTCCTTCTTCTTCTTCTTGCTTTTCCTCACAAAAACTCGAAGATGATCATGGTGATGACCGTGAGACTCATCCCCGTTCTCTTCATATTCAACTAGTTGCCGACCCAAAGGAGTGATCTGGCTTCCATATGAAATTATGAAGGATTGAGAGAGTAATAATAGGGAGATGATCAAGAACCAACCAAGAAGAGAAGAACTCCTCATCTTTTTCTTCTTCTTCAATGTAAATTTAGTCGTACTTATGTGTGTGTATATATATAGAATTTTGGGAAAGACTGGTTCACTCTCTACTTCGTGCACACAACCAAAAACACGAGATTCTCCAACGAGGCATTGAAGAGATCATGACAGCTCATGAGTGTTTTTTTATTTTTATTTTGGGGAAATCTCTTACTGTCACAATAGCCATCCATGGTCATTACTCCGTCAATTTATTACAAACTCACATTTTCTTCGATTTACTTCGTATAAAAATGAGAAATTAATTATCCTTAAAATATTTTTTTACGTATAAATTAGTGCGATTACGTTCTAATAATTTGCACCTAAAAATGACATTACGAAATTAAATAAATATATTTTGAAATGCAGATTCCCATTAAAGTAAACCACATATTCTCCAACATAAACAAAAGAAAAAGAAATATTTGTTCTAACAAATACTTGATAATAAAATTAAACTTTTTTCATTCCAATATAATGAGTACAATTTAACATAATCTCTTCTTTTTCCTCATCTTTAACTATTCCAAATCAAAAATGAACTAAGGCACAAAATAAAAACACAAATCAAGAAAAACAAAACAGAGTAACACAATTCAATCTAATCTCGATTACAAGTATGATATACTTAACATTTTTTAATAAATGATTTCAAGAAAGATCTCACCTGTTTTTTTTTTTTTCCGGGGAGCGTGGGTCTTAAACTGATCTATTAAGATGAAAGAAACCACACAAACTACATCAAACTACGGCAAGCCTCAACCTCGGCTGCTTGGGTAGCCAACAGAGACTCACTAACACTCCTTATCACAGCTTCCAAGACTGCTTTCTTGAACCACTGGTCTTCCATTTTCATTAGAGTCTCTTTCACCAACTCAAAATCCAATGCTTTGGCCATAACCAAACTACCAAGGATCTCCCCAAAGTTGTTTGGCGCTTTTGGCAGATCGATCCCAATGTCATCGAGCATACACGCGTAAAGCAGACAACCATTCCCTACGTCTTTAGGAGTTAGAACGTTCTTAGAGACCAGATGTTCCAAGAGTTTCGCCACTGGTTCAACGCAAGGCGGGTTCTTCTCCAAGCCGAGGGAGATAGCTTCATTGACGAGCTCAGGATGGTAAGACGAGGTTTTCAGTTCCTCTACGCATTGTAGTGCCTCATCCAATAGACGGACATTGAAATATTCCTCCAAAAGCGAGTTGGTTTTTCTACTGAGCTCTCCTGTGTTCAAGCTAGTAGCCATAGGAGGAACCGCCTCCTGTGGCTGTGGCTGTGGTTGTGGCTGTGGCTTCTCCACAGTTGGTCTGGTCAGGGAAGGAACAGGTTTAGGCGATTCAGCACCATTACCTTGCAAAAGCGCACTTGGTCTACCGTTCATCA
The DNA here is from genome assembly GCA_004349715.1 of Crucihimalaya himalaica. Classification (NCBI taxonomy): domain Eukaryota; kingdom Viridiplantae; phylum Streptophyta; class Magnoliopsida; order Brassicales; family Brassicaceae; genus Crucihimalaya; species Crucihimalaya himalaica. The sequence continues at coordinate 3,065,417 of SMJT01000006.1, read as the reverse complement.
GACCTCCACTGCCCTGAGGTAGCAGCCTTGAATTAAACGACAGTGATTTGTCAATGATAACCGGAGACTGAAGACGCCCACTGGGCTGTGGATTCTGCCTATTGCCTCTGGGCATGGAACGGGACCGTGCCATCTCCCAACCATCATCATCTGTTACAGGCATCCCTGGCATCTTCCTAGCGCCTGGCATTCCAGGCATCATTCCACCAGTACCCGAACGTCCAAGGAAGTTTCCAGAACCAAGAATTTCAGCTGCACCGGCATCAGCACCACCACGATTGTTATTATTTCTCATATTCGCCATGGCACCGGGGCGCAAACCAAGATTCTTTTCCGCCTCGGAATGAATCTCAGTGATTTTCTTGGCTTTCATCTGCCATTTTACACAGCAAGAACAAAACGTAAGCACAGATCGATAACTCTGTAAGTAAATACAGATAAGAACAGGTACTATAAATTCCTACCTCCTCACGCCTTGGTACCCATTTGTTAGCTCGCAGATCAATTACATTACGGACCATAAATTTCATGCGTGGCGCAAGCATCGGGTGCATTGCTAGTTCCTTCAAACGAAGGAAGTACATGTCGTTTATACCCCGTGATCTTGGGCTCTCATCTAGTTGTTTCCCGATGGTGATGAAAAATTGACAGAGAGCCTCTACATCTTCCTCTCCTGGGCAAGCTTTACTGTCCTGTCCTAAAAGCTCCTGTAACCAGACACAAATTTACCATGAGCTCTAAAGAATAGTATTATTGCAAGAAAAATTTAACTGTACCAAAGCAAAGCGCGAGTCATTATACTTGAACAATATGATGAACTATCTTCTCAGGCACCATCTTCTGCTTCAGAAGTTCACCAATTAAACGGATATTTCCTAATGTTCGAAGCTTGGCCATTCTTTCCTTGTCCCTTCGTTCCATTTCTTGCTCTGGATCAGTCATCAGTCTGACCTCTTCCTTCAATTTGTCAGCGCCTTCAAATGCTTCTTGGCAATTATTCAAAAGCACTCTTTTGAATGTTATTTCTTTCCCACCGGTTTCCTCCGATGGAAATGAAGGGAGATTTCCATTGATATCAAAACACAAAAGAGCGTACATCTGACAAAATGTGGGCTCAAGTACAGCCTTCTCGAAAATCAGCTGTATCACTCCCTGAGTTTAGAGATAAGAAAAAATCAGGCCATGAAGAGAGAACTACAAACAAGACAATGCGCATGGAACTAGGAATACCTTTAGAATATCTGCAGAAGTGATCCCAGAGTCAATTAACTGACCTTTGAGGATATCGTACTTCTCAGGAGTCAGCTTGTTCAGAATACTAGAGAGAAGCAGAATTATACGAATCAGTCAACTATATAAATCAAATAACCCCAAACAAAATGACAAACATTCATTATAGTCATTACTCGATTCTATACACCCTTAAATTTGTAATCCGAATATACATTGTAACAAATCAATTCTAAGCAGTGGCATTATAGTCATGAAGAATACAATACCCTTTCACGGTCTTGAGGACTTGGTCCTTCTCTGAAAGTGTTCCTCTTTTAGCTGACCATGGGACATCTGCTTTCACCAGGGTAGGAGGAGGGCCAGACTGTTTCAGTAAGTTATCATGTTAGTTACAAGCCGTAACAACACAAAAGCAAACTACGGTATTGTCGCAATAAATTGCAAAAATAGTCAACACTCACTCCTTGAATTGATCCAGTATGCGCATCTCTAGGTTCACGTTGGTCATCCCTTGACCTTTCTTTACTTGGGGAAGCAATTGGTGCACGACTGTGCCAATCGCGGTTGTCAGGCTCTGTGAAACGATTCTGGAGTGGATTTGTAAGCTGAAAATAACAAACAAGAAGGAGGATATAAAAATCTGATGCTAGTAACATACTAAACTAGTCAAGCCTTCTTGGTTCTGGACAAAGGTAGACAATAAAATGAAAAACAGAGGGAACCACTCACCTTACTTTCTGAACGGCCCCAGCTCTGCTCTTCGCCAAAAAGATCAGATGAAATCTCCTGATTGAGCTTCAGGATTTCATCAGAGACTTGGATCGCCTGCACAAGAAAAATGGTGAATGACTAAGTTCAAGGGTATATAACTATTGACCTACATCAGGAATCATCTCGACCTCAAGGATGCTAACCAGTAAGAGACATTTAATTCAGAGCATACCACATAATTACTCCCTCTCTGCGCAAAACAAATAAACCAAAGCAACATGACAAGTCTATGACTAAAAATAACTAATTACCTCTCTAAGCTGAAGCAGCTGTTCTCGGGTGAACCTCAAAAGCTCACGACCCTCAAATCGCGAGTCTCCTCTCTACAAAACACATACAAGTCATTAAACTTCACACCTCAGAATTCAACGCGACAGATGAAACAAGGTTAGATTTGATACGTGTGAGCTCACATCAATAAAATTTAACAGTTATATATGTAGGTCCTTTATGAGCATCAAAAACTAATAGAATGCCCACCTAAAAGCCTACAAGTATTGATTTTTGTCCATATTTACAGCAAGGTCACATTGCTTAAGCGCCCCACCAAGAATTAGGACACATTGCATGATGTTCAACATACAAATTATTAACTCTAATTAATAAGTATCAACTAAAAGATCCAAACTTTATCCATAATCTAATTCAATACCACAAGAACGAATCCGACCCTCATAATTTACAGCTCATCTAACTCATATGAACATGATAACAGAAAAAAAAATCAACACACAACAAAAAAAACAGAGGATTTGGATACCTTAACGGCAAAAGAAGGAGCGTCTCCGCCATTGGTAAGGTCAGAGGAAGAAGAAGATAAGGTGGAGCGTGGGGCAAAGAGTCTGTTTCCTCCACGACCACCTCCAGGCCTCAAGCTCAACACCGAGTCACCTTGCTGCATCACTTGAATCTTTCGTTCAACGTAAAAGGAAGGAAAGAAACAGAGTCGGTTCTGAAACTGCAAAAGACCCACTAAATTACTGTCACAGCAATCAACTCGACGCAACAAGTATTACCAATTGAATCACAACTAATCTAGATGGTAAAGTGGCAACAAATACGCAGAAAATTAAGTTTGATCAATCGAGACAAAGCTTTGGAAAAGGAAGAACAATGACGTCAAGAAATGCGAAAAGCAGTATTGATCTGAGAGGAAAATTGAAGAAGCTTTTTTAACCTGAAGAGTTTGAGAGAAAGAGAGAGCGCGGCGCAGAGCGTTGAAGTTGTTTTATTGTTCTTTTTTTAAGCATGCCTCAACCATTTTTTTTAGGGTTTGGGCCAAAAGCTAACCATTGTGTAAAACATGATTAAATAACATTAAACTCTGTCATTTAAAATACTGATACGAATATACCCCGTTGTTGTTTAACTTTTAGTGCTTGAAAAATTTATTGCATCTTTATTATTATACATTTTGCATAAAATTTATTTGTAACAATTACATTATAATTCATAAAGTGGTATCACTTTCACTTGTTTAAAAAACTTTGAACCAACCTAAAAATATGATGTTTTTGCTATTAATATTAGTGATACTGTACATAAAAGTATAGCACATCATTCACATTCTCAAAAAAAAAAAACAAGATAAAAATTAATTTTTATGCTTACGGGAAGCAGAACAAGTACAAATGTCACTATCAAGAAGCTAATTCACAATTTCTCTGTTTCATTAAGAAATAAATGCAAAATTATTGAATTTTCAATCTGGTGTGTATATTCTGGATAAGATGATTTTTTTTTTTTTTTAAATTTAATATGTCCAATTGGTAGAGAGGCTCTGACTCTGAAAGCGCCATGGCTGGGATCACCAGCACCGTCGGATTCAACGCCATTCTCGCCGGAGCCACCAAAACGGTGTCGCATCGTCCATCCTCTGTTAAATCTAGTCTCTTCGGTCTTCGACTCTATCTAGCCGAATTCTCTATTGTTTCTCTCTCCCCTTATCATCACCGTTACCCCGCCATCACCTCCCGTTACGGAGGCGGCGGCGGCGGCGGCGGCGGAGGTGCTCGATTTCCTGGAGATAGGAGAGGTAGGGAAAAAGAACCCGAGGATGATGATGCGCTTGATATCTCAGCTATTAGGTAACTTTGGAAACTTTCATTGATTGAAGTTTGAATATCTCTAGCTCAAGTGTGATGTATTGATAATTTTCAATTGAGTAGGTCAGCCACTGTTAGGCTTATTGATGATCAGCAGAACATGGTAAAGGAAGTGCCTTTTTGTGTTTTATACACTTTTGATTTCGGCAAATTTGGAACAAATGAAATTTCCAGTTTCTTGGTTCTGTAGATTGGTTTAGTTTCCAAAGAAGAAGCGGTTCGAAGAGCTGAGGATGCTGAGCTTGATCTGGTTTTGTGTTTTCTTTGAAACCCCAAAGCTATTAATATATTTCTTGGAAAGCATTATCACTCAAGTATTTTGTATGCCTTTTCAGGTGATTCTTTCGCCGGATGCAGATCCTCCAGTTGTCAGAATGATGGATTACAGGTAGATTACCTAAAAATTGCTGCTTATCTCATATGGATTGTGTATAAGAAAGTTTCAAGGAGAATGATTATTTTCGTTTTGCTTCATTAACAGTAAATACAGATATGAGCAGCAAAAGAGGAAAAAGGAACAGCAGAAGAAAAGTATTGATCATTCTTCTCTGCTTAGCTGGAGATATTTGTTAAAACGATAAGCTTACATACTGTTAAGTATTTACATGAATGGATGGATTGTAACTGAAGTTTGTTCTTATGTCAGCTACTCGCATGGACTTGAAGGAGCTTAAAATGGGGTAATATGAGCCTCTCTTTTGTTTGTGCCGTTGCAATGACTTCTTTAAGACTGTTTCTTCTCAAAAGGTTTCTGATTTTTGTTTCTCCGGTAGTTATAACATCGATCAGCATGATTATTCTGTACGCATGAGAGCAGCCAGAAAGTTCTTGCAAGACGGTGACAAGGTTGTTCCCATTTACATGATTTTGTGTTACTACCGGAACATTTATCGGTGCTTTTTGTCTCTTCTGATTACATGTTGGTGCTGTGTGACTTGTTATACACTCAGGTTAAAGTGATTGTGAACATGAAAGGCCGGGAAAACGAGTTCAGAAATATTGCTATTGAGCTCCTCAGACGTTTTCAGACTGAAATAGGAGAGGTCTGTATTGTTTTCTATGCTCTTTTCTAATAGAAGTTTGGTATTTAATTTGCATGTGAATCGCACCTTAATGGATTGTGTTTGTTGAGTCATTGAAACTTGTCAACATCCTGCAGCTTGCAACCGAGGAGAGCAAAAACTTTCGGGACAGAAATTTGTTTATCGTCTTGGTGCCAAACAAGGAAGTTATTCGGAAAGTGCAAGAACCACCCCCAAAAAAGAAGAAAAAGCCAACGGAAGATGAAGTTTCAGCGGCAGGAATACCTGCAACGCAAGATATATGATGCGGAATTGTCGGATATCAAATTAATCACCGGGTAAGGATGGGAGCACCAGGCACAATCGTCTGAAGATGGGATATCTGGGAAATGTTCAGGCAGTTTGATAAATTTCTGTATAGTTCCTACTCTAATATGCTTATTGCATTTCCATGTATCTGTAACTATAGAAATAGATTATTTGAATGAAGATCTTCCTCAACTATACTTAAGTCATATAGATTGTAAACAAGTAATCAAGACTTATACAGTCAGCAAAAATTACCAATTATGAATGATGTAGTGTTACATAATGAGTCAATAAAGACTTATTGTGTCAATACAGAATTATCACTACCAATAATCTCCGCAAGAACAGACACCGTCTTTGAAATGATGGAAGCGGTTTGCGTCTCTTACAACGATCACTCTCTCTGTGATCTTTGAAATGAGTTTGGTTGCGGTGTGACAGTCTAAACAGACCCGAAGATTCTTTATGATCCGGATTTCAGTTCCTGGCTCAGTGACTATGAGTCCAAAGGCAATGGCTAGCCTCTCGCTGTGAACCTTCACCATCAACTCCCTTTCTTCCTCCTCCACATCGTGCAGAGCCAACTCAGTCTCGGGTTGATACCCAGCTTCCCTCATCTTCCCTTCGAGGTTCTCCAGCTTCTCATAGATTGCTTTTACTTGTGGATGTGACTGATCACCTGAGGTAAAGACATAAGGCGTCTCACCTATTTCTATTAAGGTATATCCAGGAGCTTTGGCTAGTTTCCTCTTCTTTGCATTTTGTCTAACTGTAGCAGCCTGTGGATAGTTTCTGTCAGCTGAGTGAATATTCGACAGCAAAACATGATATCCTACATTGTCTGGATCTAGCTCAAACAGCTTCTCAGAGACTGTTCTGGCGAGGTTTGTGTCTTTGTGAATCCTACAAGCTCCTAGCAGTGTTTCCCACACAGAAGGACCAGGCTCAATTGGCATTGCCTCTATAAACTGCAATGCTCTCTGTAAGTGTCCTGCTCGGCCAAGAATATCAACCAGACAGGCGTAATGCTTGACTGATGGTTCAAAACCATACCGGTGGATCATGGAATTGAATATCTCATCACCTTCTTTGACCAGACCAGCATGACTACAAGCGTAAAGAATGCAGAGGAAAGTGACTGTTGTTGGTGCAATGCCGGAATTCAACATCTCAGAGAAGATATTCAGAGCTTCTTGTCCATGTCCATGAAGTCCATAACCGGAAATCATCGTGTTCCATGTAACTTCATTCTTCTTCGGCATCAAGTCAAACAATCGGCGTGCTTCTGCAATGCTTCCGCACTTCGCATACATACCAATCAAAGCAGTAGACACATAAATGCTAGACTCAAAATCTGTGCTCCTTACTAAATCATGAACCCATTTCCCCAAACTTAAAGCTCCTAACTGCGCACAAGCTGATAGAATACAAGTTATTGTGACAGGATTTGGACTGAATTCAGACTTCTGCATTTCTCTGAAGAGAGATATCGCGTTCTCTGTCAACCCGTTTTGGGTGTAACCCGAGATCATTGCATTCCAAGATGGCAAGCTTTTCTCCGGAGACTCATCAAAAAGCGTCCGGGCTGATTCTATCTCATTCAATTTACTGTAAACCGTAGTTAACGCGGTTGAGAGAGATGTATGAGACAGGAAATTCGATTTCAAGCTGTAACCATGAATGGCATATATAAGCATAAGATGACCAGAGACAGGGATCAGACTCATTAGCGTGCTTGAGTTAAACCTTTTTCCTGATAACACCATCTCTTTAAACAGGCTTAAGGAGAGCTCGATGTCTCCACTGGATGTGTACCCATGAATCATTGCGTTGTAAGCAACTACATCTGGTCTACGAAACTCTCGAAACAGAGTACTTGCCATTCCAACCTTTCCACATTTTGAGTACAAAGAGATGAAACCGGTAAGAACATAATCGTGGGAGTAGCACCCAGTTTTTGTCGCAAGACAATGGATTTGCATCCCGAGTCCCAGCTCCTGCAACTCTGCAACGGCGGGAAGAATATCAAGCAGAGTAGTTGTGTCCAAACGTATACAACTCTCATTGATCAAATCCCTGAAAACCTGAATAGATTCCAAATACATTTCATTCTTTCTGTACCCAGATATCATCGTATTCCACAAGACTGTGTCTTTCTCAGGCATTCTGTCGAACACTTTCCTAGCATCTCCGACTCGCCAAAACTTGAAGTACATCTTAACAATGTTGGACCCAAGAAGCAATTCTGAGTCGCAGCCATCAACGACGGTTTGACCATGAATAACACAGCCAGCTCTCTCGTCAGGAAACCCAGAAGCAGCCGAGATAGCGAAGGCGTAGGTGGAGCTGTTGGGCTTGAGATCAGAGGATTTCCTTAGATGGGCGAACACAGAGAGCGAAGAGTGAGGTGATTCGTTAACGGAGAAGCCGCGCATGAGGACGTTAAAGAGGAAAACGTCAGGTCTTTCAACGGAGAGGAAAAGGTGGCGTGCGTAATAAATGGCGCCGAGGTCGGAGAGACGTTGGGTAAGCTTGGTGAGCAATGAGAGATCGTTTCGGAAGCCATGGAGAATGATCTGAGCATGGGTTTGGGCAAGGTGAGAGATAGAAGTTGATCTTTTAAAGAGATCGAGGAAATTGTTCTTGTGTATCACTGCTGCGCTTGTCTCGGCGGTGCCGGCCGATACTGTCCGTAGTAGCATTTGGCTTTTGACTTCCACAGAGAAACACGAAACAACTCATTCTTTCATTTTTAAACATTTTTCATAATGTTTTCTTACTTAAAAGTAATTTTTGGTCGTATCAAATGTAAACAAATTTTCAGTAAAAAAATAATAATAATAATAAAGTGCCGAAAACAATCCTATATTTCCTTTTTTTTTTTTCTAAGACTTTCCATCTCGTGATCTTTCACTTCCTTTTTTTCTTTCCTACGCTACAGTTTCATACCAAAAAAGAAGAAGAAAACTTCAACAAGCAAAGATCAAAAAAAGGATCTCGACAAGAGAAATGTTGGCATTAAAGAGCAATTTACAGTTGATCAGTGTTGAGCGTGTGGTAACTGTAAGCTTGTTATCTATGGCCATGGAAACTTGCTTAATGGCAGCAATGGAGGAGTCTCCTCTGCATCTTCTCCTTCTTCTCGCCTAGTTTGTATCAGATGAGTCCTGAGGCTACACTCTTCTATCTGTTCCATGCGACCAAATCTCTGTCTCATTTCATTTTACCATAATCATTTTTCATTAAATTATTGGATTGTTTTTTGTTACCTGCATGATCGCGGTTGCCGCCAGAAGATCTTCGCATTTTCCTTGCATAGAACTCTCTTTTGTAACTACAACAGCGAGTTCCGTGACCATTTTGTTCATCTCCTCCACCTGCAAATACAAATCATAAAGAGCAGTGCACCTTCTTAAGAGTTATGTCAAGAGGATAGATTTGAAAAACAGATTTCTTTAAAAGGTCTCACCTTTGAGAGTAGAGACCAAATGTTCGATCCCATAGCCTGCATTACATCGAGGGCGGAGGACATAGCTGCTTTCAAAGATTCGACATCCGCCTGTAGTAAGAGAAGTTATAATTGATAACTTTATTCTTGATCTTCTAAAAAAAATATTCGCAGAAGTAAGAATATATACCTTTGTTCCTCCAGTCGCTGGAAGGCGGAGAGTATTTGCTTCTAAATCTGCAATGGCTCCAACTAAAGAACTAACATGGTCTCTTTCAAGTGTGGCCCAATCTTCAAGGCTCACCATCTGTGCACATATTTATGCATAAGCATGGCATCATCTGATCAATGCAAAGCCAGTATATAATAGAGAGAGAACCAACCTGATTGTTTAATAGTGAGTTGAGTTTGATCTCTAGATTTAGCTGTTGTAAGCCAATCCTTTGCCTGGTCACATGATCCTGTAGTTCTGATATCGCATGCCACACATTGAATAGGGTTTCCTGAAATCAAAACTTGAATTTTCAGATGTCTTTAGATCAATCAGTTGAAGCAACGGTCATGTTAAAGAACACGGATGTGTTATATACCTCGGAAGTTAATCTTTGAATATATATTACAGATTCAGCTCGTGCAATTGCAAACCGCCACTGTAAATATCTATTGTGGAGGAGGCGCAGTTGATGAACATCTTCGATGTAGCTTGCTTTTTTGCCTTTCTTGACATCCGTGATGAAGCTGAGGACCGAAGTTGTGGTACTGGATTGTGTGGAACTGCTGGTTTGTCTTATCCGTGAAGGACTTACCCCTCTTGATGGTGGAGTTGATGGTCGAGCAAAACAGGAGGTATTTGTGCCATGCGAAGGACTTAACCCTCTTGAAGGACTTAAACCTCTTGTAGGACTCAATCCTCTTGAAGGGCTTAGTCCTCTTGCTGGACTCACTCCTCTCGAAGTACTCATGCCTCTTGAAATAGACGATGAAGACGAAAACGATGTTCTACTTGGTGAAGCAGGGCGAGATCCAGGAGCAGACAATGGATGCAACCTAGCTACAGCCGTTGCTAAGGTTGCTCTATCTAACGAACCTGCAGACAAAAGTCTTTGAGCCCCAAAAGTTCGGGCTATGTTATTATCTTCCGACTTTGTTGGAGACACTAATCCACCATTACTAGATGTGTTACTAGAAGTTTTATGCATAGGTCTCGAACTGCTGGAAAAAGGTAGTGACATTCTTCTAAGAGACGGCCCCATTCCAGGCCCTGAAGTTGCTAGACCCCTTGAAGCCTTGTCGCCAAGATCCAAGCTTCTGTTTAAGGAATTCGAAGTGATCTTTCCACCAATTCTACTAGGCCAACGATGCTGTTCTATTAACCGACTATGAGGACCATCTGAAGGTTTCGAATTCTCAGAAAGATCAGACACATTATTCTTCCCTTTCAATGGACTTCTTTTCCTCTCTGGCGTAGGTTTCCTTGATACAGGGTTCGTTTCAGCCTTCTGCTTTTGAGCTATATTCGAAGAAGGTCTCAATGTTCGATCAACAGAAGAACTACTAACTGGTTTCTCCTTTTTACTAATAGGGACTGAGACCGAATCTGATTGAAACGAAACGCTGAGGCTTCTCATAGTGGAAGGCCATAAGCTTTCAGGCAAACGACCTGTAGATAGCCTCCTAGATGAAGCTGGTAAGTCTATAGACAAGTCACGAATTGGTGTGGAGGGACTAGTAGGAGATGGCGGTGTTGAAGGACGCTTCCTCTCTGCTGAAACTGCTCTTCTCGCAGCCACGGATTGAGAGCTTGAAGACACTGTTGAACTTGTGACGCTTGGGGAAGGGCAACGCCCAGTTTTGGTTGGTGTCGGTGATCTGTATCTTGAACTGACCTCCGTTGTTCGAGGACGGCGACTGACAGCAACTGCATTGTTCTTCTCTGATGGAACAAGATGCCGCCTTGTGGTATTTGTAGCTACGTCCATTCAAGCTCACAAACCAAACTTGCATTGATTGGATTTAGCAGTTCATGCCTCTCGTTTAATTCTGCATGGCTGTATATGAAATCCCTTTATTCTGCAAGAAAACCAAAACCCAGGAGAAAAAGTAAGATACCTTACAGATAGGCCATGCGACGAAAAGAGCAAAGATTATTGAAGAGCCCAGATAAAGAAAGGTAAAAAAGATTCTACCTTTACAACAGGAACCCATATCAAGACTCACATGGATTATCCAATTTAAAAGAGTAACAAACTAATGACGGTTTCATCATATTTATCATGAAGAAACAAAAACAGAACCAAATGCAAACAATAAAATCAAGAAAGAGCTTAGCACTAACAGTGGAAGGGTTAAAGTTGTGTAGAACTTGAAAAACAGTGGTCAAACAAGAGAGACACACAAAAAGAGAGAAGGGTGGGTCAGGTTCTAACTAGTTAGTTGCAGATTCACAATATCAGGGGATATTATTTTAATCGAAAATTTTCAGAGGAATGAATCTTTTGCAGTGTCTTTGTCACGGGAGTGCCATGGTCAGATGTGCTGGAAAATTAAATGGAGATTTCGGTTCAATCTATAGACCAATCTTCTTCTTCTTCTTCTTCTTTCCATCAACATCACAACACATCAAAAGAAACTTCCTTTTATCACCTTGCAAACAGTAAACTTACCATATTAAGCAGCTCGAGCTTTTAATAATTAGTGTCATAATGTCTGATTTGTAATAGTAGTAGTAGTATAAGGAACTAATTTAACCAATTAGCAAAAGTGGACATTTGACAGATTATTTGGTGTTTTCTCCAAATATGGGACCACGTGGATTGAAGAATCAAGAACCGGTGCCCAGAGAAAATCACCGGGTGATTGAGAAATGATGCACGAATAGTGATGATTGATTAAACTTGTGATCGATCATTTGAGTTTTGAGAAAAACACTAAAAAAATTATCGAGAAAGTGAAAGATGAAGGGAGAGAATCAATGGAAACAACAAAATATCGGATTGATAAAAACACAAACTTTATTTATTTTGTTTCTGTTTCAGAGTGAATGAGATGGTTTCTGACGAAGAATCCAAAAGTGAAATTTGTCAGTTACTGACACGACTTGTGTCTCTCATGACTCAATTTTGCTTTATCGATCCAAATTTCTTAATTTTGTTCTCTGCAAATACCAGAAATCAAAAACAAGAATTGAAACGTTTCAACAAAATGAGATTCGTATTTCACTTTTTTTTTTCCTTTTTCTAACTCATCAATCTCAGATCGCAGTTATTAAAATCTCAATACCCAGAAACTCTAGGGTTCTTCCGAATAGAATCAAAATTGGGGTTGATAAACCCAAATGTAGAAGCTAAAACCTTAGAGATCCGATGAATCTGAGGTCGGAAAATAGAAACTCTTACCAGGAAAAATTACTCTTAAGAATCCCAAAAGGAAGCAAGTCCCGTGATAGGGCTTCTCTCTCTCTCTCTGCCCCTCGGAGATCGAAATCGGGAATACGAACGCGATCGGAGTTGACTAACCAAGCTGGAAACCGTGAAAAAATTATCGCCGGCGATGAAGAATACTCGTGGGGATATTAAAAAAAAAAAAACGCCGGAGATAGAATTGATCGGGCGATTTAAGGGCGAGAGAGAGAGAAAGAGAGACAGGGCGTTATTTTCGCGCCACCTAATTTTGATATTAAAGAGTCTTTTAGTTTTCTCTTATAGCCTTTGCATCGTAGAGGTCTCATTACTAGTGTTTGATTTTTCAAGTTATGTGATCATTCCGGTTTAACAATTTTAGACATAACTTAGGTGTTTTCCATTTGAGTTAACCGTGATCGAAGTTTAACAGGAATCCTCCCATCTCTAAACTACTTTCACTAATTGTAGGTTTTCTTTTGGTACTATTTATCTACTAAAGTAAGTACCAACCTTACCTATATTCATAAGAGTTATGAGGAAGAAGCTCTCATAATAAAATATTGAAAATGAAAAATTAAGAAGCAATGGAAATTGTGATGGTTACCAATGATATGTGTTTGGTCATTCTCTTCTTTCTATTTTTTTTTATTTTTTTTATTTTGTCTTTTCTTCTACTTAAGGAAAATAATATTTACCAAACACTTACGATGGCTAATCCACAGCTAAGTTTATTTTCTCATAACTTCTTGTGTTACTTATTTTGGTTTATTAAATCCCTTGAAACTTATTCATTGTTATAAATATGTCTTTCTTATTATACAAAAGAGAAGAGAATCTGAAATCACATGGTTTCTATGTTATATGTTTCACGTATATGTTCTAATTATATGATCTATTCTCTTAAACGGGTATATATGTTGATCATTAATTTTGAATACGGTTTTTATTTCTCTAAATTTTATCCAAAAAAACAAAAACTCAATATATTTTATTTGCTAATCAATTCGATTTTACTATTGTGGTCGAGTCTAGTCATCGACGAGGTCTTTAAACTATACTTACATAAAACCCAATAAATGAATCAATTTTTTAAAAAATATATAGAAACATAGAATAAACCCATTTTTGTATTAAAAGAAAGGTTTGCCTCCCACATGAGATGATTTGGACATATCATATGATCTTAAGCTTTCTATTGACCTTTGTCTCTCTTTCTTCTGTGTGTCCCTTACATTGTGGAGTCTTGTTCCAACTTTACTCCCACTTGGAGTTCTATGAATTTATATTAATCAATACAATAAAAAGGCTTGTGTTTTTCCTAGCGACGACACATCAGTTTTTTTAGACTTCTTCCATCTGACACATCACCAAAAACCACTATCCAATCAAAACATTTTAATTAATACACATAAGCCATATTTATTGTAATGGGCTACAAATTTATTGTGATGGGCTTACTTTGTAAAATGCAAAAATAATTAGAAGGGCTACAGATTTTAAAGTATGGGCTTACTTTGTAAAATGCAAAAATAATTAAAAATTTATGATGGGCTAAGATTTATTGTGATGGGTTACAGATTTTTTAAATATAAGCTTACTTTATAAAATGCAAAAATAATTAAAAGGGCTACAAATTTTAAAGTATGAGCTTGCTTTGTAAAATGCAAAAATAATTAGAAAAATAACACAAGAAAATGACATCTCAATTAAAACATGTAACCAATAAAAATATAATAGTTAATACACATCATAGTCAAATTTGACATATCGGTTTTTTACCTTTACTAAAATTTCATATATTTGTAACAGCTAGATTTGAGGTTAATTTAATATTTTTAAAATAATAATATAGTTTATTTAATTAAAAGAACCAATTAATTTTAGTACAATTTAAACTAAGTCATATATAAATTCATACAATATAAGTGATTAATTTTATTTAGTTAGACTTGAAGTTTATTTGATGTTTTAAAAAATAATAGAGTGTAGTCAATTTAACTATCCGGTTATTTTTACTACAAACCAGACCAAGAATATACAATTTTTTTTTTTTTTTAATATATCATATATACAATTTAAACATTAAATCAATAAAATATTTGAAAATAAATATTAAGAAAATATTATTAGAAAATATACGCTATATAGAACGGATTTTTTATCTTCTTTAGAAAATCTATCTCAAAACATAAATCTATCTCAAGCTCTTACATGCAAATATTAAAGGTGAAAATTCTCCGATGTGAAATTGTTGGTGAAAAGCAATATTTCAACAAATTCAAAACTCCATATGATACTATTTGGGAACGAATCTAATATGTTGTTTGAAAAGACCAAAAACTTATAGCAAAGATAGAAAAGACAACGACTCAAAAATCACACAATTAGATTGTTTTACATAAGAGTCGGAAATTTTGTAATGACCGACAATTGTCTCCGAGATAAAGTGGGATCCAATATGTGAATTGATTATGTGAATCAAAACTTTGTTAGAATTTTATATCATTGAAACTTTTTGGAATCTGCTCTCCAAAGTTATTGTAAAAAAGATTCAAGCTTTTTTGTTGGCACGGTTGATAAGAAAGTCAAGATAAATCTCGAGATATTGTTTCCTGAAAAATTGTAGGATAAAAAATAATAATATTTGACTGTGGATTGAACTGACGATGTTGTTGTAAGAAAGACCAATGATTCAGAGTATTTTGATCTTAAGAAAATATTATTTTGGTAAATTTTTAATGAAGTTATTGTAAGAGAATCATTGAAATATGATTAAGGTATTTAGGGAAAAAATTTCACGAATGATTCCGATTAAGTAGATGAAAATATTTTTAGGTGACTTGAGCTTAAGAGAAGAAGAAAAAGTGAGGTTGAGTTTAGAACGAATAAATTTATAGAGATATTTAGAAGAGAGAGAATGAGATACAAGAGAGGTAAAAGCATTGGAAAATGATTCCAAAGATGATTTAACCGGAAAAAATAATCATGAAAATTTTTTAATTAGAAAAATAATAATTTGTAGTGTATTTATTTATGTATTTTTTAAAAAACAAAAAAATATATTTTAAAGTAAAATAAAATATATTAATTTATAAAATACAAAATAAATAATATAAATAAAGTCCCGCCGCGTAACGCGGGTATATACCTAGTATTAATAATTCATCTTTCCTTCTCACTTTTATATTGTTAGATATATTTTGTTTTATGTTTTTATTTTGGCTACACATGTACGTCGTGCCAAAGTTTTAGAATCATTGAACCTAGCACACATTTATGCGTATATATCATGACATATATCTACTCGTCTAGTCTCCCGTGGTCCGTTCAAGGATTCACGTTAGCTAGAAACCGTATGATTAACGTTTAATACTTTTATTGAACTATATGATCATATGTTATTGGATTTGTTTCTAATGCATTTATAGTTAATACTTAATATTATTGGATTTGTTTCAGAACGATATTAGTATATGTACAAATGAAATATGCTAGTTACATGAATATCTATCAAATTCTTTTGTACTCGAGATAGAAAGAAAACAAAGGAAGTCTATTATACCTTTTGTATAAGTGTACTAATAACAATACATTTTTTTATCATTATTATTGTTATAAAGCTACTATTATAATCCGCGTATGAAGAAATGGAAGATAAATGTTTGCGTCTTGGTGTGATTAATTATAATAAGCAAGAGCCAAATGATGGGTATTCACGTGCTTAGCACAATTATATTGACCACACTAGAAACTAGAGTTATTATATATGTCATGTCTTCGCAATGTGTTTTCGCTTGTCTAAAGCTTGTCGTTTTCTTATTTTCTCCTCTTGATCTATTAGGCGGTGTAGTTTCCTCGATCAAAGGTTCCTTTTGAAAAGTTATTTTTCTCTGATATCATATTATATTTATAAAAATTTTAAAGATTTCACTTTCTGCAAAACTATAAACAGAAAACGAAGGAACATGACTTGACCTAGAAGCCATTTATAGTTCCACCTAAACAATGATGAAGTAAATAACATAATAGTAAACTGATCAAAAGATACCATAAAAAGTAGTCACTGACATTACACTAGTTTGCTTATTAAGCTAAAACTACGGCAAAATTCCCTTCTAGCTGCTGATGACTCTCGCTTCTAATCTGAGCATTAAATTTTTGTATAAATTCTTAAGCTTTGGTACAACAAAAACTGGATTTGAGGACGAGCAGTCCCCATTGATGTTCTTTTTACCTCGAGAAGGGTAGAAAAGAACATCAAGATGGAGGAAAGTTTTGACAGTCTTCTTCATCATCATCATCAGTACTTTACAAGTCCAGCACCTTGAGCCTTTCCAATAACTGACTCTATGGTTCCATCAAATAGATCAAAGCTTTTCGCAACAGCAAAACCCGAAAACATACCATCCACTGCAGCACTTACAATGCCACCAGCATAACCAGCTCCTTCACCAACTGGGTATAGACCTTTTAAGCTCGTGCTCTCGTAGGTCTCATTGCTTCGAGGTATCCGAACAGGGGAGCTTGTTCTTGTCTGGTTGAATAAAGTTGAAACTTTCTTATCTCTTTTCTGAAGAGTAGACTGATTTAGAACAAGGAAATATATTAATATACCTCTACGCCGTGGAGGAGTGCTTCCTCTGAGATGAATCCCGGTAACTGAAAGTTCAAGGGTTTAGAGAAAAACAGAAGCTACGGGTTTGTTTACAATATATATCGACGAGGAAATATTTAACGAACCTCTTTTTCAAACATAGAGATAGATTGTCGCAGAGAATCTGTGATATGAGCAGGAAACAGTTCATGCAGCTTTGCAGACTTCACTCCTAATCTATAGCTTGATGGAGGTAAAGGTGTTTCTGTTTACAGCACAAGAACATCCAAAATCATCAAAAACGAACAGTTAGAACAAAAAGATACGAACTGAGTATGAAACAAATGTTGTTTATCTACCAGACAACTTGTTTTGCAGAAAATCAGTAACCCTTTGTACAGGAACTGTGAAATCACCACCACCCATTATAGCCGCTCTTCTTTCAAACTCTCTCTAGAGAAAGAAGTAATATAAAAGGAGATATATCAAATATGACTCAAGAGTTGTACTAGTAATCCACTTTCAGACTGATACCTGAAACTCAATTCCAGCTAAGGGTCCATTAAGATTGAGAAGATCAAAGTCTTTTGCTGAGACTGTGACGACGAGTGCAGCATTGGCCCATTTGGATGAACGGCGAGAAAATGACATGCCATTGATGCAGAGTTCGGTTGGGTTTGTGCTGGTGAGAACAACCTGAATATACATGGAAACAGGCTTATTCATGATAAATCGAAAAAAAGAAAAAACAGCGACACACTCTTTGAGGACACTATACCTGACCACCAGGACACATGCAGAAGGAGTAGCAACTACGTTTTGATGAAGACTGTGAGAGATCATCAGCCTTATCATTCACATACTGAACAACCTTGTAATCCGCCACTGGTACTTTACCTCGTCCTTTAAGAACTTCACTAGCCAAATCCGAGTACTAGAAAGAAAGACCATCACAAGAACATAGGTGTTTTATATACGAGTCAAGACTTGAATAACGATAAGGTACAACAAACTCAAGGAATCTGATTTACTGAAGATATATGGTGTTAATGAATTGAACCAACCTGTATATGGTTAATTAGCTCCTGAGGATGCTCAATGCGCAAACCAACCTGGTCCAAACAAACCGATAAAAATCAAATGATAATACCAAGCAGGAAGATAAAGTATCCAGATATATTAATTCAAATAGGACATTTTAAAAAACGACACACTCAACAACATATATACAAGGAACTTACAGCAAAATCTTTTGAGGTCAACTCAACATTACGAGAATGAAGCATCTCATATGTGTCACGTGCTGAGTGACCAACTGCAAGAACAACTGCATCAAACTTTAAATTCTGGGAGGTAGTCTGCAATCGGTCTGTTGAATCCGAAACCCTGACTCCAACGACACGAGAATCCTCCACCAGAAGATCATCTACCCGAGTTCCAAACTTGATGGTCACCTAATGAAGCATATGGAATTAAAGAGGAAGCTCAGAGGACAAAAAAATAGCCCAAAAGCATCAAAAATAATAGAGAGACTTAGATCAATCTCTCTTTTTAAACTTACTCCCGCACTTTGAAGATAATGTCTGAAATTACGGAGTAACGGAACTAGCTTATCTGTTCCTAGATGAGGCTTTCCATTGACCAATATATTATCAGGAGCCCCAAAGCGAACCAACGTTTTCAATACCTGTAACAATTGAAGTAATGGTCACAATTTCTCCATTCATACTCAAACATGAAGTGCTTTTATTTAACAATTGGTAGTCCCAAAATACTAACCGCTAAAACAGTGGCACTGTTCTTTCCTATTCGAGTAACAAGCTTCCCATCACTCCAAGTACCTGCACCACCCTGCGATGCATAAGTGCTAAATATGACTATGACAATAACATACACAAACAGAAAACTAGCAAAAGACTAAAGTACTTGTGATAAGTTAGTTTAAGAGAAGGCTTTTAAACCTCGCCAAAGCAGAAATTACTCTCCAGATCCAAAATTTTACGAACTACCAAAGCGCCTATATCACGTCCCCTTTCTTCTACTGCTTGCCCTCTTTCAATCAATGTCACATCTGCACCGAACTCTGCAAGAACAAGAGCTGCAAACAAACCAGATGGACCACCACCAACAACTGCGATTTTCGGTTTGCTTCTTCCTCCTCCATGTTGGTGTCTATCTCCAGAGCCATTGATAATCTGAGGTTCATATTCTCCGGGTGATGTCTCACTGTTGTTCTTTTTACAGTCATTCACCACACTGATTAAGTCACCCGAAACATTCTTCTCACTAGACACATGTTCAATAAGCCCGATCTTAGGCTCTAACCGGAAAATGAAATCATGAGCACGAGGCTCCAACTCAAGAAGCGTCTTCACATCCAAATCCACAGTATACACAAACTTGGCTTCTTTCAGAATCTAACCAAAAGATGAAAACTTCACTCACTTGAACCATAATACATAGTAATAACATACAAAATCAAAATTGAAACCTACCTTCCTAGCGTCAAAAGATTTCCTAATCACTGAAAAAGCTTCTACAGGCAGCATTGAAGCAACCTGAAAACCCAATTTATCAAATCACAGATAAACATCAACCCACTTCCAAAAACTCCAATTTCATCATACTCATAAGATAAAGTTTCGATCTTTTCACCGGAAAACTCACCGGAAACTCAATAACTTTTGCGATGGCTTGAAGTAAACCTTCTGAAATCCCGAGAAAATCTTTTCCAGGGTCATCTCCGACAGGAACTCCAAGCTTAGAGAGACGCCAAACTCCTTCGAGCTTGTTCTTAACTTTCGCCACAGCTTCCTTCTGCTCTGTCCTCAGCTTCTTCCTCTCAGAAGGGTATCTACGCTTCCCCGTTCGCTTCGCAGCACAGAGAATCCGGTGTGTTTGGAGACGGGGATAAGAGAGTACCGGTCTAGAATAAGGAATTCGCATGTCATGGCTCGATGAGGGAAATGAAGAATTGAGGAAACTCAAATTCGTTTGCGAGAGAGACATAGTGAGCTTAAACTAAAAAGCTTGTCTCTGTTCCCAAAGAGTTATCCTATAATTTCAAATTGAATCGACATGAGTCCGGTTCTACCACTGATGTCTCATCCGGTTCGGTTTGGTTTTGCTGAATTTCTTTGTATAATGAGAACCTAATTAGATACAATTTTTTTCATTTTATTCTGATATATTGTGCAACTTTTATATCGTTTTGATTTTATAATTGATAATTCGATAGCCTAATATAAAAAAACTTAATCGTAAGATTTGTTTCCGGATTATACTTGGTACCAACAAAAGCATATATGCCTGACAAACAAATCTACTCGCATGACTTGTACAAATGGTCTGAATTCAAACTCCAAATTTCTTGAATCAATGTTCTTTTTTCTTTGAAACACATTAACAATTATCCAAATTACGCTTGAGGGGATTGATTTCACCATCACCACATTGCTGCGTGAACAAGTGAAGTGACCCATTTGCAGATCCCAGCATTTCGATTTCAACAATCCAATAACTTAGCTTATTTGTCAAGTCAAGGAACTCCAAGTGTTAGCCCTAAACTTGAAGGCTTCACAGCAGAATTATATTACCAAACTAGTCATAGATATATACAAAATTTCATTAAATCTTAAATGTTGATCTACCCTATAAAATCCGCATTATACAAGTACCACGCCAAAAACATCTCAAACTATACCCCTTTGTAACAAACATTCTCTCTTGATTTTAAAACATAAACTGAAAAATCATGTCAACTTTTTTTTTTTGGGGGGGGGGGGGGGGGGGGGGTTTGGGTTTGAGGAAAAGCTTTGGTAGTGGTAAAAGGTGTAAACTTCTTCTTTTCTTGTTGAATCTACAAATCTATCTGTATAAGATACAAAATAAAAACAGCAAAATTTCCCATGTTTTCAAGAGGCTAAGAATCTGATTAGCATCTCCGTCCTGATGCTCTCTATGGCAAGATCCCTTTGTGTCAAAACATATATGATCATGAGCCCATAGAAATGGCTAGTGGCATCTCACTTTCATGCGAACCGATAGTAGAATTGCTGGAGGTTGACATTCGTTTTTTCGATTGATTCCCTTCAACAGACACTAGAACTTGTCCTTGTGGGTGAGCTATTGTCTCTGGATCATCATCAGGAGACTCTAAAGATTGCTCAGGAGGGTCAAGATCACGTGGCATGGTTTCTCCATTCGCGTTGTTATTATTACCACCGGAGCCAATGACCATTCTAAATCCAAAAGTGCGTGATATAATGCGGTATGCAAAGGTTAGGATCCAAAAGAACCAAGGGAGACAAACAAAGACAATGCCAAGGTAAGAGAGCCAAACTGGAGGGTAAGGAAGAACAGTGTATGCAATGAGACAACCACCTCCAACCGCGATTGATAGGAAAAGAAATAAGGTAATGAGACAGATGAACGCCTGCCCCGCCCGTGGATCTGGCACAGGCATTATGATTCTAAGGAAGGATCGATCTTATAGATGAAGAAGGATCTCACGGGACGCTTAAAGGTACTATATCATCCTCCATTTACAAATTGTTCTTTCTTCTTCTTCTTCTTCCTCCAATTCTTTTTTTTTTTTTTCTGGTTATAATGATGTTGATAGGTTGAGGATCAGGTTAAAACAAGAATAAGCTCACGAAAAAAGAGCGATGAGGAAAAAGAAAACACAAGAGGAGGTTGTTTCTGTTTTGTTTGTGTGTGTGACTTATAATTTGACAAGAATAGCCAATAGTCATTTATTTTTCTCCATTTGCCATTCCACAGGAGAGGGACGTCCGTAGATACAGGACTTATAACACTGAATATCGTTAGGTCAAAATCTTAAAACTTATACCAAAACATTTGAAATCTTAATTATTAGATAGTTGATATATGCTCTTGTGCACGGTTATCAAACTTATTCCAAAACTAATATATGGAATAACTTGTATTTGTTTTAAATTATTGCTGTCAAAGAAGCTGTACCAATATAGAATTATATATGATTGCATTTAAATATAAATTGAGAAGATATATCCAAATATGATTGGAACCAATTTGATGGTATAGACGTCATCATTTTTCCGTACTCTAGTGAAAGCGTGTATGCCAAGTTACTCGCAAAAGAAAGAAACATGCATAGTTAGAAGTATTTCAAATGTAAATACACAAATATTTGTTTAAACTGAAAATTGGCAAGAAAAAATGGTTTGGGACTTCGGGTAGCTCTTTAGATGTCGATAAACCAAAATTTGGGACATAAAAGTACGAAAACAAAACAAAGAAAAAATCAATACCATATAGTCTTTTTCATATTAAAATACAGTAAAACTTTGATATTCGATAAATATTAAATAAATTTATAAATTTATATTCGATAAATTTATAAATTTAAATAAACTTTGATATTCGATAATTATTTCATATTAAATATTCGATAAATTAATAATTAATAATTACTATAAATTAATAAATTTATTTTGTTTTGAATTATGATAGTGTAATATTTCTGAAATAATTATTTGACATAATAAACAAATAATTTTTTTTTGAAAATCGTATATAAATATATGGTCCATCAATAGTATAAAAATGAACACTTATTTAAATTTTTCAAAAATTATATATAAATATAGTGAAATATAATTTTAGTGTTGTTTGTTTTTCTTGACTGTGCATTAATTTTTGTTAGAGTTTATTTCTAACATTTTACTTTATCCAAAACTTTTGATGTTATCTTATATACATAATAATTGATTACTTACTTGTAACCGACTCTAAAAGAATATTGATTACAACCAAAAAGTCTTATTTGAATATATTTTTTTTTAATTATGAAATTAGGGTAAAACACTCTATAAATTAATATTTTTATAAATTAAGAAAATATCTCAGCTTGAAATTATTAGTTTATAGAAGTCTTTTTACTATACGCCTAAGAGAATTTTTAAGACGAAATTATGCATTTATATTCTGAAAGCAAATACACAAAATGAGTAAGAAAAAAATAGTGTTTAATTTTGAAAAATAATAATTAAGTACTACTCCCTCTGTTCCAAAATAAGTGATGTTTTAGAACAAAAATTTTATCCCAAAATATTTAATTTTTTCAAATTTCTATGTATAATTTATATTAATATAATAAATTATGATTATTTGAATTCGGCAGTATTTTTTGCTATTGGTTGGATTTTTGTAAAATATAAAACATTTATTATTTCTTAATCTTTATGTTTTTAACCCAAACATTACTTATTTTGGAACAGATGGAGTATTATATATAGGACGTGGCAAAGACTTTAATTCTTGCAATTAAAAACATTGTAAATATGTTTCAAATTCAGAGAAAACACATGTTCCAAGAATATAGATTTGTAATATTATGATTTTAAATTTATCATTGACTTACTACTTTATACAGTAATAAGTTACACTAACTTTGAAAAAAAAAATCAATGATTCTCATTCCATTTCTTTCATTTTTTGTAAAGGAAACTTGAATCTTGTTTGTTGTTCTATACTCTACAATAACTATTAATTATGTAAGCATATATTTCCCCTTTTTATCTTGTTCAACATTTGACAAACATAGTTTACAAAAAAAAAAAGTAGATTTCATTTGTGTAGGATTAAAGATAAGGTTGAATGTATAAATTTAAGTTTGATTACCATAAATGGATTAAGAAAACATTAGTTGACTAATGACTACACAAAAAGTACTCCATTTAGGCAAAGGAAGACAAATTAGTAACACGTGGCAAATCCTTTATCTATAGCCGTCATTAGGGGAAAAAAAAAGTAAATAAGAACCACTGGCTGTTCGCCAGCGAATTAACAAAATATTTAATAGAACCAAGTAAATGACAAGATTAGCCCTCCTTCAATAGGTATAACGTGGTGGCTAATCTGGTAATTTCGAGAGCACTAGGGGTCAAAACTACGATGGCGCGTGGCGGTTCAGTCGCGGGGTACGCGCGTCGATAGCCGCCAGGAGAATCCTCTTTTACACAATCAAATTAATATATAGAGAGAGAGAAAGAAAGAGAGAGAGATCCCGTAAATGTTTATACTCTGATTTCTAGGGTTTGTATTTGATTCTCTTTCGCGTTTAGATAAAATCCGTTGTTTAAAAATTAGACTTTTTTCATTTCAGTTTCGTGATTTCGTCGGTGGGTTATCCGAAAATTTCTGAAATTGGGGTTTATTCGAGGAGGAAAGGTTTCGTTTCTGAAATGGTGGAAATGAGGAATTCTGGAGGTTTAAGACCGGAGTCTGAATTGGCGGCGAAGTGCAGAGATGAGCTGCCGGTGAAATTGGAGATAGCTGAGGATGATTTAGAAGAAGAGCATGGTCCTCTCAACAAACGATCTCGGGTTTGTTTTCTTTCTCTTATTTTCAAGATTAGCTGATCTGTTTTGTTCCTGCGATAATTTAATAGCAATTCCTAGTTTTCAAGCTGCTTGATACATTTTTTTCATAAATGAATTGGCTTTTAGCGACTTTTAATGTTGACGATTTTATATTTATGACGATTTCTTGTTTTGCTTGTTATACGATGCTCTTGTGCTTTGCTGGTTGTATCATTTTTTATTAATTTAATTCTTGCATTTAATTAGTTGTGGAGCTCTGGGGCAAGCTCATCGCCAATGGGACCAGCCAAGTATAACCCGCTTGATGAGCCGAGTCCTCTTGGATTGAGCCTAAGGAAGAGTCCATCTTTGTTGGAGTTGATTCAGATGAGGCTAACGCATAGTGGTGACCCAAAATCTGAAACGATGCAAGCTGGTGCAGTTGGCTCTGGTGTTAAGAAAGAAAGTAAAGGTATTGCTGCTGCATCAGTTGGAGCGACTTTGGCGCCAGGAAGTATTGAGAAGCTGAAAGCTTCCAACTTTCCTGCTTCACTTTTGAAGATCGGTCATTGGGAGGTGAGTCGTGGGAATCGTTTTGGTATATGTTTCATGGTGCTTTTAAAATCTGACTTGACATGGTTTTTTCTTTTTTTTTGTAGTATAAATCGAGGTATGAAGGTGATTTGGTGGCAAAGTGTTACTTTGCAAAACACAAACTTGTTTGGGAAGTGTTGGAACAAGGTCTTAAGAGTAAAATCGAAATCCAATGGTCAGATATTATGGCTCTGAAGGCAAACTGCCCTGAAGATGGACCTGGAACATTAACTCTCGTGGTATAAGATTCAGTCATGTTCTCTTCTTTTGCCCAACCTATTACTCTTGTTCAGCTTTAACCACTTGTCTATTTATGTTTCAGCTTGCTAGACAGCCCTTATTTTTCCGGGAAACAAACCCACAGCCTAGAAAACATACTTTGTGGCAGGCGACATCAGATTTTACCGATGGCCAAGCCAGCATGAACAGGTACAGGCATTTCTTGTGTCTTCTGCTCTTAGTAGGAAAGGATTTCATGTAATTTTTTCTGAATAAATTGTTTATGTCCTAGCTTCAGCTAACGATAGTCTCCCTGTGATCTGTTAGGCTGCATTTTCTGCAATGTGCTCAAGGGATAATGAACAAACATTTCGAAAAGCTCGTTCAATGTGATCATCGTCTTTTCCATCTAAGCCGACAGCCGGAGATAGCTATGGACTCTCCCTACTTTGATGCACGGCAATCTATTTTTGAGGATTTAAGTGAGTCAAAAGGTCATCCTTTTGGGAATTTGAATCTTAGCACAGGTCCTTCAATCTCTGGGACTCAGAATTTAGCATCTCCTGTTGGGGCTCAGTCATCATCTGAGCATATGTATCTGTCTCATGAAGCACCATCACCCAGCTCAGGTATTGTGATAACTGCTCATTCTGGTTGCTTTCAGAGGTCCTTATTTGAATATATTTTTTTCAGTTTCACTTTTGTTGAACTAGATTAAGATTGTGGATTTTTTTTTTCTGTTTGTTTGCTTCATTCATCTCTAGTGATAGATGCTCGTGCAAATGAAGGAATAGGGGGTTCTGAAGCAGTCAGTTCTAGAAACAGAACGGATTGTGGTCAGATCGAAGCAACTGGACTACACCAATCTATGTCACTGAGTGATTTCCTTGCAGTTCTATGTGATTCAAAAAACACAACGGAATCAAGTCTGGCTGAAGAAGTAGCTGGACTACACCAATCTATGTCAGTTAGTGATTTCGTTGCATTTTTATCTGATTCAAGAAACATATCTGATTCAGATCAGATAAAAGTACCTGGACTACAGCAATCTATGTCAGTGAGCGATTTCGTTGGGCTTCTCTCTGATTCTGCTGGTGGAAGTCATCCGGAACATATGGAGAAATTTGAGATTATGAAACAGCAGTTGCTAAGTGATAATATCCAGTTCGAGGCACCAGATGAGAAGTCTCTCATGCCAAGGGTTAACTCTTTATTCAACCTCTTGTACAAGGATCCCAACGTCGCTGTAAACTCACAGCTCAATACCGAAATGTCGGTTGGATTGAAGTCTGAACCCAATGATCTGAAGGGAATTGTTTCTGACAACAACAACAACAACAACAACAGGGTTCTTGATCCAGCTTCGAGCAGCAAACCACAGGGTATGTTGAGGAAAGACTCATTTAGCGACTTGCTATTACACCTTCCCCGGATCACATCCTTGCCAAAGTTCTTGTCCAACATTTCAGAAGAAGATGGTGATGCATATAATAGATAACTTATAGAGCGTTTCTTTTCTGGATTTGGCAAATGTAGGAACCTGGACTAGTAGCTTCTGTTTTTTTCTTGTAAATCAAAATTATCTCTTTGGTAACTACAACCCCCACAGGGATTTGAAGAAAACATGTTTTGGTAATTAATTTCTGTAGATTATCCCCAATATAAAACGAAGTTTGCAGAGGCGTTAAGCATTCCATTATTTATTTTAAACCTTTACCAATTCTCTTAGCATTTATCGTTTTCATTTATTACAGCATTTAAAGCAAAGCAGAGTATGTACAAGGATAAAATATTAAACTAAGATCAGTGATCATTAGCTGTACATAAAGAAGAAAGATATGAAAAAAAAAAAGGGAATTTTTTAAAAAAGGGGACAAATGAACCAACACCACAACCATTTAGGGGCTCTCTGGTTTTAGATTGTCATTTCAATTCAAAGTATTTACATTTTTTTTAAGGGGGGGGGGGGGGGGGGGGGGGGAGATTTTTATGCTTTCTTTTCTATGCTTTATTTCNGGGGGGTTCTTCCATCACATCTATCTGCCTTAAGAACAAGCAAAAGGATCAGGAAGCTTGTTGATGAATAGCAGTGTCAGGAAGCATTGCTATTGTCACTATGAAGTATTCACATCCTGAAGAGAGACCATAAGGATTTGATGTTGTTGTTGCTGAAGATGATGTTGAGATTGAACTTGATGCCAAAGTTCTCGAGCCTTGGTCTGCGCCGAGATAATGTGTCTTACCCGCCTCGGGAGATGCAGAAGCTGATAGTGGTGATGGCAGTTTAACTATTTGGCGCTCGATGTGGACAATCTGTCCAACAATGTATGTAGGCCGGTTTGGGAGATGATCTGTGAACAATGCCTCGGATTCAGAGGACAAGTAGTAATTTGGGCAGTTCCTGTTGATTGCCTCGTAATGCCCTGCCTGGTTTAGCACAAATGCTGCTATCTCATGGACTTCAAGACGACCAAATGATATCCTTTCCTTATTTGCCTGTCACCACAAGAAGTTCACCAATTTTCTCATTCAATACCGAGGACACTCCAAATTATTAATGAGTAGCAAAAAGTGAAAGAAAGGTCGCTACAAGAATCATGACTGTTACTAGAGATTACAGGAGTCTACCTGCTTCCCAAGTTGGTGCTTAGTGTACAGTGTTTTCACCAGCTCTTTCTTTTCCTCCAAGTCCTTTCTTGTCAGTTCACTTGTAGCTTCAAGATTTTGGCACTTTTCCAGTAATTCCTCCCGGTGTTTGGAGAGGAAGCTAACTTTGTCTGCCAGGACTCGGATACACTTCCGGAACTCAGCAGTACCATCATCTTCATTTTCATTAACGGAGCTGCGAAATTCCCAAGTAGGAGAAATGAATCAGAACAAGAGCTTGAAAAGAGGATAAGTACTGCCATATACACAAGAGAGAAAGGACTAAGGTTATCTTTTTGGGAAGCAGCACAGACGGGAACTTACTTGGCTAAAGCTTGAGCCAAAGTTCGCAAGGAGTCAGCAAAATCAGCAATCCCATTACCAGCACAAACAGAGCTCCGGAATCTTTCAAAGAGACCTCGCATCTTCACAGCTGATGCACGAAGTGCATTATACTGAGAAGCTCTACTATCAGCAGCACAAAGATGGGTCTGGGCTTCTTCTCTTGCTTCATGTAAGCAATTCTCCAAATGTGCACAGTTCATCTACAGCCAAAATGGCAATATTAACCACATTAAAAGGTTAAATTTAGGAGGAAAAAGTTTCTATAATGTGCAAGGTACACAAGCTATCTGGTGAAATAGCAGAACCATGCTTATTGTATCTCTAGATTTTTCTAGGTGAAATGTCTGCCAAATCACAAACATAAAAACTGTTCAAGGATCTCTTGTTAGAGTTTAATAGTCACTAAATGATTGAGACGAAGAACTCCCACAATTTGAATGACTGGTCAACCAGGTGTAAACCAAGATCTCAGGAAAGCCTCGATCTATGACTCCTGGAACTGGTTGGCATCAACTGGTTTAGGCATTAGGCAAAAGCATATTAAACCTTCCTAGTCCAGATGATTGACATCAATACCCGTTAAAGATAACAAAAAATACACCTGATACTTGCACCTTGGAAACTAAAAATTAGACATCTAGGACAAAGCTAATACCAGCAACCAAAAGAGTGACAGTGGTGTAAAGATAACATACCAAAAAGTTAAGACTAGCTCCTAGACTAACAATGCAATGAAAAGATATTAGAATTGGAAAGATCAGAGAAACAACCATATATAATTGCCGAACCTGGGATTCTTCAAGAAGCTTCTGATTCGTTTCTAATTCTCTGCTCAAATTGGATACCTCTTGCATAGCACCATTTAGCTTGGACTCTATTTCACTCAGTTTATTGGACTTTTCCATGAGCTCATTTCTAAGTTCCAAGATAATATCATCACTGTGTTTGGCATCTAAACCTCCGCCAGTTGCCGCATTATCATCGAAATATTTCGGTGGGCTCTCTGCTGTCGAACTGTTACTTAGAAACACACCCATTTCCCCCACCACGTTATCCTTTGCACCTTTCTCATTGTTTTGCTGGCTTTCCAGCATCGATGAGTCAAGCAGATGACTAAGCTCCTGAGAGGAATCCACCATATTCTCATCCATACCTTCCCGAGCTTTACATGGCTGCTTGCTAGTAAGATTTGAAACACATGAGACCTCATCCATGGGTTCTGAACCAGATACCTGAGTTTTGGTTCCTTCCACGTCACCTGAAGCTTCTGCTTTGTATTCACTAACTTTTGCGTCCATAAGGTTTAAGCCAGATGCATCCTTATTATTATGTCTCTGTGCCTGTAGATACTCATCGGAAAGACGTTGTTCCAGTTCACGGATGCGCTTCTCATATGAATCACAGTGCATTTGTTTTTCCTTGAGCATAATTAGAAGATGTTTCTCATACTCATCTTTGGCCTGCAATGCCTCTGCTGTCTTCTCTGCAGCATTTTTCAGCAAATTTTCGACATCACTTTCATCCAGTATCTCATATTCAAATTGTGGGCCTAATGAACAGATCCGAGAGATTGCAGAAGCAAGGTCAGCTTTTAGTTTTGCATTCTCAACTTCCATCTTGCTGGTTCCAGCTATCTCTACTAATTCAGAGGCTGCTAGGATATCATCAAAATTGTCTTTGTCGAAAGTGACTAAACCTATCTCCTCCGGCTCAGCAGAAAGTGAGCTATCACTAGACATGGTCAGTGAACTCCTTGAGGATGCAACCTTCGAATGTAACCCAACTAGATACTCAGGAGCATATCGATCAACATCCGTGATCTCAATATTGAGTAAACTAGTATCATAAGGAGCGACATTGACATCACATTGAGTCGGAGTATCAAATAAACCCATTGAAGCCAACACGTCGCGAGGTACGAAGGAACCATGTGTTTTAAAAAACTCCTCACGTCTTCTGACCTCTGCTTCCCTTTTCATAGCAAGCTTCTCCGCCAATTGCCCAGCCATGCCCATGTAAAGCTTCATAGAGGCTTTTCTTCTCACCACCTCTGCAAGACAGGCCCTATAAGCGGGACCAACACCACGGACTAACTTCAAGTCTGCAAATAAGTCATCCTGGCGCACCATTGCCTCTCTAAAAACAGGAAACTGTAACTTAGCATCTTTGATGATATATGTGACACACGTTATCTTTTGCATGTAATTGTGTACAAAGTTGTTCATCTCATTCTTCTTATTCTTGCAGAAATCCAGCAATTCTGAAATCGAGTTATAGCAAGATTGCATTTTGGGAAGGTGATTCTTGTCATGCACTTCGTACATAGGACCCAGGGCTGAAACAGCATCGTGGGGACGGAGAGATGAGGAAAGTTGGCTAGACATGCAATCATCCACAAGTTTCTTAACCGTATTAACATCTTTGCTGTTTCATGATTTATAATAAAACAGAGTCAGATAACAGCAATTTCCATAGTGTAAAACTGAAAAGTTTTAATCGATTGAATTGACTACTAAACAACATAAAAATTCCAACGGAGACAAATGAAAAGGTGTTCCCAGCTAACGAAATGAACAAACCTGAGAGATTGCATTATACTCTTTTCCTCGTCAATGAACCGCTCGTGATCCTTAACAGTCACTTCTAAGTTCTTCATTGATAAGGAAGCCCTGCAAGCAAACAACTCTTCCACCTTGCGCTTAACTTCGACAAACATCTGCTGGAACTGTGCAATCTTATTCTCAAATTGCCTGTGAGAGCTAGCACAATTCTCTACAGCCTTTTTGAGGTTATCTTCCTTCACAAAGTCCAATAAGCATTTCCTTGAATCAGATTGAAGATAAGGGTGAATCTTAGCTGACCTTAGTTTCTCAATATCCCTTCCAAAATTCATCAGCAAATCAGAGTGGAGGCGGTGCTGATGTTTATAACGCTTAATAAATTCAAGAAAGTTCTGATAGATCACCCTGTAATACTGTTCCAGATTCCGCGTAGCAACTTCAACAGCCCGCTGTTGCACCTTTTGCTCTCTCGTTAACCTTTCACAGTTCTCATGCTTCACAACGGTGCAATTGTAGATGGTTCGGCCTTTATGGAAATGGTACCGAAATTGTCTTTCATACAAAAGTAAAGCCTTTAAAGCTGGATCTGATGCATCGTCCCAGGGATGATGTTCATGCAATGAAGCCGGTGGTAAAGCGTCAGCAATGTCTGGTAAATCTACATCTTCCGGTGACGGCGGATGAGAGTTACTTTGCAGCATAGCCTTGTTGAAAATAAACACTTCCCTGTCACTTGCAGGAAGTCCAAAAGCAGAAAGCAGCTTTTGTGGCTCAAGTTTCATATCCAGCGAGAGAAGAAGCTGATCAGAGAAGCCAATTCCAGAAACAGATTCAACGAAACGCATCACAGATTCAACTGAAGTTGTCTCGCTGCATTCAAATTCAAACGAGTGGCCATTCTCAGCCACACAAAGAAAAAGCTTGCCACCGTCGGCGAAACTCTCAGTGAAGCTTCCGCTCATCTTAACCACCAAAGGCCCACAAATCCTCAACCGCAGATTCCCCCTAGCCCGCAGCCAAATTAAGAAAGGTGACTCACCTAATCAAATTAGGAACAGAAAATAGGCAAAGCTGCCAAATCAAAACCCCTCCAACACAAAATCACAAACACGAATCCGTAAAAGAACAGGGCTTTTCTATATCTTCGATCCTTGACCAAAATCCAGATTCATCAAAAACCCTTGTCGAATCTCCGAGCTTTTGATATATTTCACAAAAGAAGTTTAAAACCCAGGAGACACACAAAATCAGAATCCGGCGTCAGCTCAAAATCGATAATATATTCCACAAGTACCCACCGCGAAAAATCCTCAAATTCTCGAAATTTAAGCCAAATTCACCAAAATCAAATATTCAACCAAATCAATATCCCCCTTCTTTCGCCTTCGAGAAGAATTGTTTTTTTTTTTTCTATATAAAAGGAACAAAAAAGATAACCCTAGAAGACGCAAAAGCAGACGTGATACGAGAAATGAACGCGATTGCGTGAAGAGACGAGTGTCAAAGTTGGAGAATTATCCAAAACCAAAAGGATCAAACTTCTCTTCTTCACGAAAACCTCTTCTCACCACTAATCTTAAACTATTAATATTCTCAATCTTCTTCTTCTTCTTCTTCCTCTACCACTTCGCTTCTACAAGACAAAATTAATTTTTTTTCCAGTAAATTTTTGACCTTTTTTATTAATAGAAAGTTACGCAGAAGCTTCTGATGTAAGTTTACTCTCTCACGCAACACCAGAGTCGAAGAACCCTTTCGCCCTTCTTCCTCTGTGGAAGAGATGAGACAAGATAAAGCCTAAATTTTTATTAAGGTTATAATTATTTTAATTAAAATATTTTTATGGGGGCAAAACTTGCAAAGTAACTTTATAAGTGTTGCGATTTCATCCCAATAGTTTTGTAAATTAATATATAAACCTGCTACATCATCAAACCATTTTTGACCTTTTAGGCACTACCATATTTACCGTTTACATTGAGTTCGGTTAATTTACTTTGATTCTATTTAGTCTACGTTCAATTTGTTGGTTTAATAAAAGTATAGAACCAACAAATTCGATTTCTTTTGATACCAAAATTTATACCAACATCCAAACCAGCATAACTACACTTATTAAATATTGGCATTTCCTAGTTCTGAACCATTGTGGCCATAACTAAAACTGAATTCATTGTGTATGTAACGTATGATATGTTAATATCGTATGTGTATAATTTGGCTGATATATATATATATATATAAAGTAAATTTGGCATTTCCTATCATATGATAAGCTTGATTGGCATGTGATGTGAATTGGACCACACACACACACACAAAATGCCTATATCGGCCATAGGCCGTCCATCATTATTGGAAAGCAAAATGATTAAATTAAGAATGCAAACAACTTGACCTTGAAAATGATATTCTGAAAGTGATATTTCAATGTTTATACACAATTTTGGCCGTAACTGGTTCCATTTTCAAAGATTATATTTCAAAGATAAAACTGGGTTCCATTTAATTGTTACTTAACTATATTTTTAGCTATGTTTTCTCATTTCCACCCAAATACATTTGGACCCTTTGTCTTTGTAAATAACTGCACTTTGCAATTTTCGAGATTCAAAATCATCTGTTGCACTCTATAGATGTGTTAACAGATCCACACCAAAAAGATGTAAAAAGACTGATACCAAAAAAAAAAAAAACAAAAGGATGTTAAAAGACCACCTTTTGATTGTAATTATATATATATATATATATATATATATGTGGACAAAATGGTAACACTTCACATAATTCCAAAGGCTACGTAACATCAGATTGGTTGAGCTTCCACATGGGAATTATGCAAATCTGTAGTCTTCTACTCTACTATATATGCCAAATATGTAATTCTTAGATATAGAAAAATTGGTCATTTTTTCGTGTTATAGTACTTGTAAATGGTCCTCACTCAAAACCCTCATATCCTAAGCAATGTTTAATTACTTTTCTTCATGTTTTTTTCTAAGAAAATTATGTTGAAGATTTATAAACAATAGATTTTGTTGCATATAGTTCTGACTTCTGAGCAATCGGAAACAAGATGTGCTGGCACCTGAAACAAACATAACATATAGTATATGATTAAGTTGACATGACTTAAAGAGAATCTCGTGAGATTCGTTTTTGACAACTTAGCTTTGGATTCGGAATCAAACAGAGCACTCGTAACCCCACATAAATGATAACAGGATAACATGGATTCCACAAACTCATCACGCTTTTTATATATATGTTTGTGCTTATAATATGTGCCAAAATATATCAATGATTTTAAATATTTGATTCGTGTAGTAGAACAAGGAGATAGTAATGTAAAAAAGAATTTGATACATGAAAATTGATTCAAGAACATATTTTTAGTGGAATTTGTAAAGGTGATATATTTAAGTTTTTTCTTTATGGAATGTTTAATCATTTCGTAAATCATCATAAACAAATAATTCTTAATATCTACTTGTAATTTAATCGGAAGCTCAAAAATTAAAAATGATAATAATCTTCTGCCTTACAAATATATTTTCGTTCACTCTTATCTTGCATGGATTACTAGTTTAACGGAATTCAAATCATGCAATAACAATATTAACGTTGATTGTAAGTATTCGTATATCTTATTAGTGCATGGCACATAAATCATGGAATAACATTAACGTTGATTATTAATTATAAGGTTCGCATGTATGAAATACGCAACTACGCAATTGACGCAAACGAAAACCACATTTATCTGTGCGTGCTAGCTAGCCTCTAGACAATCCGAGGACATAGCTAGGATTTAACTTTTGACTTGGTGTCCGATTTCAACTTTAGACCATATGTTTCCTATAAAAACCACTGTTACATGCGATAAATGGATTGAAAAATTCTTGCTAAAAATTGAGTATTTACTTTGTTTGCGGGAACCGATCGTGAAATCTCATTTTCATTGAAATAGTGTCAAGAAACGTCAGACTACACTTTGGATTACTTTTTTCATCTCAGTTGAATATGAAATCCCTCATGTGTTTCAATTATTAATGGTTTTCGAAAATTATATATCCTTTTCAATCGAACTTTGAGACTTGAGAGTATTGTCCTTGTGTTTGCGCACAAGTGGTTGATTATGGTAAAGTATAAAAGCTCCCATCATGTTGGACCTACTAGCTTAGCTATAAAATGTCCTGTCATCACATAAGCTATAAGGTACCAATTTTTGAATTTGGTATACGTGCCCATCAATAATTTTAGTTTAATATTAAGATTTCACAATTAAGTATAAGTGTAAATGTCTTATTGCCTAAGTGGATAAACACACTAAATGCCAAATCATCTTTTCGGAGGAAAATAATTTAATTAGAAAACCAATTAAATCAAAGCATTTCGGTGCTAAGTAAATGATTCACATCCGCAATCACAGATATATATACAGACCGTCCTTGTCCGACGACTAATGATACAAGGAGAGCTGAGCAAGTTAACCGAACATAAAGTGGAACTAAACTTCGATCTAATTACCGAAACGAATAAATATGCACAATGGTTTCTCTAGCTATATATCTTGTTATCCGCACTGTTACAATGTTTGTCTCACAGTGCTTCAATATTTTTTCATTTTGTATAGCAAAAACACTAATTTTGTCTATGAGACTGAGACTTTGAGCCTTATAGACAAGAAATCTACTAAAGTTGATAATATCTGTTGATAGATTTTCAAAGCTAGCTACTTTGAAGTCAAGACAAGCCAATGTCTTTTTCTTGTCACGCATAGACAGATAAATTGAAGGATTTCAATGGGCAGCTAGAATTTTTCAAAGTGGATGAGTTTGAGACCATGACCACAACTGATATCTTCATTGGCCAAATGGTTTACAATAGTTGTCAGGGGACGCATCTTAGTTTCACCTTTGATACTTCTTCACAAATCAGTTTACAAATCAGTTTCACCTTTGGTACTTCTTCACAAAGTGAAGGTAGTTCCTACAAGCAACTATCAAAGGTGAAACTGATTTGTTAGTGTGTTATTTTCTCAAGCTTATTTGAAACCCTTCAGCTAATGTAAAACCTTACCACCATTGTGGACTATCACCAGATATGAGAAAAGGCACTCAAACATTCCTGCTCATGCATGTTTCACCGTGCTTCCGAGTCAAAGAAGGAGATCATGTTATCATAGGGCAATGCAGGTTAGGGAAAGTAATCTATTACTTGGTTTCGTTCAAATTCATATGAAATTCTGCTATTGTATAATAATGCTTGTCAAGTTAATGATTCAGGCCACTGTCAAAGACGGTGAGGTTCAATGTCCTGAAGGTCATTCCAGCTGGAAGCTCTGCTATTGGGAAGAAAGCATTCACTGGAATGTAAAGAGGCTGAGAAAGTGCGATCGATTCAAAAAGAGTAGTATTTTCCAAAGCAGAGTTCTATCATCAAGAGAAACCAGCTTTCATCTGTTTTAGCTGCAAGAGTGTGTCTCAAAGCCTCATCTTGGTCAAGTCTTTTGTGATGGAATCTTTGTGTAGGGATAAGTCATGTATACCCTTCTTTATATGACTATATTAAGACTCTTTTTTGTCTTTCTTTTATTAAAGAGAAAATGTCTGGATTCGATTTTGATAGATATTTAGTTATATGAATATAAAGAGTTATACTTACTAGTCATGGTTGCGCAATTTTTGTTTGCATAAAACCGTGCCAAATTATTGTTCGATTTATTTTTGTCTAATCCATATTTCTTACTCCAATGTTCCCTTATTTAAATTCTAATAATGATATTCAAAAAGAAAACAACAGAGAAATTGCATAACTATGGGGAATGCTACGAACGTGCACCCTCATTTTACGCGATACGCTTACGTATAAGCTCCGATCATGTTGGACTCCTCACGCTTTAACAAGTCATCGTCACAATTAGAGAGGTGCTTAAATTAAGGCAAAAGATTAGTCAAATTAAAAGGACACACAAGATACTTCATTTATACTAAAAAAAAACATGAACCCGTATTTCACATGGCACATTTTAATACGTTACTTCTCCAAATGTAAAGTAATTTATAAATATAGTTTTTTGTAACTTGTAAGAAAAAAAAAATCTAGAAAACACGTGAAACCTGGCACTTGCTTCTATACACATTTGCATTCAGTTTCTTGCCCACTCACACGCAACCATCTCCAAACGCAGAGCCGCGTTTATCTGCGTTTTCGTTACTAAAGACAGCGATTGACAAACTAACACACACACACTCCAATAACAAGTTTTAGATAAGGTCTTCATAATCATTGAAACCTGTGTTTAGATTCTCTACAATGCATCAAACAGAAATCGAATCAAACACGCCCTTAAAGTTGTTTCGCGGTTCGACCAGCCGTATTGAACGCCAAATTATCGAGGAGAGGCAAGGAGAGTTGTTAGGTGAGGACCACGCACGATGAGTGAAATGAAAAAAAAGTCTTTTGGGTTCGTTGATTAGCTTGTGACGTCATTACCCACATGCTAATATCTAATCTTCATTCTTTAAAATGCTAAAGGATCTTCATTGTACTGTCAAGTTTAGTATTTGGGGGTCAACCTATCAACAATGGCTAAAACTAGAGGGTCTTGTCTCATCAACGTTCTCGTCGCGATTGCTTTTTTAGCGGCTGCCCATTTGTGTGAAGCTGGCTTGTCTCAGAAAGAACAGGACAAGGTTTCGAAATTGCCTGGTCAGAATTTCAATGTTAGCTTTGCTCACTACTCTGGGTTCGTTACTACTAATGAGAAATTAGGAAGAGCACTCTTCTATTGGTTCTTTGAAGCCGTTGAAGATGCTAAGTCTAAGCCTCTTGTTCTCTGGCTCAATGGAGGTTTGTTGCAGAACAAAACCCCCCGAAAAATTCCATTTTTATTGCAGTCGAAAGTCCTCTCATTTACGGATTTGATTCATTAATGTTGTTTCCATCACTCTGCGCTACTGTTATATAATATGGATCTTGATTTTTTACTTTTGAGGATTGTCTTGTAGCTACTTTGGTTTTGATTTGATTAGTCGTTGCTTATTCTGATTTTGTTGTTGCTTTAAACATGATAAAGGTGATTTCCGTTTTTGGGTTCATGTTGATTGTTATGGCATTATGTTGAATGATTCCTAAAATGGAATCTTAACTGGTATTATCTTTTCTAGCATTTATACAATCCTCTGATTTGGTAAAGCATATGTCTTTCTTATTCTTTAAAGAATGAGTAGATCTTCGTAGCTATCTGGTAACGATTAGTCTGCGTCTGAGATGGATTTTTTTTCTTTCTCCCTCTATAGGACCAGGATGTTCATCTGTTGCATTTGGTGAAGCAGAAGAGATAGGGCCCTTTCACATAAAGTCAGATGGGAAGACTCTTTACCTTAATCAATATTCTTGGAACCAAGGTAATGAGCTGAGATGCGCTAAGAGTATGTTGGCGAGAGAGCTATGATTCAAAAATGCTTAAAACTTTCGTGTTACTTTTTCTTTTTTTGTGCAGCGGCGAATATTTTGTTCCTTGATGCACCTGTTGGAGTTGGTTATTCGTACTCAAACACTTCGTCTGATTTGCAGACCAATGGTGATAAGAGAACTGGTAATGATTTAGCTGCTTAACCTCATTGTCTTTTAGACCCTCTTCTTGGTAGGTGGTTTATAGTTTCAGTGTTATTATATATACAGCCGAAGACTCACTGAAATTTCTGCTGAAATGGGTTGAGCGGTTTCCGGAGTACAAAGGAAGGGACTTTTATATAGTTGGGGAGAGCTATGCAGGTAAAAAGATCAAAGCTCATCTCATTTTCTAATCCATTCATTTGACCTTAAATGCTCATGTTTTCTTTTCTGGCTTGTTATTAGGGCATTACATTCCTCAGCTGAGTGAGGTCATTGTAAGATATAACAAAGGTTCTGACAAAAATAGTATTAATCTGAAGGGTTACATGGTGAGCCTGACCTCTTATCGTTCCCCATCTGATTCATTTTCTAAAAGGTTATAAAACTCTTGAAACAATTTCGATGAATGTGTGGTTGCAGGTAGGAAATGGGCTGATGGACGATTTCCATGACAGGCTTGGTCTTTTCCAATATATTTGGTCGTTGGGTTTTATTTCTGACCAAACATACAGCTTACTGAAACTTCAATGTGGCTTCGAGTCGTTTATCCACTCCTCCAAAGCGTGTGATAAGATTCTGGAGATCGCGGACAAAGAAATCGGTAACATAGACCAATACAGTGTCTTCACACCGGCCTGTGTTGCAAATGCTTCCCAGACAAACATGTTGCTTAAGAAAAGACCAGTAAGTGATCTTAAATTCTCTCATTTTTGACTGAGATGATTGCGGGTGTCTAAATAATGTCACCTTTTGTTTTGCTTAGATGACTAGCCGTGTGAGCGAACAGTATGATCCTTGCACTGAGAAACACTCCAAAGTGTATTTTAATCTTCCAGAGGTTCAAAAAGCCCTCCATGTCCCATCAGGACTTGCACCATCCAAATGGGATACTTGCAAGTAAAATTCACCTTACGATATCTTAAAACTTGGTTTTGGAGGAGATGAGCCTAATAAAGCTTAAGGTTTTGTATAAGTTCTGATTCGGGCAGCTTGGTTTTGCAGTAATTTCGTGAATGAACACTGGAAAGACTCTTCTTCCTCGGTTCTAAACATTTACCATGAGCTTATAGCTGCCGGGCTTCGTATCTGGGTTTTCAGGTCTCTTTCTCTATACATATATATTAATATATTTACCCGAAGATGTAGAGATATCTTTCTTCAAGTTTTTTTTTGCCTTTTTGGTAGTAAAAAAGTTTTGTTATTTGGTAACAGTGGGGATGCAGATGCTGTTGTACCAGTCACATCAACCCGGTACAGTATTGATGCACTAAATCTCCGTCCATTGAGTGCCTATGGTCCTTGGTACTTAGACGGACAGGTAAAAACAAACTCGACTGAGAAAGTGAGAACCTTTGTCTTCTTATGTTCTTAAAAAAAAACTGTTTTTAACAATCATGATTTGAAACAGGTGGGAGGATGGAGTCAACAGTATGCAGGTCTGAACTTTGTGACTGTAAGAGGTGCAGGCCATGAAGTTCCTTTGCACAGACCAAAGCAGGCTCTTGCGCTCTTCAAGGCTTTTATATCTGGAACTCCATTGTCCACACCTGAAAACAACATTGGGCACGACATATCTGAACTCGTTAGTGACTCATAATGAGTTCTGATTTGATGAAATGTGTAATTTGGAATCTCAATGAGGAACTTTCCAGAGGTCATTGTTAGAAGAAGAGAGGGAGAGGTTAAATCGGTGTTTTAAGTGAATTGCTTGTTGTTTCTTCTAGTTGTTTGTTCGTTTGGAAAACCTGATGTTTGGAATCCAATAAAATAAGTTCCTACCATTTGTCAGCCATACTATCCCTTATCCTTTATGGATGTTAATATGGGTAATTCACCGTTCTATGGCACAAGTGACGGGCTCCACGGATATGCATCTGGATTGTTTCCCACTATTTCTTAGCGTAAAATGGAGATCTTTAGTAACATGAATGAACAGATGAGAAATAGATTTATCATAAGGTATATCATCTTTGTAATTCTGTAGAACCAGAGTATGTTCAGCCTCTTGAGTATCATCTTTATAACAGATATGTTCACATGAAGATATGGAAGATTGGGATAGATTTTCGTCAAAGACTCAAAGTGGTATTAATTAGTATATATAAGTTGGTCTGGTCCGACCGAATTGAACTATGGTTCAACAATGAAGCCGATTTGATTTCCGGTTTACTGAAAATAGAAAAGCAATCCCAGAGGCAGAAAGAAAGAAAGAAGCTATCTTTGCTGCAGCGAGTCAGCTCTTCTTCTATCCTCTCATTATCTCTCTCTTTCGTGAAACAGAATCGTTACCCTTTGGTTTTGATTACATCCGGTGTATGCAGATGTTTTGGTAGCTAGCAGTAATGGGTTCGATAAGGTTTTCCATTCCACTGGACCCATTCGACTCTAAAAGGTTTCATTTTTCTGCGAACCCATTTCAGTTTCCTGATCAATTCCCAATTTTTTCAGTTACTAGTTATGCTCCCGCCGCTAGAGCTTTCACAATTGGTTCTCTTATTAGGGTTAAGAATATTCGAGTATCTCGTCTCGATGTTGAAGCAAAGGAGACAGAGAATGCTATTGATTCTGTAACTGCAGCTAATGTGGAGAGAAACTCGAGTTCTAAATTGAAAGGTGGAAACACGGTCACGAGTGGTCATAAGAGAGGGACAAAGAAAGATGTGGCTCGAAAGTTCAGTTTTCGAAGAGAAAGCAATAAACTTGAGCTTGAGGATTTGCTTGTGAACAATGGGGAAATGGATGTTAACTACTCCGCTATTCAACCCTGTCTGAGTTTGGAGCATTGCAATGGTATATTGAAACGGCTTGAGAGTTGCAGTGACTCAAATGCGGTCAAGTTCTTTGATTGGATGAGATGTAAAGGAAAATTGGAAGGTAACTTTAGTGCTTACAGTTTG
This sequence comes from Crucihimalaya himalaica, assembly GCA_004349715.1. Taxonomy (NCBI): domain Eukaryota; kingdom Viridiplantae; phylum Streptophyta; class Magnoliopsida; order Brassicales; family Brassicaceae; genus Crucihimalaya; species Crucihimalaya himalaica. The sequence goes on along the minus strand of SMJT01000006.1, from coordinate 3,024,303 downwards.
ATTCTTAGAGTTTTAGGAAGGAGAGAAGAATGGGACCGAGCCGAGGATCTGATCAAAGAGTTGTGTGGATTTCAAGGCTTCCAGCAGAGTTTTCAGGTCTTCAACACGGTTATATACTCATGTGCTAAAAAAGGGAATGTGAAGTTAGGTTCAAAATGGTTTCAGATGATGTTGGAGCTCGGTGTTCGACCAAATGTGGCTACAATAGGTATGCTCATGGGTCTCTATCAGAAGAACTGGAATGTTGATGAAGCGGAGTTCGCATTTTCTCATATGAGAAAATTCGGGATTGTGTGTGAATCTGCTTACTCCGCGATGATAACGATTTACACGCGTTTGAGATTATACGATAAAGCAGAGGAAGTTATTGACTTGATGAAAAAAGATAGAGTGAGGCTGAATCTAGAGAATTGGTTAGTGATGCTTAATGCTTACAGTCAGCAAGGTAAGATGGAACAAGCTGAATCTGTATTGATCTCTATGGAAGCCGCGGGTTTTGCCCCAAATATAATTGCATACAATACTCTAATAACTGGTTATGGTAAGGTTTCTAAAATGGAGGCTGCGCAGAGTTTATTCCACCGCCTCTGTGATATTGGGCTGGAATCAGATGAAACTAGTTACAGATCAATGATTGAAGGTTGGGGCCGCACTGACAATTACGAGGAGGCAAAGCATTACTATCAAGAGCTGAAGCAGTTGGGATATAAACCCAATTCATCTAATCTTTTTACGTTAATCAATTTGCAGGCTAAATATGGAGACAGAGATGGTGCTATAAAGACTATTGAAGATATGGTTAATATCGGATGCCAGTACTCCTCGATCCTTGGCATCATTTTGCAGGCTTATGAAAAGGTTGGAAAGATTGATGTAGTGCCTTATGTTCTCAAAGGTTCTTTTCATAACCATATCCGTTTAAACCAGACTTCTTTCTCGATTCTAGTGATGGCTTATATCAAACATGGTATGGTTGATGATTGCTTGGCGTTGTTGCGAGAAAAAAAGTGGAGAGACTCGGCATTTGAGTCCCACTTGTATCATCTGTTGATTTGCTCTTGCAAAGAATCTGGTCAACTTACTGATGCTGTGAAAATATACAATCATACCGTGGAATCTGATGAAGAGATAAATCTGCACATTACATCCACAATGATTGACATTTACACTGTGATGGGCGAATTTGGTGAAGCGGAAAAGCTTTATTCAAAGTTGAAATCTTCTGGAGTAGTGTTGGACAGGATTGGATTCAGCATCGTGGTACGTATGTATGTGAAAGCTGGATCCTTGGAAGAAGCCTGTTCTGTCCTAGAAATCATGGATGAGCAAAAAGACATTGTTCCGGATGTGTACTTGTTTCGCGATATGCTTCGGATATATCAGAAGTGTGGTCTTCAGGATAAACTCCAGCATTTATACTACAGGATTCGAAAGAGTGGGATCCATTGGGATCAGGAGATGTACAATTGTGTTATAAACTGTTGTGCACGTGCTCTTCCGCTTGATGAGCTCTCAAGAACTTTTGAGGAGATGATTCGAAATGGATTTACTCCTAATACAGTCACATTCAATGTCCTCCTTGATGTTTATGGTAAAGCCAAGCTCTTCAAAAAGGTTAACGAGCTTTTCTTGTTGGCGAAAAGACACAGAGTTGTGGATGTAATATCTTACAACACCATTATAGCCGCCTATGGACAGAACAAGGACTTCACAAACATGTCATCAGCGATTAAGAATATGCAATTCGACGGGTTTTCTGTGTCACTTGAAGCTTATAACTCTATGCTGGATGCATATGGGAAAGATAAACAGATGGAGAAATTCAGAAGCATCTTGAAGAGGATGAAGTCTACTTGTGGATCAGATCATTATACATATAACATCATGATCAATATTTATGGAGAGCAAGGATGGATCGATGAAGTCACAGAAGTGCTGAGAGAATTGAAAGAATCTGGGCTTGGTCCTGACTTGTGTAGCTATAACACACTGATAAAGGCTTATGGTATAGGTGGTATGGTTGAAGAAGCTGTTGGGTTGGTGAAGGAGATGAGGGGAAAAAAGATAACACCTGATAAAGTAACTTACACCAATTTGGTCACAGCTTTGCGCAGGAACGACGAATTTCTTGAGGCTATCAAATGGTCTTTGTGGATGAAGCAAATGGGTATATAAAATAGTTGATTCTTTATCTGTGTTTTTGTCTATAAAATAAACCCCTAAATGAGGCATGCGTGTACATTCTGATCAGAGTAAATGTAATAAGTCTCAATCTTCCAAAGAGTAGATTTGCTTAAAAGTTGTCTGCAAGATTCTGTCTTGCAGAAAGCGGAGTTCTTTGATCTTAGTGGTTCTTCAAAGAAAGGTTCTAAGTCCAGGTTTAAAGTGTGATTATAGACATATTAATCTGATTCTTGATGCTTAAAAGTATTTACAAGACATTAAATTTGTATGATGGTTCCAATATGTAATGCGTTCTGAGGTTTTCGATTAAGAATAATAGATAACTCTAGTTCCTCCCCAAAGTGATACCCAAGAGTCACCAATCACAGAACGCAAGACCGGTTACTTGCATTCCAAACCAACCTTTTGTTCTAGTCTTGATTCATTGTGGGCCAAGAAAACAGTCTTGTCTTTTGCATCTCTCCTCAATATATATTTATTTACACACCAAAAGAAAAATGAGGAATCCACAAGTGTCACTCGAAAGACAATCTACTAAGAAAATTAGTGAGCTTTATACAAAGATTTACAGATTTCGACTTTTTAGGCAAACAAACACAGAACACAATATGACATACACTCAAAACAAACCGAAAATCTGCTTGTACCTTTTTTTTTTTTTGTCTTATAGCCAGAAGTAAAGCATTGCCTGTTTCAAGAAACATGCCAAAAAAATTTGTTAGTTGTAATGAAATGCTGACTAAGTTTTACCAGACAAAATTTTGTATGCATATACCTCTTGAACAGATATAATGGTTGGGTCGATCCAAGGTTGTAGATTTTCCATAGTATCTAAGCTCTTCTTTACTTCAGATGATTGCACAGAACTTTGCTCCTCCTTCACTTCCTTTAATAGACTTATCTCTTCTTGCTTAGTCACTCCACTGGTTTCAGGCTCTGTGTTTGTTTTTCCTTGCTCAAGACGCTCAACTCTCTGTCTCAACCGCAACAACTCAGATTGATACTCTGCACGATTTCTCTTACCGCTTCTGTCTCTGGTCTGTTTAGATGATTTCTTTTCCATCTTTTTCTGCTTTGAGACCTTTATCACCATTGTGTCATCAGTTTTACACAAATTCTTCGCTTCATCTTTTCTTGGTGTATCTTCTTGAAAGTTTGACGAGCTTGCAACATCTTCTTCTCCCTTATTTAGTCCAGATTCCGACACTGAAGTCTTGTGCTGATCTCGCATCGAATCTCTAAAACCTGTAAGCTCTTTCACTTGCTCATTCAGTTTCTTGATCTGCTCCCAATAAACATCTAGGGAACTCTTCTGTGAATCCAAGCTCTGCTCAATAACTTCCTTCTCCTCAGGAATCGAAAGATCGGTAACCAATTCTGGAGAGGGTGTTTGAGATCTATCACTCAATAAAAAATCATTCATCTTCAACATATTTTCATCTTGACCATCATTCTCTTGAAGCTTAACATCTAAGCTATTCAAATCACTAAACCCCAAGCTCAAAAGCTGGCTTCTATAAACTTCCACTTGATACGCAAGAGCAGTGACTTCAATCTCTTTCTGGTAAATTACATCCTCCAAAAGCGCAAACGACATCTCAGCGTGAGACATTTGCTCTTCAACCATTCGCTTGTACTGACCAGCTTCCATCGCCAGCTCAGCTTTCTCTCCTTGCAGCCTAAGAATCATTGACATGGCCTCGCTCGCTGACGTTGCAGATGCTTCTCTCTCTGCATTCAACTCATCTTGGAGCCTCTCAAGTACTTCTTTGCGCTCATAAAGAGCGATTCTTAGATCAGTTGTCTCAGCTCCAGGTATTCTAAAGCTGCGGCTTCGTTCAACCATGTTTCTGCAAACACATAGAGAAAAGAATTATAGATACACAATGTTCTGTACTTCATATAAAACAAGAAACAAATCGTAAACAAGAAAGTTTTCTTCACCAAAAGATGAAGCAGAATCTTATTAAGAAAAGAAAGAATCTCATTGTACCAGAAAAGTTGCAGAAGAAGAGAGATTTGATTGACGAACTTGCAGATTTTAAGATGAGAGTGATGATCACTAAATCAATCTCTTAAGCAAAAGGAAACACTTCAGATAGAAGAGATGAACACTCTGGTGAATTACAGAGAAATAATTAGATAAATCAAAGAGGAAACTATCTAAAAAGGGAATATAATCAATCACAAAAGGCACGCCAGACCAAAATCCTTATGATTCTGTCTGTACCAATATCAAAGTCATAAAACTACCAAATATATCAGATCATAAAAAGGACAAAGCTCTACAACTTTTCTCAGCATAAAAAGAATCAATTTCGCAGTTCGAATGAGAAATTCTCATTAGCAAAACTCATACAGGAAAACACGAAAAAAAAAAAGAAAAGAGAGAGGAAAAGGTCTGTATAAAAATACAGTATGAAAATCATGTAAAATAATGATGATATTCTGGAATATCTTAAGAAAAGAGCTGGAACGTATTGGTGAAATAATCTTTGAATGATTAAAGCTTAATGAGACCTTTAAATTTTGCGTGGGGCATGTCTTCAATTTTGTATTTGTGGTTTGAAAAGTTCTTGTTACCAAATTCTAACCTCTTAAAGAATTGAAAAAGAATACAAAAAGAGAGTTTCAACGGCTCGTTACAGGTCCAAGTATTAGCTCCGGTGGGACCTACTGTGGCCGACTTCGTTTCTGCCACGAGTGCCAGAGTCGGGTTTCAGGTTTAACTTGGTGTCGGTATACACACTAATACAGCGTCAGAGATTCACAAGTAATATTCAAGCCAGAACTGCAAATCTTCAAGATCACTAACTTTAAAATGAATACATACTCTGTTTGTGCAGATTGTAATAAGATCTTGTTATAATGAAACTTATGAACACATTCAAATTTTGATTCCATCATTCCTCTTCCTTAAGCTTGTCTCTCATCATCACCATCTTCCTCAATTTCTTCGTTGTGGCTCACAGAAGAAAACTAAAACATATTGTATCGTGCATGGTTTCATATCGATACATGGGATCTGATTTACTTTACTAAGGCCTCGAGAAGACTGCAATTGATTCCCACTCTAAGCTACATATCACATCCTGCAGAATCCAATGTAACTAGCTTGAGAAAACACACTTGATCGAAGTAAACTAGTAGGTTGAGACAGAGTTAGATGATGGTTTCACCTGTGGATTTTCTCTGTCGATGTCAAAACTGTTAATGGCACAAGGTTCAGTCAGAAGCTCGATCGGTTCTTCCCCTGAAGCAAAAATAGGCAGGGCAAAATAAGGAACATCAGTTTTGGTAAAACATACAAGAAAGAAGAAATAATGTGGTAGAGAAAGTCTTAGTACCTTGCTTGATGACACCAAGGATTCCATCTTCAGAGCAGGTCATAACAGGGAGAATCCTTGAGGATGATATGTTGGATTTTGTGTATGAGTCATACTGAACTTCCCATACCTCACTTTCAGACAGAGGATTGTCTATATTCTCACTTGCTCCAACACCAGAAAGAACGATGGGTTGCTGCGGCCACCGAAGATCCCAAGCAAAAACAGTACCTGAGGAACCTCCCGCCTAAACACATTGCATCAAGATAAAGTTATTGGATCATGCTTCTAACTTGTGGTGATATTAATACTTTATCCACTAAAACTCAGTGGGTCAGTTCAGTTTTATTATAGACCAATCAGCTACACTGAGCTTTTGTTAGTTAGTGAGCAATATAAGAAAATGTTCTTCACACTAGTGACGGACTGATTATAAGGTATCAAGAGGATGTCATCCTACCACAACGCGGTTTAATATTCTAACATAGGCACCAAAGGTTCATTTGAATTTCAGAAGAAAGAAATGTAATATTACTTTTCCGAATATAAGTAAAAAAGGATATGATGAAGGAAAATTATCAGAGGCGATAGACCTTAAATTTGGCAAAGATTGAAGATCACACTAAAAAGTCTCATATTCAAACTTCGAAAAGATAAAATCAGATTTCTTTAACACACGCCTCACACAGAAAAAAAATATATACTTACAATGCAAGTGTGTTTCCGAGATGAATGAATGTCAATGGAGTGGATAATTGCAGAAGTTTTGCCTTGAAACCTGCAATTTTATAATCAGATGAAACACAGGAGGATATGCATGCTTCTTCAAATAAACTATTAACTCAAAGGATTTACATGTCCCATTCTTAGTTTTACTTGCTAAAACAGCTCACAGAATCAAATGATAAAAAGTGTGTTCTAATGCAAAAGAACAAACTTTCATCCATATCATTGAAAGAGCAAACATGCCAAGAATTCTAAACCAGATGGAACTAGCATTTATTCAACCACTAATCAAACTCTTTAAACAGAGCTGAGAACTCACCAGTTCCCTTTGAGCTGTGATACAGCTTCACCAGACTTCCTCTGATCCCACAATTGCAAACCAAAACCATATCCTCCAGTGACAAACTCAGTGGGCGACGCCCATTTCACAGCTCTATAAGCCACAAGCCCATTCCCATCAAAGACCTTTCTATATCTTAAACCTTCACCATTCACAATCTTCACTACATTCACTCTCCCATCTTCCCCAACAGTCACACATTCTCCTCCCTCCCTCCAATCCACACCTTCCACGCGTCCCACATGGAACCTCTCATCTTCCGCCACGTATACCTCCTCAATCGTAGCTCCTTCCACCAAATCAACCATCAGAACATGAAGGGAACCAATAGCCGTAGCTGCTGAAACCATAGGTTTGAATGAACCGCCACCACCGCCGTTTCCAGCGATTTCCAGTGACGAAACGCGAGAAGGTGAATTCCATGAAGATAAAGACTCGATTAAAGGGCTCGTGTTCTGATTCCCTCTAGGGTTTGGGTCAACCGATTGGATCTCGATTGACGAAGAATCACAATCCGGGTCATAGAACGCTGCTGCGAAGAAACGATTCAAAGCGGAAGCTTGTGGAAGCCATCTAACTCCGTCTACATACTTCAATTGTGGTATCCTATGGACCTGGAACGAATCCTGCATCTCCATAGCTCCAAAGGTTTCTACTTCCTAGGGTTTAAGGAGCAAACAAGAACTATGGTGGGAAAATGAAGAAGCTGCAGAATTATTAAATAAATTACCTAATTACCCTCAATTCTTTGCTGTTATCACGAAAACAACATTGCCCTTATCACCATGTAACCTTTTAGTCTGAGAATCTCATTCCGGGAACTTGAAAATGCTGACCTTACAACACAGTAGCTTCATCTCATTCTCTTCCACCGACAACAAACTCCGAAGTTTCGCTAATGGCTTAACGATAATGTCGAAAAAGAGAGACTTTGCAGAGAAATCAAACGAGAAACGAACCGTATTGCGAATCAAAGTCCCGAACACAATTCTTGCTCGATCTGCGATTGCTGTTCTGGGTTTGGGATTTATTGATGCTGGGTAAGATTTCACACTCAAAGCGCGAAAATTGAGAGTATATATATAATACTTATCATAGTGTTCTTAAAATCTACTGCAGGTATAGTGGTGATTGGTCAAGAATAGGTGCGATCTCCAAAGAAACAGAGGAACTGTTGAAGATTGCTGCTTTTCTTGTTGTTCCTCTCTGTATCTTTCTTATATCTTCATTTTCCGATGATACAACTGATTAAAGGTTCCTTGATTCCTTCTATAATATATACACTCAGCAAGTATAAAAGCTCTGCTTAGTTCATCACAATATTCAACTAGATTAGATCTTTGTATCATGAATTTGCTTATGGAATCTAGAAGCTTGAACAATACTTGCAAGAGAAAGTGACTTTTTGTCATTGCATCTTCTATGGAGACACATACATTCATACATTGATACATTGAATGAAATATCACTAAAATGTTTTACAATGTGTTTTCGAGTTAAAAGGCACAAGAAGGTGAAGCCCGTCGAAAATCCATGATAAGAAGACTGGCAACACTATGAGCAAGAGCTCCTAAGACTACAAACACATGGAATATCTGATGGCTATGTCCTGCAATATCGAAAGCCCCGGGCTTCCATCTCTCAGGTATACGGGTAACGTAAAATGCTGCTCCAGTTGCATACAACACGGCCATCGCAAGTTCGTATACGAGAGCAATTAGCACGTTAGGATGATCCTTGTGAAGGTAAAGCACATGTGAAGCCGGTATGACGCCAGAGAATCCCATTGTTAAGAAAAGAGCTGCTCTGAAAGATCTGAAACGTGGAGCTGAGAGAGATGGAGAGAGTAGGGTGATAATGGCGAAAAGGCCAAGGATTGAAATCGAGGAGAGGTAGAAGAGACGCCAGTAAGTATGGCAGGAGAATGCATAGTAGATAGGTGCGAAGAAGGAGCAGACGATCATGAGGGAGATTCCGGCATAGTCTAGGCGCCAGAAAAAGAGGTTGAATCGTCTGGAGTGACAGGCAAAGAGGTGTGACATGGAACTGCAGATCAAGCATCCCATTGCTCCGGATAAGAACACGAGCCATGGCCATTTCGGAACGGCTTCGTAGTTAACATCTCCTTGAGAATTTAGAAGCGAGCTAGTGTGTGTCACATTTGAATCCTGCCAATAGATATCACGGAATCATAAGCTTTAGTTGACAAAAGACCATCCTTTTTGTTCTTAAATCCGTAGAAAAATCCAAGAAACATCAAATAGTGGGAGCAGGTTGCAAGAATGTGCCACAAACAAATATAAATAATAAGTTTCCTTAATTTCCGTAGAAAATCACGTGAGTGCAAAGTAGGTGAGCATAAAGCAAGTCTACAGAAACTGGAAGTATCCATTAACAAAGGTAATAAGAAAAATCCAAAGAGAACATCACATGGTGCAAATGACATATGAATTTGGAAAGCAGTTGCACTTACATTACATGTCTACACTACTTAAAATAAAGAATAAACAATGTCACAGAAGAATCATACGTGATGAAGAGTTTGATCGCTGGAGAAATAAACATCTTTTGACATCGCCATTGACGGCCATGGCCAGCGAATTGTTGCTCTGTCATTAGGACCCACACCACACACACACCACAAAAAAGGTTGAATTTTTAGATTCTCTTTTCTAAAAAAACCAACGAATATTATTACGATTTTAACCTCGAGATTTCTTACCCGGAGAGAACGCTAACGAACCCGGCGAGACCAAGCTCCGTCGTCTCCATAGAACTCACAACCATCATCCAAGCAAATATCACAAACCCACACAAATGCCTACAATTAAAAATTTTCAAATTTCAAAAACCAGAATTTTTTTAAAAAAAAAAAAAAAGAAGAAGAAGAAGAAGGAAACATACGTCCAGATGTTGAGAGTCTCATTGTGCCATGAGAAAGCGCTGAGGAAAGTATCTTTGATGGACCACTCACATCGATAATGATTGTGAATGAACTCGTTATCTTTCAAATACCTTGGTAACTCCTCAAACTTCATCAATCTCTTCTCAGATCTTCTCTTCTCTTCACCTGAATCCAAACCTTTACCATTTCTCACCGTTATCTTCACCGTTCTCCGTTTCTGCATGATTGATTCCCCCTCCCTCCCTCTCGCACCTCGTCGGAAAAAAAAGGAGGAGAAATCGATAATTTTACCCCGGCGAAACTGAGCTCCGGCGATTTCTCTCTCTCTCTCTCTCTCTCTCTCTATCTTTTCAAATTTCAGAATCTGAAATTTTGTTTGCCGATGATCGTGGGAGGCTTCGTATGCCTACTTATACGGAGAAGAAAGCTCTTTGAAATTTAAAACGAGCAAGCTTCTTGATTTTTATCTACGTGGCAGCTTTGACCGGTCCATGTTGACACGTGCTGTTTTATCATTGGTATGATATTTTCGCTTTAGTGTGAGGGAGGATACAGCTGATTATTTTTACCCGCCGTGTCAGTTTGAAACAAATATTAAAGTTACAGTTGGAAGGTGAGAAATGCAGAATTTGTGGTCTCTTTTTTCAAAGTTACACAAGAGGAGAGTGACGTTATTATTAATTCCAAACTTTTGTTTTTTAAATTTTAATCTCATACTAAACCTAATCATCTTTTCCAAAGTTGATAATTTCACCAAGTTTTATTCTGATCAGTCCTTTATATATAGTATAATGCAATCCATGTAGTAACACAGCAACACAGCTAGCATAAACTACTAAACTATGTATCTTGTTCTATTATGATCGATTAATCGGTTAAATTAACCATTATTTATTAATAAGCTTATATTTCATTTATAAGTTTCCTAAATGATCGATTATATATGGGGCGTGTTCAACAAAACAATATAACGATGGGCCACAACGAGGTAAATTGAAAGAGTAGGTCACTTTTAATTGGCTTTACGGCATAAGATTCTTCAAAGGATAGAGTTGATTCAAAAGACAAGACACCACGTACAATGTCAATATTTAATTGTATGAACATGAATATGTTATTATTTTAATGTACAACGCGTCAAATATTTGGATATTAAAAGTTTATACTGAATGAATGGTTCGCTTACCAAAGAAAAATATTAGTTGGCCCAGAATTCGATGTTGGCATGTTAATACATTGCTACATATATTATCATCAAATGTACAAAATTATTTTTAAATGGTTATATCTCGAGTCTTTCATTTATAGTAACACCAAACGGTGAGGAACCATCGAATCAGACTAAACGAGGATAACAAATTTGATTAATAAAGAGTATCAAAACCAGCAGAAGAAACTTTGAATAGTATCAAAAAAAAATAAGCACGGTTTGAAATAAGTATTCTTGCGAAGTAATAATTATTCTTGTTCGCTTGTGTAATAATTATTCTTGGTAACCTTATGATTTATTTGTAGTTCTCGAATTGGAAACATATATTTTGATTTTAAAATCAATATAACGTGGAGTCGATTTGAAATCGGTCCAAATCCAATTTCGTAATATTTATAGAAGAATATTTCAATATACCAAGGAAAACATTTTTTTTTCTTTTTTAAAAGCGTGTAATATTTTCAAAAGATTTGTATATCACGCTATTTGTATGTATATTGCTTTCTTATTATAGTGTGTATATTATATACAAAGTTGTCGTGAAGTGAACATATCTTCTAGTTTGCTTTGTTGGTCCGTTTTTCATCTAAATCGATTCTTAGACGCCATAATTTCTTGCTACGAGGATTAAGAATAAACTATACGTGGATTATGGATGAGTAATTCTTTAGATTATTTAACGATTACTCATTATCTTTGTTAAGTGTATAAACAAAGGTGAGTATTGCGTGGTAAAGTGTAGAAACCAAGACACAAAGATATTTACTTCACTAGATTTTGTTGCTAACTATAGTTTAACAAAGCAGTTGAAGTCAGATTTTGTTTGAGTATAGCATTTAAATGAAAACTGAATTCTGTATTGTTCAAATTCATGTCTTTTTTTTTTTTTTTTTCTCAAATTCATTTCTGATGTTTAAACGCTTATATATATGAATGTATCAAAATTTATACAAACCTGATTAATCTGTCCATTTTCTCACTAAATGCAAATTTATAATCATTTTTAGTGAGTCGGTAGGAATGTAACAAAAATGAGGAATTTATGTATGGAAGATATACAAGAGAGTAATACATTGAGACACACCTAGAAAACATATAATTTGATTTAAGTTGACAAAACAAAACTAAAATGACATGTAAACACATCCAGAAACGAACCAAATATATTGTTTACATAACTAACAAACCGAACATTGATCAATCAGTTACACTTTCAAATCATAGTTTGATAAATTTTTGCGATTTGTTCAGTTCGGTTTTAAGAATATTGAGTATTGCGTGTAGCACTCTTATGGGTAGATATGAATGGATGTGGTGGGGTTTTTACTTCTTAGTTGGTAGAGAAATCTAACAAACAGAAAACAGTTTCGGGGCAATTACGAAAATGTTTGGAAATAAAAGGATCTTTTGTATAAAAAGTGTATAAAACATTAAAAAGTTTAGGACAAATCTCCCGCCTTAAGTTCCCTCCATAATATTCATGTCTCTTCTTCGCTTTGCGCCTACCCACAAAGACAAATAAGTATCTGTCTTCCGCTTACTCCTTCATCTTGTCCTTACGAGTGTAGATCTGGGAAACATGTCTATCTCTGCATCTGTGGCTCTCACTTGTTGCCCTACTTTTATCCCGGCGACTTCAGGCCCGGAATTAGCCAAATCTATCAATTCCCCGGAAAACCAAGCCGGAGATTGCAACGGGAAACAATTACCGGTGCTTCCACCAGAGGAAGATGTCAGAGACAATGAAATTGCTAATGGAGTCACTGCTTTGATCGGGAAGCAGGTTCCGTCTGACCTAGTCAAGAAAGGGTTGAGTCTGGAAGATCATTTGACAGATTTTTACATGAGAAAAGTGGCTTCTGGAGTTTCAGAGTCGAAATGTTTCCTCCCTTTTCTTGTTGGTGGAGCCAAGAAAATGGTATTTTGTGTGTGTGTGTGTGTGTTTTTTCTTTTTTGGTGGTAAAATTATGAGTTTTAGAATATATATCGTATCTTGAGTTATGATTTTTTTTGTGAAGTATTAGAATAGTATTGGATCTGTGCTTTGAATTTACCCTTTTTGGTTTTAGTTATCTCCGTGTTAGATTTCATATGTTTTCTTAGATCCATTCAGATATTGTTATATCGAATCTTGAATTCAATTAGTGACTTGTGAATCTTTTAGATTAATGACACTATGACTTAATGAGATTTGGTGTCAGGTTGATTGTCTTGTTTGCCATAAGCCGGTGTACCCCGGAGAAGAATTGTCATGTTCTGTTAATGGCTGCCAAGGCTCTTATCACTCTCTCTGTGCGAAAGGAAGTCTCGGCTTTTCAAAAAAGTCAGGCAACTTTAAGTGCCCTCAACATGTAAGATCCTCATTTCTTTATATTCAACTTAGCATATCATATAGATGATATCATATAGATGTCCACAGATCTCAACCTTTTGCCAGTTCCCTGGCTGTTATTTTGGTAAAAAAATTGACAGAGAAAAGATAGGCCATCGAATAAGATACTTATCCGTTAGTTTTGAAAGTAAGTATGAGTGATTAGGTAAAGAAGTTAACTGAATTAGTTTGACTGTGCGGAATTGATCTGGTATAATGGAGTATGCAGGAATGCTTTGTCTGCAAGAAAAAAACCCAATGGCGGTGTGTAAAGTGTCCAATGACTGCTCACGATAGACATTCGCCATGGCCAGAAGATATACTTCACCTGAAAGACCAACCAGGAAAAGCAGTTTGTTGGAGGCATCCAACTGATTGGCGGCTAGACACAAAGGTCAATTTTCCAGTTTCCTGCATTTAGTAGATCCTATCAGAAGATTCTTACAATCTGTATCTCTCACAGGACTGATAAAATATCTTGTTGGTTGAGCAGCATGCAGTGGCACAGAGTGTGGAGGTCAGTGTTTCTTTGAAAAAAGAAGTACCAATGTGTCGGAATTTGGGTAGTCTAGTGAGGAAATGAATTCTTACGTAGACTGAAATCAAAAGAGGGAGGAGACTGGAAAGCTGGATATTTGTTTTTCTTACAAGAGCTAGGCAAAGTAATTTTGATCTACTTTCCTATTCAGGACGTCTTTGCCCAGTTGCCTTTACCATATGTTGAAGAGGAGTTTAAGATTGACATATCATGGAAAAACTTGGTTGTGAAAGATGATCCGCCCCCTTATGTGCAGATTAGACGCAGTATCCTTCTTAGTTTCCACACAACTCCCAACTTTTTTCGATTCAATATAACTGCCTTATGAGTCCATGATTCTCATTTCGCTCTGCATTAGTGTGTCTTTCCTTGACTGAGTTAAGATAATTACTTGGTGAAGAAAAAGCGTGATGATGCTAATGATGATGTTGGGTGCACAAATTGTGGCCCTATTTGCTGTAGAAGCTGTGTTTGCAGGTATACTTTGTTGATGAAGATTAACAAACAATCTTCTCTGTTAACAAGAAATGAAATTTCGTTTGAGTAGTTTCCGTTCTGAAAATTTCTCTCAGGGTTCAAAGGGTAAGCTGTTCTAAAGTATGTGGATGCCCTGAAACTTGTGGAAACAGACCATTCCTCAAAGAGAAAAAGATCAAAGTTGTTAAGGTATAACTAGTCTCTATTTTATGTTTCCGGCATTATACAATCTTGACATGTCATGTTCTTGGTTTTGTTTTTACAGACTGAACATTGCGGTTGGGGAGTAGAGGCAGCAGAAGCAATCGACAAAGATGACTTCATTATCGAATACATCGGTGAAGGTAAACTATCTTGATTTTGTATTTTAGCCTTACGGTTGTGGTGGAAAGGTACAGAGTTTTTAGTGAATACTCTCACTCTATCGGCAGTGATTAGTAATGATGAATGTGTGCAAAGGCTTTGGGATATGAAACACAAAGGCATTAAAGAGTTTTACATGTGTGAGATTCATAAAGACTTCACGATTGATGCCACCTTCAAAGGGAACGCCTCTCGGTTTCTGAATCACAGTTGCAACCCAAACTGTGTATTGGACAAGTGGTAAAGCATACATTATTTCAGATAAATATGTCGATTATGCTGAGTAAGAGAGAATGAGTCAGTTTACATTCTTGTAAAATGTGTGGTTATTTTAACAGGCAAGTTGACGGTGAGATCCGTGTAGGTATCTTTGCAGCTCGCCAAATAGAAGCAGGAGAGCCACTGACATATGATTACAGGTCAACTTCTGGACCATTGGTGATGAACTTAAATTATCTGAACAGTCTGATTAATTAGGTTGTTGTTGCAGATTTGTGCAGTTTGGTCCTGAAGTAAAGTGCAATTGTGGTTCTGAAAACTGTCAAGGTTTTCTTGGGACAAAGAAGAAAGAACCAAACAGTTTGGTTGTATCTTCTTGGGGAGCAAAACGCAGAAGAGTGTCTCACCGATCTTTAGCCCATAAATTGCAGCAAGATTAGCTTCATCAAACCTTAAATATTCTTAGTTTCTTACGCACACACACACACTACAGTCTACAGTACAATAATGAGCAAAACCTTGATTCTTTGTGCATTGATGTATAATTTGTCTTTTGTGTGGTTGGGTTTTCCAAAACCACGTTTGCTTGTAACTGATGTGTTGAAGTTCAAGACAGACTTGAATTCATCGGTTTTTTTATAAAAAAAAAACACAAGATATATTTTGTTAAAAGATAATACTAAACATGTTTTGATTTGGATTTGAGGTTATCCATCTGAATTTAGGAGACTAAAATAAGGGAATAAATTGAAGTCGGTCTCTCAATAAGGTTGGTTTACGTCCATCCTCCATATAAAACACATGCACACACAAACACGTAGGTGTTCCAAACACACAAAACCATTCTCTCGATCTTCTTCTACACAGAGAAGAGAACCTTTAACCTAACCTACCCTTATCTATAACAAATTAATGTCCACTCGATTAAGAGAAATCAGATTTTTCCTCATCTACTTCATCTTCTTGCTATTTGTGGGAGCTTCAGAGGCTCTCAATAGGTGGCATTTCGTTATCCCTGATGGAGTTCAAATAAATCATAATCAAATTGAGGAATATGACGCAATCAGCGAGACATATTTTGGTGCCCTAATCAACAAGATTAATGCGAATTCTGCATACTATCGTGACCTAACCAACGAGAGTGCCAAATCCGCATACGATGCTTACTTGCATACCAAGCGTCTTAACATATACGGCACCGATTGGCTATGGAGGATTGATTTTCTATTCATTCTTTTTTGTTTCTCTTTATTGTTTACCAATTTATCTTTTAGGGTCTTCTTTTTTATCACAAACAAGTGTTTTCCTAGGTTTTCTAAATCTTTATGAGACACGAGAATATTTTTTCTATTTTTTTTTTGGATTATTAAAATCAATGTTGCTCCAATTTTTTCAATTCCAATTCTTTGAACAATCGACATATTCAATTGATGTAATTATTATTTTTTTCTTGTGTGAGATTCGAAAAAAAAGTAAACATCATCTCATATTGAAGAATATTATATCTTCAACTTGAAGTACTTTTCTTTTTTGACATCTTCGATTCGATCTTTGATCTTAGTTATTTCTGTCGTTTTTTAGAATATATGACATTATTCTTTTATAGTGCTGGAATTTAGATCGAGCATATGTTCGATCATGTATATATAATTTATAGAAATCAAAGGTTAATTCATTGAACATAATTCTATCATGTTTAAGTTAAATTCAGAGGTTCCGTTATTAATCACTTATTAACTGTATGATTTCATGTGTTGCATTCTCATGCAAAACCCCAAGAACCCTAGTCGTATAATTTAATGATCTTTTTGAGTTTGTGTGCGTATCTAGAAAGATGAGGGATTGTATTTCCTTTCCTACTTATTTTTTCTAACTGAGAAAACAAAAGATGTTTTTTTTTTTCTTTTATCATTCCAAAACGGGTGTTAATTGTATACCTAGTTGAACTGAAAAGTGAAAATTGCCTTATGATGACAAAATTTTGGATGAGATTCAAAATATATTTTGGATTAGATCTTTAGATTGTTAATGAAGCCTATACCGATGATCTTAAAGATTTAAAAACCTTTTCCTAATGAAATACCGACAGCAAAAACGTCTCCCAAGACCTGATCCTCACACGATTGAAGCACATGTCAATTTCATGGAGCCTTTTGAGCCCTTCCCATATCCTGCCATGATCCGTAACGTCGAAGCTTCTCTCATGAGGATGCCACATTCTTAATTAATGTAGTAGCACCACCATACATCCCTAATCTCAAATTTTCTGAAATTTATTTAATAAATTTTTTATGGGCTTGCCTTATATAACAAACATGTAAGACTTTTCATTATGGGCAAGGGATAGTTAATGTGTGTATCTAGAAATATTTTTGTATTAGTGTCAGAAAAAAAATAACTTATACTAATGTAAATGGCAAAATCAAATTCAACCATGTTGCTTAATATATTTTCCGACCTTATATCACCAAGTTCTTATTGAATTACATATTTTCAAGCATATATAACCACCGGTCAATTCCGTAGCTTCAGTTACAAGCACAAGTGGTTCAACTAAACTGCCCAAAATCTAAAAGAGTACATCGCTTATATATGTGCTGCACTTGAGCAGTTTTAGATCTCTCTATATATATAGAGAGAGAGAACAAAAAAAGGTCGAATGAACAAATAATAGAGTAGACGTCATTCACACCAAACTAACTTGAATATACTTTTACTAGCTGAAGCAGAGATTACGTTGTTGCATTCATTTCTCAACATCTCTTCTTGCGCAGAGACATTCCCTTCCTTCAAAACAATGGGGAGATGTGTTGTAGTTCATGACAGACTAGAAAGTCATCGGTTTTCTTAAAATTAAGTACAAGATTTCAAGATCATAGGCAAAGGTTAAATGTCTTACTAGATGAAAATAGGCAGAAGCAAGAGACAGAAGTGTTGGGTACTTATCAAGAACCGCTATGGCAATTTCCTCCGTTACCTGCGGGACCTGCAACAAGAGTTTTTGGAAAATTGCTGAGAGAATCCCCTATACCACTCACATATAAGAACCAAATAAGGCTTAGTAAGACTCAGTACCTGCATAAGCTGAATGGCAAATACATCGCTGATTGTCATTTTATCAAGGTCTTGACACCTTTTGACAAAATCATCAAAAGAAGGACACAAGGCCGTGGCTTTTCTCTGGTCATTATCATTCACCCCTGACTTGTAGTATTGGTATATTGATTTAGTGAGATAACCGTATTTTCTTAGCGTCTCACCCAGCCCTTGTGTCCTCAGCACGTCAAATCCCTCCAGAATCTCTGTTGTGAAACAACTAGAAGCATATATAGATAAAGATAAGTTTGGTTCCCAATCTCAGATAAAAACGCACAACCAATCAGTATCCTCTGTTAAAAGATAAGCTTACGCTGTTTTAATGCTTTCTGCTGCATCAGAATGGTTTGGATCCCCTTCAAGAATGTATATGAGCTTCTTGAATCCCGATCTCTATTTAGAATTTCAATTTAAGAAGACAATGAGAAACAACCATCAACAGAAGATGGAGCAAGTGAAAAATTTAGGAGTTGAGAGCACACACACCTGAAGTCTAAGTTTTTGGTCTCTGTAGCGATTATCTCTAATTGATGAGCGCATATCATCTACGTTCTTTCTCTCAGCAATAAAGTCCAGAACATATTCATCCTCAAGGTACTTATGCCGAGCAATCCAGATACAATCCCCAACTGGTAATCGTCTAACCTATGGATTCAACACCATTTTTCCAGTTAATGTGTAATTTTGAATCTGTTGACATCTATACAAGAAAGCAAATGCAAACCTCAATCTTGATATTGAATTCAGAGCATATGTTATCAACTATATTCCTGGATCGTGATCTGTTGAAAAGAAGGTATGGATTAGTGTTTATTAACAATACCGTAGATAGGCTACTATCACACTTTCATAACCAAACCATAAGAAACCTCAAATAAATAAATAAATGAGTCGAGTAAGATTAAAAATGTTCCACAAACCCCTTAGTGGCAAACTTTTCTCGATCATCTAGTATCAAGATCACATCATATGCTTCCTCAAACGTTTCTCCAAATTTAAGAGGAGGGAGACGAGGAATATTTGTTATTCCTTTGGTTCCATCTGATGCCAACTTTGTAACCAGGACACAATAAAGAACAATGAACGCTGCTTAGCAATCCAGTTGCTGCTGATCATTAGAAAATATAGCTAATAATCTACTGAACTCAAATGGTTACATACATAAGATGAGCAGGCTTTCCAAGCATGACTTGAACCGGATGAACATGGATTTAAGGTGGATCCATCATTGCAAGAGCGGAACTTCTTAGCACGAGATCCCTCAAGATCAACTTGACCTGTATTTGTAGCTAAGATTTCATACAATTTTTCACAAACAGAGCACTAAGCATATTATATCATATGCTTGATAAAGACCGTACGAGTTTGTGCTCTAGAAGGTCCTGCTGAATCCTTTCTTCTATCTCTCGAGTCCGGACAGGGATTATAAACCTCTGCTTGACGAAGATGGCACATTACAGAGAGCCAGAGAGTTGATGGATCTTTGTCCCCAGATCCATCTGTAACCACTCTGAATGCAGCAACGACTTGTTCCTTGGAATAACCAAACGGTGTAAACTGTTGGAGAAAACCAAAAATTTTAAACAAAAAACTAATACTGAAGCAAAATGTCACCTCACCACCAATCAACACTGTATAAGAAGAAACTAAAGGTCCAAATAACATTATGATAGAGTACCTTTTCAAGAATATCGCTTGGTATGGCTGATTGTGCCCTAGATCTGGGATCGGCATATGGCTGTTCTTCTCTCATGGTAAAAGAACAGGTGGGATATTGATTGGGTGTTTTCTTTGCTTGTGGTGTAGGATCCATTTCATCATCAGATAAGATGTCAACTGAATTAGGTAATCCAGATCGCATGATACATTCATTTGCAACTTCCCGACCTTCAACTGTCAGCATGTACCTAAGAATAAGGTCTCAAGATAAGGTCTACTTCTCTACAAAAAAATACAAGTGAAGGGCACCATAATGCAGAGTTTCAGATATGAATTTTTTACTTTGCTGGGTTGCTAGATTTCACCACTAATCCCTTCTGTATAAGTGTTGTCATGCAGCTCCATCCACTATACCACTCCCTCTTAGAGTGTCCAAGTCCTGCTTTCCCTTTTCCTTTCTCTGGCCTAGTCACAAGAATGGAAGAATAAGACATACAGCAGAGGGTGGGTACGAAACCAACAGATTAGAGAATGGGAACATTATTGATTCATACCCAACAGGAGCGTGTGAGAGCCCACTTGCGTCAGCAGCATCAATAAGCTCTTGTTTACGCATGAATTCTTTCCCATTTGCAGTCCTTCTGGTAAAAAGAAAAACATATCCTGAAGAAGGGTTTACAGAGGGGAAAGAAAGAGTATTTTGTGAGTAATATAACATGCAACTAACCTGTGCAACGTTATTAGTAATGCATACGCCACAGAATTTCTTTGTGGAATGTACCTTTTTTTTCCATTAGCCTCTATCCCTGGTCAGATTAAAAGTCACCATACATAAAGACATTACATTGATAATACATGTGAACAATGTGATATAGATACAGCCAGCAGTGAACACCATTACCAGCACGAGTATCAGGTAATCCTTCTTGCTCAGAACTTTCAGTATCAAAATATCCTTTCATGAGCTTAACCATCCACTTGCCAAAGCCCCTATGCAATAAATCCAGCAAAAATCAAGAAACAGACACTTGGTTGGATAGAGGCAAAGCCACTCAAAAACTAAAACCACTCGCTATCAGATCTGATTTGCATTTAAAAAGGCATAAGAAACTAAAATGGATATAAACAAACACTTTCCCTTGAAAGAAATCGCTCACTATCACATTCTCTGATTTCATAACGATAAGAAATAAACAGATTCTCTGATTTTATCTACATGACTTCAACTTCAGATAAAACAAACACAAACCCTTAGCTAAAGCGTTAACAGGAACCAAGAATACATGTGAACTTAATAAAGATACATACATATACAAATGACATACCGAGGAGTATCTTATCACTTTCTTAGTCGCTAAATTCATTCCACCATTCACTCAATACTGAAAAAAATCCGAGAATTTCGAACCAGAAACACAAAAAGGTCACATCTTTTTCCACAAATATTGAAAAAGGCACCTCAAACAAGAAACGAAGGACCCATTAATCCATAAAGCCATAACCCAGTAAGAACAGTAGAAAACCTAAGAAATGAACATTTCCCCAAAACCCAATTTCCATAGGAGAAAAGAGAAGAAAAAGAAAGCAAGAAACATACTTAATCTGCGACAAGTCTTTGAGTGTTTTAATGGGATCCTTGGCGTCGCAGACATTTCCATAGGCCTTAACAAATGTCCTCTCCAGATTTTCCGACAAACCCTTGGGCTTCTTTTCGTGTTCTTGCTTCTTCTGCAACACATAAGCCACTAAACCTTGGTTCTCAGGACACCGTACCCGTCTCACGTCATCCATCACTACCCACTCCACAAGTTTCAATTTATCAAAATCTCATCAAATTCCTTGATGATTGGAGATATTCGTTACCTAAAAAGAGGGAAAATTTCTCGCAAAGTTTTGATCTTTGGTTTCGACAAAACAAAACCTTTAGGCGTTTTGTTGAGAATTTTCAAAAATTGGGGGATTTTGACTAAACTACGCCGGGTAAGGACATCACGACGTCACGAGTCAAGCCAAAGACCCTCCGTCTGTTTCCGAGGCTTTTTAGTTTGAAACATATCATTCACTTGGAGAAACATAAAGATTTTTGAAGAAAATTTTACGTTTTGATAGTTACGATAGCTTTGTCAATCTATTGTTCATGCCCTTTGTTGATCTGTTTCAAAGTGGCTTAGTATTGGCTGTTGGGTTGGTTTTTTTTGGGACTATGTTGTAATCTTTGTGTATTCTTACCTGCTTATCAATATAATTTCAGATGACCAAAAAAAAGATAGTTACTATAGCTGCCATGTAGTTGTCACAGTTTGTCACTTTGCTTCTTCCTTTTCATTTTTGGGTTTATTACTATTTTGTCATTTAATTATCTATCATATATATGTCCTCAGATATAAGTTTCATGCATTGGCTATCAATGTAGTTGTAGTTACGAGGAAACTCCTCAGAATCTCTCAGAAAATTTCAAGTCTTCTGTCACATGAAACCAATAGGAAAACACAAAATTAAGTCTTCAGAAATCACAGAAAATTTCAAGTCTTTTGTCACATGGAACCAATTGGAAAAGATTAAGTCTACAGTCTCATCTCGGCACACAAAAAGATAACCTCACATGCAGCACAAACCCTTAAACCCTCTAAGCCACTATATAAGACCCCTAAACAACTTCTCCTTTAACCAAAAACTCAAAGCTACTCTCACTATATTCAAACCACCAAAATGGTGAGAGATTCTCGTGTTTTGATTGGTCTGACAATGATCCTTGTAATCTCAGGAACACTACTAGTTCCAGGGCAAGGAACGTGCCAAGGAGACATCGAAGGTCTGATGAAAGAATGCGCGGTCTACGTGCAGCGTCCAGGCCCAAAGGTAAACCCGTCCGCAGCATGCTGCACAATCGTTAAGAGATCAGACATCCCTTGCGCGTGTGGCCGTATCACAGCTTCAGCGCAGAAAATGATTGACATGGATAAGGTTATTCATGTCACTGCCTTTTGTGGGAAGCCTCTCGCTCATGGTACCAAGTGTGGAAGTAAGTCTTAACTAAAAAGTTTCATTCTTTTATGATTAAATCTTGTAAAAATTTGAAGGTATCTCTAGAGCTATGTTGCAAAAATGTAGTACAATAACTAAGAAATATCGGTAGAAATATTTTTAAGAGTACCATTTTTATGTAAGTACAAAAATTGCGTTTAAAACATCATGATTCTAATGTGTTGATCTCATGTGGCAGGTTACGTCGTGCCATGAGATTTGGGGCTAGAACTTGAGAGCTAAGGGTTTCTGGAATGAACTGTTTGTGCTTGGAGTTGTACTATTCCCCCACTGAAATCTACTCTTTGTTTTCTCTAAGATATTGAATGATGAAATAAAAACATATAATTTCCATGTTACGAGCCGAAAGACAAAAACTATCTATGGTGTCAAGATCAATGTTGTTTAAATGGATAAGTGGACCACTAAACCATGTGTTGGAGTATACAACCAGATTTTTAAATCATGATTTAGACTATTCAATCGGATTTCTCAACTATGATCTACAATAATTTACCTGCTCACTTAACCATGATCCAGAGTATTTATCAGATCTCTAAACAATGATCTAGATTTATAACGAATCTTTAAACCAGTTTATCATTTCATCGCCACATCTTGATTGATTAATTTGGATTTGGTTTTAATCATGAATAAGAACTAGGTCAATGAGAAAGAAAACAGGTAAAATAAGACATGAATTTTCGAATAATAAGTCTATGAAGTAATAATAAATTCAGATTAAAACACCCATCTCAAGGAATCAAAACAAAACTTTCAGTGTAAACCAGGTACTCTAAAACTATTTACCTATCGAGATTCCTTCTTTCAAAGTTCTAATATGAGAACCAGAGTATAGCATCGTGACTAAAACTCAAAAGACCTGAGACTAACCGGGGAATGATTTTACTCTCCTTTCTCCGACCATGGAAATTTGCTGCCTCTGATTCTCTTACACTTGCTTGTAGAAGAGGACATATGCTTGGTCGTGCAACACCTGTTTTGTTCCTATGGCGGTCACAGAGGCATCATCAAACCTTAGCCATTGACCATTCTTTCGTCGAGCATCTGTTGTGTAGTGCCCTTTTGAGGGGTCCCTTCCATGGTGGGTAATAGTTGCCACAAGTTCATATCTTAAATTCTACAAGAAAAAATTTGAGTAGTTCACAACAGAGGGATATCACATAGAAAGTACGAGAAATGTAAAGCATAGACAGTTCCTTTTCCGGTTGACAAAAAATAAAAAGTTCCTTTTCGGCTTTATACCTCATTGGATGGAGAAACAAGAAGGTTGCGGTCTAATTTGAGTTCAAGGGGAAACTTAACGCGTTTATGCAGCTTAGTACTCCCTTGGCTTCCGTAGCTAAAACGCATTAGGTGCAGTATCATTATCTTTGAGAGTTTCTGTATTTTTATTGACTTACTAGCACTCACTACACCAGCCTGAAATGAGAGAACACAAACAAGCAAAGAGACCAATTATTATTATAAATCCATAAGAAATCTTCTGGTGCCAGTATTGTATTTTGTGAATATCACATGGTCTTAACATCCCACAGCGTTTACCTTCCCAGTAACCGAGGCTCTATATCCTTCAAGATCTTCTTGGGCAGAAAACAACTGCAATGCATCTTCTATTCTACTCATGCCTTCCGGGTGAATGTCAAGGTGAAGTAAGAGATATGGCTGTACAGTAGCAGAAGGTTTTTTCCCTGTACCATTAATGACATGAGATCTGACGAATTATAAATTCTATCGTGACTTTTAAAGGGAATTTAAAATGATTACAAAGAATACAAATACCTTGAGCCTTCACTACGCTTTTTAGCTGCCCACCAAATATATCACTGAGCTCAGACGGAACAAAGCTTTGTGTCCTTGTCACAGCTGATTTGTTTTTGGGTCCAACTGTCTCCCATTCATCGTCCTCGTTGGGTAAAGAAATAACCGATGACTTAGAAGCAGTAACTTTGGGGGACTGTTCCCTGAGTTTCAACAACTCATCATGCATTTGGTCCATTATAAAACTCAAAAACTCCTGAGCATCTTCCTGCCTGCCAATACATGCACACAAAGTTAGAACTGGGGGCAGATATATTAACTATTTAAAACAAAGGTACATCAAAATCTTAGACTGTGTAAGGGAGTCACTAACCTTGGCCTGCCAGACATGTTGTTGAGTACATCTGGGGTAAACTTTCTAAGGACTCCCTCGAACATGGTAGGTGTAAAAGGTCTAGCAGCCTCAACAACGGTAACGTTATCTCTGATGCTGAAACTGCTTGGTACATCTAATTCAGAGATGAACTCGGAAAATGCAGCTAAGGTTGGAGACTCAGCCTAAGAATGTAGAAAATGGAACAACCACGATTAGAAAACAATTATACGAAATAGAAGTAAAATCATAAATAGACCAAAGCAGGTTACAAACCTTTGGAATATCTTGGAGTTGTATCCCCTGGAGAAGCTGCACAAAAGGAGAACAGGAAAGCAACGCTTGCAATGTTGCATTGAGGAAGCACAAGTTTCCAGCATTTATTAACCCTCTAGGAGTAAAGTCTTTAACAGGTGGAACAGTTTCAATAGGATCCATCTGGTTTTTCTTTCTTGGTATGCTGCCAGATGAAGAGTCACTTGAGAAATTTTCACTATCCAGAGCTTGGAATTTTGAGCTTGAAGCTTTATACAACGAATCACTGTCATCATCTGACATACACAACTTATCCACACCAATAGGATCTATTTTCACCACCACACCATTGTTGAGAGATTTTCTTTCAGAGACCCCCTTAATGGTTCCATTTTCTACCACATGCTCTGGAACTTTTGAGGAGTATTTTCTTGGGAGAGTTGCATCACTATCATCAATCTTATCAGAGCTGACAAGTATAGAAGTATCAAGTCTCTTTTGAGAGCTGGATGGACGAGATTTAACAGTCCCATCAGCCAGACCTTTCTTCAACTCGCCATTAGTATTTACTGAAGTATTTTCGGCAACAAGATTCAAGGAGCCGAATTGTATACTTCCCACACCCTTGTCTTTATGATTCTGAGGATCCTTAACGGGTTTCTGTTCAAGAAATGACCTGGTTTCATGCTCTGTAAAGGATCCAAACACAAATACCTGCCATGAACAAAAGAAGAATAGCAAATGTCAGTTAAAGGAGAATAATTTACAGAACAATTAAGAATCTCCGATAATACGATGATCATTTTTTAGTTGAAAAGTTCACAGCTCTTGAAACAAGATCAAACGCTATATAAACTACAATAACACTATCTCTATGAAACAATAATACACCTCTTTTTCTAATTTGGTGAGCTACAAATGCAACTCTGCATCGTTCTAGACCATGAGAACTAAACCCTTATAGGAAACAAAATAAGTGAAGAAACTCAGAGGCTAAGAACAAGTGCGAAATTACCTTCTTTTCACTCATATTTCGCACATACAACGCAACGGAGAAGAAATTGAAGAGCAGCACAACAAGAACAGCCCAAAAGACGTAATCTGATTCAGAGAGAGATCCGAAACGAAAGAAGTATGAGAAAATTCAAAAGTGAAATCAAAATCTAGGGTTTGAGGCACCGACAACCCTGGATGAGAGTCGTAGAGTTGAGAAGACATGAAAGGGGTAGAGACGAGGAAGAAAGAGAGGATTTGTTCTTCTCTGCAAATTCGAAATGGGGAATCATCCGAATTTGGAGGAGCTAAGTAAGGGAAAGAGAGAGAGAGAGGAGACACAGACCTTTAGGGATTTGAGAAAAAAATTAGGGTTAGGTTTCGTTTCTGCTTCTGTCTTTGTCGGATAGTTTTGGGAGGAGGACGGAGCTTAGCGCCGTGTTTGGTTTGGATCTTCGTCTCCTTTTTCGTTAAACGCGTCGTCGCGGCCTATACACTAAAATTCTCGGTTCGGTTTTGGTTTAATTCGGTTTTGAACAAATTAGTACTATATCAAACTGTTTTAATTATTACACTCCAGATTGGTCTGAAGGTTGTTCAAAATTGTGGTGTTATCACAATTTTAATCCGATTTGGTACGGTTTGGTGTGACTTCTAAAAACTCACGTGCCTGTAATGGTTCTATGTCTCGGGTTCGAAGCTTGTCTGAAATTAATACTATTAGTTTATCAAAACCTTCAATTTTTTTTTTACAGAGAGACCAAAAAGCTCGACGATTAGTCTACCGTGAGTCCGTGACACCGACCCGTCCTTCTTCTCCCATTTCCGATTTTTTTTTTTTTTTTTTTTTTTCTGATGTTGCTGATTTACATGTTGATGAAGCTGATTGCATATACAATGACTTTCCCAAATTTCCCGGCAAAAGTCAAATGTCCAAGACTTTATTTTCTCTACAGTCTTCGCTGTTCAGAATAGTCTGAGAGAAGAAGGTTAGTATTGGATTCGTGGTGGAGTCCAAATTTAGTAATATATAATATAAATATTATGATTTTTTCGATTCCTGAGAGCTGTTTTCACATAAAATTCATCAATTTTGACTAATTATTGAAAATCATGTAGGTCACGACGACGATGAGCTGCTGCTAAATGTGAGAGACCTTTGTTTATTATTCGTCTACCCAAAAATAAAAGAGGAGAGAAAAACACAGGGAGAAGGAGACAAAGAAAATGAGTGTGTCTTTGAGTGTGATGTCATTCAATCTTCACGATGATCAACCTGAAGAAAGCCCTAATTCATGGCACAAAAGGAAGGATTTGTGTCTCAGTGTCATCACCAGTTACTCCCCTATCGTTCTCTGCACCCAACAAGGTTCTTTTCTTTTTGCTCAGTCAGATGGGGATCAATGCTTGTTAGATCTTTGTTCCTTCTTCATATCGGTGATCCAATGCTTGTTAGATCTTTTGATTATTAGTGATCTGGGATCTGTCGATGAAAGCTGGAAATGGGTTCTTCTGCTTTTGCCTTATGGAGTATTGAACAAGGATGTGATTATCTTTTTTTATCTTCTGTTTCCTGTTTAGGTGTGCAGTCGCAGCTGGATTATCTTCAGCAGGGCTTGCCAGGTAAATACTATTGAATTAAGAGTAATTGAACTCTGTTTGTATGTGGCAGTTTATCATACCATTTATATCTACTGCTTCTTGAGTTCACAGACCAGTGTGAATCATGATATCAATCATAGACTACTCCTCTTGTTCTTAATTTACAATGTGATACTGCTGAGATCTAGATTCAATTCTATTTTTAGTATATGTTGGTATTGCTTAAATCTGACACTCAATTTGTCAATCTGTATCCTTCTTTGCATCAAGTTCAAGTTAGTGTTTTAAGCTACAAAAACCAGGGTCTATTGCACTTGAATCCTTGATCTGTCTGTTGTGTGGTTATGGTATGCATGATATTCTCATATTCGCTTGCTCGCAACATTTGCTTTGAGATGATGGTTGCGTTTTTTATCTGGTTGTTGTTATTGTAAACCAAGGAGCTAGCTTCTAGTTTCCCATGCCTTAATAATACTTCAGTTTGCATTGTATTTGGATGTACTCTTTGCTTGCAGCGTATGATCAGTTTGGCATATCAAGAAAAGGGCCTCAGGATGCTAATGATGAACACTGCACCATCTTCTACAACAAGGAAAAGGTATTAATTCGGTTGATATAACAAAAAAATAATACCCTCTTAAAAATTAAATTCTATGCTTGATACTATACTTTATGCTAATTGAAGGTAGAGCTGCTAGAGGGTGGAACTTTTTGGTTGTCAGAGTCTCCCTCAGTCCCTGGGAGTACGGCATGGGGTTCTGCAGTTCCTTGTATAGCGACATGGGCCATATCCTGATTACTCGTCGGGTTGATTTTAGCTAAACTATAATTAAATTAGTGTATGGGGTTGATGTTTTTGTCCTATATATATCAGTATTTTGGTTTCTTTGACAAGCTGCCTACACATTTCAACTGAAAGGAGCAGAGCCGCCAGGTTTTTCGTTTCAGATAGTCAACACAAACTTGGATGAAATCAGCCCTCGTGCCCGTCGGCGAAGTGCTTTACTCACATGGCAACACATAGCATCATTACCTCCCACTTTGCCAGTTGTGTACTGTGGAGGATTCAACACACAGAAAGAATCAACCACCGGGAGATTTCTGTTGGGCAGATCTAGGTACCTTAATATCAATTTTGACAAGATTTTGCCTTTTACTAATCTCATATCCTTTCAGGGCTCCTATGCAATGCAATAATGGCTAAACTATTCTACACACTGATCAACTAGTTTCAAATCAAAGCATATAGCCTTATTTAACTGCTGATAAATGGGATTTGGGTATTCATTCAACTTGCAGAGAGCACGGTGTGATAGGGGACATGAGAGATGCATGGCCAAGTGCCCGGGTAAGAAAAAACACTGCTCTCATAAGAACATATCATGAATTCAAAGGTATGAAACATTTCACCCTCTCATGAGAATCATTTATCTCCAAAGCTTCTATATCATAACATCTTGGGCCTTTGTTCAGGTGACAAGCAGGGAACGGTCGAGTTCTTGAAGCTTATATTTAGAGCGTTATGCCTCTGCTGGGACCGACAAACACAAGATCTACACACGGATTGGATACTTTACAGAGGTAGATCTATAGTTCCTGTAATGTCCGAGGTGGTAAATGATAAAATTGACGACTTGTATCCTTCGTCTCACTACCCTGTGTTTGCTGAGTTTATGCTTCCTCGTTCTGTAAGAATGCTTGAACCTACTCCTCCTGTTTCTGCTCCTGCCCAAGAGGAAAGCTAGAACACATATCCTGTCTTGCTTAAGCTTTGGACAATGTTGATTGTTGTGGAAATGAGCTCTGTTTTTCTTAGAGCCTTGTTGATTTGAGCTAAAAGATATTTAGAAGAATGTTCTTGTTTTTGTTTTGTTCCTATTGTGATGAACAACAAGAAGCTGAAAAAATTAGCTTGATTATTTAATTATTTTATTCATGTAAAATGATGCTATCAACTAAAAACCAACAATCTCAAAGCAAAATTGAGTGTTAGATCTAATTTAAACTTTAAAGCTACATTTATTTATGTATTTAACTTAATTATACGAATTCACTACAAAAAGACTCTAGAAATTAGTAGATTATTATATTTAGATTTCTCACCATTTTAATTACTTTTTCAACTCTTAACTAATTTATTTGATTGATATAACTCATTCTTATTCGGGCGTCACAATTCACACAAAGCAAAGTAGTAAACTAAAACCCTTTATTGATATGTTAAATACTGTATTTTATTTGTTTTTCAGGGACGAGAAAGGAAAACAAGAATATCCATTAATGTTGAATCAAGTAAGTCACTCAGAGAAGAATGAGTCACCATGTTTCATCTTAAGAAGAAGAATTGTTCTGTACCCACTCAACGAGCGTCGCAACTCCAAACCCAGTCGCAGCTTTCTTCTTCTCGTTCCACACCGGTCCAGCCATATCTATGTGCATCCACTCAACCTTGTCGTCCACAAACTGCAACCATTCACCAAATCCGGTTGTTTGTTAAAGAACAATAATGTAAGTCTTTGAAGTGTGTTCTTTTGTTTCTACTCTTATCATATTCTCACCTGTTTCAAGAAGAGAGCTGCGGTGATTGATCCACCAGCGCGGCCTCCCGTGTTAACCATATCTGCAACACCTGATTTCATCATCTCCCAGTAACTCTCTTCCATCGGCATCCTCCATAGTTTCTCCCCACTCCTCTCTGATGCAGCAATCACCTCTTTTGCTAGCTCATCACTAGATGTATATATGCCTGCACACAACAAGAATCCAAACCAGTATTCAATCATCATGAGTCAATGTTATGCTGTTTACTATTAACACAACCCTATGTACCTGCCATTGATGTTCCAAGAGCAATAATACAAGCCCCGGTCAACGTTGCAAGGTCAACAATCTGCAAATATATACTTCAGAAGTTTGAATTATCCTCCTCTTGCTTCTATGTATTGATTAGTGGAAGAATCTTTCAAACAATACCTTATCGACTCCCTGGTTGCAAGCATAAACTAGAGCATCTGCAAGTGTCAGTCGACCTTCGGCATCTGTGTTGTTGACCTGCACAATACCGCCAAGAATTAGTTTGGCATAAGAGAAAACAACGGAAAGCTCGGACCTTTTCACGCTGAACGCATTTTGGGAACAGTGTTATGAATTATGATACCTCAATTGTCTTTCCGTTTGAGGCTGTGATGACATCTCCAGGTCTCATTCCGGTACCACTTATCATATTCTCACAGGCTGCGACAATGAAGTGCACCTAATTGTGCAAAGATGCATTTGTTAGGTATATTCACTTAACTCAGAAACTCAAGCTTCTTCTCATAAACTTACCTCAACACCAGGAGGCTTAATTTGACCAATGGCTTTTGCAGCGCCAAGAACAGCGGCGGAACCTCCCACATCGATTTTCATGAGCTCAATTATGCAGCCAGGCCCGGTCTTAATGTTGTAGCCACCGCTGTGAACAAAAACCATATGGTCAATAACCAATGAGAATTCAAGGAAAAGAGATTGATACGTCAAACAGAAGACAAATGCTCAGGAGATTACCTGTCAAATGTCAAGCCTTTTCCAACAAGAGCAAGTTTAGTCTTGACAGGGCCACTAGAAGGTTTGTAGACAAGGTGGATGAAATGAGGTGGATTAGCTGACGCAGCAGCAACAGCGAGATAAGAACCCATCTTCAATTCTTTGCATTGCTCCTCGTTCAAGATGTTTACAGTCATGACATCACTGTACATGGAAGCCAGCTTTGAGGCCTCCTCAGCTAGGACAGCTGTAAGATACAACGCCACAGCAGAATAAAGACCAACGTTCGTAACAAACTTTAATGTACATGATGCTCATATAATAAGAAATATCTAAAGACTGATACTGAAGAAACAAGGCATACCAGGAGTGAGAACATTGGCTGGAGAATTGACAAGTTCCTTCCCGAAAATTACGCCATAAGAAACATCTTCAGCATACTTAAGCTTCTTCTCGAGTTCAGGTCCAGTGCCAAAGCCAATGATATCCACAGATTTGAGAGATGGTTTCTTCGACTCAGACTTATATCTGCTGTCTTCAAACAAACCGAGCACTGTGCCTGTCAAAAGTAAACAACGATTCCACACAAAGATCAGTTTCAAAAAGGTAATGAAACAAACCCTTCTCAACTTTTAATAAAATAAATAACTATAACAAAAAAAAAAACACCTGAAGCTATAGCTGAAGCAGAACTGAGCTTGGATTCGTTAGAAACACTATCAGAGGAGGCGAGAATAACTGCAACACTGCTAGCTTGAGAAGCTTTAGCAGCTGCAGCAACAGCCTCGCCGAGACTCTGAAAAGTCGAAGGAGATGAAGCAGATTTTCCAAGACCAATCAAACCAACCCGCTTTGACCCGAGACCCGGAAGCCTAAGTACTGTTGACTGGCCAGGTTTCCCGGAGAAATCTTCCTCAGACGAGACATCAGCTAGAAGTCCACCCAAGTGAGCATCAAGCTTCTTCAGTATGGGGTTTTCGAACTTCGAGTTCACGTCCTTAGCCATATCTTTCTCCATCACTCCAACCGCGAGTATATCACCTTTCCATTCCGTCACGTCGATCTCTTTCCCGGAAAATGAGATCTGATACAGCAAACTCGACTAGTCAGAATCCAGTTAACCACAAAAAGTCAAAAGTCGAAAGCCAATCTATGACTACACTTTGACCAGAATCGATGACGAAATCTGAATTAAAAACGCACTGAAGTAAGCAAATGTGTGGATCTTCTTAAAAGGAAATAGTAACGCGACGAGTAAACAATCAAATCAACAGAAAATCGAGTTTTGAACACATAATAGCAAAATGGAATGATGGCATAAGCGATCAGAAACAAACCTTAGGATGATCGACGGAGTTAGCCTGAGTGAGGCCGAGAGTAGCTTGTGCGATTGTATGAGCCATGGCTCTAGAAGAAGAGTAGAGAGGCGTGACGGCAAAAGCGAGTCTGAGGCGAGACGGCAACTGGAATCGGACGAAACACGAGGAGAGAGAAGACGGAGAAGAAGAGAAGGAGCGGAAATGGAAGCGAGAAGAAGAAGAAGAAGCGAAGGACGAAACCAAAGTGACAGCCATTTGAGAAGCGCACAGAGCTTCTTATACTTATTAGGAGAAGAAGCCGCTGTGTGCTATCTCTCTCTTGTTCACGATGTTTATTCTTTTACTTGACTCACTATTTGGTATTATCCGACCCACCAGTTTCGAGTCCGTATCCGACCCGATCCGAGCTTAAGAATACTTTTCAAATTATAATGTGATCAAGATTCTTAAATAGGAACTTATCTTTATCAACTATCATATTTGAAACATTGTGCTTTAGAATAGGAGGAATACAGTGGTAAAATGTCTTTCGATGTATCAGAAAATTTTCAAAAGAAATTATAATTGATTATTGATGTACAAAAATACTTAACTTGATACTATTAATAAAAATTCAAATATTTCAAGGCATTCTTACACGATTTTCCGAATTGATAAAAGAATTTAAAAACATAGTTCCAAGGATTATCAATTCTGTAAATAATTTGTGGATGAAAACGTGGTTGTCATAGTTGCAATCACCCTGAGTCTAGAGGGAGGGGTTATTCAATTGAAGAATTTATTAGAATATGAAAGATTAGGCAATTTTATTAAATTACAGTGTTATTCAATTACAAATTTTATAAATTCTATTAAATTCCAATGTTATTCAATTGATGGATTTTTAGATTCTATTAAATTCTAATGTTATTCAATTTTACGAGAGTTTTTATATCATTGTCATTTTAATGTAATTTAATAGAATTCAATTGTAAAAATTTAAATGACAAATTTTTAGGTTTTTAGTTGAGATTTTAATGGAATCCATTAAATTCTCATAAAATATTTTAAAATCTATACAATTCAATTCTCTACAATTCTTTTATCCAATACCCCCTCAGAGTCACAGTGGAACAAATTGAGATTTTGAATGTAACGTGACTTACAATTATTACCAATTTACCACCTACAGTAGTTTTATATCTGTGACTGAGACTTGCATATAGAAGAAACAAATCAAAGATAAGAGAGAGATGACCGTGAACACACACAAAAAAAAAAATAACTATCCCACAGTACAAACTACAAAGCATAGAGAAGTTAAGGAGAGAGATGTTTCCGCAAATCTTTATTTCTGAAAAAGAAGCAACAAACAGCTCCCAAAAGCCTGAGCCAGTTTAAATACAAATGAAGAACAAAATCAAACAGAGAAATAAGATAGTGAAAAGTAATCACATTTCATATCCAGGAGCCTAGTTAATTACCACTAACTACCAAGAAGGCCTTTTCATCCATTCAGCAACTTTAAAATCTAGTTCTTAGTGAACAGCAAGTGATAGATAAACTTACTTCAAATGTATCGGCATCAGCAAAAAGAAAGAAGCAAATTTTATCTCTAAGCAACTAGCTCAGCCTTTGATTGTTCTGTAACAGCTTCCTTGGAAGGTTTTTGGACAATCTTTGGTTCTGGTTTTTCGATTCCTTGTATATCGGTTATTCTCAACTTCGTCAATTCCTGGACATAAGTGTTGACTTGTCAAAAACAACTATCATAACACAGAGGAAAGAACTAAGAGTAGGCAGAGATGAAACAAACACACTGTCTACACAAGAAAGTTATAAAGTATACCTGTCGATGTCCTCTTGTTCTCCTATAATTCTTTCTTCGTTTCTTTTTGAAAATGAGCACTTTTTCATCCAATGCCTGTCACTCATCAAGAGAAAACTAGTTAAGTACAAAAAAATAAACGGGATGCTGGCTGGTACATGAGTAATTACTTCTACATTCCACGCCATTTTAAATCAATACATTCAGATGATGTGGAGATAGATGAACATTAATCAAATAACTTGTCGTCCATAAATATTCTGCAAGACTTTCATACTCTTATCTATCTCAGGCATCAGATTCAGCAAGCAAACTCTCATCTTTCCTCTTTTCAATGGTAACTTTTTCTTAAGCACACACAGCTTTTCTAGTAGTATAAAACACCAAGCAAGTCAATGAGACACTTACATGCTCTTCAACTACAGCATGAACAGTAGCATCTGGCAAGATAGGCCTACCAATAATCGTCTGGCTTGCCGAGCCCAATAGAAGAACCTTGGTCAGTTCCAACTGCAAAGGGACATAAAGAGACAAGCTTTAGCAACAATTGTAAATCCTAAAAACAAATGCAAATGCTCTTCCTTCTTATTAGAGATAGAGTAAAGTCTTGCACTTTGGAGAGAAGAATAGCAAATATTCATGAAGAAGAGCAGAGAAGCTAGCATACCTTATCATTTATATCACAGAATTTCAATTTCTCTGTGAAAATGGAGTCTCCGTTGCTTACTTTAAACTGATGCGAACCAATCTACAGGATAACAATAAACATTCAGCATCAGTGAGAGTATGAAATGAAACTAAAGGATTTATTGAGAGAGCAGAGACGAAACCTGAACAATGGCAAACACTGGTTCATATGGTTTGAAGAGTCTCTCCGAAGGTTTGAGAGGACCCATAACCTTATACCCTATCTCAGCCGCCTCTTCCACTTTCTCCGCCGGTGAATATTCCCTTTCTACTTCCATTTCCGCCGAATCCTCAAAGTCCTCCTCGTCATCATCATCATCTTCATCCTCCTCTCCTTCACTGCTTTCTTCAGCTTCATCAGTATCTTTTGTGTTCGAAGAGAAATAACGACCTTGGGAGCGATACCAAAGACTGTACCATGGCAAATCCGTAGTGAGAGATCGATTCGGAATCACGGTCCCATGAGAAATGCTGTTCCCGGAAAGATCGATCCCAGGCAATGAAAAGATCGATCGCGTCTGGTTGATGGAGAAAACCGTCGAAGTGCGGCGGCCAAGCTCACGAAAGCATCGAAGGCTCGCCATTGGAGAGCACGAACAGACTAGGGTTTACACAGTGTAAAGAGAAAGGGTTTTTGCTCTCGTCTTTTAGTCCCTTTGAAGTTTTAGAAGACCCTCTAGACGAATCAGAGTCATATCCACTAAAATTAGCGCTTTGTTATCAAAATTTACATACTGTGATCATTACACTGAGACATGTCGACGTATTTAGTTGGTAATCGAACATGTCAACCACTCCTAATAAAATTATGGATATCGCCATGGTATTTTTATTATTATATAACAAGAACAAGGAGGCGAAAAATTAGTCGATGAACTCTAAAACTCATAAAATTACATGTAATCAGCATTGCTTGATTTCGAATCCAATGCTTAACAAAGTCCGAGCTGATTCCATCACTTTCTCGCCACCAACATCCAATGCTTCACTGCTCTGCTTCTCACTTTCTCGTCCCACCGAGCACTGGCTTGAAGTGGGAATGTTTACCTGATCGTCTGACCTAGTTCTCATTGATGTTGGAGCGACTGCAGCCATGAGCATCGAGCTAGGAGGACCATGGCGTTTCTTTGGCACCGGCATGTCGTGGTTGTGTACTCCTTTGTATGTGATTATTACAGCTGTTGTGTTCTCTACTGCTGTCTCAATGTGTTTACGAACAGGACATCCAGCAGAAGTACATCGGTAGTAGTTCCTGAATATTTGGAACGTAACAAACATCAATCATCACGAATATTGAAAAAAAAAACTCATCCATGAACAAAAAAATGGGTAATGCGGTTAGCTTTTAGACCTTGGATGAGGATTTCCTTTCACCATTTTCTGCCCGTATTTACGCCATCTGTATCCATCACCACAGATCCCAACATCACCAGCTGCATGTACTACGAATTTATTTTTCTTGCCAGGTTTGGAGACAGCATCTGAACTTTGTGAGTTATCTTTTTTCAGTCTGAAACACACCCAAAAATAAAGAATAAAATCTTACTTTCATCTTTCAAAGTCAGGAGTAAGCAAGGAAATCCAAATTTTTACAAACTTGCCTTCGTTTTGGCTCTGGTTCGTCCACAGCTTCGTTCTCACAATGTCTCTTCCGTTCAACGATTGTTTGCGACTCACAGATGTTGTTTTCTTTGGTAGAAGCAGGCGGATCTGAACCGCTAGGAACTATTGTTAGCTCTTCTACTACTGTATTATCCTCTGAAACAGGCTGGATAGCTGATGCAACTCTAATTTCTTTCGGGGAGAAGCTATTCTTCCTGGGAGGTTCATGACTATGCAAACCTTTGTTAACAATCTCTACCACTTTGCCTGAATCATTGGAGCATTCAATTTTTTTAGCACAACATTCAGAATACGTACACCTGTAGTAGCTCCGTGAACCCTTGGGACTCTTAACCTGCTTCTGTCCATATTTTCTCCAATTGTAACCATCACGAGCCGGTGTCCTCGGAACGGGAGAAACTGACACTCTGCTAACCACCCGAGAATCAGATCTTTGATCCTGTTTAGTTGGAACTGAAACCAGTGACAAACCTTGTGCAGCTGAAGCTGTTGCAGAATCCGAAAAAAGAGAAGGCTTCACCGTTAATGAAACTGACAATGCAGTCAGACAAGGAGCTGTTTCTACCTCACGGTTTTCTTCTACTTCATCAACCGGCACAATC
The DNA here is from genome assembly GCA_004349715.1 of Crucihimalaya himalaica. Taxonomy (NCBI): domain Eukaryota; kingdom Viridiplantae; phylum Streptophyta; class Magnoliopsida; order Brassicales; family Brassicaceae; genus Crucihimalaya; species Crucihimalaya himalaica. The sequence continues at coordinate 2,987,297 of SMJT01000006.1, read as the reverse complement.
GCACTAACTACAATTTCCTTGACGCTATCCGTCTCCTGCCAATGTGATACAAAAAGCAGTCAAATGTCATGCCTTGAAAAGTAATTCCTGTACTCAAAATCGCCTAATAAATCAGACACAATTAAAGTGATACAGATTATTAGTTTATTACTCCTCTACGCATGTACTTGTATATAGATTGATATTGGCCAAAGGTTAAAAACATTATGATTACTCCTGTTCCTATGTAATTGTATAATCACAAAACGAGTAACAAAGAGCAAACTGAAGTGAAGTTGTGATTTCATAATATCAAGTTTTATAATTTTTTCCGGCACAAACGATGTCGATGAGAGAATCTAAGTTCGTAGCGTTAAAAATGCAGCAAGAAAAAAGAGAGAGAAAATATAAACAGTCTCGAGCAAACTCACCTTAACCTCTTCTCCTACATCATCACCACTTGGTTCCACAGAAGAATATTCTCGAACACCTGGTAAACACGAACATCATTTCCTCAGAATTAAAACCCTCCGAATAAAAATCAACAGAGAATTTTGACAAAATAAACAACCGTTACCTTCAACCTGATCCTTGTCTAGGGTTTCTGACACGGCCTCATCATGTATATCCTCACCAACAGTCCCAAGTGATTCCTCGTCTCTAAGTTGACTCAGTCCGTTCTCCGGCTCCACTTTCTCGCTCTTATATGTCTTGGGCGTGCTCTTCTCCACCGCGTAGACCTCAGCTTCATCGATACCAGAGTCTTCCATGGACGATTCTCTTGTCCTTTTGTCTATCTATCTATCTCGTGGGTTTGTCGGAGAGAGTAAAAAAGAAACGAACAAATTCTCTAGGCAACAAAAAGGTAGCCGCTTTCCGACCGACTGATCTCTCTGGAAGCAAACGCTGCGTTTTGGTCCCCCTTTTGCTTCTTTCTCTGCTTTAAAGGCAAAAAAAAAAGAGCAGGGGCATTAATGTCTTTCACTCTTTGTTTGACTGGTTAACAAACTCCGTTTATTTCTCCGTTAATCACCCCCTGCGTCACGTCAAATCATTGACGCATTCCGTTTAATTACTCGTGGTCGTAGATTTGATTCACTCTATCTATCTATGTAAATTTCATCTCGTTAGTAGCTAAATTCGTGTTAAGAGTTAAGACTAATAGTAGTTTTTTATTATTGTTGTATAATTAGATTCTAATGTAACTCGAATGCACCTGAGGGAATTTAGGATGTAGTTTTGTTTAGCACGTGATATTGTGTTGCTAACATTACGAATATTTTAAAGGAAAGAACTTGTAAGAAAAGTGTAAGTTTGTTTCGCGTTCTTCCAAAGAGTATGAAAGAGGAAAAAAATGTATCATGTGATCAGGTAAGTCATTCAGTACGAAATTTCTTCGGGTCTTATATGGCCCAAATATTCTCATTCCACCTAAAAAAAGAAAAAAAAAAAAAAAAAGGATCGGTTAATGGGCCGATATAGGTGGGCCTGGGGAACGTTCTTACTTCTCACCACGGACCACGGTATTAGCTATGAATTATACGAAATATCGACCGTTGGATAGTCGACGAAATCTAATAGCATCGGACGGTTATGACATGAGTAATTTCCAGAGTAAGTCCACCACCAGGTTCCAGTTGAGTTTCGTATGTTTTAAATGCCCGAGCAACGGAAATATATATGTCCGAGAAAGATAGATCATTTTATTTTCTTCCGCGAATCTCAGTTTTTTTTTTTTTTGAACTCCAGATCATCGAATTAAATTGATTAATCACTAGTCAGATTTCATCTTCTTATCCTTTCCCAGAATTCAATTTCTTCGAATCCGATCGAATTTCAAACATCTCAATCCGAGTTTGAACGTCCATGTCTTATTATGAACAGAAAATTTGATTCTTACTAACTCAATTTGCTTCCTTTCTAAATCACAGTTTCGTCATTAATGGGTTTATCAAATGACAGGATCAGATTTAACGTTGGTGGCAGAATCTTCGAAACGACGGCGACAACGCTCGCTAACGCAGGTCGCGATTCCTTCTTCGGAGCATTATTCGACGAAAATTGGAATCTTTCACCACCCAATAAGGAGGAAGAAGAGGATCTTTTCATCGATCGGAATCCAGATTGCTTCGCCGTTCTTCTCGACCTTCTCCGAACAGGAGATCTCAACATCCCACCCAATATCCCAGAGCGTCTCCTTCACAAAGAAGCTATGTTCTACGGCTTGATCGACCACTTACGAGCCGCAAAGTGGGGACCTTTCGACGGAAACAGGCTCCACCTTTCTCGTTCCGTCACAGGCATAGCTCCGGGAGACGGTACGGCCATACGAGCTGGTCCTGACGGTGGATGCTGCGTTGCTCATGGAAGTGTCGTCCATGTATTTGATTGGATGCTTGAGGAGCATCCTACGATTTATCTTGATTACCAGAGAGTGAATGATGTGGGTTGGATTGATTCTGGCAACATTGTACTCTCTACTTGTGAGAGATTAGGAAGAGGTGATGGAGGAATGGGATTGTTTAGCTCATCTTCTGGAGAGCTGAGGTATAAGTTTCAGGTGAGTCATGATAATCAGATTAAGAGTTATAGTGCTGGAGCTTTGAGTTTCAGTCCTGATTCTAAGATTTTTACTAGCTGTAAAGGACGGAGTAATGAGTATGGAATTGGAGTTTGGGATCAAATTACTGGAAAGCAAATTGATTTCTTCTACGAGAGTCCTGGTTGGTCATTAGGAGATGCTGATAAGTTGCAATGGTTGAATGGTAAGAACTGTCTTCTTGTAGCAACTTTGTTTCCCAGGAAAGATAATTGTTACATTAGCTTGTTGGATTTCCGAGATAAGAACATGGTCTGGTCTTGGTCTGATATTGGGTCTCCTGCGACGGTAGATGAGAAGAGAGTGAGAGACGCGATAGCGATGGAAGAGAGCAATTCGATATGTGTGGTGAATGAGTTTGAGGATTTAGGGTTTATAGATCTGAGGATGGATGGAGGAGGGAGTAGTGTGAGGTGGAGTTCTAGGAGCAAGTTGATGAAAAGTAAGATGCCTGATGAACCGTGTTACCCTAAACTCGCTTTGCACGAAGGCCAGCTCTTCTCGTCCATGAATGACTCCATCTCTGTGTTCTGTGGATCAGACTGGGTTTTGACTTCTAGGTTAAAAAGAAGCTATGGTGGCTCCATCTGTGATTTTTCCATTGGTGGGGATCGGTTGTTTGCGTTGCACAGTGAGGAGAATGTGTTTGATGTGTGGGAGACTCTGCCTCCTCCGATCATCTGATTTCACATTTTGACATTCTTGCTTTATGTTTGGTTTGTTTCTGTTACATTTGATTTGCAATAGAGAAAATAGAGAATAGAGAAAATAGCAATAGTCAAAAGAATATAAACATAGAGAAGAACATGGTCATAGTTTTGTTAGAGTTGATATTGATACGATTTTCAGTTTCCAGTTTCAGGTTGTGTTCTGTTTTGTCCTTTCATGACTCTTTTTTCAATGTAAGAAACTTCCTCTTTTGAACTTTAGCTTTAGCTGCTTTCATGGTGGTGTAAACTGTGGCCACAGTCTCAGATTAGGGTCTTGGGTTTGAACATCTCAGTGTCTTTTGTGGGACAGTACATGATTCTGTCTTTCCACTTTCCGTAAAGATGTCCCAGGAATTTACCTTTAGCTTTCTTTTGCTCTCCTCACTTTTGTTTTTGGCTTTATCCCATTACTTTCCCGGAAGTATTGCTGACTCAACAGTATGTGCTACCATAGTAAGTAGATAATGTTTATCTCTTCAAAGGTTCTCATGTACTAAGTTTTAATCGCATTTCAGCACATTGCAAATTATATAAGATTGTTCAATCTCCAATCTTATAGCTAAGATAAAAGAATTGCAATTGCTGAGATAATTTTGACAAGATTCACACTACTGATAAGATTGAAAAGAAGATAACAGTATAAAGTGTTAGAGAAGCTTATCACTCGAAAAGCTTACATATAACATCGGCGACTGCAAAAAGATATTGAGATTTCAAAAGACCAATTTGAGGCCAGGGGCGTATCAAGCTGTGTAGTTAGGCATTGCTTTCTTGAGGAAGGTTATTGGCTGGGATTCTTCAGGGGCTAACCGGTCAAAAGGAATGTAGTTCTCCTCTTTGTCATAGACATGACACACAGTCATTATCGTCTTCATCAAGCGCCAGTTCCATGTAGCCAAATTTGTATACTGCAACAACACCACGCAGGAAGAAATCCAGGAATCTTTTAATAGTGTCTTAATAACTTCCCAAGGGAACAGGTTTTTTGTTGTGGCTCAAATAACTGTCATATTAGTAACAACAAATTCACGAGATAAGAACGTGGATATTACCTTTCCCCAGTTCTCTTGTATAGACTCATGAGCTGCACGGAGATTGTAGCTCGGTATTCTTGGGCTAATATGATGCGGGATGTGAACGTTAATATCATGGCAGAGAATTTCAATCCTGTCACAACACAGAAACATTAGTTCATATGAAACCAAACAAGAGCTCTCAGACAGTTTAACCATCTGAGCAGGTGGAATGCATTACCAACTAGGGTAATCACAATGAACAGTTCCATTAAGCTGGGCCTGAGCCGCGTTCCACTCATCCGCAGGCTTGAAAGGAATGTGTGGAGCCGTATGATGAACCATTGTGAATGTGCTCATCTATAGAGAAACAATAATGCGTAACCATCTTGGCTTCTGATGCTATATTGAAAAAGAGGGAAAAGAGAGAAGTGTTTACCCAGAAGTGATAGCCCAACCATGGCATCAACCAGAATTTTACCCATCCCAATATACCAACTTTGTAAATGATCAGTGGCCAACCAACGGCCATGAAGGCGAAAACACAAGCCAAACTTATCTTCACCCTATTCACCTCGCTTTGTCTGAACTTTTTCAGATTGAAGTGCCAGTTCACCCTATTAGAACGCTTATTATAGTTGAGTAAACAGGTTTATAGAGAGAAAAAAGACATGGAACAAATTGATCACAGTGTAAGAGTTAATCTATACAGACCAATGAGCTATGGACAACCAAGGTCTGATTGGGCCATATCCAAAAATGATTGCCTTACGCAGCACGGGTGATGAATCAAACTCCTCTGGTGGAACTGGCTGCCAAGCTGTGTCATGGACTAACCTATAGAACGAAAACCGGAATCATGACTTCCTATCTCTCGTTCTATTGTTAATATCTCTAACAACCTAAGTAAGACTTACATATTTGTTTTGGCATGATGACGGTCGTGCTTAAACCGCCATGGCTCATACGGGTAGACAAGTGGTAGGAAGGCTAGAGTACCCACAATGTCTTCCACCAATTTGTTCTTTGAAAATGATTTATGTGCACAATCATGACCTATCACAAAGAACTAAGAAAGACAAATCCAGTTAGAGAACAGTAACAAGCCAAAAGAGAAGGACAGTGGATGAGAGCTTACCCCGGTAATTGCAGTCCCTGTCCATGCCCAAGCCAACGGTAGTAGATACCACGGCGCTTTTGCAATCATGAAGAGCCCCAAAGTGTAGGAAGTCACAGATATCAACACAGACTTCCAAGCTTTCACATCATCAATCTCAAACACCTGAAGAGAATAGTATTCCAAAGAGTGAGTAAGAAGAAGAAGTTCCGTGGAGATATCACACAAGGCTTATTAAAAAACGTATAAGTTGATTAAGTTCCATGGCAATCACACATAACACTTATCAAACAACATATACCTCTTTGGGAAGTGTATCCATGATATCTTTCAAAGTGACATTATCAGGAAGATCATCTCCAATTTGTCTGAATCCATAGCTTTCTGCTAATTGTTCCCTGTCTTCTGCACTGTCAGCTGAAGTCGGTGCGACTGGAACAGCGACTGCTTTAATACATCCAGTCCTCCTTCTCACAGGAGCTATGCATCTTCTTCTTCGATATGTACTTCCTTTCAAAAGAAGATCAATCGGCCTCACGGCATACACACCTATATGAATCCACCAAAACAATCACACTAGAATGATTCATTCACTACATTAGCCCTCTGCATTCATCCAAGAACTAGCAGCATTCGTCCTAATTACCCCAGAAACACAAGCAAACCCCTTTACCAAATACAATAACTTTGCAAAGCAAAAAAACATATATAATCCCAAATTCACTTCTTTTTCCCCCATTATAGATTCCTTCTATTGAAACTCCAAAAGCATACACAAGTTAAGTCGAAGCTCCCATTTCCATAACCTGTAGAGAAATTAGAGAAACAAGAGGGGCTTTGAAGAGAAAGAAGAATACCAGGAGACACACGAGCAGAAGCAATCTTAGGAACCCTAGGAAGACATTGTTGTGGGCCCTGAGAAACCAGTAGGAAAAATAACAAATTCAGTATGGGAAACTCAACTAGAAGAGATGGGTAATAGATAAGACAAAGAGTTCGAAAAATGAAGCCTTTTAGTCCAAGGAATATGAAGAAGAGTACCGTGAAGGCGAAGAGAGAATCAGCAATTCTGGAAGCCATGGACGCACAGAAATTGCAGAAGAAGCGACCCGAGTCTCTCTGCAATATGTTTTATGAGATTGAATGGCTGTGAAGAGCCCTCACCTCTTCAAGTTCTTGACAAAATTGGACTTCCACAATTTAAAGTTTGGTTTTTTTTTTTTTTTTTTTTGGTTTTTCAGAAACATAAATTTTGTACACCCGAATTAACGAAAAAAGTATGAATTGTTTTTTATTTTATTTCCAAATAGCAATCATAAAAAAAATACTACTATTTGACATTGGTAGAGAAGTACTATTTTACTGTTGAAAAAAAAAAGTACTAATTCTACAACAACAAAATTTTAGTTAAGATAAAGGAAAGAGAATTATCAATTTTTGACGATAATTCCAAAGTAACGAATTACATTTCATTTGAAATAAGATCTCAAATAAAATTATCATTTCATTTAATTTTTGACGATAATTCCAAATTTTGTTTCATATAGAACCTAAATTTCAGGCTGGCAAGTGAGGCTAAAACCGAATTTAATTTGTCGTAACATATTAAAAAACAAAGAAAAAGAATATTAAGGTTTAGTGAAATGATAATTTTATTTGAATGAAATATTAAGGTTTCGTGGAGAATTGTATTAGTTTAAACATGTGTATTGAATTAAGTTTGTTCAGTATTAGAGTTTAAGTTTTATATAACTTCTACTAAGTTCAGTTTGAAGCTCAGGTACAACATTATATATTACCAAAGAAAAGGACATGTTCGTGTTCTGATATAAGAAACGGAATGAAAAGAATAGTATGTACGAGTCTATGACTAAACGATACTAGTGACGTATAAATATTTTGGATGTCATCAAATCGACGTGTTTTGTATCACTAATATGTTTTCAGTTATAGAAGACATGCGTTACGAGTGATACGTGCTTATACAACAAATGCTTGTCAACAAGTTAAAAATTATACAACATATTATTTTATAAAACTTTATTATATTTACGATTATATATTAAACAATACAAGGTAAAAACAAGTCATGGTTGTTAATTTATCAAAAAATCACGGTGGACATCTAAACCAAAATTCTAGTTTTTTTAGTACGGCTAATTTCAGTCATGATTACTAAGTTTTAAATGATCAAACATGTATTCAATCCTATATTTTAAATTATTTGAGTTTAAAGCCTAATTAAGTTGATAAACTGGTTTCGTGAGGGAATTAAAACTAGGACGTGTAATCCCGATTCGTTGTCTTTCTTAAGCATAGTAACACACGATGCATGAGAAAACAAACATTATTATATTTTTTTTAAGAAAAAAAAACTCGAGATTTTATTTGTTTTCCTCCCAAAAGCAAATTGAGTAATGGGTCCTTAAAAATCATTTATGGGCTGAGCCGGTGAGCCCAGCTAAATCTCGAAAGATATATAATTCAATTGTTACTTGAGAGTTGCGACTTGCGACACATGTGAAGCTCAGCGATCCACATGACCCTGATACACACTAAGGCAAGAAAACTATAAAAGTCCATAAGATGTGATCCAAATTATTTCATAGATTAGTTTCGTGCTGAGTCGGCCGAAACAACATTAGGTCTAGTTAGTGTTTTCTTTTCGATAATTAGAGACCCTAATATTATAAAATATTTTGGCCAACGGAAAAATGCGTCTAAAAATATATGACCTAGATTGACATATTGACTAAATCTCTTGGTTGGCCAATCAAATTTGATTACTCTTCTTTATAAAAACAAATGATTACTCTTTAAGTTATAAGTAAAAAATGTGCTACACCTACACCTTATAATTTGCATGACTATAGATTTTAGTGTCACACTATCATATAAACTTATCCAAAACAGTCTATGAAAATGATATTGGAAGTGTATATAAACTATCTTTTTAACCGTCTCGCTATTGTTAGTTAAGTTCGTTAAAACTATTGTTTTTGATGTCTTTTCGCAATTAGGGATGTCTATATACTAGTTGGAACCAAACACACACCATTATTGATTTTATACAGAGCTTCCATGTGAATCTCTCTTGTCCACTAGTTACCGATGTTATTGCCATTGCAATCAATCAATTTCCCACCAATTTTATTCGTCCACGAAATAATAAACACAAGCTTTTTTTGTTTTTTTTTACTTTGCAACGTGCCACCACAAGACGAAACTCCTTCATCTACGAATCGACATTTGCTTTCCATAATCAGTAGATAACGTTTTATAATTAAAAAAAAAAAAAGGGAAACCCATTCAAACCAAAACTGAACGAATGACATGTGATGATTCATATTACATTTATTTATATAAATGTTTTATCTGTTAGTATTCATATATATACACACATTTATATGAGTATAAAATGTTCTAAATTCATTGATAATTTTAGATCATAATTTGATCATTTGTACTAGTATCGTTGTCCTCTTATAAAAAACCAAATTTAAGATCTTGAGTTAGAGGTTAAAAAATGTTTTCCCCGCTGATAATTATGAGTAAAATAAAGATATTCGGTCGAAATTTCAACAACTAGACCATATACGCGTACATATATTCCCATTATAACTTTTTTTTATATAGTCCTATGCATAGATCAACATTTAACTAAATGTTACTTTAATATTATCAACATAATAGTCGACAAAAATGCCATACATTGAGGTTCCACACAGAACGAAGACTTATACCAAAATCGCAGTTATAAGTCACATTCGATTTTTATGCGCGTTTTGGTAAATATATATTTCAATAAATTTTTGTCTATACATACCATGTATGTATATATATATATATATATATATCGTGTATACACACACTATATTTACAAGAACGTGGGATTGGTTAAGACTATAATTCTAAGTTTTATGTTTTTGTTTTAAAACGGTGTGTTTTTTGCTATGAGCCTGGAATTATAAATCGACAACATAACTGTCTCAATTTTAATAGTATTTCAATTTTCTGGCTGCATAAGTTTTTTTAAACCCTTATCAATCATACCCAATTTAAATTAAAAAAATATGTTTTTACTGAATATATCAAATTTTATATAATCATCCTCGATGTGCTACCATCCCGATTAACACCGATATTTTTCTAGAAAAAAACAATCAAAATATATTATAGTTGGTCAGAAAAAAAAAATCGAACTCAAATTATTGTCTGCTTTTTTTCGGACGAAAGCTTTAATTATTGTCTTTCCGGTTATTTTAATAGTAAAGTCATAAAGTAGTAATAGTATTCAATTTCTACGAGTTTGTCGCTGTCTAGTGACAGCCGTAACGTCTTTGTTCCTCTTAAAATTAAAAAAAAAATGAAATTATAGCACAGACAACATTATGGTATGTTGGTGTTGATAATGGTTTTAAAAATGAAATACAATGATCGATCTTTTTATTGTATCATTTTTTTTGAGAATTCATATTGCAAGTAGTGCCTGCATGCTAACTAATTATATTAGATTCACACGTGTTTATATTTTGCTGGCTCTCCACGAACAAAGTATTTGATTCCTTACAATATATATATATATATATACAATAATAGTACTACCTAATTATATTAGATTCCCTTCTTATAATATAACAGAGTCGGTAAAATGTGATATTTAATAAAAAGAAATTGTGAAATTTTTTATATTTCTTTCTTTTGTTTGCACAATCGTATTGGAATTTTAAACAATAAATATAATTTTCCCCCTTGATAATAATACTGTTGACCTTTTAAAAACTATACGTAATGTAATTGTCTACAGTTGTTGACAAAAACAAAAATGTAATTGTCCACAGTCACCTTACCCGTGGGTCTCACGTGCATCACCCGATGATTTTAGTGAATGAATGTTTTTGAGAGAGACGGGTTTATATGACATTAAATGGTTAAGTACTTAATTAATTGATTAGTAGTATACAAGAAAGGTCATCTCTCAAGTTGCAGCAGACGAGATTTCAATATACTCTTTGCTTGCATTTGAAAAACAAAAACAAAAAACAAAAACAAAAACAATCGCTTTCAATTTTTTGGGTCAATTTTATGTAATTTAAAGTGAAAAATAAAAGTAATTCGGTTCTTCAAAGACTAACCTGAAACTAGATATAACAATACGACATGGCTGGGAAATATAAACTTATACCTTCTCGCTTTAAATGTTATAAATCAGGCCTTGAACTTTGGTCCTACTTGATCATTTTGCATGTTCATACTCTTATAGTTTGTCTTTTATATTTATATTCACAATAAAACTACAACTATAAATGGTACGACATTTAATATGACCAAGTAGGAATTTTAATAATTTCTATCTTATATTGTTTCGACAAAGGAATTGATTATAATAAAGTTAGTTACTGGCTGCAAAACATTCAGATACTAACTAGATGATGTTAAAAAAAAATTGGACTGTTGACAAAAAAAAAAAAATTGGACGATAAAGAAAAACATTTAGATATCTTTTGTACTATTTTAAATCAATTACACGGAAAAACAAGTCCTAACAAAGCATGACATCTATTCCAAGGAAAGCATAAACTGAACCATTTTTAAAATTAATACTGTAAACTTTTTTTTGTCATGTAAACTTACACACAACACTACCTAATTTTTAAATCCATTTAAGTTAATTATGGTCGTTGTTACAATTGTAATACGGCTGGAATTTTTTCTTTTTTGAAAAAAATACATGACTCATAGTGCAAAACAATAGCAAAGAAAACTGTATAGAGGCATGTTTTGATCAATCTTTTAAAATAATAGTTTGCAAAATAACTTGTAATCGTAAGCATCACCCGGAATTGACAGAAATTTTCATAGACTTATGTAGTTATGTTGTCGAAAATAAATACATGAGAATAGTGTGTTTTTGTTAATTAATATATACTATGTGCTGTTAGACTTGTTTTGTTCGAAACTAAACAAAAGATTTAGTTATCTTCGAGGAAATTTCTCATTTCATTTTCGTAACTAAATATGTTAGTAGTGTCTTTGACGTTATATACATCTATATGTTAGTTAAATCGTTACATCCCAAATGAGAAATATTATCGGCATTAATCATCTCAAAACAGACTAGCAGCTAAATACGACCAAAAATACTGATAATTATGTTTGATTAGTGCTAAAATCAAATGTGTCTTAATGATAATAATTTGGGAAAATAATATCATACTCATATATTGGTTAAGAAATACTAATAATTATCGGCGACGGGAGACAATAAGACAAGACACCGCCTACCAAAGTGAGAGAGAATATACTTTATAGGTTCCTTAGTTACGTCATCGTGTAATAGAACCTGAACCAGAAAATCCCTGCCCTCCTTTGTTTCTTTGTGATTGCTTTTTTTTTTGCTTTTTTTTTTTTTTTTCGGTTAATCTACCACGAGAACATTCAATTATTTCAAGAAATATCAGGATTATTTAGGGTTTCTATAGCTAGCTGCTCTTGAATTGATAGATATATTTACATAAATACAATGTTTGATGACCAGCTAGTCACTAGATAATTAGACTTTGAATGGTAACCATAAATAAATCGGATTAAACTGCTTTAGTTTTGAGGCAGACATAATTTATTGCGGACCAAAAGTAAAAATAGTTCTTAGTTAGTGTCCAGTATATTTTTTTTTGTTTTTTGTGGTTCACTTTTTTACAAACTAAAATTTGTGAATGATAAACAAAAAACGGTCTAATACACAAACATATTTCTCCGCCCCAGCCGCTATAACCATTCACAATCTTAGTAATGCACATAGAAGGTGCTAGTTCATGCTAAAAAACTAGGTTTGTGAATTCGGTTTTTTCGGACTATTTCGGTTCGATTAATCGGGTTTTCGGTTAGTTCGGATTTTTGTAATTTTGCCAAAATTAACCGAAGTCATCGGTTCGGTAACCGGTTAATTCGGTTATGAAGATTGTTACCGAAATAAACCGAACTACAATTTTATTTTGAAAAATTGGTTTATTTGGTTTCTCCTAGTCGGTTAAGATTGGTTTATTTCGGTTATTGCGGTTAATATCGGTTATCTCGGTTAACCATTACACATGACACATCATAAATATCGGTTATCTCGGTTAACCATTACACATGACACATTAAAAATTAGGGTTTTGGTTTTATCTCAATAATCCGGTTAACCGTTCGGTTATCCGCTGCCGAACCGAACCGAATGGTTAACCGGTGCTAATTAATATGTGTTCCGATCGGTTTATCTTCTATAACCGAACCTAAACCGATTTGCCCAAAACTCGGTTCGGTTCGGTTCGGGTCCAATTCCCAGGCCTATAAAAAACAATCAAGCAATGCTAAGACTAATACATACCAATTATCATTCTAGGTCGTGATTGTTTTTATACTTGTTGTATTTTTGAATCATGAAGATTAACTTAGTAAAAGAAAGTCGGTGTTTGATTTTTGAGTTTACATCCCGATCGGTTTAGGAAACTTTTGGTTTACACAAATTCCTCAAAATGATTTTTCTTTGTTAATATTAATCGCATGATTCTGATTGGATTTATTCGGCTCAATTTGATAATTTGTATGTTCGTTTATACAAAAACATATTAAGATATCGTCATAGTCATATATACATATGTGCATTTGACGACTATATATGAATTGATTAATACTGACATGAGGAACTATTAAACAAACCATAGTGACATCATTGAAAGCGCTATTGTCCATACAACAACATCAACTTATTCTAATTTCTTATATAAGACTATCAAATTGTATTAAATATAATTTCTTCTCCATGCAATTAAAGCAATAATAGCATTATTTTATGTACTAGTCTATTCTTTTTTTGTTTGGTGCAAATTTTGTAGGACAAGTGTATGTATCTAAGAATCTCAGATGAATTATTAACGAGAGCAACAGAGAAGGCAGTATAGGTGTCTCGTGAATGAGAATATATGCACTAGCACATTGTTCTAATCACACATTGTTTTGTGGTGAATGTGTAATGCGGTTAGAGTCAAGTTTAACCGCATAAATAAATAGAGACAGGACAACAAATCGAATGTAGTCACTTCTAATGATATTAATTATAAAGCATCAAAATTTCAGTAATATTTGTTTGTTTTCGGCAAAACTTGACTCTAAGCCGAATTAATTCAAATAGCTATTATTGTAATAATTGGTTTCTTATGTTAACAGAAATTATATAATATAATAGTACGATATAATTAAAGAGGAGAAGGTCCACATGAAGAAAGGTAGGGATCGTTGACGCTGAGAGCCGCCCAAACGTTTCTGGTGGCTGAGGAGGAAAGAACATCGTTTTGATCTCTGTTGGGCCATTCAATGCACTCTATTTTCTTTCTTTTTTTCTAAAAACTTTTGTTTCAGAAATTGTGTTCTTTGGCTCAGTTTATTGTACGTTAAGTTAAAAAGCAAAAATATTCCGGATCGGATTAAAAACCAAACTGAATAATTTTTTTTTATCTCATTGTTAAATTTCGTATTGTTTCTCAAACTCAGTTTAACGATACTTTCGATTCATTCATTAGTTACAAGTTTACAACTGTCAAACCAATATGTAAATACAAATTCTAAGAATCATATATAAAAAAATATAATCTAATAGTTGTAGATTTTTTGATATGGAGTTTCGGCTATAAAAGAAATTTTCACAGTAACTTTTGTATATTTGACATTTATCGTTTCGTTTCTATAACTATACTTGTAAATGTTGTACCATATACTGTTTGTAATGCTTGTCAACAAAGAATCATATTTTGATTATCTCACAGTTAGAAACTGAAAGCATAATATACGGAAAAAAAGATAAGAAAGCATGATAAGCTAGTGTGATAAGTAACTACAAGAAAATTAGATAGTAGTATAAGTAAAGTGGAGCACAGCTTATATACGTATTTACTTTTGTGTATAATGATTTCTATATAAACATATACATACGTGTTTTGTTACACTTTCGTACGTGTTTGTGTAACTGAACAAATAAATGAAATAGAAAACCTAGAATCAACACATAGTGGTCCATAAGGAGGACCACAACAAATGAAAATAACCAAACGTATTAATAAATAAAAGAAAAATTTGAAGGAATCTATGGAAAATTATCAGGTCCTACATTATAAGATACCATTATTTTGTTATAAATATGTATATACAGATAATTTGATTCATTGAATACAGATTATGCTATTTCCCCTACGATTATCATATGCAACGCAAATGGTAAGTAGGCCGTCAAACAATAACTTTCCACGAAATCCCAATCTTAAACCAAAGACTAAAGGGGTACAACAGTAAATTTAAGCGTAACCGGTCATTTAAGGACACGTGTCGATATCTCTAACCAATAATTCACAAACTCGAAACCGCCACCCACGACACCTGGCAGTCAGTGAAGGGAGGTCAAGCGGTGTAGTTATCACTCCCTAATAAGGGTATGAACGTAATTTTAGAGTCGTTAAGATCTATATAATCACTACTCTTCTGAGCTCTTATCCGGCGGAAATAGAAAATTAAGATTTTTTTCTTAAAAAGAGTTTCGGGTTTTTTTTTTCCACTTCTGATTATCTCTCTTGAGTAAAAAAGGAGGAAACAAATCGTAAGAAGGGAATGCAGAGAGATGGTTGGAGTATCGCCGGTGAAGACTAAGCTTTGTGATCGGTTTAACCGATCTGTCGGCGGCAGGAATTGCCACCGGAAACACGTCGAAGACGGGTGATCCAATTTCATAACTCTCCAATTCTCCGAATATATCAAAAATCCGTATCTCTTTTTTTTTCCTTTTGTTGTTTTTTATTTTCAAATCATCGTTTGTATAAAAATCATGGCCGGAGGAGCAAAACCGGTGGAGAATGGATCTGACGGTGGTAGTAGTACGGGGCTGCTTCACGGCCGTTACGAGCTAGGTCGTCTTCTCGGTCATGGAACATTCGCGAAGGTGTACCACGCGCGTAACGTACAGACCGGGAAAAGCGTGGCGATGAAGGTCGTCGGAAAAGAGAAAGTGGTGAAAGTTGGGATGGTTGATCAGATCAAAAGAGAGATCTCAGTGATGAAGATGGTGAAACATCCAAACATCGTCGAGCTTCACGAAGTTATGGCGAGCAAATCCAAGATCTATTTCGCCATGGAGCTTGTACGAGGCGGTGAGTTATTCGCTAAGGTAGCTAAAGGTCGACTACGCGAAGACGTAGCTCGCGTTTATTTCCAGCAATTGATCTCAGCCGTTGATTTCTGCCATAGCCGTGGTGTTTATCACCGAGATCTGAAACCGGAGAATCTCTTGTTAGATGAAGAAGGGAATCTTAAGGTGACTGATTTTGGTCTATCTGCTTTTACTGAGCATTTGAAACAAGACGGACTCCTTCATACTACCTGTGGAACTCCGGCGTATGTTGCTCCGGAGGTTATATTGAAGAAAGGATACGACGGTGCTAAAGCGGATCTGTGGTCTTGTGGTGTCATACTATTTGTGCTTCTTGCTGGTTATTTGCCTTTTCAAGATGATAATCTTGTGAATATGTATAGGAAGATTTACAGAGGAGATTTCAAATGTCCTGGTTGGCTTTCTTCTGATGCTAGAAGGCTCGTGACCAAGCTTCTTGATCCCAATCCGAATACGAGAATCACTATTGACAAGGTTATGGATTCGGCTTGGTTCAAGAAACAAGCTACGAGATCAAGAAACGAACCAATACCTGCCGCCACTATCATGCAAGGAGAAGCGGAGGATGTCGATTTCTTGGTGCACAAGTCCAAGGAAGAGACGGAGACGCTTAATGCGTTTCATATAATTGCCTTATCGGAAGGGTTTGATTTGTCGCCCTTGTTTGAGGAGAAGAAGAAAGAGGAGAAGAGGGAGATGAGATTCGCGACTTCTCGCCCTGCGAGTAGTGTGATTTCGAGTTTGGAAGAAGCGGCGAGAGTTGGGAATAAGTTTGATGTGAGGAAGAGTGAGAGTAGGGTAAGGATCGAAGGGAAACAGAATGGTCGGAAAGGGAAATTGGCCGTGGAAGCTGAGATTTTCGCGGTGGCTCCGTCCTTTGTTGTCGTCGAAGTGAAGAAAGATCATGGAGATACTCTTGAGTACAACAACTTTTGCAGTACTGCTCTTAGACCAGCTCTCAAGGACATTTTCTGGACTTCCACACCTGCTTGAATTTTATTTCTTGTGTTGTGTAATTCATGTGTGTTGTTATGTATTGTTGGATTCTAGATTCGTTTCGTGATTCTTGTTCTTGATTCTTAATGTGGTATCGTTTGAATCGTGTAAAAATGTTTTAGACTTTTGTGAGTTCTTGGATCGTGGCCGATTTGTCGCGTCACGAATCAGAGAGTGTTGTGTGTGGTGTAGAATGGTGTCTTAAAGATTCCATCATCAACAAGTGATAATTATGACTCTTTTAAGAATGTTCAAGTGTCAATTTTTACGCATTATCACCAATGTCTTTTTAATTTTCTCTTTCTTACACGTCTCTTACTTTGGAATTGGAATGTTTAATTAGGACGTCATTGATCCATAAACTCTTCAAGATTCATGTGACTATTGAATTATTGTTGTGTGTTGACGACATAAGTGCTTTTAACTTTTACTACGTTTTAACTTTATCAGTGTCTTTTGGCTTATGTATTCAATGTAGAACTATCAATGATTCGTAGCGATTTGTAAGATAAGTAGTAAAATCATCAAATCAAATTCAGAGAGCTTTTGAAGTTGGTAAAATCTGTCAATTATGATATAACATTAAGAATTTACTTAGCTCAAATGTAGTGACGACTGTATGATTAGTGATAAGATATTTATTTTCCTGTAAAAAGGGATCAAGTGATAAAGTATGATTAGTTGGTTTGTTGAAATGAAGAGATAGTGGAGTAGCAAAGAAGATGGATTCAGATGAATGAATATGAAAAGAAAAAGGAAGATGAGGTGAACAAAAGTGGAAGTTGCGTGATTGGGATGGAGTATGTTTCATGAACTCTATTAATATATATTATCTCTTTTCTTGTTTGAATTTTCAGTACCATATCAAACATGTGATTTATTACGGAGTTATGCACGCAAAACCAACCATGATCTGAAATGTTACATAAACAAATAATAATAATAATAGCCATCTTTCACTACCACGACGTTTAAATTGTGAAGGATTCTTTTGTTTTTAGTTACGTTGGGATTCAAAATTTCACCAATTATCGATTTCCATCGAAAATAACGTGAGTTTCGATCCGGTTAGTTAAAAATAGCGTACTATTGTTACTCTCTACAACAGTATTATACAAATCTTGAACTGCCAATTTAAAAGTAGCAAAACTTGCATGCACTAAAAAGAGTATAATTTTATAAGAGCCTTTTGGCATTTAACCATGGAGTGTTTCATGTTTGGTTAAGACTTTACTGTAGCTTTATTTTATATTAATGATATGTTAAAATTGTGGCTTAATAAAATAGACGGTGATCTATTAAAAAAAATCCATTTTGTTGGCTTACAAAAAAAAACACATATGTAGGAACAAAATGCGGAAGTTAAAATTGTGAGAAATTTTAGGAGCATGTTTAAGGTTTTAAGTGTGTTAAAGCTTGATCGGCTAAATTATGACTTCTAGGTATTAAGAGTCCTAAAACGCTAAAACCAATCGGCCCTTGATTATATCAGTAATATAGTAAAAAATAAAAGAACTGATAAGAAAAAAACATTACTGTATAAACAACCCCATAAAAACAAATCAGTTTGACTTCTTATATGTTCATCTATTGCAAGTTGGATTTATAATTATCTTTCAACAGAAATGGGATTGATGGGTTACTTTTTGAGCTTTAAGGGAGAAATCATATATATTACTATAAAGTCAAATATGGTGAGATTGATCGATTCGTATGCACATCCACATGTTATATATGTATTCCTTAAGTTATTTTTAATGAGACAAGACATGGTGAATATGATTACCAAGATATTGGTTTTGGTTCTGTCCACAGAACGCGAAAAGCTACAACATGTGTAGACCGTTGAAGCGTTCTCCATGTGGTTTCTTATCCGTTCTTTTTGGAATCAAGACGATCCGCAGAATTTAAATAGTGACTGTTGAACAAATGATTTCGATGCATAACATCTTATACTATCTAAAAAGTTTCAGTAAAATGAACATTGTTAAACTACTTTGTGTTAAACACATTGAGTTCTAGAGATTTTTTTAGTGAAAATACCAAAATAAGAAAAGAAAAAAATAACACTTTGATGATATATAGTCAAATCAAGTCTAATTTTTCTCATCGAAAATTGATCTCATGCATGCATGCATTACCATATGCTTTGATCTCATACTTGGATTAAAGAAAAATAAAACCTTCGTCGTGTAGAGATCAATGAGCCTGATATGTCACATGTGTCATGTGTGTGTCAATATATTGTTTGCATGTTGGTAAGGGGGCTAAGGGTAGAAAAGAAAGACTTAAGAGTTAGATCAGATCTTATGATATATGTAAAAAGAAAACAAATAGAGTTCTCTGTTCTGTCACTGTGCTTCGGTGTATAACACATTCGCAACTTGCCAAATTATTATAGTTCCAACAAATATCTTTGGAAATATTATAAGGAAAATAATAGAGAGATGATTCTATTTAGTTTATTAGTAGTTGATTCTCTTTAGCATAATTACATTGGTTGGGTTGTTAAACCATATGCATGTGGAATCTGTGGGACTAACAGAACCTTGTCACAAAGTTGCTATTGATATGATTTAATGTGATAGCAATTCACTAAAAACAAGAATAATCAATGGACATATATGATAAATCCAAAAAGTTATAGTAATACTTTATTTCTTCGATGATGGGTTATCAAACATAAACCATATCGCTTTTCCTTTTTGATACGATTTGTTCATATCTTACTTTCTCCAGTATCAATTATTAAATACCAAAAGGTTTTAAAGAAAAAAAAAATAGAAATGGAATCCAGCTTATTAATTTAAAGCGTTTCTGTATCACACATTCGTAAAAAGTGCTTTTTGTGTTATCTATTAGTCCAACCCATTACTAATTTGTCAACCATTTTCCAACCCATTAGTAGAATCAATTTACAATAACACAGTTTATTTGGGCCTGAATATTGGGCTAGAACGCTAGATTCTAATTGAGAAATTCAGAACATGATTTTAGAAAAATCAAATTGGGTCAGGGTTCCTACTCGTCGGGTAAGTTTGATTTTGGGTCCATGGAACATAGTGCCACTGTAAAAACAAGCAGGTTATGAGATACATGTGATACAGTTTCCTTAGTCCACTAAAATATTTCTACTCACACGTTACAAATTATATATAAAGAGAGTGAGACACACCAAGATAGAAGTGGTACAACATGTTTGTGAAAGAACAAAAAGAAGAGGAAATAAAACGTGGACAAATGAGATGTAGATAACTCTGCTGAGTCTAAACTACTAAAAAAACAGTGAAGTAGCTTTTGAGTTTTCATAGGTTTTGGAACTTGAGATGTCCCTAACTAGTTGTCTTCGTTCCCATCAATGCCATCATCATCCTTCATTTTCTCCAATATGCGTTCCATTTTTCTTAATTATATATATCTATATATATTAACTTCTACTGTACCACAACTTAGAGCATCACCAACATGGGTCTCTCACCTAGAGACTCTCTATTAAAATAATAAAAAAATTACAAAAAGGTAGAAAAAATTGAAAACCATCTTTTGTATAGAAAGTTCCAGAAACTTTTCTGGTGCGGTGTTATGATATTATTGGTTTTTATTTTTTATCATATTAATTTTAATTCAAAAAAAAAAAGATATTAAAAAATAATAATATTTTATTTATCAGATACTCATGGTGATGCTCTTATATCCCTAAGTAGGGGTGGACAAACCACTAATCGGTTCGGTTATTTCGGTTATCGATTATTTCGGTTATGTATTTTACTATCCATATCAAAACCGAAAGGATTTCGGTTCGGTTTCGGTTCGGTTACCATTCGGTTCGGTTCGGTTCGGATAGTAAAATTGAGAACCGAATGGTAACCGAAATATTTCGGTTATTTTCGGATAGTTTGGTTAGTTTCGGTTATTTTCGAAATATTTCGGTTATTTTCGGTTATTTCAGATAGTTCGGGTATTTTAGAACCAAATTATTCGAAAATAACCAAAACTAACCGAAATAATTCGGATATTTTTGGATATTAGGTTATTTTAGATATCCATGGATATCCAAATAACCGAACTATCCGAAAATAACCGAAACTAACCGAAATATTTCAGATATTTTTGGAAATTTGGGTATTTTAGATATCCATGGATATCCATTCGGTTATCGGTTAATAACCGAACCGAACCGATATCCATGGATATGAAATTCCATAACCATTCGGTTATTAGCTACTATCCAAAACCGAACCGAACCACAATTTTCGGTTCGGTTCGGTTCAGTTAACTTCGGTTCGGTTTTTATGCCCACCACTATCCCTAAGCAAAGACAAAATTATCACGTGCAAAAGAATCCAAGGGAGTACTTACTTGTGGTATTGACTCACTGCATGATGTGCGCAGAAGCATCCGAAAGCCAATGTTTTATGACGAGATTAATGTATTTACAGATTTCATGAATGATATTCACAAGCTTTTTAAAAATATGATAAGTATTTGACTTGTGATTTTTTGTTATGATTTTATATGGTTTATATGAGTCGATCAATCAAATTAGTTAATTACGAAGTTTGGTCAGTTAACCACAGCCAAAAAATGTAATATGTACTAGTATTGGTAATACAGTATGTACAAGCTAATTTTTTTTCCAAGTCGACAAAATGATTAACAAAGCTTCGTTTATCGAGATCTATACTTCAAGCAGAGGTTAGTACTAGAATTTTGTCACTTGATTTGCCTGGTGTTAATTTTATATTTCCAACATTTTAAAGTTTTACGACTTTGTACTCCTCAACATTTAGATAATGTTGTTGACATAATCACTGAATGTAATTATAATTATGTAAACATCTTGTATGTGAAAAAGATGTTGAATAGCATAAAATCATGTCACTATTGCACGATTCTATGATTTACCAATCAAAACTAAAATTATTTTTATTTGTTTTATCAATTATCCTAGTTATAAAATTACAATGAAGATGTCCAAATGGGAATCTAAAATCTTAGAAGAAGGAAGATAAGATTGAAAACCCCATATAATTAGTGGAAGTGTACAATGTACAATGTACCAGTGCCATTAATGATTTCATTATTAAATACCCTACTGAGTTAGTGGGAAGTTTTTTCACTAGCATCCATTCATCTGACGTAATTACTTGATTAAGATAAGAAAATGTACTAATAGACACTAAAAAAAGTCTCATCATGATTAGTTTCCAAAAAGGAAATTGGAAACCTGACCCAATTAAGAAAGAACAAATATCTAGTGTCTCTAAATGGTAAACAAAACGTATATTACATACTACATTTTCTTCATCCTAAATAAAACTACTAACCAAACTAAATTATGCCATTTTACGAGCTTTGAATAATTGAATTTTTTTTTTTTTTGTTATGTTATCTAGCAATTGATTGTTCTTTTGAACTTTGATTCTTTCTTTTCTTCATGATGCATCATCCTTTTTTTTTGGTTAAAGGAGATTGATCAATATTAGACTCGCAAATTATTACAAATTCCAAATCTCATAACTTAAAAAAAAAAAAAATACCATTATAAATGTTAAACTGAATATTGCCCCATCAAACTCTTTACTTATACTAGAATGAATGTTAACTCCAATTAATAGGGTAAGAAAAGTAGGTCTGAATTCATTGGACGACATACATACATATAATTTTTATCGTCGTCTGTGTTACGCACGCGCCACCCTTTGAAAACCGACTTTAAGTTCAAGTGTTAAACACCCAAATAGTTACACCAGGTGTGCTCTCCTATCCACTCACTACAGAACACGTGTCGGAAACCCTCTAAACTCTTTTTGACAAAACATCATGTCTCTCCATTTTGGAAAGGAAAAAGAAGCAAAAATTAAAGAAATTAAAAGAAGAAACCACAATCTCCGTCAATCTTTGAACCCTTTCTCGCTCCTATCTACCCTTTCTATCTCTTTATATACTGACCGTTTCTCCATTACAGTCTATGCAAAGAAGATACTCATCAAACAACCAAATCTCCGAGTATTGAAAGATTAGTGGATTGAAGGTTCTCAAGTACTTTATTAGGGTTTGTATAAATTTGTGAGAAGGGTATGAATGAAGAAACTTGAGCTCTTAATCCCTCTAGCTAGGTTTTTTTCAATTAGGTGATGAAAGAGATTTGAAGAAATTAAATGCAACAGAGAAAACTGACAGAAGAGAGTGAGCACATGCAGCCACTGTTATGTGTCTATAACTTTGCGTGTGCGTGCTCACCTCTCTTTCTGTCAGTTGCCTTTCTCTTGCTTTAGCTCTCTTCTCTCACTCTCTCTCTCAAATTTGTTTAGACATTTCCCTTATCACCTATCATCTATTTTGTTGTGCACTTGGCTGGTTATGTGGATAAGATAAATGCGTTCTCATAATCATTTGTTATACTTTTTTCGGTATTTTGTTGAAGTGGTTGCATAAGAATGTTTGTTTTAAGGCTTTCTTTATAGAAGTTTGGTGGAGAAAAGCTCAGATTTTTATTGTTGCGTTTATAAAAAAAATAAATGTATATTGTTAAGTGTGCTCTATATATGGTTGATTTCTTCTAGTGGATCTAGGGAAGGCGCGAGTTTTGATGATCATGAAAACCCCAACCGGTACACATTCTTCTCATATATTTTGATTATCTATTGATTGTCTCTTTGTCTTTTTTTGGATGTGATCTGATTTTTATTTTTTCCTTATAAAGTTTTTTTTCATGTTGAAATCCTCTGATGATCTTAACAGCTACATGCGACTAAACCATGAATCATGTTTTCGTCTTCTATCTTCCTTTTTTTACAGAAACTGGAAGTGGCTCTCAGGTTTCACCAGAAGCCATAATGATGGAATCTGTGTATGATGATTTTTTGTTTCGGTTCTATTTCATGTACACCCTAGTTGTGCACCGTTTCAATTGAAACAGGTTTTTTTGAGCAGGTTGGTAGTGAAGCACTGAATCCAGCTGTTTGGTCTTAAAAGATCTATGATCTATAATTTCCTTTCCTGTGTTAGGTTTGTACGGATTAATGCTAGTTAGCTTTGAATACTATCTTGGAATTAATGTGATCCGTAGTTGGTAGGTATCCACTAACTTGATTTGTTTGCAAGTTGAACCCTATACCTAATGCGCTCTATCATCCTTTTCCCTTGCAGGTTTCTTCATTTTTGCTTCTGGATTTGTTAGAAAATATATTTTTTTCTTTGTTTTGGTGTTCTCTGGTGCCATATGAGGTAAAAAATGTTGTTTTTCTATGAAATGGTGGATCTATTTTGGTGCCAAAATGAGGTTAAAAATGTTATTTGTTGTTTATCTAATTATGTTGCCAAAGGAGTTTTAAAACTCTTATTTTCTACTGAAATGATTGATCTAGTTAAGTTTCAGATTTGACGATATTTCATCTGATGTTATTCTTGTTGGTTTGTTCTTCTTTTTTTTTGTGTTGGCCAAACTTGATGTTTATGTCTTTTAATTAGTTTTCTTTAAATATCAATTCAATTTTGTAATTAGAAGCCTAGTTTTGTAGTGATTTTGCTTAGTCTGCTTTGATTACTAATTGCATTATAATGGGTTCAAGCAAAGCAATGAGTTGTTGTTGTTGTTGTTGTTGTTTTTGTTTGGTTTAGAATGTTGGCTTTTTATGTTGTTCCTTGAATAAGTAACAAAAGTAAGGAGCTTTTGCTAATTTAGTGTCAAGTGTCAACCACTAACTAACTTAACCTCAAATCTCTTTCATCATTTGGTACTGGTGTCAAATGTTTTTCACCTTGAAATCCACAAATGAAGTCGTGAAATAGATAACAGTGGAGATGAACAAAAGCTAATAATGTTTTTTCTACTGAAATGGTTTATCTTAAGTTGCATAATTGATGATATCTCAAAAGATTTTATCTTTGTTGGTTTGTTCTCTACCTTTGTTGTCTAAGCTTATTCTTAATGGCTTGGAATCGGTTTTGTTCAATAGCAAGTCCTTTGTAATCTGCACTGATTATGGGTCAAACATTCAAGTTCACGAATGTTTGTGTTGCATGTGTTTGCTTTAATTTCGTCTCTAATGTTCTTTACATTGAAATTATTATATGAAGTCACAAAAACAGATAATACAAGTAGAGATGCATAGATTTTTGGTTTACTTCACAGTCTAAGTGTTACCCCAGGTTCTTCTCCTTACGCGCGGTTTAGGTTATTAGTGATGACTGTGTCGTTTCTGCAGTTCTTCATTGGCTATTCAGATGTTCGTGCTTGAAGTAATTTAATTGATGAGTTTGAATGAGCATTAAACTTCATATTTTGTGAGAGAGATATAGAGATGATTATGTCTGAAAGATTCTAAATAATATCTGGTTTTGATTTGGAGTTTCATGTTCTAGTAACTAGGGATTGAATGTAGTGGTTTAATCATAACTCTCATATAACGTGATGCGCCATCTAATGTGTAAGGCTACTATGTTATCTTCCTTTATTTGCATGTCCAGTTGAGTTATTGATGATTATAGGATAGGTGAACTGAAAAACGTAATACTATGATTAAGGGCATTTGTAAGCCTTTAGGTAACTCTATAAACAATATCATGGTAGAAAAAATTTCATTGATTACCTTGTCTAATGTTTCCTGTGCACTACTATGTTAGTTGAACATGATCCTGTTCTGTGGATTTGCATATTGTCATCACCAAAAGACCCATGCAAGAGAACGGTCTCGATAAAGCAATAATAACAATCTGATTTTGTGTTCACTTACTTTTGCAATAGGTTGATATTAAT
This sequence comes from Crucihimalaya himalaica, assembly GCA_004349715.1. Lineage (NCBI taxonomy): Eukaryota > Viridiplantae > Streptophyta > Magnoliopsida > Brassicales > Brassicaceae > Crucihimalaya > Crucihimalaya himalaica. The sequence goes on along the minus strand of SMJT01000006.1, from coordinate 2,961,927 downwards.
ATCAAGTGGGAAGACATTAATATGTAGAGTCAGAGTCAGGTCAAATCACTCGTGAAGAACATATGTATCATTAGCTCTGTTTACTCCATTTTGCATTTTTTATATACCATGTGTCTATGTGAGATTGATTTGTTCTATAGATTAATTATTTGAATTTCACAATTTAAGAGTTTATGGTGGTTGGTAATATATAGACTTACGCGTTTCTCATGGTGGATTCAGTGGCTAGACTTGAAACTAAAGATTAGCAAAATTACTTCTTGGTTAATCTATTCTATGTTCACAAATGCATCACTTCATCATCCTAACTTCCTCTTCTCTTTGCATATGATATAAAAAGAGAACATTTCTAAGGTATTAGTTTATTTCTTCTCTACATTTTGTAGTCAAGAACTTGATTCGTGTTGATGGTGGCAGTCATAAGGTTTGTGTTGTGCTCTCTAATTGATGTGTCTCCCATTTTGCTTCACAAGCATTTTTACAAACGGGAACAAATGGGGAATAATCGACATTATTTGGTACAACTTGAAATTGAGTTTATTGACTTTCTTTGCTAACTCACTAACCAGAACTCAATCAAAACATCTTATCTTTTTGAGTTGCATCGCTAAATAGCCAGTAGTATCGAAAGCATAGATTAGCTAGCATCTACTGGTTTCGTGAATTGCTATTTGTTTCATTTGGATTTGCCATCTGACTGGACTCGCACATGATTGAGGAAGAGTGGAGTCTTCTTCTTATCATATATTCGTCATTGATATATAGGTCCATAAAAGCTAAACCATTTCTTGCATTTGCTCTAATTTATTCTTTTGAAACAACATATTTCATAGGGGTAAGTAAATTGTTATCTTGATATATATTGCGTGAACTAGTTTTTGCATGTCAATCATGTTGGTTATCATCTCTTCCTAAGCTTAAAGGTCAAGAAATGAGAATCTCTTGTGAATTGATAGACATAGTGTTATACCACTGTTACTTTGTAGAACTTGGAGAAATTATACAATGTTCTCTGTTCGTCTCACCTAGAACTTTTTCTTTTGCTCTTTTCCGAAAATTGGTTTTAGAGAATTATGGATTGCTTTTACAGATAAATCTTTAAATTGAGAGATTATGTGTTGAACTGAACAAATGATCGCCAGACTAAATGGTAATTTGAGCCAGGTATGTTGTTTAGTGGTTTAAATTAGTGTCGTTGTGTCATCATTCGAATTTATATCTGAAAAAGTTTTATGTTGTTGATTCAATGTTCATTCATGCAACATGTAGGTATATATCGAGCCGCGAATTTTTAAGTCACCGTAGACACGGTAGCACTAGGATTTGCAACTTGTGGGCCGATCACTATCATATGTTTTTGAACTCTTTGGCCTATATGGTCATTAATGATACATTTTTTTAGACTGGAGTTGTTAGAGTATCACCATTGGGGGTCTCTACATGGAGGAAAGAAAAGAAGGGGAGTCTCTCAAATGAGAGACTTTGAGAAACTTAATCATAAAACCAAAATCTATTAAAATACTAATATAATTTGGTTGAGAGACTCATTTTGAGAGATTCATTGATGGAGATGCTCTTATGTGCGTGATAGAGAATACCCCCATTCAAAATTGAAGGATGTGACATTATAACCAAAAAAAAACATTGCAAATATTAGAGTAATAGGCAAAAAAAACGAGAGCAAACATGAGTGTGCTATTGTGGTCGTTTGTAGTAGGTAAAAATGACAGAAATTAACCCAAAGTGTACGCAAATACAATGTCGTATATGGAAACGCAACGTTATTCTTTCTAGACTTTTGACCAAAACCACCAATCCCACTTGTCTCTGTCTTGTGTTTTTCTTTCCACCCACGAAAAGGGAAAATGAAACGACCGTTATCACGGCATGGAAACGGTAGGAGCGTCTTTAACGGTGACCAACGACGAACCATTACCGTTAGCAATTGTTGTAGTGGATAGGTTAGGAGACAAAGGAACGCCGGTATCTTTAACGAAGGGGTTACGAGAAGGACACGTGGCGGTAGAGATGGTGGTGGCTAAAGAGATGGGCATGAGGCATAGACCTTTGCCTTGTAGATACTGCATGGCCGATCCCATGTCCTCTTCCATTAGCTTTGCCACTTGGTGCTCCGTCATCTTCGCCGCCGCCGTATGATTCTCGCCGGACGAGGAGGTGTTTTCGTGGGACCCACCCGCATCCTGAAAAAACCAAAACCCTAAAGCTATGATGTCGAAATTTGAAGGTTTTGGTATTTGTTGGAGAAAAGTCGGCACGCGTGCGCTGCCCATTTTCTTTTAATTTGCAGTTTTTGTTTTTTTCTCTACTCTTTTTGGAATACTTTTAATTTGTCTTAGAAAAGTCGAAACCAAAAACTACTTTTGATTTGTCTTCTTCCCTAACTAAAACTACTTTTGATTTGTCTTCTTCCCTAACTAAAACTTTTCCATATATTAAGCAATGAATTCATTCTATGTTGGTATTGATGACTTCATCCCTTTTTTATATTCATAAGATAGGTTATAATTAAATAGACAGAAGTGTGAACATTCTCCTTTAACTTTGAAAATATAATTATTAAGGACAAAAAGGGTACAATAGTAGAAATTACCTCAGGGATTTGAGAAGAAACAGAAGCAGCACCTCCCAGTCTACTCATGCTTAGTACCTGCATGCATAATTTCAAATTTAAAAGAGAGTAACTAAGTTTGCCGGTACATTTAACTGAACTGTTCATATATATATGAGGTGAGGTGATTATATGTTTTCACAACCCCAAAGATAAAATAATTACAAGATAAAATGGTGAGGGAGCATAAGGCATTTTAGTTGCAGAGGCCCATATTCTAATGTCAACTCAAAGGTAAAGAAGCTTCCATTATCATAACAAAAATAAATTTAAAAATGCTAAAAAGATTCACCTTGACTTGGAGCTGTAAGAACTTGACATAATCGATAATCTCATCGAGCATTGATGCTTTGTCTGTCTGTTAATTATTACAATAAAAAAAAACCATGTTAGCAATCCTACATCTGTTTATTACTATTGTTTTTTTATATATTATTTTAATCTTATAATTAATTAGCTAATCAGTGTTTAATCATTTGATAGTATAAAAGTCCAAATCTCTAGATAACCTACTAAACTAGTACTAGCAATTTTGTGGTCCAAATTATGAACTCTATTAAACACATTATTCAATTTGGGATCATATCAACCATGGACACATTAAATACAAACTGGATTCGAGTCTACTCCTTTAATCAAGTTTTACTAACCATGGACATGGATGATCGAAATATAGATTAGTGAAGATAATTTACCTTGTTGCCATTAGGAACAAGTTCTTGAAGAGATTTCATTCTCTCCGCTATTCTCTCTCTTCGTAACTGTCTCATAAATTTCAAAATATTTCAATAATCACCTCAAAATGTATATATATAACTTAATAATTTATACGTTTTTCTCGGTAACTGAAAGCGAATAATGAGGAAAAGTAAAAAAATAATCGAACCCGTTCGGCGATACTGTGTGGATCAGTGGCTTGACCTCTCCTAGCTCGGACTTTAGGCTTAGTCTGAGTCGGCGCCGTCGTACCACCGGTGGTGGTTGACGCCGTGGCCTGCGACTGCGATTGCGTTTGACCTCCCGATCCCTTAAAAAAGATTATAAATAGTAACATTTAATCAATAATAAACAAAAAAAAACATGTAAGTAAAATTTTCTCTACTACATGGAAATGAAAGAAAGGGATCATACCGGAGGGAGGTGGAAAGGGAGAGATCCGGTGGAGAAGCCATTGAAGAGAGCGTCGTTAGGATGGTTATGAGACGACAAAGGAATCATAGTGATCTGGTTTCTTGAATCGACGTCGTGGTGGTGAAATCCAGGGACGGCGGCGCAATCGGGTGTAGGAGGAGGAGCTTCGTCGAGGACGGAGGAGGGCCAAGGAGTGGAGGAGAAGATGTGGTGGAGGAAGTCATCGTGGTCGAATGTTGCAGGAGATTGGAGATGCGGAGAAGAAGAAGATGAAGGAGTTAGAAGAGAGGAGGAGTTCATCATGGCTTTCTAGTTTTTTTTTTTAATGAAATGAATGTTGTTGAAATGTTTTGAGGTTTAAGGCTTTATGGTGTTTTAAAGAGGGATGTGGATGGTAATATTTGAGATTTGTAGGGTTTGATATGCTAAATACGTTTATCAATTTATTTATATGATAACCATTATCGTCGTCCTTGTAAATTTTTGGTGTTCTTTTCATTTCTTTTACTACCAAAACAATTCACGATTTCTTCCATTTTATAATTCTTTTTTGATAGTATACTTGTTTATAATCTAAGACATACAATTTTATAAATAATATCGTGGTCGAATGGAAATATGAAAGGAATCAAAATAATTAGTTTATAATTTGGTTGAACTAACTTCACTATGACTTTTTCATTATTTTATAATAAAGAATGTGTTTCTATATAACAATTATCATAAAATTTTCAAAACAGATTTATAACATATGTTTATCTTAAACCATTTTGATAACTTAAAGTTTCCTTTTTTGTGGATTTATGTTAGGAATCGAATTTCGCCAACTACAAATCTCTAATGTATTAGTCTTTTTCTTTGAATCAATCGGTGTTTTTGAAAAGGTTTCGGTAACTACCTCGATATATATTCGTTAGTTCAAAAGTGCAATAGTCTGCATTCTACAAGATATCTCGGAGGCAACACTTTTTGCAATGACAACTACTTAAACATAAACTATTTAGACATGCAGTATAAATGCATAAAATTATATAATGCTATTCATTTGGGTAGATTCATCAATGATGCTCTGTGATTCCTTGGTTCTCTTGATATATTACGGTTTACAATTTGTCTCCAAGATTACAAACATGCTATCCCACATAGACGATACTCGTGTTTAATAATACGTATCCACAAAAAGAGATCACTTCTTTACAGATATATTTTCTTGGGTTTTCAAATCAATATGATACCGAAGAAGCTGTTGTTTTTCATGGATCTGCTCAGATTTTAGAAAATCGAGGATCATCTTAAGCGAGAATATAATCATCATGTCATAACTAAGTTCTTTACTTAAAAAATATGCCAACTTATAAGTATATAAATCCTACAATATTCATGTTTTTTACCTTTTAGGTACTAATATAACATTTTACATATATTATGTTAGTTTAAACTTCTTGTCATATTTAGTTAAATATTAGTCACTGCTATAATTCATTTGTCATATGTTAATAACATCAACAATTCATCATTTACCAGGAAAAAATTAAATATTTCGTTTTACCATTTCATTCAATTTTCAAAAAGGAATCTATCTAAGAAGATTTTTTTAAAAGATTAATATTAAGATATTATTATATGCAATATACATGATTAAGCACATGGGACATTCTGAGTTTTGCACAAACTCGCAAGAGGTAGAGATCGGCTTTAATACACTTCCCATTTATTAATTGCAAATGTTGGTAAGCATTGATGTACTACTACACAAGAGAGAGAGAGAGAGATCTATCATCTCATATTCTCATGTATTAGTATCGCTAAGAGAATGCATGCACGCAAATTAAATGCAATAATTATTTTTGTTTGTGCTTAATAATTGAAGCCGGGTTAGTCCCAATCAGTCAGAACCGCCTCGGTTATGGAAAACCAGAAATATACGTCAAAACCCGATACTTCGGTTCAATTAAAAGAGTAAACCCGACCGGCTCGTGAAACCCAACCGCCTCTTTGATAGAGAAAAAAACAAAAAGAAGCTTAAACCAATAAACCCTTTCTTCCTCCCAAGCTCAAGTTCAAGCTTTTTCGATTTTTTTCTTAAGAACCAATCTTGCTTTCTCATCCCTCTGTGATATAGTTTCCAAACGTAAGCTCTTACTTTTATTTTTACGTTTCTGTTTCATATTCAAGGCTTGTGTTGATTCTCAAACCGCAGCTTCTCTGCAGCAAATAAGTGATTAGATTGATTATTCCTAATTGCTATTGTTGCTCCCAGAAGCTTTACCTTGTTTAATTCCGGACTCAATTGTAAAGTTTTGGGATTCGAAATTTACTGTTTTGGAGATTGATGTTTAGGAAACGCGGAGCTTTGCACACTCTCTGAATCATGGCGACTTCAGCTGATGCTCGGGCAGTAAAGTCGCTCAACAATTCCGAGGGGCGTAAGAGATTTGTGGTACGTTTTTTTGGATATTGTTATTCATGTTAATACTTGGGCGTATCTTTTCATTTCCCTTCTATAACATCTTCTACAACTATCTTGTTGATTTTTTTTTCGATTAGTGTCCGCTGATTCACCGCATTAGTAAGCTCAATTATCTGCTTTCCTTGTGCTCTCTAATATGGCTGTTTGTGCTTTATTTCTTCTGGATGCAGTTCAAGAATTTCTCTGGAAAAATCAATGACATTGACATCAACGTGTTTCGGAGCTTGGATAAGGTGAAGGCTGTGCCTTCAGAAGGATCCACATTTTTCAGGGATTGCCTCGTAGAATGGAGGGTATGTTTGATTTTGTTGCCTTGGACCTCCTTTTAAAGTTTCAATATTTTTATTCTGGTCTTGGTATTTTGTTTTAAACCGTGCTTAGTTTTAATTTTGCTTTATTGCCGGCTAGAAGTTGCGGTGGTTGAAACATGAAAAGTAATGGCATTTTTAGTGATTGTCTGAACTTGAAATTTAAACCTCATGACTTTTATTATTCACATGTTACTGTAAAGAGAATGTTGGTGCTCTGTTTTCTCCTTAGTTTGTTCTATAGGTATCTAGGGTGACCAGAGAAGCATTGTCTCTGAATATATTGTTGATGTCTGACGCAGGTGCTACAATGCATATGATATTCTAGCGGGGCTGTTCCTGCATTTTCTTTGTATATATCTAAGTCTTCTTGGTGCTCGATCACGCTTACACAGATATAATGAGATAATAAATTTGGTTCATTTAACTGGTTGAATGCAGGAACTGAATACTGCAGAAGATTTCATTTTATTTTATGAAGAAATGTTACCATTTGTCCAGAATTTGGAGTTGGTTATTTTGCAAAAAGAACTAATTTTCTCGAAACTTGTCTCTCGATTACAAATGAAAGCAAGATTGTCTCTGGAACCCATTCTCAGGTTTGCTAATTTTTGCTCATTCTTTAGCCTGGAACCATCTGCCACTGGAACATATTTATCACTTATATGAACTTGGCACTTCAGTTGTCATTTTTATCTGTATGCCACTGAATCTTCACTCTCAGACGGTGTAGTCAACCACAGCACTTTGAAATCACGTTATAATTCCATGGAATATGTTTTTTTTCCTGACATCTTTGATAAAGAATAATGTTGTCAGAGGAGCTAAGATAATGGTTGCTAAATTTCTTCACTTTTTTCCATTCTTGAGAGCATGCACTTTTGTAAATTTCTTAGGTTTAGAAGTATAAAGATTTTTTTTGCAGGTTGATTGCTGCTCTATCAAGAGATCTCTTGAAGGACTTTCTTCCGTGAGTATTCTCTCTTTATTGTGCTAGTATACTTTGAAAGCATAGTAATCCTTAATATGGCTTACTGGAAGTAAATGCTTTGGAAAAGCTGATGAATTGCTTTAAAATGCCTACAAAGTATGTCGTGAAACTCTGGAGTCTGGACTATCTAGTTTTTGTAAATCTGTTTCCTTGCCATCTGAGAACTGATTTAGTTTTTGCCATACTGAATAGCTTTCAACATGTTAACACAAATTTTACCTTCCTTTCCTTGCATACAGTGGCCAGAAAAGAGTTGCTAACTTGAATTTTGATTACTGTCGTTTCACATTATACATAGTTGTGCTAGACCACTAGGAAGTAATTTTTCTTTTTGACTGATATTTGGCAGTTTACTTAACATTCTTCTAAGGATCAACTGATCAAGTGTTCGAGCTCCACTTGCGATTTCTTTGATAAAATCTTGTTTATGTGATTAAATATTCTTACCAATTTCTTTTGTATATTTCTTGGCTAGCTTCTTGCCACGAATTGTGAACTCGTTAGTGACTCTCCTAAAAAATAGTGCCCATAAAGAGCCGGAGATTATTGAGCAGGTTGTTGGTGTTCGTCAGCATATCTTACACTCAGGACAATACCTAAGTTTATACGTTTTTTTTTTGGCTGAATTTTGGTCCTATTTTCGTGCAGATATTCTCATCATGGTCTTCCATAATAGAGTCCCTGCGGAAGTATCTCGTATGCGACATCGAAGGCATTCTCAGGTAAGCAAAGTAAAGAATTTCAATCTAATCTAGGATGTCTGTTTATTCTGATGGTTCTGATGATCGCACATGGTCTTTCTTTTACTTACTGAATCAAGGGAGTGTGCCATAAAAATTGATAAAATTGTTTTTTATCATCCTTGAAAGGCAATACATGATCACATGCTGTAAATGTGTTAAATCTAAATATACGGTTTTCTCTTATATATTTCATTTTCTATTTAATTTAATATGCTAATTTAATATTCTATGCTGAAGGGATACGTTGGAATTGAGGTTTTACCCCAAAGACTTTATCAGTGAATTTATGTCAGAGTCCATGTCATTTTTGTTGAGGAATGCACCGGATGAGCAACTTGAAAAAGGTGATAAATTGCTTGTTATATGTTTTTCCATGTCTACGTTAGGGACAATCCACTTGATTCACACTCCAGTTGATTCTCTCTCCTAATCATTACAGGGATCAATATGATCCTTTCTGAAGTTGCACATCCACCCAAAAAAGCTGGAGGAGTTGGATTACTATATTATGTTATGCAGGGTACCTGTGGAAGACTCCATTCAAAAGCTGGGAGAGTTTGGAGCTTCTTGCTGAAAGATTCAACATTATCTTTTTGTGATAATTTTACTCAAGGCAAGTTCTCTTTCTAATGAGATGTTAAGAGTATTTCATTTAGAAGTGTATATTATTTAGAGGCTAGTGTGGTTGATTTATCCTCATCTTGATTTTAGTTCTTAGTTGAGAGGGGTAAAATTTAGAGAATGAGAAGTAGTATCACAGAGTTTTCTTATTTTTGCGTATCCAAGTATATTAAGGTCTTCCAAGAAGAATTTAGGAATTGATGGTTTAAGACGTGTTGTCTACTGTGTGGTGTATAGTTTAGAGCCAATGCTTTTCATCTTCTTAAATAGTGATAGTGATGCTAATATATTGGTGGGAGGTGGGAATCCTTGTTAACTGTTTTCATTTTCTTGCTGAAGGGATAAATTCTTCTACTTTGTAGAGGCTGTTAATCATTTAGATAAAAAAACTTGAATAGATACCCTGAATATGCTTTTCACGATTTAGAATCTTATTTCCTTCTTATTCTGGTTAAACCTTGTATCGTTGCAGGGCCTGGTACAGTCGTGGAAGTTGTGGGTTTGACTTTGCAGAGAATATGCGAGGATTTGGAAGCAGAAAAATTAATTGTTATGTGGGAATACCTGTATAAGAAAATAAACAAATCAATCTCAAACAAAAAATCAGTTCATCTAAGCCGACTGTTGAGTGTGCTTACTGCAGTTGTAAGGATTGAGAAAGGTCGCAAGGTTCATGGTGTGTGATTGAGTGATTCAATTTGCTGATTTGCTTCTCTCTCTCGCCATCTCGTTCTATTGCACTCTCTTTTGGCTACACATGGTAACATTTTCGTGTCTTGCTGATTTGAGTTACTGTCACTGTGTAACAGATAGCTCATCACTGATTGGAGTCGTGAGCCGCATTGTGTCAACTTTTGTTGCTTCCTCTGAGACCGTTGTAGAAGGGGATAATTTATCTGCTGTCCTTGATGAAGTTCTGCAATTGATATTATGCACAATCAACAGAGTCAATGAAATGGAAACTGTTGCTTCCCAATGGGCTCCCATTTTTGCCTTGAAGAGTTCAAGGTATTGTCTACTATCTATCTGTTTATACTTTTCAACATTCTTTTCTTTTTCTTGACATTGCTCATGTTTGTTTTCAGTTTGCTGACTTTCTTGCGGGAGTTCCTACAGAAGGATCAATCAGTTGTGAAAGCCTTTACAAATAATATATTAAGGCAAGACTCACATCATAGTTTCATTAGTTCCTCTTTGATTACCTATCTCTGTGTCTTAGAAACTAAATTCTATTTTGCAGTGCAATTAACAACATGATTTGGGAGTCTCCTGAGGAAGTTATTCCTCTGTTACTAACATTGTGTGAGAGTCAACAAACAAGTCATGACGGGGTGAACATCATAAATCAAACATTTGAGAGTAAATATGAGAGAGTTCATTCGTTCTTGGAAGAGAATATTAAAAAGATTCAACAGAATATCGAGAGTACTGGATTAGTTCAAATTGATGAGGCCAGGTTGGCTACCATTTGGGGAGTTGTCAACTGTTATCCTTATTTTAAAGTGGATTCATCATTACTGATTTGCTTTAAAAAGACTCTCAGACAGCATTTGGGAGTGTCGAATGGTAAGTATTACTGCATAATTTACCCTCTATTGCATGTTACTATATTTTTGTTTCATGCTGTTATTTTCCCCAAAGACGCCACTCAAATTACGTGCTTGGATAGTGTCATCTGATGATCAAACACATAAAGATTCATGGTTTGGGTCTTCCACTATACAAAATGTTAAATAATTCGCATCTATTGTTTTTCAGTGTCTTTTCCGTGATAATTCTTTCATTGAACTGTTGTTCAGTGGAAATTGAGTTGTTCTTGTATATGATTTCATGTCCTGGAGTTTATCATAACATCTTATACACGCGACATTATTTTCAGCAGACACTTTTAGTGCCCCAGAATTGATGTGGCAGAGCTTACTTGGTACTGCTTTGAGGTCATGTTACAAACTGCCGGGAATCAACCGTGATCTAGAGGAAGCTTTGTCTTTGGCTAAAGATTACAAGTCATGTGTACAAGTGTTGTCCCCCGTGGCTGATTTTTTGGATTTTATGCACAGGTGAGTTTGTCTGTTTGGTGTTTATTCTGTTATTCTTCTCTTTTGCTGACTCTGTGACGGTAAGCTGATCCCTATATAAAATCGTAGGCCAGCATCAGCTCACGATGACAGGTCTAAGGCATATCCAGAACTTCAAGCAAAGAAGGCTGGAGAAGCTTTTGACATATTTTCTGAAAATTTGCGTCACCCAAACAAAGACATCCGACTTATGACTCTGAGGATTTTGTGCCATTTTGAAACTCTGTCGTCTGAGCCTGCTTTTGAAGAGCATCCTCCTAAGAAGAAAATGAAAACTGAAGAGATTAACAAATCTCTTCCTAAAGGGAATGTGAGTAGATATCCTTTGTTCTGTATTCTTACCTCAAGCAGATTTCTTACTAGCATTATGACTATATAACTGTTGCCTCTGTGCACTATCATGTCATCACTATGTCTTAAACTTTTCCTTCAAAATACCAGGTTCTTCAGTTATTACGCTCAGTCGAAGAGACTGCTCCCACAGTGGATACTAGTCGGATGTTGGTCAGTTTGATCTGTACAATACAAAAGGATCTCTCCGCTGGCAGGATACATGCAGCATATGTGAAGCTTGTATTGAATGGGATGTTGGGACTATTACATAATAGATATTTTGATTTGTGGGGTCCAGCATCTGAGTGTCTTGCGGTTCTTGTGACGAATCACACAGGTGTGGTGTGGAGTGATTTTGTTTGTTATTTGGGGCAGTGCCAACATAAATTTGAAACACTCCACAATCATAGTGAGAATGCGAACCAAAGCATGTCAGAGAGGCATACAGGTAGGCTCTCACCATTTAAGTAAATCTCTATTTCATCCACTCGTATAATGAATAAGTTGGTTCTTTCTGTACATTTCAAATATTAATTTCCAATATTTTTTGGCTTCTGTTTAATGTGTAGACAAAACATATGTCTGTAACCTCATCTCTTATTCTTTCATCTAACCATTTTCTCGTCCATATAGTCTGACGCATGTTATTATTTCAATCTACAGATCTGATTGGCCGTTTTAATTCGTTTCTCATTCCGCCTTCTGATAGCACGCCTACTGCAACGGTGGTATCTCAGTTGCTACAAACCTTACAAAAAGCTTACAGTGTTGCTCAGTCTCGGGCTTCTGAAATAATCCCTTTGTTGTTGAAATTTCTGGGATACAACAGCGAAAATCCTGTGAGGTAATTATGTCTCTATATTTGTTGTTCTTAAGCGTAATATTATTCAACTGTTATCATCATTTATTTTCTCTACGTTGCAGTGTCGGATCATATAATGGCCGAGTTTGTAAAGGAGAGGACTGGAAGAGGGTTCTTATACAATGGTTGACTTTGCTGAAAGTAATGAAGAATCCTAGGTCGTTTCGTTTTAGTCAATTTGTAAACGACGTTCTTCAGAATAGGTTAGCGAGACTACTCAGTTCGATATTTCACTGTTCTTTTAAATCTCGTGGAGTAAGAACTTTCATTCCTGATACAGAATTAAATAATTTCATTGACCTTTGCATGTGGTTTCTGAATTCGATATTTCAATGTGTTTTTTTTTTTTGAATATTTTTCCAGGTTCCTGGATGATAATGATGCTGAAATACAAACGAGTGTTCTAGAGTGCCTTCTGTTGTCGAATGACTTCTTACTCCCACACCGCCAGCATTTGTTGAATTTGATCAAACCAAAGGAATTGAGAGAAGAACTCACAACCTGGAACTTGTCCCAAGACATTGTAGAACCTCACAGATCTCAAATTGTTTCTCTTGTAATACGTATCCTTATGCCAAAAGTTAGGACATTAAAAAATTCGGCTTCACGGAAGGTACATATTACTTACTTTTAGTTACTTCACTATGCCATTACAGTTTTCATTTGGGTCCCAACCAGTTCTCTTTGTTTTTCTTGTTAGCATACAAGTATCCGTCACCGGAAGGCAGTTCTTTGCTTTATATCTCAGCTGGATGTTAATGAACTTGCCTTGTTCTTTGCCTTGTTGATAAAACCTTTGAACATCATATCAGAGAAAACAATGGACTCGTTCTGGAGTTCAGGCAAAAGTTCTATGGACTATTTCCATAACTCGAATTTCCTGAAATATTTCACTGTTGATACTATTTCAACATTATCCAGGAACCAGAAATCTGGGTTTCTTCATGTCATCCAACATATCCTTGAAGTCTTTGATGAAATCCGTGTCCGACCTTTTCTAGACTTTTTGATGGGATGTGTTGTCCGGCTACTGGTAAATTCTGCTCCAAATATTGATGAAGAAAGGAACATTGATTCATTGGCAGCCGCCCCATCAACTTCAGATGATAAAGAACACGCTTCAACAAATCACGACCAGGTAAAATGGTTATTACTGTTGTTTGCCCCTTTCACTTAAGTCTTGTGTAGGTCACGATGCAAATAAACCAATATTGTTTCTCCCATCTCCTTTGGAATTCTTGTCTTGCCTGATATTTTTTCCGGTTTTGTGTAGGCTGGTACTGCTTTGAAGCAGTTTAAAGAGTTGAGATCCTTATGTCTGAAAATCATTGCTCATGTTCTTGATAAATACGAGGATTGTAATCTTGGCTTTGAGTTGTGGGACCTCTTCTTTTCGGCAGTGAGTCCGTTAATTAAGAGTTTCAAGCAGGAGGGTTCTAGTAGTGAGAAACCAAGTTCCTTGTTCTCATGCTTCTTGTCAATGAGTAAAAGCCGTAATCTCTTGACTCTCTTATGTCGGGAAGAGTCACTTGTTCCAGACATTTTTTCAATTCTAACAGTCACCACAGCTTCAGAAGCTATTAAGTCTTCTGCCTTGAAGTTCATAGAGAATCTGCTTTGCATTGACAATGAGATGGGTGTGGATGACAATATGATCAGTGGATTCTTAGATCCGTATATAGACACACTGATTAACAGCTTGCATTCTCTTTTCATTGGGGATATTTTGAAAAGGTCAGGGCTCTTGTTAATTGACGGACTAAGGTCATTTCCTCTTCTTTCCATTATTTCTTAATGTTTTATTTATGTCCAGGAAATCAGTCAAGTATCATGGGGAAAGAGAGATGAAAATTCTTAAATTATTGTCAAAGCGAATGCGAGATCGCTCTCATGTTACAAAGTATTTAGACGTTTTGCTGTCTTTCTTGGATAAAAGTGTAAAAGATTGTGGTATGATTACTATCATTGCTTTTATTGGTAAAACATACAATATCATGTCTCTGTATGTCACTGTCTTATTGCTTTTACAGATATCCGTCGTGAGGCTTTGCTAGCTATTCAGGACATCATACCGTTGCTTGGGATTGAGAGTACCAGCAAAATTGTAAACGTAATCTCTCCTCTACTTGTTGACGCTGAACTTGACGTTAGATTATGCATTTGTGATCTACTTGAATCTCTTGCAAAAATCGACTTTTCTCTGGATGATGTGGTAAGTATCATGTCTCTGTAAAGCTGAGTCATTTCCCTCTCTTGTCTTCGGTTTTGCACTTGTAACAATAATTGATTCCCAACCTATAGGCAAAGCGCATCCGCGATATGAATGCCATCTCAGCCATGGAAGTTGATGACCTGGACTATGAAAAGATAGTTAATGCTTATGTGGACATTAATGCAGATTTCTTTAAGAAATCCTCGGAGCAGCACACAGTGATCATACTCTCACAGTGTATATACAACGTATCATCAGAATCCATTATGTTAAGGGGTAGCGCACAGAAGCTCTTGTCTTCTTTCATTGATTTTTCAGCGTCAATACTTTGTGAAGAGGCTTCAGATCACTCTGAATTTGGCAAAGAGGTCAAAATAGCTGATGTAAGCTGGACAGGATATCGAATACTGTGCATTTTGAGAAATTTCATTTTGAAACACATCGGAGATGCAATAAACAAAGGAGGCATTATAATAAAGGTACAGTACCCTCCTAAATCAAGCAGAAATAAATGCCTGGAAGAAAGAAAATGTAAATTTCATTGGACACTAGCTCTAGGGCAGGACTAGTAACTTAAAAAATTAATGCTGTTGCTTATTGTTAGCTTATTACCGTGCCTCTGCTTTAGAGATAAGTCTCTTGCCAGGGATATTGAATTTAGTGTAATATGTATACTTGTGGCTTTCTTCTTTGCACTGACGATTCTCTGAAATGAATTAATTTGTCATAGGAGTGGATTCTTTTGATAAGCGAAATGGTGACCAAGCTTCCAGATGCCGGAAATCTTTCTGCATTCAGACCTTTATGCTCTGAAGACGAGAATGTAGATTTTTTTAAAGCTATTGTTCACATTCAGGTAAGTCATTTGATCATAGGATTCCTTGAATCCACAATTGGTATTCGAGCTGTGATGATAATCAAAGTCAATATGAAAACCACACTTCTGATTTTGTTCTGATCTGATTTTCCCTCTAACTCAATTCAATAGGTTTCTTGAGACCTTATTATACCCATAGAGGATGAAGCAGCGTATAGCTCATGAAGATGCTAGAAACCTTATGATGATTGATTTCCTTTCAATTTTTTGTAGGCGCACCGTAGAAAAAAGGCAATTTCACGTTTCACAAATGTGGTCAAAGATAGCAGTCTGCCTGAGGTGATCCCTTGAGTTTCTTACATTTTTAAATGCAACTGCTGTACTGTGAAAGACTTATGACCAAATGTTGGTGTTGCAGGGAGTAGTGAGAAAACTTTTAGTCTCGGTCTTTTTCAATATGTTGCTCGATGGACAAGATGGAAAAGATAATAATGTCCAAAATGCATGCACAGAAGCTCTTGCATCTGTATCTGCACATATGAGTTGGAAGTCGTACTATGCTCTATTGAATCGGTGTTTCCGTGAGATGAACAAGCATCCCAAAAAGGGAAAACTTCTGCTGCGACTTATCTGCTTGATTTTGGATAAATTTCATTTTGCAAAAGATAGTTACCCGCAGGAGGCGGAGGAAATTAGGACTTGCCTACAGAAAATTGTGTTCCCGAAGATGCAGAAGCTGATGAATTCTGATTCTGATAACGTTAATGTCAACAGCAGTGTGGCGGCACTGAAGGTTCTAAAACTTCTCCCTGAAGATGTAATGGACTCAAACCTATCCTCCATAGTTCATAAAATTGCTAGTTTTTTGAAGAATCGGCTGGAGAGCATACGTAATGATGCCAGATTGGCTCTGTCTGCTTGTTTGAAAGAACTTGGGCTGGAGTACTTGCAAATTGTAGTCAACATTTTACGTGCTATCTTAAAACGAGGATCTGAGGTGCATGTGCTGGGGTACACTCTCAATTTCATCTTATCAAAGTGCCTGTCCAATCCTACCTGTGGAAAGTTAGATCATTGTTTGGGTGATCTCCTTGCTGTGGTAGAAACCGATATCCTTGGAGAGGTTGCTGAACAGAAAGACGAGGAAAAATTCGCATCCAAAATGAAGGAAACAAGAAAACGGAAGTCATTTGAGACTCTGAAACTGATTGCCGAAAATGTAACGTTCAGAAGCCATGGATTGACGTTACTCTCTCCTGTCACTGCTCATCTGCAGCGGCATCTAACTCCAAAGATCAAATCTAATCTGGAGAAGATGTTAAAACAAATTGCAGCTGGTATTGAAGGCAATCCATCTGTTGACCGAGGAGATCTTTTTGTTTTTATATATGCCCGTGTTGATGATGGTATTAACAACATGAATGGTCTTGGAGATCAAGTGTCTTCTCCACAAGCCAAAAAGAAAAGGAAATCAAGAGATCCGAAACAGACTGCTGGGTTGATATCTGGTGCGAAGTCATGTTCACATCTTATAACTGTGTTTGCTCTTGACTTATTGCATAGCCGATTGAAAAAATTGAAACTCGACAATACTGATAGAGAGCTGTTATCGAAGTTAGATCCATTTGTCAGACTACTTACTGGATGCTTGAGTTCTAAGTATGAGGATATTGTATCTCTATCTCTTAGATGTTTTACTTCACTAATAAGGTTTCATCTGCCTTCTCTCATGTCTGAAGCAGATGGAGTAAAAACAGCATTGTTAACCATTGCTCAGTCAGCAGTGAGTTCCAGCAGTCCACTTGTGCAGTCATGCCTTAAGCTGTTAACAATGCTTCTCGGCAATAAAAATATAACTTTATCATCTGAGCAGTTGACAATGTTGGTTCAGTTCCCCATGTTTGTTCATTTGGACTCTGACCCATCCTGTGTTGCTCTTTCACTCCTCAAGGCCATCGTGAAACGGAAGCTTGTAGTTCCAGAGATATATGACATTGCTACTCAGGTTTCAGAATTGATGGTAAAAAGTCAGTTGGAATCAATCCGCAAGAAATGTAAACAGATACTGTTGCA
Organism: Crucihimalaya himalaica; assembly: GCA_004349715.1. NCBI lineage: Eukaryota > Viridiplantae > Streptophyta > Magnoliopsida > Brassicales > Brassicaceae > Crucihimalaya > Crucihimalaya himalaica. Next base: position 2,944,659 of record SMJT01000006.1, on the reverse strand, counting down.
ATTTATGGTCCACTATACCCTTTCTGAAAAACGTTTAGAGCAACATGTGAACTTTCTGCTGGAAAATCTGAGGTACGAATATGCACTAGCTATGAATTCAATTTGGCTCTTATTATTCTTATACTAATTGAATTTTTCCTTCAGGTATATACATCCAACAGGAAGAGAAGCAGTTCTTGACATGCTTCATGCTCTAATCTTGAAATTCTCAGAACCTCATCTTGGCAAGCAGTCAGTTCTTGACCAGCAGTCGAAAACATTGTTCATTCAACTTGTTCTTTGTTTGGCCAATGATATTGATAAAGAAGTGCGGTCCCGGATTGGTGCTGAGTTAGAACTTCTGATAGGCCGCATGAGTACACATCAAGTTGATTCCAGTCTCTTGTACTGTTTGTGTTGGTATAAGCAGAAGAACTTACGGGCTGTTGCAGCACAGGTAAACGCTGAGGGTTCATGTTCTTATTGAACTCGCTTTGTGACAATAGATAGATGTCAGACAGTAGGAAGTAGGAACTTATATATTTTTATATATAGAAGAAACAAGAGTAACAAGTGGTGTTACCTGAAGGTTATTTCTTATGAATGTAGGCCCCTTTTAGTAGAATGTCCTTGCTTCTTCCGGTATTTTAATGCATTAATTTGTTGGATGCTGGGCAGGTGTTGGGATTTTTTATTGACACCATGAAGAAAACATTTCGGAAGCATATCTACAATACAGTGGAGGATGCTAAAACGATTTTGGAGTCTGCTGTTAGTGCTTCTAGCTTACAGTTGCAAGATACTGTGGAAGGCTGTCTTCGTTTTTGGAAGGAAGCATACTACTCACTGGTTATGATAGAGAAGATGTTTGAGCAATTTCCTGATTTAATTTTCGGAAATGATTTAGAGGTATGCATTCAGTCGTATGATGCTAAATGTGGTTTATTGTTGCAGTAGACTTCTGAAAAGTACTTGCCTTGTCAATCACTGCATCATGAAGCTATGATATATATAAATTAGCTTTGGATAGTTATTAAATTTGGCCTGTTGTCAAGAATATAGGACCATTAATCTTGGTTTGTTGTCGAATCTTGAAATAAAGGTCTCCAGCTCGGAAAATTACTGATCTAGCTTTATTATCAATTACTACCTTGGACTTAGTTGGGAACTTTTCCATCTGAGCCTGTCATTTGTTTTTCTTTCTTTGATGTTGATTATTTTCCCTTTTTATTCCGATGAAAGAATTTACATATTGAGAGCCTCAATATTTTCTGATGTATTTTACAGGATATTTGGAAAATGGTGCTTAAGTTTTTGTTGCACCCACATGCATGGTTGCGAAATAAATCCTGCCGGCTTCTAAATCGTTATTTTGTGGCCTTAGCTGGGAAGAAAAGAGCAGAATCTCAGACATTAGTCGCCAATTCTCTCGTAGAGAAGCCAAGTAGCCTGTTCATGGTGGCTGTTTCTCTTTGCTTCCAGTTAAAGGAGCAATCCACCAGGGGGAACGTTGATGTTGATCTCCTCACAGCAAATATTGTTTTTGCGGTATCTAGTCTTAATTCTCTGATTGGACAATCTGATCAAGCAACTCACTGTGGGTTCTGGTCCAGTCTTGACGAGGATGAGCAAGTGGTGTTCCTCAAAGCCTTTGAAGTGCTTGATTCAGGGAAAGGAAGGTCTACTTTTTTGTCTCTTACCTCAGGCAAACGTACTGAGAATGATGAAGATGATGCGAATGATGTAAGAAATATATTGATCGGAAGTTTGCTCAAAAGAATGGGGAAGCTTGCTCTTGATATGGAGTCTGTTCAGGTTTGCGTCATTCCCTTTTCTGATTAAACCTTAGCTTTTGCAGGCTTTAGTAACTAAACTCTTTTTTTTTTTCTTCATATTTGCTGGTGATATATAGATGAGAGTTGTGTTCAACGTCTATAAAGCTTTATCCTCACAAATGAATCAAAGAAGAATGTCGCTTATATGCCTACAAAATTCTGCTTCCGTTGTACAAAGTCTGCGAAGGATTTACCGGAAAAAGCATCACAGGTATTATAAGTTTTTTTTTGTGTATTTTCCCTCGGCATACTTGGGTTCTGTGTCACAAATGTAACAGAACATTATGGTTTTATCAGTTGAGTTGAAACAACTAGCAGAAGAGGTACGAGACAGTATAAGGGACAAGAGTTTAGGCAACAAAATGTTTGTGGAAGTTTACAGTAAAGTAAGAAACAGTTTGAGAACGAAACGAGAGAAGAGAAAGCGAGAAGAGAAGCTAATGGCAGTGGTAAATCCAGAGAGAAACGCCAAGAGGAAACTGAGGTTAGCTTCAAAGAATAAAGCAAACAAGAAAAGGAGAATGACTAGCATGAAATTGTCTAGATGGGCTTGCTCTTGAAACCCTTTAATAAATTTTTTGTTAAATCTTATAGAAATCATAGGTAAATCACTTTGTGAGTCTACCATGTTTCAATTAGAATTTCTCAATCATTTTTGATCCATTATATCTAAAAGACTTGCGTTCAAACTGGGCTGGCCTTTTCACTCTTCATCATTGTGTAAGGAATAACTCCTAATTTACGTACTGAGATATCGTTTTTGCTGTGAGATTAAAAAGCGAAAACAACTGCAAACTTATCGTGACAATTTAAGAATAATTAGTGAAACTAGTCATGTTCATTCACGAATCTTTCATGTACGATGTGATCTCATCTTTAATTATTTGTTCCATTTAAGAAATAAGTTTTGGGTGTGTGTGAATGAGTCAGTTGACATGACATGACATGTTCATCATCATATGCTAATGTTGCAGTCTCTTACCACCACAAAAAAAAACAGAAGAAGAGAACCTTAAAAACTGTTCAATTATCATTTATAGTTTCAATCTCTCTCTCTGAGTTTTCCTCAGAATTCAGGAAAGGCATGAAGCAATCGTCATGGGGTTGTACAATCTTCATACAATTATCTCTCTGTCTCATCGTCTATGTGTCTCTGCATTTGGGTCACCCATTCTTCTCTAGTAACGACGGTGACATTGCCACACCTCTGAATCTTCATTTCATTTCCGTCGCCTGAGGAGGTTTCAGGCTTCTTCACTGCCAAACTCACCTTCTCCGATTGGTTTGTTTCTCATCTTCTTCCGTTCTTAGTTGGAACATGACATTTGTTTTCGTTATCTAGTTATCGAATCCATTGGTTTCATGATTAAAGTTTGGTTCTTTATAGTATTTCAAGGCTCCTCGGATCCAAAAACTTGAGTTCTAAGGACGAAATATTATACTCTACTTATTTTGTTACTGTTTAATCGATGAAGATGGAGAAAGTTGCAGAAACTTACAAGGCAAAATTTGTGTTGAGCTCAAGTGAACATGGAGAAGAAGATCCACTCCTGCAAAATGTCAGTTCTTAAGCTTTATTTTCGATTTGGGTTTACTTGTTGTGCCTCTTTGAATTGACAGAAAAGTTCTTAATCTCTTTTGTTGAGCGGTTAGTATGAGTAATGAGTGTATTTACCTTTTTGCAGGCTACTCGAGTGTCTTCTTCACTGAAACTTCCATGGTAACTTGATCATGTGGAATATTAAACCCTGTTAGTTAGCTTAAATTCTATTGATGTAACAAAAAGACTAATCAATTAGATGCGTCTTAGGTACACTACAAAGAAAGGATCTGGATATTCCAGAGAGCGCATTGCAATGCCTTTTGGTGGATCCTTGGATGTTGTTTTCGTAGACATTGGCTCATTAAAGCAGGTAGAATCAGTTTGTTTCTGTGAATTTGATAGAAATTTTGTAATGCTTCTTTTGATTCTTTGTTTCCTTTGTCTGATTGATTGAAACTGAAGGAAGTGCGCGGTGGAACATTGAATGGCTCGATGATTAGTCAATTGAAAGGGCTAACAAGGGTTCTTAAAGCAGCAGATGGAGACTGGTAAGTTGGTTATTTCAGCTCATAGACTCTCTTGATCTCTCAGAACTTGTAGAAAACACTGCAACAAGTGCTCTGTTACTTTTTGTGACCCAATTTGCTCTCTGCTCTCCAAAATCAGTCCATATAATCGGTCACATGGATTAAAGTAACAATCATTGGTCGTTCTTGATATAGGCGTATTGTTGTTGGATCAGACCCGTTACTCGCCTATACTCTTACTAAGGAAGTCAAGGAAGTTGCAAAGACATTTCATCAAATCATGACCAAATATGAAGTGGTAAGACAATGAAATATCCCATCGCATTGCTGAGAAATTTGATGGAACAAATCAAAGTTTATGATTAATCTGAGAGGAAAAACTTTGATGATACAAGAACTTATATATAAGCGAAAAAGGCTGCACCAGCGGAGGCAGCAACGAGAGCTTCACTTGCATTACGGTTCCTAATAAATCAGAGAACCGAGGTTTAACGAATGATAGTAAGAGGTAACAAGATCTCTTATGACATTATAATCATAAACTATGAATTTAATGACTGAGAGAAATGCATAATTTGATGTCAGAGAAATTGAAGATGGGTTTCTTCTTCACAGAATTAGCTTCTCAGAGTTTGTAAGTAGTTTCTTCCACTAAATTATTTCTTCTGTTAAGATATGTTTTTAAGACCAAAAAAAACATAACAAAAGTAAGATGATGTCTTCTATGTTTATCATAAACAGGTTACTTATACTATCAACTCCTCAGGACAAGTCATTGACACAAGATTAGTTAAGCAGAAAGGCAAAGAGACCATCTAAGGTTTCATTAGGTTTTTAATCCATTGTTGTAAAGCACAATCATTTTGTATTCTTCATTGAATGACGGAAATACCCTTTTATCGGTCCGAGTAATAGTTGTAACATCGGAGGGTGAAACTGGAAATTAGGTAGTATAAATATCCCAAAAAGGAGTGACCTTTAGGGTTTTGTTCTCATTAGTTTAAGTATGAGGTTCTGCTCCCGGAGGATATTTCTTTCGGTGGAAGCGGAGCCGATGATTTCAAATCATTCTTGACGAACCACTTAATGAAGTGGTGATGATTCGTCCAATCATCTCCTCCACCACCACCTCCGACCTTCCTCGCTTACTGATCTCTATCTTTTTCTTGTTCTTGTTCTTGTTCTTGTTCTTCTTCTTCTTCTTCTTCTTCTTTTCTTCTTCTTATTGGGAGACTATGATGATTCTTAAGAAGTCAATAGACCAGACATTGTGGTACCACTCTCTTTCATGGCGGGGCTATAAGGAAAAAAAAAGGAACTCCTTTTTTTTAAATCTTTTTTAGCAGCCATGGCGGAAGAGTATATCCTCTTATCTGTCTGAGAAAAGGCGAATCTGAGTCCTCTCCTGTAACATGCAAAGATTTTATCAAAATCCTTGTTTATAAGCTATTGTTAAAGATTTTATCAGAGTCTAAGTTTTGAATTGTGAACATGGGACATAGACAGAGCTTATAATAAATTGATGATTTTGTAATAGAGATCTTATTCAAGTGTTCTCAGTAGTGTTTCTTCTGTATCTATCACAAAATCACATGGATGCGAGCAATAATGGGCATATGATTATTGTCAGATGAGTGTTGCCAAGAAAAGATTTCAGATTCTAAACCCAAAAAAGATGCAATAAAAAAAGTTTATAAGAAAAGAGAGGAAAATTTATTGTCTTTATGGTTCATCTAGTTAATCTACAATTGTGAAAGCTTTCATAGCATTATAGGTTGCTACATATTACACACGTTAGTTGTGGACCCAAATTTTAGATTGAATGAAACATTAAATGAAAGAACTTAGACTTGGGAAAAGTTTGTGCTGACCAATGCAAGTATGCAACTATAATTTTGTGACAGCTCTCTCAACGCACTGATGCGATTGGAAATTTGTTTTTGATCAAATATTAGACTTTGTGGGTGATTAGTCATTTTCAAACTTGCCAGTTTAAGTTCATTTGTTTTGTTTATTACCAATTGTGTGATCTGTTTACAATTGTTGCCTCTATTACTATTGCTTCAGACTAATCTACAGAAAAAAGAAAACTGTCAACTAATTTATAGGTTGGTAATAAACTTGCTTAGAGGTTAGAGCCATGTGCTTTTCTATAGTTAGTCCCGGAAAATCTAGTGGTCCTATGGTCTTCGTGTGTGTATACGAACTATGAAATGTGGATGCACTGTTCTTCCTAATCCCTTAACCGTGTTGCCTGGCTATCCTCAGTTGAAGCTTCCAAAGATTCTTCTCTTGACACTGTTGTTCTTGACAACCACTTTGGAAAATCCAGTTTTTCAGATTTTAATAACAAATAAATATAAGTATAAGTATTTGTGTAATCAGGTGTATGTGGAGATGAGAAATCCTATATGTTCGGATCAGGATCATACATTCACGTGTATGAGGTCTAGTTGACTAGTTGTTACTTCTTCTTATGGTAGCATCATTCTTGAGATATATATAGAGAGAGAGGGAGAGACTCATGAAAAGTTATGGAAAAAAAGACAACGTTTTCCTTCTCTCACTTCCACCAGCTCCAAAAGAGTTAATATAAACTAAAAGCTGACGCAGACACAAGACCAAAGACCCATCTTCTTAATTGTCTCTGTGTGTTTGAGTTGTTCTTCTGCTTAGAGTGGCAGAGAGAGATATGGAGAGAATGTCAGCTTGTTTATGTCTTTTATTCCTCTTCTTAGCTGTTGTTGCAGAAGCAAAGTATCTTCCTGTAGGTTCCTACCATCTTTTATCGTTGAGACAGAACATGAAGGTCTCCAAGTCAAAGGCAGAGTTACCCTTTCACTTCCGGACTCGTTACTTTCCTCAGAATCTTGACCACTTTAGTTTCCAACCAGATAGCTACAGAATCTTCCACCAGAAGTACCTCATCAGCAGCCATTTCTGGCGCAAAGGTGGCCCCATCTTTGTCTACACAGGCAATGAAGGTGATATTGAATGGTTTGCTTCCAACACCGGTTTCATGTTGGACATTGCTCCCAAGTTCCAGGCTCTTCTTGTCTTTATCGAAGTAAAAGCTTTTGCAAAATCGCTTAATGCATTCCTTATCTAAAGAATCTGACTTAAGAACACTAATGCTGCTCTGTTTGTCTGGCTTTTATATATTCTTGCAGCATAGATTCTATGGAGAGTCTACGCTGCCCAGGTCAGCTAAGACAATGGGATACTTGAACTCACAGCAAGCATTGGCTGATTACGCAATCTTGATAAGAAGCTTGAAGCAGAATCTGTCGTCAGAAGCATCTCCTGTCGTGGTATTTGGTGGCTCTTATGGTGGAAGTAAGGTTACAAAATTCCAGTCAATTGGTCACTTCTTATCACTACACTCTTATAAACTCTCTTCTGTGGTACTCTATTTCCTGAGACAGTGCTTGCAGCGTGGTTCAGGCTAAAGTATCCGCATATTGCAATTGGCGCATTAGCAGCTTCTGCTCCAATTCTTCAGTTTGATAAAATAGTTCCGTCTTCAAGCTTCTACGACTCCGTTTCTCAGGATTTCAAGGTCTGTATATTTCTAACATGGTTAGTACAAAAGGTCTATTCAATGATGAGCTTCTCATGCCTCTTATTATGAGCAGGACGCAAGTGTTAACTGTTTTGAAGTCATCAAGAAAAGCTGGGGAGAACTGGACGCTTTTTCCACCATGAAAGATGGCTTACAAGAACTCAGCAAAAAGCTCAGAACTTGCAAGTAAAAATATGCTTTCCCTCATTGTTGACAAAGCTAATCTTTGAGCACTCTTATCTCGTGATGATCTACTGTCTAATCTTTAACAATCACAGGGATCTTCAATTTGTCACTTCAGCCTCAATTTGGCTAGAGTCAGCCTTTATTAATACAGCAATGGTTAATTATCCAACTCCAGCAAATTTCATGGCTCCACTGCCTGCTTATCCAGTGGAGGAGGTAAGACATGTAAAAGAGTTTAAAGTAATTTGTTTCTTGTACCGGTTTATTCACAAGGAGACATCTTATTACATCAGATGTGCAAGATCATCAACGGGTTTCCTCTAGAAGCCAGCAATCTTGATCGTGTGTTTGCAGCTGCAAGCTTATACTACAACTATTCAGGTTCAGAGAATTGCTTCGATATTGAAAACCAAACTGATCCTCATGGACTCAATGGTTGGGATTACCAGGTATTCATGAGTCTATATGTTTACATTTTTTAAATTAATTGAACAGTTCACAAAAATTTACAAAATTTGTTATTCAACTTACTAATGGACTAATGCTACTATCGGATGAAAAAAAAAGGCTTGCACAGAAATGGTAATGCCAATAAGCTGTTCGAACCAGAGCATGTTTCAACCATACGAAAATGATGACAAACTAGACCAAGAATACTGTCTAAGGGTATATGGTGTCAAGCCTAGACCACACTGGATTACCACCGAATTTGGCGGACAGGTTTGTTTAAATTTTGTCTCTTTTCTTTTCCAGTAAACAGACCTAAAAGCTCAGCTTTTGATCAGAGTCTGTTTACTGCAGAGAATAGAGATGGTGTTGAAGAGATTTGGTAGCAACATTATATTCTCTAATGGAATGCAGGATCCATGGAGCAGAGAAGGGTAAAGTCACTCATTCCTCATTCCATATTCCATGTCAATAATAAATCTCTATAGATCGCGGACTTGATGTTACTCTGGAATTTTCAGGGTTCTGAAGAACATCTCGAGCAGCATCATTGCGCTTGTGACTAAGAAAGGTTAAACGTTTGTGAAATTTAAGAGTGAACACGCACGCACGCACACACATACCCCTGTTACAGACAAGAAACTGAACATTGTATGTTTAAAGCAGGAGCTCACCATGCGGATCTCAGGGCTGCTACAAAAGGCGACCCTGAGTGGCTGAAAGAACAGAGAAGGCAAGAAGTTGCAGAAATGGATAAATGGATCAGTGAGTATTACAATGATCTGAGACAAGAAGAGCAAGCCAAAAAATAACGGATTTGTAATAACGAATATTATTAAGGCAAGCCATAATAACGGATTTGTAAGCCAATCCAAATAAATAATAATAATAAACAATCGAGAATATCATATTATAATATTATTTCAGTCGACCAAAGGGATTTGTAATAACGGACCTTGAAACTGACCAGGAGTTTGTAAGATTCAACTCATCTTTCATGTTTCTCAGTTAAAACGTTTGCTTGGTTCTGATTGGGAGAAGACAAAATGCGAGTTGGCTGAACTGATGAGACACAGAGTTAAAATGATTCGAACAGAGTTACAACCAGCTTGACAAAAGCGAGAATTGCTGCTGTTACAAGTCCAGAATCATTTGAAGAAGGGTTCAACACATTCTGCGGAGACAGCTGTTGTGTCAAACCTTGAACTTGAGTATACAGCGGGTACAAAAGTAGAAAGAGACAGTCTAATTGATTCAGATCAGAAACACTCTACTACAAGTTCAACAGTACGTGGAGAAGAATGTGGTTATAACAAGAGGATACATGGTGTTTTCTGGATGAGTCAATTGCAGAGGATACATAGTGCAGTTTCTAAACTTAGAAACTTGCTGCGGACTTAGGAAAGAATCCTTTTCTATATGGCATATCCATCACATCTGCTAATAACATAATAGAAAATATAGAAGCTGGAAGAGTGTAAACATCTTGTATGGTACTCACATACTTAGATGTAGCCGAAGGTCTTACAACTGGACAATCACGGGGGATAGTGTCAGCTATACTATCATAATACATCATATCAAGCACTCTCTCCTTTCTCTCTTCGTCATCCACATCTTCAGGAAATTTTTCATTTGCATAAAGCAAATCAAATTCTTCTTCGTCAAAATAATCCCACTTGTTTCCTGTGTACGTACGTTACACCCCAAGCTCAACAAAAACACACACACAACTCCAGATCGAAACCAATATCACTATTTATTATGGGTCAATAACCACTGAATTTTATTTCTTGGGCTTTAAAAAGTTTATATGAATGCGTTGGTGGGAACTAAGACAAAGCCAATGCTAGAAAAACCACTGGTTGTTCTTGAATCTTGACATAACGCCAGGTTTGGATTTAGGTTTCTAGGTGTATGAAAATAGTCTATTCGATACAGTATGATGTAATTTCTGATTCGAATAAAAAGTACGATGCAATTTAGGAAAATAAAGAAATTGAAAGGTGCAAATTGTAAATTCTTGAAAAGAACTGACAAATGAAAGTACAGCGCCTTTTGGGAAAGATTGTTGGATTCGAGAAGGTGAAAATGCACCACCGACATTTGACCCGGACCCATTAAAAACGTCGTCGTTTTGTTGTAGTTTCTCCGCGTTTGGCACATCAACAACAACACTTAGCTGTGTATGTTTTAATTTTTCTTCCTTTTTTTCGCTGACAGTGTCTTACACACTAATCGCCATTGTTACTCTACTTCCGACTCTGATTCGTTCGATTCAGCATTTTTTTTCTTCCACAACGATGGCTCGTCGATCTGGAGATTGCATGAGATGTTTGGTGATTTTCGCGGTTGTGTCAGCTTTAGTTGTGTGTGGACCTACTCTTTATTGGAAATTCAACAAGGGTTTCGTTGGATCCACTCGTACCAACTCTCTTTGTCCTCCTTGCCTTTGTGATTGTCCACCTCCTTTGTCTCTCCTTCAGATTGCTCCTGGTATGTTCTTCTGATTGGATCTAGATGACGAGTTTTATGATTGGATTCGTGATGACGAGTTTTTGCTGGGAAATTTAGTTCCTTTTTATGTAATGATTGAAGCTGCCCTTTTCACCGAATTTTCCATTCGGCGAAATTTATTTGGATCTTGCTCCGAAGCATCTGATTTTGTCTGGTTTCGATATTGGATCTTTCCATCAAGCTGTCTCTTTTAGGTTTAATCTTTTTTTGTTGTCTAAGCAGTAATTGTTTAACAAGTTTCATTTTCTTTTTTGGTCTGCAGGGCTTGCAAATCTCTCTATCACAGGTTAGATCTCGATTCTGAGCTTAACTTTGTTTAGCTACCCCTGTGTTGTTTCCTTTATTGTTTCTTCTGTCATTTTACAATTTGGTTTGATAGTTATTGAGGAGCTTTCATTTCTGTCTAAGGAAGTAATTTGGAAGATTAGTTTCCTTGTTTCCTATTTCATCAAATTTTCTAGTGTTTTCTAAGTCTAGCATCTTACAAGTCACTTGATGAATCAATAGCCATTTTCAATTCCCATAGAGCTTGATGGCAGAACAGGCTTGTCAGTTTTTCACTGTTACACTGATTGTTATCTGTGAAAGACTCGAACACTTTATCATGCCCTTTCCGCGTATAGTTTTTTTTTTGTATTTTCTTGTCAAGACCTTTCTTCGTAGGTGTTTGATACTGGAAAATGAATTCTGACTTGTGTTGTGAACAGATTGTGGAAGCGACGATCCAGAGCTCAAACAAGAGATGGAAAAGCAATTTGTGGACCTTCTGACTGAGGAGTTGAAGCTGCAAGAAGCAGTTGCAGATGAGCATAGCCGTCATATGAATGTTACCCTCGCAGAAGCTAAAAGGGTTGCATCTCAGTACCAAAAGGAGGCTGAGAAGTGCAATGCTGCCACTGAGATATGTGAATCAGCTAGAGAGAGAGCTGAAGCTTTGTTGATCAAGGAGAGGAAGATCACTTCTTTGTGGGAGAAGAGAGCTCGGCAATCAGGTTGGGAAGGTGAGTAAACTTATTGCACTTCTCAGTCTACCTTGAAGAGTTTCTCTCTGAGAAATCGAATTTTCACAACTCACCTCAAGTAAAGGAAATTGTTTAGTTGTCAAGGCAAAGTCCTATCTTCCACGTTTCTCCATATATGTAGTTTCTTTTTGTTTTGCCCTTGGATCGAAATGTAGCTAAAGAAAGGCTTGGCCTTGTATTAACTTTTCTCTATATATAATTGTCCATTTCTCTATCATGAAGTTTCACTTTTATTTTGCTAAATATGAAGTTTCACTTTTATTTTGCTAAATATGAAGTTTCACTTTTATTTTGCTAAATATGAAGTTTCACTTGCTTCTCTTGTTAGATAAGAAGTCGTTATGTATTTTATGGTTCATGTTCATTGGCGACCCCAAACCATCACATTCTCAATAACCAAGAGCCAAAACAAAGAGTGAGCTTGGTAACTCTGCTAAACAAACCCAAGCTTAGGGTTATCTTGGGTTTTTTGAATGTTACATCTCACTGAGACAGAAAAGTCTCTGAGTTGATTCGATTGCATTGTAGCTAAATTTGATGCATGACTGTGATATACATGGCTTAAGCTAAGCACAAGAGGATCAAGAGAGTCACGTGAACTCTGTTTTCTTCTTTGCTTAAAAACCTAACAAAGACTATTTCAGACGTCAAGTAACATGAGAGTTTGTGAAACAGAGAGAAGAGCTGAGAAGAGACAAAAAGTGGAGAAGTCAAACGCACTTAGGTTTGAACATAATTATGATCTCACCAGGTATCACGCGGTTTCGGTTTTCAATATTCCTTCATTCACAAAACAGCTGTATTTATTTCTATAATTTTAGCGTCAGCCATTAAAGTACTCTGTTTGCATTATTCTAATATTCAGAGGGACAGAATCCATAAAAGCCTTAGATCTACCATTAAAAGAAACAGATCTCGGTTCAGTGACTCCTGCTAACCGTCCACTCCATGTGAATTGTACAAAAAGTTAGATAAAGAAAAGATATTAGACTTTGGTTCTAGATTCAACTAATCTCTTATTCTATTTCTTCTGTGTTCTTCTCTGAAGCTTCCATAGTGTAGGACTTATGCTCTTTTCTCCAACTTAGGGAAGTGCATTAAATTCTCATCTCTCTTGGCACTGAGATTGATATAAGTTATTTTACTTTAAATGGAAAATTCCATGAACAAGAGAGGACATGGACATAATCAAGAGTATGCAGATAACTTGCCAGAATCAAAGAGACAGAAGCTTCCTGCTTTGGCAAGGTAACTCATATTTAACATGTGTTATTGTGTCGTAACTTCGATTTTTTTTTTTTTTTGGATTGGAGCCTTGTTTTGAGATGTTCATTAACTATACTGTCCAAAAACATAAGGTCATCAAATTTTCTCAGACGTTGTTGTATGAAAACAAAAACTGATTTGCAGTGTTATCATGGAAGCTGTCAAGGTAGATAGTCTGCAGAGGCTATGCTCGTATTTGGAACCATTATTTCGAAGAATTGTGAGTATGATATCCTGTTTCGAAGTTTAGTTTACACAATAAATCAAATCTTGTGAAGCCTGTGGGAGGTGTAAACTTGGTAGTGGTATTGATCAATGGACAGGTCAGTGAAGAGGTGGAACGTGCCTTGTCGAGGTTGGAGAACTCGAAATCTACTTTAAGGTATTTTCTCTAGTTATATACTATATCCTTTTCTGGAATGTTCCATGAACTTTACAGTAACTTGACTTTTCAGATCTCCAGAACCGAAGAAGATTCAAGGCCTCGATGGAAGAAACCTGCAACTTCGGTTCAGAACAAGAATGCCTCCTCATTTATTCACAGGTGGGAAAGTCGAGGGAGAGCAAAGCTCAGCCATTCATGTGGTTCTTATAGATGAAAACACTGGAAATGTAATCCAAACGGGAGAAGAATCAATGGCAAAGCTGAATATTGTCGTGTTAGATGGAGACTTCAATGATGAAGACGACAAAGATTGGACGAGAGAACATTTTGAGAGCTTTGAAGTGAAAGAACGAGAAGGAAAACGTCCCATCTTGACTGGTGACAGACATGTGATACTTAAAGAAGGTGTGGGAACTCTTGGAAAACTTACTTTCACTGATAATTCGAGCTGGATTAGGAGCAGAAAGTTTAGACTTGGTGTTAAGGCTGCATCGGGGTTTCACATTCGTGAAGCTAAAACAGAGCCATTTGCTGTTAAAGATCATAGAGGAGAACGTGAGTATCTTAATAACTTTGAACTGACTTGATAAGCAGAGAAATATAGAGTTTCTTGGATTGTCTACCTGAATCTTGGATTATCTTTTGGCGATGTTTTCTTTGCAGTATACAAGAAACATTATCCACCAGCTTTACATGATGAAGTCTGGAGACTGGATAAAATAGCGAAAGATGGAGCGCTACACAAGAAGCTACTAAAATCTAACATCGTGACTGTGGAAGACTTCCTACGGATACTCATGAAGGATCCGCAGAAACTAAGAAGTGTATGTGCATCTTTAATATTGTGAACATCTACACAAGAAAGTGATTTTTTTCTTGCTTATGTTCTTTCTTGGTGTGTGTTTAACAGTTACTTGGGAGTGGAATGTCAAATAAAATGTGGGATAACACGGTGGAGCACGCAAAGACTTGTGTCTTAGGTGGGAAACTTTACGTCTATTACACTGAGCAAACACATGCGACAGGCGTTGTCTTTAATCATATATATGAATTCCGAGGCCTAATTGCCAATGGCCACTTCTTATCTCTGGAATCGCTTAACCATGACCAAAAGGTAAGTCATTTCTCTATAAAGCTAGCTTTTTTTTTTTCTTCTTCCCTCTAGAATCTGCAATCTCTAAAATCATACTCAAAAAGTGATGAAAACTTTTGAACGTTTTTGCAATTCAACAGATTTCTGCAGACATTTTGGTGAAGACGGCTTACGAGAACTGGCATAAAACGGTTGAGTATGACGGTAAGCTGTTGAATTGCTTACCAGTTGCTAAGAAGGAAATAAAAAGCTTGCCGGAGCCAAAAATGGGTCAGAACCATCAAACGCAGCAAAAGACTCTGCAATGTCAACAGACTGCGAATGGCTACTCATCAGTTCCTCAGCATCTGATAGAGTATCCTTTTGTGCAACAACCTTGCAATCAATTAAGAGACTACATATCGTTGGAGAGTTCTTCTGTTTCAGGCTCATACAATGGAGGCCTTGAAGATATTTTGACGGAGGAAATTCGAGCGAGGAGTTCTGAGATGCTTGAGACCGATGATATGCAGAGACTGCTGAAGACATTTGGGATATCAGGCGGGTTTGGTCATAGCGATGAGTCCGGTTACGGTTTCAGTGATCAGTATGAAGCTCAGATAGATAAGGGTTATGGGAGAGAAGGAGGTAGAGGCGCAGGGAAAGCTGTAGTGGGATGGCTTAAGCTTAAAGCTGCATTGAGATGGGGTATCTTTATACGCAAGAAAGCTGCCGAGAGGAGGCCTCAAATTGTGGAGATCGACTAAGAAACTATCAAAAAATTGGGAGAGCTTTTCTTTTGTATAAAACTTGAAGCAATGACTTGTCTCAGTTTAATCCCGATCTGGCAATTACTATGAACTCAAGAGTTCTTCTTCTGGATGAGCCAATGAAGAAAAAAAGAAAACAAAAAAAAGTCAAAACTACAGTAGGACTTTGCATTGTATCTGTTTGCCTTTTTATGATTACCGTATGTTGGTTATAATTTCGCATTAAATTGCTTTTATTTTACTTCACTAATGGGTCTAATCTTAGGCCCAGTTTTGGGTGAGGAAGAAGTACAGAAACAACAAGTGCCGTCTTCTTCCTTTTGCTCATATATTACTAAGCTGGAGCCCGAGTGATTGATATTGTGAATTTGATATCTCTGCCTCTTTCGGGTTTCTTCAGTCTCTCTCTCTCTCTCTCTATAAAGCCTCAATCTTGGCTCTGTCTCTCTCTACGCGGTTCATATCCGAGCTTGGACTAACAAAGCCCTCTTCTCTACTTTCGAAGTTGCTCCAGTGTTTGTAATTGTATCGGATTTATCTATTTTTATCGTATCTATGATCTTCAATGCGGTTTTTTTTTTTTCCGATTTTTGTGATTTGGATAATTGCTTTTTCATGAGTTGATTCGAAATTTTCTTTGGGGTTTGTGGATTTTATAACCGGTAGAAGCAAAAAAATGTTCTTGATTCGTCTCACCCGCCATTATCAATCCTCTTTTACACTTCTCACGCGCCGCCTTCACGGCGTTTCCGACCAAACAGTGTCCGCCACTTCCTCGTCACGACTCCGAGACCATTACAATTTTCAACCGCCGCCGCCATTGTCGGCAGCCTCTGAAAATCATGACCTAAATCAAAAGAAGAAGAAGCCGAAGCCGCAGTACCGGCCACCTTCATCGCTAGAAGGTGTGAAGAAGGTGCACTCTGATCTTCCGTTTGATTTCCGGTTCAGTTACACTGAGAGTAGTTCAAATGTGAGGGCAATTGGCTTGAGAGAACCCAAGTATTCGCCTTTTGGTCCTGATCGGTTGGACCGGGAATGGACCGGTGTCTGTGCACCAGCGGTAGATCCAAAGGTAGAGACTGTGGACGGAGTGGAGGATCCAAAGCTGGAAGAGAAAAGAAGGAAACTGAGGGAGAAGATCCAAGGGGCATCACTCACTGAAGCTGAAAGGAAATTTCTGGTGGAGCTTTGTCAGAGGAACAAAACTAAAAGACAAGTCAATCTTGGTATTCATTTCTTCACTCCTTACTCGTGCGATTTTGTTATGGTCAGATGAATATAGTTACTTCACAATATGTATACTGCTGTTTCTATGTTGAGTGGTTGCTTTGGGGGTATGTGTAGGGCGAGATGGTTTGACTCACAATATGTTGAATGATATCTATAATCATTGGAAGCATGCTGAAGCAGTTCGGGTCAAATGTCTTGGAGTCCCAACTCTCGATATGAAAAACGTTATATTCCACCTTGAGGTATCGTCTTTTATCAAATCTGAAATTCTCTTTTGAGTATATGATTTATGTTGTCTTGTTTGTCTTTTGATCCATGTACTTTAGTCTTTAGCTATTTGGGGAATCTAAAGAATGACTCTTACCCGTGGTGCTTGTATGTACTTTAGTCTTTAGCTATTTGGGGAATCTAAAGAATGACTCTTACACCCGTGGTGCTTGTTGTTACAGGACAAAACGTTTGGTCAGGTAGTCTCTAAACACTGTGGCACCCTTGTGTTATTTAGAGGGCGAAACTACGATCCCAAGAAAAGGCCTAAGATCCCATTGATGTTGTGGAAACCTCACGAACCAGTGTACCCTAGGTTGATTAAAACAACAATTGATGGCCTAAGCATCGAAGAGACCAAAGCAATGAGAAAGAAAGGGCTAGCGGTTCCTGCCCTGACAAAACTCGGTCCATACCTTTTCCATGCCTTTTTTATTTTTAAATGCTGGTGGTATCAATATTCTTAATCACTTTTGCATGAAATCATTTGTTTCAGCCAAGAATGGCTATTACGGTAGCCTTGTACCAATGGTGAGAGATGCTTTCCTCGTGAGTGAATTGGTACGGATTGATTGCTTGGGACTAGAGAAAAAGGACTACAATAAAATTGGAGCAAAGCTTAGGGTGAGATCTTTCTTCTTGTCTCTTTCACTTTTTTGCTGTCCAACTTCATCTTCTGGTCAAGCCTTGGAGACCTCTTTACTGCTTAAGGTTTCTGTTTGAACAAACACTAACATCTAAGTTTGTGTGAAGGATTTGGTCCCTTGCATCCTGGTGACATTTGACAAGGAGCAGGTCGTGATTTGGAGAGGTAAAGACTATAAGCCACCCAAAGACGATGATGGATATTCGTCCTTCATTCATCGTGAATCTTCCACAGACACCAATATCGATTTAAGTTGTATTAGAGGGGCTCAAGATTCTCCAGACGAGACAACCAGAACCTAGTATGATTTAGTACTCTTGATCCCAGTTGTATAGTTATATTGTGAGAGTATTTTGAGGTATTGTTTCTGGAGAATCCAAGTAGCTTACGTACTGTACTTATTTGTCTCGCTAAGGAACACTAAATAGATCGAAGAAAATGCTGATTACATCTTTTCTCTGTCGCTTCTCCTACAAGTAATGATGTGTTACAGTACAGAAACCCCCAAACTTGGTGCTACATTTTTACAGGAGATTGAACATCGAGCAAATACCCAAAAACAGGGCAACACTCTACATTGAAAAATACCTCCCTAGATGATCTCTGTTCCGCCGTAGTCTGTGACCCTGTGTGTAGCATTGGTTTTGATCACTTCGAGGAAATGACTTTGCACAAGCTTCTGAGTGTTCCGAGTTGAAAGCACATGCGATGCCAAGGAATCTACTAAACCAGATGTCTTTTGATTCTGCTACTACCTTTTCCCGAATTTCAAGCACCTATTGTGCTTAGTCTCGGTGATACTGGGCTCATTAGTTAGTTGTTTGGGTGGTGGATTGGTTAGAGAGAGTTTCTCCATTGCGTTTATGAACTTTTTGAGGTGCTTGATGTACTCAGGGTAAGTCTCGAGGTTACAATGCCCTCCTCCCTTCACCCATAACGGATCATACTTCTCCTTGGCCAGCTCCCACAGTCGCTTACCATGAGACAAATCAACAATCTCATCATTTGTGCCCTGCAGCTCATTGCAAACCTATCAGCACGAATCAACAGAATGAAGACACAAATCCACAAGATGTAAAGCTTTTACATACATGTATGACAAGAACTTGGGAGTTGACATGGCGAATCTTGTCTATGTTCTGCAGTAAAACATTCAAAACAAAGAGATGAGACAGGACCAGAGTATGTACCCAACCAAAGACACATTCTTTTGTGTGTTATTCTTACTTTGAATATATCGAACCATAGCGTCATCTTGACAGGATACAGGACTCTAATACCAGAGAGAATGGCGCTGTGAAGAACAACTCCTCTCAGCCTCTTCAACCGAGAAGCCATGTGCAACGTTGGACCGCTTCCAACAGACTGTCCATACAGAATCATCTCCTCTTGTTTGATCCCATAATCGCTCCTCAAGCAATTGTACACTGCCTCAATGTCATAATATGTGTTGAATTCAGACGGCTACACCAAAATGAACCAGAAAAAAATGTCAGAAAACAAAAACATCTGAAAGTCACGTTAAGGTTTTATAATTTGAATGATTTCTATTTTGTTACCTTTCCTGTTGAAGCTCCATAGCCTGAATAATCATAACTGTTTAAAAAAAAACAAGTCAAATGTAAGAATCTAACAAAACCCATAAATGCTTTTTAAGGTTTTCTGGTGTGTTTAATGAATGATAAACCTCATGATGTTGACGCGGAGATGAGCACGGAGCTCTATGAAGAGCTCGACCATTTGGCCAAGATCAGCGGCATTGCCATGGGAATAGAGAAGCGTGAATCTGGCAAAAGGGTGTCTCCAGAACGTGGCAACAACTTTGTTGCCGGACTTTGTGGTGAGCTGGTGAACATCCACGTTCTTGTCCGCCGACACTCCAGCGAAGACCAGCTTCCCGGTCTCGTCATCCTTCGTTACGCCGTATGTTGCTGGCTCCGGCGGGAAGAATGCGAACTTGGCAGCCACATTTGACGTCACATTACCCATTTAATCACAAGGGAGATTAAAAAAACAAGACAACCTTCAATTAAGAGAAGGAGAAAAAGACCAAACCCAAAATCTCCCTCTCTCTCTTTGTCTGAGAAAAGAATTAAAAAAATTGTTTTTTTCTTGTTCTTTTTGCTTTTCTTGGTGGGTTTGTGTTAACTTCTTGAGAGGTAAATTGAAAGGAAGAAAATGGAGAGAAGGTGGGAGGAGTAGGAGGAGAGAAGAAGGGATCCGAACTTCGCGGGAGAGAGAAGATGAGCTGTTGAAACCAACTTCTACATATTCTTTCTTTTTCTCTTTAGACTTTGTTTTTTTAAGGGGTTTTTATAGAATGATAATTAAATCTGTAGATTCTTAGGATTTAATATGAGAAGAAGCTAGACTGGATTTTTTGAAGATATAAATGATAATGACACACAATATTTGAACCTCGTGTATAGTTTCGTAATTCTGATGTTGTAATGCAAAAATTCTCTTTTATGTTGGTCAATAAGAAATTCTATTTCATGTACCTACCAAAATCTTGCGTTAAGATTTTTCCTATTTATTTTCATCTTTGATGTTCATTTGTTACATTAGAAAAACAAACTTATGTTTTGGTCATAGACAATAAATCAATTTTTTGTTGCACAAGAAGTTAGAGGTAATCGATTAATATGCCCATCTAATGATATCACCTGATGATTTCCATTTTTTCACATTTAATTACTACCCCTTTCGCATTCAAGTTTTAGTCAAATAAAATGGACTTGGTTTCAACAAATTGATACTTGTTTATGTATCCTTTTATTTTATTCTTCTTGTGCTTGGAAATGAGATTTACCTATTAGAATGATCTTTTTTCCTACATATATTTAACAAAATTACACAAATTTATTTTATTGTGCTTGTGTCTTGAAATTAGAGTTACACATAAAAACCAAGGGCTAAGATTTGGTCAAAGGCTGCAAGTGATGGCTTTTTATAGAAGTGTTGTCAGAGAGTCAGACATTCCTCCATCTATGTCTATTTTTCTCTTGCCCCCTTCTTTTTTACCTAAATTATCTTTAATCTTTTTCAATTTTTGGTCACGTTTTCACTTTACAATTTCTTGTTATTATCCCAAAGTACAATTTAAAAAACAAAGGAGACATTGTCTTGTTTGGACAAGTATGCTTTTAATTTCTGACACGATTCTGTGTGCTTTTGGACTTCGTCAGCTTCAGATTTTGACCAAAACTATTAGCAAATGGGTGTACACTGTACACTAATAATTCAATTTTATTTATTGGTTTGCTTACTAAAGTAATGAATATTTGAGGTTTTAACTGGCAATGGCCCGTGAAATCCGCCATACTAAATGGGGCAATTACAGGTATATCAATAAATAACTATTGCAGACAGTTCGTTGTAGATAACCTTTTCGACAAAGGAATCTAAACCATCCGCTTAGAGGTCTCGTAGGGTAGTAATATTTGCATGTGCATGGATGATTGGTATAGCATATATACGTGTATATCCTACATACAATTCTTACATATGTTATGTACATGACTTTGTCCAAATTGGTGTAAAACTGTTGTTTGGTGGTAACTATATATATATTCTCATTGCATCATTTGTATTAATTACATTAGATTAAAAAAACTAATTTATACCCTTAACCGAGTTACCCAACAAACTCTTTTGATCTAAAGACGTGACCTTTGGCAATCTATATGTACTTCAATTTTATGATATTTAATGATATATAAACTTTGGACAAGTGAAAGATGCCACTTTAGCTTTTTGCTAATCAACACCTTGTACATTTATATGCATGGTCAGTTCTTAAGACATTGAGCTTGGTCCGAAAGAGAAAAAGTGTCTTGAGTCAACAAAGGCATGAGAGTTTTGTGCGGAAGTTTGAGCTCTTAAATCTTAAATCATCAAATCAACCATAAAAAGAAAAACAAAACGCAAAGCAATTAAAAAAGTGACGAGACTTTTAATACCTTTACTAGTCACTAGTTACTAAGATAAAGATAAGCGTAACATATGTAACTTACCATGAAAGTTCAAATGTCTATTATGGGGGATTGAAAGTGTGAAACGTCACGGATTCTCTAAAGTTGAGTATGCGTTGCAGGATCCGATACTGGTTGGAAAACTCGGTGTCAATTAGAGGAGCTAATAGCCTAATCTCATCTTCCAAAGTGTCATAAATGACTTAAGGTTATATAATCTTATGTAGCTTCCGGTCATCCCTCTTGGTTGCAGGGTGTCTTTGAAAATGAGAGAGTCCTTTCTTCTTTTTGGACTTTGTGGTTTCTCTTTGTAGGGCTCATTGTTGGAGCTCATTCTTTTGTATAGGCCCTTGATATGTTGAAAGGTGCTTAGATTAGGCATAGTGGTTTGTAACAAGTATCTCTATCAGGTTTAGCGTGGTTAGTTTTTTGTGTAACCTGCTACTATCCTGGCCTTTTCATTTATAAAATCAGATGAAAAATGTACCTTACCAAGAACATTACTGTTTCATAAGTAGCATGAACCCAAAGCCCAAAGGGCTTCTTTTGTAGGTTTGTTTATTGTGTACATGACAAAGTATTGGTGAGAGAGCCAACAGATTAGTCTCATTCTTTCACCAAAAAATCAAAAATTATTCAAAAATAAATAAATTCAAGATGATTGACAAAAATAGCCTATGTTTCTCTTATACGTATATATATGAAAGTAAATTAAGCTGATGAATGGTTTGTGTAATAGGCTCAAGTGGAGGGTTTCAATGGTGGATACTACTCAGTGACGTTTCATCTCCTGAAAAATGTTTGAAACTCTCGGAGACAGTCTTGGAAGGAACTTAAACAGCTGCATAAGAGAAAAAAAAACAGTTTCAAATGCAGAAGAGATAATGAGCAAAGAAGAAGAAACAAAGGAGAGACACAGAAATCAAAGGAGGATATAAAAGGAGGAAAGAAGATACCCAGAGCTTAACACAAGCGTCCATAATAACGGGAACTAGGCAGATAAAAATCGTAATAGTAGATTGGTCAACTTCAAGACCATAATGCTCCATTATTATCTCTAACAATGTCTCCCATCCAGATTCAGAATGGTACCTATAAAGAGAAGCATGAAATTATATACCTTCTTTGCACTAACGGCCTATTGATAGAGGCATAGAGCTAGTATATCGCTAATATCAGGTTGTTGGGGCAGTAACAGCTTTGATTTCAACGTTTGTTATGAGCTTCATTTCTGGTGGTTGCTTTTCTTAAAGAAAGCAAAGATTTGGATATTTACCCCAAGAAAATATCGGTGATCAGGATGATGAGAAATGCCTTTCCCGTATCTGAAATGTTGTTTATGATTTTGTATCCCGTAAATTTCAACAAGGCTACCTGAAAAAAGTTCATGAAGTAACCGAAAAAACTCACATGTTAACAGAATGGGTTTAAAAGCAAGCAGCTTGAAAGGAAACTTAGAACGGCATTTTAGGTGGGTTAAATCACGGTTGGAAACGGAAACTTACTCTACCCTGATTGGCGTACAAAAGAACAAACAAGGAGATCCCAAACACCATATCAGACCATATGTTGGCAAATGCTTTCCGGTTTTCTAATCTCCACTCATCTCGCAGCTCCAAACTGTTGAAGAAACCGATGGGAGGAACAAAATAAGAACACAGTGAGGCTATGCGTGGAAATTAACTATCTGGTACAAGATCAAGATGGGTTTTCAACCCTTGACATCAAAAGAAACTAAAATTGTGGAGTTGAGTCTTACGCTTTACCCCGCACCTCCCACCATAACTCATCGTCAGAAAGAGGCGGAGATTTGCCAATCTCAACTTCAAGACGGTACCTAGCTTTTTCTCTATTAAGTTCCTTAACCATTTCTAGCTTCTGATTTCGTCTCACATCAAGCGTCTGGGCAGCAAGTGGTACAGTCTTCACATATCTATATAAAGACACAGACTAAATAATCAAACTGGGGACTAACACAACATAAATAGAGACATAATCTGGGGAAATTAAAAGTAAATAAGAAGAAATCACCTGTCTAAGAAGGGCATAAGTACATAATCATGAGCCAAAAAGTCCAATGCCCATGGAATGAGGATTAATACCGCCAAAAATTTTGCCTGTAAAGTGTTACAATGTCAATGAGCATCGATCAGTCATCCGGAAGAATTACAATCAATAACACATGGACTCAGAACCACACATATCAATAAGGAACAAGATCAGTAGAAAGAGCAATGTATCTCATAACTCACCGATTTTGAAGATGCATAACGAAAAACACGGTCTTCATATAGAATATCTTCCTCTTCTGCTCCTAAAACCATATCCCTCACCATTTTAACCAACCCTCCATCTGGAATTGTCAATTCATCGAGCTCTAATTTGTCATCAATTCCCTCACTACCACCAGAGTCTCGGCTCCAAGACTCAACTAAACTATCATCTGAATCCACAATCCAATCCTCCCATTTCTTGCTCACATTACCTACATCATCATTACCCACAATCTCCTCCTGACCTTCCCGTAGCTCCACAATCGCCTCTGCTCGTCTCTTCCAAGTCTCAAATTTCTCTTCATCAGACATCTCATCATCCTTAGCGAGCTCAGATGTCTCATCAACAATGTCGTCGTCCCTCAAACCAAGCCAATTCCCATCATCATCAAAGAAAAACCTCTGCCACCAGCTTCTTCTCCTCTTATTATTACCCGTATGACTGTTATTCTTCTCCGCACTGGGAACAAATCTCCAAAGCCCCTTTCTTCTCTTACCCCACAACGAAATCGAGTCAAACGGCTTATAACGAAGAGAAGATGATGATGATGATTCAGGAACTGGGTTTTGGCTATTGAAGGATAAGCAGTGGCATAAGACCATTGACGAGCTCATCAAGGACATGAATCAAACCCAACATTGTTTGACTGTAAGTTTAAGGCAACAACAAAACAGATTCTTCAACGAAACCCAGACAAACCAGCATATTTTTCTTTGAAAATTCAACACCTTTACAAAGCCCTAAAGACGGATGTCAGTAAAGATGAAGCTCCGAACGGATAAGTATTAGGGTTCTGCCCAGAAAGTTACCGAGAACGAGAAGCAGAAGCAGACCCCAATTGTGGATGATGATGGACCAGATGATAGATAAAGCCACTCTCTTTTTTTGTTATCTTCTTCAGATTAAAACTTATAAATATCTGTTATCTATAAGCTTGCTTTTTGGTTTGATATATATACATTTAAAAAATTATTATTTTGGGGTCAAAATTGTTGTTTCCGTCGTTTTTAAGTGGCTAAACAATTAGATGACTGTACATTTTCAGAAATAAAATTCAAGTAAACTCCACTTCTTCTAAAGATTCGTGTTATATGGAGTTGCTAAACGGAGTAGAAACTCTGATTTCAGGGCTCCATCGTCACCATCGCACTAATGCCAACAGAAACAGAGTATCCAGATCTGTCAAGATCTTAAACTCGGGGAGTTATGATTTCCCCAGAAAGTAAAATTTCGTTCTTTGTAACTCACTGTGCTTTGCTCTCTTTTTCTGTCTGAGGCATTTTAACGAACATCTTCCGTGCAATAACCATCAATTTCCAGGTGCCAGTGTTTTGATCTTTACGATCAATTGGTTCCATACAAGAAAGCTTGGTCATGGCAGCAAAGCATTGTCAAGGAGAAAAAGGCATTGATTGATAGAAACCAAGACTGCCCAGATACAGTGATTTTGCTACAACACTCTCCTGTTTACACAATGGGAACTGGTAGTACAGAGGATTATCTCAATTTCGACATAAAGAATGCTCCTTTCGATTTGTATCGAACTGAACGTGGTGGTGAAGTCACTTACCATGGTCCTGGTCAGGTAATAATGTCAACAATACATTAAAAGTTTCTTTCCTCAATCTTATATGAGTTCTTTAAGCTAATGCTTGATTTTTTGGAAATGTAGCTAGTAATGTATCCTATAATCAATCTTCGAAATCACGAGATGGATCTTCATTGGTACCTCAGGATGCTTGAAGAGATAGTCATCCGTGTGCTTTCCTCAAGTTTCTCCATCAAAGCTTCCCGTCTTGATGGTTTAACTGGAGTTTGGGTCGGTATGTCTCAGATCTCAATATTGTTTTTTAGATTTTTTACTGTGTTTTCGTCTCTCTTGGATGATTTTATTAGTGAACGGTAATAGATTTCGAGATTGACCTCATTTTGTCTGCAAATGGTATATAGGCAACCAAAAAGTGGCGGCAATAGGTATTCGTGTGTCGAAATGGATAACATATCATGGCCTAGCTCTTAATGTCACAACAGATCTAACACCATTCAATTGGATAGTTCCATGTGGGATTAGAGACCGACAAGTTGGAAGCATAAGAGGCTTGCTTGAAGGTGGAGAACACGGAAAATTCGATGGTTTGAGGTTGATTAATATAGCTCACGAGTCTTTACTAAAGGAATTCTCTGAAGTTTTCCAGCTTCAGATCGAAAAGCAAACAGTTCCAGATCCTAATATTCTGTAAGCAGAGCCTTTCAGATGGTTCCGGTGCAATCTCTATAACATTCTTGTAAGTCTTGAACATAAAAGGTTTTTTACTGGCTGTTTGTGACTTTGTCTGGTTCTTGTAGAGGTTTGTGTCAGATTAGTCTCTCCACTTCTCTTTTGCACTATTGTGAGACAGTTTGAAAAGAAGAGTGTTTGAGTGGAGGATGCATGAAACCCAAGGCAAGAAAACTGCTCACAAAGTGTGATAAAAAAGCCTGATAGAAACATAGATGAAATCAAGTTTACAAAAGGTAAATTAAAAAGCCAACCAAAATACCCAGAAGCCAGGGATTTTGGAAGAAGGGCATAAGACATTGCTAGTTGCGGAACACAATTTTTCCACTTTAGTGTCTCTTTGGTAGTGAAGAGTCATAGTAGATTCGAAACCAAATGGTTACTAGCATAGGGTTCCATCCTTCGAGCCCCTTAAGAAGAGGCACAAACATCAGTTTTGTGTCTGAAATTTTCCAATAAGCATTTTTGTGAGTGCTGCGTTTAGTCATTTGCTGTAATTGAAGGCCAATCCAAATGTGTGAAAAGAGAGAGTTAGCAGTTACTGTAATCCAGTAATGATGACTTCAAATCTGGATATTGTGAATTAATGAGTTTGCTCAGTAGAGAAATTTCCATAACTACCTGAAATTTACTTAGATGTGTACCTGTCCTTTTGCAGTTTCCATAAGTTACCCATTTGCTGATGGAGATCCATGTGCTAAGTATGACGATCATCAATGATCCCTTTGCTGTCTATTTAGGTGATAGTAGAAGATTGTCCAATTGAAGTACAAGATTATGTTTTAGTGCATTGTGCAGTTAAGTACATAATTATGTGATTTGAGATTATATGATCCTAGTTAATGTTTCTGATATCAGCAGATTTGCAGACCATTCTACCTTTCTTTCCTCTCTTTCCCTTTTCTCCAGTTTGATTCTTCTTTCAATTTCAATGTCATTAGGCTTGGTTCCTCGGGTCACAGGAATATGACAAGTAGCCCCGGCTCTAAATGTTTCCATCAAGGGATGTCTATTTAACTTAATGCCTTCACAGCTTTTCTGGTTAACATAAGGAAAAAAGTATTAGAACTTTAGCTAGCTTTGGATTGATCGAATGGTATCTTCAGAAACTGCGGTGGTTCGTACGCGTGTCTCAACTTGGGGAAAAAAACGGACATCTGACTTTTAATAAACCGTAAGTTCTTCCTCTCCTTTTTACTTTCTTTGTGTGGTGTCTCTCCTTTAAGAAACGTATGCTTGACAAATAAATTGGCTTTTACCTTATTAGTCGATCCCCTCGGATGCAACTCTCGAGGACTCTACTATGCTGGCACAATCGCAGTTTCTCCATTGCCACGTGCTGTTGATAACCATCGCGTGCCTCTGCATTTCATCTCCACCTGCTCCTTAGTTCAACACAAATGTTCTTTCTGCTTTCGATACTCTTACTTTTTAGTTTCCTCAGTCCCTATACTTGTGCATAAAACCGTAAAACAATACTCTGAAAATTCTGCTTCTGTTAGGGATATAATGCCACCCTCTCCTTTTATAAGCTCTTCACCCAAAGAAGCTCATGAAGATCGAAGATTTAAATGCTATAGGGGTGTCCGAAAGAGGGCGTGGGGCAAATGGGTGTCTGAAATCAGAGTTCCAAAGACTGGAAGACGAATATGGCTAGGTTCATACGATGCTCCAGAGAAGGCAGCTCGAGCCTATGATGCTGCTTTATTCTGCATTAGAGGTGAGAAGGGAGTTTACAATTTTCCCACTGATAAAAAGCCACAGCTTCCAGAAGGTTCTGTCCGGCCTCTATCCAAGCACGACATACAGACAATAGCAACAAACTATGCTTCATCAGTTGTGCATGTACCTTCCCATGCCACCACACTCCCAGTAACAGCCCAGGTTCCCTCTGAAGTTCCTGCTTCCCCTGATGTATCTGCTTCTACTGAGATCACAGAGATGGTCGATGAATATTATCTCCCAACCGATGCAACTGCAGAAGCAATATTCTCGGTAGAAGACTTACAACTGGACAATTTCCTCATGATGGACATTGATTGGATAAACAATCTAGTCTGATGTGTAACGCCACTTGCAGTTACATTTAGCTTTAATATGGTTTAACTACCAGTTACCTGTCTCTTTAGCCTGCTTCTTGTAAGGGTATACTTGCATCCTTGTCTTTGAACTTGTTTCATTTAGCATGCAGTTTGTTGTTCTTGTTTTGCATGTGTATTCTCTTTTTTTCCCCCTTTGCTGGACTTCATGAGATGTTGAATATGAATGAAATGATTAGGAGTTGGCGTTCATACCTAAATCTTTTGTTGCATGTCTGAAGCATTTTTTTCATATATAGTTCCCACATTATATGCTTCCTTTTCTGTACTTCTCCATTACCAACCTCAACATAAATCATACAATATCAGGCTAGGACTTGAAATCAACTTGTCGATATGATACAACGCAATGCCAGCATATACTTGTGCTAGGCTACACTGGTTGTTTTCATATGGCCTCAGATACATCTTCTATCTATCAAAGTCTTGAAATGATATTCTATGATATTTACTACATATTGATGTTGAGACCAAGAACTCGGTTCAAGAACTCGGTTCAAGAACTGACACCCGGAAGTAGCAAAATATAGGTGATAATACATGATATTAATCAAGATCAATAGGGACATGGATTAGGAATAATTGTTACTTCTATGTCCCTTTTGATCTTGATTATTTTTGATGTCTTATCACCTATATTTTGGTTCTTCTTCTTGGTGTTTTGAGTTTCCTCGAATCAATCCAACACAATGGCCTTATCTGCTTCTTCCATCTTCACATCATCATCGCAGCTTCCTCTTCTTCTCCCATCATGCTTCGATCAACCAACTCCTACTTCTGGGTGTTGGTTCTTGAACTGAGTCCTCAACAACATCGTGAACTGGCACAATTATACAAGGCCAGTTGATAAAAACTTTAAAACAATTATCCGGCTTCTCTTGAAAGGTCCAAGCTCTTTATTATCAGGCCACAGAAACTGGGTAAACTCACAAAATTTATGGAAAAAACATCCTGTATATCAGTTCCCGTTGGTAAAGCCTCAACCAAGCCTCTGTAAGCTGTTTGGATTACCATTTTGCAGTGCTTTTGTTTTTCTTTCTAAGTTGCTCAAATCCCATATTCACCGATATTGATAGTGAATATCATTAAGAAAGATATTGCATGGTAGTGTGTGTTAGTGTCCCCCTGCAAGAAAGAGAGAAACAGCACTGATGAGCTCAAGGTTCTGATGAAACCACAAAATTACATAACATTACCTTCAGGCATCAGAAATTGCAGGCTTCAACTATGGTATTTCTTTCAGATCCATATTGCGTAGTCTCACATCAACAACACATCACTAAGCAAAGGCTCAGATCAGTTTGAGAAATGGAGACGTAGCAAAGCAGAGCACATCATAAACTCGTGAAATGATCATACTGGCATCCCTCAGATTAGAATCTGTGGCCATGTAAAATTAACAACCTTGTAAATCAAATATTTACGAACTATTCCTTACTACAGTTGTTGGAACATTCTGCATTTGTGTGCTTTTGAAATGCAGAAAGAGAACAGTGCTTAGATAGAATCTTCATATAGGACGCAACGATTTTCCATGGTAATCTACAATCTATAATTCAGAGTTCAATTTTACTAGATCCGTAGCATTTGTTCAGTTGCCGTCTTTGCATAACCCTCCTCACTTCTTCGGCAGCATGGCAGTTACCAGATTCTGTCTGAATCTTGCTAAGCAATACATAATTGGCTGGATTGTCAGGTTCAGATTTCATTAGCTCCTTTGCAATAATTTTTTCTACAACATCAAGCCTGCCATGAGTCTCACATGCAGATAGGAGAGAACTCCATATTCTTGCACTTGGTTTCATAGGCATATTTATTGTGACCTCAAAGGCATCGTCAATCTTCCCAAACCTGCCAAGAAGATTGATATAGCAAGCATAGTGCTCCAATGTGACTGGCATGTGGTATTTCCCAGCTTGTTTGAATATGGTTTGAGCTTCTTCAACCAGGCCAGCATGGTTACAAGCCGATAAAATTGCAAGAAATGCCATTTCATCTACTTCATGTCCACCTTTTATCATCCCTTGAAAGATTTCTAAAGCTTCTGAACCATGTCCATGAAGACCGTATGCATTAATCATTGAGCTCCATGACACA
The DNA here is from genome assembly GCA_004349715.1 of Crucihimalaya himalaica. Taxonomy (NCBI): domain Eukaryota; kingdom Viridiplantae; phylum Streptophyta; class Magnoliopsida; order Brassicales; family Brassicaceae; genus Crucihimalaya; species Crucihimalaya himalaica. The sequence goes on along the minus strand of SMJT01000006.1, from coordinate 2,914,680 downwards.
AGATCTTTCTCATTACATTCATGAAATACTTCACGCGCTGCACGAAGACTGCCACACTTTGCATACATATCTATGAGGGCGTTGCCCAATAAGATATGTGACATGAAGCCACATTTCAGGATTTGAGAATGGATTGTAGATGCAAAACTCAACGATGCCGAATGGGTGCAAGCTGAGACAACAGCCAACAGAGTAACCAAGTTGGGTTCACTTCCTTCTTTTCTCATTTGACTTAACAGATTCATAGCTTCAGAGCAATCTCCTGTCTCCGCATAGCCGCTAATTATTGAACTCCACATTACAACATCTCTCACTTTTGATGTTTCGAAAAGTAGCCTAGAGAGACTTACATTATCACATCTGCAGTAAATGGTCATTAGAGCAGCTTTAACCTGCTTTAACCTTGTGATATTTTACTTAATTATAATTTTGTACAACCTAATCAATAAGCACCCATGGCCTAATGGATAAGGCGCTTGACTTCTAATCAAGCGATTGTGGGTTCGAGTCCCACTGGGTGTGCAGTTCTCTTTTTATCAGATTCAATTTTCTTTTATAAATATGTATTATCTGATTATTGATATTTTAATATATAATTTGGCTCACCGAATATTTATGGCAGAAAATAATTAAATTACTTTTTGATGCCAAGAAAAGTTCCAAAGGTAAACTAGATTTGAAGCCCAATAAAGTTAAAAGATAGTGGGCTAGTAATGGGTCGAGGAACTGAGACAGAAGCACGTGGAGATCACGTGCGTTGACGTCGAGGTGGGTTGTACCGGTGGATCTCGAATTCGTGCCCCTCCCCCTTCCTCTTTGGCTTCTCCAAGGAGAAGAAAAGTGTCGCAGAGAGAGAGAGAGAGAGAGAGACGAAGCCAATCATCTCGCCAGTTGTTCGGCTCTTCGAGATATTCAAATCCCCCGTCTCTAGATAGTTCCAGATCAAGAGCATCAGGCAAGTGGGGAATTCTCGGATCCCGAGTCAAACAGTTTCTGGTTTCTTAAGTCTCTAATGAAATCGATTCTTTGATTTTGCAGCGGTTTCGGTAGTGGTGGTGGTGGGAAGGTGTTAGGATATGGCGCAGGAGCAGGGAGATGCGGTGGTTGAGGGCGGTGAGCAGATTGATTCCGCCGCCGCTGCCGTAGCCGCAACCGCAAACGGAACCTCCGATAGCGTGAAGAAGAAGCAAAAGGGATTCTTCTCGCGTTTATGGAATGGGATATTCAGGGTTAGAGGTGACGATTTTGAGAAGAGACTTCAATACATCTCAAGGGAAGAAGCTACTGTTTTATCAAGGATGAAGCGTAGATCGATTACATGGAGGAAACTCACGAGAAATCTCATCGTTTCCTCCGTATTATTCGAGGTCAGCACCATTGGATCGTGAATTTGATGTTTTAGTTGGTCTATGGTGAAATTGATTGCGATGATGTGGTAAATATGTCTCCTTTCAGATAATTGCTGTGGGTTATGCGATCGTGACAACCAGAACGGAAGACTTGGATTGGAGAATGAGGAGCTTTCGGATCTTGCCTATGTTTCTCTTACCTGCTGTGTCTGCTCTTGCTTATTCCTCTATCGTCAACTTCTCAAAGATGTGTGAGTCTTGTGTTTTTCCTTCGTTTATATGCTCATTTCATGGTTAATATGTTGTGTTTCTAATCACTTTTTCATTGTATAATGGTTTTATAGTTGACCGTAGAGATCAAAAGACCTTAGAAAAGCTTCGCGCAGAAAGGTTGGCCAAAATCAATGAGCTTAAAGAAAGGACCAATTATTACACCACACAACAACTTATTCAGGTGAGATACTAGTCTTCAGAACAAAGAGAGTTGTTTGAAAACGCACTACAGCATCTTGAATTCTATTAGGTTTCTGCTCTTTGATCACTGCCTTGTATACCAATGTTAGCTGCCGTTTCTTTCTTGCTCGTATTACTTCGATTAAATACTGATGCTTTTAAGGGTTATCATATATATTTACTGGATAGTGACTATATGTTCAATGATTGTTTGCCATATTTTGGTGTGGAATCTTAGTGTGGTATTTATAGTATCTATTGCCATATTGGCAAGCATTTATGCCTGATTATAGCAAGAGTAAGACATAAATTAGTTTTGTTTAAAGTACTTCTTGTACGCATGGCATAGCCCTGCAGTATGTTCAGTAACTCGAAAGGAAGGAATGAATGCTTGTCACTGTGAGGAGCTTAATTTACTGGAAGTAGAGCTGGCGCTAACATGAGCATTTTGATGCAGAGATATGACCCCGACCCAGCGGCAAAAGCAGCAGCTGCAACTGTTCTGGCATCCAAATTGGGTGCCGATTCAGGCTTGAAAGTATTTTTAGGAGATGAATCCCAGCTAAATCCATCCTCGGGAAAGAGCAATGACATGGAGGTTAACCAATCACATGGGTTGAGAAATCGAAGACAACCAAATACTAGACCTCATGGTTCTGGTAGCACGTCAGCACATCATTCTGATGATGAGTCTCACCATTCTGGAAAAAGCGAGAGATTTCCAGGCACCACAGAGCAAAACCAGCAGATGTTGGTTGAACATTATAGTCCTCAGGGATATGCTGCTCATGATGGCAGTTGGATCTCTCGCATTGCGGCTCTACTCGTGGGTGAAGATCCCACACAATCATTTGCGCTCATTTGTGGAAACTGTCATATGCATAATGGTGAATGAATCTTTAAGTATTAGTCTTTACATGAATCTTCACTATATACTGGTTTTTTAACATAATTTTGCAATGTGTTTACTAAATGCGTAGGACTTGCTCGGAAAGAGGATTTTGCATACATTACATACTATTGCCCTCACTGTAACGCTCTGAACAAACCAAAACATTCAGAGGAAAACGCACTTCTCCCTTCTGTTTCGGCTTCAGCAGTCATAGACTCTCTGCCATTGATTGAAACCAGCGAAGTGGTTAATAGCAGTAGCTCGAGTAGTGAGCGTGGAAATAGCCCCACTCCAGAAAATAAAGAGGAAGCTGTAATTACTGAGACCGGGACACCGACCTGAGGAAGATCCTGCTTAAGATGAAGACTTTTTTTGTGTTGGTGCTACAGAGAAGAGATTTTGTGTGTGCGAGTGTGTGTTTGTGGATGGGACTTGGGAGTACTCGTTCAGGTAATTTTATGATATGAATTGCTAATATCTGAAGCTGTTTACAATTTTGATTCTGGTTTGTTTCTTTACAACAAGACAATAGGGTTTTTGTGGGTAAATATGCGATTATAATGTCGTATCGATGATTGTCATATGTTTTTCGGGTTTGAATATTTTAGTTCTCTTACCTTTTTACACATTGCCTCTGTAGTTGTTAATGTATTTACTCTTGAATCTGGATCAGTTTGGATTTTAATACTACGAGCCTACAGTTTCCAGTTTGGTAGTAGTTCTAGTTAATATCATCAAGAATTGAATAAAGTTATGGCTGGTGTTTTTATACCAAACTCTGCTGTTCACTGTTTTTTTTGTTTTGTTTTGTATTTAAAGAGTTCATGATATAAATATGACTTTTACAAGAAACTGCCTTGGCAAGAGTAGCTTTTTAGCTATCTTTTGTAATTAATTGTCAAATTTAATAGGAAAAGAAGTGATGACCTCCACTTTAAAGACTTTTAACCATAGTTAAACGAGTAAAATGAAAGAAGCTATTCCGCCATACAATTAATCTGATCAAGAAACACAAAAAGTGGTGTGGTAACAAGAAAATATTAAAGATGAAGACCATTACCCCAAAGAACTTTATCCTCTGGCTCCACTTACAAAGGTCATCTCCTTTAATAGCAAGGAAGATCAAATTTGCTTGTGTAATAAATTTGTAACATTTTATTATAATATGTATGTGTAATAAATTTGTAACATTTGTATGTTGGAAGTCTTGACTAATAATTTTTTTTTTTTTTTGTAAATTAATTGCGGTATTTATGGGTTAGTCGAGAAACACACGTGGAAGAGCATTAACGTTATGTGTCTTCTTCAGAGCACAAGCTCATCCATCAATGGCGGATAGAGTTTTATGGGAGACTGACGGAGAGAAGTCACCTCGTCACTAACCCTTGTTGTACACGACAATGATCGTTCAAAGAGCGAAGCAATAATTCTCTTGCTGTAGCACGAATCAATTTTTAAGATTTAGGGTTTCTTGACCCTTTTTGGCTCCTTAACGGGCATAGATAAAATGGATATAAATGGGATTACCAACGGATGGAGAACTTCTGCAACTTCAGAAAGCCGTAGATCTTTCCTGGGTTTGCTTAGATCCTACCCTAATACCATCATCAGGTCTTTAATCTTTCTTAGTTTATCTTCTTCTTTTTTATTTTTTTTTCTTCTTTGGTTTAGTGATTTGATAGGTCAAGAGCTCTGTTTCAGGGAGAGAATTCATCTGGGGGATGTTTATAGTGGCAAAAGAACAATGGTCATTTCTAATTCCAAGAAGGCGAATCTCTCTGCTTCGAGGAAGCAGAGGATTAAGCTACAGATTAATGGAGAAAAGGAACTTACTTTCAGTGAGTTCCTGAAACACCCATCTGGCATGGAGGCTGTAATCAACGCTAAGGCTTTGCAGAGTTATCATCTACTTGAGGATAGTGATAATACTTACAGGTTCTTTCTTTTACCCAAGATTATCAATTTCCATAATAGGACACTGAAAGTTTCTCTCATACTTGTCTGGCTTTAAGGTCTTTGCATAGGTTTTAGGATCTTTATTGCTTTTATTGTTATATGTAGCCTCTTAGTTTGCTCGGTGGCTGCGTAAATTTTATATGTCTCTGAACTGTTAGAGAGGAAATGCTATATGCCTATATCCGTTAGTAGAAGTATCCAAAGAGTGTATCTCTAGATACAGACATAGATTTTTCTGTTTGATATCTAATCACAAGCTTCTGATATGTTTTCTCATCTGTTAAGAAGATATATATAGAAATATGCTTCTATCTGGAAAGGGAGATAGTAAATCTTTGTCTTACAGTGCAGATGTACATTGCCAAAAGTTCAGTTAATGAGCTTTGAAGTTTCTCCAGTACTGGTTTTGAGGGTCACTCCCACACAGGAAAATTGTAAAGTTGAGCTGCTTTCCTGCAAGGTTGGATGAAGAAGAAACTTTTCTGATTTACTGGATAATATATTGTTTTCCTTTTACCGACAAACGTTTTGATCCCGCTGTCTTGCAGTTGGAGGGGTCAGAGTTGTTGGAGAACCAAAGTGAAAGGTTTTCAGGTGACTTTCGTCTTGTAAACAAAGCACTTGAAAATATCACTTCAAATCTAAGGTTTTTAAAGTAATACAAGTGTCTTCACATGTCTGGCTCGCAGCAATTATGACAAACTGCATGACTTGGAACATGGAAGATCCAGAGCCATTTTTGCAGGTTGACGTGAGATTGAATGTCACTCTAGAGGTAGTGTATTGCAGTTCTGAATATTTCTTTCGTAATTTTATGAAGTCGTATGTTGCCTTAAGAGTGTCAAATACTGCACTGCACAGTGATGGTCTTCTGTGATCCATCATTGTGTGGATAGGTCATGTTGACTTATGACTCTCATGCGGTTGTGTATATGATTTTTTAAAACCCTCCTTGTTCATGGCAGATCTCAACGCGACCATTCACAATGCTTCCAGTATCAGCTGTTGAGGCTCCTGGGAATCTGTAAGTGGTACATTATTGTTAACTTCCTTTCTCCTGCTTTTTGGTTCGATTGAGCAATGTTATATTTTTATATGTTGATTGCAGAGTAATGCAGACACTGGTAGATACACTAGTTCCTCTTCTGCTTCAGCAGTTACTTAAAGATTACGACGAATGGATTCAAATACAGCAACGAAACTTCTTATAAGCACAATGTAAACGCAACTTTTTAATCTAAAACCTATGTTTTGTCAGAGGGCAAATTCAGGATTTGTTGTTTTGTTTTGCTACTTCAGTTGACATACGTGTCTTAGAAACAGCTCTGTATTAAAAGCTTCAATGAAAATGCTGCAAAAGTACAAACTTTAGTAATGTCAAAAGAGATTTGATTCACTTGTAAATTTTGGTCTTTCTTGTGACAAAAATACAGCACAATAACATTACATAACTTTTGCATCATCAGTCCAAGTCTCTCTAATCCTAAAGGCCAACCCAGTAGGATCGGCCATTGGTGTTATGCATCGGAGATGGAGTAGGTGAAGACACTGACCATTCATACCAAACCTGAAGCCGAACATCAGAGGATCAATAATAGCTCTTTGAACAGAGAGTTAGTTGTGTTGAATCATTGTGGTTTCAACATTTTTTACCTTTGAGGAACCACAACACCTCCAAAAGTGTACTTCTAGTGGAGTATCAGGGTGAACCGCCACAGGCTTCCTCAATGGGAAAAAGATTGGGAACCTGCCCAAATATAAACTCGGTGTAAGCAAGTGGTTCGGTAGAAGAGAGAGAATCAACCGATTCAACTGTTCAACACCATTTATAAACATTAAGCCATTACCAGCTGAACATGTTTGGTGTTGCTGTTGTAGGCTCGATCCCAAGATGGACATCTTTATAAAGAACAGAATCAAAATAGCCAGCGAATCCTGTTTTTGTTGAGTTATGTGTGATCGCAGTAGTTTCAGTTTCAGATTACCAAAAATAGAGATGAAAAATCCCATTATAACAATAAAAGACTAGAAAAAAGTGTGTACCATGCACCAAAGCTGAGCCAGCGTCGCTTGGTAGATTGAAATGAAGCTTCTTGTAGCGCTGGTTGTTTGCTTTTGTTGAGAAGTTTGGATGAGTAAATGTGAAAACCTATTTAAGACCAGACCAAAATTCCTGAGATCGAGAGATCGATACGACTTGCATAAATGTATTAAAAGCTCTTCAAGCTATTAGGTAATGCTGAAGACAGAGAGACTCACAGGTTGGGAAGGAGCAAGTTTTGCTACACTATGCAGTTTGACAACATAAGCAGTTTCAAAGTGCGCAAGATCTTTATGAGCCTTAACCTGCCAAATGGATGAAAAAGACAGTAAATCTAAAAATTCTTGTGGGTAAGAACACATAGCAAAAAGCAGAAGAACCTACGTCATTGTAAAGCTTCGAAGCTGTTACAGGCTGTATGAAACTTGTATACCTGAAAAAGTAATGATGATGTTTGTCCTCCAGTTAGAGAAACAATGAACAGATGAGTTTCTTATGGAAATTCAACTAAGCGAAGGAGTACACATACGAGGATGGTATTGAAATTCCGTCTGGCTTCAGAAACCTTTGGGCTCCATCGAGACACTCAGGAGAAAGTTCATTGTCTCCAAAAGAACCCAGCAGTTCGCTAACCTGCTTAGAAGAGGCAACCGAGAATTAGATGAACTGTATAATGTCGGCAAGAGTATTTAAACATCTGTACATACTGACCAATATATCAGCTTGCTCAGGAGCATTCCAAAAACGCATGTCACAAGATATTATTGTAACAATGCCTTCCCATCCTTCCATCTTAACCAAATTCTGTCAGAAAGGATAACAATGCTCGGAGTTAGTAAGTAACTAGACCGCACGTCCAAAAGAAATCACAATAAAAAAATTAGCCATGTTTAAATTGACTTGGAGCTGACAACTCACATGGAGTGTTACAACTGCATTAGGATTCTTTTCCACAGCATAAACTTTTAACTTCCGATCAGTTGCTTCAGCTGCCTGGGGAAGGGAAACCAATGAACACAAGAGATTAAGGAAACAGATGAATTTCAAAGTCTCCTTGTGGTCAGCATGGAATTGCATCAGGACTTTACCTGTAACGATGCCCTTACAAGGGGGCCTCTTCCTGCCCCCACAACCATCAAGACCTAAAAACCAAAAACTTTAGTCCTACTGAAGAATTTCATAAGAATACCAGAAACAAAACTTATAAATGAAAATGCCACTTTGTAGCAAAACATTGACATATGACATACAGTAGTCAACTCGGATGCTTTTTCATCAGGTACCCTGTCCACCAAGGCTTTCTCAACTGCTTTTTGATACTAACAACACAAAGATGGAAAAAAGTTATGCATGTTTCAAAAAATCAACCAGGCTAAATATTGGTACAATGTTGAATTGTTCAACAAAATCCATCCATCAGTCCTCCCTCCTCTGCAAACCAAAGCAGAAATAGAAGAGGGGAAATCTAGAAACCAAAGGTGTTAAAGATGTAAGGGAAAAATCTAGTATACAGAACATACTTGGATGTATTTAACAGAGTCTCTCTCAAACGTTTCATAGGTTTGGGCTTCGAGGTTGTCCATCAGAGGCTGTATTCATTAAAATAAAGCAGTAGAGGCTCTTTACAGTAAGAATAGAGCATTTTCATGCAGGGCAAATTATTTAATGAACGGACAGAAATCAGTATCACTTATGAAAAGAGGCTAACCTGCAGGGGTGCCTGCAAAAAATCCCTGTAGCCCAGCTGTAAAAAGAGTAAGATAACTGTCAGAATTGAGTTGTATTTGCCGCTTGCATCTAGTAATAAAAAAGATAAGAGAAAACTAAGACAAAAAGGATCCAGCAAAAGACCTCAATGCGTTCCTGTTCAGGAAGTGACTCCATCTTTTGGAACAGATAAGCAACATAGTCCAAATATGTCCGCAGAGGATGCTTCTGTGTACCTGACAATCAATGCCCGTGATAAACTATTTAGCTGAAAAGTTGGAATCGACTATAATTAAAACCAATGCCCGTAATAAATTGAGCTACGGAAAACAAGCCCAGAGGATAATAGCTAATTGTCAGCAGACAAATGATTATACAGAAAAATTACCCTCCGTGTTAGAATCAAGAGTTTTTGGAAGATTATGAACAGGCTTTCCAGAAATTACAACCTGCATTTACAAGATTGATGATAATGAGCCCCAGGTCGAATGGAATACATCTATTTTGTGAGTCAAAAGAGGATATGAATTTAGTGTTTTATATCACAGAGAGTGGAATGTTTATTACCTGGGCTGCATGATCAAAAAATCCTGCTATTAACTTTTGGTGACGTTTTGACAAGCAAGGATAACCCCGGGCATTTGTTAAGAAAGACTGCAAACTCAAATTAAAAGCATATTGTGATTCATATGACTTCAAAGTCGAGTTTTTAACAATGCGGAAAAATTCAGGCCTTACATTAGTGCTTAATATGGCTGCCCTCACAGACTCTCCCATCCAGCGTCCTAGTGAAGTTTCAGAGGGTAGCGTACTCCTAGATAAAGGAATTGGTGTTATTAGCAGAGTGGAAAAAAAAACTTTGGGTCCCCATTAAAATAAATAATGAAGAGTTTCTCTCAACTCACAGAACATCAAGAGCAACAGACAGCTTACTGTCATGCTCACAAAGAAGACGAAATGAATTCCACATCTCCCAGGAATCATTCTGCATAGAAGAGAGTATATATTAAAGCGATCCTAACACAAAGCTTACGAAGACGTGAACAGATAGGGACATCCATTTTAATTTATAGGTTTGAAAGGTCTATTAACACAGGCAACAGCAAGTGATCCCAAGGGCTCTGCACTAGAGAGTCTCTCAAAAACCTGAGAAGGCACAAAAAGTACGAAAATATTAAGTTTGCATCCAATTTGATCCTACGTCTTACCAGTCCCTCTGAGGTATCATCCATTGAATCACCATCAGACTTCACCAGTGGAACCCTCAGCCATAACTTCAGCACAGAATGATATTTAAACAAAACAAAGAAGAAGCAATAAAATGTTAGAGCTTGATTGGAGGTGCTCTTGTAAAGAAAAGTATAATCTTAAATAAAGCTAGAGCGACAGCAAGAAACTTGTAAACCACCTGCAAGGTAGTCAGACCTTGTAAGATCTGGTTCACACATCTGGCATAATTGGCGCACGATTTCCCTTTAGGAGTGGGAAGAAGGCATGCCTACGACATATAACAGACATAAACAAGAGAATTTCTCCTCAAGCATAACAATCTGACGCAGAAAAATAAACTGCAAGAAGAATTCACTTTGCAGCCAAAAAATAAAGAGACAACCGGGTGTAACTTGAATTCATAAATTCACAAGCACCTGTATGGAGAGATGTGTAGCCCAAGCTATTTCTTGCTTCAATGTGGTTTCTGAATCCATCCGCAAGACCTCATCTTCAGAATCCAAGTCAATCCACGAACTAATTTTTCCTAGAAGAATGAAAATTCACCACTAATCAAAACCCATCATTCATAACCAACACAAAAGCACACAGTGGAGAAGCAAAGAGAATCATACCAACAACATGACTGCTCCATTGAGAAGGTGACAAGACTAAGTCAGAGCCAGAGACTGGAAGAACCTGAGTATCTGCACCATTACCTTCCACCAAGCTCGGCCTATACGAAGGGTTCATCTGCAGTAAGAGCAAGAAGTAAACTCCATTAAAGATATAGAATTTCGAATCCCCATGTCTACAGTAATATTAGACAAGGACGTGAGATTCGGGAGGAAGAAAGAAACAAACCAGAGGAGCGAGGACATAGTCAAAACCGCCGGTGGAAATGTTGAAGTTGAGAAGATTAGTAACATCGTCGGAGAAATCAGTCTCAACTCCGCAGTACCTGGACTCGCTCCTTTCCCATCCTCCTCTCTCTCCGAGCGGCATCTCTTCTCTCTATTGAGCTCACAAGGAGTGAAGGAATTGAAAATGGAAGTGAATCTTTTTTCTTGAGCCGACGACAAAGACGAAGAAAGGGTTTTTGACAGGGTTTAATTTTACTGATGTGCAGTTTATATTGGGCTTTATAATGGGCTTACCGATATGCTATACCTAGGCCCATTTATACCAGTTACGACCTGAACTCGAGCTATGTACCTCATATGGCATGTTCTTAAAAAGAATAATGTTGAATAGAGTTATTTGAAGTGTTTTCTCATAAAAAATTATGTCAGAGTAACAGATATAATGAAAAGATTATTTAATCTGAGTAGATATATACATCTTAAGAATCACAAAGCATCGAGGGGCTCGGATGAAATTCATTAGCAAATCATTAAAAAAGGAGTCGTAAGAAACCAGAAGAAACGAATAAAACAAGTAGAAAACAAACTAAAAACCCTTCTTATACCCAATACCAGTGAGCATATCAGTCTCTCAAGCATCAATCTTCAGATTAACATCCCTGGAAGAAGAGTTTCCATCGACGTTTCTGTTTTCAACTTCATCAAAATGGTCTTCACGGGCGTTATCAGCGAGCATCAGAGCAACCAACCAGAAAAGGCACGAGTCCAATGACACAAAGGCACCTCCTCCAAGCAGACCGGTCTTGGCCGTGGGGCAACTGGTCTCTAAGTTCCGGTGAACATTGCGGGTCAAGTGAAGTTGCTCTGTAATGGTTGGCCAGAGCAACAGAGACAAGGCCAGTCCAGATGTAATCCTACAAGACAAAACCATAGGCCACAAACAACTCTTTCATACGGCTTAATTATACCCGAAATCAAAATTCTACACCACCAAATATGTATTGGTGAAACAAAAATGAAATTGAAAAGGAGAGGATGTGCTTACAAGGCAATGTTGAAGAACACCGAGAAGCTGGTGCTTTTGAACAAAACAGAGTTAGGAACAGACTTCCCCTTGTAAGAGATGAACAAGGATTTGTATCCTGCTACAGTGCAGGCAAGGAGAAAGGCAGCAGAGAGGTATCCCAGAGCAACAGTTGGATCAGATGGATATTTGCAGATCACTACTCCCTTTCCACTAATTGGAGTCCCAGCCGCAGGCTAAGGTGAAAACACAAAGAAGAGAAACAAATCACACAATAAAAGACACATCGAATAAGAAAGCCGAGTGGTATACCCACTTGTAACCATATGAAAAGCTCTTGACATAGAATCTCCTGGGGAGATCAGTGACAATGATGAACTCAAACAATGGTTTATAAAAGAGCAAACTTTAGCAATGGTTTCAGTAGACCATCAATCAAGATCATTAGATATAATAATTATGAAGCTGTAGTGCACAAGATCACTGCGTCAAAAATGTCAAGAGTCACTGTCCTGTCCGAGACCCAAAGTTAGCACAAACAATCAATCAAGAAGCTATAAACAAAAACTTCAAACAATTGGTTTCTCCATCGTTAGATATAACTGAAGCAGTAACAAAAGTAGTGCAGAAGATTCACTGTTTGATATACACAAGTCAAAAATTTCATAGTGATTACCCTGTGATAAAAACAATTCTTAAACTCCGCCATTTTAGTAACATCAACACACGATAACAACCAAAATCATCCAAACATACATGAAATCAAATACCATGGACACGAAATTCAAGGTTGTGGACTTGTTATACCTTCTTGTTCTCAGCGATCACTCCCAAAACAAACGACAAGACGCCTAACGCAGAGACGATCAACGACATCTGTTTCATACTAACCGCCATAATTTCTCTTCCTCCGTATACCCTATTATCCGTTCACAGAGATATAAAATTCGATTTCCCCAAACAGAAAACAGACGGGAAAATTCGAATCAACGAACAGAGTCGAAAAGTAAAAAAGAAACACTCACCCGAGACGACGACGATGAATCTGGAGATTTGTGGCTTCACAGAGCTCGGAGGATAAGGTTTGGTTGTTTGATTTGATTTGGTTGAATTGATAACTTCCCTAGTGGCACTGAGAATTCGGAAGAGCCCTTAAAAGTCTCCGCGTTCACGAGTCTTGTTTTGGGCTCTTCCAAGATTCTGTTGACTTTTTAAGAAGATACGATTTTGGTTATATGTATTCAACATCTTAATTTTAGATAAAATCTATGAATGCTGAGATATAATATACCAAGTAGGTTTTATATTTCCTTCGTAGAGATCTAATTTACCAATAGATTTATTATTGTCCTCTAACTATTAGAAAAAAGTTTCATACGATATTATTCTTCTATATAGCCACTTAATTTAGTAAATAGATTTATTCGATCTTATAGTTGTGTAATCTAATATGTTAAAGATTTTGTGTTTTTATCCAATATTCTAAAAATATTAAATAGATATTTAAACAGATTTAGCTCCTCACCATATTACCATTCTCAATAAGTGAATATAGAGATAAAATTTATCAAATAAAAATATATTTAGATTGAATAATTATGTTCTATAAAATATTATCTTTGATTCTTTCCACATAGATATATAATTTACCAAAAAAAAATAGATGGATTTGCCAATGTTATTACTTGAGATACTTTATATAGACATATATATAGTTTAGTAAATAGAATTATATTTCCGTTATATAGTCGTGTGTTCTATATTTTATTTGGTAACATATTTTAATTTTTATATAATAAAAAATATATTATTTGAACGATACCAGGGATGCTAGATGCGTTATCCGGTCGGGTGAACGATCGTGAATCACACTCTCTAAGTTATAATCAAACTCAAATCAACTTTGGTTACAAAGCGGGCTTTTGTTGTCTCCCAGAAAAGATCACAGCTCTTCCACTTTCATAGTTTAAACCTACGACTACGAGAAGGATACAATGACTTTGGTTTAACTTATTTGGTTAGACTGAATACTATATTTGGACTCGTCCAACCGATACTTTTATACCTTTTCTCTCGTCTGTTTGTATCACGTTTGTATTGTTTTGGCTTATTGATTTGGTTATGTAAGAATAAGATTCGATTGTTGAATTTTATTTGACCGACTTGAAGAAAGTAATTGCAGAATCAGTGAATACATGTCCCACCATTGGACAATCTTGGGGTAAAATACATAGCAGAGTTCTTCTATTCAAAAACTTGACTTTGTATACATTACCTTGTGGAGGTGGAAAACTCAAGAAAAACAAGCTTTTCAATTGAGTGGATGTCCAGGTCATTTTAGATTTGTTGTTTAGTGCTTCAATATCCTAACAACTCAAAAAAAGATTTAAGAAATAGAACAACTTAAATGGATTTCCAACAAGCATATATATTGACCAAAGAAATTACTACATGTTCGAGTAGGTTTTATAAGTTCTTAACTCAAATCATTAAACTCTAAAAAAATTCAAAAATATAAATGGGCCGAGAATGGGCTCAACAATAATACAGTGGCTTGAAGGAGAATAAATGGTTCTTCACCAACCGTACCTGCCGACCTCTTTCATTCCCTGTCTTCACTATTCCTTTCACAGAAAAAAAAAACATTTATAATTTAATTTCACATTTTCATCCAACTTTTATTCCGAGAGCATCACGTAACACTGCTCCTCAATCTTTCAAAGATTCCCTCCTTTTTTTGTTTTCTCTTTTTTTTTTCTACGATTACATTTTTACACCTCTGCTTGACCTCACCCACATGCCCCTGCCTCACATCAAACCATCTTTATTTAGCAGTGTAGTTAATTTTATACAGACAAAATTTAGATAAATTTTCTAGTTTTCTTTATAATATTTTAATGTATTAATCAATTAAAAAATAATATAATTAATTAATATTAATAAAATTAAAAAATTATCTGTAAAAACTTCAAACAATACTTTTGTGAAACCGAGGGAATAATATTAATGATGATATCATACTTGTTAGTTATAATAACAGTAACAAACTCTTACAAAGGTGGTAAACCCAAATCTAGAGATAAGGATGTTTATATATCTATGATTGATTTAACATTTAAAACTATAGACTTGAAAATTTTTATTTTTGAATTAATCATAATTGCCGTATCTTATAGTAATTAATAGACTGAGTGGTATTGTGAAGAGCTACAGCTACGAAGTAGACCAACACCTAACGTAAAATTAAAACATTAATGTTTCTCTTTTAGTCTAATTTTTCGTTTTCAATATTCTGCTAATTTAATTTTGATTGGTACCCCAATCAAAAAGCACTCACCGCCTTTCAGACATTGGGACAGACAATAAAAAAGCCATTTTCGTTTATGTTCGATATCTGGAAAAAAGGAAAAAACAAAACATTCTCAAGTCTCGTTTATGTTTCAATCTTAATTCTTGAACTTTCTTCCTTCTTCTTCTCCAAAATCCACCTAAGAGAACTTCAAAAAGCAATAATATATAGTACCGTATTTGATGTTGTCGATACTCGGTTCGTTACAGTAAGCCAAAACTCAGCTGTGTTCTTCTTCATACCGAAGTTTCGTACTTCATTTTTTCTTACATCTGAGCTCGTTTCAACCACAGAGCTCAGATTTTTTTTGCTGTTTTCTTTTTGGGTTTTTGGGTATATAGGGTGGTTACGATTCATCTCTCGGTTCCGATGTTGTCCAAAGGTGTTTTTGCTGTATTTTTCGTAATCACTTTCTTGTACGGAATCATGTTAATTGAAGTAGAAGGGATTGGTGTGAACTGGGGCTCACAGGCGAGGCATCCACTACCTCCAGCTACGGTTGTGAGACTTCTCCGGGAAAACGGTATCCAAAAGGTGAAACTTTTCGAGGCTGACTCGGCGATTCTCAAAGCTTTAAGTCGGACAGGGATTCAGGTTATGGTCGGAATCCCTAACGACTTACTTGCTCCTATAGCCGGAAGTGTTGCAGCCGCTGAGAGGTGGGTCTCTCAGAATGTCTCTGCTCATGTCTCCTCCAATGGCGTCGATATCAGGTTTGTGCTTATATCTTATTGAAACATCATATTCTCTTTGTTTGTTTTGATCAAAAGCTTTATAAGATGTTAAAGAGATTATTGTAGAACCTAAAGTTTCAATCTTTAGATTTTGATTACAGTTGATGAGAAAAAAATAGAAACTTTGAAGATAGTCTTGATCCTAAGCAAGGAGATTGAAGTTACAAAATGTGTTGATTTTTGTAGGTATGTAGCAGTTGGGAATGAGCCTTTCCTAAAGGCATTCAACGGAACATTTGAGGATATAACTCTTCCTGCTCTTCAGAATATACAATCAGCTATCATCAAAGCTGGATTAGCTACTCAGGTGAAAGTCACAGTGCCGCTTAACGCGGATGTATACCAAAGTGCGTCTAATCTCCCTTCGGATGGAGATTTTAGGCCTGAAATCCGCGATCTCATGTTAAACATTGTTAAGTTTCTGAGTGATAACCAAGCACCATTCACTATCAACATTTACCCTTTCATCAGTCTCTACAACGATCCCAATTTCCCTGTGGAGTTTGCTTTCTTTGATGGAACAGGTGATCCTATAAACGACAATGGAAGAATCTACGACAATGTTCTTGATGCAAACTACGATACACTTGTGTGGTCGTTGCAGAAGAATGGGTTTGGGAACTTGACTATAATAGTTGGGGAAGTTGGGTGGCCAACAGATGGAGATAAAAATGCAAATATGATGTACGCAAGGCGGTACAACCAAGGGTTTATGAACCGTCAAAAGGCTAATAAAGGAACACCTATGAGACCCGGGGCAATGGATGCTTACTTGTTTAGTCTTATCGATGAAGATGCCAAAAGCATTCAGCCTGGAAATTTTGAAAGACACTGGGGAATTTTTTACATTGATGGACAGCCAAAGTATCAGCTCAGTCTTGGTAATGGTAATGGGCTGATCCCGGCAAAGGATGTGCACTATATGGCAAAGAAGTGGTGTATTCTTGCGCCAAATGCTAATCTTCAGGATCCTCAATTGGGACCAAGCGTGAGCTACGCTTGTGATCATGCGGATTGCACTAGCCTTGGATATGGCTCCTCTTGTGGTAACCTAAATTTAGCACAGAATGTTTCGTATGCATTCAATAGCTATTACCAGGTAAGTAATCAGCTCGACAGTGCGTGTAAGTTCCCCGGTCTCTCTATAATCACTAACAGAGATCCTTCTGTTGGGAATTGCAAATTCAAGATAATGATCAAATCCGATGATTCTAGTGAAGCAAGTACCATGGCGCCTGTAACACTATCAACAGCAGTGTTACTACTCTTCTCGATGTGTCTGTATATTGTTCTGTGAATACACTGAAGAAATTTGATGTGTTTGATTATTTCTTTTTTTTCCCTTTTTCTTTTGCAAAACTTTAGTGTTTATGGAGAAACAGATACAGTACATTTTATGTATTACTTGTTTGATCTCTTATTTATTGATAGCAGTTTGGTGTTCACTGTCTCTCCTTTGCCTCTCTTGTTAGTAATCAGAGCTCGTAATGACCAAAAATCTCATCTTTCACTCTGCGAATTAGCCGTTAAAGGCTCCAAATCCAAAGTTTCCGACATTTTCAAATAACACAACCTTGTTAGTCAAGCAGGTTTTGCTGCAAAAGAGGACTCCAGGAGGCATCCCTGCTGAGGATATGTTCACCATTAACAGTCTCTTAAGATTGAGAAATCTTATATTTTATTATTGAATGAGAAACGAGTTGCAGACACTGGACCAAGAGAAATAACAAAATAAAGAACCAACGGGATTGTTGTGGAGAACCCCAAACTCTCCCAATATATCAAAAGGTCCCCAAACAACTAAAATACTTAGGCCCTAGACCACTTTCCTACTCTTTCTATTTACACTTAGCTTACGGTATGTTTGTAAAGAACATTCCAATGTATTGGATACAACATTGATTATTTTGGTTTAGCTTGCAATCCTTGAGCCAGTGAGATAAATGAAGGAGAAAATTGGGGCGGATCTTCAGTGACGTGAATCTGTTCATTGAACAATCTTTAGTAAAGACTTTGGGGAGTTCTATGTAAAGTGGAATAGTGTTCAGTAGAAAGGAAGCAAAGGGACATGTGAGCTACTTATCAGAACTTAAAAATATGATAAGTGAACGGCGGAGGAAACAGCAGAAGCTACCTGATCCAGTCGTCGCCGTCCCGGTTCTTTCAAAAGACTCAGTTTGATGCTTCTGGAGATATGCTCTTGATCTCATATCTGCCTGCATGTAGTAGACTGTATACTTACGGACTCTTTACTTTCCACTTTTCACAAATCTATAGGATAACTATCTGTTTGTTGGCATATCTAAATGCATCACTTACCTGTCTAATAGGTTCAGGAACACGGTACTTGCATGTCATCTTGACAATTTCAACGGCAGAGTCAAGTGATATGCGATGGCCAACCGAAATGTATATGGGCTTTAGAGAACTCAGAGTTGGCCTAAATCCCTGTTGAAAGTAATTTTTAAAAACTTGACCATTGAATTCACTTCCTTATAAAAGATTATCAAAACCACAATGGAGAAGTAGTTAAAGTGATTTAATCACTTCTAATAGAACGCGGTATAGACAAAGAGACACAACAACTTATCGACAGCAAATGTTCAGGCAAAGTCACTTACTACTCCCCACGTAAATCCAGAGTTCCCTACCAAAGTGATAACTTGCTCATGCTCATTTTCTTTGAGCTGAAGTGACCGTCTCACCTCAGATTGATTCAGACCATCCACATGATGCAGCTGAAATGTTATAAACCATATATTCAACATTAATGATCAAATGCACATATAGGCAAAACAAAAACCGTTGGCACAATATGATACACGCAGCAAAAACGGTTCCAAAGAGAGATTCTGAGAAGTTGGTACGTTCTTTCCAACTCCAATGGTAGGGAGGTGAGCAAGAACACCTAAATGACACGCCAAGCCAAATCCTAGAACCAATTACATCCAACACCATAAACTACAGAGCTTGAGATGCAACTTAAAACCTAAGGTAAATGAAGAAGTTTGTGTGTTTATACCTCGTGGATGAAGTATTCCATTTCCATCCACCATCAGTACCTTTGTAAGACCAAAGTAAGAGACATTTAGAAGAAAAAAGCAAAAACTTAAGACAACGCAAAAGCAATGGTTTAAGAGTAGCTAAATTACAGCAATTTATAGATAAAATCGAAACCTGAGGATAGAAAGGGTGCTTATCATCCCTCATTTTTTGCAGAATCTGCAAGAGAACAGGACCCTGTAACATGACAAAAAAATTCCAATTTTGGGATCTGAGATACTTTAGTGGAGCAAATGAAAACAGCAGAGCATTTGCTCGAGGACACAAAGAATGAGACGGAAACCTCACGAAATGCAAGAAACCCAGGGACATACGGAACATGAAGGCGGAGAAGAGAGAAGTCATGGTGGACTACCCGGAGAGAAGGTAGCTCGAGAACGACGAGACAAGCACATGCGACGGAAGAATCTTCCTTGGAAAAGCTCATGTCTACACCTCCAACGTACTTAAGCATCTCCGATCCCTGAGACAGTTCCATTGATGAAGATAACTTCCATGTGAAGTCATCGTACGCGATCAGTTTCTTCTTCAGCTGATCCTGCTCTCTGAAACCAATCAAACAAATCTTCAATCGATTTGATAATGCGGAATCAAATTGATATCAAATGGAAACATACTCTGTCCAGTTCTCGAGCTGATTTCCAGAAGAAGACTCGCTTGAAGCTTCTCCTCCATCCATTTCCAGAAAAGTTCAGTAGCCGATGATGAACATCCTCCTTATCGGGACAACAAAACAGTACAAGTATGGGCCCTATAATGGGCTCATTTTTAAAAACTATGGGTTAGGGTTTGTTTAGTGAAAAAACGGGTCGGGTTATAATTTAGTGTTAGTCGGTTCAGCTTTGTCGTCTCCATCTACCACCTCCTCCTTCTGCTGCGTTTCTAACTCTACTACAACTATAAGCTTTTTTTTCGTTTTCCCTTTCAATATTTTCTTTTTCTTTTTCCGTGAACTACTAATTTCCGCGATCCCAACGTCTGAATTGATCGCCTTATCTGGGTTATTCTTTGAAAAGAGAGGTATTTATGGACGGGCGAGAGCATACCGAAGTCCCTAATCCGATGGTTGAGGATGAACAATCGGTTGTTGCGGCGGAGGCGATTACAGAGTTGGCGAATTCAACCGGCGAAGCTAACCCTGGAGAAGGAGGACAACAGGAAGGAGAAACACAGAGTGTGGATGATGAGCTTATAGAGAAGGCGCAGAAGCTTATGGAAAAGATTACTTCCGTTGCTAATAACCCTAATCCTAATATCCTTCACGCTCTTAGCCATCTCCTCGAATCTCAGGAGTCTCTGTATGTCCCTTTCTAGCTCAAATATTAGTCTCTCTTCTTGATTTTGTGTTCATTTTTGTAGTTGTCTTTAGCTTGACAGTTACTTGTATTCGCAGTTTCATAGAGGAAAATGGGCATTACTCCAATGCTCGCGGTAGTCATAACAGTGGCAAGCTATGTAATCTCATCCGAGTAAGTATTTTTAAAGATTGTTCATTTTCTTTTCTTTTACTTGGGTGGGTGCTTTCTTCTCATTTGGTTACTTGATTTTGGCAGGAAAATGATGAGTTTTTTGAATTGATATCCTCAACTTTTCTATCTGAGAATGCTTACTCAACCGCGGTTAAGGCAGCCTCTGCAAGGTTGCTAATGAACTGTTCGCATACTTGGATGGTAAAAAATTACGAATTTCTTGCTCCTTACCCTTACGTTTAGCTCATTGGTTGGCTCATGACGCAGTTCTGTTTTTCCAGTATCCTCATGTTTTTGACGATGCTGTTACGGACAACTTTAAAAATTGGGTTATGGAAGAGGCAGTCAAGTTTCCTGGTGAAGACTCTGGCAGGAAGGAAGCCTCAGATTCTGAAATGCTTAAGACTTATTCTACAGGCCTTCTTGCTCTCTCTCTGGTGAGGTATTGATTAAACATTCTCAACTTGTTGTCTCTTCTTTCCATTTTTGCAATTTTTTTGGCGCCCACAGCTGAAGTAAAGATATTTTCTTTTTGTCTGACTCATGTAAGTCGTGGGCAATTAGTTGAAGACGTTTTGACATCAGGACTATCTGCTAAGCTTATGCATTATCTTCGAGTACGAGTTATTGGAGAGCCAAGCACAAGCCGTAGAGATGCCCTTCACACAACTGAGACTAAGCACGTGTCCTTAAAAACAAAAGAAGAAGGTCGAAGTAGGGTGCGTAAGGTTGTGGATACAGTTGAAGGTGACCATGTTCTTGAGACAGACTCCGGCAGAGAGATGGGGCAATCTGATGTACGGTCTGATGGCGAATTCGAAACTGATGGCAGAGAAAGATTTAATGTTTCAGGTGTTGTTGATTGTAAAATGAAACCTGGAGATGACAATAGTGGAAGAGATGACCCTTCAAGACACAGACTGAACAAATCAAAATCGAGGGGGAGAGGAAGGGTTAACGAAGGTGCAACTGATACAGAAGTTCTCTTAACTTCTCCTAGATCAGGTCGTCTAGTTGTCAGAGATAGGGATCTATCAAAAGTTTCAGATGGCAGAAATGCAGAAGATGTGACCGTATGTCTGGGGAAAATGAGGTCTGGTATTATGGAGATAGAAAGAGAGGATAATGATGAGTGCTTTCAAGGTTGCATTATAGGAACCAAAAACATAACTGATCTAGTAAAGAGAGCGGTTGGAGCTGCTGAAACCGAAGCTAGAGCTGCCCATGCTCCTGATGACGCAGCTAAAGCAGCCGGTGATGCTGCTGCAGAGTTTGTTAAAACTGCTGCTTTGGAGGTATGTATTTTTCTTTTTTTTGATTAACTGTTAGTGATTTCATTTCCTTAATGAAACTCTGGTATAGGGTGACCTGATATTTATATTGATTGTCTTACTATTAAATAATCCAGGAACTCAGGTCTTCTGGCAGTGAAGAAGCTGCTGTGTCTGCTGCTACTCGAGCAGCTATTACAGTCATAGATGCCGCTGAGGTTTCAAGGTCAGTCATGTTATGACGTCGTGGATATTATCATTGCTGTTTATCAATTATTTATCTCTGGACTTTAACTCTGCTATTTGGTTGGTGGCAGAAATCCTACTTGTGTTACATCTAATCAGACTACGGATTTATATAATGTGGAAGTTTCACTTCCAGATATCGAATCATTGGCTCAGTTACAAGAAAAATATTGCATCCAGTGCCTTGAGATACTGGGAGAATATGTCGAGGTTCTCGGGCCTGTACTCCATGAAAAAGGTGTTGATGTATGCATTATGTTGCTGGAACGTACATCCCAATTTGATGACAGTCCTACAGTGTCTCCTTTGTTACCTGATGTCATGAAGTTAATTTGCGCTTTGGCTGCGCACCGGAAGTTTGCTGCGATGTTTGTTGACCGGGGTGGCATACAAAAATTACTTGCTGTTCCAAGGGTTTCTGAGACCTTTTATGGTCTCTCATCTTGCTTATACACCATTGGCTCTCTTCAGGTAATGATTACAGCAAATTTCTACGACTTCTAATGCAATTTTTGTTCACCTTCATCTAACAGAAGTCTGCCGATCACCGAATTAGTACAAATCATGCTTCTTCTTACCTTCAAATTTTCTCAGGGTATAATGGAGCGTGTCTGTGCACTTCCATCGGATCTCATACATCAAGTTGTTAAATTAGCTATCGAACTTCTCGACTGTTCCCAGGATCAAGCCAGAAAAAATTCGGCTTTATTCTTTGCTGCCGCTTTTGTGTTCAGAGCCATTTTAGATGCATTTGATGCTCATGATAGTTTGCAGAAACTCCTTGCAATTCTTAAAGATGCAGCGTCAGTTAGAACTGGTGCTAATTCTGACCGCTCAGCTCCTGAAGTCATGACGTCCTCAGAGAAACAGATGGCTTTTCACACCTGTTTTGCTTTGCGCCAATATTTTAGAGCTCATCTCCTTTTGCTTGTTGATTCAATCCGTCCTAGCAGAAGTAGCCGAGGGGGTGTCCGAAATGTTCCTAATATAAGGGCAGCCTATAAGCCCCTTGACATCAGCAATGAAGCTGTTGATGCCATCTTCCTTCAGTTACAAAAGGATAGGAAGTTGGGTCCGACCTTTGTGAGAACTCAGTGGCCTGCTGTCAATAACTTTTTGGCCTCCTCTGGGCATGTTACCATGTTAGAACTATGTCAGGTAATGTAGCAATTTGCTCTCCACATGTACTTTGTTTTGTCTAGCATGTATTAACATTATGGTTACATGTGCAGACTCCACCAGTAGACCGTTATCTGCATGATCTACTTCAGTATGCTTTTGGTGTTCTTCACATAGTTACATCTATACCTGATGGCCGCAAAGCAATTGCGAATGCCACACTCAGCAACAATCGTGCTGGCATTGCTGTCATCCTGGATGCAGCAAATATTTCCAACAGTATAGTAGACCCTGAGGTCAGTAGTCCGCTTCTATCCATTATTCACATAGGTTTTGTCTTTCTTCTTCTGCTTCTCATTGATACATGCCTTCTTCATGTTTTCTTTGTGATTGAAGATCATACAGCCTGCACTAAATGTCCTAATCAATCTGGTGTGCCCACCACCATCATTAAGCAATAAGCCGCCCCTTGCACAAAATCATCAACCTGTTCCCGGCCAAGCCACTGTCCGTCCCTCTACTGATGTTGCTGTAGGTACTCAGTCCACTGGTAATGCTTCGCAAACTCCTGTTGCACCAGCGTCTTCAGGTTTGGTTGGGGATAGAAGAATTTTCTTAGGAGCAGGGACTGGTTCTGCTGGCCTTGCTGCTAAGTTGGAGCAGGTTTATCGTCAAGCCCGTGAAGCTGTTCGTGGGAATGATGGTATAAAAATTCTTTTAAAACTTCTTCAGCCCAGAATATACGTGAATCCCCCTGCTACCCCAGATTGTCTACGAGCCCTGGCTTGCAGGGTACTTCTTGGTTTAGCTAGAGATGATACAATTGCCCAAATACTGACTAAACTTGAGGTAGAATAGCAATTTTTTCTTTCTCGGTTATCTTCATCCTCTTTTATATCTGAGATGCATCTGATGAAGTTGAGCAGGCATCGTTGGTGATAGATACTGACTTTCTAAGCATGGTTTTTAGGTTGGTAAGAGTTTATCAGAACTAATTCGGGATTCAGGTGGTCAGTCAAGTGGCACAGATCAGGGCAGATGGCAGGCTGAACTTGCTCAGGTGGCGCTTGAGCTAATAGGGGTAATAATCTGAATTGATTTATTTTTCTTGTTTGATGTGTTTCTGTGGGGTTCTGTTTGTGCTTCATAAGTAATTAGTGTTTATTTCATTCCTTGTTTCTCTGTTGAAGTTTTGCAGACATTTTTAATTGCGTTTTATATGTGTTTGCAGATAGTGACAAATTCAGGGCATGCAACTACACTAACAGCCAGTGATGCTGCTACTCCAACACTGAGGCGCATAGAAAGAGCTGCCATTGCAGCAGCAACACCTATAACTTATGATTCTAAGGAGCTTTTGCTCCTTATCCATGAGCACCTCCAGGCATCAGGTCTTGGTGAAACTGCTTCAGCACTATTAAAAGAGGCTCAAATAACTCCTCTACCTTCATTGGCTTCCCCTTCTTCTATTGCATATTCCTCCACGCAGGAGATGTCTACGCCGCTAGCTCAGGAACAATGGCCCTCTGGCCGTGCTAACAGTGGATTTTTCACCAGCAAACCCAAAGTCTGTGCACATGACGAAGATCCTAATTCTAGATGTAATGTGGCTCTATCTGCCAAGAAAAAGCATTTGGCTTCCGCAACACAGGAGATGCCCACACCAGTAACACAGCAACAATGGCCCTCAGGCCGTGCTAACGGTGGTTTTTTCCCCAGCATACCTAAAATCAATGCACGTGATGAAGACTCTAGTTCGAGAGGTAACACAGCTCCATCTGCAAAGAAAAAGCAGTTGACTTTCTCCCCCAGCTTTAGTTTGCAGTCACGAAAGCAATCTTTCTCCCATGACGTTCAACCTCAGTCTACAGAGAGAATAAATAGTAGTTCGAATTCAGATCCTGCTTGGGCAGTTACATCAGAAACTGCTGCAGAATTAGTTTTGAAGAATGACCTTGATGCTGATGCTCAATTTAAGACCCCGGTTTCCTTTCCGAGAAAACGGAAATTGTCTGAGCTTAGAGACCCAGAGTTGTCAGTTTCGGGCAAAAGAATCAATTTGGGCGAGTTAGGACCACGATCTCCAGCTTGTCCAACTACGGCTTCCTTACGTAGGAATTCAACCATTGTGGATGGCTCAGGTTTGCAAACACCAACTTCAGCTTTAGATGCCAACCAATCTGGGAGCTCCAGACTGTGCCAGATGACACCTGCTTCTCAGCTAAGGCTTCCAAGTGATCCCCAGCCTTCAAATCCAGAACGGTTATCACTAGACTCCCTTGTGGTTCAGTATTTGAAGCACCAACACAGGCAGTGCCTGGCTCCAATCACAACTCTTCCCCCTGTGTCTCTCCTACATCCGCATGTCTGTCCTGAACCTAAACGGTTACTTGAAGCTCCACTAAACATCACCGGCCGTCTTGGGACCCGTGAGCTTCAAAGTTTCTACAGTGGAGTCCATGGGAATCGCAGGGATCGTCAATTTGTTTTCAGCAGATTCAAATCTTGGAGATCTTTCCGGGATGAGACTGCTCTCTTTACATGCATTGCACTTCTTGGAGGTACTAATCATTTAGCAGTCGGTAGTCATGCTGGAGAAATCAAGATATTCGAAGCTAGCAGCGGTAGCTTGCTTGAGAGTTTCTCAGGTCACCAGGCTCCGGTTACACTTGTTCAGCCGTATGTCTCTGGTGATACTCAGTTGTTACTTTCTTCGAGCTCCAGTGACGTGCAGTTGTGGGACGCGTCTTCTATAACTGGTGGGCCTAGACACTCCTTTGATGGATGCAAGGCTGCAAAATTTAGCAACTCTGGGCTACGTTTTGCAGCCCTTTCTTGTGAAGCATCAACAAAAGATGTTCTTCTATATGACGTACAGACATGCAGTCCTTGCGATAAACTCACTGACACAGTCACATCTTCCAGAAGTAATCCCTATTCTCTTGTACACTTCAGCCCTTGCGATACCTTGATATTGTGGAATGGTGTTCTCTGGGACCGTCGTGTCCCAGAGACTGTCCGTCGGTTTGATCAATTTACTGATTATGGCGGCGGTGGTTTTCATCCTTCTAGGAACGAGGTAATGGATAAATCATATTACTCTTTAATCTGGATTAAATGTGATTATACCAAAGCTATGGAAATTGTTATGTCTATTCCAGTTGACCAAACCTGATGAGAGACTCATCAACTCTCAACCAAACCCTAGAACATCCCACACCCTAAACATTCCAAGACAGCCTTATAAAACCCATCCCTCAGTAACTGTCCACAACAGCTTAAAATATTCTACATTAACTCCTCGGCTATAATATAGTATTGAATTACTTGCTGTTTCTTGGCTTATCAACATGTTGTTACTTATTACAGGTGATCATAAACTCAGAGGTCTGGGACATGAGGAATTTCAATCTTCTTCGAAGTGTACCATCACTGGACCAGACAGCTATTACGTTCAACTCGAGGGGAGATGTTATATACGCAATGCTGAGGAGAAACATCGAGGACGTTATGTCTGCTGTTCACACTCGCCGTGTGAAACATCCCTTGTTTGCTGCTTTCCGCACTCTTGATGCGATCAACTACTCAGACATTGCCACTATACCTGTCGACCGATGTCTTCTTGACTTTGCCACAGAACCAACAGATTCGTTCCTTGGGCTGATCACAATGGAAGACCAAGAAGATATGTTTTCCTCGGCCAGGATGTATGAGATTGGTAGACGGAGACCAACAGATGATGACTCCGATCCCGATGATGATGATGAGACGGAGGATGAAGATGAAGACGATGAAGACGAGGAAGATGACCTGGACCGGATTCTGGGACTAGGTGGAGATGATAGCGATAGTGGAGATGATGACATTAGTAGCGACGACAATGAAGATAGTGCGAGCGATTTTGATGATGATGGAGGGATGCTCCTTGAAGGTGGTGGCCTTATGGGGTTTATAACTGATGGTGTGGATGAAGACGATGAAAATGGTGGTGATGATGAAGATGAAGATGGTGATGACGACGGTGAGATGCAGGATTTCATGAGCAGTGGCGAAGAGGATGATTATATAGACAACATTCATTCTTCTTAAGGTTTTTATCTTATTTTCTTTTGAGCTCTGCAGAGATCTCTAAGATGGATTTTTACTATCCAAAGTTTTGATGATAAGTTCTTGTATCTTTTTCTTTGTTAAGTTGCATGTTTTATTTTATAATCGGTAATTAAAAAAGAAACAGATTCATACTCATTTCTCGTCACACATCATAAGAGAATCTATTGATACACAAATTTAGAAGGGACCATGTGAAAGATTATGAACGTATAAAGGAGAAGAGAAGGAAAAGGCATGCATCATCAATTCAAGGAAAACTAAACCAAACACTTAAGACAATCACCGTACTTCTATTTTTTGTTTGTTCTTTTTCTTTCTTAATACAAAAATTCTAGAAAATCAGTAGTCTAAAATGGTTGGGTTACTTCTCCTATCTTGGGAAAAGAGATACAATCGGATATATTATAATATATATATAGATACACACACAAACTTACATATATCTAAATCCCTTCTTGCTTCGTCTCTCTCTCTCTCTATTTTCTTCTTTTCAAGCCTTTCCCACTTTTTTGTCTCTTCTTTCTTATTCCTCTTCTTCTCCTCTCTCTTTCTTCACAATGGATTAGTCGAATGTCATTGGTTGCGTCATGCAACATCTGAAACGGGCTTTTCTCACAGTCGTCATTATCTCGGTCTCAGCCGCCTCAAGGAGATTGACAATCTCTGCAAAACAAGGACGGACTTCAGGGTCTGCATCCCAGCAACGTGTCATAATCTCGCCAAGCACAGGGAGACAATCTGTTGGGACCGTTGGACGGACTCCTCGGTTCACCACCGCAAATGCAGCTTGAACCGCTGTCATGTTCTGGAATGGTAACAGACCCGTTATCAACTCCCACAGCACGATTCCAAAACTATACACGTCCACTTTTTGGGTGTAGGGTCTATGCTGGATCATCTCTCTGCATCAATCAACAGACAGGAATATAGTCTATATATAACTCGCAGAGACTTGAGGTTATGAAGGACAAGAAAAGGATGGAAAATGATTCACAATTCAAGAACTTATTCAACTTACGGGGCCATCCATCTGTAAGTTCCAGTCTCTGGAGTCATCCCTTCGGTTTGAACTTCAATCCTTGCAACGCCAAAATCAGCAATCTTGATGGACCGATCAGCTGATATGAGGAGGTTATCTGACTTTAGATCCCGGTGTATAAAGTTGCGCTCATGGACGTAAGCCATACCCCTGGCAACATCCAATGCCTGCATAACAGCCAACTTCAAAGGTACAGCTCGGTTTTGTCTCTTAGTCAAAAACTGTCTGACGGAACCTCCTTTCGCATATTCAGTCACGATGCACCACACCATTGGTTTAATACACGCACCGATAAACCTAACGATGTTGGGATGCTTCAAATACGCAAGCATAGAAACCTCCTGCTGAAACTGCTGTTCAAGGGCTTGTGCCTTTTCCGGATTATGTTCTGGCCTCTCGAGTAGCTTAATTGCTACATCCTCTCCATTGTAAGTCCCTCTGTATAACTTTCCAAAAGCCCCTTGAGCAAAAGCAGGACCCATGTGAAGTTTCCTCAGATCTATTGTCCACTCTTCATAGTTTGCCAGTCCCTCGGTTGGATATGTACTATCCATCAACGCTTGTGCCAAGGCATCAACGTTAAGTGCATGAGTAACTTTTCCGGGGCGAAATACGCTTTGCCCAACAGAGGGAGAGTAGGGACGGCGCATAGGCTTCAAACCGGGATGGCCAATAAGAGCATCACTAGAACCAACGCTACTGTTATCCACAGACATTGACACAGACCCACCAGCATTACTTGTCTGCATACTGTCAACGGACATGTTTGTACCTTCTTCACCGAGCTTTTGATAAAAGTCTTGGGTGAAGGCATAGTAGTTGTTATCGTTGTTGTGATTGCCAACGGCATGCAAATCGAACTTTGGATTCTCAAGCATCCTGTCTAATCTCGTGTTACGTGTTATGTATGATGTCTGACCGAACTGCAAGTCACATGTAGATCTCTTTCAATCACTTCAACATGCACCTAAAGCAAAGATAGACCATAGTAAAGGAGACAAAACAAAAGATATGAGAACCACAAAATTAGAATTCTGAATTTGTAACAACAAACAAATGGCTAGTCCGTGCATTCAGGTTCAGCACTGATCAAGCAATCACTATAATCATAATGGTCTTTTCTTTCATTGCAGTAACTACCAAAAAAAAAAACTTACCTTTAAGAGCAAACCAATCAGCTATTAGATATGAAAGTTTATGCTTCTGCAACCTGTATCAAAACTCGTGATGCTCTACACCATCCACACCCTAAAAATAGAAACATAGACATGTTACTAAAAGAATGAAAATTTCGTGAATAAAGCTGAATTAAGATCTTTGATACTCAGCTCAGCTACGTGGTTCTAAAGAAAGAAAGCAAGTAACTTCACCATTGAATTACAAAGAAAACAAAATTTGAGAACAGATGAGAGGTCCTAGAAGAAAAACTCGTCGATAAATCCAAAAAAAATCCTCATTTTCACACAAAACCCAAAAAGTAGACACAGATCCATAATGAGATAAGCTAAAAGAAGAACTCATAGATTACCTAGAGCTTCATAGACCCCAAAATCAGTTGATATGACATGAAAGAAACACGAAACCCTTGGGCCTTCGGGTACTGGATAAGTAAAAGGATCGAAAAGAGAAAAAACAAAAACAAAATCCGATCAAGAAATGAAAACCCCCAACGTAATCAGATCGCAATCCAAAAGCTTACTTCTGATCAAATTTGAGAGCTAAGAACTCAGAAACCTAAAGAAGAGGTGGTCGAGGTGGAAGAAGAGTCGGTCGTCGCTTCCCATTTACTTTTTCCAGACTCTTATTTTCTCTTTTTTTTTTTTTTTGAATTTTTATTTAATTTTGGCCCGTCCTTTGCTGGCAAATTCGTGTTTTTTTTAAATTAACTGGGCAGCTTCGAAGCCATACTCTCTCCAATAAGAAGTGTTTCCCACGCGCGCTTTATCATTTGAACACGTGTCCACTCACCGTGTCGTTTACGCCATGGATTATGGTTCGTCGTAGGCATGGGCATTCGGGTTTCGGATCGGATTCGGTTCGGATTTTTTCGGATTCGGTTAATTCGGTAGAGGAGTTTATTATCCGTTCGGGTTTTATAACTAATCGGTTCGGTTTCGGTTCGGATAGGTGTCGGGTTCAGATCGGTTTTCGGATTTCGGATTTAGGAAAAAACACTAATAATTTGTTCAATTTTAATAAAAATTAGTTTAATATTAATAAAATTTGGTTAATTTTGTAAAAAAATGTATAATTTTGACAAATATAATTAAAGATTTTCGGATATTAAGGTTGTTTCGGATATTTTTGTTATTTGGATAGAAAATTATAACTAAATATACATATATTTTTGGATATATTATTTTATTTCGGGTTTTCGGATATATTTTTCGGTTTTTGGGTTCGGATCGGGTTCAGTTCGGGTAATTCGGGTATAGGAATTTATTATCCGTTCGGATTTTATAATTATTCGGTTCGATTTTGGAACCGGATTTTTCGAATCGGTTTCGGATCGGTTTTCGGATTTCGGACTTTATGCCCAGCCCTAGTTCGTCGTATGTGGCGGCGCGTTGTAGCTTTAAAGCTACACGAGCTTGTTCGTCTTCTGTAAGATTTACTAAATAGCACCAATTCTAAAGTATTGGGGTCTAAACGAATATTATAAAACATTAACGGGGCCATTTCGTGTTTTTATAGTTGTGATAATCTACTCCCTTTATATATGAAAGCTTAGGGTTTCGTTGGGCTAATAGTTGATTGAGCGAGCCATCATGTCGTCGGAGCCACAAATTCTGCCGGAGGAGTCTGGAGAGAAGATCAGCAAGAAAGCCGCGAAGAAGGAAGCCGCGAAGCTAGAGAAGTTACGCCGCCGGCAGGAACAAGAAGAAGCCACTCGTAACACAGCTTCCATGTCTCTCGAAGAGAATGACGAGTTTTCCAGTAACTACGGTGACGTGACTTTTAACGAGTTGCAATCGACGGCGGATCCGAAAGCCGGGAAATGGAGAGAGGCTATTGAAGGAAAGGAGTGGACCAATGTGAGCGATTTGGTTGAAGAGATGGCAGAATCAGAGGTTTTGATCAGAGGCCGAGTGGACACGAATCGTCCAGTGTCTAGCAAATTGGGATTTGTGATCTTGAGGGCAACTGGGGCAATTGGATCAACTGTTCAGTGCGTGGTTAGCCAATCGGAGAAGACCAAAGTGGGGGCCGATATGGTTAAATACCTCAAGCAGCGGAGTCGCGAATCCTTTGTTGATGTTATCGGTGTCGTCGTTCTCCCCAAGGAGCCTTTAACGGGAACCACGCAGCAGGTTAGTTTTCCTTGTCTTCTTATCCTCTCTATTTCTCGTTTCATTTAGTGGTGACATAAACTCATGTTTGTGTTTGTGGATCGATAATGTTAATTGCAGGTTGAAATTCAAGTGAGAAAAGTGTACTGCATCGACAAAGCCTTGGCAAAATTACCACTTAGTGTGGAGGATGCTTCCCGAAGTGAAGTTGATATAGAAAACTCTCTTCAGGTTTAGTTTGGTATTTGAAAAATTTGGAGATATGTTCTGAGCTGATACAATTTTGCTGTGAATTCTGATCATTTGTGTGCTTCTGATGCTTCTATGGTGGCCAATCTGTTCATAAGAGCTGTTATTTTGATGATTGTTGCAGACTGGTACGCCAGCTGTTCGTGTCAATCAGGATACTCGTTTGAATAATAGGGTGATTGACATTAGAACACCGGCTAATCAAGCCATCTTCCGCATTCAGTGCCAAATCGAAAATGTAAGGCCTTGATCTTTAAAAACATGGAAGAGGATAAGATCTTTATTATTGTTAGTGCTGTTTTTCATATCTGTTAGTATTAGATGTGAGCCCGGTTTGGTAAAATGTTTTAAGTATGCATCATGAGTCATGACTAGGATAGGATAGTCACTATAGAGATGTGTTATCAGTCATATGATTTGATCTTTCCATGATTTGGTTGCTTGTTCTATGTTGCTTTGCTGAATTAGCTATCACTTTTGTATCCAAGTGTTTTGTTGGAATCCACACACGAAACTGATGGCTGGTAGTAGTGAAGGAGGATAGGATAGTCACTATAGAAATGTGTTATCAGTAATATGATTTGATATTTCCATGATTTGGTTGCTTGTTCTATGTTGCTTTGCTGAATGAGCTATCACTTTTGTAGTTTTTCAGAGAAAAATTACTATCCAAGTCTTTTGTTGGAATCCACACACCGAAACTGATGGCTGGTAGTAGTGAAGGAGGTTCTGCTGTATTTAGGTTGCAGTACAAAGGGCAACCTGCTTGTCTAGCTCAGTCTCCTCAGCTTCACAAGCAAATGGCAATATGTGGTGACTTGCGACGCGTATTTGAAGTAGGTCCTGTTTTCAGAGCAGAAGACTCGTTCACTCATAGACATCTGTGTGAATTTGTAGGTCTTGATGTGGAGATGGAGATTCAAAAACACTATTCCGAGGTAAGATTGTGCTGTTAATAATTTATATTTATCTCGAGTATCTTCTATTCTGCGTCGGTGATAATATCTCTCATGTTTGTGCAGATAATGGACCTTGTGGACGAGTTATTTGTGTTTATATTCACTAGTCTGAATGAGAAGTGTAAAAAGGAACTGGAAGCTGTTGGAAAGCAATACCCATTTGAACCTTTGAAGGTAACCATATGCAGTATGAGCAAGGAATATTAATAACTGAGTTTTTGTATCTTATTGGATTCTGATATTGGCACTAAAATGCAGTTTCTTGAAAAAACATTGAGGTTAACTTTTGAAGAAGGGATTCAAATGCTTAAGGTATGACTTGTATCATTTGCATTGTACCTGAGCTTTTCGACTGGACTATCAATAATAATTGTAATCTTGATATGTTGACAGGAAGCTGGTGTGGAGGTTGATCCTCTAGGCGATCTAAACACTGAATCTGAGAGAAAACTTGGCCAACTTGTATTGGAAAAGTAATTCTATACTTTTATCTTCCCATGTTTGGTATCGTTTTTGTTTTCAAAATAATTTGTTTTGTATCTCACAGTTACGAAGTCGTTCTAACACTATGAGTTATTGGTTTCGATAGGTACAACACTGAGTTCTATATTCTGCATCGGTATCCTAAGGCAGTTAGGCCTTTCTACACAATGACTTGTGCTGATGATCCTCGCTACAGCAACTCATTTGATGTCTTCATCAGAGGTACATCTTATAGTTTGACTTTCATTGTGTGTTCTCACCAATTGTGTTACTGCACATTTGATACTAAGTTTATTGTTTTGTCCTAGGTGAGGAGATCATATCAGGAGCTCAACGTGTCCATATCCCAGAAGTTTTGGAGAAACGTGCAGGGGAATGCGGGATTGATGTCAAGACAATATCCACTTACATCGATTCATTCAGGTAATTTAAAAAGTGGACCAGCTTGGTTCCGTTACTTATTTATCGAGCTGTTCTCTAAGCAGACTATTACTACAAATAATGTTAACAGGTACGGTGCGCCTCCACACGGTGGATTCGGAGTGGGGCTGGAGCGAGTGGTCATGCTTTTCTGTGCACTGAACAACATCCGGAAAACATCGCTCTTCCCTCGTGACCCTCAAAGGCTTGCGCCCTAATATCTTTTCAATTCAAAGCGAATGAGTGAATAATTGTCCTGACTCCACAAATTTTTCTCATGAAGCTTTTTACTTCTTGGTCCCTAATTCTTATCCTTTTGCATAAGTGAATCTTGATTTTAGTTGTGTGATGCTTATGTTACTTTCACGTTGGTGAGTAAACTAAGCCTTTCTCCAGATATCTGAGAACATGTTTTAATTAGTGGTGGCGATTACGGCGGTGGATGCGAGAGGTGCAAGTTATAAAAGTATTTTCATTTGTAATTATGATAACGATTTGCTCACAATCACTTTCCAAACTCAATCCGATCAACACACCAACACATAAACGTAGATTCAATGTTCATAAAACAAGAAATCTATAGCTCAACATACAAAAATCCGAGCTAGATTCCAGTAGAGGATGAACACTCTCACAAACGATCTCAAGAACAAGAGAGAAAGTATAACAAACTTTTACTATTTGATGATGATGATTTGTAAAATGTGTGTTTTTCTTTTTAAACGACTAAAGCTTCTCATTTAATCTTGACTGTTGATTTGTTCTTCCATCTGCATCGTACACGTGTCTCTCTTCATCTTCATACTCTGTAACAAATCCTCCTTCCTTAGACAACCATGACCTCATGGTTGAAATGTAGGGAACTTCTGCAGCAGATAAAACCAAAAACTCCCAAGTAGCTTCAGCCTCATCCTCATTAGACCAATTCACCAAAGAATGAGCATCCACGTTTCAGGGAAAGACAAGAGATGGTTTCCTATCTTGTTTGAAAGAACTTCTTGCACGAAGACCCCATTCATTGTGATGCCTCAAGTGGCTAGTTTCTACAGTCTTAGAAAGTCAGAATCAGTCTTGTAGAAGAAGAATTTGCTGTAGTGCTTGCAACAAGCTATAGACCTCTTCCCGAGCTTGGTGGACTGTGAATCATAATCCATATCAAGAGAAACATCAATATCAATTAGTTCTTTGCATAGTTCACTGACTTGTTGAACCTTCCCACAAGCTTCTTTGGTAATTTCATCACTTGCATCTTCTATCCAAGAAAGATTGTCAAATGTCTTAACCCTCATCTTTGTCCAAGTCGTTTTGTTTTCCAAGTAAGTAATGATCAGATCGTAACCAAACCGTTGGTCAATCTTCTTTTTTTCTGAACTTGAACATCCATAGGTTTGTACATAAAAGACATTTTTTTCCAATTTCATATGTTAATGTGCTATGTATTTGTATTTTTAAATGTGTTATGCACTGCTTGCATTGGTATATATGAACATGCATTGTTTGCTTATGATCTTTCCGTCTGATATTTCATATTTGGTTTACATGAATTCAATTGTACACCTCTTAGATGGCTCTTCATATATGGTAACAGTTTGCAAAGTATTCAAATATATTGAAATATGTTAAGCTGACTTATACAAGTTTAAATTATTTGAATTGAAATTTTTGTTAGATTATTAGTTTATAGGTAGTATGACTTTGATGAATACTGGATTAAATTATAGGTAGTATGACTTTGATGGATGCTGAATTCCTGTAGAAAGACATGTTGCAAGTGTATCAATAGATGTTTTTGTTGTTAACAATGGAGGATATTGTATCATAACAAATCTTTTGGTGGGATTTTTTTTCTCTTTAAATTATTCACTATTTTATCAAAAGGAATAATTTGATTGTAAACCTTAAAATTTGATATCTACACTATATTTTATAAAGTATTTGAGATATATACCTTATGTTTTGTTCTAAATGACATTTTAGTCCTTAACTGATAATTAAAAATTCAAAAAACAAAAACAAAAATATATAATTTGATTAATTAGTTTTTACTTATTATTTGGTTATAATATTTATGTGTTTTGGACTATATTTATGTGTTTGCAGGGTTTAGAAGATAATATATTTATAAGTTTTTAAAAACCTATGTAGTTGCAGACTTTTCCTATTTCATTTTTACAATATTTCTGTCTCTCAGTTTGCTCATGTGTTATGTTTGTAGTTGCAAACTATTTCTCTGTGCACACTATTCAGTATTTGTTTTTCTAGTTCGATTTAGAGATTTCAACAGCTGATATTGCACACTAACAACGTAAAGGCAACTTTGTAACTAGCCATGAGAGAACTACCACTATTCGTGCATGTTCCACTCTTTCAATTTCGATCGTCATATATGTATTCGCACATGTTGGAGTTACGAAGAACCAAACATGGTTTCGCTTCTAAGAATAAGCTAGTAATCTTTGGACACCGTTAATGGAAACTTCAAGAGCTTTGATGTTTGATTGAAAAGAGGGAATATGTTAAGAAAAACTCTTGGTTTAGTTCCAAAAGTTGAGGGAATAAATGAATGTGATGATAAGTCAATTTCAAAGCAGAGAGAAGATCACATTTGCTAACAACTACGATACAAGAAGGCTCGAGTTTTGTTACTCTAAACAGACTGAACTGCTACTCTAAACAGACTGAACTTAAAAGTAGCCATTAGAAGATGAGAACTGGAACTGAATCTTATCTGGTTGTAGATCTTGCACTCATGGATGTGTGATAATTCGTACTTCTGTGTTTCCTGTAAGATGTATATACATCATCGTACTGAGTTGGTTCGTTGGGATCAGCTGTTGCCCCAAGTCCCAATCTCCCAGATCCACTTTTTTTATCAGTGCTTCCATCCGCAAATGTTCCTGTCTCGGGGTCCACCTGTAGATTGGGAGGTGGAGGAATGCAGGCACCTCCTTTCCGCTGTGGACTATCCCGCTCATAATTATCATAGTCGTCTTGTGATTCAGATCCCATGGGACCTTCACTTGGGTTGACCTCACCTATCTCTTTGAAGAACTTAGATACTCTCTTGAGTACTTCAGCTTGAGGTGTACCGGATGGTGGTATGACGGTTGGGATATCAAGAGGGCTCAATGGAGAGTAAGGCACACCACTACCGATCTGCATCTTTCTGACCATCCCAGGGATCAGGCCAGGAGGAAAGAGAGGATAAGGAGGCGGCTTCTCACCAGCAGGTGGTATGGCTGGTGGTGGAACAGAAGCCTTAAGCGGTAAGGCACCAGGAGGCATCACATTTGGGACAAATTGTTGGGTTGCAACTGGATTAGTCAGATGCTCTAAATTCATTTTGCTAGGGACATTACTGTTTGGTGGCTGTTGCAGCGTTCCTGCAAGTGCATAAAAATAAAAACTTGTTGGTGTATGGTCAAATCTAAACCAAATTCGTCTTATACATAGGTTGATTTATAATTTTTTTTGTCTCTCTCACGGAAGAGCAGGAGTACCTGTAAGTAGTAAGGAGTTTGCTGCTATAATGGGTGAATGAGAAAAGGTATTTGCAGGTGGTCCACTTTTCATCTCTTTCTCAATGGAGGAGATGGTATCTTGATCAAAAACCTCCTTAGAAGCCCAGAACTGCAAAATCTTTTCCAGACGTGACTGGTTTTCTTCCTTGTTCTGTGGAAAGTGGTAAATCCTCCCCAGCATGGAACCCAAAACAGGTCTGAAAGCAAGAGCTTCATTGTCAAACTCGTGCAAGTTTGTCCTCCGTTGCAAACTGTGTTAAGGAAGTAAAACGTTAGTGGAAGAACATAAAAAAATTAGGGTATAAGCATCATAATGTTGCATCCCAGATATATCAAATGAACCAGAATTTGAAAGCCTAATAAGATAAGATAAACCAAAAACTACATCTATGCGAAAGACTTCTTGAATTATGTTAACAGCGATCAGTAATTAAGTCAAATACCTGTCGAAGAGAATGTCATTAGCTAGATAAACTATGTGCATCTGTCTATCAGAATCATCCATTGCAAAGACCCTGTCTCTAAGTGCCTCTGCCAAAGCTGGTGCAAAGGGAGATCTCTGCATGAACCAAATCTTAGCACTTTTGATAGACTCTTTTGTGCCATTAAGGTTTCCCAAGACACTATTTAGTTCCATTGCAACATCAACAGGGAGTGGACCAGAAAGACCTCGGAATGCATGAGTTGACTGATCAAAATCAGGGCGAGCATGGGGCGCAAAAGGATGAGGTTGCGGAAGATGCTGTTGCAGCTGGTGATGGTCATGGAATGATGGAAAAGGAGGTTGGCGGATTGGTGGAACTTGCAATGCTCCGGGCACATTGTTCAATGAAGGACTCATCATGGGATTTGGGGGATGATGTATCATAGGCATAGAAGACGACGGAAATGGGGGATCAAAGGGTCCTCCAGGGGGATGCATA
The DNA here is from genome assembly GCA_004349715.1 of Crucihimalaya himalaica. NCBI lineage: Eukaryota > Viridiplantae > Streptophyta > Magnoliopsida > Brassicales > Brassicaceae > Crucihimalaya > Crucihimalaya himalaica. Next base: position 2,876,941 of record SMJT01000006.1, on the reverse strand, counting down.
GAGAGAAAGTGCTTATAGCGGTAATAACCATGCCCTTCACCCCCAAACAGAAACGCATAATCAGGATTATCCTTCTGTCTATCTCGCATCATAGCCTCAAACTCCGGACCATTCTTGACCGAATACTCAACAAGCTTATCAATTCGCTTCTGCAGCTCTGGATCCGCTGGGGGAGGAGGAGAAGGAGCTGAATCATAAGATCCATGGAATGGCGGAGGAAGGTGATGTGGAGGTAAATGAGGAAGGAAAGCCTGAGGTTGCTGTTGACCAAACATCTGCGGGTGAGGAGGATGAGGAAAAGGCTGCGGTTGCTGCTGCTGCTGCTGATGCATAGGATGCTGGTAAGGGAATTGCTGCATAGAAGGATGAGGAGGAATGAAACCAGAAGCGTTCATCGGTGCTGGATACTGTTGATGTTGCGGATGGAATCCGAATTGCGGTTGTTGCTGTTGAAAGTTGGGGCCTTGTTGCTGCTGTTGCTGAGCATAAGGCAACCCAGAAGACGCAGCATAATCGTGCTGCCTTCGATCCATTTATAAAAGTTGATTCTATAGGTTCAGCTAGTGTTCCTGAGAAGATTGCAAAAGCAAAAAAGCGTTCGAAATTGAGTCATATGAATCAACAAAACCAAGTTCTCAATACATTCAAAACGAGAGAAGTAGTTGCCATTAGCTAATCAATATCTACGCAAAGAGAAACATCGAAACTATACACAGGGTTAATTTAACAACAAAGCGCATCGATTAAGAATCTGACTACAGCTGAAATCACTAACCTAACAGCAAGAAAGTGGAGAGAGCGAGATACAGTACCTAATTCTATCACTTACACAAAGAAGAACGCACCTTTCTGAGAAAATAGTTGAATCGGATGGAGCAGAAGCTAAAATCACCTGAAGAAGAAGACGAAGGCGAGAAAGAGACCTTATTTGGGCCACGAAAACCCGAATACCCGACCCGTAATCTCTTTTGACTAAGCAGTTGCCCGGGTAATTTTCCGGATCTAATTGATCCTGACCTATACCCGACCCGAGCACTAAGCAGATAAACCCCAGAGGGAGACTGAGTAAACCCTTAAGAATCTTCTTTACCAGACATCTGCCTTTAACAAAATCTCTCTTCTTCTGCTCGATTTATGAAAAGCTACGGAACTCGCTGTACGATTTGAAAGTTTCTGAATCAAGCTGAGTATTATTCTCAATGCAGAGAACCATCTCACTTGCGGCTGTTAAGTCTTCTTCTTCGACTTCAGTTCTGTCTCTTCGTCCTCTCATGGCTAAGGTTTGTTGTTATTCGACACTTCCGCTGGTGGGATACTCAATTATTGGATTCTCAATTTAAAGTTTGGTCTTTTATGGCTAAATCATTATACTTTCTTCGTTCTCAATTTTCGTTTTATCTTATGTATAAGCATTTGAAAATTCATCAGTAGAACTCATGGAATTCTGGCGATTACTTGTTTTTATTTTATTTTTGTCGTTGCAGTTGCAGTGCAGGGCGATTCAGAATTTCCCAGCTTCATCTTCCTCTTCAGTAGCTCGGATCGATAGAGTATATAGAAATGTATCCCAGCTTCAGTTTAAAAGAGAAAATGCAAGTTGTTTTAAGTTAGCTTGCGTACTTCCTTCGCATCTAGGTCTTCTCGGTTCCCTTAGTTATGCATCACATTGGAGCAGTTCGACTTCAAGATGCTTTGGAAGTAGTTTCAGACCGTTTACGAGGAGATGTTTTTCCCAAGTCTCTAATACTGGAATTAAGGATAGCATTGTTGGTGGTGTTGAAAAGGTTGGTGGGAATAAAATAGGTTTTAAGAATTTTAATAAGAAGTGGAAGAAGCATAAGGTTTTTGCTTCCACAAAAGCTGAAGTAGTGGCTTCTACTGAACCAGTTACTGGAGATGTTAGTGGCATCAAGGTGGAACTATCAACTGCACCTTCACCTGCTAGCAATCCTAAGCAAGCCTCTACAGTCAAAACAAAACGACGGCCAAAGAGCAAGAAAGTCGAAGATAAATCTTCATCAACGGTATCGGTTTTGGAGGCGGTCCCTGTAGAAGAGAGTTTGAAAACAGTTCCCAAGCCAAGACATTCTGGTTCCAGGAATCGGAATTCTTCATCTGCTAAGGTATGAAACTTGTAAATTTTTTGGAAACATAGAGTCTTACTTTTGCTTATAGCATCTAACACTACAGTTCTCAGCAGGAGGTGGCAAAAAATCCCACTGTGGAGGGGCCCAAAAGTTCTACGCCGTCAAATTCCAAGTCGGAACAACAGCATTGGAACTCAACAAAAGCAAGCGATGGACAAAAACAGGAGCAGGCTGGGAAACCAGCTGGGAAATATTCTTCTCAACTCCCCAATACTGGAAATAAGGATAACATTGTTGGTGGTGATGAGAAGGCTGGTGGAAATAAATTAGGTTTCAAGAAATTTAATAAGAACCGAAAGAAGCTTAATGTCTTGGCTTCCTCGGAAGCTGAAGTGGTGACTTCTACTGAACCAGTTATTGGAGATGGTAACAGTGTCATCAAGGTGGAACTATCGACTGCAGCCTCACCTGCTACAAGTGGTAATCAAGCTATTACTGTCAAAACAAAAAGGCGCCCCAAAAGCAAGAAAGTCGAAGATAAATCTTCTTCAGTGGTACCAGTTTTGGAGCCAGTCTCTCTTGAAGAGAGTCCGATAAGCGTTCCCAAGCCAAAACACTCTGGTTCTGGAAATCGGAAGTCGTCATCTGCTACGGTATTAATATTTAATATTTTTAAGAACATAATAGTCTTACCGTTGCTTTTACCTAACAGTACAGTTCTCAGAAGGAGGTGGCAATAAACCTCTCTGTCGAGGAGCCCAAAAGTCCTGCTACATCAAATTCCAAGTCGAAACAACCGCATTTGAAGTCAACAAAAGCAAGCAATGCACCAAAACAGAAGCAGGTTCCTCAACACATGAAAAACAGCATAGAGCATCGAGGTCAAAATGCATCTAAACCACTTTATCCGCCAAGTGGAAAATCTGTCATTGTTGTTGAGTCAGTCACAAAAGCAAAGATTATACAGGGTTATCTTGGTGACATGTACGAGGTGCTGCCAAGTTATGGTCATATCAGGGACCTGGCCTCAAGGTCTGGTTCAGTGAGGCCAGATGATGATTTTAGCATGGTTTGGGAGGTTCCATCTTCCGCCTGGACTCATATTAAGAGCATAAAGGTGGCATTAAATGGGTACGGTTTCTTGCCTGTTTCACTACTTTTATCGTCTTTTCCCTTATTTTAGAATAATATCCGGGTGTCATTGTGCTGTCTAGCTACTGAGATATGTGACTGGTTCAAGCTTCAGATGATATGAACTCCTTCTCTCTTATGTTTTTTCTTATTGTGCTTCTCTATCTCATTTTGTTTACCTTATTCCTCAGAGCTGAAAATTTGATTCTTGCGTCGGATCCAGATCGTGAAGGAGAGGCAATTGCCTGGCACATCATCGAGATGTTGCAGCAGCAGGGTGCCTTAGATGAAAGTATGACTGTAGCAAGAGTTGTTTTCCATGAAATAACTGAGTCAGCAATAAAAAGTGCACTTCAGTCCCCACGAGAAATTGACGGGGACTTGGTACATGCTTATCTTGCACGGCGTGCTCTTGATTATCTAATCGGATTTAATATTTCACCACTACTTTGGAGGAAACTACCGGGTTGCCCATCAGCTGGACGAGTCCAGTCGGCTGCTTTGGCTCTTGTATGTGATAGAGAAAGTGAAATTGACGGATTTAAGCCTCAGGAGTATTGGACTGTAGGAATCAAAGTGCAAGGGAAAGATAATTCAGCCACATTTTCAGCTCACTTAACCAGTTTTGATTCAAAAAGGTTAAGTCAGCTTTCTATCAGCTCTGAAGCCAATGCACAGGACATTGAGCAAAGGATCAGATCAGAAGGTTTTCTAGTGAAGTGCACTAATAAAAGGACTACACGGAAAAATCCACCAACTCCTTACATAACATCAACCCTTCAGCAGGATGCTGCTAACAAATTGCATTTTTCAACAGCACATACCATGAAGGTTGAGGAACTAAACCTTTGTCTTTTTTGTTTACTTTTCATTGAATGCATATTTCTGATAATAAAGTACACTGCAGCTCGCTCAAAAACTATATGAGGGAGTCCAACTCTCCGATGGTAAATCAGCTGGTCTTATAACATACATGCGGACGGATGGTTTACATGTGGGTAATCTCTTTAATTGTGTGTTTTCTGCTATGGGCATTCTTTTTGTTCTGATTTTCAATAACATGGCTTTCTGACTGATTCATCTTGCTATCTGTTACAACTTAACTTTAATTTTCCTTGATTTATTTGTTTTGTTTTTCATTTGTTTCTGTTCCCATCAGATAGCTGATGAAGCTATCAAAGATATACAGTCCTTGGTGGCAGAAAGGTAAGGCATATAAATGCATTTGTGAAGTTATTCTACGGTAGCCAGGTTGACCTGAGAAAATTATGGTAGCCATTACTTATTTTCTGCAGGTATGGGAAGAATTTTACTTCAGGTAGTCCTCGTAAATATTTTAAAAAGGTTAAGAACGCTCAGGAGGCCCATGAAGCTATTAGACCTACCGATATACGTAGATTACCGTGTAAGTTAATTTACTTGTTTCCGTAAGATTGGTGGATTTATACTAGCCATCATCAATAATTTACCATACGATTACTGTCGTAACTCTCAATATCTTTCTTTGCATTTCCAGCAATGATTGCTAGCCTGCTTGATGCGGATTCTTTAAAATTATATACCTTGATATGGTCACGAGCTGTGGCATGTCAGATGGAGCCTGCTTCCATTGCGCAGGTAATACACGTGCTATTTTTTCCTTCAAATCATGCATATGGTGTCAAGTAGGTTCTTATTGAGAAAAAGCAAGGAAAAACGAGAGTATGTAACTGTATTTCCCATCTACCGATACTGATTAATGAAAATTTAATATTTTGAAATCCAACATATTTCTCAAAATTTTCCCCGACTCTTTTCTTTCTCAGATACAACTTGATACTGGAAATGCCTCTGGATCCATTATCTTCAGATCATCATGCTCAAAAGTCGAATTTCTTGGATACCACGCAGTTTACGAGGTACCACCTGTTTCATATTATCGTTGATTACCTGGCAGTTATATCATTAGGTAGGTTTTTAATGTCACACATGTGCTGATGATTCCCTAGATTTGGCTCGTAGATTTTTTCCTTCTGTGATTTTTATCTGCATGTTTATTTTGACGGCTTTTGCGTATTGTGGATTTTTATTTTGTTTGATATCAGCTGATGTGTGATACTTCTTCTCTTTTGGACCTGTGCTAAAGTAGTTTTTGTTGTTTCTTCTGGTGATATTGTAGGATCCTGAAGCTAAAGCAATCAAAACTAAAGATGATGATCAGAATAGAGAGCGTGAGGAAACTTTTGAAACTCTCAGTTTGTTAAAGGTACCATTTCTAATATCGCAGCCTTGTTCTTTTCAGTTGTGCTTTATATCGTGGTTTCATTTTTTCTGGCTTCAATTTTTCTTTTATGAGAAATACTGGACCTTATTTTCGTGTACCTCCTCTTTCTAGGATGGGGATCGGCTACATATTAGTGAAGTGGAGCTCAAGCAGCACCATACTCAGCACCCACCACGCTATTCTGAGGGGTCTCTGGTATAGCACTCCCATTTCCTTTGTGTCAAAAGTTTTTAAAATCCAGTTCCACAATATGTTAATCATCAGTGTAGGCTCTTTTTGGAATTAGCGGTCACTGTGATTTAGTTTTCTATAGGCGAAGAGGAAGGAATATGGTTAGGAAGATGAGAAGAGCACTGATACAATTCTGTTTCCATATCCGTCCTTTTGCCTTCTTGTTTCTTTGTACAAATCCAACTTACTTTTCTTTAGTTCAAGACTCAATTAATCAGGGGATGTGTAATGAGATCTGACACTTCACATTTTAGTCTCCATTAGCTCATTTTGGTTCTGGTTCAGCTAGATACTGCTTTCACTTAAGCTTCGACACGATGCTTTCATTATTCTTGAAGTTAAGCATTGATCTTAAACAGTTCTCATCAACAGCAATTCATCTCAGTTTCAGTAAGATGGTAGATAAGCATGAATTGAGAAGGAGTTCTGTTTGTATGAGTGCTAAATCTGGTTGTTGTGCAGACACTAGGCTGAGAATTTTTTTCTGCCTCCAGGTTTCACGATACATTTTTTTGTGAAAAATGTTTGATTGTGTTTCAGATTAAAAAGCTCGAGGAGCTCGGGATAGGTAGACCCTCGACATATGCATCTATATTTAGGGTTTTACAGGTATGTGCCCGAATCAGGAAATTGTTGGCATTATTCTAGTGCTTCTGTTTCTTGCTGAAGGTTAAGAGGCTCTCCTGTCCTCTGAAATTAGCAATACCACTCCTTTCAGGTGAGGCATAGACTGGCAGCATTTTGACACCTTTTATATTTTTACAGGACAGAAAGTACGTCACAATAAAGAGTAGAGCCCTGTATCCAGAATTCCGTGGGAGAATGGTATTTTCCTAAAAATAGAGCTCACTAATTGATGATTTAGTTGCCAACCATCGCAACATATCTTGTTAACCTCTGAATCATCTTTCCAGGTTTCAGCTTTTCTTAGCAACTACTTCACTGAGGTCACAGACTATAGTTTTACTGCTGATATGGAGACTGAGGTGGATATTTAGTTTGTTCTTTCACTTGACTCTCTATTAACTATAGCAGCTTCTACATTTGCATAAATATTTTTCAATATTGCAAGATGAGATACTCAATTTTTTCCTTATGATTGATTTTCCTTTCAGCTTGATAACGTTTCTGGTGGTGTAACTGAATGGAAAGGTCTCCTAAGAGACTACTGGACACGATTCAGCGCGTATTGTAAACGTGTTGAAAATGTCCAACGCCCACAGGTACTTTCTTACAAGAATGAACTCTGGAAGTCTACTTTCTTTCTATAATTTCTCTCATTAGATTCTTCCATTATCTTACATTCAGGTGGAGAAAATGTTGGAAAAAAAATATGAGGACTTTCTGTTTTCTTCCCTTCCTGGTCCCAGTAGGACTTGCCCGAGGTATACATACCATTCTTCCCTCCTACTTAATCAAAATCAGAAATGCTAATCAATTTCAAGATAGAGCATGTGATTCAAAATTTGAAGAAACCCGTAATTTCATATAAGGATGCCCATGCTAACGATACTTTCACGTTAGTGATATACAGAGGAGGCCTAAATAAGACGCAAATTTTCTTTATAGTTTTGAATGATTGTATGTTGACCCTTATTGGGTTTCTATCCATGTTTCAGTTGTATGGAAGGCACCTTAAGTTTCAAAGTAAGTAAGTTTGGTACGGGGTATTTCATCGGTTGTGATCAGTACCCTTCATGCAAGTAAGTTGCAGGCTGTTGAGTCTCTAACTTTTTTTTTAGAGTTTTTAATCTATCTATATTATTAACATGGTCACTGATATAATTGGAGCTATGTGGTTCATATACAGGTTCATCGCTAAAACGCTTTATGGAGAGGATGAAGATGAAGATGATCCTCCAAAGAATACCTGCGTAGAAGAGCCCAAATTGCTGGGTCTCCATCCCAATACCAGTGAGAAGGTCTCGCTGTTCTGACCCTTTTCTGTTGACAATTTTTCTTGTTACTTTAATTTGCTGAATCCATTTCCTTGTTCAGGTTATTTTAAAGTGTGGCCCCTATGGGCATTATGTACAGCTCGGTGAAGATAAAAAAGGGCACTTACCAAAACGAGCAAATGCAGCCCATGTATGTTGGATTTTTATCAATTAAAATATATATATGTTTCTTTCTGACATAAGTGGAGGCATACTGATCACACGTCCAGTGGGCATATGCAGTAATGTCCTGGTAGTAATATGATACTTACCTTTTCTTAATGAGAAATCTCCTACAACCTTATTTTTCAGATAAAGGATGTGAACTCCATTACGCTTGAAAGTGCTCTCGAATTATTACGCTATCCTCTGACACTGGTAAGACTGATATAAAGGTTAAAGTTATTGCATTTCTGGCTGGGCTGTTTCAACATTTTGGAGTACTGACAACTTGGTATGCTGATTTCTGACCAGGGAACCCACCCTAAAGATGGACAGCCTGTGCTGTTGAAGCTTAGTAAATCTGGATATACTGTCCGACATCGCTGCACTATGGCTACAGTTCCAAAGGTATAGTTATGTACTGTTGTACGATACCTTCTTAGAGTATGATATAGGTAGAATAAGAGGAGCATTTATTAAGAGACGTTGGTGCTATATTTGATATGGAAAATATTGGGACCTATTGTTTTCTATGTTATGAAATGAGTTTAGCATTGTCGTTTTCATTGAGGATAACTTGGTACTTCGCAGAACACGGAACCAGGTGAGGTTACTTTAGAGAAAGCACTGAAGCTCTTGTCTAGCAAAAATGTGAGACAGAGTGGCAGACCTAAGAGTATCCGGCCTGAGGAAGAGAAAGGAGATGAAGAAGTTGTGGAAGCGATGTAATCTAATCTACAACGCGCTCATGCTAATAAACAATTGGTTCGTGAGCTTACATGGATGGAGAAGAGCATTAGCTTTGATGAAGACTATTATTATTCTTTTTGGTAATCAGAGTAATAATCGTAACGGAAAAGATTGGACATTGTTGTAAAATCATTACACATTTTTTAATGTTATAAAAGTATCCATGCGTTTTATGATTATGGAAGTGTGGTATTTTATGTTCGGGACTGCATCATCTTTGAATTGGCTTTTATGTTAGAGAAGTTGCAGGATAAAAGGTTTCATCATTGAATTTCCTCATTCCTGAGCTATGGTAAGTTAACTATAATCATCTGTACAATCTGAACATTTCTACAAGGGAAAGCCACTACTGTATTATACAGTGAGCATGCAAATTCAGTTGTGCGTTTCATTAGCATGTATACCTTTTTAAGGTTAAGTGTAACTTCAGGTGGAACATGGATTACTGATCGCAATTGAATGCTCTTTGTCTCTTTTTATGTGCAGATCAATTTGTCAATCACAACAAAATTTGAGACTTCAGAGGTTACTGAGGCCTGGCAATAGAAGCACCATTCATCTGTTCCTGCAATGGGATATTGGAGAAGAAGGCGAGTTGAGTAAATGGATTCGAGTTTGGAATGCATGTCTTAGTATTGGTTTATCATTTTTCACAACTTGAGGGAAGAAGTTTGACTATCGGTGGGGATTGGTCCGGGGCTGTCAATGACTACTGCTGACTGGATTGATTCTTCAGCGAGTACTCGTAATCTGTTGAGTTCTGGCAAGATAAGTCTCGAAAGGTCAGGTCTGTCTTTTCTCCTTATCTCTGCGCACTTGAGAGCCAACTTGGCAAACTCTTTAGTGTCTTCAACAGGCCAATCAGACACAGCAGGATCGAGCAAATCTTTCAAAGTCCCCTTCTCGAGGGCTCTTTCGACATAATGAGTTAGACCCATAGGTGGTTTTCCTGTTATTAACTGCAGAAACATAATGCCTAGCGAATAAATGTCAGATTTCACACCCAGCATACCTGTCTGCTGATACTCTGGGTCGATGTAGCAAAACGTGCCAGCAGTTGATGTCATGCGGTATTGCGTCACGGTGTTTGCAACAGATGGAGGGACCAGCCTAGCCAAGCCAACATCAGCAACCTTGCTGACAAAGTTGCGGTCTAGTAAGATATTTGCTGGTTTGAGATCACGGTGAACCAGTGGTTCTGGTTTAGTCTGGTGGAGGAACAGCAGTACAGTGCCGATCTCTGCAGCAATTCTGAATCTTGTTTGCCAAGAGAGGGGTGGGCTGTCTCCTTGTCTGAAAAGACGGTCTTCTAAGCTCCCATTAGCCATGAACTCATACACTAAGCATCCACATTCTGGGCATGCTCCAAGCAGAAGAACCATGTTAGGGTGCCTTATGCTGCTTAACACTTCGACCTGTGTTCAATTGATAAATAAAGTCAGATGCCAAGAAAGAGCCTGAGGGGTTTAAATTTTCAGAGACTTTTTTACGAGACTTCACCTCTTGCCGAAACTGTGACATGCCTTGAGCTGCATCTGGGCGCAAAGCTTTCACAGCCACAGGTGTGTGATCCAGATAACACTTGTAGACAGGTCCATAACCGCCTTCTCCGATCTTGCATTTCTCATCAAAGAACTCTGTTGCATCCTCAATCTCCTCGATGGAGTACTTCCTGTATCTGACTTCTGAGTTTGCTAAAGCATTCACTGCTTTTGTTCTCGCCTCTGATTCCTTCAGAGCTTTCATTTCTGCACTGACTCTCTTTCGGGACTCGATCTCAGCAATCCTTTGAGCTGCTTCAGCCGCTTCTATTGCTGCTTTGGACTTTGCTTTCTCCTTCTCCGCAATGGCTAATGCAGCTTCCTCTGCAATCTTTGCCTCTTCGAATTTCCGTTCTTCTTCTAACTTCCAGCGTTGAAGCTCTGTTGCCTGCAGGTTCAACAATTCGCTTTTGAATCCGTATTGTAGGAACTGAGAAACAAAAATGAAGCAACACTAGTCAAATTATGATACCTTATGTTTTGCTGTGAGAGCTTCCTTGCAAGCTGTACTGTACATTTCCATTGTTTGTTTCAGCTCCAGTTTAAGCCTCCTCATCTCAGCCTCTACATCATCCTGGTTACAATTATCAGCCATAAAACCTCTTGCATCTAGCAGTTCCTAGTATGTAACCCAAAAAAAGATTTACTGATCAGTCTTACCACTCCTTGGGAAGCCGATGAAAACCTTTCATTCTCAAATGAGCCTGTTGAGAAAGCAGTAGGTGAACTTATATCCATTGACCTCCGTCCGGAGGTCATCGACTCGAAGCTACCATAGTCAACGTCTGAGAAATTTGATAGCCTTGGAAGAGTGCGGTTTGGATCCGAATTCTCATAGAAGGAAAGAGAGCTGCGCTCAATGCTTGGTCTTCCCGAGCTGCGCTCAATGCTTGGTCTTCCAGAGCTGTTGAAGGATAAGTCAGAATCCAGGAATGATAGTTCTCCATATGATCTCCCATTCAAGCCTCTTCTGGTGTAGGGTGACCTGTTTCAACCAAGACCTTTCATCGTCTAAAGTCTATGGTCATGATTCCCCGAGCGTGTCAAATGAAAAGCAAGAGTGATGTGCACCTGAAGGAATCTGATTGATCGTCAAGGGACCTGCGATGCTGAGACTCAAATGACTGTCTCTCAGCTACAAGAAACCAAAATATATTTAATAAAGTCAGAAAAGTTTCAGTATTTTGCAGGAGATTGACATGTGAAGAAACACTTAGAAAACGCTTTTTGCTTTTTAACCTCTTGTGTTAGTAGTTGCAGGAGAAGGCAAAGGTGGATGTGGCTTTAAGCTAGTTTGTTGAAGCTGGATGCGTAATGGAGAAACAGAGGGCGCAGCACGAGAAGCTGTTTTCTTTGTGGAGAGCTTTCCTTTGGTTATGACATAAACCGTGCAAAAATCAGGTGCAGTCTTCGTGATGGTTCCTGGAATATCTGTAGGTCTGTTTAACCTGTAGAGTCATAACACCCAAGCTTTGCATCTGATCCACCATTTCCGGGTCAAAGTATTCACAGCAAAACTGGAATGAGAAAAGATAAAACACACCTGAGAAAGCCACCTTTTGAGGACGAACCAACCACCAATACCTCAATGACGACCTGATTTGCATATTCGACTAAAGCTTTCGCCACATCTGACTCCTCCAATAACACATCTTTGCATTGTATCTGAACAAGTTCCATTTCAAGAAAGCACATAATAAGGGACAGAGCAGAGGTAAATTTGTTTCCTGGCTTCTATAACATAAGATTGGAGACTCTCACATCTTTACGTGAACAGAGGCAACGAAATGGAAGGAACAACTTTTTATAAGAGCCTTCTGGGTCTCCACACACCAATGAAGAATCACCATTTATTTGGCTCATCTCAGCTACCGAGAAAGGGAAGAAGACACATAAAAGAAGCAGAAGGAACTAGAAAGAAGAAAGATTTATACTAGCGGAGTTTGAGTTAATAGAAGGGCTTGTTGATAAAGAGGCAGGCCGAGGCTTGACGTGGACGAGGACGACGGTTTGGCCTTTCTGCAACAAATTATCAACAGCCCATTTCAGAGCAGTTTGGCTGTTTTTGTCTCTGTCTATCGCCACAGCAACCAATCCATCCGTGCCAAAACCTCCTCCGTCTCTGTCCCTCCTGTTCTTGGACATCCTAATCAAAGAGCACTACTCAGATAGATGTTTTGGTCTGAAGTTTTGTAGGAAGGGAAAAAAGGGAATGAAGAGGAGGAGATAGAGCTTTCTATAAAAAAAATCCATTGACTCTGCTTCTCTCTTTTGAGCGCCTCTCCTTCTTCCGCGCCTCTCTTTACTCACATTTCCCATCAATTGTGTGTTATATATTTTACCCACAAACACACGCAACAAATCTAGAAACAATATGAAAACACAAGACGGATTTTTATTCTTAAAACATGATCTACAATTTATTGACTTTTGCAAAGCTATACTTGCATGAAAATGTAAATATAGAATATACTTTTGTCAGTAAATAACGGATCCATTTTACAAACAAAGCATACAGTTATATCTTGATCCTAATAATTAATTATTAACTCTGTTTTGAGTTCTACTTGACAACAACAAAAAATGAAGAATATAGTAGGTCCACCGACTTTCAGAACATATCAAATCTTCTTTGTTTACTATTATTACGAAATCATTCAGACAAATCACGACGACTATCTCTTATTGCTAAACCAACAATGCTTCTTGTTCTTCCACGCATGTAGGGTGAAGATCATAATCGCAAGCATCACAAGAAAACGCCCAAAACCTACCTTGCTTTTTACAGAAATCACACACATACGCTTTCGCCATATCCAGCTTTAGCTCATGTTCATGCTTCTTATCCTTCACTTTCCTTGGAAACGAATCACCTTCTTTCTTCAACCAAGCTTTTAACTCAACAATCCTGGATTCCGTGAATGGAAAACTCCTGGATCCATACAACGATACCATCTCTCGCGCGTTTGTGGTCACCGTTTTCTCTTCCGGTCCTATGATGACCAATGCAGGTATGAGTTTGATGTTGAAGATTCTACAAAGATCTTTTCTTGTTCTGTCCTCATAAGGTATTGCAAACCATGGCATGTTGGTCATGTTGATGTTAAACTCTCTTGAGTCTCTGTCTGTTGAAACTAAAATGACTTCAAAGGAGCCTTTTTCTGTGGTCGCAAGCTCATTGTACACATCTATGAGCTGAGAAGTGAATGATCGAAAAGGCGGACACCAGTGTGCACCAAAGTACAGCCCTATGGTCTTTCCCACAAGTTTAGAAACTGGCACCTGCATAATGTTCATAGACATACATAATTATATTGGATCATTTGATCAGACCAGATATTTGAAGTCTACAAGTCAGTTTTTCTTACCTTACTTCCATTTCTGGAGACAACGTAATTTCGGGATTCGTGTGTAAGGAGTTTCTCCAACTGTCCTCCAACGCGTTTGGAGTCATCAATGGCTTTGAGTTCTTCTTTTCTCTTTTTAGTGAAAGGAAATGCCTCAGGACCATAGTCTTCTACTAGACCAATTACATCTTCAGCGACCGAGATATCATCTGAATACAGAGGAACCAGTGATGGGATACGAGAAATATTGTACTTGTCCCTTAATTGGTTGAGTAGGCTTAAATTGAAAGGAACTGCGAGCCATGGCATGCACCAGAAGTGTTCATAGAATAAAGTCATATCATGATCAAATGAGACAAAGATGATCTCGAGTTCTTCTCCTCGGTTCTGAAGATTTTCGTAGAGTTTTACCAGCTCTGGAGTGAAGTCCTTGCAAGGCCTGCACCAGTTTGCAGAGAAGAAGAGACAAATCATCTTCCCGTGAATATATTCCAACGGCACCTGAATGAAATGATCTTATAGTTTAGTATGAAGGACCAGACGAATATATCAAAATATATTGCGATATAATAACCAGAGAGCATAAGAGTACCTCTCCACTATGCGACAAAAGGAACTCAATCCCTTCAGCTGCTAGTATAGAGTAAAGATCACCACTTTCAGGAAACTTAACTTGGTAATCAGCTGATACTGCCATCTAAACTGCAAACCACTATGCTCTTTATGCTACTTCTGCTCAGAAACCTAAACGAATACGAGAAGACATGCTTCATCAAGAACAGGTGCTTTGGCCTTATTGTAGGGGTACATGTTACCCAAAATGGCTCAAGCGAATTCCAACTCGAAAGGCTTCTAAAGAAATGAGCATATGCGTTGTAATTAAGTAAAACTCGTGAAGACTGAGATGTTCTATACAGCTTTACAGAGAAACCTGAGTTATTTTTTTCTGGATTACAAAATCCTAAGGTCCATCTTCATGAACATATGTGATGATCAAACATACAGTAATATCAAGTCCAGTTTCAAAACATTAGAAACCCAGAACAAAACATGGAAGGAACATACAACTGGAAAAAACTGAAACACAGACTACGAACTGTACCAGACGACCTGTTGAAGAAAATTACAAACGAAACTCAACATACCTGATACCAGAGAGATGGTGGTATAACCTTTGATACGAGGAAAACTGCACAGAAAATAATTTCAATACCGAGTAGATTGTAACAAGATTTCTACACAGGTTTTTTCCTCTCGGTTGATTAAGCTTGTAAATTCCAAGAAAAGGGGATAAAAGAAAATCACATGGCGACAAGGAAATATATATAGAAAAAGATATAAAGTTTATTGAAGTCTCTATCAAAAGAACAAGTAAAAGTAAATCAAAATATCCTCAAAGAATATACCATTTACAAGGTTACCCAATATCTAAAGCAACAAGCTTGTGAAAACCATTAATTCATATTCTTGCTTATCTCAACACTGCATCAGAAAGTGGACAAGTTGAAGAAGAAATGGAAATACAGACGTTCTTTTGCGTCTGGATGATAACAAAATAGGGCACGAATATAATATTCACAAAACGGGATTAAAAAAAAAAAGCTGAAAGGTGAAAAAATCAACAAAAGAACAAAAGCTTGAAGCTTTACTCATCAATCATATCTGAGAAACTAGAAAAAAGAATTGAATGCGAATAACCCTGGCAATAACAAAGAAGTAATTGTCTTTACCTACAAACAAAGACTCGAACTTGCTCAACAAATATCAAGGAAACGAGAATTAGATGAAGAAGTAGACTAGTGGAGACCAGAGAGAGATACAAGCCTTTTACTTGAAGCTATTACATGAGCGAGAACTCCTCAGTCATAGCTCTTGAAGAACGATGATCACCATCACTAGCAGTCACGTATGAAGATCGAACACTCTCTTGACCTCCACCTGCATCTCTGTCAACCTCTTCTATTCTATCAACAGCCTCGTGAAGCTCAATTCTCTTCTCAATGTCCCAATCACAACATCTCAACCCAATCTTGAGCAGCTTCAACATTTGTGCTTCATGTTCTTTCCCTGCTTTCATCTCCTTATCAAACACATCAGCAGTCCACTCCGTTCTCGCTACAGACTCAACCCAAGCAGCTAACTCGTCATCAGCTCCTTTCCCTTGCCGGAGATAATTCGCCGGAAACTTCCCTGTCAGAATCTCAAGAATCAAGATTCCCAGGCTCCACACATCAGACTTTCTCGAAGTCCGATCTTGCTGAGTGAACTCAGGTGCTTTGTAAGCCACCATGAACTGCTGTGATTGATCCCTGTTCACCACGGGGACAAGAGCGTAATCCGTTAAGAGTGGCTCGAAGTTGTGGTCAAGCAACACATTGGAAGATTTGAGATGGCCATGAGGAAGGTTTAGATCCGGGAACACTCTATAGAGATAAGCCAAACCTCTCGTAACTCCTCTTACAATCTTGAATCGAATAGGCCAATCCAAAACCACTTGACCTGGTGTTCGATTAGCTGCAAAATCAGATTCCTTGAATCATCAGATGAAGATGAACAAACAAACACTAGAAGAGTTTTAATTATAATACCATGGAGGAGATTTGCGAGGCTTCCACTGGAGATGTAATTGGTAACGAGAAGCTTCTCTTCTTTTCTGTAATAGAAAGCTACCAATGGAAGAAGATTAGGGTGAGACAGTCTTCCGATCTTCTTCATATGATCGTAAAACTCTTCTCTCCCGATATTGCTCATAAACCTAAACCGCTTCACAACCACCGCACGGCCACTCGATAAAGCCGCCTTATACGACGATCCAAATCCACCGCTTCCGAGAACCTCCGCCGACGCACGGAGCATATCCTGGAGCGTGAACCTTTCTTGATCATTCCGGACGAAATGTAGCTTCCGTTGATCTCCTCGCTTGTCTTCTTCTGGAGACTGAGCACCCACTGATAATGCTGTTGAATCTCGCTGCACAGTTTCATTAGCTAGTTTTCTGTAGACCTTGGAGTCCTGCGAGCTCTTCTCACTGTGTTGTTGCTGCTCGGTTTGTCCGTAGACTGGGGCGTGAACGTGGCCGTGGCTTTGGCCTTGGTTTTTGCCTTGACGGCGGCTGAGAATGCAAACGGAAAGGAAGACAGTAATGAGGACAATAACGGCGAGGACGGTGAGGGCAAGGAGAAACACGGTGAAGAACGGCGGACGAGTGTATCTACACGGAAGCAAAGGCGCTCCACACAGCCCCTTGTTTCCTGTTTTAGGCCCAAACAAATTTATAGAATTAACATCTTACATAGCCCATTTCTCCACAAGCCCACTAATTTAAGGAGTGCAGAAACATTTTGTCAATTTAATGTGCCTAACGTGCTCACTACTACTCACCAAAAAAAAAAAAACTCCAAAACCAATCAGTTCAAAATTTCCCATGGATCGTAATAATTAGATAAAGTTAATTCCTTAATCAGGCTTTAAAATCATAGACAATGTATCAAAGTATGGGTAAAGAGACTTACATTTCCGACTAATATTTGTGAAAGTTAGAATTATGAATACATCAGATTATAAACGTGAAAGATGATCATGATAATTAATCAAAGAGAGATGAGGATGATGATCACCTGAGAAGAATGCAGGGTTCATGAGGCCGAGAGTAAACGGAATCCGACCTTCTAATCGATTATTAGCAACGTTAACGGTAACGAGATTCTTCTGTTTAAACGCCGGTATTTTCCCGGTGAACACATTATCTTCAAGATTCAGCTCAGTAAGCTTCGTCAATTTCGTCAACGACTTGGGAATCTCACCGGAAAACCGGTTTCCTTCAAGATGAACCTTCACCAAAGCCTTCATTCCGGCGAACAAATCACCGTCAATCTCACCGGAAAATCGGTTATGCGCAAGGTAAAGATGCACCAGGGAGACAAGTCCATCGAGTCCACGTGGCATCTTGCCTTCGAAATGGTTACGCATAAAGCTGACGCTCCTGAGACTGCGCAATGACCCGAGAGCTTGTACGTCAAGCTCCCCGGAGAGGCTCATGTTTTCGAGACGGATAGCAAAAACGGTGCCGTTTGAACACATCACTCCTTTCCATTTCGAGTCGCTTCCTTTTTCCCCGGAGCAAGGAGGTTCGCCGGAGTCCCATCCGCCGAGCGCTGTGGCGTTTACGAAAGATGACTTGAACTTTAAAAGAGCATCAGCGTCACCTTCACTGGATATAGTACCGGCGAAGCATACGGCGATTAATAACAGAGAGTATACGATCGGGAACTTCTCATGACGGGTCATATCGGTGAAAATAGGGAAATTTTGGGGTTTGAGAAGAAGAGTAAAAATTTATATGTCGGAAAATGTTTTTTTTTTTTTTTTTTTGGACGGCTTCTTGTCTCTGTCTGTGGATTAATCAAATGAGATCGATGGAGTTTTTGCCGGAAGAATGATGAAAGGACGGCTGATGGCGAAATGACAGCAAAGGTCAAGCACACTATCGTTTTCCCTCAGCAACGTGGAACCAAGTACTGTGTAAGCTTTTCCATGGTGTTCTGTTCACTCTCAATTTTGTATTATCTAACTTGATTACGTGTGTTTTCTTATGTCTCTGTATTTGACTTTTGTACTATATTATACAAATTCTTGAATTTAACTTTCTTTTGTGATATATTTTTAGTAAAATAACATGAAAATGTTGTCAAATCACATGAATCGTACAAATTTTAATTTTTTTTTTCTTAATTTAGTATGATTATGAAATTCAAACATATATATTGACATTCCACATTATTTATTGAGCTAATATCACTAGTTGATATTTTTCAATTTTTCTTAAATATATACTCAATCTAAAAATAGTGTACTTTAATGGATTTTCTCTAAGATATACATAATCTTAAAACTTTGGATATATGCATGGCTTCAAAATTCATGCAATTTTTTTTTGGTTTATTTCTTATGAATTGGTTCCAACTAGAATGAAACCGTATAGAAAACTCATTTCTACTTCTCGAGCATAATAAGACTCCATGGCCCAATGGATAAGGCGCTGGTCTACGAAACCAGAGATTCTGGGTTCGATCCCCAGTGGAGTCGATATATATGTTTTTCTTTTCACTCTAGTTTCTGCCAAATTATAGCCAGCGTTTTCATTCAGTACAATACTGTATTACGATTAGATCAGCCCCAAAGAGGAAAATGCCTAGAAAATCACTTAAGATTAAACCTCACGGAGCCTACTAAGCGTAGTAACAATTCCACCCAGACAAGCGATAAGTTCGTCTCCTTGCTGTCTCACGTACTTCAACTTGTAGTCGATACTAGTATCATCCCCTGTTTCATTTTCCTTTGCTAGGTTCCGCCCGACTATCGCATGTATCAAGTCAATTTTGTAACTAAGCTTTGCTTCCATCACTTCTACCTCCTCTTCTATGTTCATTGTTTCCTCCTCTTCTTCATCTGTGGATATTTCTTCCACCGGCTTCTTCTCCTCCATGGTTTTGTTCTGATGGGTTGCTTTTGTAGGTTTCTCTTGAGTGTACTCCTGAACTCTGTATGTCTGTGGCTCTTCTTTCTTTGTCTTCTGTAGCGGGATCTCCTTTGTAACCATCTTTCGCTGTCTTGATCTTTTTGACCCTACAAAAGCTGAGTTTCACAACCAAAGTGATTCGAGGGGTTAGCAAGAAAGTTGGTGATGACTGATCCGGGTAACATCATATGGAGCAGTTCACAGTTATGCACCTCTATTTACCTAAAGAATGGTGACTACGAAAAGAGCAAATATGAGCTAGACACCATATTGTAGCTCACTATAGAGTCTTACGGTGGCGCGGGAAGCACCAAAGCACAGCGTTATTCAGAAAATTCATCTATGCCTGATAAACTATACCGACAATTTTCATCATTCTGTATCTCAAAACACTGAAGAAGTCTGTCTATGTGCTATTTGTTCTGAAGATTTGTAAAAGGCCAGAGAAGAGTAGTGTAATGCACCTAATTGAGCAGTGACATCAACAACGTCTTGCGCTTCCGGGTCACTATCAGGTTCAGTCCCAGCTTTGTCCTCTTGGATCATCACAACCGCATTGATGACTTCAAAAAGCTCGTTATCGATATCCCCCGGGAGATTCAGTAACTTCCTCTTCTCACAACTCAGGGACCAGTACGAACGAGCACTGCCTCGGTACCGGGATTCCCACTGCTTGATCTGATTGTAATCAGACACCAATGAATCCCATTTCCTCCTGCATTGGTTTAGAGTTCTGCGTACATCCAAAGCAGTACAGTTCTCTGAGATCATTGTCCATTTCTGGAAGCTGGATAAAGCATTCGAACAATCCGCTTCAACAGCAGCAATCTCATTCACGAGTATCAGACAGTCTTTGACTGTCCAGTCTGGAGCAACTTGAGAACGCGTTCTCCGTGAACCCGAAGTTCCTTCATCCATCTAAAAAGTCACTGCAATGTGGTTGATTAAACTTGTAAATATAATCATCAGCTACACGTTACAACAAAATTGTGATTTGAAACATTAAACACTTTTGTCAAATTGAACAATGACCAAAAATATTTTTACATATATATAGTAGTGAGATCCATATGCATGTTCATCACTTGCATACTAGATCGGAACTTAAAAAAATAAAATAAACAATGAGATTTCATGTTCAATCCAAAGTAATGTATGAATCCGAGAATAGAAAACTTATAAATGGGTAAGATATTCAGATTCAGGAACTAAAAACATACAAAATCCCCAAAATGCAGCTAGATTTTTTCAACATTGAAGAATAATAACTCGGTACCACCCAAATCTGACACGACATTCGAACAAGAATCCAGATGCATACGAGGATTCCAGACTAGCGGAAGAAGAGAACGCATAAAAATATTCAATAGAGAGAGAGAGATTTGAGCATTACCAGATCGTCGGAAACTGACACGGCGACGCCAGCAAGTCACTTTGATCCGACGCCAAATAGAAGACGACGAGTGCGATCGATATCTGAATTAGTGAAGCCGGAGCAAATATCATG
Source organism: Crucihimalaya himalaica (assembly GCA_004349715.1). Taxonomy (NCBI): domain Eukaryota; kingdom Viridiplantae; phylum Streptophyta; class Magnoliopsida; order Brassicales; family Brassicaceae; genus Crucihimalaya; species Crucihimalaya himalaica. The sequence continues at coordinate 2,856,467 of SMJT01000006.1, read as the reverse complement.
TTGTATCTTGTCAACAGGCCCAAACATTTCTATTTGACTTCGGCCCAAATGTTTTTATTTGAATTAGTTTTTGCCTTCTCGGTATCTGTTATGGCGTAATTTGCGAACAAGCAATCATGAAAAATGTTTAAAAAATAAGTCAAAACATTATTATTTGTTTGACAAAAAAAAAGAGTCTTATTTACGTTAAGCTAAGCCACAAACATATTATTTGTTTATGTATCAGTGACGTTGGTAATGTTAATGTATGTAGATGCCTTTGCGTAACAAATATATTTTGACTCTTGTGTTTTGTGTTTTTTATTGTGTCTTTGTTTCCCTCAAAGATCAAGCTTTCAATAAATACATTTAAAAGTAGCTTCGAAAAAAAAAAACTATTTGTCTTCATAATTGTCATTAAAATAAATTAGCTGAAAAGCCTCCAAAGGTATCTCTAAGGCTTCAAAATGTCTTCCTTTTCGTTTCGAAAATATTGTATTAGTTATTAGGAAAATATTTTTTAGATTTTGGAAATATGAGTTTCCATTTAAAAAGGAAAGATCGATTTGTGAATATAGGATTAGATTCCTTATTTTGAGAACCAATATATATATTTTTTTTTTTGGAAAAGGCCAGAAACAAGCGTCTTCACCGGCCAGTCACGTGACGAATGGAAAACGGAACAGACAAAAATTCTGAAGAACTCAAAAAAAAAAAAAAAATAACATGCGTGGCATGAACACACGGTTCGGTCTCCGTCTCTCTCTCTATATAAATGCTCTTCTTCCCACACATCGCCTCCAGCCTCCTCCTCATTGAAATACATCTCGAGAAGCAGTAGAGAGAAAGAGATTGACAGAGAGAGAGAGAAGGAAGGAGAAAGGAGCAAAGTGGTCTCATTACCATTACCAGCTCCACCCGAACCGATACGAAGTCGTTCCTTCAACCTTTTCTCTGTTATCTCTCCTCCTCCCACGAGTTTCTCAGCTTTTCTCGAATTATCTAATTAAGAGAGGAGATCTTGTCTCTCCGTGGGATTGATTTTTCTCTTCACGAAGATCGTGCTCCAGGGTAAAGTTTTGATTTTTATTCTTCTTCCGCATTTTGGGTTAGGTAGCTTCTGTTGCATCTTCCCAGCGGGTTTCTCTGTGTGGTGTTTATGTTTATTGAAATCCAAGGAAATGTTCTTACTGTTCTGTTTTGATTATATGGTTAGTTGCACCAAAATCTGAATATAAAAAAGTCAATCCTTTTTTCCCCTTCTTTCTAGAATTTTGGAACACATGTTTACTGAGATTTGTCTTTGTTCCAAAAGTTTGGTGATTTCATGTCCTTTACGATTTCACCTGCACCACTGCTATGGAAAACTCTTAAGTTTACCTAGAAAAATTTCCTTGCTTTTCAAATTCAAACAAAAATTGAAAAAGATTTGGATCTTTATCTTTTCTGAGCTGTCCGGACGAGAACTCAGAAACTGAGCTTATATGTTGAGGTTTATAGAGAAAATAACACTTGGAACACTGGTCCATCGTGATTTGTTTTAATTGTTCAGTGCACATGTGTTTTTAGCACTTGTCTTGTCTTTACCTGTTGGTCCTTTTTCTCTGGCATTGGCACTTAGCCTCCACAAAATCTTGATTTGTGTCTAAATCTTATATTTCGTCTTTATATAGGATTAATTGCAGAAAATGGTGATGTGGGTATTTGGCTATGGTTCTCTTGTGTGGAACCCAGGATTTCACTACGATGAGAAAGTGTTAGGTTTCATCAAGGGATATAAACGTGTCTTTGATCTTGGTAATTACTATTCTTTTGTTCCCTTGCTTATTTGATTGAATTATCTCTTCTTCCCACTATTGAAGATTGACTGATTGATTTTCCTGTTTAATTTGACTTGGTAGCTTGCATTGATCATAGAGGTACACCAGAACACCCTGCAAGAACTTGCACCCTTGAGAAAGCTGAAGAAGCCATATGCGTAAGTAGCAATTCTTACGTGTATATGATTTAAGGATCTTAGAGTCTGTTCTTGAGGCCTGCTTAGTTACTCATACATTCTTCTTTTCTTACTAATAAATCCAATATTTTCTTGACAGTGGGGTACTGCATTCTGTGTCCGCGGAGGCCCAGAAAAAGAACATCTGGCTATGGAGGTACGTTTTGGCATCTAACAACTAGATCGCATGATATATCATGTTCATGCCTTTGTGTTGATCATTCTATTCATGCACAGTACTTGGAACGTAGAGAGTGTGAATATGATCTTAAGACATGTGTAGACTTTTACAAGGTGAGTCATGACATGCCTGATCCTATTGAATAAGCCTATTCTCTTATGCTCCTAAAAATTGACCTGAAATTTTTCGTCTCGTAACTGACACAGGAAGATGATCCTCTGAAGCCAGCTGTAACTGGAGTGATAGTGTAAGTTATTTAGAGGCTGTTCTCACATCCATAATGCGAATAGCGTAGTATCTTTTACATTTCTTCTACAAGTCTTTGTGTTGTGATTCATTATGGATGCATTTTTCGCAATCTTCAGATTCACATCTACTCCAGACAAGGTCTCCAACAAGTATTACCTTGGACCTGCGCCATTAGAAGACATGGCAAGGTAAACACTTATTATAGTCTCCAGACCAACTTCTTCTGTTCGACAATTTTTATGCCAGAATCTTGTCCTCACATTAGCATGTTGTTTTGTGTATCCAAAGACAAATTGCGACAGCCAATGGACCATGTGGTAACAACAGAGATTATCTCTTCCTGCTAGAGAAGGCAATGCACGACATTGGTTAGTCCAAGCTCCCTTTGTCTACAACATGATTAAGAATTACGGGCTCGGGGTTTGAATTTGCACAGTTTTCTAAGTCTTTACGCGAATTGAACATTGATAATCACTTTTTGAAAACTACGTCTGCTCAAGATTTGTATGAATCAAAGGCTCTGTCTGACCTTAGTTCAAAGAGAGAGATTGTTTTTGATATGTTGAGCGTGTTGTTTTTTAAAAAACAGGGCATGAGGAGGATTATGTTATAGAGCTGGCAAACGAGGTGAGGAAGGTTCTTGCAGAGTCTTCAACGAAGAAGGTGACACTGGTGAAGGAATCAAAAACAAGCCGTGTAGCTAGCAAGTCGAAGAGCAATGTACCCACGGCTCATCAGATACTTCCTCATCATCCAGAAGCTGTTGCCACTACAATATAGCTCTTGTAGTTTTCTTCTTAATTGGCTTTAGAGACGAGTGAAATGAGGTCGTTTGTTTTTTGTTTGTTACCCGAGTAGAGAGGTGTAACCTTTGTGTGTTTGGAACTCTATTGTCTTGTGTGTTGTCCTAACGAGTGCCTAGTTGTGTACCTTTTGAAAAAAATAAGAATATGTTTAAAACGAAATTTTAGATACAATCTTCTCTTCGAATCTTTCAGACAGAGAAAGTGTTTCCCGATCTTCTTTCCGGTGGCAACGAACGGCTTTTTCAGAGACGTTGGCTGGTCACATTTCAACGAAAAGCAAAACCTTTTTAATATTGAAACTTGATAAGATCGCGTAGGCGAAAAAATGACTCCTTCACTGTCCTAAAAATTCAAAACTCTGAACAAACTGGTTTATTCAAAACTGTAAGGGCAATTACGTATTGGGTTTGGAAGGCCCATGACGACAGTTAGATCATGGGCTTTTTTAACGTAAATCACGAACTTTTTTTTTTTTTTTTGCATAATACATTCAGAAAAGAAAAAAAAAGGAGTGAAAGAGAGGCCGACTTGGGGTATAAGCCAGTTCTTCTTCTTTTTCAAGCTTCTTCTCATCAGTCATCACCGTAATCTGACTCGCAAAACTCTCAACTCAGCGATTCTTTACGTTTATCACAAGTTTTGATTTCTCCAGCGATGGATCTCAATCTCGATGCGCCGCACTCCATGGGGACGACCATCATCGGCGTCACTTACAATGGAGGTGTCGTCCTCGGAGCCGACTCACGTACCAGCACCGGTGAGATTTTACCCTTCTCTACTCTTCTAGGGTTCTATTTCCTGTTCGTTGGGTTTGTGTTTGAGCTTTGTTTTCGTTTCAATCGGAACAGAGAATAAGCGTACTCGTTTTTTTTTTTTTAATTCGGAAATTTTGAGAAAGCTGATGAAATTGGGATCTGCTATCAATTACTTTCGCAGGGATGTACGTAGCGAACAGGGCTTCTGATAAGATCACTCAACTCACAGATAATGTCTACGTCTGCCGCTCTGGATCGGTAATAATCTCTCGTTTGTTGGATCTATCTTAGGGATTTCATTTTTGGTTTTTGTTTGACCAATTCTGTGGTGACTATTTAGCTCGCTAGAATTCTTCTTGGAACTCTTTTACTTGCTGGGTTTCTTACTTGGAAGTTTGTTGTTCATGATTAACTTGCTAATGGCTTATTGTAGATGCATTTTACTGATTACAATAAGCTCTCTTCTTGTTTCTTTTGCAGGCTGCTGATTCTCAAGTTGTCTCTGACTATGTTCGTTACTTCCTTCACCAGCATACGTGAGTGTTTCATTCTCTCCTTGATTTGACGAAACTACATGACTTGATACTTATGTTATCTTATATATCTGAATTTTAAATAATCCATTTGCTTATGGTTTGCAGAATTCAGCTGGGGCAGCCTGCAACTGTAAAGGTTTCTGCCAACCTTATTAGGATGCTCGCTTATAATAACAAGGTACAAGTTTGCTTTAAAGCTTGCAGTTTCATGTGGTTATCTTACCAGCAACCTAAACTCACAGTAGTTGGGAATGTGGATGTTGGAGAAAACACACTCGACTGATATACTGATTAACTTTTATTTGGAAGTTTGACCTTGGGAAACATGACAAATTGCTTATGTTTTTTATTGCTTTATTGTAACTGAAGCTGGAAATTTTGGGGCCATAGAGATTGGTGTTACATCTCAAACCTAGCATGCTAGCATTTATGAATCTCTTTTTGTTCGTAGAGTTGTTGTAATGGTTGTTCTCTATTCTGAAGAACGAACATTTTCAATGGAAATGTAGAAAGTTCTGTTTTATTGCTATTGTATGCAGTTCTCAAAAAGTATGCATTCCATTGTATATATATATATATATCTACAATCTCAGTTATCTGTACCCTGAATCTATCTCGTGTGTTATTGTGATATGGATTGTTGACTGAAGCATCGTATGTCTTTGTTGGGCAGAACATGCTCCAAACTGGTCTCATCGTTGGAGGATGGGATAAGTATGAGGGTGGAAAGATCTACGGGATCCCACTTGGTGGAACTGTAGTAGAGCAACCGTTTGCCATTGGAGGTAAAAAAACCATATTGTTTTGTGTCTTATGATCTTTGAATTTTAACTTATTTCTCTTAATCTTTTGGTTTTATCATAGCTTTATTCTGTCAACAACTAATAGAATTGTGTGTGTTTGTGTAGGCTCTGGTTCGAGCTATCTTTACGGGTTCTTCGATCAGGCCTGGAAAGAAGACATGACCAAAGAAGAAGCCGAGGTATGTATCATTATTTCTCTGCTTTTGCAAAAATTCTCACAAACCGCATTTGTATTAACTGGTCCTTGCTATTGTATTTTTCAGCAACTTGTTGTGAAGGCGGTTTCACTAGCCATCGCCCGTGATGGAGCCAGTGGAGGTGTTGTACGAACTGTCATAGTAAGATATTTCTCTGAACAAAATTCTCTGAAGCGAGAACCTCGTTAATAGAACTTAGTTAACAAATTGCTTTTGATGTTTTTGAACAGATTAACTCAGAGGGAGTAACAAGAAACTTCTACCCTGGGGATAAGTTGCAGCTTTGGCACGAGGAATTAGAGCCCCAAAACTCACTCTTAGACATCCTGAACGCCGCTGGTCCTGAACCAATGGCCATGTGATCAGCAAACAACGATCATTATCTTAACTCTTGGGCAAACATTTTAGATAATTTCATTACATTTTCCAGTGTCTCAAAGACTTTAAACTCTGTTTGAGGTTCTTTTGTAATGACCCGATCTGTCTTCTTTAAATGGATATCGTGTTCGTTATGGCTATGGTTTTAACTCCTCTGTTCTCGAATTCTGATACAGTGGAAACTTTGCCATCATCTCCGAAATTGATTTTTCAGATTGTTAAGTCACGAAATAAGAGCAAGAAATATATGGATTATATCACAACCTTTTGTATGCTTGCTACGTGGCCGGACAATGGACTCTTGAACTTCTATGTGTAGTAGACTCTATCGCAGGAACAAGACAGAGTCGGAGAGACGAAGAAAGATGAGTATGTTGTCAGGGAAAGCTGGTCATGATCCCTTTGTCTTTTGGTACTTGCAGTTATATTAAAGTATTTGCCATTGCTTCTCTTGAAATAAGAACTTATTGTGGAACAATGCTTCTTGGGGAATGATATAGAAACAGAATGTTCATGACTCTTGTGCAACTACTAGCGAGACGTGAATGGGCTTATGCATGATCATGTAATCATATGATTTGTAATTTCATTGCAGCGTGGCTGTTCTATTTTTTTTTGTTAACTTGAAAGGGGCCAAAGGGCTTACAAATGATTAATGCCTTAGAAAATAAGCATTTTCATTGTCTCTCTAATTGTCTTTTAGCTCATAACTTTGAATACCGATCTTCTTAAAGCAGTAAACTATTGAGTCATGGACGTACAGTCTCAATAATTGTTTTTAAGTTTCCGAGGCCAATGGTTTGTTCATGTTAAATTTCTTGCTGGATCTTGCTGTCTCTTTTATATAACCTGCACTTCCTCCAAGTTGCTCATATAATCACTATACAGTATCCTCGAGATCAGGTTCAGGCGATGATGATTACACATGTATTATTGTGTGATTGCTTTAGATGGGAGTTAAGTCTCAGGGTGCAGATGTCATGTGGCCTTTCCGTTTTATCAGATCTCACTGCTTAAGCTTTGACTTTGACCACACCTTAAACCAGGTGAGAGAGTACGTAAACATCTCCTTCTCTCTCTCTCTATTGAATCTTGATTGATTTTGGGAGGATACCAAGATCATTCCTTTTCGATTTTGCCGTACTCATGTTAGGGATTAATCGTTAATTGCATGTGAGTTCAATAATGAGGGGTACTTAATTTAGAGAAAATGTGCCTATGATTATGTTATTATATTCACTAATTAAGATACTTATTATAGCATTAGTTTCGGTGGTAAAAAGCATAGGATACTGTACGTTGTTAATCTAAATTGTTTAACAAACACAGTCTCCACTTGATGATTAAAAAGTACAATGCCGTAGGTACTCATCTTCTTACATTATTTTAATTCATGTTAGTTACTCTATTACTTGGCATAGCTGCAACATCAATACACATGGGTAGTTCCCGGAAAGAACGTAGGATGCATAGATAGACACATGAACCTTTTGCTTCTTGTTTTTTGTAACAATGGTCAAGTGTAAGTTAAGCAGTATACTTACATTTTTGGGATGCCCGAGTTACGCTCTAGCCACTAGAGTATACTTACCATTGCACCACCACTACTTAGTTCATCCTTTAAATTGACTTGGTATTTTGGGCTGATGTGGGTTTTGGTTTCTACTTAGAGTTCAAGGACAAATGCAGATGTTGAAAAAGGAAACTAAACTCTGTAAATATTTTGGTTTAGATGTTTGTGATTATTCATTCTTAAACTACTCATGTGACACATTCTCCTCCATTTTCATTTGTACAGTGTTTTCCGCTTAGATGAAGGATTGACTTCTATAATATATCAAAATAACAGTAATCTTGATAGCGGGAGATTGTGTTGTGGTCTCACATTTATATGTTCAACAAGAAGTTTGAATCTTTACTTCCTTAATTAACTTTAGGGGAGAGAGAGATTTTCATTGTTAGGTCTGTTTCAATGATCCGTTTGTACATTCCATTATTCAAAAATCTCTCTATCTCTCACTCTTTTTCTCATTGAAGTTGCATAGTACACAAAGTCCAAATCCCCAAGGGAAAAATGGGGAGCATGGGGAAGAGGAAGAAGAATGGATTAAAGTAACAAGCAAATGAAAACAAAAATTATCTGCACATTGGGCTGTGAGGTTGATGAGATGGAGTCCTAGGGCAATCCGAAGGATGACGATAACTCATCACTTCCTCAGTCGTGGCATTGAACCTGCACTCCTGAGTGGTCAGGTACGCATCATTCTTGTTGTCCTCCATTATCTTCAAAATGCTCTCGAACACAGCAACTTCACAAGGAATCCTCAAGATACCAGCTTGTTGAAACCCAAACTCTTCTTCTGCTTCACGCAACAACACATGGAAAGCTTGGTGGCTAAGGTACTCTGTTGGTATCTTGTATCTCTTCTCCTCCTTCCCCACCGAAACAGCTAAGTAGCCTTTAGGAACAGCTGTTGTGTCTGTGAAGGATAATGTCCTCTTCAGAAACTTGATGCTCTTGCTTCCACTTCCACTTCCATTGTTGTTGATGTTGTTGTTGTCATCTACGCTGTCGATCTTGTTGTTGTTGGCTTGTTTTGATGCGTGCGCGACTTTTCGCCATTTCCTGAGGATCTGTTGAAGCTTAACGATCTCTCTGATTTTGTTTGACTTCTTGGCTTCCATGGTGGAAACAGACGAAGAAGAAATGGCTCTGTGCTTGCTGTTTGTATAATCTTGTGTAATGATGGAGACATAGTGGGTTTTGGAGATTAGGGAGATATATAGAGGTGCTGATGACATTTTGGAATCTTGTTTTAATTATTTAATAGATTAGTTTTGAAATTAAATGTTTTAAAAATATTCGACTAATCATATGCTTTTGGTTTTCTTAATAACCAACTTGAAAACCTCTCGTTGGGGTATTGCATCTTGTTTGACCTTTTTTAACTTAAGTCGTTATTAAGGCCATGTTTGTTTATGCTTTTGGGATTGCGTTTCAAATTAGCAATTAGTAAACAATTTTTTTTATTGATAACACCATAATTATTTTGTATAGATTTAGATATACTATGTAGATGTTTTAAATTTTTATGTAGAATCGCTAAATGTTCACTCTAGATAGTACTGACTCTTTCGGTTTATTCATTTCGAACGGATCACCACTTTCTTTTGAATTAATTACATTTGTTTGAACTTATTGATCACTAAGCTACCATCCGATGAATTATGAGTTTAAACTCAAACTAATTTAGCAATTAATCTAATGTCTCTTACATATTAGTGCTGATCTCTTAAGAGTTTTGATATCAGATCATAAGATAATACACTTAAATTATTACTTTCTTTGCTTCGAAATATTTTTTCACAGTGAAGGCAAGTTAAAGTTTGTATTACATCTTAGAAAGGAATAACCTATTCCGTTCTTTCTTTACATTGTTTAGTTTCAAATACACGTAAATTAGATATGTTCTACCACATTGGAATCTTAAAAACGATAATTTTTTACTTATTGTGAAATAGAAAGAGTAGTTTTTAAATATTATTACCGTGAGTCCATCAGAAAGCTAAAAGAAATAACTTGGAATGTAAGAAAATAGTGAAGTGGTAGTGTTGTGGTGTCATGTGAGAGAGAAGAGAAAGAAGAAACATGGGGAAGGCTTCAGTTTCCAATGCAAACGGCTTCACAGTTCAGTTCACATGAATCTAAGGATTGGATCTCCTCACTCTTTTGCTTTTCCAAAAAATATATAAAAATAAATTTAGATATACTTTTTTCTAATTTTAGTATTGACGACAAAAAAAAAGGAGTTTAATATTGAGAATTTACTTTTACCGACGCATCTCAGAAGTTCCCCATTCGAACATGGACGACCGTGCCGGTAAAGGACTTCAATTTCCACGTCACTGTTCGTGCGGTTTCGGGTTTTAATTGAACTACCCCATGTGAACTTTTTTTTACTTTTCAGATTTAATTGTTAATTTATTTCTCCAGATCCGATCATTTTATTTTTTTACGTTTTGTATCTATAATGGTGTATCATGTATGTGGATGTGATTTTGGGCATGGCTTCATAAATCAATGATTATAAGACGAGATTGTAAAACTAGATGCTCAAGAAAGATAGCTTTACAAGTAAATCAACAAGATACACAAAGAAAAATTTGAAAATAAATGCAAATAATGATTGGTTACAACGACTAACTCATATGTTTTGAATTATATCGAAATGGTTTAATTATCAACAATAAAAGTCGGCTTAATATTCCATAAAATGCATGATAAAAAGTTGACGCCGATTTGGTAAATTAAGAAATTTATTTTTAATGCCTTATTCAATATTATAGCATTGAAGTTTTCAGACTGGCGATCGTTGCATGTGCTGGAGATGAACTAGCGGGTAAGCAATGAATATATCAGCAAAAATTACGCATAAAGCATATAATATTTTATAAACGTAAAATATAAAACTATTTTATTAGAATATTAGATTATATATTTTCGTAATGAGTTCCGATTAGGCTAGATTATATAATTGGGATTCTAACTAAATAATCATGAAAACCAACTAAATATGTGATTCGTCTACTAACATCATAATACACCACAAATAACATTATTGAAATATTTTACTATTTATCATCATAATACAACTAAATATTTTGGTTATCGTCATCCGGTCTTGTGTTGTTTTTATTTGATCATTATTAGAAAATACAAGTCGTAGCCCATACGTAGATTTTAGTGCTGTAAAAGATGTATAGGAGTTGAATATGATCGGTGTAGCAACAACTATTTTAATAGCAAAGTGATAAATATTTGTTATGTGTTATGTTTTGTGTTTTGGTATTCTACAACTCGCAAACGAATGTATTCGGGTTTTAAAACTTGGATTATAACTAGACAACGACACATATCATATATTATAAACATTATGAGAATTGGATTTTTAAAATGAATGTCTTAAGTTTTAATACTAAACCAGTGGGTCAACTGCTAGAGAAAGCATCGTCCACCGATTTTTGTCTACCCCGTCGTAACTGCTATCCACGAGACCATTAGGCCAGCAATATAATCAACCATATACTTTTTAATATTAAACAATTTATCTCTAAATGATTCATACGTAGTGGCCCGTACAACATGGCCTATATCACAATACACGTTCTCCTTTTTTTTTGTACGTATTAATAAATTAATTTTTAATAAGATATGCCCTGAGTTTAGTTGCTCCAAATTCAAATGATTAATTACTTACTTCGTCATTCGAGAAAAACAATTACAGTTGTTCTATTTTTTGAGGGGGTTAGTAGGTTTACGAACATACTTGAAGATATTAAAATGTAAAAAAAAATGTTTAATAAAAATTTGAGTTTATGTTGTAAAGTGGTACCAACCACCACGAAGAAACAAACATAAATGATTGATCCCCTATGAATAATTGAGAAAATGTAGCTTAATTAAAATTGGGGAGCTTAGCTGGCTTTTATTCCTTGATCTTTCTACGTGCCATAAATCAATAATGATTTTTCATGATTGTTTTTGGTCTAATTAGATGATTATTTGAAAATCGTAGTATATATATTAAATCTCTTTATTATATGATACACATTCCAAATCCCTTTATTTATCCTGATCCTGCATTTGGCTTTGCTTGATCTGATTTTCAATGTCTTCAAGATTTGATTTGCTGTTTTACAAAATGGATAAATTAAATGTGTAATAAGGTAGCCAAAAAAAGAAAAGTATGGATGAATAATATAACATCTCATCGGCATAAACTGTTATAGCATACTCTTTTTTAATACACTGTAAGTTGAATTGAATGGCTTCTTTTAAAAAATCTCAACAGTAACATTTAATACTATACATAAATGCGGAGATATTTTTCAAAATATCAAACCAGGATATTGCATTATAATAAAAAAAAAAAAAAGTATTTCTAGATGATGACAATACTTTAGTACTTTTACACCTGCTTAATTCGATTAATTCTATTATTAAAGGGTTTTTTAATCAAAAAGAAACAAAATCAAAGAAAACAATGATTTAATTAGTTTTATTACCTTTATATTCCCTTTTTAAGTAAAATTAAAACCTATTAATTTGGTTTTCCCAAAATCAAAAGTCAAAAAACCCAAAAACCCTACAAACATATATATCCAGATAATCAAGGCCTTTTGCTGATAAGTAAATTGTAACCATTAGTGAAGAAACACTGATGAGATATAGTATCGAATACTAATCATCCACTCACCTAGACAATTTTTAGTTTATTAATTATCACATGTCTTTAGTAGTACATCACTAAAGAAACTAGGCCTTGGAGGTTGAAACACGCGAATCCTTTTTTCTTAATTGATATTGAAAACCCACATACGCCTAATTTCACAACTCTCAAGCCCAAACCATCTTGTAATATATATTGGGATATCAACACACGTTATTCATAGATTTTTTTGAAAGTGGATTAGCTCATATGGTACCAAATCAAAGAGTCTGCAAGACTGAAACTGCAAGTATGTAGACGTGTGTCAAGTCTCAACAAGAAATGATAGAATACGTCACCATGATAACAGCATATGAAGAAATTTGATTTTGGTGCCTTGTGAATTGTGATTCAAATATGAAGAAATTTTATGTAGAACGATTTATTTTATTTTTCTTTTCATACCAAAACTATTAATTCTATGAGATTCCGCCGATACTTGACTCGATTTGAGGTGTTGTTTTTTTATATTTGCTATACATATATCTTTCCCCAAAAAATGGTCCATACAGTTTTTGTTTTTATGTTTACCTTATGATAAAATCTTGCTTTTCAGGTTTACTTTTATAAAATAAAGTTTGTCAAGAAAATACATTAATTATTACTCAAAAGCTTTACTTTTTTGAAAATGGATTCCACAAATGAAAGCCTATAATTCCTTATGTGGGAAGCAGGATTCGAGCATCATTACATCAACGCCTAATACACATGATGTCGGATCTGTGGCGAATGACTAAGCCAATGTCTTAAGAAGAAACACAAAAATAAAATAAAAAAACTATGCAGTAAACAAAATTAATAGCTTGTGTTTCTTTTTAGATTGTCTCATGGAATTGTTAGGGTCGATATTAGGGGTACGTACATACAAATTAAAATGGATTTATCAACTCTTCCCTTGAATTTATCGATCACACCTTCTATCCAAGAAGGTTTATGTTGTTTCCAGATGAGTAATCGACGCTGTAACAAAGTTTCCTCAAATCGTTTTTTTTTCTGTTTTTTTTTTCGTTCTATTTGGTGATCTTTAAGAGAAGAACACTGATAAAAATAAAACGAAAGTCTAAACTCTAATATCATCTCAGAATAGAAATGTACCGAACGATGTATCAATCATTACTTTGTTGGTATAAAAAGATATTTAGGAGCACATATTGCTTATGGGATGAGGCAGCTAGCATAAGAATTTGTCTAGTGAGGGACATGTATTATTAAAAAGTAAAGAATCACACATCTTTTAGTAGCCAAATCTGAAGATTTATTCATTCACGATATATTCTGCACATCTTCAAATCTGATGCACACTTAAAAAAAGAAAAAGATATATTCTTATGCTACTATAGATTATATATAGACATGTGCTATCATCTTTTGTTCTAAACACGTGTTTCTTTAACAAACAGAAATATATACATGTACATACGTATGTGAAATTATGTATAATACGTTTCACTTTGCTATATTTCTTTTTTGTTTTTAATTATTTCTTATATGATGGCTTTTTCTTCTAGTATGCATGTGATGGTTCTACTTCTAACTTAAGTTATGTTTACATAACAAGTACTATAAATATTCTATGATAGTTTTTTTCCTGTCAACAACATATGCATGCATGTAACGGATATGAAATCATGTAAAGATACCACGAAACCAATACAAACTATTAGGTTCTATAATTTCACCACCATAATAATACAATCATTTATATTATAATATTTTATGCGATGTATAAATAGAGTTCATGTAGCACGATATGATTGGACGAGATATTTTTCGTGAAAAAGTGAGCCATTAACTTATATAAATATACGTCAAACACCCTAATCTTGTTCAGTCACAACTCACAAACATTGATTTGAACAACAACGTCCAATTAATAACTACAGAAAATTAAACAACAGCCAACTTGGTTATTCAAAAAATTACAATACTCAATAATTAATATTCAATTATAAAAGCATTAGAGAAATCAATATATATATTGCTCGATGATTGATCTAGCTTTATAAGTTTCCTTTAGTTCTAGCTAATGAGGATATAAAGGAGCACTATAAAGTTTAAATTACGTACAAAGAACTCAAAACATGAATCAAGCCGCACTTCCCGTCCTAGAACGTCACGACCAAAGCTTGGCACTCTTAAAACGATTATTGTATCTCTATGTTACTTTATTTTCAATTTGATTCGTCAAATATAGCAAAGAAAGATTAAAAAAAAACCAGTCGATCTACTACAGAAAAATACTTACAATAGAATTCGAATCATAACCACACGCATGGATAAAAAAGAACCAGAGTTGACCGAGTCATCAGATTGATTAAACTGACCTCTTTTCCCATTTAAACCGGAACAAACCTTGTTATTCATAATAGAGTGCAACGGGTAGTTTTTGTATAGGAACAAGCTACCAAAAATCCCTAATCACTCGGATTCTCTGTTTGTAGCTATTAATATTATGATCCTTCGTAAGGAATTGTAATATAAAAAAAAAAATTCAGAAAGAGTTAAAAAATAGAGATAAGTTGATGTGATTTGTGGAAGTAATAGCTTGGATATTCCAACGTGTGGGAAGAAAAATGAGTGAAACACACAAAACAAATAAGTTAAGTGACGAGGGAAGCATGAACCTTATCGGCGATGGTTAAAGGTCGGCCTCATGTCTTGTCTTATCTCATATGATAAGGACTAATTATTATCACTCACAATATATATATATACCTGTATATGGTCCTCGTCAGATTTCACTCATTTTACTCTTGGGCATGATCCAGTGCTAGTTATTTGCAGGTTTTGTAGTGCTCCATTGCCGTAATGGAGTATATATATTATCAAAACTAGTCCAGTAGTCGTACGTTGTTATGGAGTAATTTTTATCTAATTTGTATCATATATATCGCACACGAATTTATCTTAGCGGTTTTAATGAATTTATTTCAATATGGGAGTACGTTCTTAACTTGTATGTAAACTTGTTTCAAATTTGGTTTAATCCTTAAAATTACACGTTTTTCTTTTATAGAATATATATGAAGAGTTATCCAAAAATTGAAACTTTTTCTTTTCTAGGTTGTAGTAGACGAAAAAAACTGAATAGTTAAGTAGTACGAGAAGCTAATCTTTTAAATTTGTTTGCTATTCTTTAAACTACACTATTATAAATAAAACATGATTAATCATTATGTAGGTTATTTATATATAACTTTGTAAAAAAACTAAACATCCATATATGTAAAACAAAAACACAACATCCATTTTGTGAGAAACGGATTATGTATATCATATATTTTAATTGAAGGCTACATATACGTGATTAATATAGGCCTTTTCCAAATATATGAGTAGAAGAAGGGAGAAAGAAAGAAATTATAGAAGATAGAAATCAAAAGCGTGCAAGAATTATAGATAGTATGATGGGCTCAGCTAGAGATCACTTGTTGACAAAAGGAAAAATAAAAAGCAGAAGAAGAGAGAGAGATCACTTTTGGGGTTTGAAAACTAACAAAACAATGGCGACCAAATGCCAAATGAACCAAATATGCCACGTTATCCCTCTCCATTCGGCATCCACCACACCGTACCTTTATGTCTTTTCTCTAGTTTTTTTTTTATATATAAATTCATAACTTTTTTTGCTTTAATTAATTAGCGATTTATTATATTTTTTGGTTAACGATCATTATCATTTTTCTTATAAATAGGGTCTTTTTCTTTTCCAAACCTTCCAATAAGTCACACATACACACACAAAAAAAAAAAGAAAAGAGAAAGATAGAACTTCGATAATTTTGAATTACAAATGGAATGGAGAGAATGTTATTTAGATGTGATCTTGGTATCGCTAGGGCTAATGGTATACGCAGCGTACCATGTTTACTTGTGGCACAAGTTACGCACACAGCCTCTCACCACCATCATCGGCACAAACGCTAGAGCGCGCCGTTTCTGGGTCGCTTCCATCATTAAGGTAAGCTTTTACTTCTTATATAAACATCTACGTACACACCACACATGTATAAATATATGATTTTTTATGTATTTGTTTAATTAATTAGGACAACGAGAAGAAGAACATCTTGGCCGTTCAAACGCTGAGAAACTGCATAATGGGGTCGACTTTAATGGCAACAACATCGATCCTGCTCTGTGCGGGTCTAGCTGCAGTTATAAGCAGCACATACGCAGTGAAGAAGCCTCTAAACGACGCTGTTTTTGGAGCTCGCGGAGAGTTCATGGTGGCTCTCAAGTACGTGACGATCCTCACCATCTTCCTCTTCTCCTTCTTCTCTCACTCACTCTCAATTCGTTTCATCAACCAAGTGAACATCCTCATCAACACTCCTTTTCCTCCGGAGGATTTGGAGGATGAGATGATGATGACAGCAGAGGAGTACGTGGCGGAGTTGCTAGAGAGAGGGTTTGTTTTGAATACTGTTGGGAATCGATTGTTCTACGCAGCGCTGCCTTTGATGCTTTGGATTTTTGGACCGGTGCTTGTGTTTTTGTGCTCGGTCGTGATGGTTCCTCTTCTTTATAACCTCGATTTCTTCTTCTTCGGTAAAGAAAGAAGAAAAATCGATAAAAATTCGTCTTGTTTTGGATCTGTGTAGAATGGAGTTTTGGTCAGTAGAACAAGAAGTGATTGTAGTTAAGTGATATTATCGTCCTATTGGTTAAGGCCAGGACTACTGAATTGCATGACGAATTTACATGGAAGTTGCAAACTTCTATTAATTTTAGACCTTTCAATTCGATTAAAAATAAAATATATAAAGTATACTCTATGTTGATTAGGGTTTGATGGGCGTTAGATGATGGAAGCGTGTAAGTTTACAATGACAACTTTGAGATATTATATGGGAGTATGTGTTTTGTGTGGTGTAAATATGTCACGTTTTGGTTTATTGAGCGTTATTATTGGCATTTCCATGTGGGTGACTTTATAACGGATCAGCATATATCGCACAGCCCTCTTGGTATGTATTCACGTTATTTTCTGTTTGTAATATATAATGCATGTGGCATACGTCGAGAAAGAAATGGGCCAAAAAAGGTGATGTTCACATTTATTCCGTGCATTAGTAGCTCTCTTAGTTAGTTATTATAATGTTATGTGTTAGGAACCCGTCGTCACGCGAGCGTATATAAATCCTATAGAAATTTAAATATACCTACACGGTTTGTTAATTTGGTTAATGTCTTAAGGGAACGATAGACCAGACACATCTCTAAGGATCCAGCGGTACTTATTGTCGTGATCTTAATCAGTCGTACAGATTTAGCTATCGCGAATCGTGATTCCAACCTTTTACATTAAAAAATGAATGTAAATTGTGTTGGATCAAGAGAAATAAATATATAATATTGTTAACGTGCGGTGTTGCTTCGAGAGAAAAACAAAGATTCTTAGCCCTCAGGCAATGCTATACATTGGAAGTTCGTTGAAAATTCAGAATAGAAGTTGCTTAATTTAACGGGAAATTAATTGGCACTGCTGGACCATACAAAGCCCACCAAGTATGGTTTTCATTGATTATAAATTTATAGATGATATATAATACACATCTCGTGCATATACAGACGCAAAATATAAGAATAAAAATAGTCTTGGAAATAGCTATAACATCTTCATTTTTGTGTTACGTCTGGTTAAGCTAGAAATATTTATCAAATGGTTTAAATCGGACATAGTATAAGAACTGATAATTAAAAAAAAAAAATTATATTGTAATACTATGTTAGCTACTCATTGGCAACTTGAGTATATGATGAAATCATTATCTGAGTTGAGATCTGATCTGATGACTTACTTTAAATACGACATTAATATCAACTGGTAAATGGTTGTCATATATTTTACCCAAAAATAAATAAATAAAAAATGTTGACCAAAAAAAAAAATATTTATCAACGTTCGGATTCGTGCCACGTCATTAAGGAAAACACACAAGTGATCCGATGGATGCCGCGTGTCGTCATCGGTCACGACATACCCACGAAGCCAGAAAGGTCACGTCCTCAACACAAAACCTTCTCTCGTCTTCGCACGCTGTCTCTCTTTTTTTTTTTTTTTTTTTTTTTTTTTTTTTCAAACACGAAAGGGTTAAGAAATTTCTACGGTCCATAGTAAAAAAAAACGAACCTTCATAAATATATAACTGTGTGAGAGAGAAAGAGATCGTGAGACCGTGAGACCGTGAGAGAGAGTGGAAACGTTTCTCTTGTTAATTTGTTTGGAATCTCCGTCACTTTTCCTTGATCGTCGTTGGTGATTCTACACATGGCGGCCGCGAAGCTCGTGGCTTTGTTACTTCTTGCCTTGCTTTTCACCACCAGCGTCTTCGCCGATGCTGATGAGCCGGAGATTGTTGAAGCTGCTGGATCCGACGGCTCCTCTAAGATCCAACTGGATCAGCTTATCGCTAAGATCCGTGCCCTAGGTTAGTTAGCGACTTGCATTGTTCTAACTCTTCCCTCTTATCGAATAATTTGCAAAGTTTTGATTTTTATTTGACTTGGATTCGTTTTGAAATCGGAATTACTCTTTCAGCTACTTAATGTGGTTCTCTTCTTATAGCATTGGCTTAAATGCTACCTTTTGGATCGATTTCAGATGTGAATCGTATAAATCTATCCGCAATGTTGAATTGCTTGCTATGGTTTTGTGACATTTATGAAATCTCAAATCCGTTCAGCTTAGCCTTGTTTATTTGGTGAATGCAAATTTTGGTTTATGAGCTCATATGTTTTCTTTTTGTTTTGTTGTGAAGAATCCCAAATCGATGAGAAAACCAGGGAGGTTAAGGGCAAAGATGAGTTAGTAGCAGAGAAGGAGAAACTTCTCAGAGAACGGGAAGACAAGATTGCTTCCTTGCAGACTGAAGTCTCATCACTACAAGTATGGGTCTAATATGGGTTCAACTTCACCTACTTGTTTTGGAACGTGTCGTAAATTGTTCTAATCTTTTGACATGTTTGGCTTACATCTGATCTGTATGTTTTCACTCCTCTCCAGAAAAAGGGATCATCAGATTCTGCAAAACAATTGGGAAAGGCTCAAGCACGAGCTGCTGAATTGGAGAAGCAGGTGAGAATTTAAGTTCAAGAACTCTATCTGTTTATACGGCTGGAATATGCAAACAGAATCTGATTTTTTGTAATGCTGCTTCTGCCATTCAGGTAGAGGTTCTCAAGAACTTCTTGGAGCAAAAAAACAAGGAGAAAGATTCCACAGAAGCTCGGACTAATGAAGCTGAGAAAAAACTAAGTGAACTTAACTTGAGCCTTGACAAAGTATGTCTGTTCACATCCCTTGTTTCAGTTTCTCTTTACACAGTTTTATTTGTTTTTTCTCTAAGAGACATGATGAATGCTTAGTTACATTTTTCATCTCAGCTTTAGCTAGAATTTGTTTAAGGTTGAGTTCAAAATATCTTCATGCTCTAAGCCTCGTCATTTATGCTATACCATTGCAGTTTCCATTCTCAGCTATATTAGATCTCCTTAGGATAGATCCTTGCATGATTTGATACTTGTGTTTGATCTAAATTCGGGCTTGAGTTGTATGGAATTCCTTAGAACAGGTTTCGTGATGCAATCTGATTATTCCGTCAGAACTTTTTATGTCCCTCCTTACTATACCATAGACTATGCTTTTATGGATATGTATTTTTGGTTGAGCCAATTCTTATAGTAGTGTCCTGAAGATGTGTAAGTATAGTATCTGATGTCTTGCAGCTTCAGAAGACAAATGAAGAGCAGAAGAACAAAATAGGAAAACTTGAACGTGCTATTAAGATAGCTGAGGTACAGTAACCTATTATTAAATTAGATTTCCTATGGTTTTGGTTTCTGCCTCACATATAGCTTTTCGAAATTTTAAATTTCAGGAAGAAATGTTGAGGACGAAGCTTGAAGCAACCACAAAGGCTAAGGAACTGCTGGAGGTATTAATTTGACACAGTTTTCCATTTTGCTGTTTCTGAAGCTATTATCGCATTATATATTCTATTTTTTGGGAAATTAACGGAGCTTGGAAGCCGGAATTCAGCAGAAAGCTAACGTCAATTGTTTTATTTACTCAGGCTCATGGTTCATGGCTTCCCCCTTGGCTTGCTGTTCACTTGTATAAATTTCAGGTAAGGTTCATGCTGGCCTTTTTTTTGGTTTTGTAATATAGCGGTTTTTTCACCAATTAACATGGGGAATTTCATGTACCCATAGACTTATACCGAGACACATTGGGAGGCCCATGGGAAACCTGCTGTGGAGACAGTAATTCTAAAGGTGCTGTTTAGATTTTCTCGTATAGATATTTATGCCTCTACACAGCATGAGAGCATCTAGCTCATGAAGTTTACATATTATTGATTAGGTGACGGAAGCAAAAGCTCAAGCTGAGAAGTGGGCTGAACCACATGTGGAAAACGTTAAAACTGTAAGCATCTTATTGGCAAATTTTCTTTGTAGTAAATTTCTCTGGCTTTAATAATTGAATGCCTGCATTTTTGATGAATCACCAATCTCTAGAGTTATAATTGGCTCATATATACTTATGTTTTATGACACTACTTGCAGAAATATATTCCAGCCATCAAGGAAACCGTTACTACGCATGTTGAGCCACATGTCCGAACACTATCCATCAAAGCTAAAGAGGCTTACCATGCATCAAAGAGTGCTATCTCCCCTCACATTGTCACTGTTCAAGAATTTGTAGACCCCTATTATCAGGTATAGTGTCTTTATTAGTTTATTCTTTCACCGATAGGTCTGGTACACATTAATCAGCTAATATAAACTTTATGCTTGTTACAATCTCCAGGAGGCCAAAAAGTTCAGCAAGCCATATGTTGACCAAGTGGCCACGACCACGAAACCACATGTTGATAAAATGAAGGTTGCAATGAAACCTTATACAACCAAGGTGATCATTGTCTATAAAGAGTTCCTTGAATCCGCCACAACTTATCACCATCAGGTCTGAAACCAAAACCTTACTTGTGCATATTATAATATATAAATATATCTGAATGATTCCACTTCTTGGATTCATCAACGAGTATGCTCGACTTTTAAAACTAAAATCTATTTGTTTATCTGTGAAGGTCCAAGCCCATGTCGAGCGAAAACTGAAAAACCATGAGCTGACGGAGCCTTTTGCTACCAATGAGTTTGTTTGGTTTGCGGTATTTGCCTTACTTTCTTCTAGAACGTATTCTGAGAATGCATGCTTTGTTTGTTTCCTCTCTAATTTCAAATCTTAATCTATCCATTGTAGGCCTCTGCATTGTTGGCATTACCCATCTTCATTGCTTACAAAGTGCTCTGTTCTCTCTTCTGGCAAGTCTCCTAATTAATCCATTTAGTCATCTTATGTAGTATTCTTACTCAGAAATATCTCATATTATCGCAGCACAAAGACAAAGAAACCTGTTAAACACCCTCACCACCATGGTCGTCGTAAGGCCAAAAGGGGTCACAATGACAAGTGAAATTCATTGTTCCACGCACTCAAAATAGTCAAGGTACACTCTTAACATTTTAATTTTTGTTTGATATATGCCAAACGGAGTAGGCTATTTGAGGAACATCTTTTCCCTTAAAAGTATTGTAGTTGAGTTTTCTAGCTTCCAACATCAGAGGAGATCATGTAGTCTAGTTAGTGTGAAAATAAACAAATATGTAGTGTTAGTAACCAAACTCGGATTATCGATTGTCGCTTCTCTGGCTGGAATGTGGTTTTGAGTATACATCTAAGATAGACCTTATACATCTAAGATAGACCCGTGTGCAGATGCCACATAACATTAGGTGATTATGTGTTGCTTCCATGCTCATCGTTTCTTAATCGGTCCAGGTCCTGAGGTTAATACGCCTTTGTCGCAGACTGTTCTAAGGTCATAAGCGCACTGCACGGGTTGCTTGTTGAATAAAGAGAAAGCCTTGAGTCGGTGTCTGCTGGGGTTTTAGAGGCTCTTTGCGCAAAGTGTTGGCTTCTTTCCTTCGTTATTTTGTATTGTTTTGGACCAATTTTTTCAGTATTTTTACACAAAAGATTAGACATTACTAGAGAGAATCTAGCAAAGCTTGGTGTATTTTAGTGTATTTTTCCATTTCACGTGGATATATTGCGATATCTTTAATTTCTTTCACACTCTTTTCATTCTCTTCAACTTATCTTTTTTTTTTTTTAATATATATAAAAGATTACTTATCTTCTTTCATATAGTTCCGTTAAACTCTGACATGGTTTTATAGTAGTTGTTTCCAATTTGATAGAAATAATATATATCTACTAACTCATCAAAGTATATTCTTATTATAAAAATCTCCCCTTTTTTCCAAAATAGCTTAGTTTTACATTATTTTTCTCTTTACATTTCCTGGAATGTAATATATATGAGTTGTTTAAAGTATATTTTTTTCAACAAATACTATTAGGGAGATTAATTACCAAAATAAACAAATACTAGATAATTCCACCGAAAAAAAATACTAGATAATATGGATTATGGAGTTAAAAAATACTTTATTGAAAAATTGAAAGAAAAAGAGAAGTCCGTTCGTTCCTCAATTGGAGCTACAGTGACCGTTTCTAGTGCTTAGATAGAGATAGAGAGAGAGGCGCTTTGGTTCTGTGGAAGATTAGATTAGGGACACAGAGGATTCTTCGATCTTCAGATTCTTAATCGCTCACCTGTGCAGTTGTTCTTATCCTCCGCTTATTCCGCCGAGGGCTGTGACGGCGGCTCTGCGCCAATGGTGATTTTGATGGTTCGATAGATCTTTTGATGTTCGTCTTCTCCTTACGCTCTGAACCCATTTTATTTGTTCTTTCCTTCCCTGTTGTATAAAAACCTGTTTCAGAGAGCTCAAATATGATTATATCACGCTTTACCAGTTTCTATCTTGTCTACGGTAATTTTGACGACGATAGTGATGATCTTTGCCACGCGCATCGATAATTCAATTTCATTTTCCAGTTAGAGGAACTGAGTCTTTTGATGTGGTAAAATGATATTTGCTAGCTTTGTTTTTGAATCTTAATGCCTTCTCTATTATTGGTTCGTATTTTCATTGTTTGATGTTCTATTTTGACAAAATTGAATCTGGATTAAGTTGTTTATTTGCACATTGTTCACCAGGCAGTATCTCTATCTTTTGGATAATCTGTATATATAATAAATAACTTATGAGCTCTCAATTTTTACTACTCTTCAGGGATTAGAGTGAGATGTTAAAGAAGACTGTAAGATGATTTTGATACTTTAAACGGTAGCTGAAGAGATATTTAGCGGTTATGTCAGAGTCTCGTCAAAGGCCTCCTTTTAAGGGTCCGAGATGGATTATCACTTTGGTGGTTCTCGTTACGGTCGTTGTCATCACGGCGTTCTTATATCCTCCGCGGAATTCTGTGGCGTGCTATATGTTTTCTGGTCCTGGATGTCCGTTACACCAACAGTATCTGTTTGTACCTTCGAGGGAATTAACTGACAATGAAGCTGCAGCTCAAGTTGTGATGAATGAAATCATGAACCTACCTCAATCTAAGACAGTAAATCCCAAGGTTGCCTTCATGTTCTTAACGCCAGGGAAGCTGCCTTTTGAGCCTCTGTGGGAGATGTTCCTCCGCGTAAGATTTTCTCATTAAAATGCCCTCTCATCAGTTGGAATTTCTTAGAGATAGAACTTTGCTGTTTCAACTTTGTCAAATGTTATCTTATTCTAACTGACAAAAATGTGGTGGTTCCTTTTGGTTGATTCAGGGTCATGAGAACAAATTTTCAATTTATGTGCACGCGTCAAAGAAAAGTCCTGTACATACAAGCAGCTATTTTGTTGGTCGTGATATTCACAGTCACAAGGTAAATGAGAATGATTGTACCATTCAGTCGGTTTTGTGCAGAAAATGGAATAGTAGTGGTGTCTCTAGGTAGCTTTAATATGATAACCTTGTGCAGGTTGCTTGGGGTCAGATATCCATGGTTGATGCAGAAAGAAGGCTATTAGCTCATGCTCTCGTTGATCCTGATAATCAACACTTTGTGCTGCTTTCAGATAGGTGATTGAATCATTGTTTCTTTGATATTAAATTTCCTTAGGTCTTGATGTAATGCTTAACTAATCCTACCCTTCTTCGTTGTTATTTGGCAGTTGTGTTCCCTTATTCGACTTTAACTATATCTATAATCACTTGATCTTCGCGAATCTCAGCTTCATTGATTGGTAATTTGTATTATTCTGCCTACAGTTTACTTATGTGGTTGAGCCTCTTTTATGTCTTGCTGTCATCCCGTCTTTTCTGGCGTTAAGTATCTTCATCTTGCATTTTTTCAGTTTTGAAGATCCTGGACCACATGGATCTGGTCGGTATTCCCAACATATGCTGCCTGAGGTTGAAAAGAAGGATTTTCGTAAGGGCTCACAGGTATGCTTTAATGTGTTATGTGATAAGATATCATATATTCCCCTTTCTTTGTCCTGCAAATTATTTATATTAGATGTTTGTAGGAGGGATTTTACAGTTCAGACAAAAATAATGGTCATGTTTTTATGTAGCCATGGACGTTACCTTTTGTCTCTCTGTGCTATCTTCATCATCCCTCCCTTAGCTTCTCATTCCTAATAATGATGATTGCATTTCTTTTCCACTTAATTCTATTTAAGCTTGACATTTTTTTTTTGCGTCTCTATAACCATCTTTTCCAGTGGTTTTCAATGAAGAGGAGACATGCTGTAGTCGTCATGGCGGACAGCCTTTACTATACAAAATTCAAGCTTTATTGTAGGGTAAGCAAGCCTTCAATTTCATGTGTGCTCAAATTCACATGATAGTTGATAATAACCAGCCATAACATATCTTGCAGTATGTTCTAATATTCTGTCTGGTGACACTTATTTTCTCCAAATCTCCCATAATATTTGATTCTGCATATTTGGTGATCAAACTAAGTCATCTAGTCAAGTTAGACAGTGATCCGCTCATTGAGATTATAGCTTATTGACATAGTGGTCATGCTGTGTGATGTTCAAACAAAACCCATGTTTTTCCCTTCTTTATAGCATAGAGACGATATGGGGGGGGGGGGATACTGAGACATGTTAAGATGTCATGGAATTTCACTACTGATCTCTTATTGTTACCGTTTGTATAATCAAGCAGCATTTTCCTTATTTGCTTATGTTTTGTTACAGCCGAATATGGAAGGACGCAACTGCTATGCGGACGAGCATTATTTCCCAACTCTTTTCAATGTAAGTGTACTGCTTGATTGCATCTTCCTTAGTCATTTGCATTTACGTCATCATAATCTCTCCGTTCATGATCTCTTTATTCAGATGATTGATCCAAATGGAATAGCAAACTGGTCAGTGACACATGTCGATTGGTCAGAAGGCAAATGGCACCCGAGAATGTACAGTGCAAGACACATCACTCCTTACCTCATCAGGAAAATCAAGGTTCCTCTCGTTCTTCTCTTTCTTGATGCTCAGTTAGATTTTCTTATCTGCGATCTAAGTTTGAGGTTTTAACCTGATGATATGCAGTCCATCCAACTTGCTTACCATGTCACAAGCGATTTAAAGGTAAAAAACCAACTCTTCAATTTCTTGTTACCATTATTCTTGGACTTTCTTTCACTCGTCCGTAACCATTCTCTATGCAGAAAGTGACGACAGTAAAGCCGTGTCTATGGAAAGGAGAGCAACGTCCATGTTATCTATTTGCTCGGAAGTTTAATCCTGAAACTCTGGACCGGTTGATGTATCTTTTCCCTAACTACACCTCGCTGGTCTGAAAATCTTATCGGATTCCGGTTTGGTCTTTGTTAAGCTCTTACCAAAGCATCCGCCTTGTGATGATTGATAAATATTGAAACCATTCATATTGCTGTGATTCAAAGTTGGGGTTTGAGCCTGACACAGACAAGAACAAAGCTTAGGTGTTTCTTGATTTTATGGTTAACAAACATTAGCGTGCTAGAAGATTACTTTATTAACAACTTTGTACTGCGATTCATTAGTAATGCCTCTTTTTTAGCATTACTACTACATTCAAAACTATCACCATATATTATTCTTTTGGAAATTTAGATTGATGGCTATATAGTAATTCATTGAAAACCAGAAAAGGATTGGAGGAAATTTGAAGTTTAATATAAATACCCTATATTTAATCATCACAAAAGATATTAAAAATCTCTTTAAAAAGTTTTTAGTGAGCTAAAAAGCGAAAAGGTTATACAGACTAGAGTTACTTGCCAACAGGATTAAATATCCTAATTTATTTGAGTTAAGAAAAAGCGAAATGAACTGGAATCCAAATGCTACAAAATCAGTCTGTCCCATCAAAACGGTAAGATGTTGTGCCCTTTAGAAGCAAAACACCACGGCGTTTCGAATCACATGGATGTTTCGTAGTACAGCAGTAGCGCACTATTGGCACTGCATTTTACACCACCACCTTGAGATGAACATAATAATTAATGTCGCTCCTGCAATCCAACGGTCAAACTTTCTAATCCGTTGGTTAAATCTCCACCGTTCATTCAGATTACTTTTCCAAGGTTAAAAAATCAATACTAGAAGATTCATCTAAACCGTTCATCCAAATCAATCAACAAAAAGTAAGAAAGAGCGGTAAGAAAGAGAACCAATATCAGAAGTTTTAAGGTTTGCCAACGGAGAAGAAGATTGTCTCGACCAAACACTGTTGCTGTCCGTACAATGGCACCGAGAAAAAGTGAGGCGGATGGTGAAGCAAAGGCGAAACCTTTGACGACAGCGTCGTCTAGAATGACTCGGAGCATGGATCGTCGAACTCGAAGTGAGACTCAACAAAACGGTGCTAAACCGGCTGGATCTGCCACTAACCAGGTGAAGCTTGCGCCGCCGAAGAAGGCAAAGAGAAAGAAGTCAGCGATTGAGACTGGGAGAGCCAAGAAGGGAAAGAAGGAAGACGAAGCAGTTGAGGAAGTTGAGAAGGAAGAGGAAGAGGAAGAGGCAGAGCCAGAGGTTGAGGACCCGACGAAAGCGAAGATTGTCATAGAGCATTGGTAATTTTTGCATAAATTTTCAACTTTTGTGTTGTCTTTACATCCCTGAGGAAGTGGAGGGTCTCGTTAGAGTGAAACTTTGGGTAATTCTCCTCGAAATTGAAGCTAAAAGCCGAAAACTTTGGTGTTATTGAACAGTCTGTTGAGACGTCTTTGTCAGTGTAGCAGCTAGGGTTTCTAGTTTCTTATTATTAGGGTTTCTTCTTAATTCTGCATATTTCGTTTTCAGTGATTAGTGGTTTCGAGAAGTAATCTGGGGCAAATGAAGTTGACACGCTAATTTATCCCTTAACTTTTTGCTCGCATTGTGACTTTCACCATTCTGAAGAGGACTTCACTATTTGGTTTCTGTTTGTTGCCTAAGCTTAATTGCAATGTCTTATAGTGACATGTTCCTTCTGAAAATGGAGAGAACTAGGATTTGCTTCTGGTAATTATGTCTTGTTTTCTCAGAGGTTTCTTTTTGTTGTGTTCTTGAAGTAAACAATGCAATGCTTTCAAGACAAGGGCTATTCAGGTGAAGGAAGGTCTGGAGGGAGCTGTTCCCGGCGTCAAGGTGACTCTGAATCCTGAAAAGGTACTTCTTTTACTGCAGATGAGTATATTGCCATGAATGCTCGCTATTGATGTTTGTGTTAGAGCATATTTGTCAGATTATCCTTGATAAGTTTTTCTTCTCCATTGCTAATTCTTTCTTTTGATGTGCTTGAATAGCCGAGGCGGGGTTGCTTTGAGATTCGGGAGGAAGGTGGCGAAAAATTCATCAGTCTTTTGGTAAAACAGTCCTTTCTAATTCTCTGAAAACGTATCTCAATTTGCCTCACTTCTGTCTAAAATTTGTTCCGTTTGAGTGAGGTTTATTGTTAGTATTAATTCTCATAACACCACTTGCGTTATTTGCATATGAGGATGAAAAGCAACTCTAGATTCTTATTCATTACAAAATTGACCATGATGTAACAAGTCATCAGGAATGAAAGTTGTGAACATCATAAGTTGTCTTTTTGTCGTTTACATTCAATAGGGGCATGTTGAATACTAATTTGAAACAAGAAAATATATCTAAGCAGATTACAATGGTAAAATATTTGTTCACTGAATATTAATGTGTTATTGTGAGTATGCATTATGAATATGTTTTTGCCTTTCGATCTAAAATTGAAGAAATTGAAGATTATGTTTACCTCATTATGTAGGAGATGAAACGGCCATTCGCACCAATGAAGGCACTTGATATGGAAGAAGTCATCGAGGACATCATAAAGAAGATCAAATGAGAGACAGCTACAGACTGCAAATAGGCTCTTATTGTGCCAAATCTTATGTTTGTTTCTGCATTGGCCTCAATTTAATCAATTAGGATTCCATAAAAGACTTTCTAGAGCAATTTCAGATTTGCTAGGTTCACTTTTATTGTTTTGGTGTGAGCACTGTAAGTGCAGTCTCGTCGTTTTGCAATGCATGATTGGCTTGGTTGCTAGAAACGGATCTGTGTAGTTTTTGGGATTAACTTGTATTTGTAAGGCAAGTTTGATTCATATCGTTGCTTGGATCAAACCGATGCAGAAGTGTTTTCTGTTTTTGGTATTACACTTGGTTTTAACATTCTTTGCACTGGTTTAAGTATGCTCACGCTTAGAACTGTGTTATAAAATCAATAGGAAAAACATCACAGTTGAATTCAAAATGGCTGATAAATACAATGCATGAAAAGTAGAAAGTTCATTACACTTAGGTTTTCACTTCCAACGGTCGTGTCTCTCTTCTTGGTTAAAAAGCTACGGGAAAATTGTTTGAATCTCACCTACCATTATTGTCTTCAACCCACATCACCCATCTTAGAACCCAGCAAAGCTACAGAAAAATGCTAGCAAGAGAAAAACATCAAACCTCGAACCAGCCTTACAAGCAGAAGAAGATGGTCCAGCCTTATCAGCAGCTTCAATCTTTTCATTATCTGCGCTTGGAGCAGGAGCAGGAGAATCAGCCTCCAGTGTGTCGGTTGTAGGTGTAGTTTTTGGGACAACAGTATCTGAGGAATCATCATCAGCTGGTCCTGGAGCTGTTTTAGCATTCATGGGAGATGGAGCTGGAACCATTGAAGCATCCATGGGAGATGGAGATGGAGCTAAAGGAACGGGTGGTGGTGGAGGTGGGTAAATGGCAATGCTGAGTCCAGTAGCCACGATTGGCATGCTAATCTGGATTATAGAAAGGTTATATGGGTTGTGGTACACAGTTGAGACATACTCAGCGTTTAAAGGTGAGTTCTTCACTGCGGATCCAAAGTAAACTCTTCCTTTCAATTTGGTAACGTTCAGGAAACCATTCATCTCTTCTCCCAAACCTGTGGTCTGGTATAAGGTAGTAAGCATTATGCTCTTCTCCCTCATCCCCTCAAGCTTGAGCTCATCGTAGTAGTCAAGAATAACATGAGTCATGAGGATGTTCCTGAGCTCAACGTCGGATCTGTTTGTGATGGAGCTGATAGCGTCGTTGCTAACAGCGAGTACGGTTATGGTTTGGTATTTGCTGATGGGTACAGTGAGCTTAGTCTGGATGAAGAGGTTGCTCATGGTGCTGAAATTGGAGTATTTCTCAAAGGCCAGTGTGATGTTATCCGCTGTAACGACCTTAGAGAAGAGTAGTAAGATGGTGAGGGAGAAGAGAGAAAGGGAGGCATTGAGACTCATCTTGTGTGTTCTCTTTGCTAAACCTCAATGGCTTCACTCGTTTGGTATTTATGCAGGAGAAGTGAGGAAGTTGTAGAAGAGTGTGCTTAAAAGGAGAGATTTTCTCTGTTTATTGGTACTAAACCTGAACTAGTCTTTTTGGTGAGCTAAGTCTACTCTTCTATTTTTAGAGTGTAATAAGACTTGGCCATTGGGAATTTAATTATTTGACGGCTAATTTGGTATATATTTTAGGCTTTAACAAGTGTTTTTATGTTAATTGTTTCTTTTGTGTGAAAGAGACTAAATTAAAAATGATGTAACTTGCATTTATTAGATGAATTTACCATTGTAATAAAATTAGTTGTTTCGTTTACAATCTGTAGAAAGTTTTAATTAATGATCTTTAAAATAAATATCAACATTTGATGGAAAAATATAACCTAACGACTTTTGACATGGATGGTTAAACACTATTTTTACTGTTTGCCAGAAAATTACAACTCATCCTCTTAATATCCTCGAATTTTTTGGGATATTTTGGACATCAATATTCATTTTCATAGAGAAATCCCTTGAAATTAAATAAATTATAAATAAGAAAAATCCACGAACAAAAAATAATTATTCTAAAAAACCTAAATATTTTGATTCCATATTACTAAATTTTTTTAAGAAAAACTTTTTGTTCCAAAATAATATATTTTTTAGTTTTCTATGCATTATTTATATTAATATATTAGTTTATGATCATTTCAATTCTATTGTATTTTTTTTATTAATTAAATTTTTATTAATAAAAAAATATTAATTATTTTTTAATATTTGTGCATTTACCTTAAAAATTTAGTAATATGGGACGAAAGTAGAATTTAACACCTAAAACTAAAAACCACCGTGAAAACGACAGTATTAAATAAACGTCAATTGCTGTGCACAAGCCCAATATATATTTCGTTTTCAAAAGTCAAAACATTTAACTAATGAAGTTTTCAGAGTTAATGCCGCACGTATATAATCCAAAGAAGTTTTAATAATCCATTTCTAAAATAAATATCAACATTTTATACGGAAAAGATAGCCAAACGACTTTCAGTGTGTGTGGATGGTTACATATTTGTTTTTGCTAGAAGATCACAACTCATCCACTTAATATTTATCAATTTATTACTATGATACTTTGGATATCGAGATTCATGTTGACTTATAGATAATTTCCTTAAAACTAGAGTAAGATATTAATATAAATTAGTTAATTAGAAGGTGGGCGCCGTCAAATGACATGACTAGAAAATATTTCTTTTATAAATCATTTAAACGATGGATTATACATATATGTCAAAGAGGTTGTCGCAGTTAATACCGCATTTTATAATAAGCTGCTTAGGTATCAATTATCATCAAAAAAATGTAGAATCTTATTCTATCTGACATTGTATAACACGTTTTCATTTGTCGATTTTATCTTCTAGATGGTCTTTTACGCACACGCATAGAGAGAAAGACACGAATATTTAAAAGTTTCAGCTTTGTACCAAATACCAATTATTCGAATTGGCAACTCGGAGTTCATATTCTTTTTGCTAGCCTACGAATACAGCACCTCATAATTGAGGTGTTTTTAATTATATATATTATTTGCACCCTGTACTACAAAAATATATTGTATTCATTTTTACTAATGAAGAAGTTCGGGTTCATTAATTTGACCCCTTAATTTATCATAAACACTTTGTGATGCATCATGTGAATTTTTGTTTGAATAAAATGGCGTTGCCACACTTAGAACATTATAAATATTTAGGTTTTAGAATTATCAGTTCAACGAAAATTGATCTGAATGTCCATTGTAAAATTCAATACCGCATTAGGGATTTGAATTTGAGATGTTGTACTTACCCGTTTTAAACAAATTTAGTCGTAATATTATAGACAAAAAAAAAATTAACACCTACATGCACTTCAACTATTCTTACTGTTGTAATCTGGACAATCAAAATGTAATATTATAGACTAAAAATACTTTTAAAAACAACAAAATGATATCCTTTCACTTTAGGATTTAATATGAGATTGAACCCAAAAAAATGGCTACATGCCTACACGGATTATGGTTAAGTGTTAGTTATAAATTAAACAGTACGAAACAAACCCAAAAATATAATTTAGATCCTGATATATATAGTGATTCACTAGTTTCGAATCAAATTCACTGTATAGCCTAATAAAAATTATTTTTAAAATATATAAATACCAATATTAGTAATGTTAGGGATCTAAAATTAGAACGAGCTGAGATGTCATATTCTTGACAAAATTATTCTACATTATAGAAGATAAGGGTGACCTGGCACCAATCGATCCTTCATTGGCTACTCGAGCATATCTTTAGTAATTAAGGATATATACCACTAAACCTATATCCTTATATGTATTATTTAGAAAAATAAAAATAACGTTCTAAAATGAAAATTGAAGCTTCTTGGCTAGTGGCTACATATTAGGTCGAAAAAAATAGTTTCTACCTCTACTTCTCCTATATTGATATGTGTTTCAGTTTTTCCTCGGATAATGTCATTTAAATACTTCAGATTCTGAAATACTAATCATACATATATGAAGAATAGATTTAACAATCTATTTTACGAACCTTATTCTCGTTCTGTAGTTTTCTAGGAAAAACTTGCGTATAAAAATATGTTTGATCAAGAACAACTCTAAGATAGATTACTCATAAGGTAATCTAATTAATATATATGTTCAGAGTGAAAGAAAAAAAGCAAAGAAATTAATGTTGTCGTAAACAAAATCAATCAACAAGTTTTTCAAGAAAAAGCTGAGCAAATGTTACCTATTATATTGTTGTCACGCACAGGAGCCACTAGATTGCAAAAAATAGAATTAGTTAACCCCAAAGACTAAGCGATTCCGGATTCAATTGTGATGGAAACAATTATCAGCACATACATGTAAAAACAATTGTGATGGAAACTTTATGGTTGAATCAAGTTGGCTTAGCTAACGTGAACACATGAATGGATCAATGAGAATAACTTTGGAAAGTGTATCTCGGAAGCCTCTAGAAACAATGTATTAACTATAGCTATTTTGGTTTTGTGGATGTTGCCTTTATGATGTTGACACTACAAGAACAAATGGTGCTGACATAAGATGCATGAGAACAATTAATATCGATATGGTTGTGGATGCCATATTTGTATTGACCATGAACAAGAGACTTTTGTGGAATGGGGCATGGATATGGGTTTTGAGATTTATCCATACCGAAACACACATAACGTAACTTGTTCTGGTTTAGGTTATGATGTGACCTTTTTGGCACTGTGACATATATTACTACAAAATATTTTTAAGCCAATATGGATTTTAGCTATAACCAAAGATTAATGCTGGAATTTTTTAATGCTCTTTCTTCTTCATATAGCACAAATATTTCCTTCCAATAATAAATAATTAGTTAAAATCGGTGGCAACGAAGTATTTTTTGCCATTAAAGCTTTCAAAACCCTCTATATTAATACAATAAGAACTCTCCATATATTCTCCTAAATTCATATATCTTCAAGTATTCGAAGTATATATTTATGATTACTATAAAATGCACGAGCAAAGCATGTAGTATAAATTACTGTATATTTATATAGATGTCAACTTAGGATGGACCTAAAACGGTAAGTAAAAAGAGGAACAAGAAGTCTAATACCTCGGGGTTTGTGTTGTGTGTTGAGTGTTACGTTGAAGAGAATGAGGAGTGAGTGAGTGTGGCTTGGCATCATCTCCCACGAGGGCCTTCGCTCCCACTTCCTTTAATTCCTTATCATGTCTCTCTTTTCACATCCATATATCTTTCCACAAATTATATATAGAATATTGCAATATCAAAAAAATATTGCTGAAAGCAGAATCTGATGATGTTGAAACTAGTCTTTATCACATTGCATATGTAAAACGAGAGGACCAAAGGATCTATAAAGATAGACGAAATAATTGAA
This sequence comes from Crucihimalaya himalaica, assembly GCA_004349715.1. Taxonomy (NCBI): domain Eukaryota; kingdom Viridiplantae; phylum Streptophyta; class Magnoliopsida; order Brassicales; family Brassicaceae; genus Crucihimalaya; species Crucihimalaya himalaica. The sequence continues at coordinate 2,822,580 of SMJT01000006.1, read as the reverse complement.
TACGGAATATGACATATAGGGGAAGTAAATTACTTTAGAGAAGTGATCAAATCTCTGATGGTTAAAGAATGAATAACAAGTTTCATACTTCGAAAATTGTAACCGGGGATTTCCGGCTGAAATTGAAATTAATTAATCTCCTTTTTTTTTTAGTTTGTAAGTGAGGTTTGCAGTTAAAAGAAAAGGCATCCAAACCTTGCTGGTTTGATTGCACATCTCTCTAACCCATTATGCAATGTACTCTTATAACTAACCTACCAAAAAAAATCAATTCTACCGTATTTTAACGTGAGATTTTAATAGGTTTTAATGTGTAATAACGATCAAAATTTATTCCAAATTCATATGAAAATAAATATGGGAATTGTATAAGGTATATATATTATATTACCAATTATTGTTGTTTTATATATGCTCACAGACTCACATTTCATTGAGAGGAAAAAAGGCAGAAGCAAGGTAAGGTAAAAAGAGTTGGATTTTAACTAAGCGATGTTACGTCAAGTTGAGCTCATGCAAACTCTCCATATATATGAATATTAATTAATTTTACGATACGAATCTAAATTTTGTGAAATCTTACCAAAGATTCTTCGACTTAAAGAAAATAAATAAATTAGCCACGCATAAAAATAAAATTGGGAAAAGAAGAAGAGATTCCACAATGAAAACTAATCCCTCATCCATAGCATGTGGACCCATTATTTTTAATATTCTAACGCTCGAAATAAATAATTTTCCAATACTTTTTTTCTTCTTCTTGCATATAGGAATAAGTTTATTATTCTTTTCCATAGTAAAGATACGGCATTTCTTACGTCGCAAATATGACAATCAAATAATGTTGTATAAACTTCTATAAATTAATAATATTGAGACTTCAAAAATTTATTATTTTCCGATAAATTAATAATTTATTAGTTTAATAAATTAAGAATTATTAATTTATGATGATAAATTAATATATTATTAATTAAAAGAAATAAAAAAATTAATTTCATAATTTTTAAATTTTATTTTATGTGGATTCTCTTATGTTTTATTGTTAATATTGTATATATAATTTGTTAATATGCTACTTTTTTAGTATTTACTTATTTTTTTGTCTTTTACGAGATTTTTTTTTGTTTTAATAATCATCTTTGGTAATTCTTTAAACATTATTCACGTAATTTCATTTTTCTCACACCAAACTTAGCAATTGTTCCTCATCTAAAAGGTGTTGCAAAATCAAATATGACGGATTAAATATGCAAAGAATTATGTGAGTAAAACACCAAAAGTGTTTGATGTAATAAAAAAGATTAGAGATGAGGTCCAACGGGATTCTAACTTTAAGAATAAATAAACAATAATATATTCATATTTGACAAAAATGTTTTAGGTATGTATACATAAGATTTATAATTATTAATTTATCTTATTGTTGAGACCATATATTTATATAGAAATTACAAAAAAATTATTATCTTATTATTTTATCGAATTATTTTAAATTTTACACTAACCGCACTAAAAAAATTTATTAATTTATAGAGTATTAATTTATAGAGGTTTTACTATATTATTTAACTATATATACTCTCGAATCAGAACCATAGCTTTGATTTTATGGATTAATTTGAGTTATTATTCTCTTTGCGTCCAAAAATGATAAATATATTGGTGGAAGATTGATAGATAAGATTCTTCCTTTTCGAGAATTCTGGTATTATACATTTAAAATATATAAATATTATATAATATAATCATAATATACTTGTCAATATCTATGCACCCCTTTACTGACATCTATATAGCCATCGACACAGTTTCCTTCTCCTCACCAAAATTAACAAACTCATTTTTGAAGAGAAAACACACCCCAACCAAAAAAAAAAACCCTAGCTAGCTCGTAAATCATATATATATATAACAACATAAACAATGTCTGGTGTGTGGGTGTTCAACAAGAACGGAGTGATGAGGCTGGTGGAGAATCCTTACAACCAATCAGCCGGAGATTCGTCGGAATCTTCCTCTTCTGGCGGTAGCCAGCAGCAGAGGATGAGGAGGAAGATTCTCGTCCATCTTCCGACCAGCGAGGTTGTCTCTTCGTACGGATCACTTGAGAAGATCTTGAAGAATCTTGGGTGGGAGAGGTACTACGGTGGAGACAACACTGATCATCTGCTCCAGTTCCACAAGAGAACATCGATCGATCTCATCTCTCTCCCTCGCGACTTCTCCAAGTTTAATTCTATTCATATGTATGATATCGTCGTCAAGAACCCTAACGTCTTCCATGTCCGAGACATGTAGTAGTCGATCATCAAAAGCCTGGTTCGATCAGTTTGATTCTCCAATCATCTTCGGCGATATATCTACCATGTATATATAATTAATATATATGCAGGTCCTTGCTATGTTTTATTTGTTGTCTTGGGGCGTTTTGTTCTTGGTTTATTTTACTTTCTATATGCATTTATTGTGTTTGTGTTGGTCGATTTGGGGTGGGTTCAAGCTAAAGCCAATTTAATAACTTGTATTATTTTGTGATTTTAATGAACATGTATCATTTTGTCAAGTTCTCTTAAGAAGGAATGGTAAAGAATATATCAAAGCTGAATGTTAATTATATGATATATTTGATTTGGTCAATGATTAGCATTCAAATAATGTTATGCGTGAGTATAAGAAATTAAATCAAATATACTCATGGAACGAAAATTTAGCTAATAAGTGACTAGATTTGATATTTAAAAAAGAAATTGATATCAAAAACATACATACATGGTCATGCGTATACACGGGATTATAATTCTATATAAAAAATAATAGAATTAAATCATTATTTTAAATAAATACATAATAAAATATTAAGAACATCTATCCAAAATTATTCACGAATAGAAAAACCTAAAAAAGTTACAATTATTTATTTATTTTGATTGTATATATATATATATATATATATATGTTTCTATTAAAAAAATAGATGTTTTACCAATACATTGAAGTTGAAGGTAAAATGGTGTTTTTGAAGAAAAATGTTGTTTATTGAGAAAATACGAGATTATTTATTTGTTTATATAGAGTTCAATATGTACAATTCTTTTTTCTTAAAGATTATAAATTTTTTTAAATATAGAAGTTTATTTTTTAAAAAATTAGTAATTTGTATAATTCTCTTATAGAATTTTTATTTTCTGAATAATGGTAGTTAAATATCTTTTTGTAAAATTTTCTTATAATAATTTTTGACATTTTCTCAACTTTGGCACATGTTGAAATCTTGCATCGATGGATATGATACGTGTCGTGATCTTGTGAGTTACTAACTTTGAAAACCTTAATTTTATATAAAATTTTTAAATAAGGAAGTTTATTCTTTTAAAAAATTAGTAATTTGTATGATTCTCTTATAGAATTTCTATTTATGAATTAAGGTAGTTAAATATATTTTTCTATAGTTTCCTTATAATAACTTTTGATATTTTCTCAATTTTGACACGTGTCGAAATTTTGATCGATAGATATAACAGATGTCGTGATCTTGTAAGTTACTAACTTTTAAAACTGTACTTTATATAATAAGATATATATATATATATATATATATATATAGCTTAATTAGTGGTTTTAAATCAAAACTAGTTTTTATATAAGGGATTAATTTTTTTCCATGAAAACATATTTTCGGTTACCGTCCGGTTATGCCTAAATGATCCATGAAAACATATTCGGTATTTCGGACCGTAATCGGACCGTGTACGAATCGTAACCGTATATAATGGTTAAAAACCGTAAACGTTAACAGTAAAAATAAATTAGTTACGATTAAAAATTATATTAACCATAACCGTTTATTAACCGTAATCGTATCAAAACCGTTTGTTAACAGTACGGTTAACTGCATAGTTAAAAATTTAGAAAATATAATTAAATGTGTACAATATAAGGAAAATTTTAGAAACAAGTACAAGATACCGCATATGAAAAAATCTACGTCGAAAAATGGTATTTTTCCAAAAACAAATAAGTTATAATAATACGTTGCTCGAAATCAGATATTTTTTCATTGTATTAAAAGTAGTACAACAATTTGGGTAATTCGTAAGTAATCAAATATTTTCATATTAAATTATTTTAATCCTATTTTTGTTATCTATTTGATGTTAATTTTTTCTGTTTCGGACCAGTACCCATATTTCGAAAAACTTCCAACAATACTTGTCAATGCAATATTCAATGTCCACACAAAAAGAATATAATCAGATAATTAACTTAAATAAAGAAAAACAATTATTTATCGAATTAGATCATCGTCTAATCTTTATTATGAGAGTTAAAGAAAACATATGGATTCGTCTCCAATATTAACTGTAACCGTGTTTAACCGTAATTGTGTTTAACCGTAACCGTTTTAACCGTATATATATAGTAGTTAAAGTTATGATTAAAGAAAATTTATAACTGTAACCGATAAATAATAAACCGTAACCGTGGTCGGATTTTCGAGGTCCGTAGAAACTTCAAAACTGATTATATTTTGACAAAAAAATATCAATTCAACTACAGTTAACAAATTTACAATCAATTCGATAACAATTTTTTTGTTTATACGAGCCCATTCGATTACCCCATTATCACTAAAACAAATGAAAACGTGCTCTATGAATATTATAATAATATATGTACATAAAACAGTTTTGCTGGATATCTTTTTGATAATAACTTCAATTGACTGATCATCACATATTTAGGTTACAGTTTTAACGATCAAGTAGCACCGGAAAATAACAAATTTAGAAACTATAAAGTCATACTCAGATTTTCTAATTATTTAGGTATTTTCTAAATAGAAATTAAAACAATAATATAGAAACTGCCATACTGGGATACAATGATAAATTTCAAGTACGACGAAAATCTAAAGAAGGAAAGTCAAAAGGTGTCATATTAGAAAGGGCCCCCAAAGGTTTTGGAAAGACAATGGATAAAATGATGGGCGCACGTGACCTTCCCTACTTTTCTAACCAATCTTTCCACGTGTCGATTCCCCATTGCCTAGTTCCCCACTTCGTCAGAGATTTTTATGATGGGTGCACGTGACACCTAACTTTTACACGGAATGTGGGCACACGTGTCGATTCCCCATTGCCCATCACCCCCACTTTGTCACTTCCTTCTCTCTGTCGAACGAAACTTTCTTTCTCCCAAATAAATTCGCACATATCCGTTTTTTTACTTTTTTTTCTTCTCACATAATTTTTTTTTTTTACGTATACATCACAATGAGCTCATCCGATAGCATTATGAATCATTTTATTTAATGTAGATAATGAATCATTTTTCCAAGCGAGGTAAAAAAGATTATGTTAGGAAAGTAATGAATCAAGAAGAAATTAGTGAATCTAGTTAAGAAAATGCAGATGCGAAAAAACATAATACAATCGAAGACTGAAGCTAGCAGAACAATGGATCAAACTACAAATTAAGACATAGAAATATACATATATATCTATATATATATATGCTGATTTATGGCAATAAATTAATCTAATTTTAATGATCATATATGCAAGTACTATGACTATTTCTACACCATTTTTAATATTAAAAGTAGGAGATAACTACGTGAGATGGGAATACGATCAAAGTTAATCCGAATAATTTGCAAAATGAAAATTTATATTCAAATTACGATACAATTTATTTTTCAACCCGAATCGTTATTAATTTCAAATTTTATACCCGAATTATACACATTAGCAAAAACTAACTTTGACTTAAACGTTGTTAGCAACTATTAAATTTTGATGACTAAAACGTCAATGTACGTTTGAAATGGCAATTTATTGGTTCAAAACGACAAAGTTTTGTTCATTGTACATACCTAGACTCAAAACAACCTCGTTTATTTTATTTTCAATTTTTTATATGTTAAAATCCAATTATATAAAATATTTTAAAAACTATTAAAATTATTAAAACGACTTTGTTTTGAGTCTATGAATGCACCTTGACTAAACGACATCGTTTTACAGCAATAAATGTCATTTATAACGCATAATAGCGTCTTAAGCATCAAAATTTGACAGTTGACTAAAATTTAAAATTTATGACGGTTCATGTTGAAAAATGTATTGTATCTTAATTTGATATGAAATTTCAGTTTGCAAATTGTTCAGATTGATTTTAGCCGTTTTCTTCTACATGAGATGGTAATGCATGGATTAGAACTTACCAAAGTACCATGCATGAAGTGAAACCTGTTATCGAGTACCAAGCTAGCTAATGTTTTGAACCATAATTTTATAAAAGTCTGATTGTGTAGTGGTTGAGCTTTCATCTATATATTCAGCTTCATAAGCTGATCAAGGATCAGCCTAAAATTTGCACATATTTGTAACGCCCAGCTCGGCCTAGATTTTACATTTGTATTTATCAAACGAAACAAAAGCCAACAAAATTCTACATTTATGACTATTGGAGGAAATAGGGCCACACTTTGTAGTTGTAGTGGGATGGTACACGAAATAGAATACGAACATCGGAACATGAAGTCTTCTTAATTTACAAAATATTTTCGTTAACGTTAAACCGATACATATATTTGAATATGATGTCAAATATATATACTGTATATATATATATATATATATATTTGAAAATTGGTATTTTTTTGTCAATTTTTAGTACTCCTTAATAGAAATCATTCATTTTATACCATACGAATCAGTGGCGGAAGCAGAGAACAATCATGGGTGTCATATGACACCCATGATTTTAAAAGTTTTTGTTTAGCTTTTATTAAAATAATAATTTAATATATGTCAAAGAGGTAATTGACACCCTGACAAATTTTGTTGACTCAGTTGTATACATAAATATTATAAATTTTCTAACGTAAAAAAATATGTCATTATAGAAATATACCATAAAACATGAAACTCTAGGGATGGAGGTAGGCCCAGCCCAGGCTTGCGCGGTTAAGGTTGTTGTACACCTGCCAATCAAAAAGAAGAGAACGAAAGAAAAATATAATATTATTGCTGGGCTTTTTGACAATCGATTGGGCTTTAATGAGTTTTAATTGATTGGTTTGTTTAATTATAAGTTAACTAAACAAAAGTATATTTTTATGACCTAAACGTCGAAACAAATTTTATAGAATAATTTTGAGTCTGTTCCTCTTCCTTCGTTGTCTTCGTATAGCCAGAGAAAGAGACGAAATCAGTGAATCGTATTATCGTAAGTCATTTTTTTTGTAATTAAATAAATATCTAAATTTTGTAAGTGTTTATAATAGTTGATTCATTAGCCAATTTGTTTAATAATTCAAGTAGTTAAAGACTTAAAGTGTTAGACACGTTTTTGGATTTGTGGAATGTTGATTATGATGTTTTGATTTTTTTTTTTTTTTTTTTGTAGACAGTGTTAACTATGGATCGATTTCTGAAAAAAAATCTCCACTGCCTAACACTGATTTAGATGATTTGCCATGGGATCCGGCTAAAAGAAAAAGTATTCTAAGTTATCATCCTAATCAAAGAGATGAGGTACGACGCAAGTATTTGATTAGAGGACCTTATCAACCTCGTGATCATAATTTTAAACAAACAGCAATAGGAGGTGTATTACGACGTTTTAATCCACAATGGTATAATCGATATGGTGCTGATTGGTTAGAGTATAGTGTGGAAAAAGATAAAGCCTTTTGCTTGTGTTGTTATTTATTTAGGGATCAAGCTGAGAAGCAAGGTGGGTGTGATGCTTTTGTCTCGATTGGTTATTGTGGCTGGAATAAAACTTATGGGTTTACTAAGCATACGGGTGATCATACTAGTTTTCACAGCATTGCCAAAAATAAATGTGATGATTTGATGAGACAAGGTCAGTCTATCAAACATGCTTTACATAAGCAAATTGACGTTGTGAAAAACGAATATCGAATTCGATTGAGTGCTTCAATTGATGTCTCTAGACATTTGTTACATCAAGGATTACCTTTTCGTGGTCATGATGAGTCAGAAGATTCAACAAATAAAGGTAATTTCTTGGAGTTTCTCAAATATACTGCTGGTCAGAATGAGAGTGTAAGAAAAGTTGTGTTGAAGAATGCTCCGAAAAATAATCAGATGACTTCTCCTCTAGTTCAAAAAGACATTGTGCATTGCTTTGCAGAAGAAGTAACGAAATCTGTTATCCAAGAAATTGATAACGATGTCTTTGGTTTATTGGTAGATGAATCTGCTGATGTTTCAGATAAAGAGCAGATGGTAGTGGTTTTCCGCTTCGTTGATATATATGGGATGGTAAAAGAAAGATTTGTTGGAATTAGTCATGTAAAAGATACATCTTCTTTATCTCTGAAGAATGCTACTGATTCTTTGTTTGCCAAACACGGATTGAGTTTGAAAAAGGTGAGAGGACAAGGTTACGATGGAGCTAGCAACATGAAAGGAGAATTTAATGGATTGAGATCATTGATTTTGAAAGAAAGTAGTTTTGCATATTATGTTCATTGCTTTGCTCATCAACTTCAGTTAGTTGTCGTGGGGGTTGCAAAAAAACATTTTGAAGTTGGAGACTTCTTTGATATGATTTCTCTCTTGTTAAATGTTGTTGGAGCTTCTTGCAAGAGAAAAGATATGATCCGGGAAAGCTATCGCAAAAAAATTGAAGAGGGGATTAGTAATGGTGAAATTAAGACTGGAACTGGGTTAAATCAAGAGCTTTCACTTCAAAGACCTACAAATACGCGTTGGGGTTCACATTATACAACTTTATTGCGACTTATTGAGTTGTTTTCATGTGTCATTGAAGTTCTTGAATATATCCAGGATGAAGGCGTATACACCACCAAAAGAAGACAAGCATATGGCCTCCTCAAATATTTCCACACCTTTGATTTTGCTTTCTATCTTCAGTTAATGCTGCATATTTTGGGGCTCACTGATAACTTATCAAAGGCTTTACAGATAAGAGACCAAGATATCTTGAATGCTATTTCATTGGTGGCATCTACTAAACGACAACTGCAGAAGCTTAGAGATGATGGATGGGATGATTTTCTCACTAAAGTTTCTTCTATTAGTGAGCAAAATAACATTGAAGTGCTTAATATGGACGAAGAGTTTGTTGATTCAAGAAGGCCAAGGAAAAAACCAACATCACCAATTTGCATCATTATAAGGTGGATTGTTTCTACAGTGTCTTAGATATGCAACTTCAAGAGTTTAATGATCGGTTTGACGAGGTAAATTCAGAACTACTTGTTTGCATTGCATCTTTAAGTCCAGTGGATTATTTTCGTCAATTTGACAAATCAAGGCTGGTGAGATTGGCTGAGCTTTATCCAGATGACTTTAGTTTTGTGGAGCGCATATCTTTGGATCATCAACTTGACATCTATCTTGATAATGTGCAAAGGGATGAAAGGTTTTTTAATCTCAAAAGTCTTGGTGAACTAGCTCGTGTGATGGTGGAGACGAAGAAACATATTTCTCATCATTTGGTTTATCGACTTTTGAAGTTAGCCTTGATTCTACCCGTTGCGACTGCAACCGTTGAAAGATCTTTTTCTGCAATGAATATTGTGAAGACGGCATCGCGTAATCGTATTTGTGATACATTTTTTAGTGATTGCCTAGTTTGTTTTATCGAAAAGCACGTACTTGATACCGTATCAAACAAAACAGTGATAAAGTGTTTCCAAAGTATGAGTGAGCGTAAGATTCATTTGTAAGACCAATATTTGTAGTGATATTTTTATTTTCCGAATAAAATTTTATATTTATAATATATATATTATGACTCCCGTGACAAGTTTTTCTGGCTCCGCCACTGATACGAATATGTATTATGAGTTGCCAAAAAGTTGCACCTTTCTAGGCCACGAAAAAATTATGGATGTACAACAAAGACACCAAAAAGAGTTTTGGGGTCGATTTGCTAGAGATTACATTTGTTGTGGGCTTTTTGAAACGTGAGGTGATAAAGTTCTACTTCCGCAAAAATAAAATAAAAGATATTTTGTGGTTAGGAGTCGATTTATTCCATATTCGGTAAATCTAAATTGTTTTAGTTTTCGTCCAACGGAAACGTATCCACTACTATTTGGTTCTTCTTCTTCAGATCATCCTCCCAACATCGCTGCTGATCCATGGAGTCAATCCACTGCAATAGTCTTTTAAACCCTAATTTCTCCTTATATCACCGTCTTCCACGGAGGAATCACGCTGTTCTTGATCGGAGAGATTCTCTATTGCGGAGTTTAGTTTCTCTCAACGCCGTGGAGTTGCGGCGAGGCAGGACGTTCTCCACTGTAAGGACTTCTGATTTTTCCGTTAAATCGGCGGCGACGGATGTTGGTGGCCGGAATTCTATGGACGCTGCGATAATGACAACGGCGATGAGCGGGGTAGAGAGAGTAGGGAAATCGAGCTCCGCGCTTGAGCAGCTGGATATCGAGAGAGGCGTTTGCGTTCCATTCCGAAAGTATTCTCCGGAGACTGTATGATTGCTTCTGTTGTTTCTAGTTCGGTTTACGAAATAGTTTCAGCCGATTTCATTTGTTTATCTCTGTTGCAATTTGTTGAATTCACTTATTGAGCTGGTTAGACTTGTTCATCTTCTTGGATTTGATTGGTAGTGTCTTGTATTCAGGTGAAATTTCACTGTATTTATTGAAAATCTAGCAGGCACTCAGCTAAATTCTTTCTCCTTTTGTGTAATTACTTTCACAATTTTCTTGTTCATTGTTTGAATTGGAATTTACTGGTGTTTGGTGAACAGGTGAGGAGTAAAGTTTTGGAATCAAGAGGATCAGTCGTCTCTCTTGCTTCAAGGGGTGTGGAGATTGTTTGGACTCTTGGGTTTTATTGGTCTACCTTAATGTATGACTTTATGGTTGGAAGGGATGAGGAAGTTGTCCCCTTCCGTGCCCGCCAGCTTAGGAACCTTTTGTGTAACTTGGGGCCTTCATTCATCAAGGCTGGGCAGGTATGTGGATCCACGTTATTGTGAGGACTTTAATGGCTTTGACCGGGCTTTCGACTAACATATATTACATGGGGGAAGGTTTTGGCAAATAGGCCTGATATCATCCGTGAAGACTACATGAACGAGCTCTGCATACTCCAAGATGATGTTCCTCCTTTCCCTAACGAGGTAAAAATCTTATCCTTTCGAGGAATTTGTAGAGCCAGATATTTTTCTTGTTATCATGTGCCATCGTGTGGTGAAGCTAAGTGGTGAAGGACTTTGTAGGTTGCTTTCAATATCATCGAGGAAGAGTTAGGCCAACCTCTTGAGGCCCTATTTAGCAAAATTTCTTCACAAACAATAGCGGCTGCAAGCTTGGGTCAAGTTTATCGAGCTACTCTACGTGCCACTGGAGAGGATGTTGCTATTAAGGTTCTTCAAAATGGAAAATTTTTCTTTGGCTATAGAGTTTATCTTCTTTGAAAGTTGTGATATTTCATACAGGCTATCAAACTGAAAACTGTTTCAAAGTGGTTTGACATTTATGTTTATGTATATACAGGTGCAGAGACCACAGATAGAGCCCATAATATACCGGGATCTCTTTCTTTTCCGAACCCTCGCCTCATTCTTAAATGGCTTCAGTCTACAGAAACTAGGTTGCAACGCAGAGCTAATAGTTGATGAATTTGGAGAAAAGCTTTTGGAGGAGCTTGACTACACCTTGGTATCTCATATAATTGTCAATTTGACTCTGTGCTTCTTTTGTTTTGATGAGATGAAAAAATGAGTCTTTCTATAATCCCGGTTAACCGTAAGTTCTTGCCTACAGGAAGCTAGAAACATTGAAGACTTTCTGGAGAACTTCAAAGATGACCCCACCGTCAAAATTCCTCGAGTATACAAGAATCTTTGTGGTCCACGAGTTTTGGTAATGGAGTGGATTGATGGTATTCGGTGCACTGACCCACAGGTATGAATTTCAAATTGGGGCCATCCCAATATAAATTCCTTTTACACCTTTCTAAAAGTCAAAATACAGTATCTCTGAGTACTGACTCTTACTAATTGTACTCAGGCCATCAAGGATGCGGGTATTGATTTAAATGGATTCTTGACTGTTGGCGTGAGTGCTGCTCTAAGGCAGCTGTTGGAATTTGGATTGTTCCATGGAGATCCACATCCTGGAAATATCTTTGCAATGCAGGATGGGCGTATTGCTTATGTGGACTTTGGTAATGTTGCTGTACTGAGTCAGGTAATTTGAGTTTAATGGTACTGATGTATCTAATAACCTTAGTAACTAGCGTATGCCTCTTTCCCATAGTAATCTCACATCTGTATATAGAGACTTTGTCATTCATATCCTTTTTTTTCTCAGCAAAACAAGCAAATTTTGATTGATGCTGTTGTTCATGCGGTTAATGAGGACTATGGGGAGATGGCTAATGATTTCACTAGGCTCGGATTCCTAGCCAAAGGTACCGATGTTTCTCCTATCGTTCCAGCTTTAGAAGCCATCTGGCAGAATTCTGCGGGGAAAGGACTTGCAGATTTCAATTTCCGAAGTGTTACAGGTACTTGATAATTTGCTTTCTTCAAGCAAGTTTGTTTTGTTCACTGAGCACCCCTTGCACATCTGAAGAAATGGTGTCATGTTCTTTTTGCAGGCCAATTCAACAAGCTTGTATATGACTTCCCCATTCGTATCCCGGAGCGGTTCTCTCTTGTTATTCGTTCTTTGCTTACGCAGGAGGGTATATGTTTCACACTGAAGCCTGATTTTAAATTTCTAGAGGTGAGGTTCACGTCTATTCTTTTGATTTTTCTTTTCATATTTAGGATGAGCTGACATATAAATCCTGAAGTGGGCAGATACTAGCTATATATTCACTCATATTTCCCTGTCCACTCTAAAAGCTAACTTATTTGTCAGGTTGCTTATCCATATGTAGCAAAACGGCTCCTAACGGATCCAAATCCTGCACTTCGAGAACGCTTGATACAGGTTAACTGATAATTCTGTTTTAGTTTCTTATACGCAATGTTGAATTGTTATCCGCATCAGCAGAAATCAAAGCTCTTGTTGCCTCGTCGTGTCAGGTTCTATTCAAAGATGGCGTTTTCCAATGGAAAAGGCTGGAAAACCTCTTATCACTTGCAAAGGAAAATGTCGCCAAAATGAGTAACAACCCTGCTCTACGAGTACAGCGTGTGTAAGTAACCGAGTTTTATATAAGTATTGTTTCCAAACCTCGCTTTGATAATCCTGTGAAGCTTGAATTCTAAATCCCGTGTTTTGCTCTGAAAATTTTCAGAGAAAGTAAGCTTGACTTGACAGATACCATTAAGGACGGAGCTCGTCTTTTCCTCCTTGACGAAGGCATCCGCAGGAAACTTATTCTTGCACTCACAGAGGACTCGAAGCTTCATGTAGAAGAGGTTCATACATCATACATCACCAGAGTTGTATTTGTACCCCCATTGACACTCTAAAGCAGTAAATTTACTTTTGTTCTTTCAGCTTGTGGACGTATACAGATTGGTTGAAGACGAAGTAGATATTCCCACACTCGCCATGGAAGTCGTGCAAGGTAATAAAAAGGATAAACCCCATTTTGCTTTCTTTTATGTTCTCTTCATCTATCACTCAAATAATGAAGCTTTTGCACCAATAATGTCACATGGAGAGATAGGAGTATCACAGATATGCACTCTTCAGGACATGAAAGCAACTGCTTATTTCTCTTGAAAGCCTTTAGAGATTTTCAACTGCTTTTGTGTAACCTGACCTATTAGCCCAACGTCAATCGATCACTGACCATAGACTTTCTTATGATCCAGTAAACATGGGAATCTTGGGCCATTGGATTAGCACTTAACAAGTAGTTTTGTATGATTCTGAAAAATCTCGTTCTTTCTGTTTTAAATGCAGATTTACCGAATGTTTTTCGAGACTTCGTGTTGTCGTGGAGCAATTCTGTGTTATCCGACAGATGATGATTGGCTTCTCGCTTACTTTTTTGGGTTTGTTGAAGAGGAAAGAGGTAATATTCAGGGAGTAGATGGGAGAAAACTTAGATTAATACAGTTTAATCTTCGGTGCATACATGTTATTAAGTAACTTATTATACATCACAATACATACATGTAATTATATAAAAGCACACACAAACTTCACTTGTTGCTCTTTCTAGTCTTTGACCTCGTGTAATGTAGTTGGATATGTAAACATTTATCGACGATATCATATCAAAGCTGTAGTGTTCGCATTCGCACAACACATGCCGTATTTTTTTGGCTCTTATGGCATGGAACTAAATTGGACCGAATCATCTTCAAGTTATGCAATTACTAAATGGCCCCTCAATTATGCAATTTGTGTGTGAGTGGCCATATGTCATTTTCTGGTTTTGAATCGGTGGCATAAAAGTACTTATTTGACCAAAAAAAAAAAAAGAACAAATGGCGCCAAAATTTCACTTTGGTTTAGGTTAAGAATCTTTAACAAAAATTCGATTAGCGCCAAAATCGCAGAAGACGAGGAGTAAAGGGGAAAAACAAACCTGAGAATGTTCGAGCTCTCTCTCTAAGTCTAAACTATGCAAGCCAAAATCAATGCTTTCTTCAAGCCCTCTTCTTCATCTTCTACTATCGCTGCCTCAGTAACATCGGACACAGACGATGGTTTAGCCGTCTGGGAGCAAAATCGGAACGTCATCGTCAATACATACCAGCGTCGATCTGCGATACGCGATAGGTAGATCAATCATCTTTTGGGGGATTAGGGCTTTCTTAGGTTTATACAGAATCGAAAATGAGCGATGGGCGTTTTTTTCTTTCTAAAAGCAATCCCGTTGAGATTCTTTGGGTGAGCCATTTTTGCTATGGGGTTATCAGTTTATATGTGTTAAGTGTGTCTCTTAATTTTGGGTATGCAGAAGTGAAGTGCTTAAGAAAGGGTCTTCTTCTGCACCTAGCAATCTGAAAAAGAAGCGGAATTATACCCAATTCCACTTAGAATTGGGCCAATCCGATTTTCTTCTCAGACATTGCGCAGTGTGTGGTGTTAAGTATGCTCCTGGAGATGAAACTGATGAGAAAAACCATCAAGGTTTTCACAAGATTTATATGAATGGAATCCCTTTTAAGGTTAGGATGCTCGTGAGTGACTCTTTGCTAAAGACATGTTTCTTTTATTATTCTAGAGGTTTATTTGATTCAGTGTTGGCTTTTTATTTGTTCCCAGGGTTGGCAGAACGAGAGAGCGTTTACAACGCCTTCGTTCTACAAGAACCGCATTGTTATGGTATTGGAGAATGATTCTCATGCACACAGAAACAAGGTACTTTATTTTCACTATTCAGGTTCTGGTTCTTCATTTAGAGGATCTAAACGAGGTATCTTTTGTAATTGTAGGTGAAAGAAGTTGTGAAAATGATGGAGGTTGAGCTAGGTGAGGATTGGATTCTTCACCAACATTGTAAGGTACGAGCCTGTAAACCCGTCTCAACAGACAATTTTAGATAAATTCCATAGGTCATGATTGGTTTTTAGTATTTGATGTCTAACTATATTGAGCCAATTGGCTTCTGATACAACTTGTTTGAGAAGCTTTGCGAATACTTTGCTCCACTTTGGTCAACTTATAAGAAAACTTCGACTTAGTGCTTTCGTCTATGACTAGCATTGACATCATACAAGAAAATGGATTGTGCGAAAAGAAGAGTTTCTTTGACTAGATGACCTCATTCAATAAATTCACAAAAAAATATGATATAGCCTCTAATTACTTTCTCTGTTATTTCAAGAACTACCTTGTTATGTGTAGGTTTATCTATTCGTTTCCTCTCAGAGGATATCCGGATGTCTAGTTGCAGAACCAATTAAGGAAGCATTTAAGCTCATAGCTCCTCCTGATGATGAAAGACAATTAAAGAAAGAGAGCTCCTCCTCGCCTTCAACCTCCATTCAGTTTGGAAACATTGTATTACAAAGAGAAGTATCGAAAAGGTGTCGAGCATCAGATGATAGATTACATAATGGAGCAATTGTATGTGAAGAAGAAGCTAAACCGGCTGTTTGTGGAATTAGAGCGATTTGGGTCTCACCTTCTAATAGAAGAAAAGGCATAGCCACATGGTTACTCGATACCACGAGGTAGCAACTCAAGGAATTACCTGAAAACCATTCTTATTATAAATATTGATGCATTATGGAGACATTTGGTTTGTTTGTATAAAAACGCAGGGAAAGCTTTTGCAACAATGGGTGCATGTTGGAGAAATCTCAGTTAGCATTTTCACAACCAAGCTCCACGGGAAGATCTCTTGGATCCAATTATTTTGGAACTTCTTCGTTCTTAGTTTACAACGCTCAACTAATTGATACTCACTTTTCTTAAACGGCATTGATTTCATCACAACAATCTTCTTCACTGTTACTCTCAGAGTCTTACTTTTTGTCTGTCTTTACATAATAGCAAGGTGGTGAATATTGGCTGATCCATAGCAAACAAAAAGAGAAACACATTCTTTTAGTTTTGTCGATTTATCATTTACTGCATATTCAGTCTTCTATTCTCTCCCTTCTAATCTTATTTATATGATACGAGCATATGAATATTTATAAACAAAAACATAAGCCTACAATTACACCACAAATCTATATAATCTAACATAGCAACAGCTGAACAAGTATGCAAGTAAGATGCATGATGAAAGATGATACTTACAAGATGATACTTACAGGATGCCAGAATTGCTAAGAACAGCAATGAAATTTCACCGTGAGTATACAAGCATATTATTTTGTATGTTTAGAATGATCACTAAGGGTTAAGGCCATACGTATACTCTAAACAAACACAACATTTTAAAAAGTTACATTTGGAATCTGCAAGAAGGGTCTCTTCTTACGTTAAAAGATATATCCCCATGTACAAGGGAGACTCTTTAAGGATGACATTATAAACACAGAATGAGTGCCTAAATTTATGATGGTATACTCTATGTTAAGTTGCTAAATACGTTTCTAATTATGAAGGCTCAAGCTTTTTATAACACAAATACATATTTCTCTATTTTAACTTAGTGATTAATTCATACGTAATAATATCAATCAATCAATAAATAGAAAATTTTAGAATTATAGCAAAAAACATTTCACTGAGAATCTAAACAGCTTTCAAGTAGATAACTGAACAAAACAAAATTAGTCCTGAATTCAAGTATACGTCTATAACTTAACTAGTAATGAATTTCATGCGTAATAAAAAAAAGGTTAGAAGACCACATACCTGTGATTGTTACAGAAGTCTGCTACACTTGAAATCTCCTCCAGAAGTACTTAAGAATTTGACAGTAGTTTTAAGCACATGCCCTGTGGATATAAAATTTAGTGTTTACTGAGAATATGAGCAGATAACTGAACAAATCAAAATCAGTCTTTAATTCATCAAGTAAACGTCTACAAAGTGACTTCTTTCAAGCCATGGTCGGTCAATGATCACGTTTTGAATAATTTTCTCTTGTCTAAAGAATGAGAACTTGTTAAGCCGTAGCAGTTTCTGCTTTCTTTGTAACTAAAAGCTGATTAATTTGTCAAGAGATTTCAAGCAGTGTGTTATATAAAGGATCAGTTTTTGAATCTCAGTATATGTCTAAAGACCAATGTTGAAGCCGAGGGTACTATTTTTCCTTCCAGCAACCTGAAAACCAATCCTCTCTTTTGTCCAAAAATTATTGAAACCAATCCAAAGTATTTGTCTAAGCCGTGGGTAACTGATCTTTCATCTTTGACCAATCCACTCTTTTTTCCGCATTTAAGTCCTGTCTAAGCCGTGGGTAACTGATCTTTCATCTTTGAAACTTGTCAAGAGATCTTTAGCCGTGGGTACATAAGAACTCAGGTTTTGAATCTTAGTCTCTGTCTGAAGACTAATGTTTTAAGCCGTGGGTACGTTTTCCTTCCACCAAAAAGAAACCAATCCAATCTTTTGTCTAAAAATTCTTTTAAGACTTCTTTTAAGCCGTGGGTATCGGAATCTCAGTCTATGTCTAAAGACTGATGTTATATAAGCCGTGGGTACTACATTAAACTGAGTTCCATTGTCTAAAGACTGTTAACAATCCGAACATGATCCATGTCTAGACATTTGAAGCCTTGGGTTACATAAAGGATCAATTTTTGAATCTCAGTCTACTCAGTCTAAAGAAGAATGTTTAAGCCGTGGGTTCCGTTTCCTTCCTCCAAACATAAACCAATCCAATCTTTTGTCTAAAAATTCTTTTAAGCCGTGGGTAAAGGATTGGATTATCCGAACCTCTGTCTATGTCTAAAGACTGATGATGTTATAGTTTGACCAGTAAACTGAAACCAATCCAAAGTACTATGTCTAATTAAATTTTTTTAAGCCGTGGGTAAAAGGATCGGTTTCAGTCTTGGTCTAAGGATTGTTTCAAGCCTAGTATCTGTTTTCTTTTTAACAACAGACCGTAAAAACGATCTGTGTCCTTTGTCAAGAGATCTTTAGCCGTGGGTACATAAGAACTCAAGTTTTGAATCTTAGTCTCTGTCTGAAGACCAATGTATTGAGCCGTGGGTACGTTTTTCTTCCACCTAAAAGAACCCAATCCAATCTTTTGTCTTAAACTCTTTTAAGCCGTGGGTATCTGAATCTCAGCCTCTTGTCAAAAGATTGATGATGTTTAAGCCGTGGGTATTGTTTGTATGATCCATGTCTAGACATTTCAAGCCGTGGGTACATAAGAACTCAAGTTTTGAATCTCAGTCTCTGTCTGAAGACTAATGTTATGAGCCGTGGGTACCGTTTTCCTTCCACCAAAAATAAACCAATCCAATCTTTTGTCTAAAAATTCTTGTAAGCCGTGGGTATCAAAATCAGAGTCTCTGTCTGAAGACTGATGATGTTTAAGCCGTTGGTACTGTTTGCCTACATCCAACTGTGTTTCTTTGTCTAAAGATTCTTTTAAGCCGTGGGTATCAAAATCACAGTCTCTGTCTGAAGACTGATGATGTTTAAGCCGTTGGTACTGTTTGCCTACGTCCAATTGTGTTTCTTTGTCTAAAGACTGTAATAACGAACCGAATATGATCCATGTCTAGACATTTCAAGCCGTGGGTTACATAAAGGATCAATTTTTGAATATCAGTCTCAGTCTAAAGACTACTGTTTTAAGCCGTGGGTTTTGTTTTCCTTCCACCAAACATAAACCAATCCAATCTTTTGTCTAAAGATTCTTTTAAGCCGTGGGTAAAGGATTGGACTATCCGAACTTCAGTCTCTGTCTAAAGACTGATGATGTTTTAACCCGTGGGTTTTGTTTTCCGTCAACCGAACATAAACCAATCCAATCTTTTGTCTAAAGATTCTTTTAAGCCGTGGGTAAGGATTGGTAAGGATTGGATTATCCGAATCTCAGCCACTGTCAAAAGACTGATGATGTTTAAGCCGTGGGTAACTTGATCTTTGACCAAGAAAACTGAAACCGATCCAAAGTATTTTGTCGAGATAATAAGCCGTGGGTAAAGGATCGGTTATCAGTCTCGGTCTAAAGAAGCCATGGGTCCGAACTCGACGGGACAATATCCCCAAAAAAGAATCTGACAGAACACCATTAGTTGAGTGTCTGCCAATGATCTCTCTTGGGTTCGAAAGAAAAGCAAAAACAAGAAATCTAACGAAAACAAAAACACGAACAACAAACCACAACCGATCACGTCATATTCACGCTTTATCAAATTATCAAAAGCGCAAGAAAACAAAACAAAAAAAAACGAAAATCAATCCTTAAACAAAATCAAGAAACACAAAAAAAAGAAAGAACTTTGTAATTCACAGAAACTTTGAAACGCAGAGCCGCTTCAAAACGAAAAACTAAAAGAAAACGAAAAACTAAAACAAAATAGGAATGGTAGCGAGATATAAAACCCTAGAAATCAAGAGAACTGGAAGATTTCTTACAGTGGTTAACGCTACGAATCTTCTTCCGTTGGATCGAGAGAAATATGATAAAACAGAGAAAGACGAAGGAAAAACAAATTATGACTCTGACCCTCTGAGATAAGCTTCCTTTTATAAACACCTTCTTATGTCGGTGCCAGCTGTAAAATTAGGGTTTCTAAACGTCTAATTTCCTTTTTTCTTTGTTTGGGAAAAGGAAACTATTCTTATTTTCCATTTATAAAAAGGTGGCCTTTACTTAGCCCAATTAATAATGGGCCGTTTACACTAACATAGATTTGCAATCATTTTTAGCTTATATTTCTTTTTGGGAATTATTAGAAAAAGTCAAACACAAACTTATATTTTTTTTTATCATAAATTAACAAAAGTTATAAAATTTAATCCTAAATAAACAAAAGTCACAACTATTTTTTAACGAGTTTTTTAACAAAAGAAAATCAAGAAAGAATAGTTTTCTTTATTTCGCCAGAAAAATAATCACTAGAAAAACGATTGAAACTAGTCAAAGCTTTTTTTATATGCATTTTAGTTAAGAACAATTTGTTGATTTATTTCCTAAATTTTGTTATTCTCTTAAGAGATTGAAAATCCTAGTTAAATTCTCAGATAATAATTAACAAATAAAATATAAACTAAAATCATTTTTTTTATCTACAACATAATTGAAAATTTTAGCTAATATAATTCTAACAAACCTTATAAAATAAAATAAAATAAACCACAAACAAAAATTTCATAAAATTAGATGTAAGACATTTTCTGTTTATAAATCACAATAAAATAATTTTCCGTAATCAATTGCAAATCAAGATTCATATGTACAGTCATTTGAAAACTTACTATTTTTAAAATTACTAACCTATATATATTTCATTATATTAATTTATCACTTAAAAGTAAAAAAGTAGTCATTAAATATTTTAAAACGAATGAAAGAAACCTTCTATGGTTATGTACATAAATAGTTAATTTAAAATGTATTGAAAAGGTGAAAATGGTTATGGGGATTGACTGAGAGAGAGAGAAAAAAGGAGGCTTCCTCTACCAACTGCGATACACTATCCCCACAAGCAAACCCATCATCTCCTTCTTCTTTTTGCACTTCCTTCTAACTTGTGTTGTGATATCTCAGGTCAGCTTCGATTTCTCCAAGGTGTTCTTCGATTTCGCTTGCTTACTGATTACCAATTCGTTGATTTGGATCCGTTTTTGATTTTGCTAGGGTTCTTTTGTTCTTTTGCTCATATGTTTCGATTATGCGATGGGTTTTTTTCTGAATTGTTTGATTTTTGAATCCGATTCTCATTTATTTCGCCCGCGACCGAGTTGTTTCTGATTTTTTAATCATTTTGTTTTAGGTTTTATGAGTCTCCATCAAATTGTCTTTTGCATTCTTATTTGTAGATTGTTTTAGTGTCTTGAGATTGTGAATTGCTTAGTTTGTCTCCTTTACGTGCATGTGCAGCTACATCAAGGAACGTTATCCAAGGAAAATGATCTGATTACAAAAACTGAGTTTCTGATAAGCTGGAATAAGCTTTTGCGGATCTTATCTTAGAGAAAAAGTTTGGAACCTGATGGCTCTGGAACATGTTTGTGAAAAGCGGCTTCAAGCAAAGACCTTTTGTAGCCAAGAGTTTCAGTTGACTATCAATTGGGATGATTTAACTTGTCCCATTTGTTTGGATTTCCCTCACAATGGTGTGCTTCTCCAGTGTTCTTCTTACGAAAACGGCTGCCGTGCATTTGTTTGCAATACAGATCACCTTCACTCTAACTGTTTGGATCGTTTCATTAGCGCTTGTGGTACTGAATCACCTCCAGCTCCTGATGAACCTCGGTCAAAGGTTCTAGAAGAGAGTTGCAAACCGGTGTGTCCACTCTGTAGAGGAGAAGTTACTGGGTGGCTTGTTGTAGATGAAGCTCGTATCCGTCTTGATGAGAAAAAACGTTGCTGTGAGGAAGAAAGATGCAGGTTTATGGGTACTTACTTGGAGCTTCGCAAACATGCTCAGTCAGAGCATCCAGATTCTCGTCCCTCAGAAATTGATCCAGCACGAAAGCTTGATTGGGAAAATTTCCAGCAGTCTTCTGAAATAATTGACGTGTTGAGCACAATTCACTCAGAAGTTCCAAGAGGAGTCGTTTTAGGGGACTATGTGATCGAATATGGAGATGATGACACAGGAGATGAGTTTGAAGATGTTCCTAACAATGAAGGAAACTGGTGGACCTCTTGTATTCTGTATCAGATGTTTGACAATATAAGGAATGCCAGGAATCGAAGAAGATCAAGAATGAGCGAGAGCAGGAGAGGGAGTCGCCGCTCTAGTTACGATAACTCTAACTCTGATGACAGCTCAGTAGCATCCATAGAGTTCCCGGAGTATAGAGTAGATGAGATCGATGATGAGTTCATCAGCACCAGCGGAGCTAACAGAAGTAGCTCTATTCACCAAAGGTCAGGATCATCTATTGCTTTACTCCACTATTTTGGTATCATTGCGGCTGCAGAGATATATACATTCTTGCTTTCATAGTTTATGATTATCCTGCATTGATATTAAAGGTTTACCAGAGAGCCAGGTTAATAGGCACCTTATGGATTGCATGATGATGAATTAGCATAGCAGGTCCCGTTGTTGATATCTCTGGAATAGTGGCTCGGGTTTTCGACCTGGTTTAGTAGCTTTCTTGTGCTATATGTATGATAGTTACTTTTAGAGACATTGCTAAATGCCCATATTCTCTCTGATTTACAGTTCAAGAAGGCGTCGAACCCGCTTCTATGAAAATTAGGTATCAACTTTCTGTTTCTTTGCTTTCGGTTCTATCTTCTTGTCAATGCCTTATGTTTCTTTTCTTTCTTTCTCAGTCAGCTGGAAAATGAAGCGAAGCAAATGACGCAGACCAGCCTATTTGTAGCCAGCGTTCTTGGTTTTGGACCTCTCTTCTTTTTCTTTCTACACATAAATTTTATTGTAGGTTTGTCTTGTGACATTACTCGCAGTTGCAGGCTTTGTACAAAAACAACAAAAAGCCTTTTTTGGATATTGTAGTGTACCCTTTGTCGTTGTCTCTTCTTTGTTTTACATGCATCTTTGAACAATGTAGATATTGCGAGACGTAAATCAGAAGTCAACGTTCGTGCAGCAATTGTAACATTTACTCTTTTAAGTGAACATATTTTGTTTAAGCTCTACTCTTATTACCAAGTAACAAGTACCAACACAACTTGGTCAAAGTTCATGGAATCATCATACAATCCAACACTGGAGAATAAGTGGCACAAACACAGAAACTAGTATGGGACATTATTGGGCAAGTTTCTTATGACATTACTCTTCACTCCGATCTTGGTACGCATTGTCTCGCCTCTCTGGCTCATCTCCTTGCGCACTTTCATCCTCAATGTCTCCTCTTTTGACGGTACTGTCTTCAGACCCAGACTCTTGTACCTGAGAATTTACAATTAGTGGGAATAACCTTAGTCCGATTAACTTGCTGATTATCTAGTTTATTAGGTTTGGAGGAGAATTAAACCTTGAAGATAAAGAGGCAATTATCTGGTTGCTGTTCTGAGAAGTTGGGCGTGGCTTCTGTCTGTAGTAACGCATAAATTCACGGGACCCGAGAGTTTTTGACGTTGTTGTGTTCTCAGATTTCTCCGTGATCACGAGCTCAGAACCACCAACAAGTTCTACAGTGTTGTCTGCTTCACCAGATACAACAATCTGCTTTCCAGCTTCATCAACATAGCTGCTCGATTTAAAATTTCCAAAGGCAAGTGTATTAAAATTTGGCATAAAAAGAGGAACAGAGGTGAAAACAAGAATAATCACAGAGATAGAAGAGAGTTAAAACCTGCTGCTGTAGTCATAGAACTCTTCTAGTTCAGCATCTTCATCATCATCACCATCACCATAATGCAATTTACAATGACTCTTTGCGTCCATATGCTTCCTTACAGCTTCTAAACTGCTGAATGGACGGCATAGCTCATTGCAGTACAGACACATGAAGTCTCTCTTGACCTGAATGATGAACTATGTATAAGTAAACAGGAGTAAAAGATTCAAAGCTGTACAATAATGAACACTGAATGGAAAATTGATAAGTCCGAACCTTAAGACCGAGGTACGTGAGAAGCCCTTCAGGATCCTTCAGATACTCAACATCAGGAATGAAGAAACCATGGTGCTTATGCATGTGAACCATACAGTTGTCTAAGGTCTTGTGTTTTTTGTCACACATCAAACAACAGGTAGGATCCAGCTCGAACTTGTCTGCATCATCATCGTCATCCATATCTTCACCAGATCCGGACTCATTTACATTCAACTTAGACAAAGAATCAGAAGCTTCTTCAGCAGCCACTTCCTCATCTGAATCAACCTCCACCCATTCATTGTCACTATCATCATCAATCGAACCCCTGTGTTGAAACCGGCGAGGAAGTGGCCTGATAATCGCTATATCCTCCTCACCGTTGATTGTTGTCCCTTGTGAAACCCGCAAAACATGGCTCCGGGACTGAAGATGCTGCTCATGAGCCTTGGAACTCCTGTAACCTTTACCACAGATTCCGCAACTATAAAGCATAGGTGCTTCATTTGATTTATTTTTCTCCTGAGCAAGAGCAGATTGTCTAGCCTCAAACAAAGCTTCTGTAACTCCAGGAACTCCAGCCACCTAACCAGTTTCAATGTATTCAAAACCCTTAACAACGAAAATTTTCATAAATTCAAAGCTTCAAATGCGTAGAAGTAACCAAATCTATCAATATTGAAATCCTTCGTACAATCAAAGACACACATCAAGAATTCAAGATTCTACAACCTTAAAACGAATCATTTCGAACGCAAATATTATCCCGAAGATACAAAAAGTCTGAGTTCTAATTCGATTGAGAAAAAAAAACACCTTGCGCTTGAGATTGTAGCGGTGCCAATCGGACTTGTAATGAAGGTTTCGCTCTTCTTCGTCCTTGAACTCCATGTTACACGCGTTACATGTTAAACCCGGCATCTCTCTCTATTGTAACCTCAATCTCAATCTCTCGAACTCGAACGATTCAAGAAATGTAAAATCAGATAAATCTCGACGGCTCGTAGATTGATTGATTGTTTGTCTAAAAAACCGTCGGTTGATTGCCATCAAAATGAAGAAGGCGCCGATTTTAGATCCGATCGGGTCAGGAACTGACCCGATTTAAAGATAGCCCATTTCTACTTTGATTGGCCCATTAATATTTTTCTTTTCTGTCTCAAGTGGCCCATTAATTAAGCTTGTTACATGATTACACTGGTGATTAACTAACTGACACACTGGAAAAATTTGTAGTATTGTACCACTCGGTGCAAAAGACACTAATTATTGTTTTTTTTAATCAATTATTTAAAAATTAACTTGTTATAACTTGATTAATTACTTCGTTCTATCATCATTTTTAAAAAAAAATCTGTATAGTACATCTTCTAGTATTTAAACATCATGTGATATTTTTAAAAAATTTGAAAACAGAATATAACAAACGATTATACTACAAATTGAAAAAAAAATTGTGATCTGAATGTTTTGTTTTGTTTGCCTAATTTTATTTAGTGGAATCAAATTTTAACCGCAATCCTGTAATATAGGAAACTAACCCTTTCACCCCCAATTTTTATTTATTTATTTTTTTAAAAACATTGAGGTAACACAAAAAAAAAAAAAAACAAGAAGACGACAAATAACGAGAAATTACCTATTTTCCTCAACACTTCATTGTTTCCTTCAACGAACTTCTCCCTCCCTCCTCATCCCTCTTTCACCATGGATTCCGACTCCGGTTACGCCGGAGCACGTCAGCCTCGATCCGGTGGCAAAATTGTTCGACCACGACGCACCGCCACCGTCAGGACACCGTATGACCGCCCCGTTCCGAGATCCCGAGATCCTCCACAGCAAAACCCTAGTTGGATCTCCAGGCTTGTTTACAAACCCGCCAGCGTAATTGCTTCCGGCGCCGGTAAATTCATTTCTTCCGTCGTCTTCTCTGAATCTTCCTCATCTTCCTCGGAGGACGATGACTCATCTTCAGGTATGTAGAATTAATTTGGGTTTACATAGGATAAATTTGAAAATTTTGATTTTTTTTTTTTTTTTTTGTTGAATCTGAAACCTACCGTTTCGTTTGAAATGTGAATTTGATTTAAAGCTTTCCCATTTTCTCTTTCCTTAAATTATGTGGGACTTAACAGTTAAGAATTGGTGAAGTACTATTTAGTTAGGTTACTACTTGTAAAAGCTATAAACTTCATACTAATCCTAAAGCTCTAAATTTTTTTATTCATAAACGTATTCAATTGTGTTCGACCCGTTCTCCTTCTTGGTTTTCATATAATGTAGGTCTGGGATTGAGAAAACCGGCCAGCTTTGTGTCTTATTCTTTTAAAGTATGGATTTTATATGGTCTCTTCCTTGTTTGCAGATATTGATGGTGATGAGGATGTTGAGAAGGAGATTACTAATTTTACTGACGAGGTACTACTAACCACCTTATTTGTTTTGGTTATTACTATGCCACTGTAGTCCTATGATATTTGTTTGAATTCA
Source organism: Crucihimalaya himalaica (assembly GCA_004349715.1). Lineage (NCBI taxonomy): Eukaryota > Viridiplantae > Streptophyta > Magnoliopsida > Brassicales > Brassicaceae > Crucihimalaya > Crucihimalaya himalaica. The sequence goes on along the minus strand of SMJT01000006.1, from coordinate 2,796,023 downwards.
TTGTTCACATAATAGATTCTACTTCATTGCCGCGGTTGATTTTGGTGTTGCTAAAGATTTTATTATGATTTATTTCTTCCCTAGTTTTGTACTGAGTCTACCTTTTCACCTTTTTGCGTATATCTATGAGTTGCATTTTGATCCTAATTTCGTAGAAGTAAAGTTTGATGGAAACATGGTTTCAGTTAATGTGGAGTGAAACTGATGTCTTCTTGTGTGAATAGGACGTTGTGAATGCACAGCAATCAACTATCCAACGACTCAGTTCTAAGCGTGTAATTGAGCAGCTTCTCATGCAAGAAACATTTGCAAGGTATTTCTCGACGTCTGACTTTCTAGATATCATAAGTAGCAGCATCTTCCGCCTGTCTTATTATTTACATGTCCTAGCTTAAAAGAACTTTGTGATATTTGTTTAGCTACCAAATCTAAGCTGATCTTGTGTCCTACTAAGTCATTGATGCGTATATTGTTTCAGGGAAGAGGGTGATAGATTGATAAATATCATCAATGCTAGGGTTGTAGATCACCCTAGTGTCCCCCCTGCTGTTGAGGGGAGGCATAATGACAATGGATTGACAAGTGGTATGTAACTGATGTTAGACTATGCAAGCAGACCGGTTCAGTTTATGTGATAACCTCTTTTCTGTTTTTTCTCAAGACGTAAATGTGGGTGAAATGTCCAATACAGCTGTCATGGAAGCAAGAAAATGGTTGGAGGAGAAGAAATCAGGATCAACTTCAAAGTATAAAGTAAGTTCTGGAAACTCGCTTCTTAACTGTTCCATTTTGCTGCAGCCTGAAGGTATGTCCTTGTTTGTGATATCTCGTCTCTGTGCTCTGAGCCATTATTATCTATTATACTAGGAGACATCTTCTGTTTGTGTCAAAATTCATTTTGTGATTTGATTGCTCTATGCTACTCCATCTGATCAGCAACGTAGAGCTCTCTTGCCAGAGTAGGTTGTTCAGTATTTTGAGTGTGGCCATTGGGTGACACTAATCCTGAAATGTCCTGATTAGAGAATACCTTTTTGTCCGCTTAAAATGCAAAAGATCCATATTGGTGCTCTTTCTTTTGAGGACGAAGACCATTTGCTCACACGATTCAACTTCTGACAGTTTCTTTCACAGTATTCTGCCATTTGTGTTTCTTTCCCATAGTGCTTTAAATAATGATCACCATCTCTGCCATTAATTTAAATCTCCAGGCAACTGAAGATGGTGCTGGATCGCCTGTGGACGTGGCCAAGTCATATATGCGAGCTCGTCTGCCTTGGGGATCTCCAGCTGCGAATAATTCAGAGTTTCGATCACCATCATCAGCAGGAATGACACCCTTTCCTTATAGTGCTGGAAACTTTTCCTCATCTAAGGTTATAATTTTTTCCAATATATATGCAGCAGTGCATACTTTTCTTATGGTCAAATGTTGTTTGAAAGTCTGAAGTTGTTTCATCTTTGCTTTATGAGATAAAAATCTCTGTTTAACTTCTATTGTTTTTGGGACACTACTTCTAGCTTTTCCAAAAGCAAAGTTGCATACCATTATGTTCTTCTAATGGCTCTCAAAAATTACCCATTTTCATTCTGACATTTGATACCAAAATGCAGCTGAAAAGGAAATCCGGTTCTAATCAGTCATGGAATATTCAAGATGAAATTCGCAAAGTAAGAGCTAAAGCAACAGAGGAAATGCTTAAAAGTCCCAGTAGTGTAGCCTCTTTGGAACCTAAACACAGCCCCTATGTTTTGGCGACTGATATGCTCAAAGGAAATCCTGCGTCGTTGAATGCCGATGGAGCTCTTCAAGGTGTTTTTTCTTCTCTTTATTCACACATGGAAGAAGTGTCAGTAATAGACATGAGATGAAGCTGAAAGTATTTTCCGTTCTGATTACATGTGTAACTCTTCTTTTTTGTTCTTTCAGCTCTACAGAATGAACAAAGCGGGGTTTTACCAAATTCAGCCATACCTACGTCTGAACAAAATCAGGTATCAAGCACTCCTTACACTATGTGTCTCTATACCAAGAAGAAACTTGCAGGTCCAATCTTTTTTTTTGTTCCCTTCCATGTTTTGCTTGAGTGAAGACTACGGGATCTAATCAAGCTGCTGAAGAAGCAGGAGTTTTACACACTAGATCTCGTTAGCTTCTCTCTTAATCCTTTCTTTGTATACACTCTCTCATCTTTGAATTTTTTACTCAGTCTCATGGATTTAATGTTTTCTGCCTAGATGAAGTTGGTTTGGATGAGACATTTCTCTCCACACAAGGAAGCAAGCCATCTGAAGATACGGATACCGCTCCTCAAAGGTACTTTTTACTTTGGTTATCCTGCCAACACAGATTGCACCTTGTTTCTTCTTGACAGATCCATTTTTTAGTATATCAATCTTCTTAAATTTCTCAACTGTATTCGACAGTGGAACCGCTGTAGATGACTTCACTGCTCAAGATGGCGATTTTATTCAACCTAGATCGACTATCGGAGACACCACAAATGGTATACATTAGATTTCTAAATTCCTTTGCTTTTGGATGATGTTTAGTTGAGTTCTCTTACTCTACTTGCACGCCTATTACTTCAGCTATTTTGGCTCTTGAGGCAACTTTGGATCCAACTGGGAACTTTTGCATCCCAAAAGACGTGTTTGAAACATCAAAAGAAGCTGATGATAAAGGCACATCACGTCCTGTTTCTAACGGTTTCCCATCGTCATCACCTAGGTGAACAGCTCTTTCCGAAAAACAGGCTCCTTTGTACGGCTAGTTTGACGTTTGATGACATTATTTCCTACTAAGCAAAACCTTGCTTTTTCAGTTTAGTGGCTATGGAAGGTCAACCAAACCCCAAACCACCAGAAGTAACCGAGGCTTCTCAGCCTATAGCTGAAATTCATGGTGATGATATGACGGTAGTGAATGGCTCAGATGGTGCAATTAACAACGAAAACAACGACAGTGACTCAAGTGCCTCATATAACAGTTCAAGCACGCATGAAGAAGAGTGGCTTCCAGGAGACCAATCTCTACCAAACTCAAACTCGGCAAGTAGCAGCCCGGGTACAACCAAGGTCTTGGCATACAGCAGAAGAGGAAGAGGCCGTGGTAGAGGAAGAGGTCGAGGAAGTCGGGGCAAAGGACGGGCCAAATAAACTCTGTAAGATGAGCTGTACACAACAACCCAATGCAGTAGGAGAGTATTATGAGGTAGGATTATGTGACATCTCTTTTAGATTTTAATCCCACTCTGTTTGTGTTTGGTCTCTTTGTCACTTCATTATCTTTTAGGTTTACTTGTAGTATTTGAGTTAGGAGGATTTGTCTTCTCAAGTTATGTGGTATTGTGTCTCTGTTTTTTTCTTCCATTTGTCTGAATCTCCAATGTCTATGTTTTAAGTTTGAAGCTTGGTTGCATTCCAGCTGACGAAGCTTTGTAGTTTGCACTTTGCAGTTTTCATATTGAACTCTTTTTTCTTTGTTCAATGCAAAATTTAAAAGTTTTTACTTGACCAAAAAGCCAACACCTAATTTTTTGGGGGAAATCCAAAGCACTAACACTCGTCTCCCATCTTGTAAAATTGTCTCTCGTGTCAAATATACAAATTCTGACATGATCGGATATATTACCTACACTCGATATAAGATGAGAGTGATCACTCAGATCAGAACATTGCAAGATGAATATATGGGTTCAATCAAATGTTACAAATTTCTTAAAAACTCGATTTAATCCAAAATACAGAAGCGATAACGAGGAAAAAAACCCAATAAGCAAATTTTATCAGGAGAGAGAAAAAAACAGACAGAAACAAAAGTGAAGAAAACGAACAACAAAACCCAAAAAAGCAGCGATCGAAGCTAATAAACACAGGAGAGAGCGAAAGCTCGGACATTCAAATCTAAAAGCAATACGAAACGAAGCTGAAGCAGAGGCAGAAGCAGAAGAGTATTTATTATTGAGGAGCCGAGAAATCATTGGGTTGGTGTCGGAACTCGGAAGTTACTTGTTTTGTTCCGATTTTGTTTTGTCTGAATTCTGGTCAAATCTTATACTCAAAATCAATCTTCCAACACTTGTTTTTCGGCTTCCAAGCTTGGGTCCCGCTTCTCATTGCCCGCTTCCTTCATCTTCAATTCGAATTTCATCTTCTTCTTTTTTTTTTGTAAGGCAATTGGAATCTGTTGCTCTGTTCTCAAAGCTCCAATCATTTATCCAACTCCTCTGATCTCGATTTGCTCCAACTGAAATTTCGGGAATTCTCAAGTTCTCAGCATCCGAATTGGTCGTGAATACAAAAATAAATGCTGGGTTTTTCTGCTCTGATTCAGTTTCGTCTTCTTACCCTCTCGTGAAGTTGGCGAAAGGGTTAGTTGGTGATTCTTCCTTCTGATGGATTAATTTGGTAACTCCAAGTTAGGGTTTTGAATATATTCTGATACTGAATCAACCGAGGCTGAATTTTAAGGTTCTTTGTGTAAGCTGGTTAGTTGATAATGATCTCTAGGGTATTGGTTTCGGGGCGATGAGATTTGGCTTTTGCATTCTCTCCTCCTAGAATCACGACTTCTGTGTCGTTTGGAAAATGATATTGGAGTGGCCTGTACTAAAAGCTTCAGCTGAGTTCTTGAAATGCTCGTGAATTTGAGTTTGAGAATTAATGCGTTGATGAGTTGGGTTTGTTTGTGTGAAGGATAACTAGAAGCTGAGAGGGTGCATTTTGTGCACTCCTCCAACTGTGTCGTCTACTTTTGTTTTAGAAGAAGAAGCAGAAAGAAGTATGCAGCGTCTTCAAGATCCCAGGATTGATCTGGCGGAGCTGAAAGTGCTTATTGTGAAGAAGATTGGGATTGAAAGATCTAGAAGGTATTTTTACTACTTGGGCAGGTTTCTGAGTCAGAAGCTTACTAAGAGTGAGTTTGATAAGTCATGTTACCGTCTTTTGGGGAGGGAGATTCTTTCTCTACACAACAAGTTGATTCGTTCAATCTTGAGAAATGCATCTCTGGCTAAATCCTCACCACCAGTTCACCAAACTGGTCACCCTGACAAATCTTTAGTGCTTGGGAGAGAAGATGAACCTGAACAAAGCGGATCTCTGATCCCTAACCATAATAGGAATGATCCTGTTTGGTCAAATGGGGTGTTAGCCAAGGTTAGGTCTGGAACATGTGACGGGACAATCAGAGATAGGCCTAGTCCACTTGGGCCAAACGGAAAGGTTGAAAGTCTGTTGCATCAGCCACTTTGTAGAGAAGACAAAAGCTGTAATAGAAACATGGAGAACAGGGATTTGGGTCCTTTTGCTTATCAAAGATCAGGACGATACGCTGATGAAACAGACGGTGCATTTCAATGTCCTGCTGAAAAAATGAGGGTACCGGATAAGGGTCAGGTTGCAGCTCCATTTAGCAGAGATGATGAAGCTCAAGAGGAGCAAGGTAGATTGTTTCTTTCCATGTGTCCTGTTATTGCACCTCTAGGGATTCCATTTTGCTCAGCTAGTGTCGGTGGGTCCCGCAGAACAGTTCCAAATTCGGCCAGCGCAGATGTTATCAGTTGCTATGACTGTGGTGGATTGTCAAACACAGAGATGCTGAGAAAGCGGATGGAGAATATTGCAGTAGCACAGGGTCTTAGAGGGGTTTCAGCAGAGTGTTCTAGTATGTTAAATAACATGTTGGACGTTTACCTGAAGAAACTGATGAAATCATGCATTGATTTGGCTGGAGCTAGGTCTATGAATGGAACACCCGGAAAACAAAGTTTAGACAAACAGCAGAGCCTACACGAGATTGTAAATGGGGTGCGGCCGAGTAATAGTTTGCACATACAAACTAGCAAACAACCATCTGACATAAGGCAAGAACAACTTTCAGTGTCTTTGCTTGATTTTAGAGTTGCAATGGAGCTAAATCCGCATCAACTTGGTGAAGACTGGCCGTTGCTACGGGAGAGGATTTCCATATGTTCATTCGAGGAACGAGAAGGGGTGTGAAAGAAAATGTTTGGCATGTTGGATACTACAATTTGTCTGAGTAAGCTCTCTGGTCCAAAAACTGGCCACTGATTTTAGTAGCAAAACGATTCTTAAGATCTGCATCCCCTGATGGTCCTGATGGCTGAGCGACACAACTATGTCCTGCAGCCGCAGTCTCGGGGAAGGTTAGAAGATATATATAAATGCAGCTGCCAGAAGAACCATATTTTTTAAATTAAATGAATACGTGTTGTTGTAAGATCATTAGTAATTTGGCCATCCCAGCGAGTTTCAAGCTTGGTGTGTAACACGCAGGCCGATAAGGGAATCAAGAGAAAGTTTTGGCCGAGATACGGTGGGTTTTAGGCAGGAAGGTACAAACAATCATGTAATTGCTGCAGTATTTCTCTGTATGTAACATAGTCTTAGAATTGTTTTAGTATTCATATCTTGAAGACACATTGACATCACTGTTACATTTACATTACATTTTTGTTTTCTCATTTCAATGAAAAAGTTATTTTCAAATTCAATGAATTGTCTCTTTTTTACATTCTACTGGTGGTGTTCTTGCTTGTTTCTTTGTTCCTTTTAAGGTATTGACATAAATTAGGAACCGTTTCAGATGATCCTACCAAGTAATACTTGAGCTAAGTATCCTGAATTCCAAAGGAGAATGTCTTATGCTCTCTTGCTATGGAGATTCAAGAAATTCAGTCTCTAAATCTCTTGATGATTCTGCTTTCAGCTTCTCATCCTATCCAACAGTAATTGTTACTCTCTTTTGTTGGAAACCTTTGGCTCTCTCACTTGGACGCACTTGAATCCAGCTCATGTTTCTGCTGATAGATTGATCTTATGGGAAACAAAAGGTGTTTTGTTACTCTTGAATGATTTTTCTTTTCTCTCTCTCTCTCTCTGTTTCATATACCTGTAAGGTTAATGGCTATCCTTTTAGTGGCATCATTGCTCTTCGTATTAGCTAAGATGCTCAGAGATACCAAAGCAGGTGAAATCCTTTGCTTATCTGAACCAAAACTCCATCTTCTGGCAAGCCTGCAGTTCATATTCATTGGAAAAAATGCTTCAAGTGCAGATACTACCCTGTAGATTAGTAAGTAGCCTATGAAGTTCCCATTTTCTGGTGAGTTCTTCTTCATCTTATCTCTTGTATCTTTGAACTTGTCTCGCAGTGAAAAAGCTTGTCAATTTACTTAAAATAGGTTCTTTGCAGTTTCATCGCATCCTGATGTGCCTGAATTGTAGCTATAGTTTAGAAAAGAAGGGCCAAAATGATGTATATTTTGGCAAAGATGGATTTTAGAGTTTCATCAGAATTTGTTATCCCAAAGCTGGTTTATATATCTCTCTTTCAGAAAAAGAGAAGAGATGCTTTAAAAATATGCAGAAGGCAAACTCTATTGCCTTCTCTGAATGTCTTTCTTAAGTTTACCCTGCACAAAACTTACTGCTTTGAGAGATCTAAGAACCAAACTTTTTGTTGCGTTTCAACAAATCGTTGGAGAATATGAATTGAAGATGAAATCTTTCTTCTTTCAATGACATATTTCCCATCTTTCCCACTTTACATTACCGAAAAAAACAGGAAATAGGCGAAAAAACACAGGACAGTTTTGTCATCAGAAAAAAGGGATAGAAAAAGACACAGCCGGTGTAAATTGGTATGTACACAAAGGAAATGGTGAGGCCCTGTTTAGGCGGGTTCCATTGTTTTTCACAGGCTTTAGATGAAAGAAATAATAAAACGAACGAGGAAGAAGAAGAAGACGGTTATTTAGAGGAGGTTTCGGCACTAGCTTTGCAGATTGGGCACCAACTCTTCAACCGCAACCACTCTTGCACACACTTCATATGGTATGTGTGCTCACAGTGTAGCTTCCCAACTTCATCTCCTATTGTATACTCTTCCTGAAAACCACACAGATCAGAGTATGAAGAACTGTAGGTAAAAGAGAGAGAAAATTTCTTATATGTAATATACATATCAGTTCTATATCCACTGTCATGTCATCAATGATACGCCTATAATCATCAAAGATTTCCATTACACTATGTGACAAACCCGTAATAATAGACAAAGTTTGGTGTTGTTCACTTAGCTACCGCTATTCATGCAGATTTTACTAAAGATTTCATCAAAGCCAAAGCCTTGATTTGACAAAACATGACAAAAGAGACAGACCTGGCAGATGCTGCATTTGGCATCTTCCTTGTGATCAATAGAACTTTTGGTGTTAGACCCATAACTTAAATTTTTCATCTGATAGATGCTTGTTTCTAAGCACTTTGATATTGCTTCTTCTGTGAGAGCAGTGCTTACTGTACCAATCCTCTCTTCTAGAGCAAGCAGTTCCTGTATTCGTACAAAAGAAAAGACAGAACGGTAAAAATACTACATCCTAAAACGGAACGCGAGTTTGAAAGATGTAAAGAAGAACCTCATAAGACATATTATCGATGTCAAGCCTCATGTCTCGGTGTTGGTCATGGAAGCTTAGTCCACCGAAAACTAAACCTGTCTCCATGATACGCAGCTCCTGCTAAAGGAGAGGAAAAATATGAGTAACAACACGTATCACAATATCTGAAACTCAAAACATGTGTTAAATTTTAACCTCATAATTAAGCTCGATATCTTGTTCAATCCTATCAAGTTCTGGCCAAATCTGCAAAAGCATCCGAGCAATAGCAAACACCAAAAGTTAAATGCTGTTAAGGGCATTGTCGTAAGCACTATTTGATGTGCTCAGACAAGATGTCAAGTTGTAGAGTTACAGGCAATGATTACCTCGGAGATCCCGTCTAAATTGTAACTGTGAAAACTGTCTTGACTCAATAAGGAACCAGAGAGGCCAAATTCTGGAAAACCAGAGAACAGCTCCAAAGAGACAGGAGAATTGAGATTGTTTGATGTTTCAGTCTGAGACATCTCTGTTGCCCTGATAGAGGATAAACCGTCTCTACCACTCCCTCGGTATGAGAATCTAATGCGACTATTATTTCTATTCACCGATCTCTGACTCCCAACTGAAGCAGCATCGTTGTCATCATTCAAAATGCAGTGTCTAGTCCGTCTACTATCGGAAACATAACCTCTCGGTTTAAAACTACGACGTCTCACTTCAGCTGGTGGTTCTGTTACATCCTCACCCCTAGATGAGGAGCTAGTACTGCTTTCTCCATAAACTTTTCTCTTATTGATTGTATCGACCTTCCGACTTAATCTTTTGTCCAATCCAAAACCACTTGGAATGACACCGGATAACAAAGGGCTGCATCCTTGGTTTGCAGATGTTGACTGGCCAGCAGAGGGACCAGGATGAAACTCTTGCTTGCTCAACCCAAATCTCTGCCTAAAACCTCTCTTGATTCTTGAGCTTGATGGTAAGTTTGAGCATTCCGCTTCAGGTGTTTTAACTTTTCCATTAACAAGTTTATTGTTAACTCTTCTTTTATCTCTTCCAAGAGAAACTTCCAAGATATCTGTCTCTGCCTTGTTTTCGCTACCTCTGCTGCTCTCTGATGAATCCATGGATATCTGAGACAACGGTTGCTTCTCAGTTTTCAAAGAAGAGGAGCTAGATCCACAAGTTCTAATTACTTCCTTCCCATTTGGCGAAGAGTAGTATGTAGACAACACCGATTTCTCTTTCTTATCCGAAGAGCCAACAAACCGAGTAAAGTTCATAGATTTTTTCTCATCACTCGAAATAGGAACCTTGCAGTTATTGCTGTTAAGCCTATCTCTCAAAACAACACCACCCCCCTTCTTAGAGTCAGGTCGTGCCTCAATGGCTCTTTTACCCGACCACCTATCCATGAACTTTTTAGATGGATGCAATACCTGTAACAAAAATACTCTTTATCTTAGTTTATCAAAACTTTTCTCAGTCGCTTTTGGCGCATACAGAGGCCAAAAAAAAAAAAAAAAACTGTTCACTTGGACTTCAAACTTCAAAGTTCGCACAGAAATAACCGATGGCTGAAACAAAACAAAAACGAGGAAAAGACCACTACATGATCTTCAAATTGCTAAAACCTGCAGTTCAATATCATTAGACGAGAACAATATTCTATTTAAACTCTAGTAACGAGGATCTGAACAATCAAACAGCCAAACTAAAAGAGCTTCAATCACAAAAGTATGTCCAAGATCCCATCGAAACAAGAGCTTATCATCTGAGATGGTTTCTTAGAAGAAACGAATAAAATTTAAAACCTTTCATAAGATGATCCAAAGGATGTCACTTTTCACTTCTCAATATAGAATCATCTTGAAAACGGACTTCTATGAACATGAAACTGATTTAAAAGACAATCAAAATATTTTGAACATGAAGAGAAACGATTCTGAACTAATATCTTCCAGATTTTTGTCTTGTCATAACTGATTGGATATAAACCAAAACAGAAATGTTAGATATAATTTTACCTGGTCAAAACAAGAGAGAGTAACACAATCGATTCAGAATCAAGAACAGTAACATCATTAATTTCCACACAAAAAAAAAAAGTCAATTTGACAAGTATATAATACCTCTCCAGATTTTTCAGAGTTCTATCAAGGAAAAGGAAAGCTAAACTCTTTGTCTTGTACGATGATTACCTTTCGATTTCGTCCTAACTTTTTCCTGGAAATTGATAACAAAACAAAGAAATAGAAGAGCGTTTTGTTCTTGTTCTTCTTGTTGCCGATATTTTCTCTTCGGTTTTAAAGTTTTTATTCTTGTAATAACTTATCTTTTTTGGAATTAAGAATAAAACAAACATTTTTATTTTATTCCATTATGACCTTAAAGCAAATTTTTCATTTTAATAATTAATATCAAAAAAGAATCTGAGATGACGAAGACGCAGAGATCCTCGCCGTCTATAATTGGGCCGGAATATCTGACGGTTGGTAGGATTACGACGTCTCTAGGTAAGTAAGTGGTAGAGAACTAAAACTTAATAAATTAAACAAAAGTTATTGTGACCAAAGTCTTAAGATTAGAAAAAGAAAAACAACATTATGAGAGAATTCGAAGACCCCTTCTAAATGCTTTTGGTGATGAAGCACGACTAAAGGATAATGTTGTTTATTTATCTGTCCTCTATTATAGCAACAAACCTCTACTAGCCTTTATCCTTGATTTTGTGTTTTTTATTTACTGCTTTTTTATGTACAGTATTTTTTATATAACAAATGTTTTGTTATTGTTATCATCTCTCTTCTTATTTGATTTTTTTTTTTTCATGAAAAATTGCTCAGGATTTTTGTGACTTTCTTTATGGTAGAGCAACAAAATTCTTTGAATTTGAAATATTGGGTCGATCCAAATAAAATTTTAGTTGATGTATATTTTATTTTTTAATGATGTTATTTACCATTGATTTTCTATTCAAGATTAACAATGGAAAGAAAGGACTAGTATGTAAATAGAGATCCAATTCCAAAGAAGTTATCTGTAAACCGTTTATTACAAGACTTTTTCAGACATTGATAAAAGTCAAAACCTGAGCTATGTGATTCGTAGGGAGGAATCGAACATATAACCTACATCTCACATACCTCTCACATCATCGAAAATCCAAAATGTTGAAGAAACTCATGTAAAGAAAAGAGATCAGCTCTAAGCTTTAGCCTCTAACCAGCCATGATCATCTTCTTGGTGTGACTCTGACCCTACACCTTCAATAGAAGCTTCTTCCTCACCCTTTTCTTCTCCGCCTTTCCTTCCATACATCTTTCTTCTAGCTTCCCTACGAGCATCTTTCTTAGCTATATTCAAGTCTTTGAATCCTTGTTCGAACTTGGCTTCATCCTCTGGATTGAAGAAGGCTACTTCCATTTGACCTAGCTCTGCATATCTTTGCTCCACTTTGGTTTTCCAGTAAAGACCCATCTCTGTGTCCATCTTTTGGTATGGTGTTTTCAGCAAGTACTCGTCTATTCCCCCTGCTTTGTCGATGCAGCGTAGAGCGTGTGTTGTGACTTTGACTTTAATGTGACGGTCGAATATGTAGCTGAACAATCGCTTCTCCTGGACATTCGGTTTCCAACATCTTCTTGACCTGTTCTCTCAAATCACATCACAAAGTGACAACTTTGAGATTAACAAAAAAGTTACCGAACCATACAGAAGAAATCAGATTAAGATACATAGCTTAAACGGATCCTGCATTTCTCTAGAAAGGGGAACAATTTCATCACACCATTGTTTAAAAAATTGAGAATCTTTAGAATAGCATGATACAGAAACAAAGTAACAATGCCATCTTCAGGCATCAAATGAGAGGGCTAAACAAAATGAGGCACTATACAATCTCTAACCATCTAGGATTTTGAAGCGCTATTGAAAAGTTTTCAGAGTTCACTTATTGAAACCAAAATCCAGAAAGCATTCTAGAAAACCTACACTCCCTCCTTAAATGCTTGATTTTAGAGCAAAACCATCACAAGCTCTTAATACAACAAATCACAAGCGAATACACATACACATAAACAGATTGAGAAGGATAAAGAGAGAAAGAGACAGACTTGTTTCCACCGTCTTCGCTGACACGGTTGCCGTACTGGATATGACGGCCGGCGTAGAGACCGCGTTTGGCTCTGCCCATGACGACTTTAGTATCGGGTACACAAGCCTTGAGCTTCTCCTTAAGCTCCGGCGTGATAGTCTCCGCACCCACTCTCTTCACAAGCTTCTTCATCATCTCCTTCCCTCTAAACGCCATTTTGGTTTCTCCTTCCGAAAAAAACAGATCGCAAAAAACCTGTTCTTCCCCAAATCTATATATCGCCAAATGCGTTTCTCTGAGCTTGGTATGACCTGGAGATGGCAAAAAATATCGGTTTAGCTAACGATTTCAATTAAACCGGACAAAAAAAAATGCCGATAAAATCCGGTATGCTATTTCGCCGTCTTGCTTCGTCGTTCGATCCAGACTCCGATTGGATAAGATCAAATGAATCGTCCAATCAAGACAAACAGTAGAGAGAATCGAAGAGAAGCTGACCTGAAGTGAACTAAACCACTTAAACGGATCAGCCACGAGAGAGAAAAAGCTAACGATGAGCACGAGTCGAAGTTTCGGCCGGCGATGAGAACCGGCGTCGTTGTAGCGATTTAGCCTCTTAGGGTTCAGTTTCTGAGTATTCAAGCGTTGGGCTTTTTTTTGTTTCGTTGGCTCGTAGGCCCAAATTAACTTCCCCTTTAAATTCGGTTCGGTTAAAACCGGTTGTAATTTCTCAATCCAGAAATTACAAAAATTATAGACCAAAACAAATATTGCAACTCTAAAAATTATTATTGTGTTTCTTCTACACTATAATTAACAGAGGGAATGAAACCATATTGCCTACTTTTTCTGTAAAAATTAGCATATGTCGTTATCTTACATACAATATGCGAAAATAATCGAGAAATCAAAACATTATTTTACATAAATAAAGATAGATGTGTACGTACGTAGTTGAGGAAAATAAGAGGTATAAAGTGTCGACGATATTCAAAAGGGTGGTTGTCCAACAATGTTACCCGGAGGATCATAATTACAAATGATAAATGTGTCACCGCTCTTACAGTAAGTGATTGCACACCCAATCCTCGAACTCTTCTTCCACACGAGTTGCGTGTAATGCAAACAATCCCCATTCGCCTTGCACCGGTAAGTCCTCCGGTCATAGTATTTCTTCTCCGACGCCCACGCAACCACCGAGTCTTGTGGTCTCCACCCTTTTCCGCTTCCCCAGAAGAGATTCTCACCGTAAGGTCCCCCGGAGTGGATAAGGTTGCAATCTCCACGACGGGTTCGGGCCCATCGGCTCGCGTAACGGGCGAGACTATTGCTCCATTTTAGAGGAGGGAGTCGAAGCTTGGCTCGTAAGATGTTGTGTGGTTGGAGAAACTGCTGCTGGATAGTGTTGCGGGTTAGGGTTTTGTATTGAGAAGAAGTTAGTGTTGATTTGTTGGATGGGATTTGAAAAGAGAGAGAAGGAAGTGGAGTGGTGATAACTATGATGATGATAAGGGATATCAAAGCTTTGTGTTCCATTGGGAAGATGAGTTAGATTTGTTCATGACCCTCTAGATCTAGTACTCCATATTTATATATACACATCGTTGTTTATAGTTTCATATTTGTACGTATATATCATCTAAAGAATCTAAACACATGCTATGTTAATAATGTGTAATCACGAGTGCTTAATCATTTCGGTGGAACATTGATTATCTGTAGGGAATGATTCTTTTAAGCATCTATACTATTAATTTTCAATTGGGAATAGATGGGAATTTTTTGGTCAAGTCATTTATAGCCATATTTCAAAATGTCATAAATTGTTGCAAATAGCTGAACCCAAGATCAATAACAGAGATATTGGCGACGAAAATATATCACAGAAAAATAACAAAGAATTACAAATAATCAAACGTATTATCTACTAGTGTCTAGTGTATAGCTACGAGGCCTAGTACGCCGTGAATACGCTCCAAATAATTATGTGCATTATTACAAACTCGTTAGATTTGATTTAAAACAGAAGTTAGATACTTGGACAATTACAAATTAGGTGTTTAAGTACAACATGTTTACTATGCAGATGTTACAATGCGGATCAGATGCCGAGCTAGAGAACGTGATGCAAATTTTAGGATGCCTGGTTTATAAGAAATCGAATTCATTCCTTAATGATCAAGTTACATTGTGAAGCTTGTAATTATTAAGCTTACAGTTGATTAACTAAAGTTATATATATATATATAACGCCAAATACACGAAAAATACCAATTTAGTTGACTATCACCAAAAATACTAATTTAGTTGACTATCTTTTTTTGTGAAATAGGAGTTGTCTCCTAAATACTCCTAATTAAGCTCACTTTATAAAGTTTGGGGGCTTTTTGGAAATAATTAAAACATAGACATTTCAATGTCTACATGACTGGGCTTTCTATGAATCAATTTTTTTGGGCCTTTGAGGTTGACTCGCTCTTTCCGTTCTTAGTTTCCAAATCAGCAAAAGGAAAAAAAAAAAAAAAAAAAAAAAATTCGGATTTGGATTTGGAGGAGTAAACGCAAGACGAATCCACCATAATAATTAGTTAATTACTCTACATTTTATCTCTCTCACTTTGTGCGTGCGAGTGTTTGTTTTCCTCCGAGATCCAAATCTTCTCTTGGATCCAACCCTTTGTAACTCCGTGGATCTCCTCCTCTCTCGCTGGATCTCGTACCTTGAGGTTCGTCTCTCTGTTATACTTGCCACTAATGACTAAGATTTCATAGAGATCGATCCTCTTTTGCCTTTTACTTCGTGAAAATCTACAATGTTCGATATTCTCTGGCGTTCTTTGTTTGATCTCGTTGAAGATTGATCCGGTTTCGTTAAGAAATCGATTTTCTTGTTTGTGCGGCTGATTGAGACTGCGAACTATGTATATTTGATTGTTTGTTCATCAAATCTGGGGAGTGAAAGCATTGTGATGGCATTTTTGTTTTGAATTTCAGTTGATCCGGAAGCTATATTATTTTTCGTAAAATTATTTGTGTTGATGTTTTGGTCGTAGTTGCAGTTAAGTGATGTATATCGCTGGATCTGAGGATTTAGATTTGTCAATGTTTTGCATCTTTCAGGCCCTGATTATACATTACCGTATTTTTGTCTGCGTTTTTGATGTTTACTCATAATCCACGGATCCAAGAACAGAGATAATTCATTCATTGTAGAGATATTTAAGTTGAGTGGTATAGATTATTGCTGAGTAGTTATGAGGATTCTGTTAAACGTCTGGTATAGAACTTACTCAAGCAGTGATGAAAAAGGTTTTTATACTCTGTAATTCAAACTTGAAACCACTACATATATAATCATTTTGGATATCCTGTTTGTTACTTGTGATCTATACCTCGTTATGTATTTAATTTTTAATGATTTTGGGTTTCTTTTCTCTCTACTCACTTTCAATCTTTCTTGTGTTACATGGGTCAACTTGTTCTTGCATATTTTCCTATTCATTTGAGCTCACAAGTTTTCTTACCTTCGGTTATATTTTCACTTTTTTGTGCAGCAACGGAAAAGATGGACAAATCTAGTACCTTGCTTGTTCACTATGACAAAGGCACTCCAGCAGTTGCAAATGAGATTAAAGAAGCTCTTGAAGGAAATGATGTTGAAGCAAAAGTTGATGCCATGAAGAAGGCGATTATGCTTTTGCTGAATGGTGAAACCATTCCTCAGCTTTTCATAACCATTATAAGATATGTGCTACCTTCTGAGGACCACACAATCCAAAAGCTTCTGTTGCTGTACCTGGAGATGATTGAAAAAACTGATTCTAAGGGGAAGGTGTTACCTGAAATGATTTTGATATGCCAGAATCTCCGGAATAACCTTCAACATTCGAATGAGTACATCCGTGGAGTGACACTGAGGTTTCTCTGCCGGTTGAAGGAGACCGAAATAGTGGAGCCTTTGACCCCATCAGTGTTACAAAATCTGGAGCATCGCCATCCGTTTGTTCGCAGGAATGCAATTCTGGCCATCATGTCGATATATAAGCTTCCACAAGGCGAGCAACTCTTCGTGGATGCGCCTGAAATGATCGAGAAAGTTCTATCAACAGAACAAGATCCGTCTGCCAAGAGAAATGCATTTTTAATGCTCTTTACCTGTGCTGAAGAGCGAGCAGTGAATTATCTTCTGAGCAATGTTGACAAGGTTTCAGACTGGAATGAGTCACTTCAGATGGTGGTTCTAGAGTTGATTCGAAGTGTGTGTAAGACTAAACCAACAGAGAAGGGGAAATATATCAAGATTATTATTTCTCTGTTAAGTGCAACTTCTTCTGCAGTTATCTACGAATGTGCTGGGACACTTGTTTCTCTCTCATCTGCCCCTACTGCTATTAGGGCTGCTGCCAACACCTACTGCCAACTTCTCTCTTCTCAGAGTGACAACAATGTGAAGCTTATTTTGCTCGATCGGTTACATGAGCTTAAGACATTGCACAGAGATATCATGGTTGAGTTGATAATAGATGTTCTCAGAGCACTTTCAAGCCCAAACCTTGATATCCGCAGGAAGACACTTGACATTGCCCTTGACTTGATTACTCATCATAATATTAATGAGGTCGTGCAAATGTTGAAGAAAGAAGTTGTGAAGACACAGAGTGGAGAGCTTGAGAAGAATGGAGAGTACAGACAAATGCTTATTCAAGCAATCCATGCTTGTGCAGTTAAGTTCCCGGAAGTTGCAAGCACAGTGGTCCATCTTCTAATGGATTTCTTGGGAGATAGCAATGTGACTTCTGCTCTTGACGTGGTTGTTTTTGTTAGAGAGATAATAGAAACAAATCCGAAGTTAAGAGTTTCAATCATAACCAGGTTGTTGGACACGTTCTATCAGATCCGTGCAGGAAAGGTCTGCCCTTGTGCTCTTTGGATCATTGGCGAGTATTGCCTATCACTTTCGGAAGTTGAGAGTGGCATTTCAACCATTAAACAATGCCTTGGCGAATTACCATTTTACTCTGTTTCTGAGGAGTCTGAACCAACTGAGACATCAAAGAAGATTCAGCCTACCTCTTCTGCCATGGTGTCCTCAAGAAAACCAGTGATTCTTGCTGATGGAACTTATGCTACCCAAAGCGCAGCCTCTGAAACCACATTTTCCTCACCTACAGTTGTTCAAGGATCGCTG
The DNA here is from genome assembly GCA_004349715.1 of Crucihimalaya himalaica. Taxonomy (NCBI): domain Eukaryota; kingdom Viridiplantae; phylum Streptophyta; class Magnoliopsida; order Brassicales; family Brassicaceae; genus Crucihimalaya; species Crucihimalaya himalaica. The sequence continues at coordinate 2,778,328 of SMJT01000006.1, read as the reverse complement.
ACTTCTGGAAATTTGAGAGCACTGCTTCTAACTGGTGATTTTTTCCTAGGAGCAGTGGTTGCTTGCACATTGACTAAACTTGTTCTTAGGTTGGAAGAGGTTCAGTCTTCTAAAACTGAAGTGAACAAGACAGTCACACAAGCTTTGCTGATCATGGTTTCTATGTTGCAACTCGGGCAATCTCCTGTTTCACCACACCCTATTGATAATGATTCATATGAGAGGATTGCGTTGTGCATAAAAGTGCTTTGCCATAGGAATGATGAGATGAAAAAGATATGGTTGGAATCCTGCCGCCAGAGTTTTGTCAAGATGATTTCTGAAAAACAGCTTAGAGAGATGGAGGAACTTAAGGCAAAGACCCAAACAACTCATGCTCAACCTGATGATCTAATTGACTTCTTCCATCTAAAGAGCCGGAAGGTAATATTACTTTTAAGCTTTCCTCTGCCTTGTTGAGTTTTTTTTCCATATGAATCTTCCTTGGCAATCTGTTCAGTTGTTATATCTCGGTGTCTACTTTCTCTTACAGTTGAGATCCGATTTTTTTCAATTTCTCACATTCAAAGAGGGAAAATGGAAGTTGAAAGTTGCTGGTTATATTTATTTCTTTTGGTCAGTTGATGAAATTACTGATGATAAGTATCTTTCAGGGAATGAGTCAACTCGAGTTGGAAGACCAGGTACAAGATGACCTAAAGCGTGCAACTGGAGAATTCACCAAGGACGAGAACGATGCTAACAAACTGAACCGCATTCTTCAACTCACAGGATTCAGTGATCCAGTCTATGCTGAAGCATATGTGACAGTACACCATTATGACATTGCACTCGAAGTTACTGTTATAAACCGTACAAAGGAAACCCTTCAAAATCTGTGCTTGGAGTTAGCAACCATGGGTGATCTTAAACTTGTTGAGCGTCCTCAGAACTATAGTCTGGCACCTGAAACAAGCATGCAGATAAAAGCAAACATCAAGGTCTCGTCCACAGAGACTGGAGTCATATTCGGGAACATCGTCTATGAGACATCAAATGTAATGGAGCGAAACGTGGTGGTTCTTAACGATATACACATTGATATCATGGACTATATCTCCCCTGCTGTTTGCTCAGAAGTTGCTTTCAGAACCATGTGGGCAGAGTTTGAATGGGAAAACAAGGTAATTCACTGAAAACTTTTACAGTTTTACCTTTATTTCTGGCTGTTCTTGGTATAACCATTTGTTGTTGTGTTCTCCATTTCAGGTTGCTGTGAACACCACGATTCAGAACGAAAGAGAATTCCTCGACCACATTATCAAATCCACAAACATGAAGTGTCTCACAGCCCCGTAAGTAGAGATTCGTCTTTCTTCCCTTAGAAACTGAAAAATCTTCTTACTAATTTAATGCTTCTCTATTTACAGATCCGCAATAGAAGGAGAATGCGGATTCCTTGCAGCAAATTTATATGCAAAAAGTGTGTTTGGTGAGGATGCTCTAGTGAATGTGAGTATCGAGAAGCAAACGGATGGAGCACTGAGTGGCTACATAAGGATAAGGAGCAAGACGCAAGGAATTGCTCTAAGTCTTGGCGACAAAATCACCCTCAAACAAAAGGGTAGTAGCTGAGGTTAGTTAATAATATTATATCTTTTTTGGTCCAGTTCAAACCATAAATGTTGAATTCTTACATCTTAATTCAGTATAGTTTCCGGTACCAAACCGATGGATTCTCACAGACTTGGAATGGTGGCACTCAAAGTAACAGGTTTAGGCTACGTATGTTTTCTCTCTTGAGCGAATTTTTGTTGGTTGAATCTGTTTACTATATGGAGGGAGAGGGCGTTTGAAGGATATGTAAAGAGTAATTTGTTATCATTCTTCTGTAACCGGTATATATATTCCGGTATGGTTCCGATGGATTCTTCCTCATACGGCTGTGTGTGTGTTTTTTACAGTAATTGACGATTTTGTTTTCTTTGCTCTTTCTTCTATAATGTCTTTTGTTGAGGAGATTAAACCGTGACTTTCTAGAAATGTCTTATGAAAGTAGATTTCAAAGTTCCCTGGGTTTGCTCCACTTTAGAACCTCGTTATTATATTGACCTCTCCACTTTAGAATATCGTTATATCATATTTGATCTCTACTCTTTTTTCCCTGCCTTTCGTAGTTCTCTGTTTCGATTCGCTTAAATTTCCTTTTCTTTCATATGCGTGTTGAGTTGTTGATCGTCTGGAAAAATGATAAAACTAGGAATAAAGTAGAAGAAGTTGAAGAACATGTACAACTTGAATTCTTTTATTGCTTTTAGTTTTATGTGATAGAATGATCAACTTTAGTATTCTACAGAGAGAGTCCTAATCATTTATATATCAACATGTGATCTTGAAACTCAAAATCGTCCGCTACGTATCATGGTCAACGAAATTTCTTCTCGATAGTCAAGTTATTGTTGTTTTCAGCAACATGTTTTCTAGTCATATTATCGTAGATTTTAGATAAGATAGCAAGAAAAGTTATAACAGGGGGAATATAACACATTTTTTTTTTCTGATACAATTCATTATTTTTAAAAGTGAGAACAGAGCCAGAAAAAAAACAAAGTCAAGACGCATTAAAACCAAAAATACTGCAGTGAAAAACAAACATTGATCACGACATATCTACTAGCAGAAATGTCCTAATTATATATATATGATCAGATGTGTTTCGTTGGTGCAAGAACGAGGTGTTCTTTCTTGTGCATAGCGAGTCCGGTCATGACGTCCATCTTTATATCCTCTGGCTTAACCCCTTGAGGTAGACTCCAGTCGAATTTGTAGAGAAGGTTAGCGAAAGGTATCTCTACCATTGCGATCCCAAGATGCATGGCCGGGCACATTCTCCTGCCCGAACCAAAAGGTAGGAGCTCAAAATCTTGGCCCTTAAAGTCCACTCCTTTGTGCTCGTTCATGAACCTCTCTGGAATGAACTCATTCGGGTTGTCTCCCCACGCAGCTGTGTCACGAGAAACTGCCCACGCGTTCACCTGAATGATGGTCTTGGCCGGAATATCATAGCCACCGATCTTTGTGTCTGCGATAGTTTCTCTGTGTAGAAGAATGGGGATGACTGGTTCGAGCCGAAGAGACTCCTTGATGACTGCTTTGAGGTAAGGGAGATTAGGAATGTCTTCTTCCGAGACATATCCTTTGTCGCCTACCACATTCCTCACTTCCTCTTGAGCTTTCTTCATCGCTTCAGGGTACTTTATAAGGTAAGTCATGGCCCATACCACCACTGCAGCCGCCGTGTCAGTTCCCGGCACTACAATATCCTGATGAAATTACAAAAAAAAAACGAGTTAATAATAGTACTGATATTTAACTAACTTAGAGAACTGCAGTAAAAGTGACTTAAGAGTTAACGAACCAATATCATGGCCTTGACATTTTCATGAGTGAATTTGATGGAGAAAGGTTGGTCTTTGTAAATCTGCATCAGAAGATCAATGAAACTCTCTGTCTCGGGTTTAGGGCGGTTAGGGTCAAGAGTCTCGTCGAGGAGTTCTTGGAGGTAAGTGTCAAGCTCCTTGAAAGCTTTCTTGAGACGAGCACTGAGACCAGTGAGGTTGTCAAGAAATCCAAAATAAGGAAAAAGGTCGGAGAAAAAAAGAGTGCCCAAAAGTGCTTGCGTCTCGTACAAGATGTTTATGAATCTCTTCATCTCGGTGCCATACTCATTGTAACGTTTCCCAAAAGCTTGTCTGCATACGACACAGTTGGTGAAAGACAAGAGAAGCTCACTTAGATCAACGGTGCCTGAATGGTCGGCAGCTTTGTAGATCTTGTCCATCATCCGTTGGCACTCTTCTTCTCTAACGGGTCTGAAACTTGCGACACGGTTTGGGCTGAAAAGGTTGACCATGCACATCTTCCTCATCTCACGGTAGTACGCAGTGTACTGTCCGAAACCGAGCTCACGGCCTTGATATGACATCGTTTGTTGCCCTTTAAGTAGAGGACGAGCGGTGAAGTTGAGGTCTTGAGTTTTGAGTAGCTCCTTGGCTATCTCGGCCGAGGAGATGACAGCCAGGCGACGGCCTCCGATTTTCATAGTGAAAATAGGGCCGTATAGCTTGGAGAGACGGAAAAGGAAATGTTGAGGGTTGAATTTCTCCATCTGGTGAAGGTTTCCTATTATAGGAAGACCTTTTGGTCCCGGAGGTAGGCGGAGAGATTTCTCGGTCGTGGTCCGGAGGAAAATGAAGGCTGCAGCCGCTACCAAACCTGCTATAATCAACAAGGGATCCATTTTTTTTGTGTTTACTTGTAAGTCTTTCTACTTTTGTAAGTGATGCAGTGATTTATATAGCAAGACTAAAAGTTTATTGGTTGGGTCTTTTTTGACAGGTGCAGACATTTGCCTTGTTTTAAAAACGTGATGTTAGTAGGTGAAGTACTGGCTTCTCAATAGAATAATCAATAATGTAATGATCGATTACAAAGTTGACACAATAGTTCTGGGGACCCATATTACTGAGAGCGAGATTGTTGAAGTGTTGAATCTCTGAATACTGTGTCATTAGATAAACTCTTAAATTTTAATTTTGTTTTCTAATTATAATTTCTTATAAAGTATTAAAATATCATCAATAAATATCTCACAAACTTACGTTCAATTATAAATTATCAAATTTTAGGAACTCTTAACTAAGTAACAATATTTTGGATTTTTTTTTGAAAATTTAAATTTGCTATGATAGAAACATTTGTAAAATAACTTCGAAATTTGAAAATATAATTTTCTCCTATGCTATAACGTAAACTGAAAAAAGAATAGTAGTTTACTTAACAAAAACAAAACTCTCAACTTTGTAATTTACCTTGCAGTCAATGTGTATAGAAAAGTGTGTTGGGATTTACTGTATTGCAAAGGTGGTCTCAGTCATACAATTATTCAACTTCTTATATCTTGACCTAAGCTGTTGTTTTTGTTTTGTTTTTTTGTCGTCAACATTTCAATTATTATAGAACATTACAGTCCATTTTACAAGAATTGTTTGCATATTGATTCTAGTGACATAAGGTGAATTGTACATATATATTCAACATCGTACAGAATAAAAAAGTAGTAAAATGACACTAAACTATCCCTAGTTGCTGCTCAGGCAGCCACTATTGAATATACTATGCCGTCACAGCACACCTCTTTGTCCATATGGACTTTTAGTCTTACAACACAACCAATCTTCATGGGCTTTAGTCTTTCCAGTCCATTTTACAAGAATTGTTTGCATATTGATTCTAGTGACATAAGGTGAATTGTACATATTTATTCAACATGGTACAGAAAAAAAAAAATAGTAAAATGACACTAAACTATCCCTAGTTGCTGCTCAGGCAGCCACTATTGAATATACTACGCCGTCACAGCACACCTCTTTGTCCATATGGACTTTTAGTCTTACAACACAACCAATCTTCATGGGCTTTGCTTACAAATGTTGGCCCAGAAGTGTGATCCGAAGTGAAATGAATTTATTGCAATTAAACATAATTTGGTTTCTGCCAACTTTATTGTCACCGAAACTTGTTCCACTCTAACACAGAAACAAAAATGATCATCGATCATCATCTTGAAAACTCGTTAAGGTAAAACAGCTCTTAGTCTGATGAACCGTAAAATCACTAGTAGTATTCGTCATCTTCATCCTCTTCTCTTTCAGCTGACTAGTTTCATCATCACTACTGGCGTCATCATTATTATGATTGTATTTGTGATGCTGTTGGTTAGAATCTTGCAATGCAAGTAAAGGCATGGAATTAGGGTGAATCTTGGAATAGATGGTGAAAGAAGACAAAGATGATCGTCTCCTTAGCTTATTAGCAATAAGCAATCTCCTTCTCTTGTTCAATGGACTCTCCACTTTCTCCAAATCTTTAGCATTGGTTGCTTCCATTAAATTCCCAAACGATTTCAATTTCCCTATGTAATGGTTTGACAAACCTCTCCTGCACAAAAACCAAACTTAATATATTATTGAGGCGTAATTAGATAATATTTTTCTTAAATTGGAGTTTAAAGGATGATTAAAAGAAACAAGCATACTTAATGGGAAGAGAATCTTCCATAGATGAAGTAAAGGAATCAGACCATCTTCTTCCTTGTGATGACGAAACGGCGTCGTCTTCTTCTTCTTCCTCGTTTTCGCTGCTTTCTCCAACCGAGGACAAACTCGTTGCCGGAGTTCTATCACAACTCCTTAATCCGATCCGGCTAGACAGATCCTGCGCCGTAACGTAGCTTCGATCCCTAAACGTCGAACCTACCAGAACCTCCATATATATAAATTTCTCTTGTTGATCCACCAATGGAGCTCAGCTATCATCAATCGGAGATTCCGCGTAGGTTAAGAGCTCCAATAAGCGCAGATTGACAAGTAATATAAAGATAGAGACAGAGAGAGACAAGACTCCACCGATCGGAGAAGAAGATATGAAAAAAGGGAATAAAATATATATAGAGAGAGTAAAATAGAGTCTCAATGACTCTGTGTACTAAAAATAGTATCCGAGGGAAGGACAGTAACGGCGACTTTTGACGGTTTGACACGTTATTAGATGACCTAATGCCCCGGACGTTTCGGGTTTACTGTCTCCGTTAGATCCGATGCTGTTCCGAGAGAGTTAGGTGCAAAGTTATTACACCACAAAACTTCAACCTTATCCAATTCTCTGTTTTTTTTTTTTTTTTTTTAATTTATCAATTTCTATTTGTAAAACCGGATAAGATTTAACTATTTGACAATCTACGCGGATTTATTAATTTCTTCTCTTACAACCGATTTTATTTGTCTCTCGAATGTATTTGTGGACAAATGTATTTGTGGACAAATGTATTTGTGGAATCTACCGCTTTTGATCTACTATTTATAAATTTGATCTACCATTTATACTATAGTATGGCTCTTTAAACTCTCTCTCTCTCTCTCTCACGGTGACCGTCGACCATTCATGGCTACCACCATTCTCAGCTTCGCTCCTCTCTCTTACTTCCCTCTTCCCACTACAAAATACCCAAAACCCCCTACCAGTATCCATTTTTTTACATCCCTGCCACTGCCACTCACATCTTCTGCCTATACTTCTTTCTTCCTGGTTAGAAATGAAGCATCTTTGTCTTCTTCGTCTACGTCAATCCAAGCTCTTACAGAAGATGCCGTCGATACTTCAGATTTCACTTCTTTCTCTTCAAAGCTTGTGCTTGTCGTCGGCGGCACTGGTGGTGTAGGTACTACGAACCATCCTTTTCATCTGCTTCTGTTTTCAATTTTGGATTTGGGATTTATGGATTTCTCAAAATTGGGTCTAGTAAAGTTTTCTCCTTTTTTGGTATCAGGGCAACTTGTGGTAGCTTCATTGCTCAAGAGGAATATTAGATCAAGGTTAGTACTGCGTGATCTTGAGAAAGCAACCAAGTTATTCGGTAAACAAGATGAAAATTCCTTGCAGGTTCGGACTTTATCAACATTTAGGATTCACTACTACTCTTTTTTTTCAACCTCATCACAAGTTAATACCATATTATAGGTAGTTCAAGGGGATACCAGGAATGCAGAGGATCTTGATCCATCTATATTTGAGGTTCGCTTCTTGCTCCTGTTATGTTTGGGAGGAGTTTCACTTGTTCTTCATTTGATTTGAACTGATTTGTGTAGGGTGTGACACATGTGATTTGTTGCACTGGAACTACAGCTTTTCCTTCTAAGAGGTGGAGTGAAGAAAACACACCTGAGAAAGTAGGTGAGAACATTCCTTTCCAAGTAAGAACGAAAGATCATTTCCAGTAGTCTTTATGATGTCTTGTTTTGTAATCAACGAAATGAAACAAAGGGTCTCTTATATGACATGCTTATTTATCCCTTTGGGGATTATGTGTTTCTTTTGTCTTCAAAAAGACTGGGAAGGTGTGAAGAATCTTATTTCAGCATTGCCCTCATCAGTGAAGAGAGTTGTTTTGGTTTCATCCGTAGGTGTGACCAAATCTAATGAGCTCCCCTGGAGGTGAGACTAGAGGATCTCTGCTAATTGCTTTCAATACGCCATAGCAAATTGTAATTTTGAATAAAGCATATATAATACTGAGTATGATTTACCATTTTCTTTTTGAAATATCTTAATCTGATTGTCTCTATGTGTGATTATATTTCGAATGAATGTTTTGTTTGACAGCATCATGAACCTTTTCGGCGTTCTTAAGTACAAGAAGATGGGGGAAGATTTTCTTCGTGACTCTGGTCTTCCATTCACCATTATCAGGTTTGGAATAAAATAGTCTGCTCAATTATCAGATAATACTCCAAAATGCAGGCAACATATGGTTCACTGATTTACTGTATTATGATGTCCTTCTACCAGACCCGGTAGATTGACTGATGGACCATACACATCTTATGATCTGAATACTTTGCTCAAAGCTACAGCCGGTGAGCGTCGTGCAGTTGTTATTGGTCAAGGTACATACGCTTTTTACGAAATACTTGGTTGCTCAGAATTTGAGATTGCCTGCTCTGAATGCTTAAGACAAACAAACAAACAAAAAATGAAGAAATCTGAGGGTGGTTTATAACAGGAGACAAACTTGTTGGAGAGGTAAGCAGACTTGTGGTGGCTGAAGCTTGCATACAGGCGCTTGATATTGATTTCACGCAAGGCAAAGCTTATGAGATCAATTCAGTTAAGGTATAGTATACAGTTTCCTTGAAAGTTTGGTCCGGAATCCAAAGTGGCCCTAGTCTATGGTCAGATGAATGAACCGCCAGGAGCTCGTATGAGAGTTATGAATAATCGAATAAACTGGAAGTGGGTGTAATGTAGTCTTATCAGGAAATATGTCTTAAGGAAGGCGTGAATATGTTTCAAAGATTGGTTGTTTTGATATGTTTGAGGAATGTTGTCGCAGGGGGATGGTCCAGGAAGTGATCCGCAGCAGTGGCGAGAGTTGTTTAAAGTTGCAGAATCCAAATGATAAAAAAGGACACTGAGCAATGTGCACAGAGTTAATAGCGAGACAATACATATATGGTCAAATTGTGTATACATATACTTTCCTTTTGGTCTTTAACTTTCATCGTTACTGTAATAAGTTTATTAATAAATAGCGAGTTTTCTTACAGTTGATGAACAAATCTACTTCAAAGCAAAAGCAAGAAGTCCAACCCAAAGAATAGGATGCAGATTGAATCCTTCCTAGCCATTTTAATTCAGAAATCAGATTTGGGATTTGGTTTTTGACTTCTCCTAAATCGTAAACCAAATCGAGAATCAAGTAATAAAGCTATTAATAGAAAGATTAAAGAAAGAATAGAGAAACTGGTTTTCCTGAATTTTCCTTTATTGTCTTAAAATTATAAAAGTCACAAATGTAACACAACACTGAGAGCAAGAAGATTCAAAGGGACAATTTGCTTGTTCTTCTGGTTAACACATTAAATAGAATAATCTAACCCGCTTGCTCCCTAACATGAAGTCTTATGAGATAAATGAACTAAAGGGACTTGAACAATTACTAAAAGGCTAAAAGCTATACCTGATTGACAGTATTTATATACGTATAACAATACCTCTGCTTCCAGGAGATGAAGATCAGACCAATGTGGACAAATTTAATACAACATTTGAGGTGTGAACAGGATATGGCTACAATCATACAACCGCGGAAGTAGTACGCCTAAGGTCAACGTCGTTCTTTTGTTTCTCACTTGGCGGTGTTCCTTTGAAGCTTCCATATCTCATGGGCTTAGGCATGTAAAGAGAACTGAGTATCTTCTCCAAAGCTACCACCGTGTATCTCACATACTTGCTTGAACTCGCGTCTTTCTCAACCAGTGGCCCATAGTTTTGCATATAGCTTCTGTAAACCGGTACAATAGCCTGAACTATCTGCTGGCAAACTTTATCCCTCAAATCTTTTTCCGGTAAGACCCATGTGACTTGCTTCTTATACATCTCATCAAACGCATCATTGAATGCTTTCAATCTCTTCTTGACAAGATCACGAGCAGTGGCATGTCCACCCGAGAAAAGTATAAGTCCTTCTCGGCTCAAGTGGCTTGGAAGCTTACCCCAACTGTCTCTAAGGAAGACAGTGGCGTAATACTCTTTGTACTGTTCATGTTCTTTCAGCCATGAATCTCCTAAATGATTCCCAATTTTTGTACCCTTTAAGTTCTTGTATAAATGCCAGTGATTATTCATACCGAAGAAATGAGCAAGCGTTTGATCTGGATACGCTTTCATCCATACATCCAGATTCTGCTCAATAGCTTTGATTATTCTTAGAACCTCAACCATAAGCTGATTATCTTGGAACCTTTCTGATCTCCAGCTCTTATGTATGAGCAGAACCTGAGTTAGTGTTGACTTGTACTTATCTCCAATAAGTTTATTGCAATAATCAGTTACAAAACTGACTAATCTAGGCACACCTCCGTCGCTAGGAGGCGGGGTCTGTTTCTGAATCTCTACCTGAACCAGAAGCTCCCAGAAGATTTCCGCCGCACCATCGATTATCCTTTTGATGAGATCCCTAGTGAAGTTTTGGATCTCAATACAAGCTGCTCCACCAAAGAGACGGTTGAAATCTGCTCTTAGTTTGTTCAACGAAGTAAAAATATCTAACAGCTTCAAAAGCTTGATTGGATCTTTCTTGCTATCAGTCACAGTTTTCCCAAACTGAAGGAACGCGAGCATACCGGCCTGAGCAGCAATCTTGGAAAAGCAATCCATCCATACATTCAGACCGAGTCTTTCAAAGACATCGTTGCAAAGCTTGAACTCTGCTTCGAACAGATGCTTAACAGCAAACTCTAAATGATTCCCCCACTGAGCTATATACCCTTCTATGCTCTGCACATCATTAAACTCAGAAACCGATATATCTAGATAATCTAAGTCAAGTGCTTGAAGACTAGCTCTAACATTGGAGCTCCTCACTTCGACGTATATTGAAATGCACTTGTCGAGTCTGTTATTAGCTCTGAGTCTCCCAAGAATGGCTTGCAGTTTATGAATAACAGTTACAGGCAACTGAGACGGTGCAATGCAAGCCTGATCGCCGAGCGATGACGGAGACGCCATTGGAAGTGGTACACTGTTATCCTTCAAGAGCCTTCTGAACTCGCCTTCCAGCTTATCTAAAGCAGCATCCCTAAGCCCGCCATCAAGACGCAATTGAGATCTCTCTTTCTCTCCTCCTCCTCCACCTCCACCGTCATTATGAAATTCTCGAAGCCCTCTTAAAGATTTCTTTAAATTCAAAAGATACTTCTCATCAGCAACATTGTGATCTTCCAAATACTCAACTATATCTTCCAACCACTGGATAGCTAACCCACAATTCTCCCCTAGAAACTTCAACGCTTCCTCTAACCGCTTCAATACCGCTAAATAACCCGAAAGATCGTTCCTGGGATCTGATAACAAAGATTTCTCAAGTCCATGAACAGCATCAAACACCTTAAGCACAGCGGCTGCAGGACCAACAGCTCGGTTAATGTTACCACCAACATCCACTAGAGCTTCTCTATCAGCTCGTATAGGCCTCACCGCAGCTTCAAGTGACGGCAATCTCTGCTCAATCTCATCAAACCTAGGACCAGTCTTCCCCAAAGCTAACCCTATAGCTTTCGATTTCTCAAGACTCGATTTTAAAGACTTTCTTGCTGCTAATAAGCTCTGAATCCCTCGATCCACCTCAATAGACTCCGCCATTCTAAAATTCAATTAGAATAAAAACCCTAGAAAACCCAGAAAATCTCACTCCAATGAAAGCAATTATTAATCTTACAAACTATAATCCTAATAAAAATGAAGACTTTAGAGATAATCGATTCAGAATCAGATGCAAAAGTGTTTTGCATCAAACATTTTCCTCTCTTTTTTTTAATCGTCTCCTTTATCACCACAGTTCCAACTTTTGATAAATCAAACCAAACCCAAAAACTACTTAGTAACAAAAACTCACAAACAGAAACAAACAAACCCAAACACAGAAATTTCCACAGCTACCAAACAACCCCTGAAAAATTACAAGAACCGAAAGCAGAAAATTCCCAGAAAGGAAGTCACTTTTTAACTTAGACACTCAAACGAAAGAAACTGAGTCGAGATAAGGACTTCTACTGTATTGGGTCACCGGTGAAGAGTTGATCCGGCGGCGAGAGTTTGGCGGAAGAATCGAAACGGTGCGAGTTTCTCCAAAGAGAGAGATACCCAGAAAACCAAAAAAAAAAAAAAAAAAACGATTAACGCAAAACAAAAGAAATATAAATCGGAAAGAGAAAACTGAAAAAGAGAAACTTTTTTTTTTGTTTTTCGACAGTTTTTATTTTCTCGCGATGCCCGACGAAAACTGCCAAAGTGCATGACAGTGGAGCACAAGGTTTCACGGTATCACTTGCGACTTCGGTAAAAAAAAAAAAAAAAAAAACTTGCTACTATAGTACAGAAATTAATCATATGTTAATTACAGAACTTTTTTGTTTAACGATTAAATCTTTGCTTTTTCTGTCAAGAATATTATGCTTAAAAACGTGTTCAGATATTCGAATCTTTTCACTTTTTTTTTGCCAAACATTTTCTGAATGTAGACTTTGTGATAGTCTACTTTTAATGGTAGTTTACCATTTTCAACTTTGTGGTGAGTAGGAGTTAGGCCTAAATTAAATCACTTATAGTTCGAAAAAAAAAAATGTTTATTTAAAAATATGAAAATGCACATACAACTTAGATTCACAAAGAGATTATATTTAGTTGATTCACTTGTTATATATGACTAGGATATATTGTTGATTCATCAGTTATGTATGATTTCGTCTGGAATTTCCATTATTCATGCGCTAAACTACATGTTACTAGTCAGAATAATGAACCTAAAATGTATTACGTATGCTTTGTCTGTTGCCTTACCTTTCATGATAAATGATTATTGAAGCAAATAGAATACGGATTAATGCTAGCCTAAGAGTACAGGTTGCAATCTTTAATCAACTTCACCCTCTGAGCCAGAGAGCCATGATGAGATTCTCTCCGAGCAGGGTCGGTCCAAATTTTATGGATGCTCTATGCCTCTATTGGCTTTATCCAATCCAAAATGAAACATTTATGTCATTTTGTTATTATGAAAAAAATCATAAAAATCTGTATTATTTTACCATAAATATGACTTGAACATGACTTGTCTCCGTACTTCAGCAGCTTCCAGTCGTCGACGTCCACACTGAGAGATGGGTAGTCGAACTCGTTGTCGTATGGAGTTGATGCCGGTACGAAGACGTGTGTAGTCTGTGTATGGGTTGACTTTTAATTTGTCGCTTCTCGTCAACGTACGGCTAAGACAGAGCAGTGTTACATATTGTAAGGAACTAAGGATTAAGGAAGAAGATAATCTAAATCTCAGCCGAATATTTAACTAATGCTCAAAGAGCTGATAAAAATGTAACTCTTGTTATTCCTTTTAGTTATATTCTTCTTTTTTACTAATACAAATGTTCAAAGACATTGGTTTAAAAAGACAGGAACATTTGTGGCGACCAAAAGGCTTAGAAGGTCTTTGAGAACCTCAAGTGAGGTGAGGATTTTGTACCACATGATTTGGTGTGGTCTTTTTGTATACATGTTATTGATTGTGTATCCTATTTTTTGTTGTTGGTGGGACAAGTAGTAATGGTCTTAGAATTTATCTTCCTAACTAGAAACTGAAACTTTGTCCCATCAAAAACATATGAGCGTTTCGTTCCCTTTAATATAGTGAGAACTTGTCCACCAAAATGATACATAGGAAATGGTCAAACAATGATATTTCATTTTGAAACACAAGTCAGTCGGTAATAACAAATGGTAATTTGACACTAGCAAAATAGAAAATAATTGTCAATGTACTAATATTAGCGCAAAATACAAAAATGGTCAAACAAAACTTCGTCCAAGTGCAGACGGCATAAAATTAATTTGGTTGACCCTTAACTTGTCTTTTGAATTTTACATTTATTTAGAAAACTCAAATTCATCATCCTACACCAAATCCCAACTAACTCATTAAGTACTCATTGACTTTGTAATCATTCATTCCTTAGTCAACTTTACTTTCGAAAACAATCCAACGGCCACCGGCTCAATTGTATTAGTAATAAAAACAAAACAATAAATAATGAAATGAAAATGACGAACAATAGTCTATATCATTTGGTGCGCAATTAATATCATAACCTCTACGGCTCTACCTAATACCCATATCTTCTAATCATCAACAATAGTACAATTAAACATGAACCACGACTAATTTTCTCTAAATTTAATATTTCTTAGTAAAATACAATTTACAAATCAATCCATCTAATAAGTACTAAAAAAAAAAAAAAAACAATACAAAAAAAAAGTCAAGCCGAGGCAAAAACTAAATCATTAACGCCTGAAGAAGAAATATTCTCCTGCATCGCGGATTGGTTGTGACGGTGCTCTCCTTCGTACGTCACGATAAGCATCGCTGGATCATCTAAAGCTCGTTCCACGTGTTTCCTCGCTGGACATCCTCTAAACGTACTACACTTGTAGTAACCACTGTATCAAAAACAAATAAACACCGTTAGATCTTTATAGATCTCGATTAAAATAATTATAAACGGTGGATAATAGACGGGTATACGATAGTTACCGTGGGTGTGGTGAGCCTTTGATCGGTTTTTGTCCGTACTTCCTCCACGAATATTCGTCCGGTGGTATATCGGCGATCTTTGCACTTATCGCCGGTACCCTCACGGTTCTCTTCATCCGATTTTTCCTGCTTTAAATAAAAAATTATTAATTAACGAACAAATATCGAGCTGTGTGTCAACGGTCAAAACCCGGGTTTTAAATTGAGGTTAACCGTCTCTAGTTATTGTCGGCGATATTTAAAGCAAATACACCGTTAACCGGGTAGATATTACTAAACCGGGAATATGTTTACTGAACTATTATTAGTAATTCATTAATTAATGATATAGAGAGGGTAATAGTCAACAAGGGTTGAATGTTTTTAAAATTAAAAAACGGAAGTCACTGAGTAGTTGTTAAAGCGACAGGTGGGTGACGTAACAGTACCTTTTTTTGCAATGGCACTTTCCGATGCCTGAGCCGGAGATTTTGCCGGAGAAACTCTCTGAGTGCTCGTGCTCGAAGCATCTCTTTCTGTAAGGATGACCGGCCAAGGGTGGCTTTCCTGAGGAGGTAACAGGCTGCGACGGAGCAGACGCAAGGAAGATTTTTCCATTGGAGACGCTTCCGTCGCCGGTTATCGCCGAAGACATGTAGGAAGAGTTTAAAGAAACGCTGAAGTTTTCCTTAGAGAATTCGAGCTCGGAGGTCTTAGATTTGGAGGCGAAGATGCTGGGTTTAGAGAAATCGAGTGTTACGCTCGGCTGATTCGAGTGAACGAAGGTCGATGGCGGAGGAAGATTCGTCGTAGTTCTGGAGGGCTGAGAAACAGTCGGAGCAGTTTTAACGATCTGAGGGAGTGGAGGAGAAACGGCGGATGAGTGAACCGGTCCGCGTCTAAACCGAGCGTGACCAGTACGGTTAAGGAGAGAAATGACAGTTTTGAATTTAGAAACGGTGAAGTCAGTGATCTCAGAGCAGTCAACGTTACTTTGTTGGGGACGGTTAGAGAGGACACGGATCAGATGTTCCATACTTTGTAAACCTTGTGATGCAGCCTCTTGAATAGCCGTTTGATCATCTATCTTGGGGAAACGCATTAGATCGACGGCCATAATGTTTTGTTTTCCTTCTTTGGTGGGATGAGGATTTGGAGAGGAACGTTGAAGAAGACGATCAGAGAGAAATGGTTGGTGATGGATGAGAAGAGAGAGGGATGATGGCGTGATATATGGGGAAAGGAGGAGGTGACCGGGTCAGATTATTATGTGACATTTTTAAAGTCAAACCGGGAAGCTTTTGATCTGACGGCTCTGATTGAGTTGAGGATTTCCACGGAATAAAGCAATCAAAGTTTGGTCTCCTCAAGTTCGAGGTTACTGGGTCCCACCTTCGCATCCGAATTTTATAGTTTCTTAAGATATTTGTCTCTACCCTATCAATACCACTAAAATAAATTTATTATTTAAAAATATTATAACAAGTTTTATTTTTTTAAAATACCATAAAAAAATATATATCTAAAAATACCACAAAACTAAAATCAAACTTTAAACCTTCAAAACTAAATCCTAAATCTAAAATATTAAACTCTAAACCCAAAATACTAAACCCAAACCCAAATATTTAAATTATAAACTCTTATATTTCAGTTTTTAATTTTATAGTATTTTTAGAAATAAAACTTTTTAACAGTATTTTTAAAAAATAATACTTATTATGGTATTTTTGAAAAATAAACTTATTTAGTGATATTTGAAGGAATTCCTTTAAATTATTACTGGAGGGACACATAGTATATAATATCACTCTGAACAAATTAATCATAATTATTTACGATTTTTTTTTTAAATAGCATAATTAAGGTGTAAGAACTAGAAAGAAGGTTTTATTTCATGAAGTAAGTAAGTAAAATATAAAGTAATAAATTGTCAATGATTCATACACACTATGGGGAAAGAGGGCCAGCTGGACTTTGGTTGAGGACAACAGAAGGAAGAGTTGTCAACGAGACAGGGATGAATTTATGAATAACAATTATGGATACTTTTGACTTTTGGTACTTTTTTTATTATATTTTATGTTTGTTTCATTTTGAATCTTCCGTATTCTTTCATATTCTACGGACTTTAATATTTGTCAACTAGATTCAAAATTAACTAATTTGATTTGGTCGCCTATATGAAAACTGATGATTATGTTGTTATAGGGTTTTGTTTCCATAACAATAAAAATTTGGTGTTAGACTTCTACTTCTAAACAACAATACTACCAAAAACAACAACAATTTTTCATAGCATTCTTGATAAGTCTTCACTTAAAAATTATCACTTACGAACCCTTTATTAACTTTTATAATTCACCTAATTATTCTACAAAAATTGTGAAAAATTAAATAATTTTTATAATTAAAATACTAGCAATTATGGTTTGATTTGAAGTCAGTGTTTTCACGCCCGATCCGGACCGTCCGGTCCACCCGGTTGACCTGTGATCCGGGTGCTATTCCGGTTAGGGTTAAGTGCTAAAATCCGTCAATTTCAAAACCGATAAAACCCAGAAAAACTCGCCATTAACTCGGGATCCAGTGAACCGGTTGAACTGGTTGGGTATCGGATCAAGAAAATCATTTTGATTTAGAGAATAAATTAATAAAGTATAGGGTTTTTAGTTATTTTTAGAATTTTTTTAATCAAGACATACAAATTAACACACTTATATATGTTCTATAAGTAGTTTTTATCATCTCTTCTAACTCATACATAACAAACTAATTCATCATTTTATATATGTTTTGTTTTCAAAATCTAATTTATCTAACCGTCATAATCATTTTATATATTATATATTAATATAATGATATTTATATTTTCGTAGTTTTTTGTCATCAACTCTATATAATTTAAATGTTCTCGTATCGTAATAATTCATTCTAATGTTTGTGTATTAATTTAATAATCGCATTGTATTATAAATAATTTATTTGAAATTAAAAAGTATAAGTACTTTATTATTGTTATTGGATTTTGTATGTTTTGTTATACAAGGTACCAATATAATTTACATTAATAAAACTATATATATATATAATTTTTATAAATACATTAAAATTATTAACCCACGGTTAATTTGGGTGGACCAAATGACCCGGTGATTCGGATACTACTCGGGTTCATTGTTAGGGTCGGATTTAAAAACATTGCTTTAAAGTTTTTAAAAGACCACTAGTGAATACGACAAAGGAGGAGGGGGAAAGCTGACTATTTACAAATTTAAAGTAGTATATTAGTTAATTAGAAAGAAAAAAAAAAGATGATCATTTCTTTCTTTAAACACAGAGCCATTTGACCACCTCGGTAACCGGGTGGTCCCGTTACCTCTGATTATGAACCATTAGATTTTATTAAGATAGATCCAACGGTGGATCTGTGGATACTAGTGTTGACTATGGCTTTATGATTTTTAAATGAGCCTAAAACAATCTCCAGCCAGCTATTAGGTTCTCGTCACGTGTCGACTTTGTTATTTATGTGTCATATATTGATATTGGTAGTGTCCCGTTTCTTACAAAATAAAGGAAACAAAACATTAGGAAAAGCATAAAATTGAGAAAAATGGAATAATGTATAAATGATGTGGAGAATCGAACAATGTATTTTGCGAAACCTTATGTATTGTTATAAAAATCAAATCTTCTTATTAAAACCTTAATCATAGTTGGTTATTGTTATTATCCTAATTGGCAAAATATATTATCTCTTTGTGTTTTGGAAATTAATCAGCTTAAATTAAAATCTCTGAATTTCTTAAATAAAACAAAAAAATAGAACGTGTTGTGTAACGTGTTTATGGGTGGAGAAAAGAAACCATGGATTGTTGTTTAATACAGTTTCATTTGTCAACCGATTAAATAATAGTAACATGGGGGTCGTTGACCCGTCCGAGTTGTATTATTATTGTCGTGCACGTCTATTATCTTTATAGCTACAAAATCTCAATGATCAATCTTTTCTTTTATGTCTCAATGTGTTATGATATTTTTGATCATCTCTTTTTTCGTCCGGATTAGTATATGTTTGGTTATTTGGTTAAAATCAGAGTTAACAAATATATATTTGTAAGAAACAAAAAAATCAATATGTAAATCCACTTCTTTTTTTTTTTTGTCAACCAACATGTAAATGCGCTTTTGGAACTAGTTTTCCACTAATAAAACAATAAAAACTTATAAAAGCTATGTTGGTAGACAAGTGGTTTTTTTAAAAAAAAAAAATTTCATAAAATCTTCGCTTGCAAAACAAATGAAAATTAAATCATCCCCGTCTTTTGTTCTTGTTTATTTTAATGATTTATTATTTTTTCTAATGAGCAGGTGAAAGAAACGTGTTACTTAAATTGCATGTTGCATTGTGTCTGTACAACCATACGTAATAATGACACTTATGGATTATTATTTACAATACGATGGAGAGAAGCTTCTTACTAATTGACACTTATGGATTATTAATTAGAGTATTTGTACTTCATGACAAAAAAGTAAAAAAAAAAAAACAGTTTAAAAGTGTTAATACAAATAAAAATATAACTGTATGGATATTTTTACTATTTTAGACGAGTTTGGATGATTTTTTATCTATTTAATTGTTACGAATATGTATTTAATATATAAATTACGAATATGTATTTGTCAAGATGCCATATACTAAATAAGACGTTCACATAAACAAATAACATATCTAATTTCTATCTTTCTAATTTATATATTAAATCTTGTCAAACATCTAATTTACTCTTTACTACTTTTCTACATGCATATTAACATTTATTCCTAATTGAAGTTAGTGGAGCTTTTTTGTTGTTCAGAAAAAGGAAAAGAAGAAAGATACTATAAATTGGATCATTATTTTTTCTATAATATACTGATAGTCTTATACAATTTGAATGGAACGCTTTGTCTAATAAAAAGGTTTTGGCCGAATGTTTTTAACTTTCTGAAAAGTCAACGTAAAGATAATACACACGGATTTAACACGCATTTGAGAAATAAATTGCTCTTTATCTTATTAATCTTTATCTTATGTAAAGTATTCTCATATTTGTTTTACTAATCATGTTATCACTTATCACTGTCAATATTTCGGTACTACTCATGTTTGACAGTTATGTATGATTTTTTTTTGGTTTAACAAAAAAAAGAGTTATGTATGATTTTTTCATTAGTTCTTTAAACAACAAATCTTATGATTAGAAATAACTAAAGAGATTATTTCATAAAGAGAGAAATATGACCGATACACAAAAAACTAATAAAAATACCAACTGTTTCTAGTCCTATTAGTTTTGTTTTATAATTATAAATCTCAGTTAAATTACACATTTACACTTAATATGCTTTATCTTGTCTACTATGCATGTTGTAAACTTGTAGGTTATGACAATGGTATGTATATTTTACTTATAGTATATTAACATTATAAGAAAGCCGTAAGGAAGAATATATAAAAGAAAAAAGTAAAACGAGAGTGGAATCCAATGTGGCTTCAACTAGATGTTATATTATGTTTGTTTCTATTATTAACGTATATTTGGATGTAACGTTGGGTGTCGAATTATTTTGCTTTATATTGTTCACTTTAACGTATAAACAAGGATCAGCACATGGTGGTCTTGGAAGATGAAATATTTTAACTTTCATTTATTTAAGGGGTGAATCCAAAATTCCAAACTGAAGCACATATTGACATATATAATCTCTAGAGTTTGTGGAACGCAAAATATTAAATTTTGTTGAAGACAACACCCAACATAAAAGAACTGAACCACAGTAAATTGGTAAATTTTGATATCCAAATATATTATTAGCCCACGATAGAGTTTTTCTTTAAGAAAATTATATTCGTTGACTATTTGTTAAATAAGAAATTAGATTTAAGAGAAACTTCTTAAATAAATATTCGAATCAATAGTCGTATCAATTAGACAACTTGGTTAAGATTTGATTCTAGTCGATAAAATATAAAACATGCTCCATATGCTATCATATCTCCCTTATAATAAACAAAGACGAATATATCGCTATCATGGCAGGTTCAATTAGTTTAAGAGGTCTTATCATTTATCTCCATCCACTTTTTTGTTGGCACAAAAAAACAAGAGCTTTGTATTTGGGGTTTTAAGGGCTTCCGGAGACTCGTATATCAGACAATCTGGTTCTCAAAAATTTAGTTGTAATCATGCATCCTAATGATTAATTTGAAGTTGTATGTGTGCTGTTCTCAATCACTAAAAAAATTTCAATCTAGAGACTCTAAATATCGAATGTGAAGATCCTAATGTTCAACTTGATGCTCAAAGACTTAAAACATATGAATATCAATGATTACCAATATGAAAGCTTCATTGTCGAGTAATTTGGTTATAGTTTTTAATGGGTCTGGACCATCTGGTACAAGTCAGCCCATTGAACAAGTTTTCAAATTATTCGGATCGGGTCGGGTCGGGTCGGGTTGGTTTACCCGAACCAAATTGATTATCCTTATCGTTTGCTTCCAAATCAACAGAAAAAAAATAAGAATGGCGAGAGTCTTCGTCTCTATCCCTATGCAACGCACACAAACAATCTTCTCCGCGTCTTCTTCTCAGCCGCCGGCGAACAAATTCCTCGATGGATTCGGCGGTGGAGTAGGAGGAGCCGGGGGATTGAGTCTTACCCGGAGAATGAGAGATTGTTCCGTTGTGACGCGAGCAGGGCCGAGTACGAGTAGCTACTTGCTCGCGTTCGCCATTCCTGCTACTCTTATCGCTGCCACTGTCTTCACTTCAATCAAAATTGCTGATAAGCTCGACGAAGATTTCCTTGAGGATGTAAGACCGCTGTTTCTGTCCACTCATTCATTCATTCTTTGACTCATTTCTAATTCAGATTCGACTTGGGTTCAAGTTTTGTTAAAGTTCTTTAATTTATGACATCCCTAGAAATTAAGAGATAGCCCCATTGCATTCTAATGGAATTGGTTGGATCTCTATGTTAAATTACATACAACTCTGTTTTTGTTTTTGGCCTTAAGTGTTGTTACTGAGCCAGAGTGTTAACACATACTTTAAGTAAGGAGCTCATTCTGTATGTATCATCCATATATATGGGTCTGTAAAGCTAACAGCTTATAACGTTACCGTGTCATTTTGGTTTCTGCAGATTGCGTTGAACCAAGCGATTAAAGCAGCAGAAAATGGAGAGAATGGTGAAGGTGACATCTCACTGGACGATGTGATTCAAGAACCTGTTCTTCAACGAACACGTAACCGACCTAAACGTGAAGTTTAATACAACACATCATGTTAAGACTTAAGATTCTTCAATGATCCTGTGACTATGTAATACATCTTGTAGCCATTTATAGTTGTAGTTACTGGCAATTACATTATTGTTTGATCATATGTAAAAAAAAAGGAACGGATGATGAATCAAATATGCTGCTCATTGCCGATTATGTTTTGAGCAGATTCTACAACCAACATACTTGTGCGGTAGATTTGTAATTTTGGAAGAAGTAGAAGGGTCTATTTGGTATTATGCTATTCGCTACAAATTGGAAAGTCATATAATCCGTATTTGATTGGGCTTTGAGGCCCAGTTTGAGTTGTCTTGTAACTTTTGAAGTAGTGTGTTCTCGACGTCTGTGAGAGGTTGAATCGCGTCGCGTTTCATCTAGCAGTTTTTTCAAACGAACGGGACACACCAGCCAAAGGCCATTTGCGTTAGATCTAAGGAGAAAGCGACGTAATAAGGTGTTTTCAATTCTACAGGAAGGAGATTAACGAGCAAAGTCGATTCTCTTCGACGGATCCAGGGTATGATTTTGCTCAGTTTCGTAATTTCTAGCGTATTATCGAATTTACATGTGAAATTTGATCTTTCGAATACGGGTTTGGATTTAGCTTATTTCTCCTTTTTATATGGGTATGATTATTTCTTTTGAATCTAGAGATTGATTTCCCTTTAGTTGCCGCACAATCTATCTGGGTCTGCTTTTGCTACTTTTAATGCGCAAGCCTTTTTTCTTTTAATTGAGTTTTTGATTTGTGTTGTTTATAATTCTAAGCCACTATATTGTGTCGGTGCTCTGTGTAATCATGTTAGTTTTGTTAAATTAACTTAGTTTTTGTTGTTGTTGTTTTTTTTTTTTTTTTGAGTCTGCGTCAATCAGGAGGCAAGAACCATGGTGATCGAAACTTGGTGTTGATACACGAAAGAGTCATTGTGGGGACAAACATAGAGTGAATCTAATGGACAAGAAAAAGAATCGTACCGATCCACTTGCTGCTGGGCGCCAGAAGGTTAGCTTTGTTGTCCTTAAACGTACCTCTTCAGAATTTGGGTAGATTTGCTTATTTATCACAGTATGTCAGTGAGTAGAGAGAGGCAGGAAAGGTTTTTCTTGTGCTTTATTGTGTAAGTTCATCGTTTAGGAGGAACAATTGATAGCCTGGTTTTTTGATATTGTGATCTTTCTTCTCTTTGGTTAACAAAGAAGCTTTTTTTTGATAAATAAGTAAACAAAGAAGTTACTTTACTCAACTCGCCTCCACAGTAGTACTTAATTACTTGTCCTGCCATGATTTATATAGATAGAGAAACATTGGATGAACATGTTTTAATTGCTTTCTTTCTTGACCTCATTTCAGCTTCAACAATTTCGTCAAAAGAAGGCTGACAGAGGCACTGATCAGAAAAAAGACTCCAAAGGCAGTACAAGCCAAGGGAAATCATCTAAAAAATCTGGTAAATCTGAGAAGCATGAGCGTAAACCTGAGACAAGTGCTGTCAGTGACGAGGCAGAAGCTCCGTCCCATGTGGCTGCAGGAGGAGCTTCATCTCATGTGAATGTTAGTGAGGAGGTTGTCGATTTTCCACAAAATTCTGCAAATACAAAAGTTCATGAATATGTTTCTGTCGATGATTCATCATCAGGACCTGATACGTCTCAGCCAGGAAACACCACTTCTGATGATGGATCCGAAGTGAGAAAAGAAGTAGTTATTTCTGAAAATGATGTCAGTATATCATTATCCACTGAAGAAGAGAATATGATGTCTATCAACAGTGGAGTGGCTGGCACAGTAGATTCTTTTACAAATGACCCTGCAGATTCTGAGAAGGGAGTTGATGGTGCATCTATTAATGTTGACGGAATCTTTGCTGCTTCTGGGAACATAGCTGAGGGGGAAGGAGTTAGTGGGTCTGGGAATGTGGAAAAGCCACATCAGCCATCCTCTTTCCATGAATACATTCCTGATGTTTCCTTGATTCGTGCAAGGGGAGATCAGGTAACTGATGTAGGTTGTTCTCTCCTTCTCTTCATGCTTCTTTCTTCAATTATTTTCTTTATTACTTTTTCCTTGATAGGGTAAAGAGGTTAGGTCTATTGCATGCAACCTTTTGATGTGTAAATCAATTCTCATTTGTTTCTGGATAGGGGAAATGCAGGAAGAAGATGATTCACACATGGAACAGTTTTCTGAGTCACCTGCAAAGGCAAGTGTGGATAAGAATGCAACTGAAGAAAGGCAAACAAGATATCCAGCATCTGCTTCTCCTTTACACTTTTCAGAGGGATCTTCAGTTACATTTGATTCAGTTCAACAAGAAGAAATAAATGGTAATATTAGAAGCCAACAGATTAGGGAAGCTGCAGAGCTTAATGAAGAGATACCAGAAACATCTATTCATTTTTCTAATAACAGAAATCATGTGCTTTCAGCTGAACCTGTGGAAAGCTCTGTTGCAAATATGGTTAGTCAGCACCAACTGCCTGAGAGCGTCAGTATATCTGAAATTTTGAGCAATGAGGAACCTCGTAAAATCGCCACATTGAATCTATCTGGAGACGTTTCTGCTGCTCATGTTCATGAAGGCCGCTCAGTCAGCTTCTTACAGCTTATGGATATTGTACAAGGACTTGGACAAGATGAATATCAAATTTTGTGCAGCGCTAGAGAGGCTGCTTCAAGTAATGAGCCAGGAACAAGTTCATTGGAGCGATTAAGAGAAGAACTGTTTGTTTCGAGAACCATGGAAGATATACTCCTTGTGCAACTCACAGAACAATCACATCTACAAAACGAGTTTGATCATCAACATAACCAATTGGTAGCTGAAATATCACAGCTTCGTTCATCATATAATGCAGTGACAGAGAGAAATGATTCTCTTGCGGAGGAACTATCAGAGTGCCAGTCTAAACTATACGCTGCTACAAGGTCAAATGAGAAGCTTGAAAATCAGCTTCTTGCTACAGAAGCACAAGTGGAGGATTTCACTGCTAAGATAAATGAGCTGCAGCTTAGCCTAGAAAAGTCCCTGTTGGATCTATCTGAGGTGAAAGAAAAGTTCATCAATCTTCAGGTGGAGAATGATACGTTGGTTGCAATTATTTCTTCCGTGAATGATGAGAAAAAGGAACTTCTTGAAGAAAAAGAATCCAAGAATTATGAGATTGAGCATCTTTCATCTGACTTATGCAATTGCAAGAACCTGGCGGCCATACTAAAGGCAGAAGTTGAGCAATTAGAAAATACTATTGGTCTATTGAAAGATGAGAAGATAAATCTTGTGGATGATAAATATAGTTTATTGGGTGAGGCAGAGAAGGTACAGGAAGAACTGGCAAATTATAAGACGTTGGTCACCTTGCAAGAGGTTGAAAATTCAAACATAAGGGAGACGCTTTCTTTACTGACAGGCCAGCAGACTAAATTTGAAGAGAACAACCTACATCTCAAAGAAGAAAATGAGAAAGCACATCTAGAATTGAGTGCACATCTGATCTCGGAGACTTATTTATTGTCCGAGTATTCAAATCTAAAGGAAGGATATTCTTTGTTGAATAATAAGCTCTTGAAGTTTCAAGGGGAAAATGAACATTTGGTTGAGGAAAATGATAAACTTACACATGAACTTCTTACTCTTCAAGAGCGTACGTCAACTGTACAAGAAGAGCGTACTCATCTAGAAGTTGAGTTAAGAGAAGCGATAGCGCGCCTTGATAAATTGGCTGAAGAAAATACATCTCTAACTAGCAGCATCATGGTAGAAAAAGCTAGAATGGTAGACATTGGAAGCGAGGATGCTTCAGGATTGATCAATCAGGAAATTTCTGAGAAACTTGATAGAAGTTCAGAAGTCGGGGTTAGTAAACAGAGTGCATCATTTCATGAAAATACACTATATACAGATTTGGAAGAGGTAATGGAAGATGCGTCTGAGTTTTCTGCCTTGAAGAAGAATCTGGAGAAGGGGGAGAAAATGGTTCAGAACCTTGAAGAGGCAATTAAGCAGATCCTGACGGATTCTTCAGTGAGTAAATCTAGCGACAAAGGTGCCACGCCAGCAGTATCAAAACTGATTCAAGCTTTTGAGTCAAAGCAAAAACCAGAAGAACAGGAATCTGAAAAAACACAGTTAACTGATGATCTATCAGAAGCAGATCAATTTGTTTCTGTGAATGTGCAGATTAGAAATTTGAGAGGCTTGCTTGATCAGTTACTGTTGAATGCTAAGAAGGCTGGTATACAATTTAAACAGTTAAATGATGACAGGACGTCGACAAATCAAAGACTCGAGGAGTTAAATGTCGAGTTTGCATCTCATCAGGATCACATTAATGTTTTGGAGGCAGATAGTATTGAGAGTAAGATTTCATTTGAAGCTCTGAAGCATTATTCGTATGAGCTGCAACATAGAAACCATGAACTTGAACTTCTCTGTGAATCATTAAAGCTAAGAAATGATAGTATCGGTGTAGAAAACACAGAGCTCAACAAGAAGATGAATTCTTGCTTATTGAGAATTGATGAGCTTGAAATTCAGCTGGAAAATTTACAGCAGAATTTAAGTAGCTTTTTGTCCTCAATGGAGGAACAGTTAGTGGCCTTGCAGGATGAATCTGAGAGGGCTATGATGCTAGAACATGAATTGACATCATTGATGTCTGAATTTGGTGAAGCAGTTGTGAGGCTTGACGACTGTCTACTCAGATCAGGCACTTCTGAAGCTCCTGTTAGCTTAGATATGACCAAGTGGATATCTAGTTCTGTTGACATGTCTGTAAAGGTGATTGGCGACCTGGAGGAAAAACTTGAAGCTGCTTATGCAAAGCATGAGTCCACCTCAAACCAATATGAGGAATTGAAGCAGAGTTTCAATACTCTGTTTGAGAAGAATGAGTTTGCAGTTTCTTCAATGCAGAAGATCTATGCTGACTTGACGAAATTGATTTTCGAATCATGTGGGTCAGTGGAGATGGCCAATCGTGAAGCTGAAAATGTAGCTGTCTCTGATCCTTTCAAGGATGGTAGTTTTGAGAATCTGATGGAGGCTGTGCGAAATATTCTTTCCGAGAGGCTTGAACTTCAGTCTATGATTGATAAGCTACAGTCGGACTTGTCGAGTAAATCAAACGATATGGAGGAACTGATGCAGCGAAGCCTTCATTCCACTTCACTTCGAGAGTTAATTGAGAAGGCTGAGGGTGTTCTAGAACTTGAAAGTGGAATAAGTTTTGAATCTCCTAGTTCACATGTGGACTTTCTTGTTTCCCAACTTGTTCAGAGGTTTATAGAGACTGAGGAATTGGGTAATCTCCTCAGAGAACAGTTAGAGGCCAAAGAGAATGAGTTGATGGAGATCCAGGAGAGTTTACTGCACCATAAAAATGAAATAGGTGGTCTCAGGGAAAATCTAGCGCACGCAGAGGAATCGCTTGTGGCTGTACGATCTGAGTTACAAGATAAATCTAATGAACTTGAACAATCAGAGCAGAGGTTATTATCGACTAGGGAGAAGCTTAGCATAGCTGTTGCTAAAGGAAAAGGTTTGATTGTTCAGCGTGACAATGTCAAGCAGTCATTGGCCGAAACCTCTGCTAAACTGCAGAAGTGCTCAGAGGAATTGAATTTGAAGGACGCAAGGCTTGTGGAAGTTGAAGCAAAACTTAAGACCTATATGGAGGCAGGAGAACGTGTGGAAGCATTAGAATCTGAGCTTTCATACATCCGAAACTCAGCTACTGCACTGCGAGAATCTTTTCTTCTCAAAGACTCTCTGCTTCACAGAATTGAAGAAATTTTGGAAGACTTGGATCTCCCAGAGCATTTTCATGCTCGAGATATACTGGAAAAGGTGGAGTGGTTAGCAAGATCAGCCAATGGCAACTCTTTGCGTCCCTCTGATTGGGATCAGAAGAGTTCTGATGGAGGTGCCGGATTTGTTCTCTCGGAGCCCTGGCGGGAGGATGTACAAACTAGCACAAGTTCTGAGGATGACTTGAGGATCAAGTTTGAGGAGCTCAAAGGGAAGTTTTATGGATTGGCTGAACAGAATGAAATGCTAGAGCAGTCCTTGATGGAAAGGAATACTTTGGTACAGAAATGGGAAAAACTCCTAGAAAATATTGATATGCCTCCACAGCTACAGTCCATGGAAGTGGAAAACAAGATTGATTGGCTTGCAACTACAATATCAGAGGCTACACATGACAGGGATACTCTCCAACAAAATATTGATAACCTTGAAGTCTATTGTCAATCACTAAGTGCTGATTTGGAAGTCTCACAAAAGCAAGTATGTGATGTCGAGGCAAATCTTCAATCGTGTGTTAATGAGAGGGTGGATCTTTCTGAAAGACTGGATAGTTTGAATGGTGATCATGAGAGTCTTACTGAGAGGGTCAGTCACTTTGAAGTTGAGAATGAGAAACTGCAGAACCAAGTGAAAGATTTGCATGGAAAATTAGTTGAGAAACTTGGGAATGAAGAACATCTTCAGGCTATTGAAGGGGAGCTATTGAATTTGAGGTACATGGTTAATGATCTTATACAAGAAGATGGCTTGCAGGATTTGGCTTTAGAAAGGAATTCTGAGAACTTGCATGGACTGCTGAGAAAGCTGATAGACTATTATAAGAATATGTTAAAAGCTGCAAGAGATGACAACATCTGTGAAACTCGTCCATCAAATGCTGATTTTAGAAGCGGAGAGTCATTGGGTTCAGATGAAGTTACTTCTCATGGGCACCATCCTGAATTGATAGTTGACGCACCAAGTAGAGACATAACAGTAGTAGAGACACCTGATGTAGCTTCCTTAACAAAAGATTTGGATGAGGCATTGCATGTTCAAAAGCTGACAAGGGAAGAAAGAGATTTTTACATGGCAAAACAACAGTCCTTGGTTGCTGAAAATGAAGCACTTGATAAGAAAATAATAGAAATGCAGGAGTTTCTTAAACAAGAAGAGCAGAAGTCAGCTTCTGCAAGAGAGAAGTTAAATGTAGCTGTTAGGAAAGGGAAAGCTTTGGTCCAACAAAGGGATGGTTTGAAGCAAACTATTGAAGAGATGAACGGGGAGCTTGGTCGCCTGAAATCGGAGATTATCAACCGCGATGAAATGCTCTTAGAGAATGAAAATAAATTTAGGGAGTTGGAATCTTACACTGTGAGGGTAGAAACCCTAGAGTCTGAGTGTCAATTGCTGAAAAGTCATTTGCAAGAAACAGAAAATTTACTACAGGAAAATAGCGGTACATTGAGCATGACGTTGAATGTGTTAAATAGCATTGATATTGGTGATGAAGGTGACAGAAATGATCCAGTTCTGAAGCTTCAGCGTATCTCACAACTGTTTCAAAATATGAGTACAGCTGTGTCTTCTGCTGAGCAGGAGTCGAGAAAATCTAGAAGAGCAGCTGAGTTGCTACTTGCTGAGTTGAACGAAGTTCAGGAGAGAAACGATAGTCTGCAAGAGGAACTATCAAAATTTACATATGAAATCCAGCAACTTTCCAGGCAGAAGGATGCAGCAGAGGCTGCGAAAGTTGAAGCCATATCGCATTTTGAAAATTTATCAGCAGCCAACAGTGAAGAAAAGAAGAAGCTATATGCTCAACTGCTGTCCTTCGGAACTAGTGTGAACTCTCTAAAGAAAATACTCGCAGGTACCAACAGTTGCCTAGCTGATATTTTCACCATGGATATGGAGTTTATGCATCATCTGAAGGCAAATATGGAATCATGTGCAAGGCGAACTGGTACTGATTTGTCTGGCTGGCCTCAACTCAGTTCTGGGAATTTTGTAGAAAAGGTATTTTAGATCCTTTCAACAGCTTACTATGGTGTACTTTCAAAGTTTTTCTGCCACTGACTGTTGCTGAATATTGTTTTTTCCCCTTTTTGCTTAGGAAATCTTTTCACGCTTGACTGCTGCTTGGTCTAACAACAACTTGCATGAGATTTCAAGTGGTGGAAACATTACCGAAATTTGTGGTTCTCTCTCACAAGACCTTGATGAATTTGTGGCTGGTGTTAGACATCTCGAAGAGAATATAAGCAAGCACTTGGCATCATGGCACGACCAGATCAATAGTGTATGCAACAGTATCGACACCGTTTGTAAGTCAATTGGAACAGGAACGGACTCAGAAATTGCCGCTCTGGGTGAAAGAGTGGCCTTGCTCCATAGAGCATGTTCTAGTGTGTTGGTGGAAATTGAAAGCCGTAAAGCCGAGCTTGTTGGAAATGTCAGTTTCAATATGAGTCTCCATCAAGTAGATGAGGATTCGTCCATAGAATCTGTCAGGTCCATGGTAAATAGGCTATCGTCAGCTGTTAAGGAGCTTGTTTTAGCAAATGCTGAGACTGTGGAGAGAAATGAAAAGGAGATGAAGGTAATCATCGCCAATTTGCAAAGGGAGTTACACGAAAAGGAAATCCAAAATGATAGGATGTGCAATGAACTTGTGGGTCAAGTTAAGGAAGCCCAGGCTGGTGCTAAAATCTTTGCGGAAGATCTTCAATCTGCAAGTGCCCGGATGCGTGATATGCAAGACCAGCTGGGCATTTTGGTTCAGGAACGAGATTTTATGAACGAGAGAGTTAAAGAGCTGCAAGCAGGGCAGGCATCACACTCAGAATTACAGAAGAAGGTCACATCGCTTAGTGATGTACTAGCTGCGAAAGACCAAGGTCAGTATTTCATTTTAATTTTTTTTTGCTTTTCGACTGCTACAGCCTACACATATTAGCTAATACGTAATTGTTTGCTGCAGAAATTGAGGCATTAATGCAAGCGCTTGACGAAGAAGAGTCTCAGATGGAGGATCTGAGACACAAGGTTACAGAATTAGAACAGGAAGTGCAACAGAAGAACCTAGATTTGCAGAAAGCTGATGCTTCTCGTGGGAAGATTTCCAAAAAGCTATCAATTACTGTGGATAAATTTGATGAGCTACATCATCTCTCTGAAAATCTTCTCGCTGAAATCGAGAAACTTCAACAGCAAGTGCAAGATCGAGATACCGAGGTTTCTTTCTTGAGACAAGAAGTCACTAGGTGCACCAATGAGGCTCTTGCTGCTTCTCAGATGGACACTAAGAGAGATTCAGAAGAAATCCAAACTGTACTTTCTTGGTTTGACACGATTGCTTTGCTACTTGGTCTGGAAGATTCACCTTCCATTGATGCTCAGAGTCACATAAACCACTTCATGGAGAAATTCGAGAAAAGGATTGCTTCTATACTATCTGAAGTAGACGAATTACGGTTGGTTGGACAAAGCAAGGACGCGTTGCTTGAAGCTGAGAGGAGTAGAGTGGCTGAGCTCAGACAGAAAGAAGCAACTCTTGAGAAATTCTTACATGAGAAAGAATCCCAACCAAACATGTCAACAAGCTCGACATCAGAAATTGTTGAAGTGGAACCTCTGGTAAGCTTTGAGTCTGTTGGGGATAGTTACGCCACTCCAGATGCCTTAAACTTTAATATTGAGTTTATTTATTTTGGGGTATCGCAGATAAACAAGTGGACGAAAAAATCTATCCCATCTCAAGTCCGGAGTTTGCGTAAGGGAAACAACGATCAAGTGGCCATTAGTATTGATGCAGATCAAGCTGGTCAAAGTGGTAGCTTAGAAGAAGATGATGATAAAGGTAACTAAACGTGCCCCTAAGTATTTAGTACTAGAATTAATCGCTACACATTCTCTTAGTAACATCCCCATTTGTGTTTTTTTGCATTTTCAGCTCATGGTTTCAGATCACTCTCTACGTCAAGAATCATTCCTAGATTCACAAGACCCCTCACCAACATGGTCGATGGTTTATGGTCAGCCTCTTTCCATCCATCGATGTCATTCAATTTAAAATTCTTAATTATGATCTAATAAAAACGGATTTGTCTTATTATTTATTTGTCAGGGTCTCTTGTGATCGGACGCTCATGAGACAACCTGCCTTACGGTTAGGGATCATGATTTACTGGGCGATATTGCATGCTCTTTTGGCTGCTTTCGTCGTCTAACGAAACTTCCAATTTCGTAAGCTCATTACTGACTTATCAAATAGCAAACAGTAGCTTCATTTTATAAGCTTTCATACGTGTTTTTGTTATATCTTGGCAGCTGGTTTCTCGGTTATAGCATGGGCTGAAAGTGGTGTGTTGTCTTCACTGTTTGTCTTTTATTCATTGTTTAGCTTTTATTAACCAAGCAAATTGTGGTTTCGCCATTTTTATTGATCCAAATCACAAACTGCTTGGCTTTACAAACGAATAAGAAAGATAGTTTATGTAGTGGCTGTTGGGAAAGTAGAGTGAGTAGATGTTCTCGATGACTCGATCTATTTTCATTTACATTCTTTTAAAAAATACAACGCATCACATTTACCAAATCAAAAGGATAAAGATTATCAGACCGTAAAAAAAGAAGAGAGAGAAAAGATTACTGTCACCGACACTGAGTAGTGGCAGGTACTGACATATTCATATATTCGTCATTCGCAAGTGGTATATATTTTGACCTGGGCATTTCCAAAATTTACAATAAAGACAAGCCCTGAAACTTTTTGAAAGCTATAACGTGATTCAAAATTTAATCACTCCAGTTCGAAATATAAAATAATCAAATTTTTTAAAAAGTGGGATGAAAAGGCCTGTATTGAGCCCAAAAATAGGATAAAATTCTTAGGCCCAAATCATATAATTTTGGGCTTCACCTTGTTTGTGTTAAAAAAAAAAAGGTTGACGCGCTTTCAAACCCCTAGGAAAGTATTCTCTTCAATACTAGATTCAGAAACCCTAGTTTCTCCACGACAAGCAAATACACAGAAAGGCCATCCTTTTTCCTCTCGTCTCTCAGATCAGAGCTGCTTCGAAGCTTTTTCGGCCCCTCTCACGAGGTAGGTCAGGTCACGCCAAGTTCCTTTCTCTCTTCTCGCTCTTAATTTCATTCTTTGCTTCCTTATTGTTTTATTCGATCTGTTGAATTTGAACAGGTCCCTTTGTGTATGTAGTGACTGTGTATTCCCTGATTGAGAGATCTCTTGTGTTGAAAATTTATGGTTTCGACAGTGAACAATTCAAATCCGTTCGAATGTTTTGCTAAAAAAATTTATAACATGAAAAGTTTTTGTGCCATTGACAGGTTATATAAGTAATGTCACGTGTATACGTGGGGAATTTGGACCCGCGAGTTACTGAGCGTGAACTCGAGGATGAGTTCCGTGTCTACGGAGTTATAAGGAGGTAAGAAATGATAAATTATACTACAATTTTGAAACTTTTGATGTTAAGTATCTATGTAGCATGTCTCTAATGTTCATTATTATTGTCAGTGTCTGGGTTGCTCGTAGACCACCTGGTTACGCTTTTCTAGATTTCGAAGATCCTAGGGATGCCCGTGATGCCATCCGTGATTTAGATGGTAATGCATTCACATTCTTTCAGTTTTGCTTTATTCTCTACGAAGTTGATATATTTTTTTTTTAAGTTCGGAAATTAAATGTGGTGGGATCCTCAAAATGAGACTCTTTTAGGTTTCCAGTTACATGTGTGACCTCTAATTTATAATATTTGACATTTGAATTGTGAGAATGGATAGGCAAGAATGGCTGGAGGGTTGAACAGTCTCACAACCGAGGTGAACGTGGAGGTGGTGGCCGTGGTGGAGACCGTGGAGGTGGCCGTGGTGGTCGTGGTGGTTCTGATTTGAAGTGCTATGAGTGTGGTGAGCCTGGTCACTTTGCACGTGAATGCCGTAACCGTGGTGGCGCTGGGAGACGTCGTAGCAGGAGCCGTAGTCGCAGTCCAAGATACAGAAGGAGCCCAAGCTATGGACGGAGGTCAGTTGTGCTTCAAAATTTATTACCTTATTTGCAAGTGACATCAAAGCGATCTAGCGTCTGTGAACAGATTAATTTAACTTGTCATTTTCTGGCTTTAGGAGTTATAGCCCTCGTGCAAGATCTCCCCCTCCTCCAAGGCGCCGCAGTCCTTCTCCTCCTCTACCTCGTGGTCGCAGCTACAGTAGATCACCACCTCCATACAGAGCGCGTGAAGAAGTGCCATATGCTAATGGGTAAACTTCTTTTCCCGATTTTTTATATCATCATCAGTGTTTGCCAGTCAATTGATATGCCATTGAGTTGATGTTTGACATGGAAACTAAATTCTTGAATTATCTTTGTTCTTAAAGAGGGATGTTGACCTTTTTTTCACATGCATCTTAGTGCTTGCCTCATTTTACCATTAGTGGATGTGTTCAATTCAATGACTGTTCTTGTATCTGCAGAAATGGACTGAAAGATAGACGCAGAAGCAGAAGCTGAGTTTTTTTGCTGGATAACGAGTTTGTGGAATGATCAAGAAGTATTACTTGCTTTGGAAGAGAAGACGAGAGGGCCTAAGGGAAATTACTATCATCTATGAATTTTAGTAAGAAATTAATATAAGTTGTAGGTGGCTGGATTGGATAAAGCTTGCTACTTTTGCATTTGGATATGAAGCGTACGTAGTTGTGTATCTACCCATAGGTAAAAAACAATTATTCCGTACCCTAGTTTCTTGAAGACATAATGTTTCGTTTGGGAGATTCTGCTAAATGCTTATGCGTTTCTTGTCTTTTTCCACTTTGTCGAGGTTTCTTCTGGTCTACTACTACTACTACTACTACTGCTTCATTGCTTATCTGCTTGCTTCTCTACTCTTCTACTATGAAGCATCTTCATTTAGTTGCAAGGCCTGCTATGAACCATCTTCATTAGTTATTTACTTGTTTCTCTACTCTTCTGCTATGAAGCATCGTCATTTAGTTGCATGGCATGGCCTGCTATGGGAAAAGCTAAACCATGATTGTGGATCCCTACATGGCTTGGTTCATCTTCATCTTCGACTAGTGTTTGAAAACTTTGTCCGTTTGATGAACTTACCTTCTTCGCATGGCTTATCATTTCATGAACTTGAGCTACATCACTTGACAGGTATTTAAAAATCTACTCCATGGACCTGCTTGCCACCTAGACCCACCTTAGAAGCACCTCTTTTTGAATGTTGTGCATTAGGTTTAGCATAATTGTAGCTATTCGATATTGTTTAACAAGCGCATTTGTGTTCTTAGCTAGATTTTGTGCATATCTTGGTTTATAGACAAGTCAAGAATGGACAAGTTTGTTTGTTGATATAGTGATATTGTCCAATTAAGGACCCATATTGACAAGTCAAGAATGGAGTGTTAATTTCACTAAGGATTTGTGAAATTGTTCGCCTTATAAACTGCAGCAAATGTAACTGCCTCGGCTGAAAATTGAATATATAATGTGATTTACTTTTATTGAAGTTATTATGGATTCGTTTCCGCAACTAAAATTTCCAAATTATGTTGCATAAAAGATGATTAATTACAAAGTAGACATGGTTTTTGCATGACCACAATAAAAGCCTAGAAAAGCAAGAGAGACAAGATCATGATACTAGTTCGGTCCCAGAATCATCAACAAACCCACTCTATAAATAAAAGTCTGTTTGGTCCCATTCTTCACTTGCACATCATTGAATTGATTGTTATGTATGACGTGACACACTTTATGCTTCTTCTCATTCCACTTCTCTGCCGACACTTTTTTTGCTCCACGTTTCTTCACTTTTCACCGACACTTAGATGAGAATTTCCTAAGTTCAGAGAAAACAATAAATGTTACTCTCTATCTCGTCTCAGTTTAGTCAGAAAACTGGTTCTTGTTAGTTATTTACAGTTACAGTCTCTTTCCACAAAGGTTGGGCTTTGAAATTACATAAATTATCTGCAGTTGATTTGACATGGATAGAAAAAAAAACTCTTTTAACTGCCAACAACATGACATGTTCCAACTTTACAGATATTGTATACATGTATGAATCTCTGGCTCACACTATCCCTAACAATGGAGGAATCAAAGAAACATAACAAAGAAACAAACAAAACGGAAAATCAATTAATGCCCTACCACTACGGTTCCAACAATCTCATTACAGAGGATACCATTGAACATAAGAAGAAGTGGGGAATCAGACTCACTGACTTACTGACCCGGTTTACGGAATCTATGAAGTTTCTTTGGTTTCTCTCAGCTCATCTGCTCACCTATGAGGTCGAGACCTACGAGAAGAAAGGTGACACCTTGGAATAACAGGAAGTAGAAATGCACTCCTTGAGCTGCCAAGAGACTCCTAAGCGCTGCAGTTAGCAAAAGAAAGGCCAATGCGAGCTCTTTGTGGTATATTTTGTTGGTTTTCTTGACGGGCTTCTTTGCTTGTTTCTGTTCTTCGAGTTGGCTAAGCTCCAACAGCTCGCTGTCGGAAACTCCTCTGAGCAGTTGGCTTTTTTTGTTTGGTGCCTCTTTCTCCGTGATAGATAATAGATCTGACTCTGATGATCTTCCAGCCTTTTTTGTGACAATCCACTCGTAAGAGCTACCCAATTGGAATAACCCGGATACCATCGCATTGAACTTGGTGACGGACATTGTGTTCTCGAACAAAAGGTAAGGGACGATAAAAGGGAACGATTTTGGAGATGGAAGAAGGTTGAGGAAAGACATGAAAACCGGTACGTAGCAGATGACCCAAACAGGGAGCTCAGCTTCTGGAACAAACATGGTCAGTGGAAGAATTATGCAGAACAATGTGAACGAGTAGAAAGGAAGTATAAGTTTCCTAAGAAGGAAGAAGAGAAGTATCAGATTTGCCTTCTTCCATATAGCTATCTACAAGAAGAAGAAAATGAGATATGGAAGAAGTCATTAAAATGATGATTAAGATGAAGTTGAACTTTGCAGAAGAAAAAAGCTTTACACTACCTTAGAGGTCAAGATCGAACCAAGACACAAGCGGAAAAGCTGCATAGGTCCCGAATGCCAACGGTGTTGCTGCTTCTTATATGCTTCATAGGACTCAGGAACTTCACATAGGACCTATAGATTTTTTCAGTCAAGTTGATTAAATGGTTACATATATAAGGTTTCTTTAGGAAAGATTGATAAATAGTATTACCTTGACATCATTAAGATAGATGAACTTCCATCCATGTAGATGAGCGCGGACTGCTATGTCCATATCCTCGACAGTGGTCCTTTCAAGCCAACCACCAGATTCCTCAAGGGCTTTGATTCTCCAAACTCCAGCTGTTCCATTAAAACCGAAGAAGTTCAAGAACACGCCGTTCACTTGCTGCTCCACCTCAAAGTGAAAACACAGATTGATGTTCTGAAGACGGGTCAACAAGTTCTCGTCTTTGTTCACAAATGTCCATCTAGCTTGAACTAGACCTAACTCTGGGTTATCCTGAAGATTTATCACACCTTTAACAAGTTAGATCTCTCTCTCTCTCTCTCTCTCTCTCTCTCTCTCTCTCTCCACTTGTCAATGATAGAAACATGAAACTGGTGTTAATACCAACCTTGAAATGTGGAACTGTTAGTCTAAGGAAATCCGGAGTAGGTTGGAAATCGGCATCAAATATTGCGACATACTCATATGCTTCCACGTAATCACAGCTCATAGCAGATTTGAGGTTGCCAGCTTTATATCCGGTTCTAACCAAGCGATGTCTGTAGATTATGTTGACTCCCTTTTGGCTCCATTTGGCAACCTCAGCTTTAATTAACTGTTGAATGCTTTCATCGTTCGAATCATCGAGAACCTGAACCAGTAGTCGATCTTTTGGCCAGTCAAGTTGACACACAGCAGATATAGATTGTTCATACACCTGAACATGAAGAAGACTAAAGATCATTACATTGAAAGATTGAATTGATACCATAAAGGCAGGACAAAGATAAATACTTTTTGTAGGTATACCAAAGTTGAATGAGCATACCTCTCTCTCATTGCACATTGGAATCTGAACAAGAACCATAGGATACTCAAATCCAGATCCCTCAGCATCATCATTACGGAACGGTTGCTCATCAAATCTCGGCTTAATTTTCTTATACTTGATCCAAAAACAACCCAAGCAAAGTATCAAACGATCTACGGATTGTATAAGGAACAGCACAATACAAAACTTGGAGAGAGCTTTAATCGGAGGAGCAATATAATCAGCTCTTAGGTTTAACCAACCAACATACACAAGATGAAGCAGGCTCTGGATCTCAAGTGTGCTAGTGGGGATGTGAAGATTAGGGCTTTGAAAGTAATGCCATCCTCTGAAATAAGCAACAATCTCAAACCCGAGAGTCACTAAGGAAACAGCTAAGAAGAGCTTAATGGCCGTGAAAAGCCATCTGTCTCTGCCTAATTTTTCAGAGCCCATTGGCTGAGTGAAACTAAGCCGTTTCTTGATAGCACCAAGGAGAGACCAGAAGACAGTGGCGAGCCAAGTGAGACATCCAACAGCTCTATGAGCTTTGAGAAGCAAAACCCAAGTCACTTGCTTAGCGTTCTTGCCTCTGCTCTTCTCCACTGGTCTAAAAGCTGAATCTGGTCCGTCGATTTCAACTACTGAGTAATTTGGATTCTCCATTTTCACTACAACCGGTGTTCCTTTCCTCGTGTCCTTCGCCCACCAATCTGAAAAATCCAACCTTGGAGCCATCTTTGTCTCTAAATCTCTTTGAGAAGTAGAGAAATCGAAAACAGAAAGAGCAGAAAGAAGTAGAAGGTCTAAATGTGGTAAGGATCCCAAAATAAACACCCAAATCTCAAAGTGGAAGATTTAAGCAAAACCCATTTTCAGAAAAACAGAAAGGGAGCAACTTTGAGTGAGTAAATCTTCAAGAAAGCAGTGAGCTTTCTACTAATAATGGAAGAAATATCAACAACCCAGATCCCAGAAATCTGAAATCTAGAGACCCATTTTATAAATTTTTATAAACCAGACAAAGAAGCATCCACAGCTCAAGGTTCATTTATAGTGGACCTTTTTTTAGAGAATGACAGAGAGAAGGATGGGTTGGTGAGAGGGTGGAGTGACTCAGAGAGAGAGAGAGAGGTGGAAGAAAGGTATCTGTGTAAAATGTCTCTTACACTTTCATGTGTGTGTTACTCTTTCAGTTACTTCTTTGATGGCTTCAGCATGCAAATTCATCCCCTTGTATCACTCTTTGTAAGCTTTCACCAGCACCTGTCATGTCATGGATCTTCTTCATTAGAAATATTTAAATTTATATTTACTGAAAACAAATATTAAGGAAAATCCATTGATGGATGGACCATATGGTTGTTTGGCAATTTGAGGTGAAGACAAATTCAAATTTGTGAGTAACTCTACTTGTATTGGAACAAGTTTTTACAAGATACCACCAAATCGGTTTCAAGTGAATCACTCAAATGCTCTCACCGCTTCTCCTACGTGCTCCCCATGTCATTTTCCATGTCTATCATAGTCTATTTTATACATTTAGTAAAATTCCATGTCTATCATAGTCCATTCAACTTATTTTTGTTCTATCAAGTGTCATCAACTTTGACTAATAGTTGCAAGAAACTTCTAAACACTGCCGCTAATTATGGTCATTTTGTATATAGCGGTGTGTCTTTGACAAAAAGAAATCTAGGATTCATTAATTACAATTTTCCAATATGAAAATTTCAACCAACTGTTAGGTTACGCGAGTTACTATACTTGTCGGTGGTGATATTACCACATGTAGAAGTCTAGAAGATAGGGATATTCTTTGGCATTTTTAAGGTTTATTTTTACTATACAATACCTAACGTTTTACGAAAGTATCATTTTAAAACTAAGAAAAGGAAAAGCAAAAAGAATTACTACTATATAATTAATTTGTGGGCTAATTATACGTTTTGGAATACCTTTATACTTGTTTTCCTTAAATCCTCTTACACAAACCAATCGATGCCGAGTATTTAAAAATTCGTCATGTAGACTAAAGTTAGGAGTTAGAATATATTCCATACGATTTTAATAATTATTGGCTATTATAACGTAATAAATTATAATTTTAAAGACCCAGTTTTTTGTTTTCTTCAATAAACTGCATAATCATTTTTGAATAGATTCCTCCGGTATATCAAAACCTCATGATACACAATTCTGCCCTAATTATTTATATGGTAACATAGCTATGACAATTCTAATGTAAACTATAATTCACAAATTATTGGACATGATATATTTTATTTAGTGTGTGTTTAAAATGAATCCGGATTAATCATGTATAAATCAATATGATCGATTATGTCTTGGTGAATGATTGATTATTAGTTATCATTATCACTTTTGAATTATGATATTCGTTGAACTATGTTATCGTATTATCTTACATTTACACTCTCTACTTTGTCAATATTTATTTTAATCATTGTAATTAGTGGATACAATCATTCAATAATTCATTTAATTGATTAAAGTTTTTCTATTTTATGTAAGTCTTTTTTCTTTCTTAAGTTTCTCAACTCTTCCAAAGTAACATCCATTGCTTTTCTAAATTTGAATATTCTGAGCAATATTTTGTTATGTTAATGGGTCGTCTTGTAAAATATGTAGATTAGTAGGTATCGATTTTTTTAATCAACCTAAATTGGATTATGTAACAGTGAGATTGAGATCTTAAGAGACATACAACAATCTTGCAAAAAAGTTTTATCTGGTTGATCTTGTATAATTTAACAAAAGCCTATAATTATCTGGGATTTAGTAAAGATATATTACCAAAATCATGGAATAAATGAACGTACACATTTTACGCCAAGCAAATGAACTCTATAAATGCTATGAAATTGAGCAACTAAAAACGTTTGCAATTTCGTATAGTTGGATTTGTCCAAGTTTTGGACCAGGTAAACCAATTAAAACAAAACAAAAATATTAATTATGATCCGTATGCTTTAACCGTAGATTAATGGAAACGAAACCGTTTGAAGCAGTGTTAACGAATGAATTTAAGACTTAAACAGGTCGCTGACGCTGTAATGACTCATGTGCTGTCTTTTTCTATCACAAAAATGTCTTAATCTAAAGTATTAATTAGTAGTAGACCCATTAGAAAGCTTTTCCACAATTTAATAGAACAAACATTTCATGTGTTCTTAACTATTGATAGTTGATAGTACCAACACATGTCTAATGTTTTATATTGTTATGCTACAGCCACAGCTTTACAATTTTACACTTGTATATACACTACATATAATAATTGATATTGAATAACTTCTTTAAAAAGTTATACATGAAATCACTTGATTAATGTAGCTTCATATCAAAATTATATTACTAATAGCTTCTCAAATCTCTCACTTTTAGTATCCAACCGAGAAGATCAGATCTGAAGCTACGGTGATTGTTGAAAGCTTCTCGTTAAACCGTATTTCCTGGTTCAACTATCTAAGACATCGGTTCGTTCTGATCATTGGTTTGAGTGGCAAAGTCTATTAACAGAGTATCAGAAATATAACTTTTTGTGACAAACACATATTTGATGTGCAAACCGAATCGGACCGAGAGTCTCATTTTTTGTGAGCTTCCAAATCAGACATTAGCTTAGCCGGTTTAGCCTTTTTCTGTCGGTACTTGGCGTATGAGTACCACACACCACCAGCTGTATTGACCACTAAACCGGACACGTTCAAAGCATGTACTTCAACACCACCCAAGAGGACAAAACCGAGCGTCTAGGAGATCAAAAAGGAAGCAAAGATAAGTAAGATTAATAAATGAAGAGACTTCCATCTCGAAACAGAGCCGAATGAGAGTATATACTTACAGTGGAACCAACGCCTTTGAGGACACCAACGATGGTTGTTGTTAGTGCAGAGTTCACAATGGTGCAAAGAAACATGGTGAAGTTCAGGACAATGCCCATAACCAGTGAAAGAATGAGAATCACCAAGAACGGCAAATAAGAACACTGTTGAGGAGAAGAAATAGTTTGCCCTGTTAAGAAAATAGTTTCTGAGAAAAGCCACAAGCTTAAAGTGATGAAAGTTTCTGACCTTTGCAAGTAATAGCGATAGAGAGTTTGGAAATTCGCCGGTAACTATGATGAGGAAAGACAAAAATGGGAGAGAGAGGAAGCTGTTATAAAACATTATCTCGATCGAGGAAAGCCCGTCTTCTGCACCAGACTTCTCAACCAGCACAAGGTACATGGTCTGCAGCGATGAGCATGAAACGACATTTGTTTTATCATATCGTTAATGGGGGATTGATGCAAGATAAGGAAAAGAACAAGGAAACCAACCTGGAAAAAGACAGATGTTAAAGCCAAACCATACCCAAAAAGATCAAAAGAAAAATCTCCAAGAGCTGCAATTACACAACCAGCAGCAGTCAGTAGTACTGATAGAGCAACCTGCATTATGAACAAGAGATTCATAGCTTGTAACATTAGAAAAGTGACAAATAAAAAGATCAACTTTTTAATAAAACATTATACTGGTAAATACCTGAGTCGTTGGTTTGCCTTTACCAAACAGAAACCCGGCAATCAAAACAGCGAGTGGAGTGAGTCTCTTAATGGCGATATACATTGGAATATTTACTCCTTTCAAGCTTGCAAGAGCAAATGCAACGTTAGCATTGTAGAAGATCGAAACCGGGAGAAGCTTTTTGGCAGTGGCCAAATCGATTCCTTTAGCTCTTGTGTATCCCATTCGTCTACCAAAGTGTATAAGCAAAGAAGTAGCCAATTGCTAATACAAACCAAAGAAAAGCAAACGGGAACATTCCATAATAAGCATTGTAACCCTAGGATAAGTAGAAATCATAGTTGGATCTTTTAATACCTGTAGAGTTAGAACAGTCATTGAATGTGGATACTGCATAATCACAGCCTTGTTGATAAAAACCATTGCCATTGAAGCAATGCCATAAGAAACAGCTGCGATTAAACTGCATCATAAAACCAAATATAAGCTCCCAGGTG
The DNA here is from genome assembly GCA_004349715.1 of Crucihimalaya himalaica. Classification (NCBI taxonomy): domain Eukaryota; kingdom Viridiplantae; phylum Streptophyta; class Magnoliopsida; order Brassicales; family Brassicaceae; genus Crucihimalaya; species Crucihimalaya himalaica. Next base: position 2,735,477 of record SMJT01000006.1, on the reverse strand, counting down.
AATAAGCTTGCTTAAAAAACTCGAGATCCAGATCTAGCCAGATGAAGAACCGCAATTCAAAATTTTCCAAATTCAAAACTTTAAGAAGCACTCAAAAACCAGTTAACCAATAATTCTTCCCCCTACGTCCTAAAATCGATCTCTAATCGAATTGCAAAAAACCCATGAACAAAAAATAGGATCAAATTTGAAGAATCAGAGCAAAGGAGAGTACAGTACCTAATGGACGAGCTAGGCTCCATTTCAGCTTGAACCTCCATTGAAAGAAGACTAATTTTAGATATATAAATCTTTTGATTGATGGTATGCACAGAAATCCAAAAAAAATCTGTAAAATTTCCTCAGAGAACACGTTTCTTGGCTGAATCAACGTGATTCAAGACGCATTTCGAGAAGAACGTGAAATTAAATTACTTGTTTATATCATCTTTTCATTTCAATTATACAGTATTTTTCCTCGGATTGAGGATCTTAACCGAGCTCGAGCGAGGGGTCGGTCATTGGAGTTTCCCAGTAAGTAAGTCAACAACACTCAAAACTCAAAAGTCAGTAACCTTCTGGTTGAAACAACAAGGTCTTTAACACGTTTCTGTCGACCAATAAACCGTTTTGCGCGCGGCTCATCTCAAATAGTTAGGCCCAATAGGCCCAAAATCTTCTATTTTTAATTTAAAACAGCGAAATAAATAAATAAAAAGTATTTAATTTAATGACGTAGTGAAAATTTTCATTTCATTTCATGGCTCATCATAAATCAATCTTTCAGACACAGCGAAAATGTATAGAGTATCCCTTTGACAACGTAGGTGATGGGGGTTGGTTACATGCACAATTATTAATCGTGTAAGAAAAGATGATGGGTACACACATGCACAAGATTCACATCAGCTTTTTCGATTTTAATAGATTCGATTCACCTTTTGTAACGTAATTAAAAGAACAATGTAACGTCATCATTTATTTACTAGGAAGAAGTGAGAACACTAGAAGTAGACGGGAAGATTATTATAAAACAGAGTTTCATTCTTTGCTCTATTTTATTGCTTTCTATCTCACTCTCTCTGTCTCTGCCCTAAATCTTCAACTGAGATTTTTGAACTATTCAACAATGGCGGATCCACCACATTTTTCTCTGTTTCAGCAAAAGTTTCTTACAGGAGATAAACCACTTCTCGTAATGCTTTCTGTCTTTTATCTTTGGTCTCAGTTACTGTCTTTGTCATCGTCAAGAACACTGGTTCTTTTTGTTTTATTGCAGATTCTTGATGCTGAGTTCTTAATGAATCACACGAAAGTGTTACTAATATCGGACGCGTCCGACAGAGTTTGGAAAGTGAAATTGGATGGCGGCCGGCTCGCCGACGGCTGGGAAGAGTTCGCCTGCGAACATAGATTCAAAGACGGTGACGTCTTGGTTTTCAAACATCATGGAGACGAGGTCTTTCATGTATCTGTCTCTTCCCGATCTGTTTCCAGTGACATACATCATGCTTCGTCTAGCTACGTTAACACGGAGGACACTTACAATGATGATGACTATGTTGATGCTGATGATAATGATGATGGAGATGATGATGATGATGATGATGATGATGATGATGAAGCAAGTGAGTTGTTTACGAATTTACAGAATGTATATATCTGTTTAATTTTTGGGTTTAAAGGGTTTGGTGACTATGTAAGTGAAGATTGTTGTGATTCAGGGAACAAAAAACCAGAAGCAGATTATTCGTCAGGCCACTCTTGTTTCATCACAGCATATGTTACTCGTTATAGCCTCAATAAGGATCGTTTGGTGACTACTTACTCCATTTTTGCTTTGTAGTAACATTCAAGAGTATAATATTGTTGAGTGATGTGACTTATTGATGATGTTTTTGCAGGATCTTTGTAGACGTTTTACGGTGCTGTTTGGTGAGCACCGAAAAGCCAGTGAGATCGAAGTAATGAATGAGCAAGGGAGAAGATGGACAATGAAACTTGCCAAAAACATCTCAAGTGGTGTATATTACATCAGAGCAGGCTGGGAACACTTTTGCTCCACTAATGAGCTAAGTCATGGAGAATTATGTAAGTTTAGGCTTGTCCAAAATGGGGAAAGGCCTGTACTTTGGTTGTGTCCACAGGAATCTGGCAATGGCCATAAAGAGAAGAGAACGTTGGATGAAGTTTCAAAGGGAAAGGAGAAGAAGGCTCCTTCATTATCTGTGATTTTAAAGTATACACCTAGCCGTGACAGTACCGGGCAGCTAGTAAGTTCAAGAACTTGTTGTCATGAATGTCTTTTGTGGACATAGTAATGAGTTTGAGCGTTCGATACCTGATTGAATCTTGTTCAGTCACTTCCAGTGAGTTTCACGAGGGATAATGGCATTAAGAAGGCTGGGGACGTAATTCTGCTGAACCAAGATGGAAGAAAGTGGTCATCTTATCTACAGATAACAGGACTTGGACGAGGGGGAAGTGAATGGTGCTATTTGAGAAAAGGTTGGAGAGAGATGTGCGAAGCCAATGGAGTGAAGGTAAATGATTCGTTCAAGCTAGAACTGATATGGGAAGGTGCAAATCCTCTGTTTAAGTTCTGCTCTAAGGTGAACAACCAACACAACTTTATGTTTATACAAAACATTTTGCCTTTATTAGTTAAACTTCGATGCTAAAAATGTCTATTGAGCTTTTATCAGATTGAAAACCACCATGAAAACAAGGGAAAAGGAAACAGAAGAACTCGTAAGAAGAGAGCTTGTGAGAGTGTTCCACAGCCAAGGACTGTGAAAAAGAGTCCAAGAGTAGGAATAGAGGGACGGGTGAGCAAGGGAGTAAGTCGGGAGCCAGAGCATCAAGATGATGAGAATAGAGGACGCATTCAGGTCTCAAACAGAACCAACACTAACTCAAGAAAATTACAGCGCGTCCAACCACGATCTTTCTCAGTGTCGGATCAAGTGGCTAGTGTGAAACAGGGCATTGTAGATACTCTGAAGACTGTAAGACAGTGTCGGACAGAGCTTGAGACAAGTGAACAGAATCTGGAAGCTTCATTGCAGGCTATTGATGCCTTAGGTTTGTTCTTGAATCAATATCTGGTTGTTTTTTCATTAAACCAATTGTGTTCAGACATAGGTCTCTAATGTTGTGATTGTGATAATGAAACAGGGGAGAGTATATTGGGAATCAGCAAAATCCTCAACAATAATCTGGTTTAAAGTGAGACGGAAGATGAGAAAAAAAGGAACAAGAATCTTTTTTGCAAGCACTTTATTGTATCTTCAGTACTTGAGACTTGCAAGTTCTAGAGACTGCTTATTTTCTTGGTACTTTGATCATTTGCTCAAAAAGTTTGTTATATTTAAGGGTATGTGACTTTCGTTCTTCTGTTGTATCATAAACTTCGGCTAGTTCGTTATATCGCTGACAAACTGTTTTATGGTAATTGATTACTTAGGTGGACACAAAATGTTTATACTTAGTTGTTTTTTGTTGTTGTTTCTGTTCTGTTTCTGTGAAAGAGAGAGATACAAACCATAATTTTAGGCTTGAAGCAGGGCCGGAGCCCCAAAGTCTCAAAATCAATTTTTGACACACTACTACCATCATTTATGTCTATCGATTACGTTAGACACACTACATGAAGACTTCATGTAACATTATTTCTTGTAACACATGTAACATTATTTCTTATAACACTACATGAAGACACACTACATGAAGACTTCATGTAAGTCTTCATCGTTTTGTTGCATAATCTTAATTGCTAAACCCAATTAACAAAATACTACCATCATTTATGTCTATCGATTACGTTATTTCTTCTGTTTAGTCTCAGGTTTTATTTTAACATTTCTATCTAAAGAGTTTTCTAAAATATACACTAAAACAATTTTGTATTTAAGTGCTTAAAAAATTAAACATTCCTCCAAAAAGATTTCGTGAAACGTTCTTAGAGAAATGCCAAAAAAGAAATAAAAAATAAATACCAATAGATCAAATCAGTTTTAGCAAGAATAAAATGTTGTCTCTAGTGAAAATACTTGTCTCGATTGTTCAACGATCAAGTTCCAGATGCAAACGCAGTTTGAAAAAGTCCATGTTCCATTTCTTGATCTTCAGTCACTTTTAAACTTGATGATTACTTGAGGATTTTGTTGGTTTCCAACACTTTCTCCCCTGTTTTTTCTCAACATTAAAATATCACACACAAAGAACCAAATTAGTGAAAAAAATAAACAAGTGTTCATCGGTTATTCAGATGCATACCTAAAGCATCAATTTCCAGCATCGAAACTTCTAAATTCTGTTCTTTAATCTCAAGCTCCGACCGAATCCGTCTCACCCCGGTTAAAGTGTCAATAACAATCTGTTTCACCCTTTTCACTTGATCAGAGATTGAGCAAGGCTGAAGTGGTTGCGTGCGCTGCAAATTTTGTGAATCAGCAATGGATTTGTTTGATGCCTGACTGCAGGGAGATGATCCTCCATCTGCACAAACTCGAGCTCTCTTTCCAACTGGAGTCTCTTCTTCTTCATCAAATGGTACTTGTTCTATCTGATATACAGTTCATTTAAAAAATCTGAATACAGCTCATTAGAACACAAAAGTTGACTTGATACGCAAGTTAATGTTCACCTTGACCTTGGTCTTAGAGCAGAACTTGAGCATTGGAGTGGTTCCTTCTCCTCGAACAAACTCCAACGTGAAGGTCTCTCCACTCTTCAACCCATTGGCTGCACAAAAACTTGTCCAACCTTTTGCCAAGTAAAACCCTCCTTGATCATTGACAGAAGCTACATAGGATGGCCAGTTTCCTCCATTTTTGTCCACTAGAGTTATATCTTCTGCCTCCTTTATTTCATTCACCATAGCAAAGTTTCTTGAAAGACGCTGCATAAGATTCAAATCATCCATAAAGTATTACAAGAAAATGCTTAATTAAACCGTAAGCCTAAGATATTAAAAACTTACAAGTTGACCTGAGTTGAGCATGTAAGGCTTAAAGGTTACTGTCAGAAACTTGCTTTGTTTCATGGAAGCCCTCTCTGAGCACTCACTGCTAGGTTTTCCCAAAAGATTATCTTTTATCTTCGATTTGAAACAGTTTCCTTCTGGAATAGAGTCGGAACACAACAGTAGCAAAGGCCTTGCCCTGTTTCGGACAAGCTTAAACCTGTAGAAAGATCCAGCTTCTAGCCCATTTACTAAGCAGAAGTCTCTCCAGCCTCCTCTGATACTAGCCTGATCATTTACTTTATTGTATCTCAGACCAAGTGTCCATGATTTTCCATGTTGATTCATTAGATCAATCTCACAGCATCTCTCGTTCAGGCCATTTGACCTCGCAAAGCTCCTTATAAGACACTGCCAATGCGTAACGCTTAATACTAATTAGTGTGATGATACGAGATTACGCTCTCAAATTGTAAAAAGAGTAGAGTCAAGTAGTTTACCAATCTATCTCGGCTTAGGTTTGAAGATGTGACGTGAGCAACAAGATAAGAGTCTTTGGATGAACACTCTGCTTCTGTTCTTGGCTTCTTCTTCGACGCAATGTTCTTGGAATCTGAGTACTCGTCCCATGTATCATCTTCATCAGCCCCATCTTCTTCAGAGGATATGCATTGTACCTTACAGAAACTGCGACCGGAGGCTGTGACGTGAAAGGTCATGTCCCCGGTTTCTCTGAAAATCAAAACGTCGTCGTCTTGGAGAGAGTGTACGGTGGAGAAATCTTTCCAGCCGCCGGCGAATCTACGGCCGTTCAACTTCACTTCCCAGGTTCTATCCGAAACGTCGGAGGTCAGTTTCAGTTTTGTAGACTGGGTTTTACCCTTCATGTAAGTCGAAAAAAACTCAGAAGGAATCATCTGCATCAACAACAAGAACGATGATATAAATAAAGCATTTATAGATTTTTTTTGATAAGTTGTAACAGAGAGACACATAGAAAAACAAGTGAGTTAAAGGAGAGTAATTACGGGATTGGATTTGAGTCCATGAAGAAGTATGACGAAGAAATGTTTATTGCTTGAAGAGAAAATTACTGGATCCTCCATAATTGAATAACCTCACGTAATCTCCCAAAAATGATTTAGAATCTCAGATATTTGTGTTTTGATTTTGGAAAAACTGTCCTTTCGAATTCTTCATTGAATTAAAGAAATGTTTATGGAGTAGTTTAAATGCAAGGGCAAGCAAGTTCCACCTCGAAACCGTTGAAAGAGACGCAAGCATTAAAGCTCGCAAGGGGACTTGGACATTGTATTAGTGTAAAGTAAACAGAGTGGACGCATGTGTGTGTATTAAAGTGTTGACTACGACCATTTAGATAAGTGGAGTAATTTATAAGAATGATTTCTAAATATTTTTGTTCGTAATTTTAACTGGTTCTCACTTCTCAGCAAAATAAAGATTTCACTGAATAAATTTAATCTCAATAAATAGAGAGGCTATACATATTATACTTTTAAACTTAACCATTACGATATTTGAAGCTTCTCTCACATGTCACATGTAGGAAACATTCTCAAGTCACTTATCTGCCAATCATCCCTACAAGCACACAACTTATCGTAAAAAAAATCAAACTGATCCCTTTAAACAATCTCACGTCCAAAGCCTATTAGAAATCAGCTGAACTACCGAGTTTCAATATTCACAAACACGTAACTCATATCATATACTAAAGAAATTACTTATCTCGATTGTTGAACGTGTTCCAGATACAAACAAGATTTGCAAAAAAGTTCATGTTCCATTTCGTAATCTTCAGTTCACTTTTAGACTTGATGATTACTTGAGGATTTTGTTGATTTCCAATACTTTCTCCCCTGTTGTTTATGTTCAACATTAAAAAATGTTAGAAAGAAATACCCAAAATAGTATAAGAAAACAAGTGTTCATCAGCGTTTAGATCATACCTAAGGCGTCGATTTCCAGCAGCGAAGCTTCTAAAGTTCGCTCCTTTATCTCAAGCTCTGACCGAAACCGTTTTACACCAGTTAAAATGTTTACAATACTATGTTTCACCTTTTTTGCTTTATCAGAGAATGAGCAGGGTTGAAGTGGTTGCTTGTGCTGCAAGATTTTTGGATCATCATTGGATTTGTTTGGTGCCTGAGTGCGGCGGGAGTGTCCTGCTTCTGCAGACACTCGAGCTCTCTTTTGGAACGGACTCCCTGTCTCTTCTGGAAACTCTTCTTGTTTTGTCTGAATACAATTCATTTTAACAATCTGAATAGAATTCATTATATCAAAAGGTGACTTGAATCACAAGGTGTTGGTTCACCTTGACCTTGGCCTTGGAGCAGAACTTGAGCACTGGAGTTGTGTCTTCTCCACGAACAAACTCCAACGTGAAGGTGTCTCCCTTCTTTATCTTATTGGCTTCACAAAACCTTCTCCAACTATGTGCCATGTAAAACTTTCCTCGTTGTTTAGGAGAATAAGCTACATAGGATGGCCACTTTACGCCATTTTTGTCCACTATAATTATCTCTTCTGCCTCCTTGATCCCGTTCTCCCTCACAAATGATCTCGGAAGACCCTGCATAGTTTCAAATCATCCGCAAAGTATCACAAGAAAATGCATAATCAAATTAACCCTAAACTTAAGATGTTGAAAACGTACAAGGTGTCCTGACTGGATCATGTAATGCTTAAAGGTTACTGTCAGACACTTGTTATGTTTCATTAAAGCACTCGCACCTTCCCTGCTATACTTGTCCGAAACATTTTCTTTTGCATTTGCTTTGGAACAGGTTCTTTCTGGAATAATTTCAGAACACAACCGTAGCAAAGGCCTTGTCCCATTCCGGACAAGCTCAAACCGGTAGGAAGATCCGAGTTTTAGCTCATTTGCACGACAGAAACTTCTCCAGCCTCCATTGATATAATCCTGACCAGTTATGTTGTTGTGTCGCAGACCCAGAGCCCATGATTCCCCACTTAGATTCATTAGATTAATCACACACCTTCTCTTGGACAAACCATTTGTTCTCGAAAAAAGTTTTGACAAAACCTGCCAAAAAAGAACAAAACACATTTCAATGTATACATATATATAACTCACGACAAGAACTCTAAAGAGTTTGATTCCAAGTAGAAACCACTCGATTTAGGCGTAGGTTGGAAGGTGTGACGCCGATAAGACAAGAGTTTTCCGATGAAGAAGACTCTGCTTTTAATCTTGATTCCTTCTTCCACGAAATGTTCTTCGAATCTGAATCATCGTCCCCTGTCTCATCACCATCATCATCTTCATAATCACCAGAGCTAGAAGATTTACACTGTATCTGAGAGAAACTGCGTCCGGAAGGTGTGACGTGGAAGACCATTTCCCCGACATGTCTAAAAACCAAAACGTCGTCGTCTCGGAGACAGTGAGCGGCTGAGAAATCTTTCCAGCCGCCGGCGAATCTCCGGCCGTTCAATTTCACATCCCAGGTTCTATCCGAAGCATCAGAAGTCAATTTTAGTTTCGTTAAGTCGTTACTATCCTCTAAGTGAGCCCTAAAAAACGCTTCAGGAATTATCTGCAACAACAGTGACAACCAAATTTGATTTTCTTGGTACGTTGAGAGTGAGAGTGAGATAAAGAGAGTGAGAGAGAGAGATTACTGGATTGGAGTTGTGCCCAGCAAGTGATCTGACGAAGGAAGGTCGGCTTGGTTGAGAAGAACATAGTGTATCTGCCATTGTTGAAGCTCAAGTCATTTGTCTAGAGTTTTTTTTTGTGTGGTTTTATAGCCAAATGTGTACTTTACTCCTCAGATATGATGAAACGGAACAGGGGTGTCAATGAACTGTTCGGTTCAAACGTAACAAAAGAATGATTTTGGTTCGGTTCGTAAGAAAGAAAACTTACTTAACTGAACAAACAAACATATTTTGGTTAAAAAATTTAGAAAACCGAAACTGAGACCGAACAGTTTCTATCTAGTTTAGATTCAAAATCCTCCAATTTCACCAACCCCACTACTTATCATCATTTCTAAGACAGATATGTCTTGTTCTTCAGGGCAGTTCAATCACTGGGATATGCCGAATAGAATCTTTCTGCATAGAGTTCCTTTTCAAGCCAACTTTTTCAGAGAGTTTACTCATTTTCTTTAGCTACAAAAGTTGTTATTTTCATTGTTTTAAATATTGTAAAGAATTAACAAACTACCTAAATCTTTGTCATCATTATTCGTTTGAATTTAAACTGAAAATAACATAATACGCATTGTATTGGTGATCTTGCTGAATTATTGGAATCTTGTTAACCTCGAGACGAAATATATGATCAGCTCTGCTTCAACATGGTTGTACTAGATAGATAAGCTCTTATCTTTCTAATCTACATGTACATGTAGTCTATATTAGTCAAATTAACGTAATAGTTTTTTGTTTGGTTTAAATTAAACACAGGGGAGACAGTGATATATGTTGATTAAAACACAAGCAGTCGAATAAATTTTAAAAAGAAATTTCCATATTTAATTATAACAAGTGATCGAATTTTGAGCAATAACTAAAGAAATAAAAATTCATATTATTATCCGTATACAAGAACATGTCAGTAACTTTATTTTGATGGAGACGTGAATGAGATAAGGTGCAATACTTGACTCCATCGTTGCAAAAGTACCTGGTCCATTTTCTTATCTTCATTTCCGATTTAAACTTGACTAATGTTGAAGATTTTGCTGATTCCCGTTATCATTTCCCCTGTTTTTCAAACATCACGTTATCAAAATTTCTAGAACCAACATAAACCACATAAACAATTAAAGAGTAGTGCTCATTGGTAATTCAGATCATACCTAAAGCATCAATTTCTTGCAGCGAAACTTCTAGATTATATTCCTTAATCTCAAGCTCCGACCGAAACCGTCTTACATCGGTTAAAGTATCCACAATACTCTGTTTCACCTTTTTGACGTGATCAGAGATTGAGCAAGGTTGAAGTGGTTGCTTGCGCTGCAAATTACCTGGATCAGTACTTGACTTGTTTAATGCCCTAGTGCAGCGAGATGGTCCTCCTTCTGTACAAACTCGAGCTTTCTTTGGGACCCGGTTCTCTGTTACTTCTTCAGCATGTGGTTCTTGAACCGTCATTCGAGGTTTCCTCTCCAAAGTCTTATAGCCATCAAACGACGCTTGCTTCACCTGAACAGAATTCGTTTTAACACAGCGATTTCACAACAGAAAAAGCCAGTAAATAGGACTGTAATTGAGTTTGTGTTAACCTTGGAACAGATCTTGAGAATAGGAGATGTTCCTCCTCGAATAACCTCCAATGTGAAGGAATCACCAACGTTCTTTATGCCATTGGTTACAAAGAACTCTTTGCAACCTCTAATGTAAAACTGATCGCGTCCCTTGACGTTAACTAGATGCGACTTCCACTCTTCGCCATCTTTGTTCACTACAATTACCTCTCCTGCTTCCATGATCCCGTTCTCTCTTGAGAACGACGCAGGAAGACGCTGTACATTTTCAGCACATTTAAGCGAATGACAACAAAATAAAACTTGAAACCCTAAAACAAAGGTCCTTAAACTTACAAATTGACTTGACCTGAACACGTAAGGTTTAAGGTCTAACGTCAGAATCTTGTTCTGATTCATTGGAAAAGTCTCTGGGCAATCCTCAGATTCAATCTCATCACCTTCACTTTCAGAAACATTCCCTTTTTTGCTAGTTTTGGTAGAGTTGCCTACTGGAATGCTAGAAGTGTTGGGACACAGCTGTAATACGGGTTTAATTCCGCTTTGCACAAGCTTAAACCTACATAAAGATCCGGCTTTGATCCGGTTGTTACTGCAGAAACTTCTCCAGCCTCCACGCATAAAAGCCTGACCAGTTTGTTTGTTGTGTCTAAGAAGCAGAGTCCAAGATTTTCCATGTTGATCCATTAGATCAATCTCACACTCTCTCCTGTCCAGACCATTTGACTTTGCAAATTTGCTTAAAAGACTCTGCAAAATCATTGATTGATTACAGTGTAGCAAAATAATGGAATTGAAATTATATTAACGAGTCAAGTGAAGTAGTAGTAACCATATGATCTCTTTGAAGGCTTGAAGGTGTGACGTGCGCAACAAGACAAGATTTTTCTAATGAACACTCTATTTCAGTTCTTACTCTCTTCTTCGAAGAAATTTTCTTTGAATACAAATCCTCTTCAGATATGGAATCGTCATCATCTCCAACATCGACACTGTCGTATTCATCATCATCGTCATTAGCAGCATCAGAAATATTGTGTTCATCGTCAGAGGTAGAAGAAGAGATTAACTGTATATGAGAGAAACTGCGTCCGAAGGGCGTGACGTGGAAGACCATGTCTCCGTCGTGCCTGAAACTCAAAACGTCGTCGTCTCGAATACAGTGGAAAATGGAGAAATCTTTCCATCCGCCGGCGAATCTCCGACCGTCCAATTCCACTTCCCAAGTTCTGTCCGAAGCGACGGAAGTCAGTTTCATTTTCGTTGAATGAATCTTACCATTGAAGTGATTGGCAATAAACAGAGCAGGAATTATCTGCAACAACAAATCAAGAAATACAAAACCTATTGATGCATTGTAACAGAGACAGAGACAGGGTGAGATAGAGAGTGAGAAAGTACAGGATTGGAGTTCTGTCCAGAAAGATCTATGACGAAGAAAGCTTTGTTGCTTGGGGAGGAAATTAGTGGATCCTCCATTGTTGAACACGAAGCTATAGTAATTCTGAAAATTTTGTTTCTTCGACTTCTTCATCGCTGGCGTTATTAGTAGGGTTTAGTTAGAATATTAACTCCGTGATTCTTTGTCATTTATTCCTGATTTATTGTCATTAACTAATTAATGCCAAAGATATTTCTAAGGCAAACGCCTTAAAATGGCAAAGTTTCTTTTCCATTTTGATGTGATGGATGTAACTGAGAAAGTATCTGTCAGCAAAAAATAAACGTCAATTCAACTTATTTTAAAAAACGTATGTATATTTAATAGTTTGATTTGATTTGATTGTTTTTCCAGCTGGGTTAAAACTCCATTATGGTGATATCTCTATCTATGTAACCCTTATCCATGTAGTAAAATTTTAAAACTATAGTAAGTGAAAAACTCGATTTATTTATAATCGCCTTTAAATTTTATAAATTCAGTTTATCTAGATTGGTTAACACATTAATCAACAATGAAAAATTAAGATGTAGGAAGAAAAATTTGTGGTTTATTATTTACTTATTTCTTCTTTTTTATATACAGAATTAGCTCAAATATTTATAGAAACAATTAAACAGTGATTCTTTTTGGTCTACCGATTAAACATAATAATACTTCATAAAATTGGTCAATTTATTTCATGGTTATGTTCCTTATAGGAAGAAGAGTTAGTTAAGTTCTGTTTATACTCTTGTTTATTTTGACCCAAAAAAAAGTAAGCGTCTGTTTATAAGTCTTAAAAAAAGTAAGACTCTGTTTATGCTCAATGATGTAAGAAAATTAGTCTCTGTATAATTATAATTCATGTATTTGTTTTTATTTGAGGGATCCCATTATTGTTTTTAATACATTATACATGTCAGAAGACATAGTAGAAAAAGGATGACAAAAAAAAAAAAGAAAAAAAAAAGACAGAGTAGAAAAAAAGTAAAAGGAGTTAAAAATATTTTTTCACCTATTACGTTATTGGACAAAGTAAATCTGTAAAAGTAAAGATGAAGACAAAGTACTCTTAGAAAAGCCACACAAAAGCTTCGTACTTCCTGCGAATCTCCTAAGAACAAATTTTGGATTTTCTTTGAAGTGATCGGCAATGGAGAATCCATCATCACTCTTCTCTCCAAAAAATCCACACTTCCTCCAGCCTCTTCTTCCTGGTTTCAAGAGCCACATTGTACGTAATCTCTCTGTTTTTGTCTCTCTCAACATATAGACTCATGTCACAGTTTTATTCGTTTGTTGCAGAAAATTCCTGTGAAGTTCTTCTCCAAGCACATCAAGGGGAAGCACGAGGCCAAGACTGTAAATTTGGTATCAGATTCTTCGAAGAGAACATGGAAAGTGAAGATGGAAGGCCATAGGCTCACCAACGGTTGGAAAGAGTTCGTCGAGGCACATGATCTTCGAATCGGTGACTTCGTCGTGTTTAGACACGAAGGAGACTTGTTGTTCCATGTCACTGCGTTAGGACCTAGTTGTTGTGAGGTCCAACACGCACAGTCTCGTAGCCACGACGAAGACAAAGAGAGTAGTGAGATTGGTATAACAGAATCATTAGTTAATGAACATTTACATATATCTCGACTCTTTTCTATTTTTTAACCTTTAGGTTTCTCCTTCAGGGGAATCTTCAAGAAAGGAGAATGTGAAAAAAAAATCTGATCTGTTTTCATCAGATTACACATGTTTTAGCCAATCTGTGACGGCTTCAAACCTATCGAAGGATTTATTGGTTAGTTAGTTGTTATAGTGTTCCATATATTGATTTTAGAGTTTAAGCATGGGTTGGTGTATATAATCCCCAATGCAATTTGATGACTGATGCAGGGTGTGCCCACAGATTTCGCAAAGCGATATGGTTTAAACAAAGGAAAGCATGAGATAGTTTTGATGAACGAAGAAGGAAGGTCATGGAAGTCAGAAGTAAAAAGTTATAAGTCTGGTCAGATTTTTATAGCTGGAGGTTGGACAAGTCTCTGCACCGAAAGTAAATTAAAAGTTGGAGATTCTTGCACATTTAAACTGCTCCACAACGCGAAAACGCCTGTGTTTCGGCTCTGCAGCCGCACAAAGGCTGGATCAAACCGGTTTGTGAAGTTAACTCCTACACTAGCAGCCTTGAGCGTGGTAAACAGGTGAGTTTTCGGAACTTCTATCTCGGGATTGTTCAACACATTATTTATGTGATTTTGAATCTTTTGCAGCGTCTACCGGTAAGTTTCACGAGAGTGAACATGCTTGATAATCCAAGGAAGATAACCCTGGTGGACAAAGACAAAGTCGAGTGGTTGATGAAGCTTAAGGTTGACCAAAGAAGAAGAATTATGTATGTTACTAGTCGTAATGGTTGGAAAAGTTTCTGTTCAGCGAATGAAGTAGGCGCAGGGGAGTCTCTAACTTTGGAGTTGATCCGAGGAGGAACAAGCCCTTTGCTCAAGTTCGTTTCCAAGGTTAATGTGAACATCAAAGTAGCTTGCAACCTTCGTTGTGAACTTTTCTAAGTTGGTGTTACTAAAGTACTTGTATTCAGATGGAGCAGTCACCGTTTGAAGCAGAGGCTCGGTCACACAAGAGAGCTCGAGTCCAAAGATGGAGCCAGGAGAGTAGATTGAAGCATGGCGTGAGGCAGAAGATAGCTGAAGAAGGAGAACCTTCTCGTGGGACTCGGTCGTCTAACAAGTCTACTGGTGATCAAGGAAAGCTGCAACACAAGCAATTTTGCTCTATCTTAGATCATGTGCCTAAGGTGAGACGGAGCATTGAAAATACTTTAACTAGTATCAGACGGTTTCGGGCTAAACTCGAGACAAAGGAACAGAATCTAGAAGCTTTGTTACACGAGATGGAAGACTAAGTTATGATTTGAAACCTAATTTACGGTTGTATGGAACTTTAGTTTGGACTTCGGAGCACTCTCCCACGTAATAATCAATATCTAGCTAGAATTCCGTTGTTGAAACAGAGGCTACAAAAGATAGCCATTCCAACATTGAGTTTGTGTTTGTGTACGTGGGAAAAAATAGAACATGGTGTTCTGATTTGTTTGTCTTGTAAGGAAATTTAAAAAACTAATCATGGTCAAAAAGTAGTGACTCATTAAAAATGAAAGAGAATAAAGGAGTGAGTCATTAAAACAGGTTAGCTGGAGCTCTCATTAATAAGAGGAGCCGTGCTAGGATTACCAAAAGACACTCATTAACTCAAGACTTGAGGTGATTTTGTATTTTTTTTTGTTTTCTTGGAAGCTCTTACTCTAAATCCTTTGAATAATGGTGGATCAAGTTTTTCAGTCTCCAACAAACCCACATTTCTTCCAGCCTCTTCTTCCCGGCTTTGAATCCTTCCTCGTACTGTCTATGTTCTCTTCTACGAGTATATAGCTTGTTGAAAGAGATGGTTTTGTTTTAAAAACTCTTTTGCTTGTGTTGTTGCAGAACATTCCTGTGAAGTTTTTCTCGGTATACATAGAAGAAATAAACGAAGGAGAGACAGTGGAGCTAAGATCAGACGCGTCTGAGAAAACTTGGAAAGTTAAGATGGAAGATCGGAGACTCACCGTCGGCTGGAGAGATTTCGCCAGCGCACATGATTTCCGAGTCGGAGATATTATCGTTTTTAGACATGAAGGAGCTTTGGCGTTCCACGTCACTGCGTTGGGACCTAGTTGCTGTGAGTTTCAATATGTACAGTCTTGCAACAACGACGATCATCTTGATAATGATCAGGAAAACATCAGTAAGTTGTGTTCTGTTTTTATCGTCACCATGGCCAAGATATTTACATATTGGTTTTTAAGATCAGAACGCTTTACTTCGTTGTGCTTCTAGGAAACATGCCGATGGAGCAGAGTCTAGAAACAGAACTAGAGTCTTCAATAGACGAAGACAATAAAGATAACACAGGTAAGTTAATTATAAATGAGACTTGATCTGTTGGTGTTTCAATAACATCTACGAGGTCTAACTTGTTCAACTTTTATGAAAACAGGAAAGCTTACAAAACAAGTGAAGAAGAGGATTCCTGAAGCAGAAGCAAAGACTGGTTTGACGAAGAGAAACAAATCTGGTGACAGCTGTCAAGATGTTCCATCATCATCTTCTTCAGTAAGTGAAAACCGATTTTTGACACTAACTGTCACACCATCCAGTATCCGCAGTAGCAGACTTGTAAGTTTTGTTCCCTTGTTTTTGGGTATTGATGCTTTGTGAAGTGCTTTGTATATAAGCTAATTGTTTCATTTCTCTGCAGTATCTTCCAAAGAAGTTTACTAAGGATAACAAGATGGAAAAGGCAAGAGGGAAGAAGATAACTCTATTGGACAAGCATGGAGTAGAGTGGCCAGTGACTTTAGTGATGCATAAGACATATGAAAGGATGAGTTTGGGTTCAGGGTTGAAAGAATTCGTCAATGCTATTGGCGTTAGGGAATATGAATCTGTTGTGTTGGAGTTTGTTTGGGAAGAGACGTCAACTCTTCCTATGTTCAAGTTCTGCTCCAAGACCAAGACTTGACTCTAATTTGCACCCAAGTTATCAGTAAGTATGGTCTGTTTTAGTGAACTCTCTTAACCGAGGTAGTATGAATCCAACGTCTAGTTAGGTAAGAGTTAATGTGTCTATTTAGGTCAACAAAATATCTTATCTACTTTTAAGGGTCTTGAAAACCAGTAAGAACGTCATATAAGTTCTATATATTATCTGCAGTAGTATTGTAAGTTACAAGAAGCTTTCATGAAATGTGTTGTTGTAAGATTCCCATCTCCTTTTAAATACTATGATGTCCTTCATGTGAGCGTTTATGTGACCTTTGGATCTTTGTTCCCATTAGTTATCTGCATCCCCTTGATGATCCGTTTTGTTGATTTCTGACACGTCTACTAAAAAAAAGATGTATGCAAAAGAAGAAACAGAGTATAAAATATTAAAATATAATATATTTATTTAATTAAAAAGATAGAATCAACAAATTGGTTAAAGGCTCTGTTCGGACCAATGGGTTGAAGAAAAGAACACTCATAATAAAAAGGTAGTTGGAGCTCTCATAAATAAAAGGAACCATGAAAAAAAGTTGCTTAAAAGAAAGCAGAGAGAAAAAAGATTTACCAAAACCACACTTGAACCTTTCCTTTTTTTATTTTAATGCTTTCTGTGGTTTTTTTTCTTGGAAGCTTTGTTTCCATCTTCAACGATGGCGGATCCAGTTCTTCAATCTCCGACAAACCCACATTTCTTCCAGGTTTCCACTCCCACCTCGTACATAGTCCCCCTCTTCCTCTTACTCTGTCTGCATAATGTGTTGTTCTTATTTCTTCCTTGGTGTGTCTCTTTGATGCAGAACATTCCTGTGAAGTTCCTCTCGGCACACATAGAAGGAAGAAACCAAGCAAACACGGTAAAGCTAAGATCCGACTCGTCTGAGAAAACTTGGAAAGTTAAGAGGGATGGTCGGAGTAGACTTGTAAGTTAAACCAACTCTCTTGGTTTTAATTTTCGTTTTTGAGGCCTTGTGAAGTGCACAGGGTAAGCTTATTGTTTCCTTTTTGTGCGGCATCTTCCGCAGAGCTTCACTAAGGGTAATAAGATGGCAGGTGCAGGGAGGGAAGAAGATAGATAACTCTGGGTTGGACAAACACAGAGTAGAGTGGCCAGTGAAAGTAGCAGAACACAATGGAAATGGAAGGATGCAATTGGGTGAAGGTATCATAATTTTTTTCAACGCTACTGGCTTTAAGCTGTATGAATTTTTTCAGTTGGAGTTGGTTTGGGAAGACAGAACTTCTCTTCCAGTGCTCAAGTTCTGCTCCAAGATCAAGACCTGACTCTAATTGCATCGAAGTTGTTCACAAGTATGATCGGTTTTGGTGAATTCATAACTATGTTGTATGAATCTAATGTCTAGATATGAACTATTTAGGTAAAAGCAGGTGTCTTGTAAACAAAATATTTTATCTACTTAAGTCTTGATGATTCTGTCATATGAATGGCAAAAAAAAAAGGGAATTCACCAGTAAACATTTGAATTCTATATATAACCACCCTTTATTATCATAAGTCATTGTGTAAACCTGCACTACTATTGTAAAGCTAGAAGCTATGTTGTAACATTCCACATCACTAAGGGTCGATCATTTCGATGTCCATATCTCTCACTGGAGGTTTGGATTTTGCACAGACCAATGGAGCTGAAGTTGTAGGGTCTGAACATGAAACCTTTGGATCTCTGTTCCCACTTGCTGCATCCTCTTGATGATCTGTTGCAGAGTCATCAATTGATGGGTTTGACTCGGAATCCAATGTATCAACCCATCCGACCTCACTACTACATTCGGAGGTCACTACAGACAGTGATGTTGATGATGATGACGCTGAATCTTGTTCGCGTTCAGGGTCTTCAATGGTCGCATGGCTTCTGCTGGCAATAGTTCCTACGACTGAACTCTCAACTAACTCTTTTTGGCAAGATTTCATGTCCGATGTTTCTGTATTATTCTCGTCTTGATCTTCTAATCTAAGACACGATGATGACGACCGAGCATGAATCCTGTAAGACATCAGAACAACATAATAAACTCACGAGCTCAACAACCTCAGTCTGTGATTATCATCATCTAGTACAATTAATTTACTCAACTTTGAATGGTGAAATAAACAGCCTCAATCTTGTGGTTATAATTTAAATTTACAAAGAGAGCCCAACAACAAAACGAGAGAAAGAGAAACGCTTACCTGCTGTAAAGGAGCATATAAGCTCTTTGAGAAAGAACATCTTCTAGTTCAACACTTTCAATCTGTGAGTATATCAGATTAGGTTTAGATGATTCTTAAGAAGTTATAGATTCAATTTAATTTCAAGCTGGTATATGAACAAGAAGAGCCAAATATAAGTGACTATTACCTCGGAATCATCTATTCTATACCAGTTTCCGGAAAAGTCCTTAATGTAGCATATGTAATGGCCAAAGAATGATGCGTTCAGCATATCTAAATGGACAATCACAGCATAGAGTTTATATACATCTGATCCTTCTCCGCCTTCACTCATGTAAGGATTAAGATCCAATGTCTCAGGAAAACTTATTCTTTTGTTCAGTTTTCCATATCTTCCTCCCTGTACATACGATCACAGATGTATTATAGACAACTAACCCCAGAGGAATTTAGCAAAAGGGAGGGGAATGCAACAAAATACCTGAAATCTTTTTAAGGCAATCGTAAGAATATTTGGAGCGCGCCGAATCGTAAGACGCTTACATGCCTTTACATAGTCACTACACCTAGAAAAGAGAATATTATCAACTAATTTGTCAACTAATTAACTAACACTCTGTTTGGGAAATCTAAGGCTTTTTGGATTTAATCAAAATACCTATCACATTTGTACATGTTATCTCCGTGAAGCCACTCTTTGGCTGTAAACTGATCAAGACATTCCTCCAAAGACACCGCATCCCCATGAATCTCAACTATTAGATCCATCATATTTTCATATTGCTCAGAAACATGATCGCAAACACTACACTGAACCTGGAAAGTTGAAGATGCAGAAAATCAGGGAACAAGCTTTTTAATCTACCAGAAACAAGTTCCATATATTCTCGATGGGCGCAGCCAGCTAAGGACAAAAGAAGTAGCATGTTGAATTCCACCATTCACTAAGATCCCAATCATCCTAGAGAATGGAAATCAATCTATTGTACGCTTAACTTAATATGCTACATGAATGTATTATTGCAATTCAAAAATACAGATGAACATCTGATATTGAGATCAGGAAATATCACCTGTGATTGGAGGAGACCTCCAAATATATACTGAATAACTGTTGTTTCTTGAGAACGAAGAGGCACTAATCTTTCTCCACCGAATTCGTCAAGGCAAACAGACTGCATCATATCAATCGCATACCTGAAGTATGTGAATTTTTCTAAATCAATCAGTTGGGAGATTCACAGGTTAAACACCACTAGGAATTAGCTATTTTCATGAGTAAGAGATACTGACCTCATGAACTCATGAGCATCTTCCTGTCTTCCATACCCAAGAGTTCCACCAATATTAGTTAACCGTGAGATAATGTTCATTGGTGAAAAAGGGAACCGACTTTGACTCGCTCTCTCAACATGGGTTTGAAATTCACAGAAGAAGCACCAATCGTTGCGCATACCTGTCAAACAAAACATAGAATCAAAGTTAAAGCGCATAAAGATAACCAAACGAAAGAGTTTGAAGCATTAATGCAAAAATGAAACGAAAGAAGTTTTACATTCTCTCTTGTGGCCTTTCTGCAGCAGATATGCAACAAGAGGACGTGTCCAGGAAAGGCATTGTAGTATAACATTGGCAAAACAACTGAAAGAGAATTAAAGTAAATAATATTGAACGGAGAGAAAACAAACTCAACTCATTTCAATTGATGCTTGAAAGCTACATTAAAAAATAGATGAACACAAACCTATTCCCACAATTCATGAGCCCACAGGGAGCCAATTCTGGATTGTCCCAGTTAAAATATTTAACAAATTCTTCATATGGGAAAAGAACCTGAAGCAAGTTGCAAAACAAAAGTACAAGTAAGATTTTCACAATGACTCAATCAAGAGAGTGTCAACAGGAGTTGAGAAAGAAAAAAAAAAAAGCACATTACTTCTCTTGGCTTGAGCCTACTCTTGTTTCGGCCCTGATCAGGAACTAGATCAATCTCAGAAGCAGATCTACTTCCAAACGGAGAAGCTCTGAACCTTAAGCCATTCTTTGCAGATGATGTTATGTTAGTAATCCCAACATCTTTGCACTTTCTTTGATGACCCGAACTCCAATCTGACCTTTGGCACTCTACTGAGCTGATAGCAAACAGAGCATACAGACAAAGGAGCTCAGCTAAGCCAATTTAAAAACACAAGATAATCCAAACTATCTGAGCTCATATAAGTTAAGTTCCCAGAATTATCTAAGCAACAACTTCCAAACTCACGATTCTTCTATTGAAAAGCTCAAGACTTTAAAAGATTTACATATCCCAAATGCATTAAAACCAACTTAAAAACACAAGGTAATCCAAGACTGTCTGAGCTCATATAAGCTAAATTCACATAAGTATCTAAGCAACAACTTCCAAACCCAGGATTCTTCTATCAAAAAGCTCAAGACTTTGAAATGAATTACATATCAAAAGCTCACAGCAAACAGTAATAGTCTCCACACTAGAGAGATCTTTCAAAAACGTTAAGCTCGATATAATCCAAATAAAGAGATTGAATTTGAGGGCATACCAGTATCGAACGGATTTGCAGCGGGAGCATTTCTTGGTGGTTAATTTCCCACAGAGAGAGCAATCCTCAGTATCCACCGCCATATATTCACTGTCGAAACCTCCGGTGGCGGCGGCTCCGATGTCGAAGTACTTAGCAGCGGCGTTTCCGAGAAAGTAAAAAACACCAACGGCGAGGAAAAATAGAGTCGCTATGAGGCGAGTGAAGACAGAAAGATCCACCGGAAAAGTAACCTCATGCATCTAATTGGCTTCTCGAAATCATCGATCTCTTCTTTCTTCTCGTTTCTTCTATATCTTTTATATTTCAAGAATTCATTTTTCTTTTTGTCTTTTCTTGTATTACCGTTCATTGATTTTGTTACTTAGAAGAGAAGACAGTGTTCTTTGTGGGTTTGGGCCTCCCCAATGCAATTTAAAGATTGGACCTTTATGTCTATTTCTAATTTTTGTTTCCTTTTTTTATCAACTACGTTTTTTTGTCCTTATCTTGTAATATTTCCTTTTTTGGCTGTTATTTACATTTTTTTGTTTGTTTGTAATAGTTACTTTTCTTTCTTATAAATTGTATGAATGATGTCGTGTAATAAAAACGAAAGGTAAACAATTTTTTTGTTTCTAGATCTATTATAAAAACAGACTTGCAAAAATTTATATTTTACTCGCTGGAATTCGTCTAACGATTGTAAGATTAACTTAATTACATATAAAAAAGGTGTCTACTGATTTCATTTTGGATTTGAAAATTGTTGCATGGATAAAGACACTTTTTTGTTTTACCATTTGCAAAGCAGTAGTGCATATAAGAAAAGAAAAAAGAAAAAAAAAACAACCATTCGAAGTTAGTAAGTTGATGATTTTTTTTTTTATGGAAATAAAATAAAATATTAGTCTATCTTTTTAACAAAAATACAAATAGCGATCGTTGTCTCTTCCTCTTCTTGAGTTTTCTATTTCACTTCATTACTTCTGCTTCAACAATAAATGAAATGAAAAGGACTTAAAACGTATTTCAAGTTTCAAGACACTTTAAATTCGAAAAAAAAAAAAACCACAAAAAATAAAGCCTCAATAAATTCCATTTTAATCGATTTTTATTCTTTAAATTTGTTAAGCAAAAAGGTGCGACGTAAGTAAATTTCGTTTTAGCTAGTTTTAGAGAGATGAAAACAAAAATTGGGGTGAGAGAGGCTCGAACTCTCGACCTCAGGATCACTCAGTAGCTATGAGACCTACGCGCTAGCCAACTGCGCCACCACCCCATTTAAGTAGTCTCTCAGTATTACCTTATATAAGCCTAAGGTTTTTATTTGTCTAGTGACTTGTAGTTCTTTATGGGCCAAACCTCAACCCAAAGTTGTTGACAGTCTTCACTGAAGAGTGAGTTTTCTCGGTAAATTTTCGAATCATCATCGAAGTTCTCTGTTGCAAGGAAAGCTTGAGTTACAAACCCAAACAATGATAGTAATACAGCAACGACAATGAAGCGAGCTCTCGTCGACAGTGCTTGCATTCTATCATGCTTCAAAAGTCGCAGCTCCAGTACTCCATAAATTACAGCTTGTACAGACAGATATAACACATTGTTATCGCCAATTCATCATGTCTGATTAAGAGTGCGCGTTAATACTTTGTAGTCTCATCAGGTAAACTGATAAAATTTGAAAACGGTTTTGAGTAATGACTTGAAAAAAAATAACCGAAATAGGGGAACAACAAAAATGAAGTTTAAACTGGTCTTCAGCTAATAGCATAAAATAAGAAAAACAAGACCAAAGTGATGGTGCACCCATGTCATGGAACAACAGTCAGAAATATGAACTCGAACTAACTTTTTGATTGCAGGAGAAGAAATGAGAACAAAACTAGAAATGTGTCTTCTTTCATCTTTGATTTGATTCTCAAGCTGCAACAGAGGGCTTGGCGGCAGCAGAAGAGAGTCTAGACCTCTTCTTTGCCAAACTCTCACTCCTCCTGTCACGCTGTTCCTTCAACCTTGAGGCAAGAAGCTTCTGGTACTCAGCAGCATCAGAATTAGCCTTGGCAATTCTCTTCTTCTTGTCAGCGATTCTGGCTCTCTTCCTCTGAAGAGTCAGAGGAGTCACAAGCCTCTGGATCTTAGGGGCTTTGCTCACTTCCTTGCCTGTAAAAAGAAAACAAATAAATGAAATAAGTTTTAGAGACCACTATTTCTCAAGTTCGTTTGACATTGATTTAGAGTGTTTTCTCTCACCCTTCTTGTTTGTAAATTTGCGGCGGTAAGTGTTGACGTAGGCCCTCACATCATCTTCCTTTTTGAGGTTAAACAATTTACGGATCTTTGATGCTCTCTTTGGTCCTCTCATTCTTGGCTTCTCGGTATCAGTAAGCCCAGGAAGATCGTTTTCACCCTTCTTCACAATGACAAGGTTAAGAACAGAGAGATCAGGGCTCACAATGCAACCACGAACCGACTTTCTTCTCCTCTCACCAGTTCTCCTTCCATGTCCTCTGAAGCAAGGAGTTCCTGCTCAGCCATTACAAAATAATGTAAACCCACATCCAACACAAAATAGATGTAAATGTGTAATACACAAGTTTATTGATTACCTCGGTGAAGCAAAAGACGAACACGGCCTGGAGTCAAAACTCCCTGCTTCATTGGGAAACCTTGCTTATCGCAACCACCCATGATCTTGAAAACGTATCCCTTGAACTCCTGCAATTACATTTCATAAACAAAATTCCAACACATGTTTCGAAATGATAATCTTACAATTTTAGATCACATTAAAATTAAATGAGACAGCACCTCGCCCAACGCATCTCCACTGACTTCTTGGGAGAGTCTCTTGTCGAAAAACGCACGTCTGCATCAACATAAGTCAAGCTCAACACTATAATCCAGAAATGTTTTTGAGCAGAAACGAAACTTTTCCAAGTCGTATTAAGCTTATAAGAAGAACATACGAAAATTTACAATTTGGGACAGCTATTGTTTACTAGACCTACCCACCAATTTCACAGTGCTATCGACAAACATCAATCAATAGATCCAAAAAACCTACCACGAAATCTATAAAAATGAGGAAAGATGAAACAGAGGAGCAAAATCTTACAGTTTCTGATCATCGTCGATCTCGAGCTTCTTCTGGCAACCAGTGGTTGGATTTGCAATGTTAAACTGAAACACATAAACATGAAAGATAAGCAAAAGAATAGTAACAACGAAAATGTAAAGTCTATTCTCCGTTGCGGTACCTTCATCTTCTCAGTCGGCTATGGCAATCGGTCTAGGGTTTCTAAGCTAGCGAAATCAGCTTATTTATACCAAGTTGTAAGGTTTAGTTCGTTTCTTTTTATGGGCCGTTTTCCGCACTTATGGGCCATTTGGCCCATTCATCCTCTTTTCTTCTTGATTTGATGAAATGATAAAATCAAATAGAAACACAGTGTACTCTCTGTCTTAGATCTTCTACTTATATATCATTTGTAGTTCAAAATATTTTAAAATAAATTTTTCTTTTTTGTTACATGTTTTATAATTTATCTGACATCACTGGAATTAGTCTAACAAATTTAAGATTTAACTTCATTACACACATAGAAGTCAGAAAAAAAAAAAATGTAAACTGATTTTTATTTTGGTTTTCAACTGTTGCGGTGGTGAATAAAGCCACTTTTTGTGTACCATTTCCAAAGCAGTAGTCACTCAGCAGTGTTGATGAAGATTACAGCAGTGTCTGGTATGACTCAACAGTACAACTGAAACAATAACTAAGCAATTATTAACTACTAATAGTGACATGAGTTAATTACTATGTTCTTCCAAAGACAATAAAGAAAACAAGAAGACTTGATCTAATAATAATATTCAGACATATATTGGTTCCTCCTTGACCTTGGACCAAAACTTAAGTAGAGGAGTTGTATTTTCCCAAATCAGCTTCAGTGTAAAAGGCTCACCTATCTTCAATACACCATTAGCTTCACAGAAAAGTTTCCATCCTTTTCCCAATCCTCTTCTTCCATAGCTCGGTCCATCGCGTACCAACTTCGTTAACCGCTTCACACCATGTTTATCCTCGAGAATTATCTTCTCGTGCTCGTTGGTAATGCCATTGATCTTTGTGAATTCTACCGGAAGACTCTGCACAAGAGTTCGAAACCAAAAACACATATATTTATCAAAAACGGAGAACAAGAACAAAACATAATCAAGAACCCCTACAAGACCATGTTTATGATAGTGCTTACAAGTTTTGAGTTAATGATATTGTAAGATGTGAGACTGATTGTGACAAATCTGTTTTCTCTTTGAGATGAAACTACCCATTCACGACGATTCTCCATCTTTTTTTTCTCTCTGGCTCTGCTCATTAGCTCTAAACATGCTTCTTCAGGACAGATACAAAGCAATGGAGTAGATTTACCGTCATCAACTAGATTAAACGTGATAACATCTCCTACATGTTGTCTGTTTTCACGACAGAACTTTTTCCAGCCTCCTCTCATGTAATAAGTTCCTTCTGATTCTCTATATCTCAATTTCAATGTCCAAGAGTTTCCCTCTTTGTTCACTAGTATTATCTTGTGACATCTCTTGTTCAAAGCTTTCGACCTCGCAGCTTTCTTTGGAAGACTCTGCAACACCGACCAACACGTATATGAAGATGATTATTATGTGTGAATAAAGGAATGAGGAATGAAGTAAGAAAGTACTCACAATTGTATCCAATTTTAGATTTGAAGCAGTGACCTTTGCTACAAAACAGTAATTGTATGACACAAAAGACTCTGGCTCTGTTTTGGGTTTTAGATTCCTCTTCCTCAAACCCTTACCTGAATCATAGAAACAGTTTTCATTTCCTTATATCAAAATGGTTCCCACAGATATAAACATCGTTTGCTGATCTAGGACTCAAGCAATCAATAAGAAGAAAAACTCAAGCTTACTAGTGTTGTGTTGATTCTCCATGTCGTTTTCATGGTCATCGTCATCAATGTCGTCATCCTCTTTGATGTGAGAATGCGTATACTGAATCTCACAGCAACTGGGACCGAAAGGTGTGACACTAAACACCATGCCTCCTTCATGTTTAAAGATAATGATGTCGCCGATTCGAAGTTCATGAGCTTTCACAAACTCTTTCCAGCCTTTGGTGAGTCTCCGGCCATCCATTTTCACTTCCCAAGTTTTCTCTGACGAGTCCGATCTAAGTCTCGCCGTATTCTGCTCATGTTTTCCTTCAATGTGCTTGGAGAAGAATACAACAGGTATCGTCTGCAACCAACAAGAGGCAACAGTTAAAACAAAACCGACTCTGAAACAAAAACAGAGACAAGGACAGAGAGTGTACGAGGTGAGTCTCGGAACCGGGAAGAAGTGGCTGGAAGAAATGTGGATTAGTCGGAGACTGAAATGGAGGATTCACCATTTCAAACAATTCAGGGGAAAAACTCAAGAATCTTCAATATTCTTATCCTGGGGATGTAGACAATACCAATATGAGTTCTTGTTTTCTTCATATGGGCATAGGCTTTGTAAAAGCTTTTTCTATTGAGGTTGTACTGACGAAAGGTTAGTAGTTTTCCTTGTTTTTTCAGATTTCTTCATGGATTTCGAGGTAAAGTAAAGTCAAAAGCTGTAAAGTTATTTTTATCTCCTGGGTAAAGATAAAGAAGAGCAAAGAAAGAATATTCGGTTCGTGAGACGTTAAACAACAGAACAGCTTTTTCTATTGCCCAACAGTCATTTATTATTATTTCCAAGTAACTGACCACTTGAGATCCCGTGGTTACATAATCTTAAGTTAACTACACAACAGAGTGTGGCATTGTTTCAAGTTAGATCAGAAGCAGTTTGGTTTATCATTGCTAGGTGGAAATATACGTTGACATTGCTTTGGCTTATCTGCAAAACGCCTGTGGTTATTCAATCCTACAGTATCCAGTTAATCAGAACTCCTAAGGATGGATATCAACCTTATTATCACGACTTACAAGAATCGAGGATTGATGTAGAAAACCCAAACACCACAGAGACACAAGTCTCGAAAACAAACAACAAAGGAATATACATGTAATGTAATTGATGACTAGGAAGACAAGTGAGTTTTGTTTTAACTGCAACACAACAGATAATCAGGGATCTGACACGCATGGCCTTCCTCAGTAGGCAAAGATGATGAATAATTCCTGGTTTCTATTCCTCCCTTGTCGCAGGATCCATTCCAGTCGAAGGGCTATCAGCAAAATATTCTGGATGCTTCACGTTCACACCATACTGCCAAACCGAGTTTACTCATATGAGTTAGTTTTCCACTAGTAGTTAAGACGGGATGGTAAAACCTTACCTATCTACCTACACTACTGCAATGCACATTATTAGAACCAATAAGGAATGTTTCTAAGCATTTATGTTAATTCTTGGATGCTTCCGTGATACTGGATTAGTTTCATGTCAATGCCCCATTTGCAGCTTAAGTAAAGAAACAAGAGGCATCTACATTTACTTTGAAGGTCTGTGGGTCAACACTGCCAGAAGCATAAACTTAGAGGAAGAAGTTTACCTCACGCAAAGCTTTTGAAAGATCTTCCATTGTCAATATCAAACGCTTATCCTGTTTGAAGAAATTAAATCATTATCCCAAACATAAAGACAATTCATATTTGTTGCACAGGAAAAAAACAAAAGTGAGCCAGATGTTACCTTTTGCTGTTTCTTGTCTTTCACAACTGGTGCTGGTCTAGCCTTGCAGTGCCTGTATATAATTCACAATAAGCATTATTCAGGAGATTATATAAATGCTTTAAGCTTTTGGAAAATCTAGCTTACACATCTTTTCTTCTCATCTACTCAGTAAAAGCAGCTTCTCTTTGTCAATTACAAGTAACATATGAAAAAGAATATGGAAATTTATGGAGAAGGGAATGAAAACTTACTGAAGGGCGTCGCTGGCAACATCTGCAACAAACTTTTGTGTAGCCACAGCAACTAGCCTTATTCTGTCAAACAAATAAACAAGAGATCAGAACAAACTGGCAAGAATAAACCCAACTCAAAAATACCAATGTTAAGCACTCAATTCGAAAGAAAGAGAACTCATTATTTTACGCGTACAATCTGAAGTTGATATTGAAATCGCAAACCTTTTTCAGTGCTAGTCCAACATGGATTTCTTTACAATACCATTTCACAGGAAAGTTAACAAAGAAAAACCTAAATCCAACATGGGAGAGTATGATATCCCGAAGTAAATAACAACTACAAGAGTTCCGAACCATAAAAGTAATAACATATGACAAACCTAGGACATCTTAGCTGATTTAAACCAAGACATTTAATCTATCTGCTGGTAAACCATTCTAAAACCCAGCAATAATTCCACTAATAGCAATTAGTCTGCTCTTTTATTTAAACAATCACATATAAAACTTGACGGAAATACCTACAATCGTACGTCGGGGCACTGAAACCCACTCTTAGCCAAGTAGTGCTCCACTAAATCATCAGGAATCTGAAGGGGGAAAAAAACAAATCCAGAACTCAATCAATCCCGGGGGTTCAATCATTGTAGAGTCGGGAAAAAAAGTTCTAAATAGTAGAAAAGAGAAGTATACAGTAGGAGTATAATCCATAAGAGAAGCAAGAAACTCAGTCAGAGCAGCATCGTCTTCATGCTTTCCCTCGCCAGATTGTTGGCCGTGATTCATCTCTCCCACCTTTAAGTAAAAAAGGTTTTCAAAATCAGAAACATTGTTAGAGAACTTCTGAATTTGCAGAAAAATCAACATTGCTAGTCTAGAAATTTCTACAAAATAAAATTAAAAACAATATCATGATGATACAACAATACCAAAAAACTAACGAACTTGTAATCAATTTTACAAGAAATTTGACTACAGAAAAAATCACAGCTCAATTTCACTAATTCTCTATTCCACATATCTTCTTCTTTTCTGAAATTATAGTTGGTAAGAGACTAACAATTCCTAATCATTGTGTTGCAAAAACTCACACCAAGTTTTGAACGACGTAAAGCATAGCAATAAGAGGACTACGTTTTCAAAACTCATCATGAACAACACAAAAAAATCGATACAACCCAAGAGTAAACCTAAATTCTACCGAGAAGACAAAATTGAACTGAAATCGAAACCAGTGATACAGAAAACTCGGAATGCGAACCCCGTAACGTGAGAAAATCAGAGAATTGAGCTGAGGTGAGGCAGCTAAAGCTAAAGAATAGAAGTTTCGACGGTGGAGAAGAAAGGATCGGAGAGTCGATTAGTGAGTCCCCCGTTGAAACCCTGAGTCTACGACTCGGAGCCATCTCCGCCGTGTTAGATTTAACAGTTGAGGAGCATTCTTGAGATGGACTAATGGGCCTTTTATACTTAAACTAGGCCCAACAACACTCTCCTGATATTGAAAATTTACATATTATGGTTTAACTCCGCCGGGATAACTTATCCATTTTTTTTCTTTTTCTTCCCATAAGATCAATTCAAGGTATTAAAATAAAACAAAATATCTAAGAATATCCAATAAAAATTGTCAATCAATTGTGACTTTAGTCTATACTCTATATTGTTCTTCTTCAATCTGCATAGTGAACTTTTTTTGAATGGGAGACAAAGAATATGACAATGAAAGCACTCCAATCCACCATCTTTTGTCAACTCAGTCCTTGTCAGATAGCAAAACAACTGAAAATGTACTTGAGGGTAGTTTTATTCTACGAGGGGCTAAAGCTAAACTCAGTGAAGAATTGATTAGACTAATTCTCTCGAAAAAAACAACAAAAAAAGAGAGAGAGATGTGGTGATGCTTTATTTCACGGGATTCCATTTGTTGGTTACCATTTATCCACTATAAGACGAAAATACTATAGCTAATATATTATGAAATCGTTGGTATGCGAAAACATTATCCCTATTATAAAATGGAGACTATTGATAGTTCTTTGTATCAGTGTTTTTGTTATGTTATAATTTGGGTTCATATTCGGTAATGTATGTTTTGGATCATTTCTCATATATATCTTTGAAATATAATATACATTATTTTTTTTGTATGAATGTAAAATTATATTCGTTAAAAGATGTTTTACAATAAATGCAACTTAGAGAGTTGAGAGTTTTGAATCGAAGTAGACATTTACTGTTTTACATCAATATGGAAATATAGATTCATCATTTGAAGTATTTTATATATAAGATTTTATCATTAGAAAGACTTATGTATTAATTATTATGTAATTACAATAATGTCATTTTAAAGGTTTTATAAAATAACCATATCACTGGTATAAAATCAAATTAAGAGACAGTTTTTGTAAGAAGCCAGTTTAAATAGTTATACTTAATATTTTTAAAAGGGGGCCAATTAGAATCTGATGTAAACTATATATCCAAGTCTCACTGTCATAAAAAGGTATGATTTAATTTGACGATTTTAAAAGCCGGTTGTTCACGTATAAGAATATTGTAGACTGTAGGCTCGGACGAGCTATATGATTTGATCTCAACTTTCTCTTTATTTAAAAAAAAAAAAAAAATCAAATTATGGATATTAAAGTAAAGAAAACGTAGATATTTATGATTTTTAGTACTCTATATTTTTTTTATACTAAAATTCAATTTCACTTTGGAATACCAAAAAGTGATTGTTTAAATCAAATAAGGGAGAGGCAAAACACGGTGGCCTATCAAATCGGTTATTTCAGACGAGGCGAATGAGCATTGCTAAGTTGCTAACGAAGCAATATTCTTATGATCTAAATGGAATATCCACTATTGTGCTTTCACAACAAAAAATCCACTATTGTGAATGTGATCATGACGAGACTTTAAAGTTCCTCATCGTATTCCTCGCATTAGTTTTATATTAGTAACTTTCATGTAATATCATTTACCACCAGTAACCTAAATATAAAATCTCGACAAACAAAACAAAACAAAAAGAATCTAAAATGGTAGAAGATAATTTTTTGTATGTAATTTTTTTGCAAATAAATCATGTGTATACAGTATACTATACATTTTTGGTGGAAAAAAAAAGACTATATATACACTTACAAAATTTTAGATAAATGGTTTGTAGATGGAATTTATTAATTCAAACACATTTTTTAGTTAAAGTTCAAACATACATTACACTAATAAAATCAAGTAGTAGTGCATGTTGAAAGTCGTGACTCATGAGTTGTTGTAGGGTTAATTACTACTTTTACTTTAGACTTCATCTTTTTATAATAGGATTTAAGAAAATTTGTGGTGCATAATGCATAGTTTAAAAAATTTGTAGTGCATAGTTCCTTATCTAGAAGAAGAGAAGTTTGTACGTCACCAAACACCCCAAAAACTCAAGTTGGGAATATGTTCTTTTGCTTATTTTAATAATTAAGTATGTTTTCCCCCATCGAGTTTAATATTATATTTTTGTCGCTAATCCTCAATTAACTAACTTATAATAAAGTTGGAATATAAACAGCAACACTGTAATAATTATATATTTATGTGGATGTAATCTTACACGAGCTTTCTTTTGTGATTGGTCGCCTCTCGCCAACAATTTCTATTAAAGTTGAAATGTATTTAAATTATTAAAAAAAATCGAATGAAAGTTACTAATAAGAAAGAACTGGCCGTTCAAGTACAAAAGTTGAATCCGATTATCCACCGAAATTGCAATTAAATAATGGAGATTTGTTTTAGGAAAAAGCTTGGCATGCTATATTTTATAATCGACAAATAATATGTATAGAATAAAGTTTGTGGAGTATTTCATATACAAGTGGCCTTGCCTCATACGAAACTTGCCCTTTAGTAAAGGAAACAATGAGCGAAATAGTTATTGCTTAAAAGTAATTAACAGAGTATATGTTTCAAAATTTTATAAGTCTTAGTTTTTATAATCTCGTTTGTTAGATGCCCTTTAGTGATCATTAAATGTACTTTGAATATTAGTGAGCTCGTAATTTTGATACGAGAATTCACAACTTCATCTGGCTTGTAGCCTCGATCGCCACAGCCTAACATCGCCACGGCCTCGATCATCTTCGTCTTGATGCCAGTTCAATAATTATAAAATGTTAAGCTTGTCGATTGGCTTAGTATATGTCCAACTTTTCTTGGCTATGATTTGCGAATAAATATTCAGTCGGATATTGTGTTGTGTTCAGCTATCGTCTAACCATTTTTTGTTCTTCTTAAAACTTAATATGTTCATATCATTCGGATATTTGAACGTTTCATTTTATTAGTATACGAGAGTAATAAAAATAAGTACAAAACGAGGAGCGGTGAATGTCCGTGCAGAAAAAAACGTACGCTCTATCGCTAAAAGGTGCAAGTGGAAGCTGACGAAACGTGGGACACAACGAAATTATACAATAGTATTTTCTCATGTTAATTTCTTTTCCTTTTTATTGTTTATTTTTTTTCCGTAAAAAACTTTGAATCCGTTTGGAAAAGAGTTAAAAAGGTACAATTTTATTGGTGCTCTCTATTTTTTTTTCAAACGAATACTTTTTCTCTGTGGTAATGGCTCTTTTGATGATAATCGGACATCGAATTACATAAATCAATCTTTAAGATCGAATATCATAAGATTTGGTGTTTCGCCACATAAACAACATGAGATCTTAAATGATCTAATGATCCTATCCATATCTCATAACGCAAAAAAAAAAGGAATCATCACATAACCTGGCTAGAGAGCAAGAAAAGAAGAGAGAGACTAATATATATATATAAGTCAAATCAAAGCACCAAAGCCAATTGAAATTTTGGAAATAATGAAGAAAAACAAAATGAGATTGCTGACACTTTAACCCACAATCTCTCTCTCAAATCATATATGTTCGCTATATATTATTATCGTGCAAACAGTGATATTCCACTATACCTCCAATCTAATATGCTATTTCACTATGTCCTGATTAGCTACATTATAATATACAAATATATCTTGACAAAAAAAAATACAAATATATCAAAATGTCTACGTGAACAGATGGATAATACATCGATGCCTCCATCTGTACGGACTATATTTATATCTCATCGTGGACGTCGTGATTGTTGTCACAATTCGTAAAACTACCATCTAGGGTTAAACATTTTAATGAAATAATTTTTTTTTTTTAATTTTTTTTTTGGGGGGGGGGGGTTTTCAAGAAATAAATAAGTTGATTATTTTTTTTATAAATTATTATAAATACATTGACATCATTAGGGTTAGAAAAAAGAAGAAGTAAA
Source organism: Crucihimalaya himalaica (assembly GCA_004349715.1). Classification (NCBI taxonomy): domain Eukaryota; kingdom Viridiplantae; phylum Streptophyta; class Magnoliopsida; order Brassicales; family Brassicaceae; genus Crucihimalaya; species Crucihimalaya himalaica. Next base: position 2,702,271 of record SMJT01000006.1, on the reverse strand, counting down.
TTGTAATAAATTCCATCAATTAAATATGATCCTCACTTTCTTTGTCCCCAAGTTGCTCCTACCTATAAATACACCCCCTTACCTTCTCCTCTGTTTCATGCTCATCTTTCCTTTTTTCACATAAGTGAGAAAAACAAGCATAGAATCAAAACTTAAAAGAGAAAGTTATCTCCAAAAACACAAATCAGAGAGAAACAAAAGAGACACAAACATGAGACCGTTGAGCGTTCAATCGAGGTTGGAAGATGTGGCGACGCACCCCACATCAGCAACATCAGCCTCAGTGAATCACCACGGAGTGGTGCCGCAATCACCGTGGCACTCGCCGGTTCCTTACCTCTTCGGTGGTCTAGCGGCGATGCTTGGACTAATAGCCTTTGCTCTGCTCATCCTCGCTTGCTCTTACTGGCGCCTGTCTTCCTCCGGTGAAGAAGATGGTGGGAACGTCGATGAAGAGAAAGAGAGCCGCTCTGGGGATAAGGCGGCAAACGGAGCGTACGAGGAGAAGTTTCTTGTCATAATGGCCGGAGAAGACTTGCCGAGGTTTATAGCGACGCCGGCTATGAAAAAGTGTACGTGTGGTGGTCACGAGGGTAAAATGGTAATTTCCCAGGAGGATAGTGTTGTAATTGAAGGCGAGGAGAAGATGAGAGAAGGCGAAGAGAAAGTGAAAGATACCGAAGAAACAACAACAACTACTACTACTACAAGTCACTAAATTTTTTTTTTTTTGTTTTTGTAACTTTTTGTTCTTCTTTTTTGAGAGTTTTGTGATATTTCCAGGAATGTAAATTTACTAGAGAGCAAAATTTTGGGATTTTTACTTGTTCTGTAGTGTTTTATCGTTTGCTATATTAAATCCGTTTGTTCCAAATTTTGTAGTTTGAGGAAATATCTACTCACTTCATCCACAAAAAAAGATTGCAAATGTGGTTTAATTTCATACGTGTACATGTGTGTATTTAGGATTCGATTTTTTCAACCAATCCCTATATATATTTGGGTTCAAAATTATCATTACAACATCAATATATTTATTAAACCACTTTAAATCTTTTTTTTCGGTGGAAATAGAAGTTCATCTGGTGGTTGATGAATACACAGTCACAAAAATTGCTTTTTATAAACATTGCATGTACTTCAAACTGTCGGCTATCAAAACATAAAGTACTTCAATCTGTTGACAGCGGAGTTGTTTGATCCATATGCCAATTTTTCATTTTCTTTTCCGCTTTTAACTTGGAAAGAATTTATTTTCCTCATCTGAAGGATTCATGATAGTGTAATTAATCTTAATTTAAAATTTAGAAACATTTGTTGTGTTTACAAGCAGTTTAAGAAGTGAATTATCAGAAACAAAAGTGGATTACATATATTTTAATCTCATTCGAATAATGTACATAATCTCTATATGTATATGCAGAATATTCATATCTATGTTTTAGTAAAACTTAATTGAAATCTGAATTCGTACATATTTGTGTAAGTAGTATGCCAGTTCCGATTTCACCCATCTATTGACTTTCAGTTCCGTTAAATATTTCGAAATTTATCTTAATCTTATGATCAAATAAAACATTAATACATCTCGCTAATTAAGTCAGTAATATTCTTACATGCAAATATTGTGATTCTCTCGCTAACGTATGTCTTACATGCAAATATACATTAATTGTTACGTATTTTAACGTATGTCGATATGTATATATCATATATTATATGTCTATGTATAATTAACGTTACGAAAATATTTTTAAATGGGAAAGTGTTATCCACCAATTCTTTTCAGCAAATTGATATCCTCCATTTCTTTTCGACAAATTACTATTCTCTCCATTATAGTAAGCACAATTAGCAAATATATATATATATATATATATATAAAAGCAATTAGCAAATCGTTTTGCTCTAGCGTATCTAGAGTAAGCAATTATGTGTATGTGAAAGAGTAAACATATGGGACACGTTTCAGATAGTGGATGGGTTGTGTTTTTATTACATAACAAAAAGAATTAGATTCTGTTTTGACTTTTTTACACCGTTGAGCTGTCCTTCGATGCGCCGAGTAGCCGCGTCTGTCTTCTAAAGAAACTTCCAAACACCTCTGTTTCTTTTCTTTTGTTGCATTCATTTTCATCTTCTTTTGGGGATATATTTATTCTATATGTTTCCGTACGTTTATATATTATTATTTTTTCACAACTCTGTGTGGTAAACTATGCGATGTAGATGCAAAAACACGTTAGATATATGATGCTGTGGTTTGAAAGTGCGATAAATTACATTATGAGTGATATAATTGCTAAACCTTTATTTGTTTTTGTTTAATAGATGATTAATCCGAGTGTTTAACTAGGAAGGAATGTAATGAATTTTTAACAACACTTTTTCAAATATAGATTGATTTTTTGAATATATTATTTAAATTAATTTTAATATTTTTAAATTTTTGTAATGAACTTTGTAAATAAATGGTTACAAGTTAGTAGATATATATGATGTGGCATCATGATCAAATCTAATAATAACATGTTTTTCGTTACGTCTCTTTCCGACTATATAAAATACCTTTCAGTTTAAAAAAATTCTTCCATATGGTTGTGGACTAGTTAAAGAAATAACGGCCATCGTTCTATTCTTGGCCAATAGCAAAATTTACATAATAACTATAGTTTATGAGGAATAGTCAGTATTACTATTTGATATTTTCCAGTGAAGTCACATTGCAGATTTGCAGAAGAAATCAAATTACTAAATCTAGTCAAATCTCTAAATAAAGAAAACATTATTATGGGATTTAATCATAAATTTAGTCATAATCACTAAAACCCATATCCCATATACTGGGCTCAGATGATAAGTATTGGCCCATATTCGTACCCTCTGTGTGATTCAGAGGGTCTAACAGAGTGCTCAGAAATGGCTAAATCTTGGAACTATTGATTATCGTCTTCCACTGCTCTTCTTCTCTGTGAAGAGAGAGCTCGATGGTCCAAGAGACGAATCTCTCTTAGATCGTATGATCTGATCCGATCACTAGAACAGGAATATGGGAATCGTTTTCACGAGACTGTTCTCATCCGTGTTTGGAAACAAAGAAGCTCGTATCCTCGTTCTCGGTCTCGACAATGCCGGAAAAACCACTATCCTCTGTAAACCATTCTCTCTGAATCTAAACGCACTTTTGATTAACCTTGATGATTTAAGTGGCTAGAATTTTCGATTCGACGTTTCTTTTTGTGTGTTTCAGATCGGCTTCAGATGGGGGAGGTGGTCTCCACGATTCCGAGTATGTAATTCTATCGATTTTATCATCAATTATGGTGAATCGGATAACATTTCGTAGGCAGCTGATTTGACTCCATGTTTTTGCCAATTTGCTTTTCTTCCGATCTGCAGCTATTGGATTCAATGTCGAGACTGTGCAATACAACAATATCAAGTTTCAAGTCTGGGATTTAGGTACGTTTCCATGATTTGTCTTTTGGTTATGAAGATGTTATATTGCATTAAGCTTCGAATTTGAGTTGCCTCAGAACAGTTTTAGATACACAGAGAAGGGAGACATATTGTATAGGCATTAGATTGATCTTGATCAAAGCGTGTTCTTGTGGATCAAGTTAGTCTTCTTTAATGTTGACTAGTAGATTTCAAGGGCAAGTGATTGAATAAGCACACGATAGCAGATCTAACTCTAATGACACTTGAGAAACTAGAACATTCTATATCGAAAGATGGTAACACTGTCCATGATTTTCATCCTCTATATTGTCATCTTTCATACCGATGAATAGTTGTGACATGTGAATAAGAATCTGCTTATTCGAAAAATGGGTTAGAAAAGGTTCCACAACATATTTGCGTGTTTTTAGCTACGTATATAGTCGATTACTCTGCATAATTTCATGCACTGTTTGTACCTCAACCATGCAATTTTGTAGATTCATACTTTGGTCACTATATACCACAGTTGCTTTAATATATTTAATTGATTCGTTGGCGATTGATTAAGTAGAATTTTCTTGTGAGCAGGTGGACAGACGAGCATCAGACCATATTGGAGATGCTATTTCCCAAATACACAAGCAGTGATTTATGTTGTTGATTCAAGTGATACAGATAGAATCGGGGTGGCGAAAGAGGAGTTCCATGCAATTTTGGAGGTAAACAACTCTGCTTAAATTTCCTCTTCCGATGTAATTGGTTTATTTACTCTCTTGATAGACGAGGGAAACGCTTTCACGGTGGTAGCTCTACTGGGAATACAATACTGGCTCTGTTTGGAAACTGTTGTAGACGCTATACATGTTGCTACTCAATGTTCTGAGAATGTCAGACAGCCTTGTGGTAGATGACACCAAACTTGAGATCTCTCTGGTTAGTATCTGCGGCGAAAAGCCAAAGCCGGTGTAATCATTAGACATTCTTGGGAAGGGAACTGGTGATCATGACTGGCTATACAGATTTTTGTGTATCATTTCAGAACTGCTCCTGTGGAAGTTTTGATTTTTGCCTCTAGAGAATGCTTTTATCACTGAGGCTTAACTCGTGTTTTGGAACCTATTTACAGGAAGAGGAATTGAAAGGTGCGATGGTTCTTATATTTGCAAACAAGCAGGTTAGTATTATCTATGTCAAGCTGTTTACCTCACCGCCGAGTTCTAATAGTTTCACCCCTGTTCAATCTGAACCTCGTAGAGAGAATCCGGACCACATTTGTTTGGTTTTGCATATATGTAATGACAGTTCTAGTAATGTTATATAACAGGATCTTCCTGGTGCACTCGACGATGCAGCTGTGACAGAAGCCTTGGAGTTGCACAAGATAAAGAGCCGTCAATGGGCAATCTTCAAAACTTGTGCTGTTAAAGGCGAAGGACTTTTCGAGGGCTTAGACTGGTAAGCACATGATAAATAATAATCCCAGAAAGTTTTTGTTCAGCAAAGCTCTCATATATGTTTCTTCTGCTCCTTCAGGTTGAGTAATACCTTGAAATCAGGGAGTGGCTAACATCATCTCTCACCACAAAGCAGCAGTGTGTAATCATCTTCCTAGTGCTAGCTTTGCATTCTTGGTCCATAGAGTTGATAGCTTATCAATTATAGACACTATCTAGTTCAATACCGACCTTGTGAGCATATTTAACTCGATATTAACCCATAAGGATTTACCAAAATACACTTATTTCCTTCTTGTTCTGCTTTCTCTCTCTAAACTTGAGTGCTTTCACTCACAGTCAATGGTTATATCATTTCCCAACTAATATGTTTTCTTATATGGTCCACAATACCTCGTTTCATACTTAGGCCCACATTTCTAAATTTACGTTTTCAGTAGATCACATCGATGTACTTGCTTTTGCAAAGCTATTGATGTATCCCGATTCATTTACAATTTTTGCTAAGGCCATTCACGTATTCATTTACAATTTTGATTGATATTAATGTTGTAAAATCAGGTGTATCTATGAAACCACAAAATTTTCAGACAAGGTAGAACGAATCAGAACTTGTACTAATACATTTATTCTATGTTTCGCTACATGCCAAATTAACAATTGTATAACAACAACAAAAGAGACACGACACAGAAAAAAACGTTCGTGTGAGAGTTTTGTCTGTATATTCTTGAAAACCTTCGACCTTTTTATAACAATAATCTCCCAGATTCACTTGTTTTGAGATCACCGAATGACGTTACCAATGTTAAAACTAGGTTGATGAGTCACCGGAGCTTCGGTCCGGTATGATACCATGATCGATTGGGACACTGTTGCTGCTGGAACCTATTCCTCCTGCTCGGTCTGAAAAGAAACGTACGACGACACAAGTTATGTTGTCTGCACTTCCTCTTTGGTAAGCTTCCATCATGAGTCTCTTTGCACCTTCCTCGGGATCTTCTATTGTCTTGATCATGCCTACGGCTTCCTGAAAATAAGATTTGAGCAGAGATGGGATGGGTTGTCAAGTCCGAGGACTGGGAATGCTAAAAAGAGGAAATTCTGATATGGAAGTTCAGAAATCAAACGATACTTCTACCTCGTTAGATACGACGTCCCAGAGACCATCACTTGCAAGAATGAGAAACTCGAGAGAGCTATCGACTTTTTCCTCCTGAAATTTCCATATATGCTAATGAGTGAACGAAAAAGATTGGTGAAGTCATTCCATAAAAGTAGTTTACATTGTGGGTACGAGGTAACACAAAATTGTCACTACGTTACCCCATCGTTAACTTAATCAAAATCCAATGCAGATTAAGTTAAATTGTTAATGACAAGGTGTCATTTTAATATATAAGGGAGGAGGTTTTGGCATAAAGTCAATACCTGTATCTCCGGATCAGCAACAACATACTGCTTCAGCAATCTATCGCCAAATGCACGAGAAACAGCAAGAACTCCTCCAACTCTCCATGTTCCTTTTAGCACAATTCCAATTAAGCATATGATATAAACTCAAAAAAGAAGAGAAGTTTCCATTAAATGTTTTCTTACCAGCCCACATGACAAATCCTCCTGCATCCTCAATTCTTTGGCGCTCATCACTTTGATCAGGCTTGTGATCTCGGGATACAGCAATAGCTTTGACAAAAGAATCAAATTAGTACCATACAAAACAGAGCGACTTATTGCAAAAGAATCATGTGATTATAACTATGAGGGGTTAGTTATGACTCGAAGACCTGCATATACTGTTTGACAAACTATCATTTCATGTTTCCTTTTGGACCTCTTAACATTCAACCCCTAATGACTTGGTCTAACTGGATGCAATGTGTAATCGTCAAAGCACGGCCATTTGGTATAAAAATGAACAAGCATTACCATTGCCACCTCTGCATATAACAGCTCTAGAGTCCCCTACATTTGCAACAAGTAAACGGTCACCAACTAAGATGGCTGTTGACGCTGTTGAACCAGCATCTCTGTTCTGACTATTTTCTGATTTAAGAAACTCCGAGTCTGTTTGGTTGTATGCATCAGCTGAATGAGGAGTAAGCAAATGTAAAAATCAGAAGGATAAATTAGGCACCTTGCTGGGTCTATTCAATTAATTATCTGGCTAACAAGATTATAAGTGAAAATAACCTATAGCTGCTGTGGTATCAGAGATGAACTTTGGATGCCTGATCAGGTTACTGAACAGGTTCTGCTTCACATATTCAGCTGCACGTGCACCTCCATGACCTGGGTATAAACATTAGGTCCATCACTATGTTGCCCTCTTTAGAGCACCTTAACATGTAAAAAGTAAGTAAAGACGATAAATGCTAACAATTACACAGTAATTTGAACTGTTTACATATCAGATATATGTAAGGGTATTATTATCTATCAATAGACGTCCACGAATTATGTTCATAGTATCAAGAGAAACTGAACCTCGCTAAATCTCCAGTTTACCATATTAAAACTCAGAACTACCGAGTTATATGTCTATTTGTACATAATGATAAGTGATACACAATTCTGCATATGCTAGAAACTTAAATTCAGTACTGGAAATTATTACATGCAAGAAAAAGTCAGCAACACATTAGTTCCTGTATATTAGAGAGACATGTATACCGTCAAAGACTCCAAATAGACCAACTATTTCCCCTTCAACGCCATCGATTCTAGTCTCATAGAAGTCCTCCATTGAAGATCTTTTACCAGGAGAGCTTGCATATCCATAGCTGAACTTCCCGTTTTGACTGCACATATTTAAGTATATGAAAGTCATCACATTATAATCTATACAATAAAATTAACAGCAGCAGTATCTACAGTCACATTTCTATGAACAATGCCAATGCCTTAACATATAATCACATATCTAAATTGCAGACTTATATTTGAAGACCGAGTTATACTTTTGAGATGAACTTGTAATAGAGATAACTATAACGCCAGAGTTAAGAAATCAGCCAAGACAAGGTTCCAAATCAGAATGATAATAAAACTGGACAAAAGAAGGTAGATGGCTAAGGATATGACTCGCTGAGTTCTTCTTTACCAACATAATAGAGATGTAAGACACGATTGAGAACAAGAAACTCCTCTATCGATCTAAATCGAAAGATGTGAAAACACACACACATATATAAACCGGAAAGTATATTACAAGATGAAAACCCTTCACTCTAAAAGTTCCAATGAAGAGTAATAAAAACACAGCAGCAAAGCAACTATCTTAATCGTAGACACAACACAGAAAATGATTAAAGTGGAGAAAGAGTAAAGATAAACCTGAGGCCGCCGCCACTAACAGGTCCATCGTCGGCGTGAACCTGGCTCGAAGATGACAATACAGAATTCAGATATCCCATACCTCCGCAGAAACGTCCCAAAACAGCAAAGCCTCTTGTCTTAATCGGAACAAAAGTAATCAAAGAAGATCAAAATCAATTCTGAAGCTGATTCAGCTTCCTCTTTCCGCCAATCAAACCCTAAAGAACGTCCAAAACAATATGTGAAGAATCACCAAATGGTCATCAACCATATAAACAATGAAGAAATCGAGTCCTGCTCTGCTTGAATGAATGTAAAGCCAGAACAACTATGCACAGCACAAATAATGAGCAAAAAATGGAAATCGCAATGAACTGAGCAAAAATGATGAGCAGATAATTGAAAATGGCAATGGATTGAGCACGATCAGATCGATAAAATGACAAATTGGGGAAGATCGATAATCGTTTTGGGCGTACCTGAAGAAGAAGAAGGAGAAAGAGATGTACAATACAGATTTGTAAATTCAACAGCCGATAAGAATTAGGGATTCCTCCAATAGCCCTGGGTCTTCGTTTGACAAAGCTGCAGATATATATAATGACGAAGAAGAAACAGCCTTTTTGAAATCTGATACACAATTATTATATTATCTCCATTATTATTAGCAATGAAGAATAATTAAAATTAACATAATTAGAGAAATAATTAAGTATATCCGTAAGGAAAGAGAAATCTCGTGGGCCTAATTGTATGCCTTAAAAGATGATTATTCCTTTTTGTTGGCTGTTTCTTTTTTTTTTTTTTGGTTGGATTTGTCAACTTTACGGTGAAACCAAGTTAGAATGAATCAACCGTCCATTTCACTGGATTTCGACACGTGGTGGTCACATGCAGATGATGTTCTACGCTTTATTTATCTCACGTCCTCTCCTGGTCAGTACTTAGCAGGGTATTATACCCTTTCCTTACTGCGTAGCGGTGCAACTATAACCTTACACAAAGCCAGAAGTCACTCGTTATTAATTTCACTTTCTTGCTACTCTTTTTTTTTTCCTCCTTGTTATAAAATTGTTCAATAATATGATTAAATTGTATAAAATTCACCTTATTATTACAAGATTACTTACAAGTGAAAACTAATTTGTCCTTTATTATTAGATTGTACCTCATAAATGAAGTTTCGTTTCTTTTTCTTTTGTGTTAAGAAAAACTCGTTTGTCAAAGTGGAAAATTAATTTGTTGTCAGTAATATTGGGAGTAGTTTCTAGGATTCAAAGACTCGTCCAAATCGAAAAATGTGTTCCCCATGTTAGACGCAACCGATCGCGGTTCTCAATTGACGACTGCAAATAATTTTATAACCTTATACATTTAGACCAAAATATTAAATTGTTACACCAAAATCCAAGTAAACCAGACATCGTTATGAACTAAACAAAGACAAAATTAGTTATAAAGCAGATATGTTTTTAATTAATGGTAGAACAAGAACGTCTTATCTCACCATCTTCACCAACTCTCACACCAACCATACTCAGCTTCACAAACGACTCACTCCATCTCTGAAAAAAGCTTTCCTCATCACTCGCCAATTCCTCCACCATCTTCCTCGTTCGATCGTCCTCCACCAGTGCAGAATCCGTTTGAAACAAACCCTTGTGCGTCTCCAGGTTCCTATAGTACTGATTATCGAATATCAAAGATGTCTCTGGATCGTTGCTCACAGTCAATGACGAAGATTCTGAGGACGAACATTGGTTCATTAGTGTCTCTGCGTATGAGTTGTCGAGAGACGCGTCGATTAGCTCGAAGTTTCCTTTTGAGTCCCGTTTAAACCTTCCATTGAATGCGTTGCAATGCGAAGCTCCAATCGTGTGTGCTCCTGTATGTAAACAGAGTATGAAACAGAGTCTGCTAAAGAATTTGACTAAACAGGATTGGTTACTAATTTTATGGTTGAGTCAAGTCTTGTAGCAAAATCTGTTTTTATACTCTGTTAGAGTTTAGCATAACATTTTGGTTCAAAGTGACTAGAGGTTTCAAGAAACATTGATATTATACCAGAGAGAACGACGAGATCTTGAATAGACAAGCCTTTAGAGGAGAAGGCATCGATCATTTGATCGAGAGTGAAATCTGTGTCGATGATGTTCGGTCTAACGTTTGCAGCCATTGATACTTTCCCGTCTCTCCTCCCTGTCGGAATCTCAACCACCGGTCCTCCTGCCTGTCCCGCCAAAATAAAAGCATTCAAACCTTTAACTTAAAGAAAGAATAACTGGTTAAATGTAAGTATATCCAAATCCGGTTATCTCTGGTTCAATCGGTTTACTTTCTTTTTTCAATGAGAAAAGTGATGAAGAATTGGTTTATGTTTTTTTCGATTTGGTTGTGTATGGTTTCGCTTCAGTTGGGATTGGTTAAACCGGATTAGAGATTGAAGTAAAGTGAATGTTACAGCTTCGACGGCGTCTTTAGCAGCAAGTGCGACGATGTCAGCGCAGGAAACAGTGGCCGGACATAACATCTCGATGGCTTTCTTGGCTGTGTCTATGACAGAGAACCCTCCAAGAGAGGCGTTCCCGGGATCGCTTCTCTCTGTGCTATTCCCTTGTATCAACACTGACGCATCACAACCCTTTGCATTGCAACAATCAAAACTCAGCCCAAATTGTTTGAATTTTATCTGTAATTCGTAGTTAGCATGTGTTACCTCGACGAAACAGTCGTGGAAGAGAAGACGGAGGAGTTTCCCGGGGATCGTTGGATCAGAGGCGGTAGCTGATCTAACGGTGTTTCTGACCAGAAACTCGGCTACAGGACAAGAACTGGCGTAGAAATTAAAAGAGAGGTCGGCGGAGGAAGTGAGAAGACTAGACAGAAACAGAAGAAGATGAAGAAGAAAGGAATAGTTTGGTCTGTAAGATGACGCCATGTTTTAATGTCTCTGTGTTTGACTCAAAAAGAAAGATGACAATGTTAGTAGAAGGCGAGAGAGAGAGAAAGATAGAGAAGGAGAATATCGAAGGTTAACGTAATAATAAATAATAACTGTTCATTGCATATTTCGCATTTGATGTTTGTGTCGGAGAGAGAGAGAAAGATAGTTGAGGTGGTGAAGTTAAGTCAATGCATTAAATGAAGAATCATTGATGGTCGTGTACAGTTGAATCCTACATTTCCAGCATCATCCGTGGTTTTAAGTGAATCCGACATACTATCTATGGGTTTTGTCGGCGAGTACCTTCCAAGACCAATGCATGCAAGAGAACTTCTGGAAGAATAAGTAATCAACTCTCTTGAAAAATTGATTAACATTAATTTCTATCTTTTTTATAATTCACTATAATATCACAAATAAACTTATGTTGATTAAACACATTGTAGAAGGAAAAAAAAAAAATTGTTCTTTCTAATCACAGAATCTCCACTAATGTGGTTGTTTTCCAGCTTGACGATTAAGCAGTCATATACTATTAGCAAGAGAACAAACATTCTGACCATTGAAATGGAGAGGTTCATGCCTCGTCTCTTGTGGTCGTAGGGTCATCCGCTTTTGCTTTTTCTATCTCTTCTATTTCATCAATGTCATCAATCGGGATTTCTTCGCTGTCATATGTCTGAAAATCTGCAATATACAACATGACATGTTTAATTCTTGACACTGCACTAACCATATATGTGTACAATCCAGTTCCATGACAAGGCAGATAGAATGAGTAAATGAAACAACTTCGCAGAACAAGTATTTGATAATCCCAAACCAAGTCCTCATCTACAAAGAAAGCCATGGCATACCTGATGGAGCTGGTGAAGCAGGGATCTCGGTTCTTTCCCCTGTTACTGCTGATGAATCAAGGAGATATGGGAGACCAAGGAGCTCTAACAAAGACAGCGTCTGGGGATTCTGTGGGATCTCTACATAACTCCACAAGAATAAACACTACTTATTAATTGATTATCAATATACATATCCTAATCGATCTCATCAGTGTTATTCATCAACTTTACATAATGCTCTATATCCAGCACATTAACTTACCAGGTATGGAATCAAAGAAACGTTGTGATGGGTTATATGCAGGGACTGTCCTCGCAAACTCAAAAGGTTTAAATTGCCTTTCTTCTAGCTTCTTCCTCACCCACTCACGGGTCTCTTGTATATCCATTCCAGCAGCGCTATTGTCTCAAAACAATATGTAAGTGGGTAGAAAGATGAATGGAAGAAATTTGAACATCTCTTAGTAGGTAACTTGTTCGAGATGATAAACCTGAAGGTTGTGTATCTCCTTGTTAACGGGAAAATAGAATTGAACTTTCGTGTTATTGCTAGCCACTCTTCATCGTATAGGACCTCAAAGGGTCCAGGCTCTGATTCGATTTCAATAATCTAATGAACGTCCTAAGAAATTATAAGATATCCTTCGTTTCAAAAGAACAAAGCAAGAGGTGGACATGAAGAAAGTAAAACCTGTAGAAACTTTTTCCCTGGAAGGCATTTATCGAGGGCCAGAAACTTGGTTACTGAGCCATCGTTCCCGTGTTGGACAGCAGCAGCAAATTTGCAGTGTAAGTGAGCAGAAAACCAATACCGAGGCTTCAGTTTTTCCAGCAGTAAAGCCGCTGGTTTACTTCCAAGAGTTTTCTCCTCGATCTGTAATAAATTTGGTCCAATTAATTGCAATCATCTGAAAACAATAATGAGCAAGTGGAATGATTCTCCCAAATTTATCACTTGTACCTCTTGACGAAAATATGGTTTCTGCCGCATAAGTGCTTCTGAGTCTCCATAATCAGTAATTCCAACAGGCCAATCATGTGAGAGAAATATATCAAGCGGCTGTTCAAGTTGCATCAACTTCTGGACATCATACTCACGAACATGATAGACCGATCTGATGGTGCTCTCATTATATGGTGGCCGTTCAAAGTGTCCTACTCACAAAAATGACTGGTTTCACTTTATTGACAACAAGCAACAACAAAATAAATTGTCCCTAATCTGAACACTTCCAATAGAGACACAACTCAGACATCCAAGTTGTTTCCATTTCAAAAGCTGAAAATTTGGTACTTTCGCAGAGAGATGAAGAAGAAACAAAGTGAACAAACCTGAACGGTAATGCCGCTCGTTGTAAATACCCGAAAGGCCTCCAATTCGCACATTACCGAACTTCACAACTCCGGCATAACCCAAAAAGAATACATTGGTGGCAGCCCAACCCCCATAGTACCTAGAGCAACAAGCAGCAAACCCATCAAGAACACATTTTGAGCTTCAGAAACCTAATTCGAGACAAGAAGACAGGGATAGTAGAAATCTTACAGTTCCCACAAGTAGTTTGAAGCTTCGTGATTGCCACCGATGAAAATTGTGGGAATGGGAGCAACTTCTTGACCGGAATAGTACTTCCAAAAGGATTTCATCTCTCTGTATTTTCTAGGTACGTTAAGGCTATCCATGTCTTTCTCATTTCTGACAGCCTAAGTTTGTGCCACCAAGAACGAAATTTTTCACAATTAAGAAGCAGAATCGAGTGGAATATTTTGTTTTCCAGGAAAACAAACGATTACCTGAAAATCGCCGCAGCAGAGGAGGAGATCGACTTTAGTGTTGTGAATCTGTTCATGATGTTGAATTGTCCTGTACACATTGTCAAGGTCTCCATGCATACAACCTTCAATAGCAATCTTCATCTTCTCTTAGTTCTGAACAAAATATACAGAGAGTAACATTATCCACAAGCAAAGCACTTAGAAACTAAGATCAAACATGCACTTGTACAAAGATGAAATTCATGCCCAGTTTCAATTTAAATTCGTACCGTATAGTTTTACGCGGAATGAACAAACAATTAGAGGGTCTACTCCTGAATAAAGCTGCGAGGACCACGAAGCAGGCGAATCGAGTAGGAGCAGAGAAGAAGAAGCGGGGATTTAGGGTTTGTTTATGAGAATCAAAAGTGAGAAGAAGAAGAAGAAGCAGGAAACGTCATCGTTTCAATTAGATTAACAAACCACGTCGTTTCGAACAGAAGAATCAGTTGATGTCAAACCAAAAAAAAAAAAAACAGAAGAATCAGCAAAATAAAAAAAAAAAAACGCGGGACGGCGGCGCGGAATGAGGAAGATCAAGCAACGGCGGTGAAGGAAGGTTGCCGGCGGCAATATACTAGAAAAATTGGAAGATAGCTTAGGACAAAATACAATTGGGTTGGGCATGGCCAATTGGGTTGGGCATGGCCAATTGGGTTGGGCATGGCCAATTGGGTTGGACATGGCCCAATTGGGCTCATTAACCCACTAAATATTTAACCGTTTTCCATGTTTTACCGCGAGTTTTTATTTTAGTACTTTTCTTTCATACTGACAAGTGGCTACTAGTACATATGAAGAAAATAAGATTTTGAATGCTGCTTTTCGCCAACGGGTTTACAAAATAAGATATATATAGTATAGTTTCACTTATTCATCATAAAATTATACTAAAATACATAATGACATAGTTTCAAGTAGATTGTTTACACCCATATATAATTGAATGTCGAATAATTATGAAAATATGATCGGTATGTATGCGGTATGCATGCGGTATGCATAGACATAAATTGATAACATAACTAAAAGGACAATAACAAATATAAGTTTATAAAATCACTTCTGGTGCCTCCATTATTTCATTCCATAGCCGAAGAAATTACCTAATATTTGATTAGAACACGTGTTGCACGTCGTTCATGTCCACGGGAAGCTTTGTTTGGTACAAAGACATTATTATTATCATAAATGAGAGTTTTATTTTCTTTATTTCAATGGCTTTTTATGTAAATCTTAACAACATTATGTCATTAAGTTTATAATGTTTCTCTTTTTTTTTTCTTTCTCGGCAGTTTATTATGTTTATCAATTAATAGTATAGACATGTAAAATGAAACTAACCAATGTGAGGAGACCCTAGATTTATACCTATATTTGTTAGTAGATCTAAGAATAATTTAAGTCAGGTTCGTCGTAGTTTCCTTCTAAAACACTTATTGTGTAAGGATTTAATTTAATGAAATAAAGCATGTGAAAGGCATGCCTCGCCATCTTTTAGTTTTCACACGATGCGTGCCTTTTCTTGTTCTTAGGTCGGACGTACTAATAACGAATCCTAGTCCACGACGAGTTCCTTCGACTTTTGTCCCTTCTAATCTAACCTTTTTAAAAAACAATTGGTTATATTATCTTTGCGTATCTCAATTTAACTATTGACAAAACAAAAGTATCTCTAGTATAAGATAGAGAAACGAGTGGTGATGGAAGCATGAAACACATGGGCAGCACAAAGCCAACGTTGACTCTCAATGTCTTAAATATTCGAATCTTAACATGCTAAACAAAGAATTAACATGCTATGGTATGCGGTCGGACAGTCCGAGGTACTATGAGTTTAAGGCATAAAATCTTTTAGTTAAAAAAAAAAAGAAAAAGAGAGAATTGAGTTATACTATTAATCTATTATTATATACAAGACATATATCTCTCTATTATTATAGAAAACCAAATGCAAACTAATCTTATTTACTATTTCTTAAAAAACAAAAACATACACAAAAAAAAATGAACAGTTCTTCTCATTGTTAATCTAGTTTTTGAAGGCTATGAAGGGTGATAGTGATACCATACATGTGAGGACCAAATGCCTTTTAATGTTTTTGGTAAAGAACGGGCTGATCGATGAATGTGCTATAATTTTGGAATTAGTAAATGTCCATTATGCCGACATCCATTAATAAGCTCTAAGTAGCTATAGAATATATAACGTGTACACGATATATTCATTTTACATAAATTGGTTGATTGGTTACCTCAGTTCTGGTAGAATCAATTGCCCAAAGAATATTCGGATAAGTTTCGGTTTAGCCAAAACAATCTTCTTTCTTATACTCCTACAAAACTCCAATCGTTATTGTCCTAAATCCATCCACTCTGCTCTTCTAAAAATCCTATCTTTTGTGGCTGCAATCTCTCCTCTCCTTCTCTTGATCGTTCATGGCTATTTGAATCTCTCTTCTCTCGATCAAATATGCAAAACCCTTCAACGGTAACCAATGAATCAGCAGCACCGGTCTTTGATTTCTTCCCACGGCTGAGAGGTTTAGCCTCTTTAAATCGATCTCCGTGTTCGAATTCAGATGGGTATGCTCTCTCATCGTCCAATGCCTTTTACTTCAATGGTTTCCGGACTTTACCCGCCCGAAGGACGGGAAAAACCCTAGCTTCCCTGAGCTTGAACACTCAGAACAGTGTCGGTTCGAGCCTGCGTAGGTTTATCAGCGATTTCAATAGCTTTATTAAGTTTCACTGCGATAAAGTGGTTCCGGAGAGCTTCGCCTCTGTTGGAGGAGTTGGGTTGTCGAGTGATGAGAACGGGGTTAGGGAGGATGGGAATGGTGGGGTTTTGGGTGAGGAGGGCTTGCCGTTGAATGGGGTTGAAGCTGATCGGCCGAAGAAAGTTTTGATTTTGATGAGTGATACTGGTGGTGGTCACAGAGCTTCTGCGGAAGCCATTAAAGCTGCATTTAATCAGGAGTTTGGAGATGAGTACCAGGTTCGTCCTGACATTTTCAGTTGATTGATGGATTTCACTTTTGAGATTTGTACAAATTGTCGTTACAAACTGAAGTATCTGTTTGGCTGCTAAGAGCAATGGGGATATCTGGAGAATCTATAATCTTTCTTCTTATTCTTAGAGTTCTAAGACACTTCAAATTTAGTTTCATTGTAAGTTTGTAGCCAGGTTTAGAGTTTTTCTTGAATTAGAAAAATTTTTAGATTTTAGATTTTCATGTAAGCTGATGACTTTATCTACATTGCGCTACATTCACTTGGTTGCTTTAGAGTGTTCCAGCTGAAGAGTGTGAAACTGACGCTAAATTAAATTTGGTTCTTGGAATTATTAACCAAATACATTGAAAGTCTAAATCTTGGGTATTTTAAGTAGTGTGTGAGCCATTGTTGATTTTGTTCCGTTCATTAAGAGTGCTTGCGCAGGTGTTTATTACGGATTTGTGGACAGATCATACGCCCTGGCCGTTTAACCAGCTTCCCAGGAGCTATAATTTTCTTGTGAAACATGGAACTCTGTGGAAAATGACTTATTATGGTACAGCTCCACGCGTTATTCATCAATCTAATTTTGCAGCAACTTCGACTTTTATTGCCAGGTGAGGGTTAAGGTCTATAGTTTGGAATAATTCATTTGTCTGTTCCAACTTTTACTATAAGAAGATTTGATATAGAGTTCTTAAGTGTACCTATGAAGGAGGGGCATCAAATTTAGCCTATACCTTTCGTTAGTCTTTGCTTCTCTGATGAAATTCTCTCATGTCTTTTTCTTGTCCAATCTGATACCGTTGTTTTCAAACCTACAGGGAAATCGCCCAAGGGTTAATGAAGTATCAACCGGACATCATAATCAGTGTTCATCCGTTGATGCAACATGTCCCACTTCGTGTCCTAAGATCAAAAGGCTTGCTTAAGAAAATCGTCTTCACCACGGTTATTACAGACTTGAGCACTTGCCATCCCACATGGTTAGTAATTTTATCAAATACTTCATTTTCAAAGGTCTATAGGCTCTTTTGGAAAATAAAGTTACAACATGCTTGTTTTGATGTTTAGGTTTCATAAGCTCGTGACAAGATGTTATTGCCCATCAACACAAGTGGCAAAAAGGGCGCAAAAGGCAGGACTTGAAACATCACAAATCAAAGTTTACGGCCTTCCTGTTCGACCTTCCTTTGTGAAACCAGTTCGCCCAAAGGTTGGTTTGGAAAGATTCCCTTATTGTCTGTTCTTTGTTGCTTTAAACATATCCAAATGTAATAGTATCTTTCCGAAAAATCGCAGGTCGAACTAAGAAGGGAGCTAGGGATGGATGAGAATCTTCCAGCTGTATTGTTAATGGGCGGAGGAGAAGGGATGGGTCCCATCGAGGCAACAGCAAGAGCACTTGCAGATGCTTTGTATGACGAGAGCCTTGGTGAAGCAGTAGGCCAGGTTCTTGTAATATGTGGACGGAACAAGAAACTCCAAGGCAAATTAAGTTCCTTAGATTGGAAAATCCCAGTCCAGGTACTCTACACTTCTCACCCTTGATTCCAAATTCGCAATCTTAGGCACTCGATGCAAGTCGCTGAAACGATTTCTTTATCTCATAGGTGAAGGGGTTCATAACGAAAATGGAGGAATGCATGGGTGCTTGTGACTGCATCATAACAAAGGTAAACAGCAACAGCAAGAGTATTATGTTCTTAACGCGGAGACCTGTATTGAACATTCCTATCTCTCTTGTACCTGAAAAACAAGAGTGATCCTAGAATGATTGTTTTATGTTTGTCACTTGGACTTGTGCAGGCTGGTCCAGGCACTATAGCTGAAGCTATGATAAGAGGGCTACCGATAATCTTAAACGGTTACATCGCTGGTCAAGTAAGTTCCAATCTAACAACTTCTCATTTTTATGTTAAGTTCAGGTTTTCAATCTTGGGGGTTTTGATTTTGAGCGCAGGAGGCAGGGAATGTGCCGTACGTGGTGGAGAACGGATGTGGGAAATTCTCAAAATCACCAAAAGAGATATCAAAGATCGTAGCAAATTGGTTCGGACCGGCATCAAAAGAGCTGGAGATAATGTCACAGAATGCGTTGCGGTTAGCTAGACCAGAAGCGGTGTTCAAGATAGTGCACGATATGCACGAGCTAGTCCGACAAAAAAATTGTCTTCCTCAGCTCTCTTGCACTGCCTAATATACATGTTGTAACTCTAATCATTCAATCACTCAAATCTTCTTCCTCAAGAGTGTAGTAATATCACATTATTCTAGTATTTATTTTTTGTCCTTAATGCCAACAGTACTCACTCAATAAAAATGATAATAATATAATGGGAAAAAATCTAAAAAATACACCAACTTATTTACTTTTAGATGTTTAATACTCGAATTTTTTTCGTTGCCCGAAAAACACATGAGATTGTATACATTGGTTATTAAATACACGAAATTTCAAAAATTTCGCACGTTTTAATATTGGAATTGAAATACACGAACATTAAAAATTTGTGCATTTTAAATGAGATTTAAAGACTATAGCGAAACCGCTTATGACTGCTAAACTTAATCATTTTGATAAAACCTAGATCAATCCGGATTGTGTAAAACACTCCAAATAATCGATCAGACATGCATATCTAAATTGAACCTCCCATGTCGTCATTGATGCTATCAGTTGTGGTAGAAACGTCGTCTCCGTCAATCATAATCCCAAGCGAATCTAATCAAACTCGAGACTACATTAAACTTTCCTTATCGAGGAGACGGAAAAACCTAGATAGATACAATTTAATTAGAAAAATTGCGACGAAACTAGACGACGTCAATTGGTATCAAAATCGAAAATTTTTCCGGGTGCAACGATAAACTCAAATGCCATGGAAACAAAGGAGAAGAAAAGAATTCTAAATCAAAACGCTGATAAGCAATCAAGACGGCGGGGAAAATAGAGCATTTTAGGGTTTATATACAGGAAATGTGTAAGTAAGGATGATAAAAAAGATATGTATAGCAAATCGAAAAGCATTGGAATCATTGAGTGGTCTTTATTGGAATCAAGGCCGGAGCTGAGGAATAGAGAAGGAGGAGGACCAAAGATGAAGAGAAGTAACATATCGATTAGTGTATTTAAATACCGTTTGTAAAATGCACATATTTTTAATGTTCGTGTATTTAAATTATAATACTAAGAAATTCATGTATTTTTTAGCTAACGAGAAAGTTGTTGATTATCACACTTAACGACCGTTAACTTTTTCGTTAGCGTAGTTTGTAAAAAGCAAAATTTTTGAAACTTCGTATATTTAATAATCAATGTATATAAACTCATGTATTTTTCGGACAACAGAAAAAATTAGTATATTAAACATATAAAAATAAATAAGTTGGTGTATCTTTAAGGTTTTTTCCTAATATAATCCATTATAACTCCGAGAAAATAGAAATCAAGAAATAAAAAAAATAAAGACAGAAAAAGGGTTTTGACCTTCTTCTTCTTCTTGGCCGCTCGCTGAGGTTCTTGGCCGCCCTTTGCTTTCCAAACGCAATCTATCAGGTAAAATTCGTTTTTTTTTATCCTTCAATTCTATGGGTTTGTTGAATTTATTCGTTTTATTCGCCCACTCACTTCTTCTGGTGTAAGCAATAGATTATATATTCCTTAAATCTAAGTTCATCAACTGTTCGTTGTTCTTCTGTTCTTTAAAGGTTTTAGATTTCTTGCGTTCATGTGACTATCTGATTGAGTCATGTTTGATTGCTGTTGTCTCAGATAGGCTGAAGAGTAGTAGCAGAGATGTTGTACATTATAGGGTTAGGTTTAGGAGATGAAAAAGACATAACCTTGAGAGGACTCGAAGCTGTTAAGAAATCTCAGAAAGTATACATGGAAGCTTACACTTCTCTTTTGTCCTTTGGTCTCTCTGCTAACGGTCTTTCCAATCTTGTAAGACTCTCTAAAGCCCTTTGATTTAGATTTTTAGATTCAATTCTTTCCCAATTTTCTGATTAAAAGCTTATTCTTCTTTTTTTGGCTTCTCAGGAAAAGTTTTATGGGAAACCAATTATACTCGCTGATAGAGAAATGGTGGAAGAAAAGGCTGGTGATGTGATTGAAGAAGCCATTGATAATGATGTCGCTTTTCTCGTTGTTGGTGATCCTTTCGGGTACATCATTCGAGCTTTATCAATGTCTTGGTATTCAATTTTATAGCTAATGTAGTTAGTTAAATACGATATGATGAATTTAGATTGGGATTTGTGTCTGAAATGGTCTTGTGTGTGTTGGAAATGCATTCTGCAGAGCTACAACACACAGTGATCTTGTTGTTCGAGCTAAGACACTCGGTGTAAAAGTAGAGGTAGTGCACAATGCATCTGTGATGAATGCTGTTGGGATTTGTGGCCTGCAGCTTTACCATTATGGAGAGACTGTTTCAATCCCGTTCTTCACCGAGACTTGGAGACCCGATAGCTTTTACGAGAAGATCAAGAAGAACCGCTCTCTTGGACTGCACACTCTCTGTCTGCTAGATATCCGAGTGAAAGAGCCCACTTTTGAATCTCTTTGCAGAGGAGGGAAGAAACAGTATGAACCACCAAGGTATATGAGTGTTAATACAGCAATCGAGCAGCTGTTAGAAGTTGAGCAAAAGCATGGAGATTCTGTTTATGGTGAAGACACAGAGTGTGTGGGCTTTGCACGGCTTGGCTCTGAGGACCAGAAGATAGTTGCAGGGACTATGAAGCAACTCGAGAGTGTTGATTTTGGAGCACCGTTGCATTGTCTTGTGATAGTAGGCAAGACTCATCCCGTGGAAGAAGAGATGTTAGAGTTTTACAAATACTAAAGTGCGAATTCAAAGACCGGTAGATGAAAGAAACCTCTTATCTTTGCTCGCAAGCAAGAATGATGAAGATGTTGTTTCTCTGAGGAATAGATTGAAACTAGGAACCGATTAGGTGAAACACTTTTCTTCATTTTTATTTACGTTCGTGGATTTGATGCTACATAAGCATGACTATGATGTTTCTTCGAATATGAGAGTTGGGTATTGAAATATGCAGACTTATTGTCTCGTTACACCACCTGTCTTACGATTGTATTTTGTATCCCCTTCGATTCAAACTGTGGAATATCCGATTTTTTTTTCAAGTTTAGTAACTAAAATCCGAGTCTTTTACCTTTTTCAAAGTTGGGATAGGTGTGGGTTGGGGCTCTGGTCCTAATTCAGAGTCTCAATATGAGACCACAGTTTATAATCCTGACTTTTTAACAATTCCATTAAAGGTTTTAAAATTTGACAAGTAAACCTTTAAACAACGTACGAGAAGAAAACAAGACTGCATAGATGATGTAGAAACGATGACGTAGGATCACTTGCGTAACTGAGGCTGACGAATCATGAATTGCATCAGCATCACTACCATTCAAATAAGACGCATGCATGGAATATTATGTTTAGCTTAAAAGTCCCATGACTTTTGCGCAACTAGTCTGTAGTTTTACTTACTTACATATCCCATTTGGTCCATTTACTATTAGTTCCTGAAATTTCTCTAACAAATAATTTGTTCCATTTGGTTTTAACTTTTATATAAGCTTGACTCGTATCGACTTAAGTCTTTCTTAAAGATAGTACAATATAATATATGGTTGTTACGCTGTGAAAGTTTTTGTGTTCATACACAAAAACTACTATCATAGAATTATTGTTCTCAGCTTCTTTTTTTTTTTTGTTTTGTAATAATGGTTTAAGTAATTCAATCATTTTAATATAATTTGTGCATTACCCATCGGATGAAGCCTTTTATTTAATATATACATAAATCTATCATAACAGGTCTTAATAAATATCCAGAATTTTGTTCTATATAGAAGTTGACCAAGTAAAGCTAGCAATTTAACCGGTTAAAGATACGAGTTCAAATCAAAGTCGAAGAAAACAATTATTTTCCTGATCAATTTTGTTGCGTGTAATCTCCGGTATATGAAGAAATAGATATACGAGTGAGTAAGCTCAAAATTGTATTATGATTTCAGGCATTGTGAAATTACTCAAAATTTTCTATGTTTTGTTGTTGGAAGTTTTTTCTTTTTCTTTGTCGTTGAACTATTGAAGGAGAGCTAGTCTCGTGAAACAAAAGACAAATAAAAAAAAACTTTACTGGATCATGCTAAGTAATGACGTCATCATATTGACGTCCTCATGTAGAATATCCGAGAGGGTGTACGAGCTTTAGACGATGACTTACCAAGATGGTCTTATGATAAGACCCTTATCACTCCACCTAGCCTAGATGATCAATAAACTAAGACTTATATGATTTACTTGTTTAATTAACTTTTCCATGAGCCTAACTAATTTCTACACGAACAATGTTATTGTTGCTCCTCTATTCTTAACAATATCCAGCTTGACCTATATCTTTATTGTTCGTCAACTGGTAGCGCTATATCACTTTGCCCAGGACCAATACTTAAATCATTATTGTGGTATTAAAAAAAAAAAAGATAAAGATAAAGTTTGGGTCCAAATTTCAATAATGAACTTAATAGTGATGAGAAATTTCCTTTTGGTCTAGACCAGGGAACAGGTCATTCTATTTATGTATCCCCATTCTTATTTGAAAACGTTTTACGTAGTAAGAAAATCAGGTTTGTTGCATATTACATAAGTTCATATGATTTTTTGGTTTTTGGCAAAACGTTATGGTTTGTGTACATAATGTTAAACGTCTTGGACAAAACTTTATGGTTTCAATAAAAAAAATAAACTTGGCTTTATGGTACATGATTACATCAAAGATAAAGGCTAGAGAGCTTTCTGCAATAACTTAGTTCCCAGCATCCGGATCTCTCCAAAGCCCTTCCTTCCACACCTATTTATGTATATAACCATATTTATGTTTTAAATTAGTTATATTAGAACTCAGATAGTTTAATAACAAGTTTGAAATTTCTAATATATGACTCCGTCTCAATACAAATTGACAAGCTACATCAATAAAATCAAAACACACGTCTACCAGATTCTAATCGCACAATCGATCTTTCTAAATTTTCATGTAATAGCCAATAATAGTAGTTAGTATTTGTATCCTTGTGTTTCAAAAGAAACGGAATAATTAAGATGAGACTAGATTCTCAACTTTGAAACAAACAAAAAAAGAAGAAGTCGGTGTCGGAGCCGCCCAAGGTGGCAACTTGTTCACACCATTATCCTAATAATTAAGAAGGCCTCTCTCTCCCAACTTGGAAGTCACGGTCGAGTCCGGTCAAGATTTTGTTGCCCTTTTCCCGTGTGGGCTCATCCTCTTTGTCTTTTCCTACCCACAAACTTCCACGTTTTTGTTTCACTCTCCAATTTATTTTGTGTCGGCTAATACTTATATGTTCTTGGTTACCATTGTCTCGCTAGAAATATGTTTTTTTTATGGACTTGATTTGATTAATCACGCCATGTGATTGGTCGCTTTCCCAAATATATATATATATATATAAAAAAACAATAGTACTAAACAATCAATCAATAAATTATTATATCAAATATGATCTGAACAAACTAGAACGAACAAGTATCGCAATGAATACTGTTCATCAACAGAGTTTTACTAGTGCATTTGATTTAGTTGTTTCTTTCTATATTAATAAGCGAATGATATAATAGAAAAAATAATTGCCGACCTCCAAATCAGAGTCAATGGGGTCAAGCAAGTCAAGGGAAAGTTCGTACTGTTATGGTCATTATGGATTTGGACAAAATTTTTATAAATAAAATGTTAAAATTAAAAATTCAACAGGACATAAAAGAAACACGGATCCTACCATATTGAATTTTAAGTGACGTACAAATTTTTCTTCGGGCATGGGGACACACTGCCGCCGAAATTATTGATTTTTCTATCCTTCTTGCTTCTTTTATTGTTTGCTTTTTATATAAAGTTGCATAACTAATTTTTTTAAATCATTTATTTTAGTTGGTTTTGGATCTAGACTTGAATGTTTCAAGTCTTTGGACGGTATTCGAGATTTCCTATCATTTTTAAACGTTCACTAAAGCAAAAATAATGAACCTAGATTCATGCATAACATACTAAAATATGTACATTCTAGCGAAATGATCAGACTAAATATCTAGATACTAATG
The DNA here is from genome assembly GCA_004349715.1 of Crucihimalaya himalaica. Lineage (NCBI taxonomy): Eukaryota > Viridiplantae > Streptophyta > Magnoliopsida > Brassicales > Brassicaceae > Crucihimalaya > Crucihimalaya himalaica. The sequence continues at coordinate 2,677,307 of SMJT01000006.1, read as the reverse complement.
TTATTAAAAGATTTACTACAACTTTTGAAAATATGTAAAATTATATTAAAAGAATTTTCTAACAATACTTTTAAGGTAAGAAATCAACATACTATAGATATCAAAATTAACCCATACATACCGCATAAGAAAGTTAAAGAAGCTACGATAGCTAACTCAATTCGGAATGTTTTACACAATCCCATATTTTTAGCCAATCACTTGTGATTTAATAGACAGCTTTTTATGTCTTGTTGTGCTTTTTCTTTTTTTTTTTTTTTTTTTTCCGAAAGTGTTTAATGTCTTATAGAAGACAGCTTTTTTTTTTAAGATTGATTTATCTTCACTTTCCAACGACTTTCCTTCCTAACAAATCCAAAAACTCTTTCTTTTAATCCTATCGTACTTGCATCAATTTTTTGTAATGAAAAACTTTTCTATTTATTATTATCTTAATAATATATGTCATTCTTTATAATTTTTCTTTTTGGTTAAAGCTATTTTTTAATCTTTCATAAATCATGATAAAAACTCCTAACTTATGACCTCGAGCTACAATTATTTAAGATTTATTTATTACAATTATTTTTCCCACACTGATAACTTTATATATTAAATTATATAGATGATAGAGTGATATCATGTCTTTTTTATGAATTAATTAATTTTTATTAAATTAAATTAAATTTCTGCGCAACACCTAATTAATTTCTGTATAAATAAAGCTATTTTTCAATGGGCAAATTCTCATTCACTCGGACCAACTTGTGACCGAAGAAAAGCAAATTAAGCCTTAGTCTCTACGCACCAACCAGTCCTTTGATCTGTATCTTAAGATAACTTAAAGATTTCTTAAATGGATTGTTCTTCGTTTGCCGACATCTCTCTCGATCTCAACACCAACCCATTCCCTGAAAAGCTTCCGGTGAGTCCGGATTTCGTATGATCCATTCCAAAATCTAAGTTAATTTTTGTTTTTCTGTGAACTGGGATTGTGGTAATTAATCATGGGTTCGTTTGAAATTTTCATATTTCAGAAGAAGGAGGTATCGGTGGCTTCTACTCTTTTAAAAAGGAAATGGTTGGACCAAGACGAGGTTAGTTCTTTCGTCGAACACTTGGTGTGCATTACCTTCGACACTAGGCTTTTTGATGGATTTATTATAAATTCATCAGTATGATCGATGATGATGAGTCAATTGTGGAACAAGTTTTTAGCTTTTAACGATTCTTCAACTTCACTTCACCAATCAATTAAGACGGATCTGACTTTGAATCTCTGAATATTTCTCATCTCTTTGTATCGAAATTCATCAGTGATTATGTAGTACTGTATAATGATGTAGTACTGTATAATGATGAATAAAAAAGAAGAATCTTTTTAGTAATTTGATCTTTATGGTAATGAACAGAGCGCAAGCGAGTTAAGAGAGGAGCTAAACAGAGTTAACTCAGAGAACAAGAAGCTAACAGAGATGCTAGCCACAGTCTATGAGAACTACTACGCACTACATCATCATTTGGAGAAGCTTCAGAGTCGACAGAGCCCTGAAATCGATCAGACCGAACAACCGATAAAGAAAAGAAAACAAGACCCGGATGGGTTCTTAGGCTTTCCCATTGGACTCAGTAGTGGAAAAACTGAGAATAGCTCCAGCAATGAAGATCATCATCAGCAACATCAACAACATGAGCAGAAAAATCAGCTTGTTTCATGCAAAAGACCAGTCACTGATAGCTTCAACAAAGCAAAGGTTTCGACTGTCTACGTGCCTACTGTTACATCGGACACAAGCTTGGTAAGCGATTTTGTTTAAGTCTTTTGATCAAAGGTTTCGATACATGTTTTAGTGGAATTTTGTCTGAATATTGCCTAGAGGTATGGGGGTATGTGAATGATTAAGCAGAGTGCAATTTTGCAGACAGTAAAAGATGGATACCAATGGAGGAAATACGGACAAAAGGTTACAAGAGATAACCCGTCACCTAGAGCTTACTTTAGATGCTCGTTTGCACCGTCTTGTCCAGTCAAGAAGAAGGTAATTAACACACTTTATATTTTGAATATCTTTAGCTGCTTTTGTAATAGTTTCAGCTGTCTAATGATTTGTGGTGTTTCTGTTCAGGTACAACGCAGCGCAGAGGATCCGTCCGTACTGGTAGCAACATACGAAGGAACGCATAACCACTTGGGTCCAAACGCTTCCGAAGGTGATGCTACAAGCCAGGGTGGGTCAAGCACTGTGACTTTGAATCTGGTTCATGGTGGTCATAGATTAGCTTTGGAGAAGAATGAAAGGAATACAATGCAAGAGGTTCTAGTTCAACAAATGGCGTCTTCGTTAACGAAAGATTCAAAATTTACAGCTGCTCTTGCTGCTGCTATATCTGGGAGGTTGATGGAGCAATCTAGAACATGAGAGTTCCAGTGAATGTTTTGTTTTGTTTCTCATCCCTGAAAAAAGAATGGGGCTTTTTTCTTTTTTCTGAATTGTATCTTTCGATTAGGAGATACAAAGATGTAAACTTTAGTGTATATAAAATTTAAGTATTATTCGAGAAAATGTGAATGTTAATAGTTAAACCGGTTAGATGAACATTGATTCGTCTGAATTGATGAAAATCTTGTCCCATAGTGACATAAGAATTTAATGCTTATGACTGCAAAATAATAGCAAACAATGTCACCATAAATTTTGAATCACAAATGTTCTCAACTATTGGAAATTAGAGTCATTTGCGAAAGAAAAAGAATTGGAGGACATCACTAGAGATATTTGTTTTACATTGTATCCTTAAATATTGACATATTGTTACTAGTTCAACCTATGTTACTAGTTTGTTACTACATTGTATCCTTAAATATTTTGTTACAGAGGGGGTTATTGTAATAAGTTGGTAGTAGTATACAATGATTGAAAAAAGAAGCAATGATTGAAGAAGATTCCCGCAAAAAAAAAAAAAAAAGAAATTCAAAATAGAAGAATCAAGTTTTTTCCCTCCATACATAACTCTGCAACTCTCGTGATTCTCATTTATTTCCTCTGTTCATCGCTCTCTGTTACGAATCCGTCCCACCATTATCAATGTCAACCCGATCTCGGTCCCTCCTACCTTTTAAATCTCGTCTCTTGTTCCATACCCACAAACCCATGAGTATTTGTTTCTGTTTTCTCTTGATTTTCAATGGAGGGCAGTGGTCACTCGCGGCGGAGAAGGGGAGATGGGTGCACTGTCGTGCAGTGTTATACGCCTCGGAAGATCGTGGGTAGGTGGATTTCTGGGTTGAGAAGTTCCAAGGAGAAGAGAGGGGTAGGGGAGGCAGTTGAAGAAGATGATACCAGAGGATACAAATTAGCGCCCATAAGGTGTTCGACGAAACGCCTGAACCAGAATACACCAGAGACTACTAGATTTGGTGAGAAGTTTGTATTTTTCTTCTTCCTACGCCTTTACTTTTCTGGAAATGTAGTAATTAGCAAGAGTTTTCAATGGTAGGGTTGACTTTAGAATTTGACATTCCTTTGATTTCTCAGGGCTTGTCTTTGGTGGGTTATGTTGATACACTAATACTTGGTTTTGCTTTGCGCAGAATCACAAAGCAGAGAAGCACCTTTGGAAATGGGAATTGGTTCTTTTTTGCTGTATCTTGTTGTTGCAAGTAAAACTGAGCTTGATAAGATGACAAACCTGCGAATGCAAATGGAGATGTTTCTTCTAAATGCAAAAGAAGAACTACAGAAGAAAGAACTACAGGCAAATCCACCTATGTCTTCTAATGAAACAAGCGGTTTCCAGTTTTCTCCTCAAGAATTCTCGAATCTGGCGTCATCCATTTTCCAAGAGTCATCGACGAGTGTTCTTCAGGAGGAATACACAGAATTCGAGGTCTCAAAACCAGAGGATCACCATCGAGGACCAGACCGCAACTCAAAACTTCAGGCTGAGGTAGGTAGGTTACCTCTGGATGAAAAAGCAGTGGATAGACACACAAAGCATCAGATTCAGAGACAACGCAAACTTAAAGTATAACAAAAAAAAAACCTCTTTTATCTTCTTAAATTTCCTTTGTACCCTTTAAGCAACTATGAAACAGGTTCTTGATTTCTAAGACTTAAATTTTTTTGGGTGTTTGAAGGACAATGAGGTCACAAAGAGCCATATTCCGGAGATGGTGGTCACTGATGAAAGATATGGAGTGTGTCCATTCGAACTAGAGAAAAAACTGCACGAACTACTAGAGACAAGGCAACAAGAAGAGTTACTGAAGCTTGAGACTGCTCTGAGTCGTGTTGAACGCAGACTACAAGAGAAAGAAACCGAGGTTTCATGGTGGAAAGACGCAGCCCGCCTGCTTGCTCAGCGTGTTCCTGAATCTTCTCGATCTGGACTAGATTGGTGCAACCCAGACTCTTCCACTAGTTCAGAACGATCTGTTCCAAGATCTTATAAAGCATGCTCAAGACACCGCACCAGTTTTTCTAGATGATGAATACTTTGTTGAACTGACTAGATTTGCTGTTACATCGTTTGTTTCAAGTGTTCTTAAGCGTTTATGTGAAGTTCGCTTCTAGTTAAACAAGTTGCCACTGTCCCTGTTTGGTGCATGTTATAAATGCTACCTAGAAAATCACTACTCAGGGTAGGAATTGCACTGTTTCTGTATCCAATCAAGCTTTTTAAAAAAATTCTACACTTTGGCCTTTGAACATTATAATGGAATCTTCTCACAGAAGAGGGATAAACAAAGTTTGACAGAAAAAGGACATTGCATGGATCTCATTAGAGCATAGACCGGTGGAATTCTTTATTGCAGGTAAGGAGTATCAGTAGATTCCTCAGAAGTAAGGTTCTCGTTTGGATGTTGGCAGCTTCAGCTCAGAATCTAAATCATCGAGGTCTGTGGCTGGCGAGAAGTAGCAATCGACCATGTCTTTGCTTACGTCTTCTAGGCATGGAGGATCCCACTGCAAATATTTTTTGGAAGGAGAAAACCACAAATGATCATAAAGTAAAACCTGGAACATGAACATAAGCAAAAGGAGTTTCAAACGTCTGGTTTTAAGGCTGATCTGATTGTATGCACCTTTGGAGCAAAGTCTTTGTCCACCAAACGGGCTCGAATACCCTATCAACAGCAAAACTATTCAATATATGCATTTAATGATGATCTAATTGAGGAATCAATGATATATTTTACCTCATAAAAGTCGCCAGAGACTGTCTTTGCAACTCCACAAAGAGATATACGGTATTCTCGTGTGAGACACTGATCAAGAGTTTGGAATCTACCTTCTCGTATCTAAGAAGAGAAGAAACCGCCAGAATCAGAAAAATGAAATGCTTTTGGAGAAAAGAGAAGAAGAAACTAAAAGGACTCACAGATTGCAAAGTGATCTTTAAGCTCAAAGGTGAAGCTTCTTTGATTTGTTTGAGAGTTTTCTTGCACCATTCATTGAAAGAATTAGCAGCCTCGTTTTCCTGAGCCACGGGGTAAACGTAAAAGTTTAGAACTTCATAAGACTCTAAAGCCAAGTCGATGATGAGTCTCAATTTGAATCATATCATGCGTACGCTAGAAAAAGATCTCTTACCATAGCCTCCATGATTTCTTCAACCGTATCAAGCCCAAAATATTTATCAATCATCTCAATCCTGACAAAAGAATTTTCTGGTTACACGATTGTGAGCTATTCAAAGAGATTTTATACGGAGACAATGTAAAAGAATTACTTGTGCAGTACGCTGCTATTGTCAGGGTAAACAAGATCACCATATTGAGCAAGAGAATCCTCAATGACGGTAGGATCATCGCTCAACAGTTTACCAATTCTCTCTTCGATCAAAGGAAGTCTCTGCCACAACAACTAATATAAGAAATGCACTTAAGAGGAAAGATCAAAACATGGGACAAGATAAGAAAAATGCATCAAACCGCGTTTAAGCAATAGTGGGTGGCAAGACCACATGCTATCATTTCGACACCATTAAGTTTCTGCCCTGTTAGAGCCAAGTATTCCCCTGAACAAGAAAACACAAAACCCGCTTCAGAAACACCAAATCGTTGCAGTTAAATATTTGTATACCCTCAGATTCCGATCTATAATTTGACCATCATTTAACTAGTTTTGATTGCCAGGAAACAGCTCCTCCTGTCCCATGGATTCAACAGCAGTTAGGTTAACATTGCTTCCAGCACATCGTCATCCTCTTTCCTAAATACTGCCTAAAGGAGCTAAATACAGCTATGCATAGAATTTGAATCTAGTGAAGACATCAGCCACATTCACCTAAATAACCAGGAAGCCGTGAAAGGTAATAGGAAGCTCCTGCATCAGGATGAAAACCAATTTGAACCTCTGGATGGGCCATCACCTGCATACGCACGGTTGGTCAGAACACCTACACCACCAAAAATTTCAAAGTACAAGAGAAGAGACAGTATTACACAAAGAGAAAGGCGCCTCTGATAATTGACTAAGACAAAAGGATATTTAATATACAGAGAAAATGGTGTAACACCAGCTAAGAGACTGTAGGACCTTGTCCCATACGGACAGTTGGTCAGAACACCTTAACCACTAAAAATACCAAAATAATAGAGAAAACACAGTTTCACACAAAGAAAAAGGCGCTGTTGAGAGAAAATGGCGTTGAACACCAACTAAGAGATGTAACTTCTTTTCTTTAATGACTGTAGGACCTTCTGTAAACCAATTGATGGAATATAATTCTTTTATTACAGCATCCACTCGACATAAAAAAATATGTGATTCGTAATAATAAAGCAAGCCACATACAGTTTTATCTGTAGCCACACGAAACATCCCTGGAATTGAAATTCCACCACCACAACCCATGGTTACACCATCCATTATAGCTATCTGCAGTAAGATAAAACTCTTTAGTTATAAGAGCAGGTAACAAAGTTCACCTAGTTCAACTCTTGCATCTTATCTCCCAAAATCAGCTTCATATATTATTGAGTTGAAGCAAATAAGCTAGTAAAGATCTTTCCAATCACTTATGGTCATACGAACCATTCCCATCTAGTATTAATCCATATCATCAAGGGAAAGTCTAGGAATCTCACATTTGGTTTCAAATATGTTCCTTGGAGGTACACAAACTTGTACAAGTTCTCGAAAAAAAGATTACATTCTTCAGTATTCCCTGTGCAAAGAAAAGTGGCAATACATCAGCAATTCTTCTCAGTAACTTTCACCAGAGTTACTCTAGTGAAAGGAATATGGAATGGCTTGCCCTGAACCTCAAAAAAACTTTCCAGGTATCTAACAATGAAAATTATTAGAAGATATGGACCTTCATTGACCGAGTGATAAAGAGGCAAGACATCTGAACCAGAACAGAACGTTTTGCCGCTACCCTTCAGGGAAAAAATTAATACAGTAGCTTAATCGAAGGAGATTAATGTATACCCATGCATCAAAAGAACACATGATCTATTACGCAGTAGCAACGAATCTCGTAAATGAAGCCTATAGAATGAAGCTAGAGAAAGTACCATACCTTCATCAGTACAAACGAAATAGCTGGATTCTCTTCCCATGATTCGTATAGCCTCGTTAACCGACTTATCTAAAACACAAAAACAAATATTGAAGCAAAAATGAGAAACTAAAGAGCTCAAGAAATCAGACTTGAAATCCAAGAAGAATACTATGCTAAAGACAATACCATAGGCGCAGAAAGAGCATTGAGAGAAGAGGGGCTATTGAGAATGGCAGCTCTCGATTTAGCTTTCCCTTCCACCATAACCTTCAATTACAGCAAAATCCACGCTTATATATCTCTCAAATTGATTTTTATTTTATTTTAAAAAGTAGATTTTATTTACACTTCCGGAAAATCAAATGATGAGATTCCCATTTACGATCATATGTTGAAGAGTTACACAAACAGACTATCAAATCAAGCACATTTAGGGAAGACCCAAAACTAAGAAGAAGAAGAAGACAAGAAAATAACCTGGTCTTCGATATCGGCATCTGATGCGGAATAATTTGGGAGAGCAGAAAAGCTTCTTCCATAAGAAACGGACCGAACCCATTGTAAGGGTTCAGTCACTCTCCTCAAAGCTTTCACTGTTTGCATCTCTCTGTCGCTCCGTCGAGAAGACGCCTCTGTGTTCCGAGGGTTTTGGGTTTTGGCTCTCAAGTTATGGCCGGCGGCGACTCCTAGCCGTCAGATCAGATTACTGGACAATGGAAATGAACGTCTAAACGTAGGATCACTTATTGCCCCTAAATTGAGCCCATAAGGCCCAATAAAGTACAAGCTCAATGTCCCACTTCAACTAAAATCTGTATCTGAATACACAGTTACACACACATTCTACAAGTCTTAATTAAAAAATGTTCAAGACTAAATCATGTTGTTTCATCCAGTAGTCGAACCAGTTTGACAGTACTAAAAACACCATCCACTTCTACACAAACGAGCAACAATCATAGTGATCCAAAACATGACGTTTTTTTTGTTGACGTTGCGAGGACTAATAATACATTATAAAATGTTTAACTACTAAATAATAGTAGTGTTAAAACGAAACTGTTAACAAATCTTTACGACTCAGAAACACAGAACACAAACCACAACTTCTTCATCAGTTTTAATTAAACTACCACAAATCCTAAGAACACTTATAACAAGTTACAACCATAATAGCTTCTCTTTACAAGTTTTGTTTCTCCCCACTGATTCACGATATCGAATGTCTCCGGCCCCGTGAAGACGAGCTTGACGACTTCGCTGGCGGGCTTTGAGAGCTCCCAGACGAAACCTCAGAGCTCTTGTTACTACTCTCTCCTTTTCCCGGCCATATCTTCTCAAAGATCCTCCTTGACCTCGACGGCATCAGCTGTGCCCCACCACCACTCCTCGTGCTCTTGCTTCCTCTGCTTTTCTTGCTCAGCTCCACCTTCTTCTCGGCTTCTTTTCCTTTGTTTTCTTCCGTCTTCTCAACCAGCGAGTGCGATGAAGCTGCCACAGACGCGACGGGGCTGTTATTTGCTCGGAGCTGCTCAAAGTAGAGGACTTGCACCACCACCCGTAATGGAAGTCGCTCGTTCTGTGCAGCGTGAGTCGATGCCTCGCTCGTCAGTTTCCTCACGTCCATTAACCCGCAAAGTCTCTTCTTTTCGGATTTCGTTAGTTCTGGATGTTCCTACAAAAACCAACTTCGCAGATTACAAAAATGTCCGAAAAGTTTCATTCTTTTCAGACACAAGAATGACTGAAAATTTGAAAATCTTCTTATTTTTACCTTCATGAAAGTGTCAATGGCTTTGTAGAGACCATCGTGAATCGGCCTAGCTGATTCCGGTATTAGCTCAGATAACTCGATGAAGTTAGAGAGCGTAAGATCAGAGCAATGTGCGAGATAAGCATCAATCAATCTTCCAACGCTCAACAAAATCCCATTTCCTAAAACAAACTCCTTGTACCGATCATCTTCAGATACACGTTTCTCATCCGCCATGAACTTATCAACAATCCGATGAACTAATTCGACTTCATGGATCAGCAAATCCTTAACCGAGGCCTCATGCAGCTTCAAGCTCACATTTTCAACCAAATCTTCTTGCACCGTCTCATCAGCTCCAACCAAGATAGAGACTTTAAGGAGTTTCAACAAGAAGCTGCAAGAAGAGTAGCTCATCGCTCTGTTTACTCTTGGCAACAAGAAAACAACCATCTCAACGAGATGTTTGTTTGAAGAAGCTTCTGCTGTCAATGACTCCATAGATTCTGGTAACCACCTTGCAACATAGTATCTAAGTGCTTCAGCAATTACGCCATTGTTCATCCTTCCACTCGATTTCACAACGCTCATCACCCGCTTAAACATATCAATCTCGAGCTCACATACATCTTCGACCCACCAATCATTTGGAATCACATTATCTTCTCTCTTCTCCCGATGATACTCGACTATCTTATCAGGTCCGGATAACTTTCTGTTGTGTGTGTAAGACCAAGTGATCGTCTCAGGATTCACCAATATCTTAGCTGAAACAGAATCTATGCATCTACCAACAAGCTTCAGATCTTCAGACCAAGGGAGAAGAGATCTTGTTGTCTGAAGCACAATGATTGAATCTTTCCAGCTTCTGAATATGCCAGAGTTGAGGAATACCTCGATCTTGTATATGAGATTACCGCGATCAGCATCTTCAGTCATTTCAAGATACTCAGCTGCACATCGCACAGCGGTTATGTTGTAAGCATTGAGTGTAACCGTCATCCCATAGCAAAACTTAGCACAGATCTCAAACGCTTTGTGTCCTCCTGGCATGTCTAGTATAGTGATTTCATTGGTTTCTTCTTCACTCGCTTCAAAAACCAGTCGCTGCATCCGATTGCTCTTTGATAGCAGCGGGAACTGAAAATGTAACATTGCATCATAAGGAATACATTTTACATTACAATTGTTCCACTTAACAACTTCTGGTGTTAGCATTACAAAACTGTACCTTGTGGAGGTGAAAGGTGACCTCGCCAACATGAATAGTAACATCGCTGTCTAGATCCGAAACAGCATACCTGTGGGGAATAAATTGTTGGTCAGATTAAACATTGAGACCAAGAGCACAATCATCTAAACAAGAACTCTACAAATCAAATTAGTCAAAACTCCTTTCTTAAACATTTCAGATGTTATGTTTTCATTCAAAACCATAAAAGCACAGGCAAATTTATCATGTTTAAGTCTCAACTACCAAAGATAATCATTACTTTTCTATTCTCTAACAGAACAAAACAAATGAAACAAGATTCTTAGCCTAGTTTAGAATATCCAGATGTCATAACTTGGAAGAGATGTCTCAGATATATACAGAAATAAAGCACAAGTAACAAAAGTAAAGAGAGATTCTTCACTTTCTAAATTAGAAGAAAACTCATAATCATCATTCCCTTTTGCTTTCCACTATTTGCTCTTACAAATCAGGACCACAAAACAACAACACATAAACAAAGACAGATCATCTTATGGATGGACCACTCCTAAAACTCATATACCCCATTTCTTGTTACTTCTATAGCCTTTTTCTTTGTGGTATTTCCCGCAAAAAAATGATGAGTGAAACAAATCACAATAATGCTGATGATGATGATGGAAAAACTTATCCTGGTTTTCTAACTCTGAAGTTAAAACAGAGTATTTTTAACTGGTAAGTAACAGCGTGAGTTTAAGCACTTCTTAACTAAATTTAACTATCTGTATTCACATAGAGGAATGAAAATTTCTCATGGAAGTCACTAATCTGTTTTTAACAGTTCTGCTCTAAATGATAGAAAAGAAGAGAAGAGGGGACACATGCTACTAGAAACCCTACAAGAACCAGATAGAGGCAAAACATGTGGAGAAAAAAATGAATAGAAACGAGAACGGAACAGAACAAAAACAGAGAGAACAAAACAGTAGTAGTTTCATTTGACCATCAAACTAAAAGTAAGAGAAAAAAAAAAACAAATTAAATTCATTAAAAATTTGCTTACTTGACGAATTTGCCATCAGATTCAAATGTATCAGGCTTAGACCCTAACTTCATGAACTTCATCTTTCTTCGTCTTCTTTACCAAAAAGAACACACCTTTGATTAACTCTGAACTCTGAAGCAGCTTTGAGCTTTACTCTCTACTCTCTCTTTCGAACCGATCAAATCAAACCAGAACCAGAACCAGAGAAGAAAAGGCAAAAAAGATTGTTTCTTAATGTTGGAAGAGGGAGAGACCATTAATGGAAATGGGTTGTCTGAAAGGAGACAAGAGAAACCAAACCCATGTTTTGCCTCACTATCCTTTTGCAAGAAACCAAAGTCCTCGGACAACGGGATCTTTTTCTCCCATCTCAACTAACCATTACTAACAGCATTTATTGACTCTCAACGCGAACAGAGAACAACCATATAAAGTTTCAAACTTTTTCTTTTTAATTTCAACTTTCCAGGAAAATTAAAAAGCCTCAGAAAGAAAATCCCATCATCATAATCACACACACACACAGAGAGAAAAAAAGCAAAAACCCAAATGGCGTAAGAGAGAGAGAAGAAGAGCTTTGTCTTTGAGAAAGAGAGAGAATTAAAGGAGGAAGAGGAGAGAGATGAAATCAGTCGCCGCCAATGCTTTTAAAGCAGGACTGATCCGCTGGAGATCTTCTCTTTCCCTCTTCTTCTACTTCTTCTCTGTTAGGCTCAAATCTCAATGAAAGTGTATTTACTTTTATATATACTTAAATTCTGATTCGTATAGTAAAAATATATACTCTTTGAGCAGCTCGGGAAGGGATGATGATTTATTTTCGGTCTGACGAAGTTGTCTCTCCTCTCCTACTACTCCAAGAGAAGAAAATGTATTCTTTTTATATTGCTAAGGAAAGGTGAAAATTGAAGGGACCTAGAGAAAAAGAGAGTGGGAATCTAGCTTGCAAATATTCTAATTTAGCCAGCTAAGTTGTTTGAATGTTACTAATTAACAACTGGTCTATCATTTATCTCTTTTTTTTTAAATCACTTCATTTATTCTTACGTCTTTAGTTTATGCGCGTTTATGTGTTGTACGTATGTAAATTAGATTACTCTATAGTCTATACACTGTGTGTATATATTATATATATTGTACATCTCAATTCTCTAGTCGTGTAACTAGTCTCATGTAGCTTCTTCTTCTATATATACATCTTCTACGAGAAAGGAGAGTACACATAAGATAATATTCCAACACTTGTACATAAGTACATTGGCTACCCAATCCATAGCCTGTTTTCGTTTTGACTCAAAACTTAATCACTAAACTAAATGTTCCATAACACATTTTACTAAGTTTATACTCTCTGTTTCATTTTAAGCGTAGTTTTAGGTTTTAAAATTTGTTTCAATTTAAGTGTTGTTTTAGATTTTCAATGCAAATGTTTTTAAAAATTTTCAGTTTTATCTCTATTGTTTAAATGTTTTGACCAATGAAAAACTGTTAAACATATTAATTAAGGATAAAACAAAAAATTTAATTGTTTTTCTTAATAAGTGTGTAGAATCTTTAAACTACACTTAAAATGAAATAGGGAGTATTGAAAATCTCTCCAACCAAAAATACACTCGCTGCATCAGTCGCGCGTGGAGTTTGCACCACCTTACTTGCTTTGACTGACTCCTTTCTCCGTATACTTTTAGTTACAACAAATGAAAACATGGCTTGTGTACTTTGTGTTCTCCTAGTTCCCTTCTATGTAATTGGTGTGTGTGTATGCGACTGAAACGGCGTGAGATCGACGCGCCGTTTCATTAGTCCGGCCCAACGAAACCCGCTTGTGCTGAAGAGACACATTTTGACTTTTGATTCCGTTATTCTAGATGCTCACGAGTTGGTCAGACTTTGCATTTCCTAACATTGACTTCGCATGCAAAAAGGGCTCTCTAAAACACGATTAGTTTCTTGATTTCGTGGACTCCTATAATAGAAATCAACAAAGTCAATAATTGTAACTAAATATTTAAAAAACTGTAAGAGGAATCACACTCATTTTGCATTGCCATAGATAATAGATGACATTAACTCGCGGCTCTACAAAACAAATCAATAACTATACTTCTAAATACTTGAGATGACTCTGATTATTGTATATTTTAGTTTTTGCTTTTTAGAAAGCAATTGTCTTAGTTTTATATGAACGTCATTTTGTCTGAAAGGAAGCTTCATATAAAGTTTTCTCCTTTTGATGTCACTATTATTTTTCATAACCATGAATATTTCGTGTCTTACCAAAATTCCAATATAATTAATCAACCATAATGTTCACAACTAGCTACTGTATAGTCGTCGGTTTGAATAATGCAGACTGTTGCTAAACCATATCGATATATTTTATTTTGGGTTATGCAAAACAGAATAATATTTGAATTTAATATGAACGAAATTGGAGTATATATACAAACAGACATATAATCAATACATGTGTATTAATTTGTTTGTTTTCTCTTAAAGAGAGGGTAAGGGTGGTTTCAATTTAGTGAAGACATTAACAAAAAATGGCGTATTCAAGATCTTGAATGGACCCGTTTTGGTTTAGAAGGTATTAATGTTTTAGCCATTTTTATCGGAGTATGTAATTTGGTAGGGTCTGCATGTCAATTTTATTTACTTGCCGTAGCGTAGCTGTTTTCACGTGATTAATAGCTCAATTATATAATATGAACACAAAACACGTATCGTAAGAGTCGCAACGTAGTTATGGAGATGTATGTATATGGTCCCAAAGCTAAGTAGACTAAGTAGTAAATGAACGTTGACAAGCATGCTTGCGAGTGGCTTAACTATTTCAATGGAAATTGATGTGTCTGCGTCTTCGTTAAAAGGATAAGTATATCATTAATCTGACTTGTCTATATATATATATATATGTCGGACATGTAACTCGATATATTCTACGTTACAAAGTCTTTGAGTTGTTGGTTAATACTGTATATATAAGAATACATGCGACTGCGACAACAATCAACTAAAGAATAATTTGTTTTATTTTACTATTCTTCATGTTATCTTTCTTCTTCCAACATACTTGATTCAGAAAACATCTCGTTCCGAATTACACGAATATTAAAAATATTATCTTATCCTAGATACTTATGTAGCCCAACCCTAATACCTGAATATTGGTGTCAATTTACCAAAATAACCAAAAAAAAAAAAATCCAAATAGAAGGCTGTATGAAAACGAGCTTTAATCCGCTGTGTTTGGCATGGACCAAACCTCCGGTCAGGGTTTAGCCGATTAGGGTTTAGCCGTTAGAGGAATTAGATCTTACTGGTTCGACGGGTTGGATGGACTAGCCAGCTAGCGGACTCACACGTCGTCGATCCAAATTATATTTAAAGTTTTCCAAAAACTATATGAATTATGCGAATGCGTACACTTTTCAACATAAAATCTCTAAGTATTTAAAACTCTAAATATAGATTCATGGTTACATAATTTATTATTTTGTTTTTGCTTTTGTTTAACAAAATAACATTTTGTGAAAAAACGCCTAACGATTTCAATTTTTAATTTTATATAATAAAATATACTTCAGTGTCATCATATCAAATCAACTCAAACTTTTTAATTGAATCGAAAGTGCTTAAACATAGAGCATATTATATAGGTTAATGCACCATATATATAGCTCCTCTCCTTATACGAACCTTATTTTTCTATAACCAGTAACGACAGTTGATTGACCATCCGCTATTAATTCTTCATTTCTCAGAAAAATCCTGAGATTATTAGTCCACATGTTCTTTAAATAGATTATCACATGAGACTAACTACATTCTTCTTCCACTACAAATTCATGCTCATTTCGTTTGCAATGAATTTTTATTTGATGTATTATTTACTTGCATGCTGCAGATTATATGCATGGTTACACAGAGTTCAAAAATCGTTAAAAATTCTCACTCACTCACTCCATAATGAGTTGCACGTACGGACATAATCATATGGGATCTACGGGGTATATTTTTAGGCGTAATTAAAACATATCCTCTATGGGTGATATCTATAATATATAGATGCATAGGTGAGATGTTGAAAGCACAGAAGAAAAAGCAATGGCATGTGGTTTATGAGAAAAGACTAGACGTAGCTCCATTATTATGGTTGCATTATTTTTATTTATACAGTCTACGTAACATTCACTGCATCCATATTTAATGCACTCCCCATGTTATTATCTTTTCATTTACTTTGAGATTTCTTCTTTGCAAACTTTTGTTTTATTTTTATCTTTTTTCGAGCTTTGCATAAAAATGGCAATAAGAGAACAGCAATACACTAAAATGTAACGGGTTTGATCACCACATGTACTCATGGGTTGTGTGGGTAAGTGGAAAATCTTTCCATACAAAAACAGAAATTTCTGATTATATAATTTTATTATTATTATAGACTCGATTACATGGTAGGTAATAGGTATTATAAGTTTTTAACACAATCTTCCTATGTCTCACGATCATACATGCTTCTATCCCATTCCTTCAAGTTCGATTCAGTAACAATCTCCCATATAATCAAGGATGAAGTTTCAAATCGTGGAAAATAAAGAATATTTTAATAAAATATGATAATGAATTTTTACACACAAAAAATGATTATTAATACATGAAAAAATAATTTGACTAAAATACTGAAAATGACAGAATTCATAAGTAATAAATGGTATCAAAATGAATATGTACCCTAAACAGTGAAATAATGGAACATACTGTATTCATTTTAGTAGATTATATACGTTTATTCAATATTCAATATAGTATTGTGTTTGTGTTTTTATGTTAATACTTAATAGTAAACATAAGGGTCTAAGACGATTATCAGGAAACCTCACGTTTATACAAGCGAAACCAAAACTTTCAATGTTGAGATGAGAATGCTTCTTTGTTTCGTCGTCGAGATGAGAATGATTATACGTCAAACGACTAATGTTAAAGTTTTAATGTTGAAAAACAATAGAAAGTTAATTATAGACAGGCGTGAGCATATGGCATCATAAACAAATGATGGTGAACACTGACTATGGGGTCCAAACCTCCATAATTGCAACCTTGTGCTTCTTCTCTTCTTTTTTCTCCTTTCTTCATAAATTTCTTTATAATTTCCTACATCTTTTTTACTTCTTTCTCCCTCTTTTAAGTAGACTAAAGTTTATTTCGTTGACAAGTGTTTACCCTTTGTTTTATTTGTGTAAAACTTATTTGAATTATTTGGAATGTACAAATAGCTTCCGAATAATAATTAACTATGGTCGTTTCAGGTCTATCTCTATCTTATTGTTTTCTTCTTAAATATCGTGAAATAACTTTGGATGTTTTGTAATAGTGGTATGAGTTTGGTAATAGTAAGTTGTATATGCCAAATGAGAATTGTCATTATATAGGTTTGATGAACAAGACGTCGGTACACAAACCCTATTAGCTAGTATTATCCAAACATAACATATACCCTTTTTTCCCTTTTGTTAACAAAATAACGTATATCCGTGTAATGTATCTATAATATTTGTAGCTCTACATTTAGAGTAAGAGAACTCTCTTCTGATGACTGGGACGTTACATACTAAACATATGTAGGTCTCACTTAAATAATCGAATTTCCATCTTTCTTGTTATCGAAAAATGGATATTGAAAATTTTAGATTATATAGCTTCAATATATATACAATTGCTAGTAATGAGTTACAGCTTATGAATGATACGTAGATATGTTTTCTACTAAAAACTTTAATCTAGACCTTTGAAGAGAGAAGCATCGAGTGACTTAATTTGCTACAAGATGTTTCCAAAAAGTGGATATTTGAACCGAAATTATTAGTAAAACTTTGAATGTTTAATCGGAACCGATTAGAAGTAAACGATGATCAGCTTAATTTAAAGACGGAAACGTTGATTGATAATTAAAATGTGTGCAGTTGGTGAGGAGAAAAAAAAAGATTGTCGTCCAGGTTTTATGCTCATAAAGCAACACATGAGTGTTTCTACCTAACAGCCTATATTTATACACTTAACTTTTTTTGGGCCATTAAGTGGACTCACCTAATTTTTTCATATTTTAACGTTACGATCTTATTTTATGCTAATCACCGTTTTTTAAAGACATCCGAATCACCAATTGTCTGATGAAATCAACTTGCCATAATTTTGTAGTTGACTATCCAAATATTACTGTCTTTCTTAAAAAGTTATTTGACAGTAGATAATCAAGATGCCTACATTACTTTAGATGCCGATTCAAAATAAACACAAATTGTTCCAAATATTTCAAAATATGAGTTTTCTTTTAAATTTTTTTTTTATAGTAAAGTATTAATGCCAATATGCATGATGACGTAAAAATATTAGAAAAACGTAATCAAAGTCTAATCAAAAGATTGCACAACCGGATTGGATTCCTTGAATGCCAATATACACGATGACGCTTTACACATCTTTTAGGATATGGCCCAAAAATGTTCATTCGCAACTCAAGCCCACAACAATGACCTTATGAAAGATACATGAGACGAGAGATGTAAGAGACATTGGTGAACGGTGATACACAAGACTATTAGAGCATCTCCAACCCCGTTCTATATCCTACATTAAACTCTATTTTAGAGTAAAATCTGTTCTAACTCCATTCTATTTTCAATACAATATAGCGTAAACTTATTTTTTACTCCAAATATAGAGTAATCCTATTTTCCACTCTATTTTAGAGTTGAACTTTTTTATTTATAAACTAGTTCCTGTCATTTTAAGTTATTTTATTTTAAGAACTATAATAATTTTTTTAACAAACAAAAATTTAGAATCTTATAATATCTTTTTAAATATAAAATATAATGACATAAAACCATAAACTGATAATAAATAATAATTAAAAAACATTAAAAAATGAAATTAAAAAATATAATATAAATTAAAAACAACAACAATTACTAATTTTATGAGTTAAGAATCCGATAAATCGTTTCCAAATCCACCCAAATTATTAAAATATTGTCCAAACGAATCAGGTTGAGGTGGATCTTGTTGATATTGTTGTTGTTCGACCCTTTTTCGCCTTGTTTGTTCACTTTGAACATATGCACGGAGATTTGGATCCGGTATCGAGTTCAAAACTTTTTTACTCGATTTAGACAAATTAAAACTAAAAACGTTCATTTTTCGCTTCGAAATGCGTTAATTGATCACTGAGAAAAATATAAGAATGATGATGAATAAATTTAAATCTATTTTCTTTTGTTATTTTTCTGTGGTGTATTGTGTTTTTTATATTAATAATTTTTTTTTGTAATTTTAATTCTATTTTGTTTTGATATTTTTGTGTTGTTATTTTGTGGTTAGTTATAAATATTTTCATAATTTTTAGAAATTTTGAAAAAAATTAGTGAGTTAATTTTTAAGTTCTATAAATAGTGTGTATTATTTAGTAATTAATAACAAATTTGAAAATAAGAATATATTTAGAATATACATTTTAGAGTGAAAAATAGAGTAATACATTGGAGAGAAATCCAACTCTATTTTATAGTTACTCTATTATAAAGTAAAAAATAATGTAATACATTGGAAATGCTCTTTAGAGCATATCCATTAGGGATCTCTTAATGAAAAATTCTCTTATAAAAAATTATAAAATAATTTAAAAATAACAAAGAGAGTGTAGAGAGTCTCTCGAACGAGAGACTTTGAGATATCCATGAAAGACTCATACCTATCATGTATTAGTTTAATTTTATTTTTGTAACTAAAATTTAATTATATAATAAAATTAGATTAAAATACTATTATAAGAAAATTAGATTAAAATACTATTTTTGTTATTTTATTACAAGAAAATAAAGAGTTCGCACATGAGCATGAAGCAAGAACAAAAATACAAAAGCAAAAAAAAAGAAAGAAAGATAACACTATTTTCTTCTTTGGGGTTTTATTTTCTCGGATGAGTATCTTCAGGTTTCGCCGTCCCTGTGGCCGCCTTAGCTACATCAGAAGCAGTAGCTTCTGGCTTCTTCTTAGCATACATAACAGCGTACATAACGGCACCTGAGATAGCTAATCCGGCAAGAGCCATTGTGGTGTAACTATACGGCAAGTTACGGCGTTGGTGAAGAACACCGCCGGGATTACTTCCTGGTGGCCTCTTCGATGACTCAACGCCGGCAGCTTTCACTCCCTCCGAGCTCATCTTCGTCGTATCCGCCGTTTTTCTCCAGTCATCTTCTCCGGCCATTTATGTTTTCTTCAATATTTTCTACTTGGAACAATACAATGACTAACCATAGAAGAAACAACTTTGTTTTAGTTATGGGGTTTTGGAGATGGTACTTATGAGTCATGAAGACACGTAGTGTTCGATAATGCGTTCAATAAGTGACATCTAGCTGATTCTGTCTATTTTCTGTAATAAAGTTATTAGGCAGGTGTCATGACTTAGAATAAACTAAGCCAGGTGCCAAATTGGATTTGATTGTGAAAAAAAAAAAAAAAATATTGGATTTGATTTTAAATTATAATCTCAATGATGTTGAGAACAAATTTTATAACTCGACTTTACGACGATTAAATATCGTCTTCTGTTTAAAATGGGCCTTTTAGGATATGTCTTTAATTCAACTTCAAGGCCCAGCATTCTCAAAACCCAATTCCACTAGCAAACAAAAAGAAAAGTAAAAACAGAAACAGCTTAGCTTGACCAGTCTTCCTAGAAGACCGTGAAAAAGCTTTCTATCAGAGTTCAGGTTTTGTCTCTTTCCTAACCGTTACGTCACCTTTATCACCTTCCAACGGATACATTAGCATTTACCATTTTTTCTTTTTTATTTACGTTTACTCCTAAACGGCTAGTTTCCATGTCTCTATACCCTTATAAAAACCACACAAATATCCTCTTCATCTCCAATTCACTCAAACACATTATATACACTAATACTTTTGATTTTATAAACTCAGTACAGAGTGTGTTTAATTTATAATCAATGGCTTCTTCTTCTTCTTCTTCTCTTCTAGTCACCATATTCCTCTGCATATCTTTCTTCTTCTTCTTGTCCGTAGATGCAAATGAGGTTACCGTCGGTGGAAAATCCGGTGACTGGAAGATCCCTTCTTCCGCTTCTTTCTCTTTCAACGAATGGGCTCAAAAAGCTCGCTTCAAAGTCGGAGACTTTATCAGTAAATCCTCTATTTGTTACTTTTTAATTTCCATTAGAGATTTTGCGTGATCTTCAGTATACTCTGTTTCTAATATTTGGTCACATGTTTATTATCAGTTTTCCGGTATGAAGCCGGTAAAGACTCGGTGCTGCAAGTGACACGAGAAGCTTACGAGAAATGCAACACCACGAGCCCTAAAGCTAGCTACACCGACGGGAACACTAAGGTGAAGCTAGAACAAGCCGGTCCGGTCTACTTCATCAGTGGAACAGAGGGTCATTGTCAAAAGGGTCAGAAGCTACGCCTAGTCGTCGTCACTCCTCGTAACTCTGCTTTCTCTCCAGCTCCTTCGCCATCTGAGTTCGACGGTCCCGCCGTAGCTCCTACTAGTGGTGCCGCTAAGCTCACAGGCGGATTTGCTTTCGTTGGCGTTGTTCTTGGATTGTGGGCTTTCTGAAAAGAGCTTTTTATTTTAAAAGAAAATTTAGTTTGAATTCTATTTATTAATTTTCGAACATGAAGCAGAGATCTTTGTTCTCTTCTAGTCTGGTTATTCATTAAATTAAATTTGTTATTTAATCGGCACTGTTCTTCCTCTTGTTCAGTTCAAGATAAGATAGATCTCACAAAAGTTACCAAAAAAAAAAAAAGGTCTAACATGTACAGTAACAAGTAACAACGAAGAAAAAAATCTTTATCATTAAACAAAAAACAAAAACGAAGAGAAAAATTTGAATTATTTACACCAAAAAATTAATCAGTTTGAAGATTGTTGCTACAAAAAAATGAAAAGAATCAACTTTAACCTATTATTAATGGGCCTAAATTGGGCCTAAGATATTTTGGGAGGGAAGCTGCAAAACGGTAAGGATCGAGTGGAGCGAGTCGCTGATTGATTTTATCCTTTCGGCAACTCTTTTCATTTTTTCTTATTTTGCTTCGAAAATTCTTTCATCGGAAATCGACACCGTCGTGTGTGTTTTTCTGGGCGGTGAACATAGACGTGTCAAAATGTTAACGACGACTATTCAGTATGTCCTTGTGTTTTGTTAGGTACATCTTCGCCACTTGAAATGTAATGAATCATCGTTAATCTCTGTTTCGTTTCAATATTTCGGGGTAATTGTTTTTGCTTGGCTTATCTCGAAAATGGTCGCGTTACTCTGCTCAACGAGTCTGTGTGGTGATATTACAATCGGTGATACTTGTCTGCTTAGTAACGTTAAAGCAAAATGTTGTTGGAGACGCGATAATTTGGTTACTGGAGGGTTCAAGTTCCACGCTTTGAAGATTGGGTCTCGGAAGAAACACTGGAGAAAGAAGAGCATGAGATGTACTGTACTCTCCATGAAAAGCTCGGACTTTTCTGCTTCTATGTTAGGCAAGACTTTGAAATCTGATTTGTCATCGATTGAAGTAACGAGGGTTTTAATGTCGTTTGCAGATACTGATTCTAAGTTTTCGTATTTTAAATCAGTCGCTGGGAATTCTAATTTAGTTCATACTACTGAGACTTGCAACTACATGCTTGAAGCTTTGAGGGTTGATGGAAAAGTTGAGGAAATGGCTTATGTGTTTGATTTGATGCAGAAGAGAATCATAAAGAGGGATACTAATACTTACTTAACTATTTTCAAGACTCTTTCCGTGAAGGGTGGACTGAGGCAATCACCTTATGCGCTTCGGAAGATGAGAGAATTTGGTTTTGTGTTAAATGCATATTCATACAATGGATTGATCCATCTTCTGCTTAAGTCTAGGTTTTGCACAGAGGCAATGGAGGTCTATAACAGAATGATCTTGGAAGGTTTTAGGCCTAGCTTGCAGACTTACTCTTCACTTATGGTAGGATTGGGGAAAAGAAGGGACATTGAATCTGTGATGGGTTTACTTAAAGAGATGGAGACTTTGGGGTTAAAGCCGAATGTGTACACGTTTACAATATGTATTCGGGTGCTTGGTAGGGCGGGAAAGATTAATGAGGCATATGAAATACTGAAGCGAATGGATGATGAAGGATGTGGACCTGATGTAGTTACGTACACTGTTCTAATTGATGCTCTGTGTACTGCTAGGAAGCTCGATTGTGCAAAGGAGGTTTTTGCAAAGATGAAGACAGGAAGACACAAACCGGATCGTGTAACTTACATTACTTTGTTGGATAGGTTTAGTGATAACAGAGATCTGGATTCGGTGAAGCAATTTTGGAATGAAATGGAGAAGGATGGTCATGTACCTGACGTTGTAACCTTTACCATTCTCGTGGATGCTCTGTGCAAAGCTGGGAATTTTGGTGAAGCATTTGATACATTGGAGGTGATGAGGGACCAAGGCATCTCACCGAACCTCCATACATACAACACGTTGATTTGCGGTCTTTTAAGAGTTCACAGGTTGGATGATGCACTTGAACTTTTTGGTAACATGGAGATCCTTGGTGTTAAACCTACTGCCTATACATACATCGTTTTCATTGATTACTATGGGAAGTCTGGAGATTCCGTCAGTGCTCTTGAGACCTTTGAGAAGATGAAAACTAAAGGAATAGCTCCGAACATTGTAGCCTGTAATGCGTCTCTCTACAGTCTAGCTAAAGCAGGAATGGACCGAGAAGCGAAGCAAATCTTCTATGGCTTGAAAGACATAGGGCTGACCCCTGATTCAGTAACCTATAACATGATGATGAAGTGCTACAGTAAGGTTGGGGAGATAGACGAAGCCGTCAAGCTGCTTTCTGAGATGGTGGAGAACGGTTGTGAACCTGATGTTATTGTTGTCAATTCTTTGATCAATACGCTCTACAAAGCTGATAGAGTAGATGAGGCGTGGGAGATGTTTATGAGAATGAAGGAAATGAAGCTCAAGCCTACAGTTGTGACTTATAACACATTGCTCGCAGGTTTAGGCAAAAATGGAAAAATTCAAGAGGCAATTGAGTTGTTTGAGGGGATGGCGAAGAAAGGTTGTGCACCTAACACAATAACTTTCAACACTCTCTTTGATTGTCTTTGCAAAAACGACGAGGTGGCTCTAGCCATGAAGATGCTGTTCAAGATGATGGACATGGGTTGTGTCCCAGATGTTTTTACTTACAATACGATTATCTTTGGCTTGGTGAAGAATGGTCAAGTCAAAGAGGCAATGTGTTTCTTCCACCAAATGAAGAAACTGGTGTACCCTGATTTTGTTACCCTCTGCACTCTTCTCCCAGGTGTTGTCAAGGCTGGTTTAATCGAAGATGCTTATAAAATCATCGCCAACTTTCTTTACAACTGTGCAGACCAACCAGCCAGTCTTTTCTGGGAAGACTTGATGGGCTCTATCTTGGCTGAAGCTGGATTGGACAACGCCGTTTCATTTTCTGAGAGATTGGTAGCTAATGGGATTTGTCGAGATGGTGAATCGATCCTGGTGCCGATAATCAGATATTCTTTTAAACATGGTAACGCCTCAGGTGCTCGAACTTTATTCGAGAAATTCACAAAAGATCTTGGTGTCCAACCCAAACTTCTGACCTATAATCTGCTAATCGGCGGGCTTATTGAAGCTGATATGATTGAAATAGCACAGGATGTATTCCTACAGGTGAAGAGCACTGGTTGCATCCCAGATGTTTCTACCTACAACTTCTTGCTTGATGCTTATGGAAAATCAGGAAAAATCGACGAACTCTTTGAGCTGTACAAAGAGATGTCAGCCCATGAGTGCGAACCAAACATAATAACTCACAACATTGTCATGTCCGGGCTCGTGAAGGCAGGAAATGTGGACGAGGCTCTTGATTTATACTATGACCTTATCAGTGATCGTGACTTCTCCCCAACTGCCTGCACGTATGGTCCCCTTATCGATGGCCTCTCTAAGTCAGGAAGATTATATGAAGCAAAACAACTCTTTGAAGGAATGTTGGACTACGGTTGCAGGCCAAATTGTGCTATTTACAACATTCTCATTAACGGGTTTGGAAAAGCTGGTGAGGCTGATGCAGCGTGTGCGTTGTTCAAAAGAATGGTAAAAGAAGGAGTAAGACCGGATCTCAAGACTTACTCAGTTCTAGTAGATTGCCTTTGTATGGTCGGAAGAGTGGATGAAGGCTTGCAATACTTCAGGGAGCTGAAGGAATCTGGCCTCAATCCAGATGTAGTATGTTACAATCTCATTATCAACGGACTCGGGAAATCTCAAAGACTTGAAGAAGCTCTTATGCTTTTCAACGAGATGAAGAACAGAAGAGGAATCACCCCTGATCTCTACACTTACAACTCCTTGATTCTAAATCTGGGTATTACCGGAATGGTGGAAGAAGCTGGGAAGATTTACAATGAGATACAAAGAGTGGGTCTTGAACCGAATGTTTTTACATTTAACGCTCTGATCCGTGGGTACAGTTTGTCTGGAAAACCGGAGCACGCTTACGCTGTGTACCAGACTATGGTGACGGGTGGTTTTAGCCCCAACACAGGAACATACGAACAGCTCCCCAATAGAGCTTGACATTTTACACAAACTAATACAAGTAGAGCTCTACACACTAAGTGAAGCTTTATGTGAAGTGTACAAAACATAACGTTGTGTAAATGTCATATTGATTTGTTTGTTTACATGATGATGATATGTTCTTTAGGGCCAACAACATTTTCACATCAATCACTCCTGCATTATGGGAGCTCGTGAGACAAAAATCTGCATGCGGAGGAAATGGAATACTGAAATGAAATCCCCATAAACGTCAGGTTGTGATATATAACAATGTCTTCCAAAATGATTTACAATCTGAACCAAATTACTAGATCTAGATGCCATCTTCCGTGACTCTGAGGATAGGGCTAGTTTGATGAGCTCGGGTCATCGTGATTTGCTTCGGGTTGGCTTGGTTCTTGTTTTGGTTCAGTTTCTGATGGAGTAGGTTCCGTGGACTGAACAGGCTTCTTGAATTGAACCAAGATCATGGTCATGTTATCACAGCCTTCACCACCTGCGGTATTTGGAGCCAGACATCTATCGAGAACTTTTTCACATACCGCAGAGAGTTTGGTCTCCTGAATGTTACCAATCGAAAGAAAGAAACTAAGACTGGAAAAACAACTTTTAATCCAAACGAAACAAAATCAAGATAGCTTACTGAATTCAATTGTTCATGTATGAAATCAACGAGTTGTTGGCTTGTCATGCAATCCCTGCAGATATGAGATGAACCAAAGCAGGTGTATCAATCTCACTATCAAGAAATGATCTTGTTTGGAGAACAAGATCAAAACTTTTTCAAAATGATATTTACCAAATTCCATCGCAGGCAAGAACAAGGAAATCATCATCATCGCAGAGTTCAACCTGAAGAGAAGAACCCAAAATGTTATAGAAGATGTTTCAGGAGAAAGAACTCAAAATGTTATAGAAGATGATGTTTCGGGAGAAAGAGAACCGCATTAGACCACTTACAGTGTTTACATCTGGACTGGCGGTAACGATTTGCTTTTCAGATGACAAAAACTTGTTCTGCTTGAATTCCATGTCACCTGTAAAGAGACAAAGAGTAGCTCAAATCAAAGGTTGCATGTAAACAAGTGTCATTGTGTGAAGAAGAAGAAGTTACCGATAGCTCTTGCTAGATTCAAGGTTCCATTGACTCGCCCAGCATGAATAAAGCCACCAGCTTTCAATATCCTTTCTTTCTCAGCTTCAAGATCTGGTTTGTGATCTCTAGAAAGACTGTAAGCCTGTAGACAGAGACACACACGTTTCCAATAAAAAGTTAAAGACGCCAAAAAGACTTAATCAAAAGGCCTAACAACTACAGAATTTTACCTGACCCTTTCTGGATATCACACAACGTGAGTCACCGGCATTTGCAACAAATAGCTGCTTGTTTCTAATAACAGCTACACATGCTGTGCTCCCAGAATTAGGTCCAGGAAAATCAGAATGAGGACCCTGTTTTGACAAAATAAGCACAAGTCTTAGATCTAACTTTACTTTTACTCAGTGATAGCAGAAGTGAGACTGAAAAATAGCAGGTGGGAAGATTTACTTCCTCAAAAGCCCAAGCATCGGGTTTATTAGCGTTGTCCCCGCTTTTTGGTGACCATATAAACCCTTCAATCATTCCGCTGAACTTATTGATTTTGTCACCGAGTACAGCTAACTCTCGCCATCCTCTTTGTCCTTGCATCATCTCATCCATTCTATAATAACCACAGCGACAAAAGAGCAAACACTTTTATGCAGAACTTCAAAGAAAAACAGACTCTTGTTGCTCTAAAATTTAGTTAGTATATATATTGACTCATAAAGAGGCCAGAACGATAATGATACCTGAAAAACGCCTTTTGAAGAGAAGTCCCTACGTCTCCAGCTGCATATGCCTCATCACTGAGAACCTGCTGGTGTAGATACTTGGCGCAGAACTTTGAAACAACTTTACCTACAACGACACTAGCCAAAATCATTTGACATTCCATAAACAGAAGGAAGCTAGTACAAGAACAAAAACCACCAAATAGGTTCAGCTTTATATCAGTCTTCAATCTGTAATTGACTTCAGCTCTAAATACAAGTTTAAAGCCCAAATATTGATTTTTTTTTTTACCTCCATGGCCATCATAGACACCCAAGAAGGAAGTGTTATCATCGAGATCAAGAATTGCAGCATGCTACCAAAGTTTAAAAGCATTGTAAGAATCAGTAAAGAAACAAAATATGCGTAAAAAAGAAAGGTTTCAACTTTTGAATTCCACTCACGGCATCTTCCATGGACGCACGCCAACCTTGCATAGAGGATAAACCATATCTGAGTTTCTCATTTTCGCCATCTTCTGAAAACTTATCTGTTTTTGGAGAGCTAAGGTATATACCCATCTCTCTTTCTGCAAAGCAAAAGAAAAGATTGGACATTTCTTCACGAATCAAGAAAAGAAACGATTCTTGCTTGAAATACAAACTCAAGATTACCCAAATCCATCAGAATCTTAAAACAAGATACAATTTTTCCGAGCTAGAAGATGAAAAAAAAAAGAAAAGAATTCTGAGAATGGACCTGTGATCTCAATCTAAAGAGCTACTTAAGAAATCAATCTACAAACAGAAATCGAAACCAAAACAAAGAGGTTTGAAACGATTAGAGTTTAATCACAAAAATTGGATATCAAACGAAGTGCGTGATGAGGTTGTGCGAGAAGCTTGGTTTCTCACATTACTGGCCTAATAAAGGCAGGACCTTAGGTAGGAGAGAATCTTGATCGGAGTGATTAGATGAAGAAGAAAGTTTTGATTTTGGGATCAAACTGAGATTGTATCCCTAAGAGAAAAAGTCTGTTTTTGTTTTTCCTTGAAAAGAAAACAAAAGTTTTTGAGAGTCCTTGTTTCTTTCTTTCTCCCTTAACTACTCGCCACCACAACACACCCCACGCCACACCACACGGCCTAGTTCCTTTTTTTAACTTTACACTAATACAATAATGGTCTAACTTGACTCTTCAAGATTTGGTGGTTTATTGGAATTGGCCTTCATTAGTTAACTGTATTTCAGTTTTGGATTGATCAATCACAGATGTCTTCATTCAATTCTCCAATAGCAAGACAAATATAGAAAGTTTTGTATTTTGTATATTTTATTTCATTTATGGGCTATATGTTTGCATTATTTCATTTCATGAACGGTAACTTACTATATCCTCCACAGTCCACACAAGGGTTCAACGTGACATGTGCAAGCAATAAATGCAACCACATAGGAAGACATATCTTCGACCACCGAAACACTGCAAATTCGTGGTTCTATGGACAAGTTTTAAAGACACTACTAAGCACTATTGTTGCATGATTAGCTTTGACTAATCTGCACCAATTCCGTTGCTTTTGTACCGCTTGTCAAATACCATTTTATTTATTTTCAAAATTTATTTAGTGAATATAATATCGAACACGTGTTTATACTAGGACCTCATGATATGGAATTTTTGTGTGTAAAAAAAGTTGTAGCTATGGATTTTTAAATTTCCTCATGAAGCATGAATTTATAAATGATTCTGATAAACGTTAATTTTGTTTTTAATTAGCTCTCTCAAATTTTCCTAAGAGGGTGTAACACTTTTTAGAGATATTTCTCTGCTTCTGTAATGGCTTCCTCTCACGCATCGTTGTCGTCATCAATCTTCAATGGTTTCGTTGCAAGCCCACCTCCAAAGTCTTCTGCTTTTCTCGTCCCTTCGTTGAAAATCACCACGGTAACATCAAATTCCCAGAATCTGAGAAATGGGGTCTCCCTGAAATCTTGGAATAATCATGGGTTTCTAGTCAAATCCAGAAATTTCTATGTTTCTGCAAGAGCTGCTGCAGAGAAGACTGTTCACGATTTCACTGTAAAGGTACGTTTCTGTTTAAAAAATATATTATCCGAATAAGTAGGCTTTCATACCCTTAACCAATATATGATTTTGTAATAACCTCACTCACTGACATCTAAAGTACAAGTGAGAGCTTGAAAACATCCTCGTAGCTAAAAATCTGAAACTGGAGACAATATTGTGTTTTTCTTTATGTATTGAGACAGGACATAAATGGGAAAGATGTTGCTCTGGACAAATTCAAAGGAAAACCTCTTCTTATCGTTAACGTCGCTTCGAGATGGTGATTGTTTTTTTTTCTTTTTTTTTCCTTTGAATTCTATTTGATAACTACATTTTGCATCTGAAATTGAAAAGACTTTTTTCTTTTTGTATTATTTTACTATTACAGTGGTTTGACATCATCAAATTACTCAGAGCTTTCACATCTGTACGACAAGTACAAGAACCAAGGTGAGCTTTTTGTAGTAAGCTTTTATATTATCTCCGTTGAATTAGGTAACACATTGTTTATGACCTTCTCATCTTTTTGTGCTTCTCATTTTTCTTTAGGATTTGAGATACTAGCTTTCCCTTGCAATCAATTTGGAGGTCAAGAACCTGAATCAAACCCTGACATCAAGCGATTTGTTTGTACACAATTCAAAGCAGAGTTCCCTATATTCGATAAGGTATGCAAAAAATACAAACAAACAAAAACTCTAATTCGGGTCTTAATTATTGAATCTTGATAAGTTGTGTACTTTATAGGTTGATGTTAATGGACCAAGTACAGCTCCAATCTACAAGTTCTTGAAATCTAGTGCTGGTGGATTCCTTGGTGATATCATCAAATGGAACTTTGAAAAATTCTTGGTTGATAAAAAGGGCAAAGTCGTCCAGAGGTACCCTCCCACGACTTCTCCTTTCCAAATAGAGGTACCAATTCAAACTATCTTCAATCTTGGATCTTGGTTCAGTTGTTTCCGGTTTGGTTCTCGGTTTATGTCGTGAACCAAACCAGTTGTACTATTCTACTGTACAGTTGGGAATATATCAATTCATTACATTCCTGTATATATGATGGTAGTATTTAATACTGAATTAAAATATATATATATATATATAATACTAACAATCTTCTTGTTTTGAGATGTCGCAGAAGGACATCCAGAAGTTGCTTGCAGCTTGAATCTACGGTTCACCTGTTCTATATAAAGAAGGAGGTTGGTAGCTCCCGTTTTTTTGTTGTATACCAGAAATTCAGATATACATGCAAAACCTTTCTTCTTCTGTTACGTAAATTATACGATCGCATAAATAAAAGGTTCAATAACCATTGTATATAAACATCACACCGATGCCTTTAGACTTCGGACTTTGCTGCTATTATACTCTTTTTTGCCACTATGATTTTATGGTTATATAGCAAATTCACCTTAATATTAAAACAAACTATCGGCTAGTCACTAATGGTGTAGGCTTAGCTAGGAACCAATCCTAGATATTAAGGTTTGAATACTCCCTTTTTATGGGGTTAAGATATTAACCAAAAACGTTTTCAAAATAAATTCACGTATAAACGGAAATACATATACAAAAAATGTGTTCGAGTACCACAAATTATTTATAAAACAGGTTCCGTGATGTCTATGTGTCTGCCCTAAAACCGGCTCTCGTTTCTAGGAGCCACCTTCTCGACGACAGCGATGAAGTGGATAAAAACGGTTTGTACGGCTGACCATTGGTTCATAGTATTTAACCTGTCTCCATTTCATGTTTAGTCTTGGTTTAACTATTGGTTCCTTTTTAGGTTTTTTTTTTATGTGCGCTGGGCTATTACCAAAGATAAAATTTGGGCTGGATTGTTGGATACAGTATTTGCATTTCAATAGAATATTCATTAATTATTCCATTATCATCAAAGAAAAGAAAAGAAAATTCCAAACACCTAATTTATAATCTTTAAGGAATCTTAAATACGATTAAACCTGACAATGACATCATTGACTTGATTACTGGGAAAATAAAAATAAAACAGGTTCGAGCAGTGCTTGGCCACATGAACTAGTCGGTTAAAGCCAAAAAGTTAAACAATGCCGATTTTGGATTATTCATCTGTGTATCGGTTACTAAAAACATCAATTAATATAATAATGTCATTGACCAGGCAAAGTCATGTTTTGAAATTGACCAGGCAAAGTCATGTTTCGAAGGAGCAATGAAGTAAGTAATTTTACATGTTTTGACTTCTTTGTTATGTCATCCTCCACTTGATATTGATGAAAACTTCTTTGACTATATATTGTTTGATACAACGTTTCTTTCTATTGGTAATACTCAATTCCTTGCAACATATTCTGGATTCAAATTTCAATTCCAGTTACATGTAACCAATTGATTATCATAGTATCCGTGCAGAACAATAATCTCATTCAGATCCTATTAACCATATAATTAGTCAATGTTTAATCCCAGACTCTAAACTGAACAGCCAATGGGTGACACATGCGACAATTTAATTGATAAATCAAAGTACTAACACTCTTAATCAGCATCACAAAAAAATACAAATATGTTACAGCAAAACACTGCACTCATGATCTCGATAACTTCGCGTGAACATTTGAATCGGACTGCGTCCAAAATACGTCCAAGATCATCCAAGCCAGAAACAGAATAAACAAATATTATCAGAAGGTCGCTCACAAGCCCAAGCGTGACATAGCCCTACGATCAAGAGTCAAGATACAAAGTTGTTACGTGATTGTACAATCTGGAAACTATCCAAGTTATGGAGTACACTTACGGATTGTCCTTTTGTTCACACAAAATATAATCCATTGACGACATCTTACATTAAAAGTTATGTTTGAGCCTCCTCGATTTTGTCTTCCTATCTCAACAAAACTGCACCATGAGATTCTTACTTTTCATATAAATGTAAACTGCAAAAAAAAAAGCGAAGTCTTGGTTACATCTCATAACATTAATGTAATGCAATACATAAGTGCCCTGCAAACCATTCCATTTACATATTTACTTATGGTGTCATGAGACATCTTTTTTTTTTTTTTTGTTAACTCGGAGGTAGGTCCTAAATCTTATGGGAAAAGCCCAGACTAATCTTTTGGGAGAGGTGCAGCTCACTGATAGACCCTCTCTCCGGATATGTAAATGGGCCAAAAGCAAGAACCCATATTCGTGTAACTGTCTCAAAATGGTGTTTAATAGCAAGGGAGGAAGATCAAACTCAGGTTGGGAGAATCACCAACCACCACTGAGTTCGCCCTACCACTAGCCCACTATCTTCTAGACATCATGATACATTTTCTCGATACTTGTCAAAGGTGTCACCATTAACCGTTTATTGTTAAACCTCAAAAGTGGCATGGAGAAGGTTCATGAGGTTGAGCTACTCAAATTAGTCTAAAATGAAAAGAGTGAGATGGAAAATGTCTCAAATTACAAAATACTATCTTTCTCTTGAAGAAATTAACCAACTGTGACCAATTGTAGCAAGAACATACCTAAAATTTGTGTCATATGGCTTCTTTGGTCTGAAAACACTCGAAAACATGGGAACAAAGGAGAAAACATGACAAAAAGCAAGAACACAATGCATGACAAGATACATCTACCAATACAAGTAACACAACGGACGTTAGATGTTTCAACGAATTGTAGAAAATTTATCAGCTCTTCAACTCAGGAAGAAAATCCCAAGGACTTTTTAACCCCTGCCATAAATATATATGAATATAATTAAAATGAAATCTTGAAGTGTATAGGCATAAAGAAAAAGCTATTTAAGTGAGAAAAAAACACATTTCAACTATCTTTGCAATCTAGTGATGAAACGAACATAAAGCACTTCAAGTACTGTAAATTCCTTCTTCGCGCAAATGGATCTATACAAATTGCTTCCTAGATCCAAAATGACTTATCAGGTTCAAAATTACTAGAAGATTGTGGAAACACACTCAAACAGATTTTCTTTAAAATTTTGGAGATGTAATGCAAAGACATGTTCTTAATTGGAAAACAAACCCACAATAATATCCTGTGATCACATGGAATCAATGATATATAAATTAGATACAATCTATATGTAGTACAGTACACATTATGCTATGCATAAGAGCCTAAATTGGAAACACAATTATATAAATGGAAAAAAAATGTACGACCATAAAATAAACACAAACTGTGTACAACAAACGACTAATCAACGGGATTCGAAGATCATGAACAGTACTCTTGCAAGATCCATTACTATACACAGATATGATCATATGAAGCAAATAATATATCTACACATATATGAATCAAGAGTCCGAATCACGGATTAAAAGTGCTAATGAGAAACGGGGGGGAAAAAAAAAGAAGAGGAAAAGATAATCATATAATATTTACTTCGATCGAGGACACATATTGAGGATTCGAAAGAGTTAGGACCAGCCTAAGAAAAAACTAGGTTAACATTAATGGTCCCATGTTAATCTCACTTAACCACGCCTTAAACTCATAGATTAAGCTTTTGATACTAATGATCTCATAAAATATAAAGTTCAACAAAGGAAAAAACAAAAAACAAACTCGCATGCATTTGGAAATCGAATCAATGGCAAAATAAGAACAAACTTCCATGTAGATATCAAGATCGTATCTACTTACATTTGGAGAGATGAAGAACACAAGAGAGAGAGAGAGAGAGAGAGAGAGAGAGAGAGAGAGAGATGGGAACACAATTTAGAAGAAGAAAACGTGAACGGACCGAAATGAATCGGCGCCGGAATCTGACAGATAGAGCAGTGAGCACGCAAGAGAAGCAAAAGCATCGAACATGCAAAGTGCCTTTGTGTGCTCACTCTCTTCTGTCAGTTTCTATGCGTTTCTCTTTAAATTTGTCCCAAAACTCACTCATGACCCTAACCTTACCGACAAGAATTCTGAGATAAGAGATCAAACATATGAAAGATGTTTGAAAAGGATGAGACTTAGAATCTGTTGAGTTAGATCTGAGGCTTTAGGTTAAGCAAGTTAAACCAGAGAGAGGGAGAGAATATTTATAATCGAAGGAGGAAGAGGAAAGTTACATTCATTTTAAGATACGGTTTTGGAAAAACAAATCTAGGGTTTTGACCAGATCGAAAGGAGAAAAAGTAAATTACCAAAAAAGAAAGAACAAAAGGAAGAAGAGAAGATATATTCGGGATGAAGGATTAGATTTAGAGGGAGAGGAGAGGGAGAATCTGTTAAAGAAGGAAACAAAAAACCTTATCTCTCTCTGTCTCTTCACTTTCTTCAAGAAGAGTCTTATCTCTGTTTTTTCTTTGGCTTTTTTGTCTGTTTCTTCTCTCTCTCTCCCTCCTTCATGCAATGGGACATATGTCTGAAGAGAAAGACATTTCAATGGAACGGATTGGATTGAACAGTTCCCATTGCAGTTTCTAGTGGTCAATCTCATAACCTACAAACGGCAACGACAAGCCTAAGAAATTATCTTTTTAATTTTGAGAATGAATTTTGGTCTTTCAGGATGAGGTTTATAGATATTTTTTTTGGGGAATCGGCTCTTCCTATTATTAGTATTATATTCAGTTACTTTTTTCAGTATTCCTATCTATATTCCTTTCTTTATTACTGGACAGAGAGGAACTATAAAACCTTTTTTTTCAGAAACTATATTTTTGTGATCTATTTTACCCACAGATCACATATTTCTTTTGTAGGATATGTTTTCAAGGTTCGAGTTTTTCATCTTTTTGAACTTCAAGAACTACGTAGTATTTAGTTGATAAATATAGTTAAAAATAACAATAAATGCTATACTGAAAATATTGGTTTTTATGATTAGCTTAATTATCGGAAAATTATTAAGTTCTCAAAGTTTATTCTGCTTGACGCGTGTTAATATAAAATAATAAAATAAGGAGTCAGGTATATAAACCAATTATTCCGCTCGGTTAATTCTCTTCGGATGAGATATGCCGAATCGTTTTTTTGTTGGTGCTACATGTAAATGCTGATAATTGAATATATCTGTAAAACTGGAATATGCTGAATACTTCTAGACTATTATATTATTATCATTTATCAGCCACCCATAAAGAAAAATAAATATTTTGTTCATAGAATTAAAAATAATACCATAAAGCAAAGGCGGTGCTTCCCCAAAATATATACTCGCATAAGATTTTGTTTAAT
Source organism: Crucihimalaya himalaica (assembly GCA_004349715.1). Classification (NCBI taxonomy): domain Eukaryota; kingdom Viridiplantae; phylum Streptophyta; class Magnoliopsida; order Brassicales; family Brassicaceae; genus Crucihimalaya; species Crucihimalaya himalaica. The sequence continues at coordinate 2,642,103 of SMJT01000006.1, read as the reverse complement.
GGCTAAAGGATCCATATGCTGATCTGACCACGAATGTGGAGTGCCCTGTGTAATCCATTCACGGTCCTGCTATTTTTACCTCAAAACTGAATCAGTTCTACTAATTTTTCTAGAAGTGTCAATTCATCTCTTTATATGAGATTAGTTTTTTTTTATGGATATGTATCTTCACTTTGTGCGAGGGTTTGTATATGTCTATTAGGTTAAACTCTCGGATTTGATACAAAAAAAAAAAAGTAAAAGAAAAACAGTTTTGTGAAGGAAAATTATTATAAAAACCGCGTGAAGGGTGAAAAAGGGTAAGAGCTTTGTGTGTTTGACCTAAGAATATATTCAAAACTCAAAAGACTGTCTAGATTCATTGCTTCCCGATGACACACAGAACATAACTCCGACTCTTTTCAAGATAACACAGAACATAACACAGAACATAACTCCGACTGTCTAGAGTCAAGATATGATATGTTATGTTCTCTGAACAACCCTGACGGCCTGACCTTTTCTACATACTGTACATAAAAAATTAAAAACGAAGCGAGAAAGATGTTTCCTTTGGGAGTATAATTATTTAGGAGTGGCGTATAGTACATATCCAAATTGTTTATAATATTCAAAAATATGTTATGTTTGGAATTAGCCGAATATTTTCGTCTGAACAGCCATTATATTTGACTGAGTCTTCATTTCTATCAGTAAATATTAAGAGCAAATAGTTTAAAAATATATCAGATAGAAAGTAAACCCATTTCTCTCTTCTCTTGGCCTATTGAACGGAGAAAATTAGAATATGGGATCACGGTTCGTGGACCACATGTACCCATCACCAATGAACCTCCATCTATTACATTACATATTATATCTGATTTTACACGCATAACAATAATGTTTCTCTTCTTTTTCTCTTGTTAACGTCTAGATCTTGTTCTAATTAATACTTTCGTTTGTTTCCTTTTCTTTTCCTGAGAATAACAAACAACACTATACTGTACATAACATGCAATTTTGAAGCGCAATACAATAATAAAAAATACACGGAAGACTTCAGATCTAATGGCCCTAGATCCTTATTGCAAGGCTGTTGATAACTTTGAAATTTGTTAAACCCTTGATCGAGGTGTGACTATATAATAAGTTAAATGTAAATGGAATATTCCTTGCATATGGAAGCAAACAAAGCATACACTATCCTCTCAGGAATCTCCAAGCATCTTGCAATCCCACCATTTTTATATGCGTGATACAATTTTCTCAAGTCTTTGTTTAACTTAGAAACAATTCTTTGGTAGAGTGGCACTTAAAAAAATATATGTTTAATCAAAAATTCTGCAAAAAGTTTGGCCTAAGTGACTTTAGAATTTTTAGTTAATGAATAAATAGCCAAAAGTGGCAAAGAATTAGAAACTGTTTTCTTGACTAACCATAAATACATAGCTCCTGACCAAAACACAAATACACATCAACCTAAATAAATCGAAATGTCAATGATGGTCTGGGGAGATTAACTTCTAACAATTTAAAATTTTGACTACCAATATTCTCTGCAGAACTCCATGGAGAGATCAATGAACGTGGTGAAAAAATAAAATAAAATAAAAATAACCAGAGCCACCTTACGTATCAACCTTAACACTACATAATGCTGAAATCAAACCTAAGTAAATAAAAAACCACCACTACGCTTCTTGTTTAAAAACAATTCTACACTTCTACTGCCCACGACGCGTCAAGTCTCACCATTTCTCACGGCCATCGCAACCACCGTTAGTCCATTACCATCACGCTTAGCTTTGCACCTTAAATTACAGACCCATAATTCAAAAGAGAAAAGAGCGAAAGGCCAGAGACTCATCGCTTCCTCTTCTTACCGGACTTTGCCTGACTTCCCTGCGACTTCCCTTTAGTTGCTGTTTCTTGCGCCTTGATTGTCTCTTCAGATTCTGACTCTGCATCGCTCTCCTTGGCTTTGGAGGCAGGTGTAGATGCAGAACCAGATTTAGCTTTTCCCTTTCCTGTTTTGCTTTTGGCCGGTGCAGATTTTGCAGGTCCTGACTTGGATTTTGAAGTTGGTGTAGTCTTGGACGGCTCTTCCTTTTTCTTGGATGCAGCTTTGGATGTACCAGAGGCTCCTTGGTCCTTCGATTTTCCAGATTTCGATACAGTGCTTATATTTTTCTTTGGCTTGCTGCTTCCTGATTTACCAACGGTTTTGGGGTTGTCCTCGTCCTCCCTCGACTCTTCAGAGCTATCCTCTTCTTCCCTGTCAGCTTCCTTTGAATCCTTTGGTTTACTCTCTGTCTTGTCATCCTGGGACTTCTTGCCAGCCTTGGCAGCAGGAGCAGCTTTAGACTTGCTTGATCCAGCTCCACCACCCCTGAATCATCAGAAGCATAGAATTACTCATTAGTAGAGAATTTTTTAGAGACTTCAACACTTGTTAACTATTTGCTTTCAGTTTCATATACTTTTTCGCTGATGAGTCCATCTTTGATTGCTTGCCTGTCTTAGCTTTCTTCCTCTCGGGCCTGCATGAAGAATTACTAGGCTTGGTTATCATAAGAATGGTAAAAGTTCATCTCATAACGATGGATCATCACATCTAGCTAGAACTTCCAGTGCGAAAAAAACAACAGAACTAAAGAAGTAACACGTACGCTGTAGAGGCTTCTATATCTTGACCCGTCTGATCAGCAGCTTCTTCATCCTGCTGACAGAAAGTGTAAGTTACAGCAATGCAAAGAACAAAAAAGGCCAGAGATGAAAGAAACTCAATGCCTCACCTCTGATGATCCTGATTCATCCAGATAAGACCACTTTTGTTTCTTAAGATTCAAGATTTCTTGATCGCCATCATCATAGCAAACCTGAAAACAAACATGGCAACAGCATACAACAATTAAAATACAATAAAATGGCCTGAATCAAATGAAACAAATATGTACCGCTTAGGAGAACATTCAATAGGCTAATGGTTCACCACAAACAAATAATTATCGAGGAGACGGATAAAATTGGGCTTACCAGATGTTTCTTCTTAGCAGAATCATACGAATTGACCACACCTTTATAATACCTGCGGTAAAAATTCAAAATTCATTTACAAGCGTGGACAACAAAAACTCAACTATCCAAGGTGTTAGTCCAGAATCAGTTATCTAGAAGAAAAAAACATAAAACAGAGGAAAAGGGAATTGCCTTTGCGTAAATCAAATATAATTTCTAAGAAGAAAATACAAGATGCTTACGCTTGATCCATAGGCCACCAGACTTTGACCCTCGACCCAACTAAATTTTCATCAAGGGTTTTTAGATCGGATGCCTGCAAAGGAATTGATTCAGTACGAAGAAGTCTACAGAAAGAAAAACTCATACAGAGCATGAAACGAGTACATTTTAAAGGATAAAACAAAAGACCCAAAAGCTCCACAGAAGGAAACATATAGATGGTTAAGAGAAAATATCTTCAACTGGAAGAGAATATGAAGCTCTGCTACCATGCACAGTTACTGCTGCAAATGGCAATTAGTGAAATTACAAAAACATACCTTCCCTTTATCTAGACTTCGTTTTCTCTTTGTGTTTGTATTAGGACTTTCTTCTACTGGTTGTTTCGCTTCTTTTTTTGATTTTGAGGGTGACTTTCCAGAGGAAACAGCTGGCTGAAACACAATTAAAATGTATTGAGTAATAGTACAAGGAAAGGGAAGTCAGACATGTATCGAATCAATACACGTAAGGGAACTACTTACTTTTTCATTATCACCAGACGAAGTGTTGAATGACTCCTCATCCATGGCTTTCCCACGTCCTGGCTTTTTCTTATCTTCTTTTGGCATTGCGGATTCCTGAGCATTATCACTCTCAACTGCCTTTTTCTCTGACTGCTTGGCTGCTTTCGTCTCAGTAGTGCTTTTCTTTGGAGGAGGAACAGTAGGCTTTGCTTTACTTGAAGAAGCAACTTTCTTCCCAGACTTTTTCGTCATTTGAGCTTCAGAAGTGTTTGGTTTATCAGAAGCTTCTTCGGTCGCGATTGAAGCAGAAGGTTTGACCTCCTTTGTTGAGCTCTCCTTTTCCTTCTGGTTTGCAGTCTTCTTAGGGCGGCTTTGCTCAAGAAGATCCTCAGCCCTTGATGGAGAACTGCCATTGGCAGTTTCATCTGCTGTCTTAGATGGTAAAGCCTGCACACTTGATTTCTTCTCATTCTCAGACGTGGCTGCATTAACTAATGAATCATCAGGAGGCGAAGTTAACACATCCTTGCTGTCCAGGAGTGCAGCAGGTTCAGTCTCCTCTTTGATATCTGAATTTTTGGATGAATCGGCCTGTTTGACAGAATTGGATTGGTTTTCTTTTTCTTTAATTTGATGTTCAACATCAGGCTTCTCTTCAGAAGCATTATCCAAATCAGTGTTGTTAGGTTTATCAAGTTGTTGCGGCTCATCTTTGGCACCTGTATTGTCTTGATTCTTTGTGGAATCATTATCAACGGCAGAATCATTCTGTTGCGCAACACCATTGCTAACTCCAGATTTACCAGATTCATCCCTAGGTGCATCAGTTCGCTCAGGGGTACAAATTTCTGCTGCCTTCTGTTTATCCTGTTTTGATTGGAACATAAAAACCAATTAACAATCCACTCAAGCGAATAGAAGTATAACATCTATCCTATTTATACAAATCAACAAATTTCAGGGGTTCAATGCTGATTTAAGAAAGAAGAAACGTGCCTCTACTTCCGCTTCCCTTGTTATATGACTTTGACTATCCTGCAGAAGAAAAAAATGGAAGAACAGTATAAGAGCTAATGTAACTGGAAGATATGTATAATCACCAAAAGTTGAGGTAGTGCGACAGGTAAACAGGTGAAATTTAAAAACTTACTTCTTTCTCATTTGCAACGACTTGACCCTGCTGCAAAGTACTGAAAGTCCCTTCACATATCGAAGCCACTATGTTACTATAGTTATCTAAAGGGACACCCGACGATTTCACTGCTTCAGTCAGATAAGTTTTGAGCTTGCTAGCACAGTTACTGAGAACTTTTTCTGCCAACTTCCGTGATACTTGAGAAACCTGATGAGTGATGACAAGTTGAAAGAGTTAACAAAAGAGCATTGGTTGCTGATATAAAATTAACCATCCATGTATTACCTCATCATCCTTTTTAACATAATGTAGAATTGGTGACAGCATCTCTGAAGGTATATCCTCGCTTTCCTCTAAAACAAGGGTCATAATGTTCTCCATAGATGAAAATACATTCCCTGCATGATGGTCCCTGAATAGGAAAACAAATTTAACATCATTTTAACATCATACAAAAATTATTTTTGGATTTTGTACATGCAAACATAAGCAGCACGCAATAGACTAGTTGTGAACTATATTCCGAGGACATAAAGTAAAGTAGCACATCATAGTCCATGGACAGGTAGAACGACAGGAATGAAAATGATATCAAATGAGAACAACAACATCCATGAACCAATTGTGGCATAAGGAATTAAAGGAACGACAGGGAAACACACAAGTAGACAATTCCATGTATGTGTACTCTATGGACATTACATAACAAGTCAAAAATAAATTAAGTATAATTCTTGCATGATGGATATATTAGCTTGTACCTTATAGCCTTCAGGAAATGCTGGAACATCTCAATAAGAAGTGCATCACACTCAAGATCCAACATCACAACACATGATCTGACTTTAGCCACGGTTTCAAGGATTGAGATCCTTTTGGAATAGGAACGGCTAGATTTGTCAACTAGATCTTCAAATGATGATACAATTAACTTGAATACTTCCTGCGCATGAATAGAAGAAAAGAGCCAGTGACCAACTGGCATAATGCCATTTCCTCCAAAAAAACTACCAAACAATTAGATACCTTCATCTGTTCATCATCATAAGGAGCATCGGGAGCAGTTATTCTTGTAATCTCACTGATGCAAGCAGCGACTGCAACTTTAACTTCGACGTCAGAATGCTTGAAGACTTTTCCACCGACTAATGCTTTCATTAATGGAGACAGTGCATTCTGCATCGAGTCGGGAGGTGACTGTTCAACCTCCGACAGGCATAGGAAAAGTTTCTGCAGCAAAAAGTATAAGGATCATCATAACTCACTAACTCCAAAATCACAACATCCCCACCACACACATGAAACTGGGTTAAAAATATAAAAGAGCATAAAAACTATGGAGAAACTTATACTTCATCATTTTCTAGTACAGATTGATTCACACACTTGCTTAACATCTAAGCGCTATACTGAATACTATCAAAGAACAGATACCGGATATCAAACATAACAATACCAAACAAAATAATCCCCCTGGCTCATATTTAACTACACATCCTTGCAAGGAAAATCACCCAGTTGGTAGATGAAACCAATTCAGTATCAAAAACTATATTCGCAAAAGGAGATTTGTTCAGGTAGTCTCGATATACCAGAATTCAATAACAGCATGCTTAATCTACGCAGATTGAAGGAGGATATATCTAAATTTTATTCAAAACTGGGAAAACCACCGTAACCAAGATTTCAAATGCAGGAATAAAGCATTGTGTAGAGATTCACAGAGAAAAAGTGAAGGAAACAGTAAAAGGGAAACGATGCGGGACGCACTAGTCAAATTCAAATCCAGAAATCCACACTAAAGACATGCACACACTTAGCATTGCCACAAATCCGAAGAAAAACACCAAGAAAACACACACACACAAAGAAACATAAAAAACGGAATGGTGAAGGAGCTCACGTCAAGAAGAGAAAGAAGCTCATCGACTGAAGAAGGTGGGTCAACAAGCTTGACCCCAGCTTCCAGAATCTGATTCTCGACCTCTTTATCAGAATCCGACATGGTTCCCCTCTCCTTTGTTACTCTTCTCTCTCGTTCGATTCGCTTGCGTATCTACAATTAGATCTCTACAAACCCTAGATTCGGAAACACAGACTTCTCAGCATGAAAAAACTAAAGCCACCATCGATTCCACAAATGGAAGAGATGAGAAAGCTGGATTTAGCGAATAAACAACAAGAAATCTTCCCCACCTAAGTCACTGAACAACACGCTAGGGTTTTCTCCTCGCTCTCTCTTTTTTCTTCTTTTTTTCGTTCTCTCTCAATCTTAACAGTTTACAAAATACTTTTAAAAAAAAAAAAAGTAAAGAAATTTTATCAAGACGCGAGAGCCCTCAAGCGCCGTTAAAAAGATATATATATATATATATATATATATAATGTTTAAAAGTTGGATGTATTTAATTTTAGTGTACGGATTTATGAATTGGTCGTCTTTTTTGACAATGTCATTTCTCCTCGTTTATTTATTTTTTCTTTCTCTTATTGGGCCTTTTTAAAAAAAAAATGGAATCCAAAAATCAAGGGAATCCAGTATTTGCGATTTTTTTCCTGTAGTTCGGATTTCACCTTAGATTATAAACTCAGTTTAATTAACTGAAAACTTTTATGATGAAAAATTTAAAACTCAATTCTCTAATTTCAATGATGAATTAAAACAAAACCAAAAAAAATCTAACTTTGATGCAATGCCAGAGCAACTTGTATGGTAATGGAAGCAATCAATTGGGAAAGAAATAACAAGGCGATTCTAAGGATTTAATATGTTTAACACTTTAGTATATAGTGAATCACTTCCGAAAATTTGATGAATACTTTAAATAGTTAAAATAGTGAAATCACGATTTTAAAATATGAGAAATGTATACCATTCATTTATCAATATTGTTGTTCTATAAACAAACTACTTTTCTTATACAATTATCCAAAAAGGGCCAATGAGTTTTGCATGACCAACACGAGATAATTGTCATTGTTATTGTATTCCATATACACATAGTGATACATGGAGAGCCTACCAGTTTCTCGTCTCTCATCTCTACTTCTTTAACACTTGGTCCAGACCTAGAGCCTAGAGCGTATCAGCCCAATAGTTAACCTGCTCAGAAACCATATGAAACGCTAATGGGCTAGCCCAAAGGTAGGTCCACATGAGATTCACTGGCATTGTCGGAAGCCCAGAAGAAGGTTGGCTTCCAGTATGCAAAAATTGCAAATATTAACCATGAATACAAAATACTAACAATTTGGTTAAGGTAGAACACTTGGACAATGCTGATTACTTCAGAAAAGTACATCACCGTATCGCAAGACAACAAAAACGGTAATATGAGGATACTTTCATCAATTTTTCTTTAAAATAGCTATTTTCTAACATAACCTTAGAGAAATCCCCTCTAAGCATATTTTCTGTAACAAAAAAATATAATTTCTAATAGATTTCTTGTAAAATATCACATGTCTTATTTTTAACCAAATAATAAACAACAATGTCGAAATGATAAGAGTAATATAAGCATTGGTAGTAGGTGTCTGTGTGAGTGAAGACCACCTTTTTCTTGGGGAATAATTGCTTGAGTTCGCATTCCCATGGAAGAAGACAGCGACAAGTCTAAGCAATTACAGAGTGTTATATCCGTTTCAGATCTAAATGAGAGGATAATTTGATTTGTCAAGCGCATCGTCCTTAACGCCCCTCTAATAATTTATACATTAGTCAAATTGTCAGGGATTGTATCAGGTTCTTAGTCAAAGAGGATAAATGGGAGAAGCATTACTTCATTCAATAAAATCACTATTTTAAGATAAAATTGATATTTAAAAGCGACCGCATTGTGTTGACTACTAATATGATTTTACAGAATTTGATCAATCATAAAATCAACATTTAGCAAAATTGTCTATGCCATTATATAAGTTAATTAGTTCAAGTTTTTTTTTTTTTTTTAATGGTATTTGTTTGTGTTACCAAAGTATATTTGTTTTCGGGAACTGAAACGCAAATAGATAACAATGTTGTCCACATACATAGACAGCTAGTGCCTCGTGCAGCTTTAAATCATAAAATTAGTAGCCGAAGAAGAGTGTTCGCCATAACATTAAATCATATCAAACTAAATAAAGTAGACTGTCTTTAATGAAAGCAGTCACACTCCCACATGCCTCTCCCACCTTTCATTTATGTTATTAATTCTTTAGATGTGTACTTTTTCAAATTTGGACCATCTTTAAATTTTTTTAGGGTTTTTAATACTATAAGCATTACTCTTTGATCAAAAGGCAAAAAAATACTATATAACCATACCCAAGTTTTTAATAAGATTAATACTCATAAGCCAAAAAAAAAAGATATTTACACCATATAAAAAGAGTAAAAAAGCTGATAAAATTGGTTGAAGTAAAAGCTAACAAAGTCCATAACTTTATAAAACACCTTTCACACTAAGCCTAGTAGACCTAGTGGGGTTTTTAGTAGCTTCACGTCAAAACAAGAAAGGTAACTCCACATAAACAACACAACGACACATCGTACCTTGAGTACTATGCATTATATTAGATTGTGTCTGCACACATTTGTCGCATACCTCAGAAGCTGATGAGATCTGTCGAAGCAACAACACTCTTCTTTGTTTTTTATTTCCTCTTGCTAAATCAGCTCATAGGTGTCTTTCTCTCTATTATTTGTTCCTTCAGTTTTTGTAGGAATGCATCATGATGACACCTACAAGACGTGATGCTTGATCATTCCCTTCTATATTCATTTAAAATGAAATTGAGTAAAATCCTCGCTACAAAACAAAACAATAACAAACAAATGTAGTTAGATCGACAGATCTAATTCACTCCATGTCGCCACATTGTTTATTCAGGCATACTCTATTTTATAGTATTTGAATGACAACCATAAAATAATGTCTCAAAAGATTCCTAAACTCTATATGGGAAATATAATTTACAGGGAGAGCAATATAAAATTAAAAACCAACAATAAAAGCAAAAGCAAGAGTGGACCAAGCCATACTTGAAAGGAAGAAAATGACCGACAGTTTAGTTAAGAAAGATGGGCAATTTGGTAATCTTAAGGTTTGGGCTATGTGGGTGAAGTGCATCAGTGCATGTGAGAGACTATAAAGTCAATGCCACACCCCTAATCCTACCCGAATTTACATATCATGCCACTGTCAGTGAGTGAGAGACAGAGCATCAAATCAATAAAGCCTTGGAAAGAAAGTTAACAAACTTCTCAATGTGACAATCTACTTAATTTATCAATTTTAATATAGTTAGATAAGACTAATGACGAAGACTTACGTTTTTCAAAAGGGGAGGCTCTTTGAAGTGGAGCTCAAACTAAGAGACTTGAAATGCTCAGAAGGAACAAAGTCTTGTGGCAAGTTAGCTCTCTTGACGATTCTCTTCATATTGCTCTGTAAACTCTGTTGCACTAACTGCTTAACGGCTTTCCTCTCTTCGCTCATCATCAAATCGCTTTCCTCGTGGTTCAAACCATTGTCTCTGGTCCCATAGATGGGTGCAGATAAGGCTCCGCATGATCCAGTACTATCCAAGACTTGCTTCCCTTTGTCTACTCTAAGACATTCTAGTATCCTTGAGGCTCTCTTTTGTGCCAATGCACTTCCTAAAAGGGTTAACTCTAGCAATGCTGATTCGATTCCCGCCTCAATCATCGCTTGTCGATCTCCGTATCCCTTGTGAGCCATCAACATTAAAATGTAAGTCGCCTTTTCTTGGCATCCCGGTGAGTCGGTCCAGTTCAGTACGTCAACTAAAACCGGGAACGCATCGCACACTAAACTGATTGCTTTTCTTCCTTCTGGGACTGCCACAAGATTGCTCAAGATGGCGAGAATCCTCTCGCTCACTTCCATATCTCCCAATGTGTTCAAGAGATACGTGATTAAATCCGTTTCGAGGATGAATGAAACGTTTGGTTGATAGATTGACAGGTTGTAGAGAGCTCTCAGGGCGTCTTCTCTCGCTTGAGAGCTGCTTGTGTCATCCAAATTCTGGAGAGTTTTCACCAGGATGATAATCGCTCCCGAAGAACCAATGATCGGTTTGTTTGAATCTAAAGCGCTTAATCCGAGAAAATTGGCGACCACAGCTTCTGCAATCTCTTGATCAGGTGTGTTCGGTGACTCAATTAGCTTCAGCATTTTGTGAACAGCTCCTGCTTTAACAATGGCTGCTTTGTTCCTGCAAAAGTGGAGGTATCTTCCGAATCAGGGAAGGTCTAAAATGAGTAAAAAGATTGACATAAATGCTTCAAGTTATGCACATTGTACCATATACTTCATCCTCACTCAAGAGTCGATATAGATACCAAAAACAAAACAAAAGCATGGAAAGTGACTTAACGGATGGATCCAATTCAGTTTTGGCAGACAAACAGAGAAATTATTTCAAACAAAACAAAAAACATATGGCAATAAGAAATAGTGATATGGAAGTGAGACTTACGCGTCGTTACCAATGCCAAGATTGAGCAGAGCATAAAGCGAAGCGATCTGAGCTTCTACGATTCGCGAGTCATCGATCATACTAACTAACGGCGGAATCGCACCGAGCATAGCCAACGTCACTCTCGCCTCCGAGTCTTCCTTCGCCAACAAGCGCACCTCACTCGCCGCCGCTAACTTCTTCTCACCGTCATCGTTATCTCCACTCGCCGCAGCAGCAGATTGTAACTCTCTGACCACGCGCTTCAACACCTCAAGCGCTTCCTCCTTATACTTGGTCTCAACATCAGCTTCAACCTCAGCTAGATTCAACAGATCACAAAGCTTCTTCGATTTCTCCTCGAACGCTACGCCATTCAACGCCGCACCGATCGTATTGGCCTTCGTTGACTTCGCCGTCACCGTAACGTAACTTCCTTCTTCTTCCTCTTCTCGGAGCTCGTGACGGTAACGTGAGCTACCACCGCAACTAACGGCGTCGTAGATCTTCCTACGGAATGTGGATCTAGAGAAAGTGCTCCAGAGACGGAAATGGTTGCCGGAAGTAGAAGAAGAAGAAGAAGAAGTGGAAGGAGCTCGGTCTACAATAAGAGATCCGATATTGTTCCGATGACATTTCGCCATTCTTGTTAATCTCCGATCACTTCTTTAAGCTTAAACCTACGTTTGCATCAGCCAACAAAGAGAGAGTGTGAAAGATATATATATATATATATTTCTTTTTTATTTGTGAGAAAGAATTATAATTATTTGTTTGTTTATTTAGAAGCGAAAACAGAGCGAATGTTGACTGTTAATATCTTCTTTTTATATTGATTTTTTTTTTTTTTTTTACTTCTTGATTTATCAAAGAATATAAGATCGTGTTTGGATGCAGTCTTATAGTAGATCGCGGATAGGCTATTCGATCAATCATAATTCAATTCTATACATATATATATTGACTAAAATATAAAATTAATAGCATCGTGTATGAAAATGATTTTTTTCTTTCACAAAGTCCCAATCGGAAGAGAACTGTGATAGTACAAGAGAACGGTGACGCCATGGCCATCACTGATTTCAACCTTTCAAATTTTACAGTGTGTCAGGGTCCAGGGAAGCTTCTACAGTGTGTTTATATTGATTACTAAATTGCTACTATTGAGGCAATTTATTTATTTTATGAATGTTTTTCTAACATACAATATACTAAGAACTTCACAACTCTGTAAAATTTCCAATAAAATATTTAAAAAAAAAAATGAAAACGTTTTGACTCTTCTACAGTTGATTTTAGAAATTATTTTGTAAATGTGTGTCTTTTTCTTATTTTTGTAAGGTTTGATTATTTTTAGGATGGTCCTACAACATTTATCTCTACTTTTACGGTATTAACTGTTATGTCTTGTAAAAAAGAATCATTAAGAAGAAATACTTAAAGCATTAAAACACCTATAATAACTTGTTTTTCAATTAAAAAAATTGCAAATTTGTATCATGTTGCATGGTGGACATCTAGTGGAAGAATTCGGAAATGATTTAACTGCGTGTTGTGTTGTTTTGTCACTCCACTATCTAAAATCTTCTACTGGTACGCACTCAACCCATCACTCACCAAAATATTTTCGGTGAATATTTCCTAACTTCTCAAAATATGTATTAATCCAACAGTAATAGTAATAATTCTTTTGTTGATGCCTTGAAGGGCTTAATAGCAATAAGGTTTCATGAATCAAACAATTATACTTACAACTAAAAAATTAGCAATAAGGTTTCATGTATCAAACAATTATACTTACAAACTAAAAATATATTTTTTTTTTAAAGTAAAACTTTGAATATGAGAGCGTACGAGTCAAGTCGAAGGGTAAGCCGCAGATGATCAAACCCATTCGGAAACATTATTATAGAAGTCAAAGCACGTGGAAGCTTTGTCTGAACTGAATGAGAACATTGAATAGATTGTTTTACTCGTAAGTCGAAACTAGCTTCTAACGAAAGCCTGACTCTTCCCATCTTTTATTCTTTATTCTAGTTCCCAAAATGTTATGGAATAAGGTATATATTGTCATTGTATTTGGTTATGTTTCGAGTGAGTTGTTTAACTATAAAACAAATATTGATCCAGTTTGTATATATATGAATGAACTACAAGAATGCATAAACGAATTCTGGGATTCATATTTGAAAATAAGTCTAGATTTTGTATTCAGTTATAATTATACAAACAAACATATATGTTCTGAACATGTATGTTCTGAATGAGTTAATGACATTAAGATAACGAACCGGGCTGAACATGATAAAGTTCAAATCAACAGTAACAAGTACAACACATACATGTCAAAGATTCAAAACAAATAAGTAGAGTCGAGGGAGATGATTAGTTGTAGACTGGGTTACAAAGAGGGAGGGTAGGATTAGAAAATTAAAGTTTTTTTTTAAAAAAGTAAAAAACACAATAATGCTTTCATTGAGAGTTGAACTCAAGACCTCCCGCTTACTAAACGGGTGCTCTAACCAACTGAGCTATGAAAGCAAGTGCTCTGACTCTGAACTTATATTTAAATAAAGATATATAGGAAACGTTATTTTAACTATCATTATCTAAGAGTATGTTTTACAAAGATAAGTTACATACTAACTACTAAGATATATCTCGTTTTAAAGAATATGATTTTTAAAAAAGTTTACGACGTGATTAAACTGTTGCATTTTATTTTTTGTTTTACTTTGTTAAAATTGATGATATATTTTAGAAGATGTACGATTGCTTATCTGAGTTATCTCAATCAATCTTCTATAAACGGTTAAAGTATAACACACAGCTATGTGGGTTATAATTGTAATCAAGATTTATGAATAGAGAGTTTACATAAAGTCTTCTAGAAATGTCCACAATATTCCTCTCAATCTCAAATACTCAGTTACAGATGCATATATAAAAATCACGTCATTAAATTTGACATAAGAAACAAATGAAACTTTTAAAATTATGATTTTAGCTTAAAAAAAAATAAGAAATAACAATTTTTTATGTCACTCATTAGAAATGTATTTTAATTTATTCTAAGCTAAGGAAATTTTCCCTTTTCGTTTTCTCCCCATAATCTTATGTTAATGTTATTACCCTAATAATCTTGTAGATGGAGTCCCAAAAGAATTATACAAAACGTGGCGATGTACTTGAGAGAATTGCTCTTCTGATGCTATTTAAGGAGAAGGTATAACACTTGGTTACTTCTGCTTCATGTATAAATCTGTACCATTAAATATTTTCACTTTTTAAGCTTCTTGTTAGATAAGATTGGTTTTGGGCTGCTATTGTCTGTTTTGGGCTTCTCAGTTTTGTGATGCGACAGTAAGTTTTTAGAAGACAATCCTACAGACCGTGTTTTCCCTGAACACATCTACCCAATCTACCCAATGTTGAGCATGACAAGATACTGATCCATGCTGTTGTTAAGTAAGAATCCTTCAAAGATGATCCTTACCTGAAATTGTTTTACTTGCTTGCTCATATATATGTTGTTTATCTTCATGACACTTTATAAAATGTAGGCATGGATATAGATCATGGCTGTCCATTGTAGATGACAAAGAGTTCATGCCGATCGAAGAGCCCCTTTGGAAACATTTGGTCTACCCTTTCCCTTACAGAAGAAGTTTGTCTGGTGGTAAACAAGCTGGGTCGCCAGAGAGAGAGAGA
Source organism: Crucihimalaya himalaica (assembly GCA_004349715.1). Classification (NCBI taxonomy): domain Eukaryota; kingdom Viridiplantae; phylum Streptophyta; class Magnoliopsida; order Brassicales; family Brassicaceae; genus Crucihimalaya; species Crucihimalaya himalaica. The sequence goes on along the minus strand of SMJT01000006.1, from coordinate 2,627,064 downwards.
GTAGTCTGAGATGGATGCAGTGGATAACTTCATTGTGTCTGATTGATTCATACATCTAGCTAGAATCATTGTTACTTCTTTCATATTGTTTGGAAGTTGACTGATTTTTTTTACTTTTTTCAGTTTAGCAGAGATCGATGAGCTAAATTAAGTTACCTTGGAACAATCTAATATAATTGCTATCTGTTTGCAGAGTATCTCTTCATCATATTTGTCTCTTTTTAGTTTCTTAGGTCTAAAGCGTATACGAACCAATATAGAACCAGACCTAGTAAAAAATTTCGATTTTTATTATAAACTAAAATATTCTCGAAAATGAAGTTAAGATACGAAGCCAAAACAATACTATGATTATCGTGTTCTTTTCATTGGATAAGTATAGTTTAATTAGATTGAAACAACTACTCTTGATCAAATTTGCACACACAACATGAAATAACTCCAAAAACCATGAGCTCATATAAATTTGTTTTGCCAGTAATCTCGTTTTTAATGCCAATTTTTAATCCTTGCATGTATTTTGCATTAGAAAGACTTCATGATGTCTTTTGAGCTCTCCCAAACCCACGACACACATATGTATAGTTATGTAAATTATTGATTTCTCTGATTTAGATTGACGTGGAGAACATTCCCTAACCAAATATCAATTAGGTTGGATTTGATCGCATTTATTTTTGTAGTCTCCACTTTACAACCATTGTAAGGATATATTAATCAAATTAAGAAACAAAGTATATATAAATGAGAATTACAAAAAGAGAAAAGAGAAAAAGAGAGGAGCCGCAGAAAACAGGGAAAATGGTGGGAAAGAGGAGACAAAAGAGAAAGGCTTCAAATCCACGCTTACTCCAACTCCCAAACATATACCAACTTCTCCACTCTCTTCCACTTTTACACTTTTATACGTATACTCATCTTATAATATACAACATACTACACGTATCAAAATTGTTTTCAATTGATTTTTGGCAAGGTATTTTAAAACTATTCTACAGCTAAACGCGATTAATGCAGAATTCTTTTAAACCAACGACTATTGGAACTAATTTTTCGGTATATTACGAGAGCAATAAAAAAATTTCAAACGAAGGTTTTTTTTTTCTTTTTTGGGTTACATGTCAAAAAAGGTACTACCTATAGGGAATGTGTTGAAAAAACTAGAGACTCATGCACAAAAGCGGTCGTTTTAGACAGTATAATATACAAGATCGATCTGAATAAGAATCTAAATCAATGATACTGATCTAAATTAAATCTGTATAGATGCATGTACATAGTAGCTTCGTGAATTTAAAGACTCATGAGTATCTCCTATACAGCTGCATATATGCATGCATACACGTGTTGTACGCATTTCAATCCGTACGTTTCGTATATATACATGTTTCAAAGTTATATACACCGAAGGACAAGCCAGGCTGTGATGCTCCTAATTCAAGCATCCTTCTTACGAATTGGAACTTTTATTTAATTTTCTTTTTGTGGCCGAATAATCAAAGATAATAATAAATAATTAGCTAGAGAGAATAGTTAATTAGTGTCTTATCTCCTTAAATTGCTAGGTTTTTGGTCGGTTGGTAACGAGATTTTATTTTCCGTGTTAAAATGGTACTAACTAATGGTCGAACCTAAGTTCTCCCGTTGTAAAATGGTGAATGCGCAAAATGTGAATTTATTTGTTAATTATAAACGTGAACACAAAAATAAACGGAAGGTTATTCTTCAGTTTGAGTTTTGGCGTTTGCATTGCATTTCCAGTTTGCAGTAATATTTACATTAAAAATGTTTATATATTAAAGATGTAAATTTGTGCACACAAGACAAAAAGGTTGTGAGTTATATCGTAATTGTATATTTTTCCCCCATACGTAAACGCATAAATTGTGTTGAAACAATACGGGGCTATAAGGAAGACACCTTAGTAGCTTTTTATCTGCAACAATAGTGTATGTTTGACCTTTTGTGTAATAAGTTCCGTTTCATGCTAAAGGCATAGGGAAGATAGCAAACCCGTGATGGAGGTCGTAGGGTTTGTATGATTGTGTACAGTCTTTTCATTTCACCTAACCCGATTGACCATCGTGCAAGTGCAAGACAGATCATACTACACTTCTACTATATATATTTACTAATTTACACCACGTTATCAACCAAAATATGTTTATTCAATACTAGACTTTCGAAACTAATATAAGGTTAAGGTTGAATTATGTTTTCTTCGTAAAGTTCTAGCATTATTACATTTGAGGTGAAAAAAAAAACAGAAAAATTATCTTGGTGAGCCAAAAAGGAATTATAAAACAAAGTAAAAACTCTTCTTATATCGCTTTTTTTCTCCGAATATTCCAAATAAATTGATATGTGTGTGGTGATAAAAAAAAAATTGATATGTGTGTGTGAACCTAATTAAAAGCCTATGCCAAAGAGCACATATAGACTTTTGCTTTTTCTATATCACAATAGCATAAAAAATATGCAAAACGGAAGTATCTTTTACAATCATTAGTATTCGAATTTTAATACAAAATGATAGAACACCACCAATAGTAAGCCAAAGATAATTAGTGTTGAAACTAATCATCCGTAAGCATAGAGCACTTCTATGAAGATTAGATTACTAATAAGATAATAAAATAAACCCTCAAAACTATCCGAAGAGACACATAGAGTGGCTCCTTGGCATATGATTAAGCTCCTAAAATTTATCTTCTCGAATATATATAGGCATTACACATCTTACTTATTACATTCACACACACCCAATTTTACATTCAACTCTTATAATACACACATGCACATGTTAATGGCGACACGTATCGATATAATCCAAAAGTGTAATGTATATCCGAGGTATCAAAACCAAGACGAGAAGAAACAAATCACTCTGTCCAATTTGGACCGTCAATGTCCTTTACTCATGTACTTGGTTTTCTTCTACAAGAACACCACAACTCGTGACTTCGACTCCGTCTTCTCCGACCTGAAACTCGGGCTGGAGGAGACTTTGTCTGTGTGGTATCCCGCGGCCGGGAGGCTGGGTGTGGACGGAGGTGGCTGCAAGTTCAATATCCAATGTAATGATGGCGGCGCAGTCATGGTGGAGGCGATGGCGACAGGTGTCAAGTTGTCGGAGCTTGGTGATTTGACTCAGTACAATGAGTTTTATGAGACTTTGGTTTACAAGCCTTCCTTTGATGGTGATTTCTCTGTGATGCCTCTTGTTGTTGCTCAGGTAAGTTTATCGCAAATACTGTACGTGTTTTTCTCAGGAATTATGAATAATTTACCTGTAAAAATGTTATTATTCTTTGTCAATTTTTTTATGTGTATATATCAATGTTTATATACGTAGTTCACTAGATGTCTACAGTTTTCATAAATATGACTCATGGCCGATTAGATTAAACCTTAGCACATATGATAAGGAATTTTTAGATCTTTCGAATTAGAACGCAAATTCTTTTTTTTTCGTCACCTTTTTTTTTTTTGTCAACATTTGAACACACATTATATTTTTACTTTTTGTATGGTTTCTTAGTTCATGTGTACGCTAAGCTAATATTATAGAGTAATTATTTAAAACGCACGCGTAGTACCAAAAAAATGTAAAACGCCTAGTTTTCTTTTATTATTAAGAATCAACAAAACATCAAAAAATATAAAATCACTAAAAATATAAAAATATTATTCATAATATATTTTAAGAAAAACATTAGACATGAAGCGCCTGAGAAACGGGTAATGTTTTAGTCAATATTTGATGATATATCGACGTATAATAAATGTAGGTGACAAGATTTGCATGTGGAGGTTACTCAATTGGAATCGGTACAAGCCACTCACTATTTGATGGAATCTCAGCTTACGAATTTATTCACGCGTGGGCTTCCAACTCTCACATTCACAACCAATCCAATGGTAAGATTACTAACAAAAAGGATCATTTGGTCATCAAACCGGTTCATGATCGAGGAAATCTACTGTTTGACCGGGACGTGGATCAGAGACGGGACCCTCTCCGAGTAACCAGTGCTGCAGCCATTTATCATCTGTACCAGCTGATCAAACAGGCGATGATGACCCATCAGGAGCAAAACCGTAATTTTGAGTTGCCCGACTCTGGTTTTGTGATCAAAACGTTCGAGCTTAATGAAGAAGCGATTGAAAGCATGAAGAAGAAATCACTAGAAGGGTTCTTGTGCTCTACCTTTGAGTTTCTTGCTGCTCATTTGTGGAAGGTACGTAAATTCAAGAAATATATTTTACAAATTATTGTTTTCACATAAAATTTCTTTTTATTAGGTGGATAATTAATAAGTTGGCCTTGATTGTTTTTCTGCGTTTATATCTTCTATGACATAACAATATATAGTGTGTTTTTTCATTATTTGCAATATGTAAACGCTAACATCAAGTATGCTTCAGGTTTGCGTTTAATTTTTTTCAAAACATTTTATGATGAAAAAAAAATCTTAGGAATTGAAAAAAAATTAGCCATTACAAGAAACATTAATATTAAGTTTTATTAACCGTATAATATTTTGTAGGCAAGAACAAAGGCTTTAGGGTTGGGGAGAGAGGCCATGGTATGTTTACAATTCGCCGTGGACATAAGGAAGAGGACAAAGCCGTCGCTGCCGGAAGGGTTTTCCGGCAACGCCTACGTGCTTGCCTCGGTGGTTTCCACGACCAGAGAATTACTCGAAGAACTAACGCTCGAGTCAATAGTCAACAAGATCAGAGAAGCCAAGAATTCAATTGACCGAGACTACATCAACTCTTATATGGAAGCACTTGGAGGTGGTGATCAACGAAATGACGGAAATCTCCCTCCTCTCAAAGAGCTAACCCTAATCTCCGACTGGACAAAAATGCCGTTTCACGATATTGGCTTTGGCAACGGCGGCGAGCCCGCAGATAATGTGGCACCACTGAGTCCTCCGGTTCCACAAGTTGCTTATTTCATGAAGAACCCTAAAGATGCTAAAAGTGTTCTTGTGAGGATTGGTTTGGACCCACGAAATGTGAATGATTTTTCAAATTATTTCTTTGATAGCTAGTATATTAGCTGTTAATTAATATATTAGTAAAATCTTTGTAAGTTACTTATTTTGTGTTAGTAAATAGCCGTATGATGATGGCTCCTCTATATGCATGCGTGTGCGCTAAAGACACTTTATTGTAATTGGGTTATGATGATGTATAATTAATTAATGACATCTCTCTGCTTTGTATTCGTCGTTATCACTTTATTTTCGTGATAGGCTTTGTTTCTTTTTCCTTTATTTATTTTTTTATTAAAGATTAATAGGCTTTATTTCCTTCCGGCATTTCTGGATAGATAATTTTAAAGTTATGTATCCTTGTAGACATTTTCCTAAGGTCGCCAATGTTGGGTGGTTGGCACCTAAGTCAGGTTATTGGGGTTATATGGGGTCGATTTATGCTGTTACAATACATCTTAACATTAGTAGCAAAGAGGGCATTTGAATTTATTAATGGATTTGGATCTTCCTAAGTTGCTCAAAACCAGTGGGGGAAGCTGTAAGCAAGAGCGTACAGTTTCATTACAAAGACAAGAGAAGAGACAGAACCAAAGATAATAATAATTGATTGTGTCTGAATAAAAGAGTGTTTCTTAAGTTGACAAAGAAAAGGGAAAAATAAGTTTGTCATATGCATGTTCCGAGTGAGCTAAACCATCCAAAACCCAATCACCTTGGGAGAAATCAGATTGGCTCTGTTCCTGTTACATTCAAAGAAACAATCTTGAGAAATCTCCAAGTGAAAAAGAGGCAAAGTAAATGCTTTTATTTGATACCTGTGTCATTAAGGAATTGACTATATCATCTAAGGAACCAGCTTCCTTTGAATCGCAATTTCTAAAAAGTTGAGCTTCTGTCATTGGACCAGAGTTATTTGCATGCTGCTGATTCATCTGTAATGGATAAAAGAAGTCTGTTTGTGCAGCATTTGAGGATCCGAAATCCGAGTTTCTGCAGGGATTTGGGTTCATTAGCGGACTGGCTGAGTCGCAGAACGCGGTCCATTCCAAGGTGTCAGGTTTTGAATGAACATCACTCTGTTGAATGTTGGTTGGCAATACAGTGTTTGACCAACGTTCTTGACGCTTGTTGATCTCAAAGTGAGGAGAAAATCCCAGGTTTAATGATGGCGATAATGATGACTGTTGGTGACCCTCGACAAGTAAGAGATTGTTGGGAGCAAACATTAGAGAGTTTTGTTGTGAGGTAAAGCTTGGAAAAGCCTTGTTCATGTTGTTGTTGTTGTTGATCTGAAGCTCTTCTAGTGGGGGAAGTGGCAATCCCTGAAGTATGTTTCCTCCATCATTGTGGTTACGAGGAAACGATGATGAGAACATTCCTCCTGCTAGGGGATTTAGACGACCAAGTGTCCTACTTGAAGGGTAATGTCTCATCATTGTGTCTCCACCATGGAACTGACCGGGTCCAACAGGTACTGCGCGGTGGTGGTAGAAGCCGCCAAGTCCTTTGTGAGAACTCATTTGATGCATCAAATGTGAGTCAATGGCCGCCCTGTTAGCTTGTTGATTGGCTTCATCAGACACCTTCTTCAAGGCAACGCGGAATTTCTGTAAACCAAAAGACATTGCAATTGCGTTTAATGGAATCATATTAACACTAACAGATCAAATCAAGAAGACTCATAGTCTCACTCTCACCTGAAGGTGGCTCGCAACATTCTCTCTTGTGAGTTTGTCAACATTCATCAGATCAAGAATCTTTTTGGGTACAGCTTCTGCATCATCAACACTCAAAAATCAGAACATGATACTTGCGGAAAAGCTAACTGGAAACTAGAGGTAGAGAGAGATCAAGAAACATTACTCTCAACGCCTAAATGATCAACAGCTGCCAGGAATTTGTTGTGCAGCTCATGCGTCCAAAGAACACGAGGTTTCTTTTGAGCCGTTGGATCATCATTTTCATTCCCTCTTTCTTCCTCTTCCTCCTCTTCATACTGTTCTTTACGTTTTCTGTTGGCTTTATCAGAGTTTCCTGCACCATTACTCACACTGCTCTTGTTCTTCTTAAGTTTGCTCTTTCTCACCACGTGTTGCCATATGTTCTTGAGCTCCTCAATTCTAACAGGTTTAAGCAGATAATCGCAGGCACCGTGCTTGACTCCTTTCATCACATACTTTGGATCGCTATGCGCAGATAACACTGCAAGAATCAATCATTCATGTCAAAGATTAAAACTTTCTCTAGGAACTATGAAAAGGTCGATGGACTCAAAGAGAACTACAACAGGGAAAGCTTCATACTTATGACAGGTAAGTCCATTTCAAGACCAACGAGCTCAAGCAGCTTGAAACCATCCATGTCTGGCATGTCGACATCGCTAATAACGAGATCAAATTTGTTCTTGTTCTCCCTCAACAATTCCAATGCGGTCTGTGCCTGGTTCGTTGTTGTAACTGCACATCATAATAGTAATACATACCCACAAAGTCTCAGTTTTTACACATTGAACCAATGAGCTATGTTATCCATGCGGAGCAATCAAATTTTGTAATGATTCCCCAAAGTCTCAATTTTTACAGAAGAAGAGACAGTTTCAAATCCAACGAACTCAAAGAAGTAAAGTAAGAACCAATGAGCTTTGAAACACATGTGAAGCAATAAAATCTAAAACATGGATTTTTAAAAGTTAAAAAATCTGCAGAGAATATTTTTAGAACTTCAAACGGTGAATCTAACTAAATAATCTTAATTGATTCCTCTTTTAAAACCTATAAATCTAGAGAGGGGTCGATTTATGGTGTTATGACAAGAATCGAATCTGAGGCTAAATTTTGTAGCTGAAGTGTAGATAACCAAATCCAAAATCTTAGAAAACATGAAAAATTTTGGTGAAAAACAAGGAGAGAGAGAGGGAGAAGGAAGCAAACCGTGGTATTGGCAGCGAAGAAGCAAAGTCTGGAGAATCCGGAGACAAGTTTGGTCATCGTCAACAGCAAGAACTCTCATCCCCACCGGAAACTGGTCCATGACTTCAGTTTCTTGTTCCATAATCATCGTCAGAGACTTGAAGTATAAGAACAACGTTCGGATTATTACTAGTAGATTGTATAATGGGAAGAGACAAAAAGAGGGAGAAGATGGCAAAAGAGAAACGAAGCTTATAATATATGGTTTATGAAAACTCTAATATGATCTTCAAGACTGGCCAATGAACTCATTTATGGAATTTTCTTTTTAAATTTTTAATCATTCTTCTGGCATACACATTTTCTGAGGAGAATCTCTCGATCGGCCACTCGAGCGTGACAATCACGCGCCTCTTTTTTTTATTGGTTTGGTTTCTTTTGACTATGGGAATAATATTTTACTTTAGTGATAATTAATCGAAAAGGAAAGAAGATTATAAATTTTTTAAAATGGATAAAAATGAGGAAGTGTTTATGTAGATGATTCTGTATATCATGTAACTAATTTTTAAAGATATGTTTTTGATATTGTACTTAGTATACAAGGTAGAATATATAATTTAGTTATTACCATAATTTCAAACAGAATTAAATACTTTCCTAAATCTATTCCTTCTGAGGATTACATAGACGACTAAGTTGAGTATATCATCAACGGATTTACCATAGTAATTTAGTGCAAATTATGGTATTATAAATTTAAAATATGTAAAAAAATAAAAAGAGGGAGAAGAAAATGACAGGCTTTAGGGAGAGGCATGGTGATAAGGGTGGGAAGTGCGAGACACGCATGACCGTGCTTCATGGCTTTTTCCGCTTATCTTCGTTACAGGTTCAGAAAGATTTAGGGAAGATAAGTATTTCATATTAAACAAATCAATAATGGCTAATGCTGATTTTAATCAAACCTAAGACAGAAGACTCTCTTTTTTTTTATTTTTTATTAACGTCAGCGCCTAAGAAGACAGGCTTTTATTTAAATGTACATCATTACTTGGATAATATTACATTCTTACCATATGATCAGATTTTTAGCTATATAATGAAGAAAACACATGTTATAATGGTTCACCTTGTTAATAAATCGATTTCAGTCAACGTTAAAGCTTAGGTTAAGCACGATTTTTTATCACCGGCCACGACCAGTGTGTCGTCTGTTCGAATTAAGCTTTGAAGTCAACAAAGAAAATTGCGGTCACAAGATATATAACTTACAGTTTATATATATATATATATATATGTGTGTGTGTGTGAAGATAAAAAGCATAAAACAAAAAGTAAGAATTTCTTGAGTTGGGTTCCATCCACATCCTCAACCTACAAGCTTGGTGGATGCAAAATAAGATCCCAATGATCTTATTTTACTTTTTTTTTCATCAATGATTTTATTTTACTTTATTAATATATTTTGTATTTGTATGATTTCTTGGATTGACCACATCGCGCGTCCATTTCTGTGCCTCTCGTTTCCTCTTATAAAATAGTCTACTTCGGATAAAGAATACGTTATTGGCTAACTTATTAACCCAAAAAATAAATATTAATTATGTATCGTTTTGTATATATAATATTATAGGGCAATTTTCAAGAATATATCATTTTGTTTTGTTTTCCAAATTAGAACCAAAAGTTATAGAATTCGAAGAGTACCACCAGCTCAAGGTTTACTAGAAATATCGCAAGATCTAGAAAGGGATCCTAAATGACTTATAAATCTAGCCTAAATTTTTTAAGAACTTATTACAAACATAAGAATTTTTTTGTGTAGTTTCTGAAAAAAGTCAAGATAAAACTTGTATTCTTTATTGTCTTGTGACAATTGAAGTCTTGATAAACCTAGAAAAAAAAAAGAAAACAGAATAATAAAAGAACATCAACACTTCGATGCAATGCAATGGAAAAATAAAAGACAACTACCTAATAAAATTCATTATCATTAATCCCTCCAAATATTTTTTTTGTGTGCTAAATAGTTGCAGATGACATTAGAGAGATTAAAAAAATGAGTTTTCTAGAAGAACCATGTTATGCACCAAATCTGTAAAGATTCTACTTAATAAGTTATTGGAAATCACTTGTCATAAGCTACTGTCATTGGCTCATGGTCTCATATATTGTACACACATGTATATGTATTCACATTTAAATATGAGAAAGAAGATGTCGTAACAGCAACACTTTGGTGTAATGTTTAATTTAAGAAAAATAATTAAAGAGAAAGATGCTGATAAAATTTAATAATAAAAAGAACGAAATTTAACTAATACTAAATGGAGCAGGAAAATCAAAATGAGCCTAAGTTGAATTATCTTGTCTCCCACAAGGGCTAACCAAACCGGCCATTAATATGCTTCGTGTTCGGTTGCTTCCTAATCACTTCCTACTCTATTACTCTTACTTATTTAGATTTTCCACATAGAAATTAAACTATGAATTTATCATAGTCAACTCTAGAACGCCAGAACATATTAGTTACTATTTCATATGAATCATGTATATACTAAATAACAATCATTACTTAGTAATTATTAGCTAAAAGTTAGCTATGTACGATGTATGGCGATGAATTTGATTAGTTCATCATGAACCTTTTGTTCGTGTCAATGGATCGAGAACATTTGTCATGATCACTTCTAAGCTTATTTACTTTAGCTCGCACATATATATCGCCGAATCAAAATTTGGATGATTTCGACTCTAAAGAGAATATATATTCAGATTTACTAAAATTTTAAACCAAAAGGGTTGATTTATAATAAGTAACCACACTAAAAGATGTTAGCCACCATGCTTTCACCATTTATGGTATTTCCGGTGGTGTTTACTGTTAGGCTTGATGCGTCGTACAAAAAGAAGCATTATGCACCTATACATGAAAGTAACTCAAGCCAACATTTCTACTTAAATTGATAACAGTATAATAATCAAATGCTGTCAAAATTTATGTTTATTTCACGATGAATGAATTTAGCTTTCTCAACCATTCAATGAGCTCAATCCTATCCTTATTCATCATATATTCATGCAAGAAAAAACAAAGATCCGCATTGATTCCTCTTACTCGCAAAAACTCTCGAATCGCTGTCTGAAAATCATACTTCAAACTCCTGCAAAGAAACGAAGATCACAGGTTTCAGAGGTTGCACTTAACTAGTTAAATGCTTCACTCTACATTTAAGTGATTCAAGAAAGCACAGAGATTAGTACCCGAAATTTGGTCCCATGTAAGGTTGACCAGTGATCTTGTTGCGTCTAAGCTTGTAAAGCTTTTGAATTTCGATACGGTTAGGCCAGACAGAGCAAAGAAACTCGATCTCTTCACTTCCATCAATCTTGGAAATGTCGACAAGCAAGCTAATATGGAGACGGACATCGCGCCCTGAAGCATCTAAACCTGTTCTTGGAACAGTCATAAACCCATCAAACATAGTTGCTTCCATTTTGATGTTTTCGTCTTCTCCGAACTTCCCTTTCATCACAATGCATTGTTCACCGGGACAATCCTCGACAGAGAATGATTTGAATTCAGTCGCTGGCTGCATTATAGATCAAGTGGGAAATAAAATCATCAGCATCTCTTCTCTTCTCATTTGCTTGGATCTTGAACAAAAGTCTAATTCTTGATATACAAATTGATTCCAATACAGTGATTCTTGTCTTTGATAATGTCTCCCTCATCATTTCCCAGATAACAAATTCACAAATCCGAAATCTAAGACTAGCATAAACAACGGTTCCAGCTGAAAAATTGAGGCTTTAAGGCCTGGGTAATGATTATGAACGAGATCAGATAATACCTGATGTGGAGGAGCATAACCGGATTGATACTCGATCTCATTTCTTATGATTCGAAGGATGTTTGATCGGAAGGGCGATTTAGCTGTCGAGGTAGTGATGTCTCGTGATTGTGGAGTTGGTAACACAGATTTACATCGAACCCAAGAAACTAGGGTTCTTGAGGTACTGGAAGGAGAAATGCGTGACTTTTGAAGAGTAAGGAGCAGAAGAGCCATGGAGGTTTTTGGATGCTCGCCGACGTTAGGGCTCTTCGGAGGTTCTCTAATTGGAAATTGAACCGAATCGAAATTGGAGAGCTTAATTGTGGGCTTTTTTTTGGATGTCCAATAGTCGTATACAAACAAATTAATGGGCTTAAAACATTGTTTGACGAGTTATTTTTATCACGATGGTTATAAAATCCAATCTTGCGTTTGTCTTTATATTCCAAAAAAAAAAATTAGATTTTGTAAAGACATATAGCATTAGCAATCTTGGATGCAAATGAAAATTATTCAAGACCATAAATGTTGTGGGTTTATTTCAAGAAACTACATTTTAAACATAAAACAGTGGTGGTTGGATGGTAGTTGTCTCAGATCCGGTGGACAAGTTGTTTCGGCCGGGGTTACTCACTTCAGGGATTAGTCGGGTTGCGTAAAGTCAGCTGGTGCCTGGTTGGGTTTGGTTCTTGCATGCAAATATTCACATTCCACGATTTTGATGTCGTTTGGATCACTCGAGGTTATTTAAAAAAAAAAAAAAAACATTATAACCAGCAGAGACACAAACAAACAATATAGTATACTACTTGTATACAAATAATGTTTTTCTATATACCGCATGAATGGTTTACTCGAGGCACGCAGGATACCGGATACGATCCGTCTTAGCTATGTTATGTTCATTGTACAATACTATGCAAATTAAAATTTTGGTTTATTTATATACGTTAAAAGTCACCAACAGGCGAAGTCCAAGGTAGGTACGACCAATGCATATATCGGAAAAAATCATGAATGATATATAATTGAGTTTTAAATTTCTTACGTTGACTTTACTCCAAAAGTCTAATTCTGGTGACGATGGTCACGCTATGCACTTCACTAGTGAAACAACAAATAATGCATTAACTAATCACTCGAAATTCATTGCGTGTAATCAATAGATGTGTAATGATAGTGCAAAAGCAGCTTATGCATGGATCTTGCAAGACTATGATCAACACATCGTCCAGTGATAATTAAAAAACCACCCGGTAAATTAAAATCATATGAGAATAATAATATAACTAACTAATGATGAGAGAATAATAAATAAAACTTTCTGAATTTTTTTTTCTTAATGCTCTTTTTATTCAATCCAAAATCATTGCTCATGTCATTAAATAAAATAAAAGTTTTCTTGCAACTCTTTTTATTCAATGCCCAAATCCTTACTCGTGTCATGCATTAGTTAAAATGGTGTATGTGTCATGCTTTAATGCTTACATGGTGTTGAATAGATCTCATCTGTGTGTGTGTATATATATAAAGAGACAGACGATACTCTTCAATCATTCAAAACAAGAAATCACCAAACACACATCTCTTTTTCAATTTCAAAACACTATGGATACTGCCCTTTTTTCCTTATTTGTTCCAATCCTCGTTTTCGTTTTTATCGCTCTTTTTAAGAAATCAAAGAAACCAAAACATGTAAAAGCTCCTAAACCGAGCGGTACATGGCCTATCATCGGCCACCTTCACCTTCTCGGTGGCAAGGAACAGCTTCTTTACCGAACCTTAGGAAAAATGGCTGACCGTTACGGTGCAGCCATGTCGCTACAACTTGGGAGCAGTGAAGCATTTGTTGTGAGCAGTTTTGAGGTGGCTAAAGATTGTTTTACTGTGAACGACAAAGCCCTAGCTTCACGTCCTATGACTGCAGCCGCAAAGCACATGGGTTACAATTTTGCCGTTTTCGGGTTTGCGCCTTATAGCGCTTTCTGGCGAGAGATGCGTAAAATCGCAACCATCGAGCTACTTTCTAACCGGCGGCTTCAGATGCTCAAGCACGTTCGTGTTTCTGAGATATCAATGGGTAACTAAGAGAAAAAAACCCATGTCTACCGTACCAAACGTATATAACAGTAATTTTCGATATTGTTAATTGTGATAGGATGCGATATTGTTACATGCAGGTGTAAAAGATTTGTATACCTTGTGGGTCAAGAAAGGTGGTTCAGAACCAGTAACGGTTGATCTAAAGAGCTGGTTAGAGGACATGACACTGAACATGATCGTGCGAATGGTGGCCGGAAAGCGATACTTTGGAGGCGTCGGCTCAGAATCCTCGGATGATACCGCAGAGGCAATGCAATGCAAAAAGGCCATCGCAAAGTTCTTTCACCTCATTGGTATATTCACTGTGTCCGATGCTTTTCCAGCACTAAGGTGGTTTGATTTGCAAGGACATGAGAAGGAGATGAAGCAAACGGGAAGCGAATTAGATGTAATCCTTGAAAGATGGATTGAAAACCATCGACAACAACGAAAAATTTCAGAAACGAAAGAGAATGATTCAGACTTCATAGACGTTATGCTGTCACTTGCGGAACAAGGCAAACTCTCTCATCTTCAATATGATGCTAATACTAGCATCAAATCTACCTGCCTGGTATATACCTTTAACTACCCAAATTTTGATTTCCTTTTGCTTTGGATCTTTAACTACTTAATTAATAGATTTAGATGAACTAAGATATATATACCTAACCAAATTCGGATGTTAACCCCAAAATTTATTGTTTGAATATATATAAATATAAAATTGGTTATATAAACAAGTTCTAAATAAATATGTTAGGTGAAAGGAAGTAATTGTGTCCTATTTAATTTTCTTGATATATCATATATATAATATATGACGTGTCGAATCATGATTAAATGATACTTGTATCTTTTAATGTTTATAATTATTAATTATGATGATAAATTGTATAATCAGGCACTGATTCTTGGAGGAAGTGACACTACAGCATCAACCCTTACATGGGCCATTGCTCTTCTTCTTAACAACAAAGAAATGTTAAAGAAAGCACAAGATGAGATAGACCTCCACGTTGGCACAGACAGGAACGTCGAGGATTCAGACATAGAAAGTCTGGTGTATCTTCAAGCAATTATCAAAGAAACATTGAGATTGTATCCAGCTGGTCCTCTCTTAGGCCCTCGAGAGGCTATGGAAGATTGCACGGTCGCCGGTTATCACGTTTCTTGCGGCACAAGACTGATAGTGAATGTATGGAAAATCCAAAGAGATCCGAAAGTCTATATGGAACCAAACGAGTTTAGACCAGAGAGGTTTCTTACAGGAGAAGCAAAAGAGTTTGATGTAAGAGGACAACACTTTGAGCTGATGCCATTTGGTTCGGGAAGAAGATCATGCCCAGGCTCTTCATTGGCCATGCAAGTACTCCATTTAGGTCTTGCTCGTTTCCTTCATTCGTTTGAAGTCAAAACTGTTTTGGATATGGTTGTTGATATGAGTGAGAGCCCTGGCTTGACCATTCCTAAAGCCACGCCTCTTGAAGTACTGATCAGCCCACGTCTTAAGGAACAGCTTTTTGTGTGATATATTACAGTTCAGAAACCTATGACTTCAATATAGTTTATTGAAGGTGCATTTTGATGTTTTTCTGTTCAAATAAAACGTTTGTTGTGTGTTCTCTTCAAAATAAATGTATGCAATTATTAAAGAATCAACTGTATTGTGTTTATCTGCTCAATGCACCGTTAGGCCATCAATTGATCTTTTTCACATCCTTGTATATTATTGGTGAAATTAAGATTTGTATTGCACAAAAAGATGTAGTATTTATATAAGATTTTTTTTTATAAACATATAAATAGTTATAATTCAAGATTTATAAAGTACACTTTTATGAATGAAACTTATGTGACCAAGAAAGGAAAAAAAAAAAAAAACGGACATAGATGGCTAGATGCTAGATAGGTCACAAAATCCTATAATTTGGTAGAAAATCTCATAATTTACAATTTTAAATTATAAAGACAAAAATGTAAAATTAACAGAAACGGAAAAAAATAACGCATTTTTGGCGCATCCATTTTCCCAGGAAAGAGGAAACCCTGAGAGAGGGGACGATACAGACGAACCCTTGAACATCCCGGTCTTCACAATTCACAAGCAGATGCATTGAGCCTTAAAGAGAGATGTTTTGCAGAAACGTCTCGGTGAGGCGGAAGAAGGTTTCTGGTTCTGTCCCGGTTTATCTCAATGTCTACGATCTTACCCCAATGAATGTTTACGGTTACTGGCTCGGAATCGGGATCTATCACTCTGGTCTTGAAGGTATATTCTCAATTCTGGGTTTGATTGTTCTTGTGTTCTCGAGAAACACGTGAGAATATTGGGTAAAGGTCAATCCTTTTGGTCTATTTGGTTGGATTGTAACATTGATTGGTTATTTAAGGAAATATAGATGAGAAATATGATTCAATCCCTTTTCTGTATTGCTGATAGGTTTCTAAGGAAGTGATGAAGGATCGGATAATTTTGGATTTGTTTAATGTTGCAATTGGTATGAATTTTGGTTTATGAGACTAAGCTTACAAAGATGAAAAAGATTTAACTTTACAGTAGAATTGACCTTTGGTCCTCCTGGAATTGACTTGAAAAGTGTGAAGACTAAATGTGATATCTCAATATGATAAGAACTTTAGTGTAGAGTTTTATTGATGATGTTTGCTTTGTTTGAACAATGTCTTGATAATAGGAAAATCTGATATTGAATGTTCCAATGATCAACAACTCATTGTTCTTTCTTGGTTTTGGTAATCCATTGTTTGTAGTTCATGGGGTTGAGTATGGATACGGGGCACACGAGCAATCGAGCTCTGGAATTTTTGAAGTTGAGCCAAAGAAGTGTCCTGGCTTCACATTCAGGAAATCAATACTTGTTGGTGAAACAGAGATGAGGGGGAAAGAAGTTAGAACCTTTATGGAGAAATTAGCAGAAGAGTATCAGGGAAACAAATACCATCTCATCACAAGGAACTGCAACCATTTCTGCAACCATGTTTGTTTAAAACTAACTCAGAAATCAATCCCTAGGTGGGTCAACCGTCTTGCTCGCTTAGGTAACCAAAACTTCCTCATCAATAGAATGAATCAGAACGTTTTAGGGGATTTAATAAGAATGTACATTGTTTTTAATGAACCTAAGGTTTCCTCTGCAACTGTGTGTTGCCGGCTTGCTTGAACGAGACTAAAGTGAAGCGGATAGGAAAAGACGCGAAGCTCGTGGAAGGAAAAAATACAAAAAAGAAGAAAAAGAAGAAGGCAAGAAGCCAATCAGGTCCTTTATCGTCGTCTCCGTCTAATTCAAGATTAGATAATAGTCCTTCACATAACAGATCAAGATCGACGGGTAATCCCACTCTTTCTTCTTCTATCCTGTGAGCTATCGAGTTCTTCTGTTGCATCTAGAGCTCAAACTCAGAAGACTCCTGGCGTACGCATCAAGACATGATTATTTTTCATAGTTTGAACAGCTAACTATACTTGTTTATGAATGCGAGGGTGCTTGTGCTTTGTTCTCAAGTTATATTATATATCCTCCATTTTTAAATCCGTTTGGTTTTACTTTGTGTAGTGTACTTATAGGAGAATCATTAGTATCTGTAAATACTAAATAGAGTGACTTCAACATTTGTTTGGTATGTTTTGATGTAAATTTTGAAAATTGTACAAATTGCTTGTTTGAATGTCAATAAATTAAAGTAAAATAGCTTTTTCTCTCAATATTTAGTAGTATCCTAAACTTCTAATTGATTTGTAACCCAGTTTCGTCGTGTTTGCTTAATCGATCTAGCTCTAGTCCCAAATTTTCACTAAAAAATTTGTTAAAAAGAAAAAAAAATAAAAAAATTAATGATTTTATTTTATTTTATTACAGAACCCGGAAGTGGCATTAACCCTAGTTTGACCTTTTCAAAATCACTCACTATAAATACCTATCAAACTACACTCTTCCGCAGCTACAACAAATACCCCTAGAACCCTAATTCACCGTTTCTGTAAAAAGCACGCATACATCGATTCTGTTACTCCCTTTTCGTTTTTAGATTTCATTCTCTTTTGCTTTCAAAACCCTGAAAGTGTTGATTTTTATTTATCGTTCTGGTATTGATATTTGGTGAAATCTAATATGTAATCGAAACTATTGTCTCTGCCATTTTGTTTCAATACGATTTGAGTGGATGCTTGTTAGTCCTTAGGCTCTGATTTTGGTTATTTCTCAGAATTAGGTAAAAAGGTTCTTGTTTTCAATTTGAAGCGTTATGGAAAAATCCCAGTGATGACTGATTATGATAAAAAAATGTTAAAAGTAGTGACTGATATCTTGATGAAATTTCAGCTCTGAGGGATTTAAGTTCTTCTTTGTTTTCTTCTTACAATCCTTTGTTTGAAATCATTGTTGGTTAAATTGGTGGGTTTTGAAGCATTTTGCACACGGCCTTAGCTGCATATCCCAATGATGAATGAAGTATGAAAAAAATGTTAAAAGTAGTGCCTGATTATACCTTGATTACAAATAAACTCTGAGGGATTCATTCAGTTAAGGTTTTCATAAATTCAAACTTGTTTTACTTAACACGCTGTGGTACCTGTTTCTTGATAAAACTAGTGACTGATAGCTTCTGCAAAATCTTGTTATCATTCTTGCTATCACTTTGTATAATTTACGTGATACTAGCTTCTGCAATGAAGTGCAATTCCAATGGCCGAAGAAACCTCTGTGCACTGCACCTCATCTGTAAAAGCTGGCTTTCAGAGAATGGGAGTGAGTTTTTGGCCTCTGTTTTTCAGGATTCAGCAGAATACCTCTCTTCTTACCTGGTGTCCAGTTGTTTGTATTTCCCTGGTGTGCTTAGACAACTTGAAATCTTTACTCTACTGGTTCATAATTTCATAGAACGATTAGATTAATTTGGAAAACACAGCGACATGAGCTCATTACACAACCAATCAATGTCAAAAAGGAAACAACTATGAACCAACTAAGAATGTTTGATTATCTTAACCTCAGCAAATCATCAATTGAAAAGCACCTACCTCATTCCCAATCATGCTATTCTTGGACCTTTAAAATTTTAAATATACAGAACCTAACATTACTTCTTTCTCCGTTTCTTCCTTCCAAAGTCCAAAAGAATATGTGTGAACCGTTGACTTCTGATTGATCCACCACTGTGTCTGTTTTACCTTTGTAGAGTTTTCTTCCGGAGAATCCTTTCTTCTCTTTCTCTTTGGACGTGCTCTTCTTTGCGTAGGAAAGGATGGATCAGAATGAAGGTGATGATGCCCTTGTAGATTCCATCAAAGCTAAGTTAGACTCTTTGTCTTCTCTTACTACCCATTGTTGTATCTACAAGGTACCTAATAAGCTCCGCAGACTCAATCATGATGCATATACGCCTCGGATTGTGTCCTTTGGCCCTTTGCATCGCGGTAAAGAAGAGCTTCAAGCCATGGAAGAGCATAAATACAGGTACTTGCAGAGTTTTATCCTTAGAACATACTCTAGTCTAGAAGAGCTTGTAAGAGTTGCTAGGACTTGGGAACAAAATGCTCGCAGCAGTTACGCAGTAGATGTGAAACTTAATAGCGATGAGTTTGTTGAGATGTTAGTTGTAGATGGAAGCTTTTTGGTTGAACTTCTTTTGAGGTCTCATTATCCTTGGCTTAGAGGCGAGAATGATCGCATATTTGGAAATTCAATGATCATCACCGACGTGTGTCGTGACATGATTTTGATCGAGAATCAGTTACCCTTTTTTGTCGTAAAGGGCCTTTTTCTTCTCTTGTTCATTTTCTACCAACAAGGAACACCTTCAATCACACAGCTCGTTCAACGCCATTTCCGTTGTTTCTTGAGCAGCATTGATGATGAGAAGTTTATTTCAGAGCCAGAACATTTTGTTGATCTTCTGAGGTCTTGTTATCTGCCACTGGTTCCAATCAGATTGGAAGAAACCACATTGACATTGCACAATGCACCTCCAACAACAGAGCTTCACACTGCTGGTGTTAGCTTCAAGCCAGCAGAGACCAGTAGTTGTTTACTTGACATTCATTTTGCTGATGGAGTATTGAAGATTCCAACCATTGTCATAGATGATCTCACGGAATCCCTCTACAGAAACATCATTGTGTTTGAACAATGTCATTGCTCAGATAAGAGCTTCCTTCACTACACCACGCTGCTCGGTTGCTTCATTAAAGCCACTACAGATGCTGACTTGCTCATCCGCAGTGGGATCATCATGAACCATCTTGGGAACTCAGAAGATGTTTCCAAGTTGTTCAATAGCATCAGCAAAGAGGTTACCTATGACAGAAGATTCTATTTTTCGACACTTTCTGAGAACCTACAAGCTTACTGCAATACACCATGGAACAGGTGGAAGGCAGTTCTGAGACGTGAGTACTTCCACAATCCTTGGTCAGTTGCTTCTGTTTTGGCTGCTTTACTTCTTCTCCTTCTCACTTTCATACAAGCTGTATGCTCTATCTTGGCTCTGTAAATCTTTTGGGACATCACTTGGATAATAGAACAATATTTTTCGTATGAATGATATTATTATAGTGGTTCACAATTTTGTTTGATTTTTCAATTTTCCATGACATGACACTGCGGCACTGCCTAGATAATTTAACACTAACAACTGTTATAGGCAAATAAAAAGACACACTATCCAATAACTGTAGAGACCAACGATAATGTCTGAAACTGGGATTGGTCACCTGATGCAAGTGCTTGAGCCAGAGAGCTGTGCTGACTTGGCCATGCCTTAGTTGTATCTGTGATTTCAACTTAAGAAAGCTCAGGAGATATCCACGTTTCCACTCTCTTAAATTTTAAACTGTCAATTAGAAAGACAAATAATTCAATGTCAGCTCTGCCACCTTCTTAAACGTTCAGGAGCCTTTTAGCACACTGTGAGTTATTCCCAAAATCTTACAAGTTAACAACAGTAATTTCGTTGTAAGAAATGTTGACTTCTAGTCAAACTTGAGAACGTGTGACCTATAAAAATTGATTTTTACTCCCGCGTCTATAGATGGGCCTTGGGCCGAAACATGAAGAAGCCTTGAAATGATACCGTCGTATAAAAAGCCCACTCAGGTCATGATTAGGGTTTCCTCTTTTTAATTTAAAAACGTTAGTCGCCTCTTCCGTCTGCATTTTGCCTCGTTGAGCAGCTGCAAAATCTTCACGACTTCAAGATGGTAAGTCTATCTCTCTCACGAAAATTTCATCTTTTGTTTCAAATGATTGCTGGTTTGATCTATTTGAATGGAATCAAGAGTTTGATGTTGGTTAGAAAGTGAATGAAATTATTGATTTTGATTTTTGTTGAAAAAATGAAATGAAACAGCCGTCGCACAAGTCGTTTATGATCAAGAAGAAGCTGGGGAAGAAGATGAGGCAAAACAGGCCTATTCCTCACTGGATTCGTCTTCGTACCGACAACACCATCAGGTTCGTTATTTTTTTTTGATTTATTCCCGATCTGTCAAATTGGAGGAGTATGCAGTTGTCTTAGTGGATCGATTTAGGGCAGAGAATTGTTTCGTTTTGTAATGATTTCGTTGTTGTTTGGCTTTTTCAGGTACAATGCCAAGCGCAGACACTGGCGTAGAACCAAGCTCGGATTCTAAGTGACAAGCCTTCTAAAGGAGTCTTCTTTATCTGTTGGGTTTAGCATTTTCTCAAGTTTTCTGGTTTTTAAGTTAATGACATTTTCACTTTTCTGTTAAGACTTCTCTCTTATGATTGATGTTACCAGATTTTCTTGCTATAAGAGATGTTATTTCAGTGCATTTGTTTGATTTGACTTTCCAAGTATCTTGTTTCTTACTTGGCTTCCATGGTTAGAACCTGGATTTAGGGTTTAATCATCTTAGTTATAGGCTTTTGAGCTGTTTCATGCAACTTATTTCTTCTGTAGAAGAAGCTTTTGAACTTCTGGGTGACTTTCGATTGGTTGTGGTTATGTATATAGCAGACAATCTAGATCATATAAGAAAGATAAACAACACAGTACGATCTGGTCAATTCTTTCACAACTCCTCCGAGCAAGTATAATTGTGATATTATGCAAAATACAATTGACGATTGTCAAGAGGCTATGTTACAAGTAAAGTTCTTCTATAACTCGATGGGAGTCTCCCAATACAACAAGGCCTGTGAAACACAATAAAATTAAAAGGTTCTTCCACAAAACGTCTAGCTATCGAAGTCATAGCAAGCTTATTAGTTTAGCCATCTTGTTTCAATCAAAAATCAAGAAGCTAAAAGGGTATATGTAAAACTGTTTCTTATTGTCATCTTTAGATCACCACTCAACTTACGTTGTGGTATGAGTCGATGATGGCATCAGCAAGGTACTCGCATTTCGCCAGGGACAATCCGGCCAACGATATTCTCCCGTCTTTAGTCATGTACACATGCCACTTGTTCGTCATGTTATCACTCTGCTCGTTACCCAAAAGACATTACCAACTTTAACATCCCATGTCTAAACAAAGCCAAATAGTATATGAATCTGAGTAGTAATCACATTTTGGGCATACCTGAGCTTTGTTCAAGCCAGTGAAAGAAAACATGCCAATTTGCTTCAGAATGAAGGACCAGTCCTTCCCGCTCTTGTCTTTTGAAACGAGGCTATCATACAACTTTTGTCTCACCGTCTTTATTCTTCCCGCCATCATTTCCATCTCTGCTTTCCATTCACCGAACATAGTTGCATCCCCAACGACATTAGCCACAATTCTCGCCCCATGAACTGGTGGGTTCGAGTACATCGGCCGAGCAATCCTTTTCAATTGACTCTTGACCCTGAAAGAAAGTAGTTTTACTAGTAAAGGTCTATTGACGGTAAAAGGTAAAAACTGAGACTCCAAGATTGCTCGAAATAGGCTCATGATAAGAAATTCGAGTTAGTTTTTACCTTGTGGCAGCATCGGCTGATGAGCACACGACATTGATTGCACCAATTCTTTCTGCATAAAGACCTAAATTTTTACTATATGACTGAGCAACAAAAAACTCCATTCCCCGCTCAGCAAATAATCTCACAGATGCTGCATCTTCATCAAGGCTTCCACTAGCAAAGCCCTGAAAAATAGGTGCATGTAGCATCAAATAAGTTGACATTGATCCGCTTACCTGTCTCGGAAACACGATACTCGGAACTGTAAGAATGGAATACCTGGTATGCAACATCAAAGAATGGGATATGGTTCTTTTCCTGAATGACATCAGCAATTTTCACCCACTGTTCTGGGGTTGGGTCAATTCCAGTTGGGTTGTGAGCACATCCGTGAAGCAAGATGAAAGATCCTTCTGGAGCTTCCTGTACAATTTACATAACAGTAAGTCAAGAAAAAACCATCATGATCAATCAAAGTTTCTCGATATTATTACTCATGGACTGTAGAATTGCAAAAAAGTACTCATTTTGGATTAGTCAATACACAAATGAAAATATGAAATCCAGTTTGTTGATGCATATATGATGCAATGTTAAATAGAAAAGCGTCGTTTGGGGACAAACAAACAAACCTTAATATCTGCTATCATTCCCTCAAAATCCAAACCAATTGTTTTTGGATCATAGTACCGGTATTCAGACCATGGAACTTTGGCGTCATTGAAGATATTCTTGTGATTACCTGAAGTAGTTGTTTGTCAGTTGATAAAGGCGGTTGACTATGAATGCAACATACCCAAAAATGTTTGTTGTCAAGGCAACTTACCCCAGGTTGGTGATGATATCACAACTTTTGCTCCAGGAAAATAACGCTCTATAAGGGCCGCTGCTAATCGCAGTGAACCTGTTCCCGAAAGACCCTGAATTGTTGCCACCTGATGATTTATAGCCAAGGCAAATGAAATAGCTCAGAAACAGGAACATCATGAGAAAACATTTCAATAACATGATGAAGCACAAGATCCAGACATACTCTTTGTTCCTTAATAACAGGATGACCAGCTCCAAATAGCAACTCAGCAGTAGCCTTGTTGAATGCTGCCAACCCCTCAATTGGAAGATACTGCGTTTTCCATCCAAGTGAGATAAGATTTAGTGAAATTCTGATGATGTAATTGCTTGCACACAATTTCTCAAGTAAACTAAGTTACCTCTTTGTTATCTCCTCTCTCCAACATCAAATTCTCCGCCTATAAACGAAGAGTAATGAGATCAACTATCACTTAATCTGTCAAAGAAAATCAGTAATTTGGAAAAACTAAGAATGAACACAACATGGAAGGAGCTATACGGGATTAAGAAACTATCTATAAATGAAGAAACGACTATGAGCAAACTAAAGTGGAAAAGTTCCAACCTTTTTAACAACATTAAGAACATAAGGCTGGAGTTCTTCAGTTCGATAAGCCCCAACACCAAGATTGAGTTTCATCTCGTTAGTGTCAGCTTTGAATGCTTCGCTGACTCCAAGAATAGGGTCTGGAGGAGCCATAGTTATACCCTCAAAACGAGAAGGCTTTACTGCAATCGTCATAGTTACCCGGCTAAAAGACTGAAACCAAACCGAATTGAATAGAATATTTAGCTCAACACGTGTTGAAGTCAGCTCTAAACGTCATTCAGATTGTTAATATAGTTCAGCTTAGAGCAAATGAAAGTAAAGACAGTACCTTTGCTTTCAGGAAAGGATTCGAACCAGAATTTCCAAGCTTCAGCTTATCCTGTTCAAGTTCAGAAGACGAAGAAGCAGGATCGTGAATAAACCGATGTGGAATCACTATGCAGAATAAGCTGAAATCAATATTTATTGGTTCTGCTCTATTTAAGGCGATTAGGAACACTTAATTGCATTACGCAGCCGATGCCTACTATTTACTCGATAGAGCACGAACAGAGAGAAGGACGAAAAGTACCTTGTTAATCTCGCGCGGTAACAGAGAAGTAGAACCGAGAGACAGCATTGAAGAAGCCATGGAATCGCTACGGAACAATAAAACTGCACAGATCTCAAATCAGTGAGTGAACTAGTACGAGGATAAGCAATTCCAAAATAAGACAGTGATGTGAATATATGATCCACAAAAGATGATCAAACGAGGTTCAGAATCACAAAATTACCAGAGCTGGTTTGTCACCTCGACTGAGTTAGAATCGCGGGGTTTCGAAACGATCAGATCGAGATTGAAGAAAGATTAAGGATCACCGAGAGAGAGAGAGACACGACGATATGTACGAAGTTGTTCTAGGCTTGTCTTGATAGGGGTAAAAGAGTCATTATAAGATCATGTTTAAAAAATCTATAGGCACTACAAAGTACAAAGAGTGGAAACTGGATAGTGATTTAGTGGTTAATGCAACAATTAAAAATTTAACAGAGATATTTGTGAAATATTGAATATACTTGGAAGTAAAAATTGACAACACAATTTATATAAGCAATTTACAATTACCCTTGGGAAAGTTCTGTCCTCACATTTTTTACCCCCAGATTACAATCAGATCAAACTCTAAAATCCAAAAATAAATAAATTAAGAGGATGATGGTGTTAACCGGAGAGTGCCTCCTAGCTCTACCGGAACCAGTGGAACAAGTGAGTGAAGAACATCGGTTATCAATGGTCGGTAACTCGGTTCTGGCTGTACGCAAAGCACTGCCACGGCTGCTACCTGAACAAATCATTTTCCGGTTTGATTTACGATTCAACAAATGAATATGCATAATCAATCGAATTATAAGCCTATACCAAAAAGAAGATGACTCAAACCTGGTATAAGTGTTTATGATCCATTGTTTCCTTGATAACCGGATCCACGATTTTGGGAAGCTTCGATCTATCCGTAAGTTGAGGCATTGCCTGCAAAGTTTTTGAATCGGTACACGCATTAAACAATACAATATTGCAATCTATTAACGTACTAATTGGCAATAACGTCAACTCAAACAGGACATACCCAAGTTACAAGAGATTGGCACTGAACCGAACTCAATTTCTCAACCGGCCGTCTTCCTAGCAAGAGTTCAAGTAGAACCACCCCAAATGCGTAAACGTCACTTTTATCCGTTAATTTTCCTGAGCCAAGATACAAATGATATTAACACGTTTCAATGAAACAAGCTCAATTAATCGGTAATTCGATAGTCCCGGTTTAGCGACTCTGCAACAACTATCTCTAATCAAATAATGATTCGTATAATATTAGTTGAAAGAATACATCAAAACTCAAATTGATTTGATTTAGAACAACAATTTCAATTTCAGACGTAATGAAAGGAAACTTAATGTTATGGGGTCACATGATTATAACGATCAAACTAGTGCTATAACTCTAATGACATGACATCGGGTCAAAGTCGACCAAAGTAGAAGGAAAAATGTGGATATTTTACCATCTAGGAGATATTCTGGAGCAACATAACCAAGTGTCCCTGATAGTTTAATGTTGTTCTTGCCGTGCGCCCCAACCATTACCGCAAGACCAAAATCCGAAATCTGAATGTTGCATCGTTAGAGATGGTAACAAAAACAAAATCGTAGTTTGGGATTGTTTGTTGAAGCAAAGGCAAATGAATCAAATTCTTGAATCAAACTAAACAAGAACCAAGATCTAACACTACATATCTTGTTTAGCTCTAGTTTGGTTTGGTCCAAGTTCTTGGTGTAGTCTAGAATACATATTCAGAACAAAAACAACATCATCAATGATTTAAGTTATTTACCTTGGCGTTAAAGGAAGAATCAAGGAGAATGTTTGACGATTTAAGATCTCTATGGATAACCGGAGGACGACAACGCTCGTGGAGATACTCAACAGCTCTGTTTCCAAACCAACAAAAGAAAACGGTTTAGCTAAACCGAAACTAATTAACCGGTAGAGTGGGTTGTTAAATGTGGGCACTTGATTGTACCTTGCTGTATCAAGAGCAATCTTCATCCGCATGTGCCATGTTAAAGCCGATCCCCGAGAAGGTCCTTAACCATTAATGATGCAAACAATAAATTTTATCGAACAAAAATTATTTATTTCATGTGGTCACATGATTTGTTTTCATCTCCGTTATACAATATTAATTTAACACATGATCTATGATGACAAGACGATGAGAAAGTAGAAGAAGATGTTTTGAGCTTTGTACCGTGTAACTGTTCATCCAAGGATCCGTTTTCCATCAGCTCGTAGACGATAAAACTCGAGCTGATTTCACTTCCATATCCCAAAAATGAGATGATGTTCGGGTGGTGAATCTTGGTCAACAAATCAACTTCATTCTGAGATCCATATGAAAGAATCAGATTCTTGAATCGAATCAAGAATCCAGAAAATAAAATAAAACTGACTAGGACTTGGCTTTGTTTTGTACCTGAAACTCTCGTTTTGCTTCTTGACTAACGTTTTCGATCTTTTTGACTGCTGCTAGAGTGTTGTTGCCTAAACATGCCTTGTAAACATACCCGAATCCGCCTCGTCCTACAAGATTACCGTCTTTGAATCCGCCTGTCGCTTTTTCTAATGTCTTGTAATCGAAGGACTGCAAAAAACCCTTCTTGGATAATGATATCCCACTCTCACCGTCTTTCACATAAAAACCATTTAGATATATCAAAACAGAGAAAACACAAAGAACCAATCTGAAGAAAACTGATACATATACAGAATCATGTTACAAATGTAAATTTTGCAGACTTCTCATTCTATATTTAGGAATGATGAAAAACAATTTTTACCTGAGTTCTTGGTGGTTTTGGGAGATTTCTTAGACCGATAAACCCAGAAGCATAAACAACATAGAAGTATTAGTCCTAGAGCAGAGGAGGTAATTATAAGAGAGACTAGAAGTTTCTTGTGTCCATCTAACTTATGTTCTTGGCTTCTACCCATTTGGATCCCTGAAATCATAAAGCAAACAAGAAAAAGATCTTGAGATTTCCCTTCAGCTCATCTTCTCATTGTTGAGATTTCGAGTTTCGGATTTTCTGAATCAAACCCAGTTCTTGATTATCCCAAACGGATCTAGATAAGAAGGAATTATGAATTGCTAATCCAATTGAATAAACTGAAAAGAGGATACGTAGAAGATAGGCAATCCAATCACTAAGCAGCTCAAAAATAGTATTTACGTATATAATTTAAAATCAGATTTTCATTGGTTTACGAAACACAAAGATCAATCCCAAAAAAAATAAAAAGCATAAGAGAGAGAGAGAGAGAGAGAGAGAGAGAGAGAGGGGTACCTGGAGAGAAGGAAGCCATGGAAGTGTAAACGGGGGAGGGAGAAGGTTGTGAATGAGGTATTGTAGAAGAAGCAGAAACACTAATGAGGAACTCAAGAACAGAGACCTTAAGAAGAAGATGAAGATGAAGATGAAGAGTCTTTCTCATTTCCCTGACAATACTTCCTGTTTGATTCACTCTCTAAGACTCTTTGTTGAAACTTTTAACAGTGAAAGAGAGATTTGCTAAGAATGTGAGAATGCTCTTGCAAGATATATCTCTCTTTAATGGAGATCTCTCTCATAAATTTTGTTTCCTTTTTTCTTGTCTGCATAAAGGAGGGAAGCATAAAGTGGTTTTTTAAAAGTCGAAATCATTCTCTCTAACATCTTTATCATCAAATCAACATGCGAGATGGGTTTGAATGTGATAGTGAACAAAAAAAAATTAATTCTTACATACCAAAAACAGTTCAACTTGATCGGCGTAAGTAAATTAGAACTGATGACCAAAGAAAAAAAGAAAGCAAATTGGAACAATTTATTACGAAAGATTCTGTAACTTATTATTACTCATCATTTACATTGGGCCACTAAAATCTATAACTATTACTACGAGAGTTTACTGACAGCAAAGTTGACTAGCTATGTCAAACCGACAGTAATAAGAAGACTTTTCGTTTTGTTCTTTTTCTTTTGGGTCAAACTCATATCTTTTTATTTTATGACAGCATTGGGTCAATTATATCATCAATAAAATATCTTCTTGTGATCAATTTTTTTTTGTTTTTTTTTTAATCTTCTTGTGATCATATTAATCATCTTATGATTCACGGGAATGGATCTAACTAATTCTATGCAGCATTTGAAAACACAGCGATTAGTTAATTATAGACAAACAAACACTTTTAGAAAAAACCAACGGTACTACCATAAAGTAATTGGAAACTAAACACAGGGACAGTTGTGAATGAAAGACTTTCGCAAATGTAGAATGATTATGATTAAAGTTAAACGAATTGCTCTCTTTTATTCCAATCTAATCAATATTTTGGTAAATCTTAAATGTATGTAAACATTTTTCTAATTATCAACTTGGTAAGACTATGAGTCAGTGATTCGTCATAAAAAACTCCAGTTGCACTTGCATCGGATAGATCTTTTTATTTTGTCAAAAACGCATTGATGGTTCCTAGGGACAACGAGGAGTATATCACATGCAAAATCCCAAAGGCAACGATAATAAACTAATATGGCATATAACATGACGCAACATATGGGAGTGTAAATGTCTGAATATTCCATTTGAGAAATGTTCGATTGTGACACCATTTTATTTGGCTAATCAAGTTGGCTTAGAAGAAGCTAGAACATGTGGAATAAATGTAAACGAAGAGAGGGAAAAAAAAACTAATAAGAGAACGAGAAGTTGAAACCTTTTGGTTTCATTTAATCGAATCGATGTAATTCCAAAATGTTATCTCCTGGGGATAATGCTTGGAGTTCTAGTACATATTATGAACAACATTTGAAATCATCCTTTTCATGCAGTTACCTATCTATAAGGCTTGTCACTCATTATTGGTTTTGAGTTGAAATAAAACTTAAAGGGAGATCCAATCATTTTGTATAGACACTTACTCATCTGTACGTAAGACTATCAAACATACCTACTAACTAGATTATTTACGAGAGACAATTGATAACTATAGTATGATTTTGTTGTTTTTAGTAGTCACCTCGATGTCTTTAAAGTTTAAACTCGAATCATACATGTCGTATTTTGCATTATAGACTTTGAAGCATTAATTCTATGTCTGAGTAATCCCTGTGTCAAAATAGACCAGTGGTTCGGTTATAACTAATTTATATACAAATAATTGCATACAAGTTTTTTGATTTTTTCTCAAATAAACCAAGCAAAACCCATAAGATTGCATGTGTATTTATGCAAAACTGTCATTATGAATTCGTGGATGCAAATTGAATGACTATGCAAAGTAGGTGAGAATGTACGTAATGTAGCGATTAGATTAGCTATGGTTTAGCCTACCAACCATGCTAATCCAATTTCCTAATTATCGTTACTTTTATCTCCATCATGCTTTTATCTATCTTGCAACAGAAGATGTTTTTATATCAACAAAGTATTTAGAGTCTAAGCAATATATATGGTAGGTAACTCCGTACGTTAAACAGAAAGATAATTATGATTGCTTTCCCTATGTATAGCAAAAGGGGGATACATAAAGTCTTTCTCTCTATTATTATGAATTAAAAATTGTTTATCAACAATTATAATTTTTCTTTTTACCCGATTCTGATTATATTTTTTATATATACATTCATTCACATGTGCGTATTGTATTACTACAATGAATATTTGTAGAGACTTGAGATAGACAGTACGTAGAAGAGAGGTATGGACTATGGAGTATTATTAACAAGAAAGGACCAATCTATGCCTAGTTTCAATGAAACTCAACCCATGAACTGTTTGAAAGACTTGAACCGATCGGATAAGACTTTTAATGGTACAAATATTTTTCAACTATTTTAATTTACAACAAACGTTGTATATGCTAAGTGATCATTGCCAAGAAGATGACCCATCAACCAATCTTTCTGTTCATTATCCTGGTTTTTTGGGCGACATTTTCGAGCAGCAAAAACAGAGATCATTAATTTACGTCTACTGAATTCTTAGCTCTAATAGTATAAAAAATATATAAAAAACAAAAAGGATGAGATAGAGATTAGAAGCGGAGAGTGGGACCTCGCAGCTGAGGTGTTGGTAAGGTGGTCGTGGGTTCCTCTCTCAACCCTAGAAAAACCAAACCACTTCATAAATAATTATTTATAAAAATCAAATAACAATTGTTGGATTTTTTTTTATTTTTTTTGGATGTCCCAGGTATCCCAGCCCTATGAGCCAGACTACCCCATATCATGCGTGCCTTGCAGCTGGCAAACGTGGTTTCTGGAGGCCGCATTGCCCATGTTAAATTACTGCGGTGGCCACGTGTAGTTACCAGAGCTCGAACTCAGGGTTTGGGAGAGTATTACCACTGTCCCCCTTCCTTCTTACCACTAGTCCACAATCACGTGGTTAATTGTTGGATTATTAGAGTGAGAGACATAATATAGACGTATATAAATCTAGAAGCAAACCTTGGGTGAGGTCGAAACAGAGATGACCTTTTGCGTACACTTTAATTAATATTTTATATATCTTCACACTTTGAGTAAACTTTACATTATTCTCATCCATAAATAAAGCAAACTTGTTTTTAGGTCAGGCTGACGTCAGCAGATGGAAAAAATGAAAAAAAAAACTCAATCTAACGGTTCAGATTAGTTGTTTATTAGTCCCTAAATCTTCTTAACAAAGCCCCTCTTTGTTGTTAATGGAGGTTCCTCTCCAAGTCATTGTGGTTTCTTCTTTATTTAGAAACCAATTTAACAACTTCTTCGTTATTTCTAAACCTCTCTACACAACTTCTTATTACAATCTGTCGATCGCTCGATTTGAATTGGCTCAATCTTCTTCACTTGGTCGACATAAAGACGACTTTTGACTTGGTTTAACTTCACTTCTCCGTCAAAACTCTACCTTCCTATTTCGATCGAATCAATCAGTCGGCTAAGGTAAGGCTTAACTCTCTCCGGTGATTATGCTTTGAGAAATTTACTTGCTGGATTAGTGTTCAGCGACTTGGTGATTTATTTGTTTTCTTGAATGCATGGTTTTGTTCTAAATACTGTAGATTTCGGAATTAGGATTCTAAAAATTGAAACTTTACATCATTATATCGGTGTTTTGATGTGTGTAGATTTACACAGTTTTAAGTTTTACTCTACGAACTCGGTCACTTCTTCTTCTTCTTCTTCATGTTGAATCGAATTGGGTTTTTGGGTCAATTTGAAAGTTAAAGATTTGAAGAAGACTGAAACCACTCCGATTATATCTATCATGTTATTGCTTCTTATGAATGTGTATAAAGTTTTTACAATTAGTTCTGTTATCTTCTCACTTTATAAATAGTCCTCTTCCTTGGCTGTTTATGAATTTTTATAAAACCTAATGTTTGAAGTTTATTTCCAATTGCAGCAACATATATTCTCCTCCAGCAAACAAACCTGCATACATTTCTGTCATCTTTGTTAAGGTATTGCATTTAGTTACTTGTTACTTAATCTTGCTGCTTATTACATTTGTTCTTCAAGACTATATTCTTCTTTTCAATAGCATTACAAGTTATGCGTATCCTCAGATTCTGGATCTTAATGACTTGCAAGTTTGTGGATTATTTAGCTGTTTAATAAGAATTACATCTTCCTTGGAATTTTGCCTAAGTAGTGGAATTGTTGTTAGCCTACTAAAGCTCAGATAGGTGGTGGATTATTTCCTTTCAATTGACTAGTTTGAGAAGCGTCTGTAAGGCTTGTGCTTTGTTTTGTCTACAGAATCAATTCATCATTTTCACAGTCGAGACATTCTTCTCATTATCACTACTGTAGACTTCTTGGATTTTCATAGATTCCATCAATCAATTTTTCGTTGGTGCGGACTTATATTGTATGAAGGTTTTATCACAGTGAAGCAATTGTTTAATAGGCTTACTTTGGCCGTACATCGTAAGTTTCCTCTTCGTCAGCATCTCCATCTCCACTGCACCACTGAGAAGTTTTGTTCGGACACGTCAAAGACTAGAATTTATTTGGTTGAAAACTGAGGAGATGGAGGTGGGTCGTTGTTTCTCGTTTTTGGACAAGTTTCTTCGAAAGGTGCTTTAATTTTCTTTATCTCTTGTGAACTTAAACTTCGCTTTTTTTCATTAAGATTCAATTTTATCTTTAGATACCAATATTAGATATCCTTAACCATACTTGTGCTTGTAATTTCATTTACGGATTACTGATTTCTTTATAATCGTTGATATCTTCATCGTATCTCGTAATCTTATATGTTTGTATTTGTATTCAGTCTGTCTCAGAAAGAACGTATTGAGTTTCTCAAAATTATATTTGACATCTTCTTCTGCCTTATCCGGTAAGTGTTTTAATATTTTCTGATACCAATTATAATTCTTTAATCATTGCATTTCTTCTAATACTTGTGCCTTTATTGAAGAGGAAGTTTGCAGTGGCTTAAAGCATCATCGTGCAGAATAAGATAAGGCTCGTCCTTTATTTGATTCAGTTGACATTTGAATCAAGCTGTTCACTTGGTCAATTATGGAGTCAACAAAGGTTTGCATGAACGCACTATGCGGAGCGGCCTCGACGTCGGGTGAGTGGAAGAAAGGCTGGCCTATGCGATCTGGCGATTTGGCCGCTCTCTGCGATAAGTGTGGGTAAGGGCCTTCACTCTTGCGTATAATTTGATATTTGTTATTTGCGACCAATTTGATATTTGCAACGCTTGTGCAATTGATTAGTGCTTTGGGTTTGTTGACAACTAGAACAAGAGTGGATGCTTGAGGGGAATCTAGATTTCATTGATTACTTTTTAATAAATTTTGTGAATGTTGGTTTTTGATAGGTCCGCATACGAGCAATCCATTTTCTGTCAAATGTTTCATGCCGAGGATTCTGGTTGGAGAGAGTGTAATTCATGTGACAAGGTGAAAAAATTTTGTGGCTTACTCGTGTTATGCTCTCAATATATCACAATTTTTTTTCTTAATATGTATTTGTGTTTTCTCAGCGCCTTCATTGTGGATGCATTGCTTCCAGATTTATGATGGAGTTTCTAGATAATGGCGGCGTTACCTGTATAAGTTGTGCCAAGAAATCCGCACTATTTTCTGTAAGACTATTTCCCTTCCATGAATCAACTTCTTGCAAGGGATGCTTCCTTGGTCTTGGATTCTCTGTCACTATACTCATGTTACCTCTCTTACAGATGAATGTCAGTCAAGAATCCAACGGTAGGGACTTCCCCTCATTTGCTTCAGCAGAGCATGTAGGCAGTGTTCTTGAGAGGACAAATCTTAAGCACTTGCTTCACTTTCAAAGAATCGGCCCCGCTCAATCTTCTCTTCAAATGAAAGAAGAAGAATCTCTGCTTCCTTCCAGACAAGATGCTCTTAGACACAAAACTGAAAGGAAAGAATTGCAGGAATTATCTGCACAGCCAAACTTGAGCATATCTCTTGGACCTACGTTTATGGCAAGTCCATTTCATGATGCTGTTGTTGATGACAGAAGTAAGACTACTTCGATTTTCCAACTGGCCCCTCAGTCCAGGCAACTGCTTCCAAAACCTGCAAATTCAGCTCCCACTGCTGCTGGCATTGAGCCTAATGGGAGCCTGGTGTCACAGATTCATGTCGCTCGGCCTCCTCCAGAAGGTCGCGGGAAGACCCAATTGCTTCCCCGTTATTGGCCTAGGATTACTGACCAAGAGTTGCAGCAATTATCTGGACAGTATCCTCATCTGTATGTTCATATTATCGTGTTTCTGTTTTTTATTCTACCATGATGCACTATTGTTCTGTGCTAAGGAGTCCTTAACTGTTTATTTTCCAAGCTCAAATTCCAAAATTATACCGCTCTTTGAAAAAGTTCTGAGTGCAAGCGATGCGGGTCGTATCGGTCGACTGGTTCTTCCGAAAGCATGTGCAGAGGTAACTTGTTTCGCTGTATATATGATATTCCCAAAGTATAGCTATCTAAAAGCCGGTTATCAGCTATAACCTTCTATGCTTGCATGTAGGCATATTTCCCCCCTATCTCTCAACCCGAGGGTCTCCCGTTAAAGATACAAGACATAAAAGGGAAAGAATGGGTATTCCAGTTCAGATTTTGGCCTAATAATAACAGCAGGATGTACGTTTTGGAGGGTGTGACTCCTTGCATACAGTCCATGCAGTTGCAAGCTGGTGACACTGGTACTTTCCAAACCCTTTAGTTTCGTTAACTACACTCATATCATGTTGATGAACCTGGTATGAGTAAATCAAACATTGGGATTAATGTTTAGATCATGTGTCGTGTTCAATGAGGACAGTGAAATACATTCTACAAAGAGATGAAGAGGACTTTTTTATTAGGTCTGATGTCTTGGATTTTCCCATATTCTCTGCAGTAACGTTCAGCCGTACAGAACCTGAAGGAAAACTCGTAATGGGATACCGTAAAGCGACAAACTCTACAGCAACACAGGTAAATGCATAAGAAGCAGAGAGTTGTCCCCTTAGGCATAAGAAACTGTCACTGTAAAGTGAATTATTGAATTTAAGGAATCCTTTCTGGTGCTCAATCATAATTATGCTTTCAGTGAAATATTTTTCTTTGGGTCTTCAGATGTTCAAGGGAAGCAGTGAACCCAATCTAAACATGTTTTCCAACAACTTGAATCCGGGATGTGGTGACATCAACTGGTCTAAACTAAAGGAGCACATGGGAAACACGGGATGTGGTGACATGAACTGGTCTAAACTAAAGGAGCACATGGGAAAGGATAACTTATTTCTTCAGTCTTCCCTAACTTCTGCTAGGAAACGGGTTCGGAACATTGGGACTAAGAGCAAGCGTCTGCTCATTGATAGTGTAGATGTTCTGGAACTGAAAATAACTTGGGAGGAGGCACAGGAACTGATGCGGCCGCCCTTATCTGCCAAACCCAGCATTTTTACACTGGAAGATCAAGATTTTGAAGAATATGACGTGAGTTGCTGTTTACCTGTTTAGTTATCAAAACCAGCTGGATCTTTTCACTATATTTTCCTGAAATCATCTGCTTGCTGCTACGCAGGAACCACCAGTTTTCGGGAAGAGGACTGTTTTTGTGTCACGTCAAACAGGGTTAGGCCTTATGTACTATGCAAAGATAGGATCAGAAGAATTAAGCACACTTGGAATGATAAAATAATTAAACTAATGAACATCTGATTATTTGGTTCTGATATGTGATCCTGGAATTCTCAGGGAACAAGAGCAATGGGTGCAGTGTGATGCTTGTGAAAAATGGCGACGGCTGCCTGTGGATACTCTTCTTCCACCAACGTGGTTGTGCTCCGATAATCTCTTGGATCCTGCCAGGTAAACGAGGTTGCATGTTCATGTGCTTAACCTAGACTACTTACCACAGAACATTGCACGTTTTTCTTTAGACAAAACTGATAAATATATTTTGACTACACATATGGGATATTATTCTTAGCTTATTGTAGATTTTCGACTCACTGAGACTGGCCACCTGAATAATTTGAGATGTTGTTTGTTTTGTCAGGTCTTCATGTTCTGCACCGGATGAACTCTCCCCAAGAGAACAGGATACACTTGTCCGGCAGAGCAAAGGTATGATCCGCAGCTATTATTGGTCTGTTTAATTAGAAACTTCTTTACATAGAAACTAAAGTTTCATTTCCATAGAGTTCAAAAGGAGGAGACTAGCATCATCAAACGAAAAGCTAATCCAGGCGCAGGAGGCATCTGCTGTGGATACTTTAGCAAATGCAGGCATCAGCATGACTGGTGAACAGGGGGAAATCGCGGTTGCAGCCACAACCAAGCACCCAAGACACCGGGCAGGGTGTTCGTGCATCGTGTGCAGCCAACCTCCGAGCGGAAAAGGCAAACACAAGCCTTCATGCACTTGCACTGTGTGCGAGGCAGTGAAGAGGCGGTTTAAGACGCTCATGATGCGGAAGCGGAACAGAGGAGAGGCAGGGCAGGCAAACCAGCAGGCACAGTCTGAGAGCAGAGATGAGACAGAAGTGGAGAGCATTCCAGCGGTTGAGCCAGCGACAGGGGGAAACATTGACTTAAACTCAGACCCGGGGGCTTCCCGAGTAAGCATGATGAGCCTTCTCCAAGCTGCAGCTTTTCCTCTGGAGGCATATCTGAAACAAAAGGCTATTTCCAATACAGCAGCAGAACAGCAAAGCAGTGATATGGTAAGCACAGAGCACGGTTCGTCCTCAGCCGCACAAGAACAGGACAAAGACACAAACGGAGCTCATGAGCCTGTAAGCTAAACCCCTTTGCAATCATCTGTTTATTCTTCATAGGTGTGGAATCCTTCATAGTATTTATTCTTCGGTTTTGTCTGAAATTGGTGGAGTGGTTACGACCATTCTGCCAATTGTCAGACCGAAGAAATGAGGAATTTATTGTTTACTTTTTTTTTTTTACCGTGTGTTTTGGTTGGTGTGGTGAGGCTTGAGAGTGACAAAAAAGATGGGAATCTTGATGAGATTTTGGAAATACATAGGACAACTAACATATTAATCATACCCTGACATGGACGATTGGTAATATATATGTATAAGAAGGTGAAAAAGAAAAACAAACATTGCTATCGGAATGACAATCGATGAAGTTTCCAAGTAGAGAACAGAGCTTCAAATTGAATCTCGTGACTTTAAGCTTCAAAGTTGTATATGCAATTTCATGAATTACATAAAATTAGAAAAGGGTTACGCGAGATCCTATTATTTTGCTTTGGTTATAGACTTATGACCAAGGAGGTGTAAAACTATCAGTTACATGGAAGCAAACTCGTCGGCATTAGCTAAAGTTAGAAATGTTAGTGTAATAATAAGTGTTATCACGTATCACTCAACTAACTCCTATTAATGAACAAAGGCATATAATCCTGCATTTTTAGGAAAAAAAATTGTAGCCCAGCTGTATTTCAATTGCTAAAAAAACCGTATACGGTTTATTGTTCATCATACATGGTTAAATTATGAAAACATAACAAAGAAGTTGAAGTATGTGAGGTCAACTAGCTTGTTTGGGTCTGAATTACGATAACCGAACTCATCAATCACCCATCTTTTGTAAAATAAAGAATAGACCCCAAAAGAAGTAACTAATTAAAATAATAGCAATAATACTTATAGAAAATTATGAAATTGGCCGGCCAAAGTTGATTGAGTCGGCTCGATTGACTAATTCCAAAACGCAACATCACGCCATTCCTATCGTCAAATTACACGTGTCTTTTTCAGATTGATTATCTCGTCATCAAATAAACACGTGGACTCTGCCTTGTTTATTTTCAATAAAATTGCCAAAAAAAAAACAATTTACCTTCTATTTATGATTTTTATTACATTATTACTTTATAGTATGGCCTATCACCTCTTATTACTAGGCGTTATTTTTGTCTCATTTTCCTATTTGTTTATCTTCAACTTTACTTTCTTGTCTCATTTTCCATTTTTGGTTTGATTAATGGATACAATCCACATTACAAGAAAATAACACAAAAGCCTTAAAGACCATCGCTAACCAGTTTCCATAATTCATCTCTAAAATAAAGTAAGGGTGGAGAAATAAATATCCAACTTCAAAATGGAGTTAATCTAATTTGAAGTAAAAAATATAAAAATATAGGTAGAAATTAATAATTTAATTTAAGTGGAACAGAAAGAAAGAAAAAAGAAATAAAAGTAAAAAACAAAGTTAGAGAGAAATATCGTGGTCAAGAAAGATAGACGAGTGCGTGGCAAAATAGTAAAATAAAGGAATACGAAGGGTTGAGTTGGAGGGAGATGTTAATAATGGAAGGGGCAAGAAAAAGATGAGAAAGAGAGAAGTGGGACCCAGAAACGCGCAGCTGAGGTTCTGGTAAGGGCTCTTCGTGGGTTCCTCTCTCATTCTCCTAACCCTAGAAACCACTTCTTTCTCACGCGCCTCATTCATATTTATTATTATAGCTAAATACTAA
This sequence comes from Crucihimalaya himalaica, assembly GCA_004349715.1. Taxonomy (NCBI): domain Eukaryota; kingdom Viridiplantae; phylum Streptophyta; class Magnoliopsida; order Brassicales; family Brassicaceae; genus Crucihimalaya; species Crucihimalaya himalaica. The sequence goes on along the minus strand of SMJT01000006.1, from coordinate 2,588,346 downwards.
AATATATAATTATTTAATGACCAAAAATATATATAATTATTTATGGTCGACCACTTCTTTCAAGAGTTGTTGTCATTTACCTATTCTCAAATCCCAACACACATATTCTACTCCACCTAAGAATATCTCTCTATTTGCTTTTTTTTTTGGATGCAACTTATATGATAATCTGAGCTGTTTTGCATATTTTAGGAAGCTCGTATCAATATGTGTATCCATCTGACATTTGGCTTTCTTTCTTATTATTTAGCAGCTTTTTTTTTTTTAATCGGTTTGTCAATGCTTAAGAGTCTTTTAAACTTCTTGTTAAATCTAATAGAACGATATTTGTGTTTCATTGAATACCTAAACGGCGTTTTTTTTTGCCACTTGTTATCGTTTCTTTTTTTTTAATCCTTAAGATTAGCGTTAATCTTATATATTAAAAGAAAAGTACAGAATGCTCACATTCATCCTCCGAATGGTTGATTACACATCTATCCTTAATGAATCTACATATTTAAAATTTTTACCATTTAGATTAAAAAAGTATATTTATCTACATAAAATTTAATTTAATATAAACATAAATTAAAAATTAAATATATTAAAAGAAAATAAAAAAAAATTATTTTTAAAATTCGAAATTTTTTTAATTAATCTAAAAACAATATTTTTTTTTTGAAAAAATTATTTAGATAGGTTTACTTAAAATCTTTTCCATTTAGTTATAAGAAAAATAAACTAAATTTAAAATAAGCAAGTAAAATTTAAATTACTACACAAAATAATTTTTAAAAATTTAAATATATTTAGAGAGAAAAATTACCAAAAAATTTAAAAAAATGGGAAATATTCGAGTAAAAGTATTACTATAAATAAATAATTTTAAAAAGTTGAATAAATTAAAAGAAATATATTATTTAAATTATTTTTAAAAAAAATAAAAAGTTAAGTTACTCTAAAAATTAAAAATTGAAAATTTTATACTACTAATAAAAATTAAAAAATAACTATAAAAACTACTTAGGTAATTTTCTTATAATTTTGTGGAGATAAAGTTTGCTTAATTTTGTAACTTTAATTTTTTTATTAAACAACTTATATGACGGAGATCATATGTATTTTGACTATTAAAAATATTTTCTTAAATTTTTATTTTATACACAAAAAATATTATGATATATATGAAAGATTCTTTAAAATTTTTGAATTAATCCAAATTCAAATTAAGTTAATATTCAGCTTCATATAAAATTTATTAAACAATAGAACTTTTCAGAAACAAAAGTATTATATTCCGCTACTAATTTTTTAACTCTGTCCATAATCAATTTATCTATTTAAATATTTTGCTTTAAAACAAATATTAAAAAACGAATAAATATTAAATTATTATAATTGTTTTCAAAAAACTTTTGAATATATTAAGAGAAAAAAATTACTCTTTAAAATTTTTAAAATTCTTTAAAATTTAAAAATAGAATTACTCTTTAAAAATTATAATGGTTTTTAAAAAAATTCAAAATTCAAAAAAGTTTAAAAGATTGAGTAAATTTTAAATTACTATAAAAGAATATTTTTGAAAATTTTGAATATATTATGAAAAATAAATTAACATAAATGAATAATTTAAAAATTTGAGGTTTATATTTTGTTGTTAATATCTTGAACAATTTTTTGTTACTAACTTGTTCTTATATCATATATATTTTGTTATTTAAAATATTTTAACTTTATTGTACTATAATTAAATAAGGATTATGAAATTTTTAAAAGAAAATGAAAATTTATATTTCCACCAAAAACAAAATACGAAAATTATAATATTGTGAAATAATGTTTTTTAAAAATCATCTGATATATATATTTGATATAATGAACAAATAAAATATATTAAAAATTTAAGAATTATTAACTATTGTGTGGAGATAATTGTAATGTATAGTTCGTTATTTATAGTAGATTTAAAAATGTCAAGATAATAACATGTAAAAATATTAAATAAAAATTATATCATATATGAAGAATCTTGAACATCATTTGTTATACTAAAACTAAACATAACACAAAATAATTTGAATCAATAAACAATTGTTAAGATTTCTTAATTTTTTATCAATTACTGATGAATAGTCAGCAATAAAACAAATTCGAAAAAGTGAGATATCACATTTACTACCCTCAAAAACAAAAATATCATCATCTCTTAATATTTTTTTTCCCGCACATGGTGCGGGGTAGCTTCCTAGTATTATATTATTAGCGAGTGTTATTCGATGTAAATTTTAAAAAGAGTTTTGAAAAACTTAAAAAATATATATAAAAGAAAAAATAATTTTAAAATTTTAAATGATTATTAGAGAGTTTTGTATAATTTTGTTGATTAGTTTTTCCATATCATAGAGAATGATTTTGAGCGTGACAAAAAAAAAAGAGAACGATTTTGAGAATACATTATCAAAATATAATATTTTTGATGATTATATTTTGTGAAAAAAATATGTAGAATGCATAAATCAATAATCTAATATTTTAATTTCACGAAAATCTTAATTGAAAACGCTAAAATCTTTACGACATCTAAATCTTTATAAATCTATCTAGATACACAAACCTAACACCTTTTTAATTAGTTACATATGTATTGTCTATATAAGAATAATGTAAAGTTTACTCAAATACATGCGTAATGGAGGATTATTTTATGATTAACGTGTGATCATGAAAGCGACAAATGCGTTATGAAAGTTATTTTGCTTGGATACTGTTCGGCAAAGCACCTTTTTCTTAGAAAAAAAAATCAATTATTCCTTATTAATAGTGACAACTTGGCTGAATTATTTAGCATTAATCATTTTGTTTGTCAACAAGTAACAACTATAAACACTTACAATTGTACAAATAACATTTTAATGCGACTTGTTTTGCGTAGGGGAGATAATAGGCCTTTCTAATTCGTGGCAATATATTTTTGACTAGTATTAAACAATATCACAAAAACTGATTAGATATTAATAGAATCCTTACAGTTAGAAAAATTAGAAAATGTAAAAGTTCTCATTATCGAATGAATAACATATATATGTGATGAGATTAAAAAAAAAAAAAAAAGGAAAACGGAATTTTTGGTGCCATATTGACAAAATCACAACCATATATGTATAGTATCTGATCCATTGATTAACATATCAAGGAAAATTAAATAATAAAGTAAAAGAAGAAAAAAGGAAAAATAAAGCTAAAGAAGAAAAGAAAAACAGTAGTAAGTTATAAAAGAAAAAAAAGGAAGAAACAACTCAGCGCGTGTATCACGAAAAATAAGCGAGAGTCGGTTAAGAAACCGTGTTTAAGGCCACGCTGAGAGCAATCTCTCGTGTATAAAATAAGGGTTCGTCCACCTCCACATTTATTCATTCACCTTGCCTAATCTATCTGTCTTCTCCACCAAAATTATAATTAATCTCCTCATCTTCTTCCTCCTAAGAACTAAATCTGCCTTTCTCCTTTAGCTATGGGCGTCGCTGTTCTTAATCCTCAAGACTGTTTGAAACAACCTTTCTCTCACATGAAATATCCTCGTAACCCTAGCGCATGTCCCAACAGGCAGAAAAAGCCGGTTCCTAACAACCGTACTCGCCGGAGTCCTCCGCGTAATCAATCTACCAGATCTTCTACTCCTCCTCAAGCGCCGCCGCTTCCTCCTCGTCGCGCGCCTGTCTCTGCTTTCGATCCTAAGGGAACGGTTAAGAAGACTCCTAAAAACGCCGTTCTCGTTGGTCAGGTGAGAATCCTTAAGCGCGGCGAAGAAATCCCTATGAAGACTTCAGATCTGGTTGTTCCAACGTCAGATCTGGGATCTACTCGTCGGATTGGACCAGATCCGGGTTTGATTCCGAGTCAGATCCGTTTATCTGGCCGCAAGTCGAATTCTGCACCTTTTTACGCCGGTCCCGTGACTATGACCTCGCCGCCTCCGAGCGATGTTCCGCTTCCAGCTTTTTTCACGAAGAAGAGCGTCTCTTTGTTCCAAGCCACCGATGCAACCAATGATCTGATCAGGATGCTTCGCCTAGACATCGCTTGACGGCGTATGTCTCTGATCGTCTTAGATTTCTTAAAAATCTCCGATGATCCGTATGGTTACCAGAGTGTTACAAATCCATTATCCGATCGTCCGATTCCGCCTTAAAACCGGAGATCTAAACAAAATATAATCTCCAGACGATGACGAATCTAGAAGATGAAGAAACACACATCTTCGTTATGAACCGTTTCGAATCTTCCCTTATTTTTTCAAGGGGCAAGATCGAAATATCTTCTTAACAGGTCTTAGTTTCTCTTCTTAGGGTTTAGTGTTTTGTGTAGGAGTATTTGTCCATAGCCTTTTGCTATTTTTTTTTCTTCTTTCTGTATCTCTTGGGTTTAATTTCAGCTTTAATCGTCGGGTTGTCTCGGTAAATTATAGGTATTGCTTTGAGTCTTTCTCATTTGGATAGGTAGTAAGGCATGCAGTTCTCTGTATTTCTTCTATCTTTAATGTATTCTAGATGAAGTTTAATTTGGGTATTCTTCTTCTGTTGGGTCTCTTGTTCTTCCTTAAGGGTTCTTCGTTTGTTTTCGTGTCGTTTAGGTTAAGGCAATTCACAGAGATGTATTTACTGGTTAGATGAAGCTTTTAAGGCTTCCATGTAATCATCTGTACTACAATTCTCTGTACTTTTATCTTTAATATTATCGGAATATAAGTTTTATTCAGTTTTTAAACATTTGATACATCGTGGGATGAAAGAAGATGGCTGACCATAAAAACGATGAAATAATAATTTAAAATTCTGAGTCTATGCGAATGATAGAGATGTTAAGGTGTATAAATCTGCATATCTTCAAATTTAACTTGCACAGATGTTTCCCAATATAATAAAACGACTGGTTTGCACACACAAAGAAATTGTCACAAATTGAAGTTTGATAAAATGGCCAATTGATCTCAGAAGTTGAAAGTGATTTTCTCAGAGTTGATATTTTATGATGTCAATTATCATCTTGAACTTAATAGCAATGGATGTAAGTACAGTATTGTTGGGGATTAATTTTTCCTTAAGGGTGTTATTATCTCAGTTGTCAAATATGCCACTTGATTTGTCTCAAGTTGTAAGATATATCTGCTGGGGTGTCATAATTAGACAGCCCACCTTGGTCTTGGGCTTGGCCTGATTGAAGGCCCATGTCTTTCGCTGCAAAACTGGACAGCTGGGAGTTGAATTCCTAGAAATTCTTAGTCCAAATCTGTATTCAGAGATACTATTAAAGAAACATATGGTAAGATATTTATTGTCAGTAATAACATAAAGTCTTCATACACATCCATAATTTAACAACTTGCCCTGTCGTCAATTATACATTGGTGAAGCATGACTTGTATAACAGTAAATCAATTTTATATACTCAGCAAAAAAAATAAAGAGCCACGTCAGTTTTTATTTTTTGTTGGTTTCTTTCTTTGCAATAAATAAAAATATAATTAATGAAATTAATACTCCACGAACATAATTGATGGGTTGCCCTAATGGGCAAAAGGGAGATTTTTTACCTAACCAGAGAAATAAAGAAGAATGAACCCTAGATTAATTTTGACAATTTTATATTTTCAAAAGAGTTGTTAATTGGGAATCTTTACATATTTTTTTTTCACATACCCTTTCCCCCACACAACTCAGTGTTAGGGTCCCACCTTTTGTTTTCATATGTATATTATTTGTTTTCTTAGGAAAATTAAATCCAAATGTGCAATCCATCCAGCCACAGACCCGATCTTGCATTTTCGCATCGACATTAAAATGGAAAAAAAATAATCAAATCGAAAAGAAGAAGGAAAAAAAAAAAGAAGAGGAATAATTTAGAGAAAGAGATAGCCTCCCCCTTCCCTCGTATATAACAAACACCATCCCATTCCCATCTATCTTTTTCTTCTCTATTTCGATATTTCAACTTCTCTCTCTCTCTCTCTCTTCTGTTACTTCTCTTCCTTTCATCTCTCTCTCTCAGCTTCTCTTCTGTATCTGATTCCCTTTTTCTACGGGAGCTAGAGATTTTGATTAGTGTTCGACACGATGAAGAAGATTGCGTCGGCATCAGCTAAGATTCCGGTCGAAGATGACTGGGTGGTCACGGCGATGACGGACGACGATATGGTTGTTGAGCTTCTTTTACGGCTCAAGCATGCGGGGACGGTTGTGGCAGATAATCCCGCTGTCAATCTACCTCCGTTACGATGGGGAATCCGTCAACGACGGTCTCGCTCCTCAAGATTCGGTGGCGGCGGCGGCGTTATCGTTTCGATGAAGAAAGATGTGGATTCCGTTAGAGCCAGTCCAAAGACTCCTCTCTCCTGGAGCGGCGGATCTGGAAGCCGCGGCGGCTCTGCATCTCCTTCCGCCGATGGATTCGAGGATTCTAGTCGTCAAGCTAGCTGCTCTACGTCTACAGGATCTGGATCTAAGGTACCTTCTCTCTCTCCATCCTGATTTTGAACTCGTGCTTCTCGATTTTTTCTTCTCTCTCTCTCTGTATTCTTCCTCTGGATTACGAATCTAGTAGCTGCGGTGAGATGAGAAACCGATGTCTCGCTTGATTTTCCGGTTCCGATCTCGCCGGGAAATCCGGATTCCGCCGTCCGTCGTGTGTTCGTAATTGAGAAGATTCTTCGCCGTCTCTATTCATTTTTATTTTTCCAAAATCCACGATTCTTAGATTATGATGACGTCATCTCTCGCACGCTTGAAAACCTCACTAGACTGTATTTTGGTCTGTTTTCTTCAATTACAACCGAATCGGCCGGAAAATTATTTCCTCCGCCGTGTTTCGCCGTTTTAACCACCCGCCGGAGCCATCATCTTTTTAATCCTGCTTCTAGGTTAAATGAATCTCTAAAAAGTCAAAGACTCTTTAAGCTTATTTTTCTTTTTACCTTTTTCTCACTTTTGGTAATTAAAAACTCTGCTAATCGTGTAAAACAAGCTTAAGAGGTGTTTTACTCTCTTTAAGAGGAGTAATAATAAATCTGGAGGTTGACGGTTAAAGAGAGTAACCGAACTCCCCGGTACACGTTGAACCGGATCTTGCGTTGGGAGCGTTTGGCCGGTTCGAAGGGGATAATAAGGAACCCGTCAAATTAAATTTTGTCTTGAGGAAGAATAATTAGATTAGATTATGGGAATAGTACAGTACAGCTAGTTTGGTCAAACGTGCGCGTTTTGCTTTACGTTTTTGAGGCCTTAAACGGTAGCGTTTTGGGAGGAGGTGGGTTGAAACGAGTAAAAATCTTGTCGGAGAGATTGGGATCACGTGATCTTAAAGAGTGATGACACGGAATTGTCATGATGTGGCATCATCCTTCATCCCCTCTCTATATATATTCTTTCCAATTAATATTCTGAGAACTTTTTATTTTTATTTTTATGACTTTTCTTTGAAATTTCTATTGCGGGAAAAAAAAAACTTTATTACTCCATATGTTAGTTAAATAAGATCTTGGGTTTTGATTATAAAAAGTAAAAGATCTAATACAGTTGTCGTTTTTATTCGTCAGCATTTATGAGTATTTGTTTAATAGTACTAATAATTTCAAATTTGCAGATTTGGCGTCTTAACTAGTGCTTCAGACCTAATAATTCAGCTGTTGCTAATCAAATGCGTTTTTGTTTCTTTTTTTCTTTTAGCAGGTCTTTCCCGCAAACGAAATCACTAGTTCTTTCTCCAAGAGAATGAAGAAAAAGAAGGTATTAAGAACTCTCTTTCTTGATTTCGAAGTTCACACCAAAATTATGTGTACTTTATTGAGTTGATTTTCTTGTATATATTTGACAGTCATCTTCTGAGCTTAAAAACGAAGAGAACTTGAAGTTGAAGGAAAGACTTGACCTTGAAAAGGTAGATTCTACTTGCTACTTATTGTTTTATCATCATGCTTTCTCATTCGTTTGCATCATATTCTAATAAATCCAAAATTTTCTGCAGGAGATTGCAAGTCTCCGAGCAACGTTCGACGAACAAAACGTAAGGAATCAAAGATTGAAGAGGATTAAGGTATATAACATTTAGAAATCTTGATTTTCCCAAACCATCTTTTTGCGGAATCTCTCTCAGTCTCTCTTTGTTATAGCCTCTTAGCTGAATCAAAATCTACTCTTGTGTGTTTCTTGTTTCAGCTTGACTTGAAATCAGGCAGTGTCAAGAACGAGACTAGGGTTGATCACATTCAAAAATCACAACCCGTATCAAAAGCTTGCAAAAATCAGGGGAGTTTCTTCTTCCTCCCTGATCTCAACGTGGTACCATCAGAGGACGAGATATTGTACGGAACTAGCTAGAATGGGCTTATATCTGAAAGATTTATGATATGATTACAGTCAAGAAGGAAGTGAGGTGGAGATTTTAACGAAGAAAAGTGAATGTAATAAGATAAAGAGTTTGAACATTGCTCGTTTTCTGTTTCCTTCTATTTTGGGGTAAAACGCTCATTACTTCTTGATTTTTTTTTAGAAGGTGGTGGAGATTAGGTTCTTTCTCTTTTGTACCGATTCGTTGTAGTTAAAGCTTTATTGGAAAATGTTGGTTTAGAGGAAAAAAAAAAAAAAAGGGTAGAGTAGGACAACTAATAGACTTTAATGCTGCCTTCTTAATTATGCTCCATACTAGTATTATATTCAAACCCTAGTTTCCGCTCAACTAACCCAAGACAAGAGATCAATCTCTTGAGTCATGATTTTTCTACTATTTGATTCTAATTTTAAAAAACTTGGGAGGTGTAATACTATTACTGGATTGTCGGCGTGTTCATGAATAAAATACTCATTTTTAAATGCCAAAAAATAAACTGTATAAGCAATGCCAACTTGTTATCAGCTAATTTGTTTGTTTCAGTCGTTTTCATGGATCCCAAGTCTATTGTCTAGAGACAGATACAAAAATAGCATTACTTTATGTATAATAAAGAAGAAAAAAAAATCATTGTGCCTTTAAAATCTTTTACAAATGAATTTGATGGTAATTATACTTATCATGGCAGACCCTTTTGTCCATTCCTAAGGTTAAGTATAAATCATTTCTTGAATTGTGTGGGACTGTGGGTTAATGAAAGATGAGGAACAAATATCCTTAGAGGAGTGTCTTACTCAGCAATGGTGGTGCTATGCAAGAGAAGGGAATATGGACGACTAGTTGATAAGTCGCAATGATTTTAGAATGAGGAGCATCATCTCCATAGATGCACACTTAACTAGATTTGTTGAATGTAACGTCGGTAGAGCTTGGAATGTTTACAAATATACGGCTGGACTGACATAGATCCTTAAAGTTAAAACATGATTTGGTGAGGTGGATCGAAGCACAAACCTTGTAGCGAGCTAATTCGATGCTCGAAACAAAGGCATAAGCTTTGGCATCCGGAAGTTAAAAATAAGCAAAAATGATCCTCAACAGTCAAAACGTATGCACGAGCGGTTATATTAGGTCTTACAAGTACCAACGTGTTGCTCATTTGCCAATTATTTCGATATTTTAACACTTACTAAACACCTTCAATTGACACTTCAATTCCAAACAAGGTATTGTATTAATACAATAAACATAAGGGTTGATTGTTGAGACTATGCCAGTAAATTGTTATTTTTTTTAAGTATTTTCTGTATAAGTTTTTATATATATATATAAACATTAGTTGTGAAAAAAATTGAGAAGAGTTTTTTAAAGGCTATTAGCATGTTAAACTGTGACTGGAAAAAAATAGACTTAAAAAAGATACTACAACCTTACAAGTTTTGTGAAAATTAGAATTTTTTTTTTTTTTAACTCACTTCAATGAATGCTCACCAAACTTGTGATTTTCATGCTTTTGTTAATTTCTTTATTTTCCAATTTGGTTACAGCTTTAGGTTGTTGACATTAAAAAAAATTGGAGTTGCGCCAAAAGAAAAAACAAAAGAAAAATATTCAAAGACTTAATGAAGAACACACTTGGGGTCTTCTTCACAGATAAGAGTATAAACGAGGGGAAAGTTCTCTCTCTTCTCCGATCCCCAAAACGCAGGAAAACAATGTCGTTTAATAGCTCCCACCTCCTTCCTCCACAAGAAGACCTTCCTCTCCGACATTTCTCCGATCAATCACAGCAACCGCCTCCACAACGTCACTTCTCTGAAACACCATCGATTGTCACCGCCAGTTTCCTCAACCTCCCTTCCACCCTAGCCACGGCGGATTCCGATCTTGCTCCTCCACATCGCAACGGAGACAATTCCGCTGCTGATGCTAACCCACGGTGGCTCTCTTTTCATACGGAGATCCAAAATACAGGAGAAGTCCGTTCTGAAGTTATCGACGGAGTCAACGCAGATGGTAAAACGATACTCGGTGTTGTTGGAGGTGAAGATTGGCGGAGCGCTAGCTACAAGGCGGCGATTTTGAGACATCCGATGTATGAGCAGCTTCTTGCGGCTCATGTGGCTTGCCTTAGGGTTGCGACTCCCGTTGACCAGATTCCGAGGATCGATGCTCAGCTCAGTCAGTTGCACACCGTCGCCGAGAAGTACTCCACTCTTGGTGTGGTTGTGGACAACAAGGAACTTGATCATTTCATGGTAAGTTGAAATCTTTTCAATTCCAGGTTCACATTTTGATAGGGTTCATGCATAATTTTGAATGTTATGTACTGTGAACGATTCGGTATTTGATTTCTGTTTACTAGCTGAGTGTCAAATTTACATTTTTTTTCGTGTGGTTCATTGTTCATGATTCTTGAGTCTTGAAATCGGTATGATCTTTGCTTTTCTTTTTTGCTTATAGCTAAATTCGAATTATGAACTTTGTTTGACTCAAATAAGTTGTAATTGCTGGATAAAGCTTCTTTCTTGATGACTGATAGTTTATCTGCTTCTTACTGAAAAGAGTTTTGTATGTCTTCTGAGTTTTGTCCAGGAGAAAGAAAACATAATCTTTGATTTTTTTTGTAATGTTCTGTTTGTATGTCTTATGGATTGGAATTTTACCTTTGTTTATGATGTTGCAGTCACATTATGCTGTGTTGTTATGTTCATTCAAAGAACAACTCCAACACCACGTTTGTGTCCATGCAATGGAAGCCATTACGGCTTGTTGGGAGATCGAACAATCACTGCAATCCTTAACTGGTAACATTCCAAATCTTCCTTTGTTTTTTGTTGCCTTCTCGCTTTAGGGGTGTCTTGATTTTGTCGCTTTTGTCTTTCTTCTGGTTTGTAGGAGTTTCTCCAAGTGAAGGTAATGGCAAGACAATGTCGGATGATGAAGATGATAATCAAGTAGAGAGCGAGGTCAACATGTTTGATGGAAGTTTGGACGGTTCAGATTGCTTGATGGGGTTTGGTCCTCTTGTTCCAACCGAACGAGAGCGATCCTTGATGGAACGTGTGAAGAAAGAACTGAAGCATGAGCTTAAACAGGTAATTGCTTGAGCAAGTTTCAATGTTACATTACACAAACAAAACACATTGTTTTATTTTGTCGCTTGGTTTTTCCGCCTGTAGGGTTTCAAAGAGAAGATTGTGGACATAAGAGAAGAAATAATGAGGAAGAGAAGAGCGGGGAAGCTGCCAGGAGATACAACTTCTGTACTCAAAGAGTGGTGGCGTACTCACTCGAAATGGCCATACCCAACTGTAAGAACCTCAGCTGGGAAGTTTGGTACAACATTGTCAAAAGCGGGTTTTGATTCTTGATTTTGTTTTGGAACTGCAGGAGGAAGATAAGGCAAAACTGGTTCAGGAAACCGGTTTGCAATTGAAACAAATCAACAATTGGTTCATCAACCAGAGGAAAAGAAACTGGAACAGCAATACTTCCACATCATCTACTCTCTCCAAGAACAAACGCAAACGGTAAAACAAGATCTTCTCATTTTCCCCTTGTTCAATTTCATCAAAACCGGTCAAGATATTAGTTCTTAACAAAACTCAGGACCGGCAAGTCGTAGGTGAAAAACCGGCTAACCAGAGGATTGTTCTTTGCCATGTGAATTCATGGGAACCGGAAATGAAAGACACAGTTTCGCCTCGGGTTTAACAATCGTACAGATAGTGTTTAGCAAAGGTGGCAGTGGTTTGCCTAAAAAACCGGATTCTGGAGTCTGAATTGCTGGTTGTAGCGGCTTATAAACTGTGTTTATTATATGTGTACATAAAGTAGTTTATGGAAGCGATCTGTAATGTTGGTCTGCGACTTGTAACGAACGCTAAATCACGTGTGGGCTTTTCTTGTAAAGTGCGAATATGGTTCGTGTGTATAAAGTATCAAGCTGTACTATTAAACTACACTATTGCAAATACGAATTTGATGTATATAACAAACACCATCCCCTTGAATGATTATACAAAGATTAGTATTGCAAACACCAATATGATGTTGCAAACACCAATTTGATGTTCGCCGGAGATGAATAATTAGATTGCCAAATTCTATTGTGTGTCTTCCGATAAAATGTTTTTACGTTTTACAATTTCCGTTAATTAGACGAAATGAAATTAAAAAAGCCCATTTATATTGGCCCTAATTCCGATTTACTAAATTTTTCTTCGTCTTGTGACTCTTCTCGAATGAACTTTGTTTTAATTAAAATTTTTCTTTTGCATTCTCTCGACTTCGACTTCGACTTGTTACTTATTGAGTTGGGTGATTATGGCAGCACCACAGGAGGAACGATCTCCGTCGCTTGACGATTGCCTTAAGCTATTGAAAGGAGAGAGGGACGAGCAGAGGCTCGCCGGTCTACTTCTCGTCACTAAATTCTGCAAGAACGATGACGTCGTTTCCCTCAAGAAGGTCTACGAAGCCGTTGGTACTCACTTTCTCGACCGTCTTCTCCGGACCGGTAATCAAAACCCTCCAATTATTGATCTTTGTCTTGTTTCCCTCAGTAGATACTATACCAATTTTGGGGTTTCTAGAAAGATTTAATTTTTAGTTGAGATACTAAGGTTTGTTGCTCTCTAGTGTTGGGTTTTAACTGGTTTCGGTATATATTTATATTCTTTTGGCAGGTAGTGGCAGTGGTGATGGAGTTGATAATCGTGATCTGTATCTGCAGCTATCTGTTACTGTTCTTGCTGCATTCTGCCGTGTTCCGGAGATAGCTTCTTCAGAAGAGATGGTCTCCAGAATTCCCCTTATTCTCGAAATAATGTCGAAACGGTCTGTTAGATAACCTAATTCTTTCATCTGTGATTTTCCATCAAGTTTTTCTCGAGTTTTGCTTCTGTGTATGACATCTTAAAGTTAGGAAATTGGCTTTTGGAATTTCAGAATAACTACAAATATTCTCGAAGATTGCTATGAGCTTCTGTATTTGGTGTCCACGGCTTGTGAAGCTGGTGTCATGACTTTGATAAACTCTGGAGGATTGAGAGTGATAGCTCCCCAGATGTCTGATCTACCTGATGGTAATTAGTTATTCATTTGTTTTACATTGTTTTCTTGTGTATATAAGGCACATTAGATACTATTGAATGTTCTTTCGAGTAACAATATGTTTCTCTGATGGGAAATTGATTATAATCGGTGTCAAAGCAAACAGGCCATGTTGAGGTTGATGGATTTGAGAATAATTGTTCCCTGAAAGCTAATGTGAGACATTTTATTCAGGTTCGCATGCCATGGAGGTTGCTTTAAATATTCTACAATTATTGGTTAGTAAGCTTTCTGGTGAGAGCATGAATATTGAACGATTCTTAGAACTGTCTTTGGTGGTGAGTCTACTTACTTGGCTATCTTTCTCTTGTTTTTTGCAATAATTACTAAAGCTGCTGTGCTTAAGTTGGAGTCGAAACTTAGTGTTTTTTGTTAAACAGGTTGCTGCTGTCTCTCGGCAGTTTGCGGTGTTGCATAATGCCCTGAAGTTCGAAGCACTCCATCTACTGTCTGCAGTCTTCTCGTCAGATTTTTCTGTGAGTTTTCATTTCTTAACTTTCTTTGGAAAAGTAGCGAACTATGCTTTTAGATATAGTTACGAGCATGATATGTGTGAATTTATAGGCACCATAAATTAAATTTTTTCTTTTCCATTAAATTTGGGAAAATCAGAGTGATGTTGTCTTCTGCTTGGATGATGCAGTTGTCACCCTGATAACTGGAGCGTCATTGTCTTGATGTTCTGTCATATGCATGTTATGTTCCCATTGTAGAAGCTCTACTTTTTTTTTTTTTTGGGTGTACTAATCCGTTTATATGTTTTATGGAACATTTTTAATGCCTAGGCACTTCTTCACGAACCTCTTCGTTCCATGCCAGACAACAATTGGGCAGACTATATGCGCACGGGTGTTGTGGCAATTCTGCAGAACCGTGTTGGTAAGTAAAAAGCTATGAGCAATTTGTATGGGACACTGGAATTGGCATACCCATTTATGGCAATTCTTTTTTGCCAGCCCTTAATTTTATCTACTTGTTATCTGACAACAATCCTCTCTTGTTTTCACTTATGAAAGAATAGTATCAATGATCTGTGCTTCACAGAAAGCACAGATTTTTAGATTATTTGGGTCATATGTTATTGATACAGTGCTTGCTTACATCCTTTATGCTATTGAAGCTTTCAAGATACTTAAGAAACCTGTCTTGTTCATGTGTAGCACCTTCCGAAAAGCTTCATGCGTTGATTCTAGCTGAGAATATGATGTCAATATTGGGTGAAAAGTGGCTTATCGGTCAGGTAAAATTACCCAATGTTGATCTGCCAGCTGATAGGTAAAAAAAACATCTTTGTATTACACTCTCATTTAACCTCCTTTTTCATAGCAACAGAAGGATACACATCATTCTGATGTCTTTTGTAGGTGTCTTCTGCTGGTATTAGAGTCATCACATGTTGAGATTTCCATTTTGTTAAATGATCTCGCTTACAAGAAGTATGAAGCTCCTAAGAATAATTCAACCGTTGAAGATATTCTCTTGAAGCAACGGTATCTGCCGATCCTGTTTTCTTTGGTAGAAAAGATCATCAAACGTATATCATCTATTGGTGAAAATGAAGGTATAATAGATCTTAATCATGTTATATTAATGTTTCCAATCTGCTAAGTATTATTCTTATCCTATACGATCTTTTTTGTTTCACCTTTCTATTATTGTATGTTATTATTTTCTGAACCTTCTTAGTACTTTTAGTTATCTTATAACTGTGTTGATAGATATAGTGTGAAAATATATACGCATGACTTAATGCATGTCAGCCTTTTTCCTTCATGAAAGAATTAGAATTTACGAATTGGTCTTTGCAGAGACTTTAACTGATGAAGCTCTCTTCCAAAAGGTGATTAAAATACTTAATGAGACAGTGGGAGTGGTGCTCGAGTATCTGAAAGATGCAAAGGTATCCTATATATTTGATAACATCAAACTTCTTTGGAGTGTCTTTTTGTGTAGCAAATGTTTTTCATGTTTGTTCTGTTTCATACAGGAACATGGAAATAAGAAAGGAAATGATCTTCTTGCATCTGTGCGAGTGATTGGAAGGTAGAATATAGATAATCACTCTTTGGCCTTCTAAGATTATTTTAGTATTGAATATATACATACCAGATTGGCGAATTTTGTGTCTATGTAATTGTGGTTCGCTGCTTCACTAAAGTTTGTGTAAACTAATACTCCTTATGGAAGAGCATGGATGGCCTCCTTACCACTCTGGCACCCACTGAACTTTTTTTTATGTTTTCAACAGCTATCTTGCCGAAACACCGGTTGCATGTAAAGAGCAAGTCCAAGATCTTCTGGATTATATGCTTTCAGTAGAGGGCGAAGTTGAATCCAGGTTTGTGCATATTGCCCTGACATTTTGGCCCTTTTACAAAGTTTGTTTACTTAATACCTCCCAGGATAACTTGGTCTGAACGTTTTTGTTTTGACAGCCCGTTTTTGTCCACGTGCTTCCTGCTCCCAATGCTTTGCCAAATAACAATGAAGGCAGAAGGAGGCAAACTCCTGGCTGCTTCAAGAGGCTATATAGCTGTGAGTTACTGGGGTTTCTACCTCCCCATACTCCGATGACATTATGCTTGAACAAATCTCATTTACAGCTTTTCCTTTATATTTATGCTGACCTAAATATGTTTCAAGTGGGTGTTTATCATATGTATAATCTTAAAGGAGTTGTCTGATTTTTCAATACAGGTTGTGGAATGCCTAATAAAAATGATCGAGCGCTGTGGTGAGAGTACTGATGACGATGGTAGCATATTCTTGGCTTGTGATACAATAATGAATATCCTTTTGAAGGTACTCTCTTCTCCCGAAGATAAGACCTGCATACATTTGGCCCATTGCTTTATCCCAAACTTGACCACATGTTTTAAATGCTAAGAACAGAGGGAACAAATAAGCTTGACGCCGGAAATTTCTACATTTTCCAGACTATTGAAAGCTTTGGCATATTGGGCAGGTGAAAATGATTTTTATATGTTCCCGCTGATCTGCCTGCTAATTTCCTGACAATAATCGAAGACTATGTTGAATATGTCAATTTATTATTTCCTGTTGTCATAGATCGTACTAATGACCCATCGGTGGTAATGATGGCTGCAAGCATATGCTCTCTGATCTTTGATTTCACATCAGAAGATGCTTTACTCAAGCAACCTAATCTCAACGGGAGCTCCTTTGATAGTTTGGCCCGGCTCATAGCAAGAAGCTTGTCCTCATGGTGCCAGGTATAATCCTGCAACTTGGATAAATGTGTTTGTCAGAGAGTAGAGTCTTGTCCTCAATTATCCATTTTCTTGGTAGAGGATAACTGTTGCGTAAATGACATCATTGCAGGATACGTCTGATGCTGCGGATCTTCTTGAAATCATAACAGCAGGTTTGGCTTCAACATCTCTCTCATTTCACATCACTTTTTTTTTTTTTTCCCTCAGCTTCTCTCTCATAATACATCAACGTCTGATGGTGTTTGATATTTGGAACAGGATACTCTCGTTGGAGAGGTCGATTTCCCACCATTGAGAAACATTGTCGTTGAGCAATGACTCGAAGTAATCTTCATCTACAAGGGGTTCAAATACGAAATGTTATTGTGATCAGCTGAAGCTTTTTATGTTTTGCTCAGGCTGCTTTCTAGGGGATAGAATAGTATTATTAGGCAAAGGAAAATATATTTTTGATTATTTATATATATATACACTTTGTAGATTATAAAATCATGTTATATTGATTTACTATTATACTGCGGAAATCTAAAAGATAAAGATCCGAGTTTAAAGGAAAGGATTCAAAATCTTCAAAACGGCGTCGTTGTTCTGCATACAACAGCAAACACGGTTCTCGTAGTTAGTTGGATAAATCTTTATAAATAACCAATAACCTTATAAGGAAGGTTAGTTTGCAAAAGAGTCTGCGGAAGAAAAAAAAAGAATCATTATGCCCGCCTTATCTCACTACAGATCAGTATCATCTCTACCGTCCGTTGACCGATCTTTCCCTCTCATCCAACGACTCAGAATCCACGGGAGCTCCTCTTCCTTCCCGGAATCTTCTCCCTCCTCTGCTCTTCTTCCCCGCGCCGATCCGTTGAAGCGCGCCTTATCTGGCGGATCTCTTGCTAAATGGATCTCCGGAATTACAGCTGCCTCGGGCTTAGGGTTTCTGTATTGGTCCTCTGATTCTGAGTCGATCTCTAATTTGTTTGGTGGGGCTAATTTATTGTCCTTCGCTGATAGTTCATCGCCTTCTGTCTGTGGCGTTAAAGTCGGCGATCTGAAACCGAGATCGTTTATTCCGAAATTGTCGTTGCCTGGGTACAGCTCTGGATTCATCTTTAAAGGTTCGCCGATCTTCTTCGTTTTTTGTTACATTGATTTTGTTTTTCTCTCAACCAGCTAATTTTGGTTGGATTTGAAATCCAGATGCGTATAGAAGGAAGATCTTCTTCAATTACGAGAAGCGTTTGAGGTTACAAAGTCCTCCTGAAAAGGTGCATCTGAAATTCCTTCAAGCTTTCTTTTGTTCTTGTTTAGGAGTAGAACCTAACAAGATTTGAAAGTTTTATCATAAGTAATTGACTGATCGTATATGTTTAATTATCAATTCATACAATTTGTTTTTGTTCATTTGATCTGGTTGATCATCTGTACAGTTGATATTATATGACTGGAAGATTTGATTTTGTTGGTACTTATAATCGATGGTATCGTCTGGAGGATTATAATAGAGGCAAATTGATTTAAGGGATGATGGAAATTGATTTACATTACTTTGTGCAAGTAAGTTAATCAATTTGTTCTAAATGGTATTAGGTTTTCGAGTACTTTGCATCTGTTCGAACGGAAAAAGGAGAATTATTAATGAAACCAGCAGATTTGATGAGAGCAATTGTCCCGGTGTTTCCTCCATCAGAATCTCATCTAGTAAGAGAAGGTTATCTGACTGGGGAAAGGAATCCAGGTGAACTTAGATGCTCTCCTTCTGAGTTCTTCATGCTGTTTGATGTTGATAATGATGGTCTTATATCCTTCAAAGAGTGAGTTACTGAAACCAAATCATTACTTATTATCCAGTTTTTCTTTTCTTTCTTTTGGAAAATTGATGTATTTGGTATATTTGTTTGGGAACAGGTATATATTCTTTGTGACATTACTCAGCATTCCTGAATCAAGCTTTGCTGTGGCTTTCAAAATGTTTGATACAGATAACAACGGGTGAGTAGTCGTTCAAATATGTACATAGATAAATCCTACTTTTGGTAACTATCATTTTTTCTGGTCCGTATTCCCATATTATGATCCTCCAAACGGACGGGTTTGGGAATCAGTGGAGTTTCTTTTGAGTTTTCGCTGAATCTTGTAAAATCTGGTCAGTGCTTCTATCCTTTGTAATTTATATTTCCTCAAGATGGTTCTGATGAAATTTCGTTTTAGGGAGATTGACAAAGAAGAGTTTAAGACAGTGATGAGTCTGATGCGATCTCAGCATAGACAAGGCATTGGCCACAGAGATGGCCTTCGAACAGGATTACATATGAGTGGCTCTGTCGAGGATGGAGGGTTGGTAGAATACTTCTTTGGAAAAGATGGCAGTAAAAAACTGAAACACGATAAATTCACTAAGTTTATGAAGGATCTAACTGAAGAAGTAAGTAACTCTTAACCATTCAATTCACATCTCCTTACTCATGTGACTACTAGATAGATGCTCAGGCTAAAAGAGAATGATCTTATATTGTATATAGATGCTAAGGCTGGAGTTTGCACATTATGACTATAAACGAAGAGGGAGTATATCAGCCAAAGATTTTGCATTGTCGATGGTGGCAGCGGCTGAAGCAAGCCATTTGAGCAAGCTGCTTGACCGAGTGGAATGCCTGAGTGAACACCCGCATCTCAGAGACATGCGTATCTCACTAAAGGAATTCAAACAGTTTGATGAGCTACGCAGTAAACTGGGACCATTTTCTCTAGCGCTTTTTGCTTATGGCAAAGCCAATGGTTTACTTACAATGAGAGATTTCAAACGAGCCGCCTCTCAGGTATGTGGAATAGCACTGTCCGACAATGTTATAGAGATTGCGTTTCATGTGTTTGATTCGAATCGAGATGGGAGCTTGAGTGTGGATGAGTTTTTGCGGGTTCTGCATCGAAGAGAGAGGGACGTGTCACAGCCAATTGCCAAGGGACTGTCGCGGTACTTCTCAGAAGGATGGAATGGTTCTAAGAACTGTTCCTCATCGTGAAGACTCTTTCTCCTCTTTGGGGCTTACCGATGAAACTCAAGACTATTTTTGGGCTCGTGGGGTTCATAATGGTGAGCCCAGAGATTGATGATTACTCCACGCTAGCATTGTAAGAAAGAAATCTGAATAAATCTGTGTATAGTTGATGGACCTATGAACTATGTTTTGTTATCTAATGAAAAATGGTAATTGCATGACAAAGAGAAGAAAAGGTTTAATGATTATTAGAGCGGAAGATGAACGCCTGAACGGTTATCTAATGAACAGAAGAAAAGGTTGCTCAACAACCAAGTAAGGTTTACGTCGACCGCTAAGTCAAAAGAAAAACTCTTAAACCTATAGAGGGAATCACGAGAGAGAGAGAGATAGATGAATGCCTGATGAAATAGTTTGGTCTAAATATGCTGTATAATCAAATAAAGTCTGAATTATATTCACACAACAATCACGACTTTTATAGAAACTAATCCAGCTTAACAATAAATAACAAAGAATACAGAGCTTTGATATAAAACAAAACAAAACGAAGAACAACAAATAACCAATATTTTGTATCATTCTGAAGAGAAGAGAATTAGCCCATCTAACCTTCTTCTCTGGAATGAATCCCAATCAGTCTCAGCCACCACACCAAAACCGCAGAGGCCAAGAGTATATATATCCTGTCGATATCTCAAAAAATATTGCTTTGGAAATATGACAAAACCATACCAATAGAGAGGAGCAGAAATGCACACCATTCCCAACCAAATAAACAAAGTGCCTGCAATAGTATATACAGAAGATTAGCTTCTCAGCAAACGAGCCAGAACAAACTGGACTAATACAGAATCGTAAAAGATAAAAGTAACTTTATAACGGTTCTAGGGAAATCTTTGAGACAGAGGCAAGCAATCTCATACTAGGTTTTACCATTGTTTAAAGGCAATAAATCTAACAAAACCCCCTAATTCATGGTCCACAATAAGAATGATTTGTCAATAGCATTCCGACCTACAAAAAACTAACAACCCAAGACTATTCTAGACTGCCATATTTTAAGGATTATGTGAAGCGGAAATGAGTTACTACTTACCTAGTGATACACAAAATCTGATGGCATATGAGAAGTATATTTTGGTCAAGCAGGCCCTGAAAATACATTCTCTAAGATATCATGTAGTTTCGGGGCTCGTCTCCGGAACATTGGTTCTAGCCGGAAAGATGGGACACCCATCTGCCATCTCTTGGCATCATACATCTCATTCCATGCCTGTACTATTTCATCAATCTTGAACCCCATACCTGCGTTTGTTACAAGATTGTTATATCACACCTCATATCAGCGCAGACAAAAAGAAAACTAACAGAGGACCATTATTGGTTTGTAACTTCTCCAGAGTTTGGTATTCATGCCAAAAATGGATTACCTTCAAGGGCACCCTCGCTTGAACAATGATTCTTTACCATCACAGCTATATCAGTTGCAGAAGCTCCAGCTAGTTCAAATTTCTCCACTGCAACCTCTAAACATTCATCCCAAGTTGGTAATCCGAGCTTGTACTCCACAATAGACCGTTCATATAGCAACGAACCCCACAAGAGGTTAATCTGAGAACTCATATTAGCTGTCTGCTCCACAATTTCTTCTTCTGAAGCTTCGCTAAACAATTCATCCAACTCCAATTTCCGCAACATGTTTTTATGTTTATCTAACTTGGAGATTCCATTTAGACGACGTTCTTCCATCTCTTCCCAAATCTGCATACCCCTCTCCATACTATCTTCAGCTTTGTTATAGAGCTTCAGGACCTCCTGGGAGGCCTCACTTTCTAAGTCTACCTTACTTTTGAGTGCATGATACCAGCAAAGCTTTGCCTGTTCAAACTGCTCTTGCCCAAGTGCTAGAAGAGCTTCGTAAAAATCAGGTTTAACCTTAATTGCTTCTTCAAATTTCTCTGCAGCTTTTTTGTACTCGTTCTGTGTCCACACAAATGCAGCCTCTACCGCTTCTATTATAGCAACTCTCGAGGCATCCTCAGGAAAACAGACCTGCTTCCTTGCCTTGGACATGTGAACGTTACCCCAGTTAAACAAAGCTAGTGCACCCATTTCTTGGAACTTATCAGCAGCGATTTCAAAGAGTTCTTGTGCATCTTCACCAGTGACAGCATCCTCCATTGCTTCCGTATACAGCTTCATCCCAAGGTCATGAAGGTCCAAGTACGAATCAGAATCAAACCCAACATGGTTCTTGAACAATTGCGCAAACTGGAAAATCCAGCCCTCAAAGCACGTAGATGCTTTGTCAGATCCCATGTATTCTCCAACACTTCCATTGTTTGCAAGGCTGCTCAATTTCTTGGCAACCTTGTCAGTTGACTCAGTATTGTTCATGACGTCATAGGTTGGTTCTTGGTCGGGGTTAACTTCTGCTATATATAATCTAAGGGAGCCAAGATTATCATGAGTAGAAGCAGCTAGTCTCAGCTCATCTGACGTGGTAATGGTTACAAAATCACCTTCTGTATCCCTATATTTAATGAGGAAACCCCTAAGAGCAGGAAAGCGATCCCTGATTACATCTCTTACAAGTTTAACACTAGAATCCAGGGGCAGTTGTGCCCACCTTATATCATCTCCATGTACCAGCTTGACAGTCCTAGTAACCGTTGCCTCTTCTTTTGTGTTTCCTCCGCCTTCAACAATCTCAGAGGCAATGACCTCTTTGTCCATGACAACAACCTTATCCTTCAGGTTCCTCTCTTCTCCTGCCTTAGTACCACCACTTTTCTTTCTCTGTCCTTTATCACCCTTGAAACTTGATTTCTTATCTTCTCTACTGCCACCGATCTTTCCATCAATCTCAAACTTATCGCTCTTTTCCTCCTTTGGCTTATTTCTGCTCTCTGCTTCGTCTGCCTTGTCAATAACCTTTGGACTCTCAACCGTACCTTTGTTGCTCTTCAGTTCCTCATCCTTTCCACCGCTCTTCTTCTTCTTCCTCTTATTCCTCAACCTCTCCTTAACAATCTTCTTCAAACGAGCTGCGCCAACAGGCTGCACATTAACAAAACTCTTCTCCATTTCATCAACATCAATACCTTTATCCACCAATGCCTTCTTGACCCTATCAAAGATTTCGTTTGCAGACACATTTTCAGGCTCCATATTCAAAACAATACGAGCATCCCTAAACGCGTAATCCAACTTGTTCAAAGCCTCGTAACACCGAGAACGTCTGAGTAAAGCCTTACTGTACCTAGGAGAAGCCTCCAATGCCAAATTGCATTCGCTAATCGCATTGGGATACTCACCTAATCCCATTTGCATATAACAAGAAGCCATACTCGTTCTCAGATAAGCTACATCGATATGGTCCTTAGGCAAAAGCTTCAAGGCTTTGTCGAAACTCAACATCGCTCCTTCGTGGTCGCGTTTTTGGAACAACTTGTTTCCTTCTTCTTTGAGCTCAAGTGCTCTGCTAATGAAAATCTCCATATCTTCGTCAAACGCCCTCGAAGTAGCACGATGGTAAGTTTTCCCTGACTTTCCTCCGCCGCCGCCGCCGCCGGAAGCAGCTTTTGGCGTCTCCGGAATTTTCTTCTTCGCCGTCGGCTTTCCCATTTAAAGGTGAGATTTTTTATAATCCGAAAAGTCAATAAAACCGTTAAATCGAAGTTCAAATGATGAAGCAGAGGAATGAAACAGAGGATTCGAGATTGTTGTAAGCTAAGTTATTGACCGATCGTGAGAAGGAGAAGAAATGTTTCCGTGCAAAAAAAATGGTTTGGTGAAATGCCAGAGAAGCACGACACGACTCTATCTGCAGGTGGAGTGAACCCTAATCCACATATATTATTATATTAGTGTGTTGAAGAAATTTATTAGTATTTTAAAAACACACACAGAGATTGTTTGTTCAAATTAGCAAGACAATATTGTATTCGGAAAGACGAGAAAAGTCTTTGCTTTTGTTTTGCTGGAAAGATGGATTATTTTCTTACTTTTTCATCAATTAAAGAGTTTTGCTTAGCTTGCTACATAAATTATTAGAGTTTTTTCCCCACAAACAAAATAATTTAAAAGCGTTTTTTTTTCTAACAAGGGTGATTACGAAATGTAAAATTCAACTTGAAAAACATAATAATTGTTCTTTTGGTTAACATCTGAAAAACAAAAAATTTCAAACTATGATTTAGTCATGCAATGTACTATGTAACTTACAAAAGTTTGATTGTGTCAACTATTGTCAAAGCTGTAACTTTAGAGCAGAAGATATTACATTTTATTTTCTCGATTTGCATATGTTCAACTTCACCGTTAAAAAGATTACCGGCTAATGCACGGTTTCGAACCAATTATTACTGCTCATTATGATTTATGGGCTTATTAAGGCCTAAATTGCCGCAGGCCCAATACGGTCCTTGTAATGTTTTTCCCTCAGGAACTAACAAGAAAAGGCCACGTGTTGCCTGTCACTGAAAACACACATATTTTTACGAGCTTTAATAGAATTTGCTCAAACATAATTCTCTGAGGATGCTTAATCTTCTAACATTTATGTATGTAACTCAAGTTTCACAAAACGAACCACAACTCAGTTTCTTGGACAATAAGGAAACTTCTGTTTTACCTGAGACACAAGAAACCAGATGATCCGAGTTTTACAACTTCTCATAAAAGAATGTATTTAGAAGCTTATCACAGAGAATTCTTGCAACTTGGGTCGACGGCGGAACCGATGGGTCTGAAGATGTAAGGCTCGCCGGCGTAACTGAACTGAGCGGAGGCGCCAGCTGGCAAAGCCTCCCCTTTGATCAGAAGACAGGTCTCTCCTTGTGGGAGCAGTAGCCATGGCTCGACAGGCTTCACAGGAGCAAACCCTCCGCAAGACAGAGTCACGTGCTTCTGAAGACACTTGCACGTGTTGATTACCGTCACTTTCCACTCCGGTTGTCCGGCTATTTCTCTCCCGGTCCTTACCGTCCCGATCTAGATGTTACCGAAATTGCAGCGGCACAGTCCTGTGGGTTATAGTGGGTTTAATCCATTCTCCTTTCATTAGTTTAAAAAATAAAAAAAGAATAATTGATACATGGTTACATTTTGTAATATAACAACACGAAAATATTAAATATAAGAGATTCATTTAACTCCGATTTTATGTTTCATAAATAATCCAAAAATCAAACCGAGTCCTAATAAAATTGAATTAGACACTCCAAGATGATGATTGTCGACTGAGATTTTATATATGTACCAAAAAGGCATGACACTTCTCGTATACATACAAAACGTTATTAGAGATTCGATTACATTACCTTGAGAGACCATAGAGAGAAGAAGAAAAACAACAAAATGTTTAAGAGCAGGCGCCATTGTTAATGTTTAATGTATTTGTCTTTAGAGGTAGAGGATGAGAAGTGAACCGG
This sequence comes from Crucihimalaya himalaica, assembly GCA_004349715.1. NCBI lineage: Eukaryota > Viridiplantae > Streptophyta > Magnoliopsida > Brassicales > Brassicaceae > Crucihimalaya > Crucihimalaya himalaica. The sequence goes on along the minus strand of SMJT01000006.1, from coordinate 2,563,203 downwards.
TCTTAGTGTCTTAATTAATATATAGATACGATTCTTGATTTCACAGAAATATATACACAAAATATACTACTTGACAAAAGAAGAAACAATATATACTACAATTGAATCTAACATTTATATTTATTCCAAATTTTAGGAATTTTGAAAGGATTTCAAATATTTAGTTGAATTAAAAGTAAATTTTGGAAAATTAAGGTATCAAATATAGTTGGGTATTAGTCAAAATTTCATACTAATTAAGAAAAAATCATATTCAAAAAATTATAAATATTAAATTACATTTCTAAGAATAGCATATTTTCTTCCTTAACGAAATCCTAAATCAAATTCAGTCAAGAACTTAGTACAAGATTTTGAAAGCGTCCCCACCACAAGTATAAATTTGGACTTTTCGTACATATTAAATTTTGGTAAAAATATTAACCAAAAACATTGAATTTTTGATGTGGCAATGGATCAAACCTCTGAGAAATGTGTTCAATCTAAAAGCCGAAGAATCATTCGAAGAGATAAATAAATAAATAAATAAAATTCTATGTGAGAAAAGTATACATTCGTTGGAAGGTTTAACCGGCCGCTCACGAAGTAGCCTTTTGAATTAATATTTTTCTTTCCAAGCCAAAGAATACACAGTTATTATGGGGACATTAATGAGAAATGTTGTCATTAATTAGTACAAAATTTGATAGTATTGACTTGGACGTTGGTCCGCCACTGTTCACAATCCTTACAGTCCATTATTTGAAGATGAGAGTAAAGACGCAAGCGAGGAATATGATAAAGATAATGAAGAAGGCGAGGACGCAAACAAAGAAGATGATCAAAGAGGTGTGGAAGAACAAGATGACGCAGAGTATATATAAAAAGATGAAGTTGAAGCGAATAGAGAAGGTACGTACATCTGGAGATGATGATTGATGAAGGAAGAAAGTGAACAAGAAGACGAAGACGAAGAGGAAATGATATCAGACGTTATTCCTCTGTAGATCATATGCTTAATTAAATCTTCTAAAATTTATGTATGTAACTCAAGTTTCATACAATAAGTCATAATCCAGTTTCTTGGACAATAAGAAAACATCTTCTTCCTCCTTGAGTCACAAGAAATATAATAACCTTTTCTACCGACAAATGTTTTTAAGTTGCTAGCTGTATGTAACAGCAAAGAAATCAATCCTTGCAACTTGGGTCGACCGTGGAACTAACGGGTCTGAAGATGTATGGCTGACCAGCGTAAGTGAAGTTAGCGGTGGCGCCACCTGGTAAAGCTGCTCCTTTAATCAGAAGACACGTGTTTCCATCTGGGTGAAGCAGCGATGGGTCGACAGGATTCACAGGAGCAAACCCTCCGCAAGACAGAGTCACGTGCTCCTGATAACAGTTCTTGCACGTGTTGACTACCGTCACTTTCCACTCCGGCTCTCCGGCGATTTCTCTCCCTGTCCTCACCGTTCCGATCTCGATCTTATCAAAAGTGCAGCGGCACAGTCCTATCGGTTATTATTGTTTCATGCTCCTTTTATTAGTTTTGTAACTTGAGATAATCATGGATTCATACTAACAAGAAACATTAATTGATGCATGGATATGTATCATGATGGTATTTTTTGACAGCATACACTTTTTTAAGTATTCCTTTTTTTATAGAAATCTGATTTAGTGCGATTTTGAGACTATTGCATCCTATTTAAGCTATAGCTAGTATCCGACCCAAAAAAAAAAACACGATTTGAAGACCAAACATATATAATATAATCTAATTCGGTTTACTCTTACACAAAAATAAATGCAACTAAAATCGAACTTAAAAGAAAAATAAATCGATCAAAAGTTGAAAACCTCATTTTATCTGAAAATATCTGATAATTTAAGATAAATTTTGCTTTAAAAAAAATGAATCTGAGCATAGACCGTAAATGATTTTCAAGTGAGATTCGAATTTAGTTCAGATTATATATATAATTATAGATAACCGAAAAATCAAAAGATCAAACTGAGTCCTAATTGAAACTGGATTAGATACTCCAAGATGAGAATTGAAAATTGAGATTATATATATACTCCAAAAGGCATGAAACTACATACAAAAAGGTTGTTAGAGATTCGATTTAATTACCTTGAGAGGCCATAGAGAGAACGAAAAAAACAACAAAACATTTGAATGCCATTGTTAATTAGTTATAGTTGTGTTTTTAGAGATGGAGAACGAGAGATGAACCACTCCAATCTAAATTCGTTGCATATGTTTGATTCTCTCTTGCCTTACGTTATATAGATACAATGCTTGATTTTATAAAAATAGAGAAATATGTTTTAGATGGAAAAGGGGAAAATAAAAAGAAGAAAAGTAAAGAAAGAAAAAAAATTAATATATATATATATATACTATAGTCAAGCAAATTGTTTAAAGTTATTAAAAAAAAATATACACCATTTGGCAGCGTATTTACTTCATTACTTAATATGGGACTAAGAATTAATACTCTACTTTAATAAGTTAACTGTATTATCTAAATTTCAATCCTAAATTTAAATTTAGATCCCAAATTAAAAAAGTAACCAATACTGAATTAAATATTTTTATTAATATGTAATATATATTAAAAATATCTTCATTTTAATTAATTAATTTATTTATTACTCTTTATTACTACCTCCATTTCAAAAATATTGATTTTCTAGTTTTTTAAATAGTATTTATTGTTTCTTGGTCTACAGAAAAAGTAACCAATACTTAAGTAAATACTCTCTTTATTAATCTTTGAAGTAATGACTGGGACAACATTAATTTAAGTAAATATCATCAGTTTGATGTGCAGAAGTAACAAAACTAACATGAACCAAAAACCGATTTAATAAATACAGGTGGAAATTTAAGGGCAAACGATAACGCCGTCGATGACCTTGAGGTCGAAGCTCGTGTCCCATACGTATCTGAAAACGAAGTCCACGTGGGGAAAGATGAAATTACCGGCGTTGAGGAGACAAATGTCATCGGATTTTGACAACAACGAGGTAGGAACGGGTGTGACTGATTTGAAACCGACACATGACAACTTTGTGTACTGGAATTTGCACCTACAAGGGTTCGTCACTCTCACTTCCCACTCCGGTTTGTTTTGAACCATTTTTCCGGTATTCGTTTGTTTCACAGATAGATCTTTTAGATGACACTCTCCATACCCTTCCAAATTTCCAAGGAAATACAAAATTACTATTGTCCTTCATGTAATAACTAGAAAATAATACATATATAGTGATTAAATAACATAATACGTGTTGATATATTCAAAGTATAACGTTAAGCTAGCTTTAATCCAATGTTTAGATCTGGTCTATTGGATAAGATAATTTGGGAATACGAAGTTGATAATAGGAGAATGTATATAAATATATATATATATACCCTGGTTGACGAATGCGAAGAAGAGAACAAGGCAAAGTAGTTTGCAAGCGTTGGATGCCATTGCCTGATCTTTCGAGTTTTATCAAAGAATCTTAGAAAACGTAGTAGCTATGAGTACATGCATGGAGGCGTTGGTGTCAATTTATATACTAGCTAATAGAATATTTTTTTGGGATAGTAATGAGATTTTTTTTATTCCTTACTAGTTAGGGGAAGTTTATTAATAGAGAGAATCTGCTGACTCTAATTTAATTTTTGCAATTTGGTCAAAATTTAAGCTAGGTATTAAAATAGAAAACCTATGGTATGGAAAATAATAAAATGTTTAAGGTTTATTCATTATTAAATTAAAGTTACTTCCTTTGTTTTGTACGCTAATCGTTTGACCGCAATGTTATTAATTTGCTAATGATTTATGGATCGTCGAATTTATTTGAGTGTAAACTATGTTATGGATTCTTTTAAAATGTTAATAAATTCAATGGTAACTCACTTTAGCGTGAATAACATTCGCTACATGACGTTAAAAAAGCATTTTATGCATAACAACAATATAGTTATTGAATGATTTGGTCCATTTGGAATAAGATATAGTATATAGTTATTTTATCAACATGTATTATACGTCCAGATTTTGAAATCTAATCAGCATATTGTATTTTATTTTTAGTAAAATGTATTATGTATAACTGAAACACAATTTGCGCCTACTCTTTGTAAAATTCCATCTAAACTAAACATTATTATTTTGATTATATTAACCAGAAAATAACGAAATAAAAAGCCTTGCCTAAAATGGACGAACAAATGATGGTGGAATGATATCGAAGGAAAAATTATACTTCATTCACAACTATATACCATTTCCCCATTTTCTTACTCCAAAGCTCAAGGGATATGCCCTAATCACAAACTGTAATGAATGGCCTAATCATACTCTCATTCTAACAACATGAATTATAAATTTGGTATCGGGTCTAAGAATTGGCCTCAAAGAATATCGAAGCACCATGAATGCGATGAGAAACCACCGTCTTTGCATGGGAGGATCATCTATGCATCGATCATGCCATGGAACATACTTTTTCTGCGAAATGAACAGATTTACATCCGTTTAAATTTATCAAGCAGGTGCTAAGGCAAAATATTTCATATTATAGTATTGCAAAACCTAAGCATTCTTCAGTTAACCATGAGAACAGTTTCTGTGAGAGAGTAGAATTCACACCTTGTCTTGTGCTGCTGCAGCAAAGGCGATTGTCGTCTATATATGTTGCCTGGACGCCAATCATCCATGATCCAATTGTGGTATCATCAAACGCATATGTCTTCAACAATCCACTGCATTTATATATACATCGGGGCAGAAAATAAACCATGATTATGATGAACCTAGCTTTGTTTGACATATATAATCTTTGTGAGACTAAACCATCTGCCAGATTGTGAAACTAACCTGTTTATATTGATATACTGAGCCAGATTCTTGGAGAGTATTACAAGCGAACCAGTTGCATGACGGAAGTACCTAAATAGATCGGAAAAAGAAACTGAGTATACACAACACGGGCCATGAGGCTTAACATAACGTAGAAGACTTCTGAGGTATAAGACACTTACGATTTGTCATCCCCAAATTTCCACCACTCAGGCTCATACCATTGACTTCCCCTGAATACCAAGAAACAACCCATAGAATATGAGAATGAGAATGCTTATTAGGAAACGTTTGGATAATTGTCACAGCTCGGAAGTCTCAATTATGTGAACTGAAGATAGTTGAGAATATACGAACTCTTCCGTAATCACATCTCCAGACTTCATGCACCCAATGTAAGCACCATCTTGACCACGACGGCTTTCAAGAAGCCCAATCATCCCCTCTGTTAGATTGAAAACACTAGTCACTCAAAGACATCGTTGATACTCTGATTGGACCAGACATAGCTTTGCAAGACAAAGACCTGAAAGAGGAAGTATTACCAAGATCTAGGTCAACGTTGTCATCAACTTTGACATAAAACTCTGCGTCCCAATTCTGAACAGCAGCACTGTAGAAGAACTTCACTTTCCTTGGTAACTCTTCTTGGGCTTCCTCGTGATTCTCCTAAAAATCCATCATATTTCAAGAGAAAAAAGTAGATTGGAAGCCACATCAGTTAGAAGAAATTCAAACAAGCAGGCAACAAAAAGAAGCAAACGAGTTATCCTTACTTACAAGAATCAAAAAGTCTTTAGTTGCACGATTTTCTTCGTCAATTTTCCTATCTAGGCTATCACCTCGGTTAGCACTGGAAATTTATAAAGAATTAACATTATACCGTGAAAAACTTTGCAACTGAAAAAAGATGAAAAGAAATGAATACTAAAGTGAGTAGGAAAACCTCCGACCAATCACAAAGCGTATGACAACTCCTCTTTCCTCAAGTTTTTTCAGAGCATCATCTAAAGAGAAGAAAAATTCATAAGGGAAAACTTTATCTTTTGTACCAAACAAAGCAGGTGATAATTCTACCTCGTGGCATCCAAGAGCCTCTAAACTTATTGCGCTTCAAGTGACTTCCAAAGCCTGTGTAAACTCCAATAACAGCAAGCATCTTTTTCCCTGAAGAAGAGACACTTTTCTGGTTTTTAAGATAGCCTTGACTCTTTGCCTGTGCCAACTCCATTTCAGTTTCAACAATTCTCCTCTCAAGATCTCTATTAAACAGTTTTATTGTGTGTTAGTACATGCAGAAGAGAAAAACATCCCATCAGAAGAAAAAAAATCAGCTTACTTGCATCCAAGGGCCACAAGCTTGTCCTCCACCGTAAGAACCTTAGGCCTCTATACTCCACAAGAACATGATCAACATTGATGACAAAACATTTTATTAGTGAAAATGACTCGTCTGATGGGATACTAGTTTCTAACTTTTTATTCAAAAGAGGCACAAGAAAGAGCAACCTGATCATAATTATTCTTAAGCACAGTATTGAGTGCTGCTCTGTACTGCGCATCTTGCCATAACCTAAACGTAAGAAACAAACACCATAATAGAGAGATCAGAATCAACTGATACCGATCCAGGGATCGGATTTGAGCTTGTGACTGTTTGATTGTAAGACAATTACTGTAATGGAACTCAAACCCAAAAAAAACACATTGCAATACAGTTATATCTGAAATTATAGAAATCTAGCAACAAAAAAAAAAATGTAGAAAAACGGAAGAATCAAGCATCTGCGAGATCTATGAATCTATCAACAACAACGAAAACAGTGTTCAATGATTCTATCACGATCACGATTCTTAAAATTCTAATAATTCGATTTGGGGATGCATTCCGAAGAACAAATCTAGAATCACTGATATTTGATCACTGCCGGGAAACAAATGAATCGGTAATAGAGAAAAATGTGACGTACCGGCCAGCAACGTAAAGCCAAGCAAGGCAAGAGAAGAAGGCTAAGATAAGAGAGGGCTTGGAGTTATTCTGAGACTTGGAAGACCTACCTCGACGGTCTGATTTAGCCGAGACCGTCGTTGGTAAGCTCTCCATCTCAGTCCACGACGAGAAGGAGAGAGATCGGAAGCAGAGAAACGAGTTCTCAGATTCAAAATCGAGAAAGTGAACAAGGAAAGCAAAATTAAGCTTTGGATATTTGTTTCCTTGTTCGAATTAACTTTTTTTTTTTTTTTTTTGCTGCGATGCCAAGGGAACCGTTTCTTTGCGGTGGTCGGCGATCGGTTATCCCGACAAGAGAACAGTTTTTGAACACTCTGGTCCACTCAGCAGGTGTAAGATTGCTAGACCGCTTCCTGGACTCATAACAACATTTTTTTCTTTTTCATCACAATAAATAAACAACTCAAGCAGCATAATACTTTTTACTTCTGATTTGAAGAGTAGAGTAATAGAATTCGTGTATTTTTTCTTAAAGGATTTAAAGTATTCTAAACCAAAAAAATAAAAGAGAGTAATTCATTCAACATGAATAAAAACAAAAAACGATGCACACGTAAGTCAGTTTGAGAGTCTTGTCACAATAACAGTCTCTACACTAACCAATCTTGTAAACCCAACGTTAGATCGCTTAAGAATTTTCCTGACGCTGATTTCTTCGAAGCCTATTATGGAAAATTTCAACCGGTACAAGTGAAACGCCCTGTGTCTTCGACTGTTGGTTAACGCTGAAGAACTCTTAGCGGCCGGCGGGTAACAAGCTAGAGAGTGAAGGCACTCCTTGGCTTCTCATCTGCTCTTGTGCGCTCTTCATTTCCTCTGGATCTGTTTATCACACACACATAAATTCTCACCAAACCATTTAAATCTAATTCAGCAATAGTTTTAAGAGCCCTAACAGATTTTAGAAATGGTGATAAGAGATTATCCATATATAAAGCAAAAGCATTGCTAAATTCCTCAGCAGACTAGGTACACTGTGTAGTGCTTAAGTTGGTTACTATTACATCGATCGCGCTAGTAGAGAGAGCAAGACTCACAAATCGGTTCAACAAACATTATCAATACATGGATTATGGATACAGGTGAAGGGTTTAGAGAAGTGTACCTATGTTTTCCATCAACTTAGGCATTAAGAAAACGACAACGACCATGAATCCCACCATAAGGCCCATCGGACTTTTCAAAATTGACATTACGGAGAAAGGTTCTCGCATCTGCAAATAATACACGATCGATTAGAAAACAAGAGGACAAATCATATAGCTAAAAGTAACAAATACAAAAAAGAAAAAGGGAAGAAGATACAGTATGAAGTATTCACCTCGTAGTATTGCTCTGCCCGCAGTGGCTCCAAAACCAGCTCAGTAAGACTCCTCCTAGTTTCTGTTAGTGTTGCTTGAACCTTGCCACGATGCCGAGCACTAACATCAACTCGCACCTAATTTAGAATCATAATTGCTTGGCAAATGAGAAGCGAATTCTTAAAAAAAGATGAAATTCAGGAAATCATAGAATTTTGCAAATAAATAAATCTTACTGGAGAGAAGAAGTAGCCTAGCGCATAAACTTCAATCAGATGAGTCCCAGCTGGCACTTTGTGGCTTTGAAATTAGAGAAGTAAAGGAAAATGACGATTAACAATACTGATACTTTTGTTTTCAGATCACAATACAGTATCAAGTGATCTCAATATATATCTAGCAATATTTACAACAAAAGCTATAGATTGACGTATATGAAAGATGTTTAAGAAACTAATTAGTAGATATCGTGAGTAAATAACCTACATGTAAAATTATAAATCTACTAATGGAAAATATTATTTGAAGAAGGAAAAATAGGGTACAATGTAAAGTATCCATCCGGCCTGAGGAAAGTAACGTTCTGTCCACCATTGAGTATGACTTTGATATTTGAGAATTTTGCCGCATGACCAATAACGGTGCCTGCCATAATAACTTATAGATTAGTTTGCACAAAAAGAGAAATGAGGATACTACTTAATAGAAAAACGAGATGGAGTTTACAGTATCATATAGTTAGAATAATATGAAGGACTCAAAGACAACAATGACAGAAACCATACAATTTTCCAAAACGTTATTCAAAATATCAAAATGTATTTGCTTCTTGACCAAACACTACGTTTAGTTAGTGAGTCTACTGATAGAGATGGCATAGTGCATAGCAAGTTCCTACATTGAACTTGCCAATAAAATTGTAAGGTATAGAAGGAAAGATACATACATAATTACTTATACCTACCCAAGATTCTCACTTGCTGACTCGGTTTAAGCCACAAATATACATCAATTAACGATCATAAGACATGCTAATTACAAAAGATAAACACATCCGTACTACCACAGTAGAAGCTGCATAACAGCTATTAATCTGCTATTGACACTGACAGATTCTCTAATAGAAATAAGTTCCACATAGTTGGATTTTCCCTTGGAACACTACCATGAAACGGAGGGTTCAGATACTCCGATATTGACAGAAAAACCCAAAACATAGCAAATTGAGTATAAACTAAGCTCCCGAGAAAACATTACAAGGAAAAGAAATAAAAAGGTAAAAAGGCCGAAACTTACTTGCTGGGATCCTTACTCTACCCGTAATCGCGTAACTATTATCCTCAAACCTGCAAAAATCAAACAAGAAGGAATGGAAAGAATGAATTAAACAGCTGAATTCAAAGAAGCACAGAATTGTAAATTTACTTGTATCCTTGGATCTAAATTTCGTCAAACAAGTCCATCAAATTTTGAAAACAACGCTGCAAAAATATCAACCCCAAAACTTGGAGATACCGATAACAACACGATCACTAATTCACGAAAAAGGACTAACGAGGGTAATGCCAAAAGGATATAGCAGATACAAAAAGCAACGATTGAATGAAAAATTTAAAGCTCTATACCAACAGCTGTAACACAGGACAAAAATCTAGAGGATTTGTGGAGATGGAGGAAGATTAAAGATTGAATACCCAGATGAGATCGGAAGCGTGGAAGCAAAGAAGAAGAAGATAGAAATCTGGCAGACGAGCAAAACGAGAAGGGAAGTGGATCTAAGAATCGGCGCCATGGTCGTCGTTCGTCGTCCGCAGATCGTCGAAAGCCAAACGACCAGTTTATTATCAGTTCGATTTCAGGTAAGAAAGGAACAAAACAGAATAAATTAATAATGCGAATTAAACCTTCTGACTCTGCAAGAAGGTTAACCAAACGTTAAATGTGATTAAACTAACAAACCGGGGTTTAACTTGTAATCTAATAGATCAAAAACATCTGTAGTGTTATTGAAGAGGTTTCTAGGAATTTTGGTGTTAAAATACAACAAAAAGCCTATGAAGAGAGTGTAAAAGACTACGTTGGTGATGGTGAGTAACGGAGTAAATTAGTTCCGGAGTGGTCCGATCACGGGTTCGTTTTGATATCTAAGAGCCAAGCACTGTCTATCTTGGCTCAACAACTCTCTGGTCTCCCTTGTTTGAAAGTGCAAACACTGTCTGTATTCACTTGGGGAATCAAAAACGTTGGTAATCACATTCTTATCTTTCATTCATTAAAACAGGGAAAAATCCCTTTTAGCTTTCAATTCAACCAAGAATCTAAGACACATTTTCTACCCACAAATACCACAAACAAAAGAAGAAAGAATCATCTGCTACAAACCAAGCTTCTTTGAGAACAAGTCCGATATGTTAGCTATTACGAATCCAGCAAACACCTGAAAAAAACACAAACGCTAATTCTTGAGCATCAGGAAATTAATCATTCTCTGGTGTTGATAGAATATGAGCTTTTAGCTACCTGGGTAGAGCCAAGAATGTAAATGGCGGAATAATGACGACCATGAATCATCATGTCAGCAACCATCGCAAGTGGAATTGTGAGAGACATGCCCAGTGTCGCTACCAGCGGAGTCGTCCACACCACAGAAAGTGCCCTTTTGGTTGCAATATTACGGAAACAGCTAAGTTATTTTCTAAAACATTAACACATCTCTTTCTAGGAGCTAGCCAAGCAATAAACTAGAGATTTGCAACTACCAATTTCAACAAAAACTGACACCTAGAATCATTGGAAACCTACCAAAAATAGTCAGAGAGGACACTTCCAACGAAACCATTGGCTAAGACAACTTCATCAACTTTCGCAGAATGTGGTATGGTAAACTTGGGTTCGATCCCTAATGCTGTCAATGGCCACACTGAAACAGATAACCAAAAAACCACAAACTTTTGAATAAGAGACAACTATTCCTTGTCTTATATGTAATGTTTCAGATGATACACTTGTAAAATTGAATATGAAAAGTATTAGTATACCAAGCCACCAGAGAGCAACAAGTGTGAACAATCCAATGTATCCAAACAGCTTTTGCACATCAACCCCTTCTCCTTCTTCACCGGCAAACTTCTTAAGAAGCACTGTGTTGTCAATAACAGAAGGGTACAGGCCACGAGGTTATCCTCCCCAACACAAGAAATCTTTAAACCATTGAGTGATCGTATAAGAGAACTCATCTCTAACCTGTAAATAGTCCATAAGAGACTGCAGAGAGAAGCCCAAAGAGATCTCCCATAAGGGACCGTTGCCCGTTGCTAAACACAAATATCAACTGTACGTTAAAAGAATATGGTTGATGAAATTGGAAAACTCATGTAATCAAGAAATTCTATGAGAATGAGACAAATTTGAGCTATCAATTTAGAATGTAGTCCAGAGTTATCTTTTGTTACATATTCTTTCACTTTCCAAGGAAAAATGTCAGAAAGAGATGCATGGTGAACGGTTTAGGATGGAAAACTTACAGTGAAGAATTTAATTGCGACTCATCAGCAGCCCAAGTTTTCCCTAGCGTCGTCATGACCACCCCAGCCATGCTGACAAATACAGCAACTACTTTCGACAGGTTCAAAGTATCTTGGCCCAAAAAGACACCAATGAAAAGAGTAAACAGTCCTGAGGTTGAGGACAATACAGTAGTGCTAGCCACACTTGTACGCGCAAGAGCAGCATTGGACAGATACTGGATCATAAAAAATAGCAAACAAATATCATAACCAAGGATTAAAAGAGGACACTTTCAGGCACCATCAAAACTATACAAACAGCATTGGAAAGAAACACACCTCTGTCACAAACCAAATTGGTGCGAGGTAAAGGCCGTACATTGCAATCTGCTTTGTTGTGATCTCTTTCCCATGTTTCAGAGTCTGCACTTCTTCTTTACCTCTACCGATCAAGGGTCTCTCATCTTCTTCGTGGGATGAAAGGTGTTCCTCACTATCTTTCTTAGTTATAGTCCCTTGAAGTCCCATTTCAATGATTTTGTGCCTCAAAGGAGAACCGAGCTCAACCGAAGACTCATGGGTCAAAGCGGGAACTTTATTGATTTTGGAAGAGCGTCGCTCTAAATATCGACAAAACCAGTCTTTGAGGAATGCTATGGGAAGGTAAACAATCATAAGAGAAGCTCCAAGGTATGTGACTGCAAATGGCTGCTTATAGGCTGTAAAGATATCCTGGTCAATTGAAGTCAAACCATTCAATAAATTATCCAAATTTGACCCATTTAAACAGAGATCTGAATAATTTGCATATGATTTTCATCGATTCTTAATATAGATGAAGGTCGAAGAACATGATTGAAATAAGCCTAGTGGGATTGGATCCAGATATTGACCAATTGCAAACCAAATCAAACATTCACAACCTAAAAAGTGCCAATACCTGAGTAACTTCAGCAGAGGTGACCCATATGATAACAACAGTGCCAATCAAAAAGAGACCAGCTTTGTATCTCCAACCCATCAAAAAAGGATATAAATTGAAACCCAGGAATGAAGATCCAGGTGTTTGAGAGAATCAATCCGCAGAGATCTGCTCGTGTGAATTGACTACAAAATTGATGACGAGGGAGGGAGATTAGATCAGATCAGATCAGGCCGAGGACGTGATTCGAAGAAGGCGGTGGAGTGAAGAAGACAAAAAGGAGAAATCCAGAGACAACGACAAAATTGACCATCTCAGAAAAAAATACTAACGGAAGAGTAACCGCGAGGAAAGGAAGGGGACGACGTAGAGGGTAAGCGTTAGACAAGGATATTAACACAACACACACACGCACACAAAAAAAAAAAAAAAGAAAGTAAAATCACGTTTTATTACGGTGAAGTGTACGTATGTATAACTTAAATTAAAAGACAGAAAATTTTGTAAACAAAAATGTCAAACATTTTCAAAACCTAGAAAGAGAGGCGAATATTTGATCATAGGGATAAATTCCATCTTTTCAGTTAGTAAATACAGTATTCAACCAGGATGTTGATTGAACAAATTATCTTACAATTTTCCTTATAAATACGAATTATATTTTTTAGAATAATAAAAGTTTTAAAACCCACAGTGTTATAAGATATATAATCACGTATATCTTATAGGTATATCTAATAATCACATATACGTAGTTGCCCACGCAACGCGTGGGTTATGTGTTTAGTTGAATTTGATTGTTAATTTATTAAAAATAATGTTTTTGTTATTAGTCTTAGAAACAAATCTTCTGGGGTTTTGACAAAAGGAAAGCCTCGGTACTGGGTAAGGTTGCTTTCACAACTAAATATGTAATTAATAGAAATTATTGTTCTTATATATGTTTATTTTAGAAATGAGAATATGAAAAGGTAAAATAGAAAAATAGTTAAAATGAAAGTTAAAAGAAGGATACACGTGTTAGTTTGTGGTTAAAAGAATATTGTATAAGATATACCTTATTTATTATGCTATTATTAGGTGGCATGACAAGATGTCAAGTTGGTGAGTGGGGTGCGTCTGGCCTTAACTAGTGATACCTATTTTTGGACAACAATTAATAATATTTCCTATTATATCTTGTTCTCCTATCGTTATGATCAACTTATGGCTTCAACTTTCAAAACGTTAATGTTATGCTTTTGCATACCAAGTAATATAACCACAAAAGAAATCTTTTGGTTCAACTGACGAAATGAAAATAATATATGCAAGATCTTTCAACTACCGGCAGAGAAACCATGTAGTTGATGAAATAGCAAAACATGCGATGTCGTTTACTTCTTTTGATGCTATTGCTATTACAACTAATTGTCGAGGTTGAAAAGCCTCCAAACATTAGATCGTAATTGGAAGAAGAAGAAGAAGAAAAAGTTGATGAGGAGAAACCCACTCCATGTAAACGCAAACAACGAGAGCTTTGATTCGAACGTGCATCTGGCCAACCGCATTATATATTTGGACCTATAAAATTTTTAAATGGCCTTACAAAGACTTTGGAAATTGGTGTGGATAAACGAGAGGAAGTCCCATAGACAAAGAACATGAAGATTCGAAAAGTTGTATGAACATATTAGACAAAACAAGCCTGTTCACTTCCCATTGTGTATATAATTTATATAACGCGATGACAACAAAAAAATTCACACAGCTTGCAAAGCAATGAGCTTTTACATTGCTCTATATATAAGAATACTTCATACAAGTGAGTTGAAAACATAAGCTTTCTAAGCCACATGATAAAGATTGGGGAAATAGGAGGTTTACAATCAGATGAGGAGAAAAAAACCGTGGCAACACATAGAACTGGGATGAATTCCTTAAGAGATAGATGCACTTAAATGCAAGATGGTAGAGTAGGTCCATGGCAGAGAAAGGCCACAGCGATGTATATGATCACCATTAGTAGTAGTATTAAGAGAACCCTGCAAGACACAAACAGGGTTAGGAACAATGTTAATTCTTGAAAATTTTTCAGTTGAGATGTTGTTTCTAAAAGGCACAAAATATCGAATGCCAAAATCCTTATGTTTTGTTTCAGAGTGAAATTTTAAGCAAAGGATAAGCTTTGTTCCATTCTTTTACACTTAAGATTACAAATGTGGAACTTGGGGGTTATTAAAGCACTTCAGTTTCCATTACAAATGTGAAACTTGGGGATTATTAAAGCACTTCACTTGCCATTACAAATGTGAAACTTGGGGGTGAGTAAAGCACTTCACTTGCTATAATTTAATGGGTTGTTAGTTAGACCATAACTAGTTTTAGCATATAGTCTTGCAATCATAATACTGCAATTTCATGGATGACCTACAAAACATGTTAAGGTTTTAGGAAACATACGTGAGCTTGCAATTTCTCCACCAGACGTTGCTTCTGAAGCGACGAGCTTGCTTTCTGAAACGGAATGTATTTCCCTGCATATTGGCGGTTTTATCGACAAGAAGCTCCAAGCGTTCACCTCTATCTAGAACTTTGTCAATGTTCTCAATCATGACACCCCGCACCTGTCCAAAATAGAAAAACCGAGATGTATGTCAACGGTCAAGCCAAAAAGTCTTTACAAATCCACAATCAGATTAAACATTTAAAGAGAAACTCAGACCTGATTCATTTCACCCTTAATACGATTAATCCTATCAGCATTAGGATCATTAGAGTAATACTCAATCTGCTGACTGAGAACTCTAGAGAATTCCTCATTCATGGCATAAGCTTGTGCTGTATGAACAGCCCGGCCATAAGTCCGTACGAACCTCTGGTGAATATCCTCAAGAAACGCAAAAGGAATCCTTCCTGAGAAATTACATCTCAAATGTAAGAACTTTAAAACATCAAAATTCATACACACATGGAATACAACATCAGGAAAAAATATCAATATCAGAAAGATCATTCAGAGAATGGCCCAACTTCACACCAGAACAAAAAAGGACTAGACTTTGAATTCCACTGTTCCCAAAAGATCGAAACTTTCTAAAAATTAGCCATAGAAGCAGCTCAAGATTCGAGAAACTCATGGAATACAAAAGTAGAAAAAGGGAGAAAGAGGACGTACTTCCGGCGGTTTCTTCGGCCATACAGAGAACGGTGAGGCCATCGGTGCGTTTAACGTGGAAGACGTAACGATCCTGAGAGTAAGAGACGTTGCTGTCGTTGTTTCCGGGGACCTTCTCGAGGATCTGTTTGGCGATGGAGCTCGCATTGGTAGACGTGGCGGTGAACTCAGAAAGAACGACCGTACCACGAGCTACGAGTGCGTAGAGAATCGCCATCTCCGTGGATCCCTTGCCGAATCAAACAAAAGGTCAACGAAGAAGGGTTTCCCGCGGAAACAGAACCAGCAAGACGAATGAATCGCTCGATCAATCAAAGAGAAAGAGAAAGAGAACCAATCAGCTCTTTTCCCCTTTCTGCATATAATTCAATCTCTCTCTCTCTCTCCTCTTGGAGTTTAGCTGTGAAGCTGGAGACCTTTTCGCCTCTTGCATAATTAAAAATTATTATTTGGATAGCTACGAAGATTTATATATATATATATATATATACATATCTAATTTTTCAATAACTAGATCAAAATTAAACTAGAAAATTATTACCAAACGAATATATTTTAGTAAGTTATGTGTTGATGTTATGTTTTTAAAGAGTAAAACTTTATAAATGTGAAGGATATGTATATGCTATCTAAAAGAATTTGTGTTGTTTACCAAATTATAAAATGGAAATAAGTTCTGAATAATAAGATAATTTAAATTGATATCAAAGTAGTTTTTTATTTTGGGGTTTTCTTTGTGTTTTCATTTTCTGAAATATGTTTATTAAACCAAAACAAAAATTGTTCATTTCCTTTTGGTTTGGAAAATATTCGGTATCGGTTTTGAATAATATGAATGAAATACTTTTGGAAAAATAAAAGAGGAAAATGAAAATGACATGGATAATGGCCAATGAGCCGTGCCCAACTCAAAACCAAAACATGGTTCACGAGTCACGACCCAAACCGAATCTTACGGGACATATACTGTATGTATATATAATACTATTATATATCACGTGTTATTCTCTCTCGGCTTTTCCGTTAAAGTAGACGTGAGAACACCGCCGTTAATCGCCGTGGTACGTGAGTAAGAGGAAGAGAAGACCCTGAGAGACGCCATCTGGTCCTTGTTTTGCCTCCATCTGTGTCCTCTCTCCTCGATCTGACTCCGATCCTCATTCATAAACCCTACGCTTGCTTACTCTTCCATCTTTATTCTCTGATTTCTCTTTTCAAGCTGCGTAATTGGAGGTTTCTCGATCGCGTCTCCGGTTGATTCTGATCGGAATATCAGATTCGAATTCCGGAGATAGTTAGAGTTAGGTGGTGATGCAGAGACGGAGTCCGCCGAAGCACAGGCATGACGGAACATCGCCGCTTCCATTGGGAATGGATTGGAGTCCTCCACCGCGCAAATGGGTGAGTTCTTATGTTGCCAAAATTCCAACTTTAGGATGTTTATTTCTCGAATTCTGCAGTTAGTGCAGCTTGAGTTGGAGAGTTCATTCAAGGCATTGATTTACTTGTTATCTTCTTCTTTTTACGCAGAATGGTAGAGATACTGTTTGGCCTCATGACCCTCGAACCGGATGGAGTTATTGTGTCACTATTCCTTCGTGGATTGTCCTTCCGAAATCAAGAAATTCTGACCCTGTAGTGGTAATCTAATTAACTCTCAATTTCAAGTGTTCATCTCTTGTAAGGGCTAGCTCTATTTCTTGTAGCAAATTTACATTTCTTGTATCTATGTGGAATCAACAAACTTAAACATTACCAATGGAATAGCTCTAGTGTGCTCTTTTCTTTCTTTTTTGCAGCGGAAGAGTTTTGTTGTTGTGCATGTCATATATATTTAGTTGAACTTACTTACATATATATAACATTTTAGTGGAACAGTTTTACAGGGTTCAGGTAAGTGTGCAATCCCCTGAAGGTGTTACCACTATGCGAGGAGTGTTGAGAAGATTTAATGATTTTCTAAAGCTATTAACGGATGTAAGAACTTGTTTTCCTTGAATATAATGTCTATGCAACTCTCCATTTTTTCTTAATGATTATATGTAATGTTGTTGATGGCATATGCACATTCATGTTTTCCTTACAGCTTAAAAGAACATTTCCTAGAAAAAGTTTTCCATCAGCTCCCTCCAAAGGGCTGTTGCGTATGAAAAGCAGAGCACTGTTAGAAGAGGTATGCATTTTTTTCTGGGGCTAACTGAATGAGGTCACTTGTGTAACTGCTGGTACTCTCAATATAATCTTACAAACCAAGATTAAGTAGGAATAATACAGACTAATGGTAGACTTCATATGGAAAGCCATGTCCCAACAAAAATGTTACAATTATTCGTGCAAACTATTTGTTTCACAAGTGATAGTTGTGACCTTGTTGCAGAGAAGGTACTCTCTTGAGGAGTGGATAACGAAGCTATTATCTGATATAGAATTGGCAAGAAGTGTCGTAGTTGCATCCTTTCTTGAACTAGAAGCTGCTGCTAGGTCTGGTATGAGCTATTACAGTATGCACTTAAGTCGTGCATTGGTCAATGCTGTAATGTGTGATTAGAGTCTAACATGATCTTGCTTTTCAGCATGCCAAGATGTAGATCAGAATGCTTCTGATGCCAATAATGATAGAAATAGCACAAGTTCATCGCCTATGGTTCACCCAAGTCTGAGCTTGTTTCATGCTGGTGGCAGTTCTCTCACATCTGACTATGGCAGTGATACTGCTTATGAAACATCTGAGGTTGGATCACCAAGTTTAGGACAAGATGATATTTCTGAAATTGGCACCGAAGATCTAACTCTTGAAGATATAACAAATCCAATAGAGAAGCTCATTAACTTTAGCATGTCCAACATTGACGAGGGACTTTCAATGAGCCAAACTATTCTAGAGCAACTTGAAGATTTTCCCAAGCATAAAGTCCGCTCAAGATATGTCAATAATATCTTAGGGAAGGATGTGTATAATGGAAATGCTTCTAAAGGTGTATTTCTTGCTAACAATGGCTCACAACTTCTTTCTGAACCAGAATCATCTCACTCAGTAATGCATGATAGAAAATTTTCTATTGAGAGTGCTGATGGGTTTGCTCTACACACCGGTGAAACATCAACATCTGGTCTCCTATATTCAAGCAGTGATAGCCACCTGGATCTACGCCAAGGTCCTGCTGTATCGCTTGGAACTGGACTTGTTGGTAACCTGGAGAGGCATGGTACTGCACAAATAGTTCTTCCACTGGAGCTGCGTAATAAATTGAACAGAATTTTGTTAGCCACGAATGAGAGACTTGTCAATGCAAAAACAGATATGGAGGATCTTATAGCAAGACTAAACCAAGAGATAGCAGTGAAAGATTACCTGAACAAAAAGGTATAATTAGATAGTAACAATAAATGCCCGTTTTTGTTTTTTTTTGTTTTTAGTTTTAAACATCTGGAGGGAATGGTAGTGTTGTAATGCTGTTTTTACTGCTCAGGTTAATGATCTAGAAGGGGAACTTGAAACTACTAAGCAGAGAAGCAAAGAGAATTTGGAGCAAGCTATTATGAGCGAGAGGGAAAGATTAAATCAGATGCAGTGGGATATGGAAGAACTTAGACAGAAATCTTACGAGATGGAAATGAAGTTAAAATTGAGAGAGGTACGATTAAAAATAGTCCCATGTCTATAAAGTTATATTCGGACCCAAACTGGCTCGCATATATCGTACATAATTGTCCTCTTCTAGAGAAGCACGCTGATGCAAATTATTACAATAGGATGGGAGCTCACATGCAGAGCCCACAGAACAGTCAACTATTTCTGAAAGACATGTTTTTTCGAAAGAGTTGGATGCCAAAAAACAACAACTAGAGAACCTTTCTAGGCGATATGAAGAATTAGAGGCAAAATCAAAAGCAGATATTAGAGTTCTTGTCAAAGAGGTCAAATCTCTGAGGCGTTCTCATGTTGAACTAGAGAAAGAGCTGGCTCAATCTTTGACAGATAAAACTGAAGCCGAGGTAATTTCCCCCTTGTATAGTATTTAATATATTTCCATATTTGGCAGCATCATGTGTTTGTGGGTTATCACTATGCATGTATCAAAACAAGTAAGACAACACAATTGAGACTGGAACATGTTGCACTTTTCAGAAAGTACTCCAACAGGAAAGAAAACTACTTGAGAACACAGTAGCGGCTAGAAAAAAGCTGCTTAGTGACTGCAGAATTCTCCACGACCGGCTTAAAGAGTACAACTTGAATTTTTCGATTGACGGTAACGGTAACTTTGTAGAGGTTTCAACTACAGTATCAGATGCTTTGCGTTTGCTGTCAATATCTGATGATCATATTGAGGAGGTATTGCTGCATCTCTGCTTTATCTCCATTTAAATTCACAAAGTTTCCCAACTTAGTACATCCAAGGTTTCCTCTAATAGGAGTTACTTTCAACTGCGTCTTGATATATGCATCAGCATAAAGTTATTTATTAATGTAGGATATATAGGTTTTCTCTGCATTAGTGAAGCATTGCTATAAAACAATGTTGCAATGTGCATTTTTCAAGTTCTAAAGATGTAGACCATTTTCAGGCTCAGCTACTTGCCGGGTTTGATGAAAATGCTGCTGCTCAAGACATCGATAAATCTCACAGCATCGATACCGAAACAAGAATTATGGAGGACGAGCTGAGGAAGATACTGGCAAACATCTTTGCTGAAAACTCAAAATTGAGAAAACAGGTGAACTCTGCAATGCTTCGTGCTCTCCAGAAAGACGTAAAGACCAACGAAGATGTGAATGAGGAAAATGGTGATGAGAAAGAAGAGGCATCAACAGAGACATTTAAGAGATAGGTATAAGAATAGTCGCTTTGACCTGAGGATAGACTGCCAATTCTTTTCTCTTTAATCAAAGGACTGGTCGCTTTATAATACAAAACGGTTGGTCTCTTGGAGAAGCAAATTAGTTGAAGCTGAGTGATGTGTAATCGATATATATATACACACATGTGACCACCCCTTTTGACGAGTACATAAGGCAAAAATATGTGTATTGAGTATGTTTGTTGTATAATTGTATTGCACTATCCTCTTTTGCATATACTTAAGTCTTTCTTTTGTGTTCTGAAATGAGTTCTTGCTAGTATTCGCAACTGTGATTAGGCTTGGAACTGTAAGTGTTTAGGGTATACGAATGTATTCATCATCGTTGTCCATGTTTCTTTCTCACCACTTTCTTGAACTTCTTCGAGGTTTGAGAGAATGTATTTACATAAAACGGAAACTGGTAGAGAATATTAAATGCTAAAAACCTTCATCATCTTTGGACAGAGATGAAGAAGTTAATGAACTTCCTTCAGCGCTCCTATCTCGGAAGTATGTACGTGAATCCAGCTCATTCTCTAATGGCTTCAACAGGCTTAATTAGTTGATAAAGTTACTAACGGCCAACGGGCCATAATGACAATCTTCAAATTATTGAAAATGTTAGGTGTATTGTCACAAAAATAAAAACGTTAGATGTAATAGCAATTTTAATACTAGTTTCTAATTTGATGATATATGCATTAATCGTGCCTTGAAGTTTGTGCATAACAAGATTTAATGTGTTTAAAAACAATTTTCTTGAGTGTGCCCTGAAGTGTGCATATAAATTCAGTTCTCCTTGTGGCAGCAAAGCAACCATCACAGAGGCGTGTGTGTGCTAAAATCAAGCGCCTTACTCCAAAGTCTCCAATGGCTTCAATAAGTCTGCTTCAAGTTTCTGTAGCCATCCTTGGCTTTCTGATCCTCCATTACTTGCTCTTCAAGAAACCTCATGGCCGGTTTCGTAGGAACTGGCCAGTCCTCCGGATGCTCCCTGCTCTGCTCACGGCACTCCACCGGATCTATGACTACAGCGTTAAGATTCTCGAAATCTCTGACTTGACGTTTCTATTCAAAGGACCGCGGTTTTCTGGAATGGATATGTTGTTCACGGTTGATCCAGCTAACATTCATCATATAATGACCTCAAATTTCTCAAATTACATCAAAGGACCGGCGTTCAAAGATGTTTTCGATGTGTTCGGAGACGGGATCATCACTACGGACTCGGAGCTATGGAAGAATCTGAGGAAGTCTTATCAAGCCATGCTCCATCGTCAAGAGTTTCAAAGGTTTTCAATGAGTACCATGACACGTAAACTCAAGGACGGGCTTGTTCCCCTTCTTAATCATTATGCAGAGAAAGGAACAATTGTGGACTTGCAAGACATGTTTGGGAGGTTCACTTTCGATACCATCTTAATCCTTTTAACCGGTTCTGATCCTAGATCTCTCTCCATTGAAATGCCTGAAGATGAATTAGCTAAAGCTCTTGACGATGTTGGAGAAGGGATTTTGTATAGGCATGTTAAACCAAGATTCTTGTGGAAGCTGCAAAACTGGATGGGATTCGGACAAGAGAAGAAGATGTCTGAAGCTAATGCAATTTTTGATAGTGTGTGTGCGAAATACATATCAGCCAAGAGAGAAGAGATAAAAAGATCACAAGGGGTTATTGATATATCCAATGGGGAGAGTGAGGATCTTTTAACTTCCTTCATAAAGCTAGATACATCCAAGTACAAGCTCTTGAATCCGAGTAACGACAAGTTCCTCAGAGACAGTATCTTGACTTTCATTCTAGCGGGAAGAGACACAACTGCCTCCGCTCTCTCTTGGTTCTTCTGGCTTCTCTCTGAAAATCCAAAAGTGGTAGCCAAGATACGCCAAGAGATCACCAACACGGATCTATCAAGAACCGGAAATGGCCAAGAGAATTTGGACAAGTTGGTGTATTTACATGGTGCGTTGTGTGAAGCAATGAGACTCTATCCACCAGTAACCTTCGGGCGCAAGTCTCCTATCAAATCAGATGTGCTTCCAAGTGGGCATAAAGTTGATGCAAACTCTAAGATTATTATCTGTCTTTACGCTTTGGGGAGGATGCGAGCGGTTTGGGGAGAAGACGCATTGCAATACAAGCCAGAGAGATGGATTACTGAGAATGGAGGCATAAAACATGAGCCTTCCTTCAAGTTTTTATCGTTTAATGCCGGTCCAAGAACTTGTCTGGGTAAGCATATAGCTATGATTCATATGAAGATAGTGGCAGTGGAGATATTACAGAACTATGACATCAAGGTTATCGAAGGGCAGAAGATTGAGCCAGTTCTTGGTTTAATATTGTCGATGAAGCACGGACTTAGAATCACAGTTACTAAGAGATGTTTAGCTTGAGATTATTGAAGTATTAGTTAAATTATGTTTAGTTTGTATCAAATCTATCGCAGAATTGACTATGGTAGAAATTTTTCTTATCTTTATGATTTAACGAATTGAATAATGTTGTATTCTGTTACTGTATCGCTATGAAGTGCTTATACTTTTGATCATCCACTTTATTGAGATACAGTTTTATACAGTAAAAGTTTAGTCTAAATATTAAATACACAAGCCACTTGCTTAATTTGTATACAACAGTGAGCCAATAAACTATTGGGGCAAAGTAGTCTAATGGTTGAAGAAATGATACATTACATTGTTAAAGAGAAGGAGGCTCGTATCTGCAAACACAATCATATATGTTTCCTTTTATCAACTTCTCAGCCAATCTCTGATTTTTCACCATTGCTAGCTGCCAAAAAGGAAGAGAAAGGTTTCAGTCACATGTTTCAATAACAATTCTAGAGTTGGAAGTTTCTGTCAAGTGAGGTTAAAACCTTGAGAGCCTCGCATTTGAATTGAGCGTTGAAGTTGGTGTGAAGTGCTCTTCCCATACCTTCCAAGACAACCTGCAATATCATCAAACATCAAATAAGGAACAACGCTTCTCTCTTTTTGTGTGTTTGAAGTTTATGTCAGGTAAAAACAGAGAAGGTTTTGTAGATACAAGATCAGCATCTTTGGCAGCGGCTGCAAGCTCAGAGCTGACTTGTCTGAGGTCAATGCAAGGACTTCCGCATCCATTTTCAACAACCATCAATGGTGCTGAAGTTGAATCCTTCTTTGACCCATCTCCAGGAGTTACCATCGCATCCACAAGTAAGCCTCCCATTTCTGCCGCTCTCCTCAAGATGTCACAGTGCTTCGACAGTAAAGACCGAACAAAAGAGTTAGTTACATGAAAAAACATTATAACCACTACATAGAATCAAAAGTTAAACCGAAAAAACCTTAGCAGCCCCGGCGACTATATCAGGGAGTTCCATAGCGGTCACGTCGTTAAGAGCAGGAAAAGAGTTTGCCACTAAAACAACCTGGAGAATCATAATAACCATTTATTTAGTGTTTCCTCAACTAATTTCACAAAGAAACTGTTTGGCCTGTGCATTTGGTTTTGTGAAGAGCAGGAACAATTTTAATTTCTATAGGCAGAGTTCGAGAAAGATACGCACTTCGGTCCCACGACGGAGAAACTCTCGGGCAAGAGGAAGCATCCCAAGAATGACATCTGCTCCTGAGTTATCAACAAAAAGTAACGCTCTTTTATGTCGATGAGGCTGCTTACCTCCAGATCCAAGCATCCTTTCTTTGAAAGCATCAAAATCATCTACCTGATTTTACGGATAACAGAAGATTTCCAGCTTAAGATTGATAGTTAGCAAACAGTAACCTCAGAAAAAAAAAAAAGTGGTATTGTCTCTCACCCTCCACGGTCTCTGCATCTTGTTGCGACTCATTCTGTATATTTCAATAATGGTTCCTTTGTGATATAGATCCACACATGCTCGAGATCCCCAGTCAAATATGTTTGCAGCAAGAACACCTTCTATAAGTGTAAGCAACCTTGCCTCCTGAAAATCCGGAAACATGAAAAACAGTAACGAGAGAAGTTTTCTCATGTATAGCAGCAAAACGTTTATTAACAAATTATTAACCTACATAGAAAGGAAGGTTAAAAACCACAGACCTCGCTCATCGAATCAAGCTCCTCCAGTAAATCAGGTAAGACAGTAAGTGATGCCTCGTTCTCCCTATCAATTTCGAAGAAAGAAAGAGCATAAGAAAAACTCCAAGTAGAAGAGAGATAGAGCTATGGTTTACCTTTGCTTGATGCTTCTATAGGCATCAACAAACTGGAATTCCCTTAAGCATTCTTCCCTAAGTTCCAATAGATTTGCTAGCCCCAACTTCCCATATGCAGCTGGCTCTTCCATTAATCTTCAACCAATCCAAAATAAATTGTCAGCAAAAGGTAAAAGCACAAAAGAAAACAAGAAATTCTTGAAGCGTTTAAATATGAATTTTCAGTTTGTCTTATTTTGATCAAAGTTGCATAGGCTTGAGTGACAAAGGGGAATCTGTTTTAATGAATAAAACCTTGCCAAATGAGCTGAAAAAGCACGAGCAAAAGCATCACCACGCCTTTTCGCATCCTCAGTTCCTCCTTCACTCGCCACAGCCTATAATCATGTCCACAGGATAATAGTAAGTACCAGGCCATAAAGAATCTTCACCACCCAAAAAGAAACATTACTGAAGGTGGAATAGAATTCCTATATGTTAACAGTTACCGTATCAACAAGGTCTGGCAAATGCTCGGATAAAACTTTGAGCCAGTACCTATACAGCAAACAAAATAAGCAATTTAAGAAAAAAGTGATTTCATTAAATAAAACCACTGTTTTTGAAGATCAGCATCCACTTATTACTCACTCTCGTTCGCTTTGATCTGATAGATCAATCGTGTTAGGCTCATACCTGGTGTAAAATAAAAAATCGATTATACACATGTACATATATTCTCTAAAATCATGAACAAGCGGCAAACCAGGAGATATATGTACAAGCTCAATACATTACTCAGGGACATGCCACTTACGTTTTTGGGTCAGCCAGCAATGGGAACACCTCCAGTGTGGGCACAAGATGGAGAACACCAACATTTAAAGCACTGGCGTCAGATCTTAGAGCACTACCTCTGGATGAGGGAACTTCAAACCCTCCAAGCCCAGTCGTTTTCGATGGAGTCATTGGTACAGGAGCAGTTATTTCAGTTCCTCTACGCACAAACTTTTCCATCCACGAAATCTGAAAGCAACCAGGAAAACCTTTTTAAACCCCAAAACTTACCCAGACCAGAGTAAAGACACAGAACGCTTATAACTAGTTGAAGTGATATCTCTATACCATTAGCAAAAGAAAAGTTATAATAGGGAAGAGCACCTGATTCCAACTAGTATTTGATATATACATCAAATAAAAAGAGAATATAATTGTGACAAAGATTCGAAAACAAGGTTTTACTTTTGTTAAGAAGTTTACAAAAGGAACCAATACTCTGTATGTTATATATGATATTTCTTAAGTTATATAATATCAACGAAGTTGGTTACAATAGGAGAGAATTTGTGATTCTTACTCTTGCTTTCTATTATTCTTCTATGTCACATAAAATGATACTTTCTATAAAAAAGAAAGAACCAGCATACTTCACAGTGAATAATATCCATATAAGCATAAGCACATGTTTATTCTTTCTGATACGAGGACAAGTTAAAATAAAGAATTATATATTCGAATTGTACTGCATCCTTGATTTGTTAGATAACATATGAATAACACATACCTAACTGTGTATATATTTTCTATGGGAAAGCTCTAGACCAAACTCTAAAAGATATTCTAGTGACTAATCTTCAAGGCGAATGATCGAGTATTTAATCAAAATCAGTCAGCACACAAATCATGGAAAGGAACAAGTAATTGTGCACTTCAATAGTCTCAAAGTATCCGAACATCTACTATAGCCATAATATTCAGTAAGTCCATGGAAGAGCAAACATTTGCCAAAAGATTCCAGTTTCAAGAACAGCATAATCTTTAATGCTATTGCCTAAAGAATACTATAATAGTATGGAGTACACACTTTACCCAACAGAAGGTATAAACGGTATCCTATTCCTGCACTTTAATATTTTGCAGTACCATGTCACTAAGAATCTTTGGCTGTCAGTTTCAAAGTATCACATAGAACAATCTGAGACTTTGGTAAAGTGTAAGCTCAATATATTACCTTCTCGTTCAAATCACCGAGTGGTGGTCCATGAATATTTCCTCCAGTATATGGTGCACCCATTGGGAACCTCTCAACCAACTGATGGGACATTAAATCATCTAATCCGTGCTTTTCATAGCTCATGAACGCACCCAGAGCACCCAGAAAACCTTCATGCCTCAAGAACATAGCTTGCATCTCTCCTTTCGACCTAGTGTGATCACACAATAAATTATTGACTTGAGTGATAAAAGTGGAGTGTGCATATCACATCTACGTCCAAGTTTACTAGTGAAGTTACCAGAAATGTACAGCAAACGAAATTGTGTCCATGGTATATGCATGACCCCTTATGAAAAATCCTCCAAAAAATATTCGCTTCAACCCAAATCGAAGGGCGTTCAAATATGATATCTACACAGAAACAAACAAATCAGATACTCAAAATATTATCAAGCGCATAACCCCATTCACTGATCAAATGAAAAGTATTTTGCTCAAGAACTTTTCCTCGAAACCTTTGGACTCACGAACGCATACCTGCCCGATATTGTATGATATCATCCGCAATAGAGACAAGGAAATATCTTCAGGTCTGTAATCTTCCAGTTCCTTATTTTCAGAGATCGCCTTGCCAAAACTAGAAGCTATTGTTGAAGCAGAGAGACCAATCTGTATAATTGGTTAATGAGAATTACGACAACAGTAGTAACAAAACATTTTAAATTTTCATAGAAGAGCAGTCACATCCTACAATGAATAAGATCAGATGTAGTCTGATACAAAGTAGACTCATACCTTGGAGTAATCCATGCCACCATAAATATCACCAACAAGCATGTCAATGGCACTATTATCTCCCTTTTGGCTGAGTTCTAACAACTCATCAAAACTAAAAACAGAAGAGAATATCGTAAGGTATAGGAAATAACAATATAAAGAAGTTATGCAAAACCAGATTCATTGTAACCTCTTGCACTTCGTTAGAAGTCTTCCTAAGCCCCAATAGGTACCACCACCAACATTAGTCCCACTCACACGTTCAAACTTTCCTTCTCCATCAACCTATACTTTGAAAAGACATTGCATGAATCAATAGGTCCATGCAACTTTCTGACCTCCCAACATTTCAAGAAGCCACAACACACAGTTTGTGAAAGAAGTAGCAAACGTAAACAAATACCTTGATTATGCTAACACCAGATCCAACGTTCACAAGAAGATAAGGATACAAGTCATTGGGATCTATCTGTACAAATTCTTTCTCACCCTCCATGTGCGTGAAGGCTTCATGTCGAATAGCCTGCAGAAAAAGCATGAAACTACGAATTTTTCCAAACGTACACATGTAGATCAAGAAAAAACAAAAAAAAAACAAATGAAAAAATTTCAATAGTCTTAAAAGAACAATATGTATAGGAAAATACAGCTAATCACACATAATGTGACTCTGTCTTTACGTTTCTGCTTTGCAAGTGCTAGTAATAAAGGCACAACTACATATGCAGACAACGTAAAAGGAATGTTGCATAAAGAAAAATCTTACTTTGAGCAAAAAATTTGCTCCAGAAACAAGGCAATGCATTTCATCTTCTTTTTCAATGCTAACGCCCAGCCGTTCCTTGAACAAGTCTGCAAATTTATAGGCCCCGCCACCAGTGACCTATAAGATATACATACGCCTAACTCATATGTTTGAACAAGCAATCATCAACTAATCAAAGCCAAATCAGCAAATCACATTACATGGATATTCATATGAACATAAGAAAACGTTTCACCTAAAAACAATAATTATGGGCGTCTTGAAATGTTTTCTGGTATATCACATGACAGAACGAGCTAATTATATCCAAAAGGAGCCACAAAAGGTGATAAAGATAAAAAAAAAAACAAGTCATCAAAATGTCATTACCTTGATAACACCAGTCCCCAAAGGCAAGGTCTTCGAACTCCAAGGATAAGGATCTATTCATTGTTGTAAAGGAGAATTGGTTGGAAAAAAATGGAGAAGAAGACGAATTAAACAGTAAATCACCAGAAATTGATCTTATAACAATAAAAACAAAACAAAAGTGCCAGTGAACATTTAGACAGGGCAGGAGTAGTTTGGTATATATATACCTCCAACTTAATTACATAAATCTCCAGTCTACTTACAGAAATTTACGGAAGTCAAAATCTGACAAAACCACATCAACTTAGTATAATCATTATGTAAGCACTACATTCTAGCGTTCAGCGCAAAAGTTGGTAACATGAGAAGAGAAAAAGAGCTTCAGGATTGGAAAATTTTCAAGACATCTTGAAGTCATATCATTCGACAGTGAAAAGCCAATACCTCGCCGATGAAGCTGCTTGGAATGAATAAAATCCATGCACTCATTTATTTTGTGAGTCTCAAACTTCACAAAATGAAGTCTCCCACCAAGAACAGGATAGCTTCTCAAGTTCCCATTGGTTATACCCAATCTCTCCTTGATCGACCTCTTCCGCTTATCATTATCATTCGAGTAGTCCTCATGTCTTGAAAAATACAGCAACTTTATCAAAGATCCTACAAAGAAACTTAATGGGTTTACATTTCTCAAAAACAGCACTCAAACAAAGCATCTAAATTTCTAAAATAAAGATGTGAAAGCCACCAAATACTACTGGAAGAACCAAAACCACATCTAACAAGCATTGGATTAGATTGAAACAACAACAGAAAAAAGGAGAGAATTTGTCACCTCCGATATCAAGAGCCAAATGAGAGATATCATCAGACTGATTAGGCAATAATATGGTGGGATCTCTCTCCTCGAGATTCCCCTGAATTTCAGCTTTGCTCAGATCAAGTTGTGGCCTAGAGCCTGATCTGTGGATTGAAGTCCCGGAAGTAGAAGGAGCCATATCTTTCTCACCACTAACACAAACCTGAGATTTTGCTTCAGCTTCTATTTTATCTTCAAGAATTGGATCGTGCTCATCTCCTGGACCCGCCATTTTTATTTTATTAAAAAAAAAAATGGAAAAAACCAACCAACCCAGAAAGATCGGATCACCAACAAGTTCCTAATTCGGAACACCACAAAACCCGTCCTGCAAAGTTTAAAATTCTAAGACATCTTCGATTTCCCAAACCTAACAAAAAAACTGATAAGACTTTTCAACGGGGTTTAAAGAACTAACCTGTTCGAGCTTTTGCTAATACGAATAAGCTAGAATCGCTAAAGCATGCTGAAGCGGAACTTACCCACCTCAACAAAATCCTCACTTTAAATTGTCACATTATCGTATTTATATATAAATGATATACTATTTAGATAATTGATTAACTAAATACTAGTAACTTTTTGACAAGGGATCAACTTATAATTTTGTAAACGGATTAGGTTTCGTGTTTCACAGTAATATGACCAAACTCGAACTTGACTTGCGACTTGTGAGTTTCAAGTCATAGATTAGTTGTTCCGTGTCATACGACGTGGAATTTTGTTTTTAGTTTTGGTGATTTTTATTGGTTTATTGATTTATAAATATATATATACGAGATTAGAAATTTCAACATATGAATTTGAGATAACATAATTTATTCTACGGTTTTAAATTTTTTAATTCTTTATTTTCAAATTCGAATGGTCGAACTGAAAAATATTTTGGGTATATGAATAGAACCGAAATACAATTATATATCCAAAAATATGTAAAAATATGATTTTTCAGTTATTTGGATAATAACCGGAAAAATATTCAAAAAATTCTAGTTTTTTTTTCATGTTCAAAATATTTCGGTTTATATATGTATTTTATTAAAATACTCAGAAATAACTGGAACCAAACCCAAACCAAAATTCTGAAATAACAGAAAGAAACTAAATTTTATAACCGAAATATCCAAAATCTAAAAATACTAAATCGAAACCAAACCGGAATGTCATGACTAATTCTAAGCGATTAGGCAAATTCATTTCATACTAGAAAACCATGACCGCGTCATTAAAATCCCATTATTTACAAATAGATCCCTTGGCCGTGTATTTGGACACGCCGACATGCATCTTGCGAATAAGGGCATAAAGGTCTTTTAGCTATAATTGTGATCGCAACTCCCAAACCAACGCGAGCCTCTATTTTGATTAAAGTTTCTTTCCTTAAGAACTTTTAAATACTAAAAAGTAATTTCAATTAATATCCATCCACTATCCATTTCCTCTTTGCCAGCATTTGCATTCTCTCTCTCTCTCTCCCTCCCTAGATTCTTCTTCTTCTTCCTTCGATTTTGGGTTTGCTCTCATTAAGCTTTCCCCAGACGCCACTTGTTAATCTGATACAGGGGATTAGGGTTTTGTTCTGTGTGTTGGAGCTCTTCTGATGGCGATTGTATAATAATATTAATATGCTCTCGGGATGGGTTTCTCTCAGGCTATTCGCCTCAATCTTGTTTCCTACTCCTCTCTCTCTCCCCGCGAGGTTAGCTTACTCTTATTACTCACCCCTCTCCCTCTCTATCTGTTGTATTTGCTACTGATTCACGAGACTTTCATTCTCATGACATAACTCTATGAAACTTCTTTACATTTAGTTTCAAATCTCTGTTTTTCTTGACTTTTGCTGCCTTTGTTTTTTGGGTTTTGTTCCCATCTGTTTGTTCCTTCAAATGATGATATTCGTAAGCTTAAAGATTGGAAATTTTAAGACTTGGGAAAGACCCTTCATGTCTTATATCATTTCGTTTCATTTGATATAGTGAGAGCTTCACTTGCATCCAAGTTGCTTATTGTCTGGCCAAAATGACCAACTTTTATTGTTTTTCACTTAGAAGAAAGATCACGTTTTTTTATTTTTATGTCGGCGATATGATTTTGTTCTGCAGTATTGTTTGACAAGAGTGAACCAGAAGCAGAAGAGTCTTGTCGCATTCCCGAGCAGTAGAAGGGGTAAGAGACATGCTTTACTCAATGTTCAATCAGTCTTGAACAATACAAGACCCTACATCAACGATAATGGAACAGCTGTTTCTGCCAATGTTCTTCTCGAGAAATTATTCGCTCGGACACAGAGATTGGAGAAACAAACGAATCAACACTCGGTTTATCCTGATGATGATCTGCCCTATTCAGACCTTGGGGTGCTCGAGTCTGACCTCGAGGCTGCGCTAGTGGCCTTGTTGAAAAGGGAAGAGGACTTGCAGGATGCTGAGAGGAAGCTTCTCTCTGAGAAAAAGAAACTAAACCGGGCCAAGGAGGAGTTAGCAGAACGTGAGAAAACAATCTCTGAAGCTTCTTTGAAGCATGAAAGTCTACAAGAGGAGCTGAAGCGGGCAAATGATGAGTTAGCTTTACAAGCCAGAGAAATAGAAGAATTAAAGCATAAGCTTAGGGAAAGGGATGAGGAACGTGTTGCTATGCAATCATCCTTGACTTTGAAAGAAGGGGAGCTAGATAAAATGCGTGAAGAGATTTCAAACAGAAGCAAGGAAGTCTCTGTGGCTATTTCTGAATTTGAAAGCAAGTCGCAACTCTTAAGCAAAGCCAACGAAGTTGTCAAGAGACAAGAAGGTGAAATACATGCACTTCAGAGGGCCCTAGAGGAGAAGGAAGAAGAACTAGAGATTTCTAAGGCTTCGAAGAAACTTGAACAGGAAAAGCTCAAAGAAACAGAAGACAACTTGAAGAAGCAGACAGAAGAGTGGCTGATTGCTCAGGATGAAGTGAATAAGCTTAAGGAGGAAACCGTGAAACGCTTAGGAGAAGCCAATGAAACCATGGAGGACTTCATGAGAGTGAAAAAGCTTCTGAGTGATGTGAGATTCGAGCTTATTTCTTCTCGGGAAACCTTGGTATATTCCAGGGAGAAAATGGAAGAAAAAGAGCTACTATTAGAAAAACAATTGGAGGAACTCGAGAAACAGAGGAAAAGTGTGTTGTTATATATGCAAAGCTTGAGGGATGCTCACATTGAAGTAGAAAGTGAGAGAGTGAAGCTCAGAGTTGTTGAGGCTAAGAATTTTGCGCTTGAGCGGGAAATATTAGTCCAAAAAGAACTGCTGGTGGATTTACGAGAGGAGTTGCAGAAAGAGAAACCATTATTGGAGCAAGCCATGCATGATATATCCGTTATTCAAGATGAGCTTTACAAAAAAGCTAACGCTTTTCAGGTATCACAGAATCTACTTCAGGAGAAAGAGTCGAGCTTGGTGGAGGCGAAACTAGAGATTCAGCATCTGAAGTCCGAACAGGCTTCTCTAGAACTATTACTACAAGAAAAGGATGAAGAACTCACAGAAGCTCGAAATAAATTGGAAGAAGTGAACCGGGAGGTAATAGAGCTAAAGGCACTTATGATCAGTAGAGAAGATCAGCTCATGAAGGCAGCTGAAATGCTGAAGGAGAAAGATGTCCACCTTCACAGAATAGAAGGTGAGTTGGGCAGTTCCAAGCTGAAAGTCTCTGAAGCTGAAATGGTGGTGGAAAGAATTGCAGAATTGACGAGCAGATTGCTTATGTCAACCACCGACAGTCAAAATCAGAACGCAATGAGCATTAACAATGAGATAAGCTTTGACTCAATGCGGCAACCATTAGAGAAACCTCTTGATGATTACGGGATTGAGAACAAACGGCTGGTGATGGAGTTAAACTTCACCAGAGAAAATCTACGGATAAAAGAAATGGAAGTTCTAGCGGTGCAGAGGGCTTTGACATTTAAAGACGAAGAGATCAACGTGGTCATGGGAAGATTAGAAGCCAAGGAGCGGGAACTCAAGAAATTGAAAGAAGAAACTATCAATGACAGTGAAGATTTGAAAGTGCTCTATGCCTTGGCACAAGAGAGAATCGGGGAGAAAACAATGGGTGATCTGGCCATAGAGAAGCTTCAGCTTGAGGCAGCTCAACTTGAAGTTGAAGCTGCAACCAGTGCATTACAGAAGCTTGCAGAAATGAGCACGGAACTTCTAACTCAAGCTGACATGAGCATTGAGGCCGACCCAACTTACGTTGTAATGCCAGAAAAAGGGTTTCAACAGGAAAACTATTCAGAAGAAAGTAATGTGTGTATTGCTGAGGTAAAAACAGAAGTTGTTAGGCTCTGGTCCTTGACAGAGAAACTCCTGGAGAATGCAGGAATCGTTGCTGGTACATCTACAGGCATGAAAGGTGTGACTTTATGAAGCTTAGATTGTGCAGATTAACTTCATAAGCCTGATCTGATCTGTGTGATTCTTTTGTGGATATGTAGAATTACCCGAGGTTATATATGTTGTCACTTGTCACTAAGTGTTCTCAAAACTGAGATTGTTCCGCATTCAAGGCCTGTAACTGTAAGGTCGTCTGATCAGTTCTTGAAAAGATTAGACATGTAATTGTACCCTCTTGGTGCTCCTTGTGAAATTTAAACATTTGTGATATCCAATGAATTATGGTTATGGTAATTACAACGTTATAGGAAGGAAGTTGTCTAAGCTAGATATTAATGCCTGAGCAGCAAATTCCTAAGTAACACTTGGTAAGACAATAAGCTGATGGTGTGTACATGCTGAATCCCAGTAAATACAATACGTGAAAGCCTTTAGCTAGGTTTAAAGAGCAAAACAAAAAATGTGTTATTATGTACATGGAAACCATGACTAGAACAGTATAATATATGACCAGACCAGGTTTGACACAAACCTAATCATAGCACTAAACACTGAACACAAGCCATTTTGATTTGCCAGAGTCCTGACCATCCATAATCTGACAGTCACCTTGTCCACTCGAGCCATCGCGTTGTTTCCCATCCTTTGACCTTCCTATTTTCTTCCCGACAAAGAACCCTAACTTCATTGCTGTCAATAGACCCGTAGCAATCAGCAAAGGTCTCACAGCCCAATGAAAATCCTCCAGATGCTGATATTTTTTCACAACTCCTTCACATGTATTGAAATTTACAACCTCTACTTCAGCCGGATCTGCAAGACAACTTCCATGTTCCTCTCCAAAAGGTATCACTCCAGGGAAGTCCACCTCAAGGCAACCGTTTGGTAAAACCTGAGAGATCCTGCCAGTTGCCCAAATACCTCTACTTCTACGCATCCATTTGAATCTCGGGATAACAACATTGGCTTTGAGTTTCACAAATTGACCCACACTGTATGCTTTAGCCATCTGAAGCTGCGATGAAGTCCCTTTCCAGAGAGTTGGCAACCCAATAAACCCAACAGCTACAATTCCCTCACGGTCAATTGAATGGAGAACACCAACTGGAGAGTGCCTCTTGTCTTCCCCATCCTTCAGACGCACCCAATCTCCAGAAGCTAAGCCGCTAGTTACCCGTTCAAGAACAGATACGTGAACCCTTAACGGATCATGAACACCATGGACTTTCACTAGCGCAAATCCATCTGGGTCTGTGGTGTCACGTTCTAAACCAACCACCATTCCTTCTGGCACATCCATGTTCTCATGCTTACACGAATTGGCAGGCTTTCTTGAACGCACCATGTCGCCCACTCGCAGATGATCCTTTGAAAGAAACCATTCTGTATAGCCAAGGATACCCGAGCTCTTCCTGATTTCTCTACTATCAATGCCTCTCCAGATCTCTTCCTCCTCTAAGTCCTGCAAGCTGCCAAATCGGTTCCACTTAATATCACAATTCAAGGTGGCCATAAGTGCCAATTACTATGTACTCAATAATAAAGAAAGTGGATCCAAAAACTATTAAACCATCAGAAACGACACCGAAAAAGTTAACCATTACTTTTTCGGTTTTTCGAGAACTACTAATTTTTCGGAGGGTGCTATGACCATATATAGTGACAATATAAACACTTTTGCATCAATCTCGTTCAAACTGAATATAGAATGCTGACAAGTTATGATTTACCTCTTCAAGACGTGTAAGATGTCAGTCATCGCAGGTCGGCTTCGAAGATCATACATAAAGCAACCCCGAAGTAGGTTCTCGAGAGGAGGCGGTATGCCATTGGGGATATTGAGCTTTTCTTTCTTTCTCACCACTAAATCATATATTTCATCAGCGGATCTCCCAGACCAAGGTTGTACACCAGTCAGCATTTCAACAATGCTGCATCCAAATCCCCAAGAATCAGTCTCAAAGGACATGGGACCTCTTACTTCCGGCTGCCACTGTTCTGGAGCCATATAGTTTGGAGTTCCAAGTCTCACTGCCATATCAGAACTTGGCAAAGGTATACTGAGAAGGAGATAAGGGATCCCAACATCCCCGAGGATGGCCTTGTCGTTATCACTGAGAAGAAAGTTAGAGGGCTTAAGATTGAGAATCAGACACCCTTTTGAGTGCAACTCCAGGATCCCTGTAACCAGATCAACCCCGTATCTGTAAAGCGAGGTTCAACATAGATGAGAGGACATTAGTATTTTATCTAAGAATAAAGAAGTCGCTAGTACTATGAGCTTCTAACTTGTGTAATGCAAAATTACCTCAATACATCAGGCAGTGAAAGCTTTCCTCCTTTAAGCCGAGCCATCTTATCACCAACAGAACCTTCGTAGAATTTCATGATGATGCATATCTACAAAATACAAATCTGCTATTAAACAAAGATTGAAAATATGGGGAAACTAGAGAAACACACATGCTTGTTTTACATACCTTTCCACTGATACAAGAGACTCCTCGGAGCAGACAGACATTCTCCATTCCTTGACACTTGGAGAACAGATCTTCAAACTTATCTACCACAACCCTTTTTTGATCCTCCTTGATAGGATGAAGCATTTTGATGGCGACTTCATGATGCTCATCATAGTCCTCAGTTGACTGATGATGAGTAGCCAGCCAAACATCACCCAAGGGACCTCTTCCAATTCGATGCCGAAGCTTCAACGTTGAAGAATTCATCCAAGGGCTTGTCCCCGTTGCTAAAGCGCTCTCAGACTCACCTTCAATGATTTCATACTCAGAATCATCCGGCTTGCCAGCAGTAATCTTTGAAGCCATTTATCTTTGTCTGAAGCAGCAAACATAGTTAGTTACACCAGTCAGGACATCGAAAAAATGCAACAACAAAAAGCAAACTATTTAAGCACGAATCAATCACATAAGTCAAAGTTGATCCAAAGCGAAGATGATTTATAAAAGGAGCAACCTTTCCTTTCACTTGTTAACTATTCTTACAAGCATATAGAGATAGCCAAAAACGTGAAACAGATTCCGAAACTACAAATACCATCGAAATGGCAATATATGCATATTGAAGAGAAAAGTCAGAGAAACTAGAGACGTGTAAGAATCTCCACTATGAGAATAAGTAAGCGATACACACAAGGCACAGAGACAGTACCGTGGAGAAGTAGAAGTAGAAGAAGAAGCAACAGTAACCAAATACAATGAACTGCAAGATAGAATCAATCTCATGAGTCAATAACCAAATTTAACCAGCCAATGCTTTGTTTTTCTCTTAATCGAAAACGACCAGCAGTAAAGAGAAGTCAGATCTCGTAGCTAAGCGAAGAAATCAAACTGAAATTTAACTAGAGTTGCATTGAAACCAGAAAAGAAAACCACAGCTTGCGAAGCGCAAAAGCAGGAGCAAAGAAGAGAGTACCGACAATGAGGGAGAGAAAAGGGTAATTTCGACTGATTAAGAAGCCTTTGATGAAACCCCAACACCAGCAATGACGAGCGAAGATGATAAGAGAAAAATCCAAAGGACTGATGAAAGAGAAATGAAGAAAACAAACAAAAACTAAGAAACGATCATCGGGAACTGAAACAAGTAACTTGAGAAGCTGAAAAAGACAGAGAAGAGAAAGAGAACCGTGAGAGAGAGAGAGAGAAGAAGAAGAAGAAGAAGAAGGCGTGGAGGCCCCGTAAGTTGTTTTAATCAACACCGTCCCGTTACCTAATACCACAACTACAGGCCCTTTTCTCTTTTGTTCAACAGGCCTATTTCTTGACAGGCCCATTTCACTTTTGATTCTTTCTACATTAGTATTTTGAGTCCAACTTATTAATTATTTTGTGAATCCGTTCGGACCGAGCTGGAGTGTTTGGTTATGAAATCTCAATATCTCTCTCTCTCTATATATAAGTCGACCATCTTAGTTCTTACATAAAGAAAAGAACTCCTGTCATTCCCATTTTTTGTTCAATCGATCGATTCAAACAGACATAAATATAGAGACGATAAGACTCAGATGATCCTCAACAACTGATTCCTCAATATATTTACTTGTAAATAAAACGACTAAAAATAGGAGAAGAGAGCTAATTATTTATAAACTTACAAATAAAAATTGTTCTTCTTGAACGACGAACAATCCAAGAAACAGAGAAGAAGAAGAAGAAGAGATTTACAGTAATTTCTTGTAAATAAGTTTAGAGAGAGAGAGAGAGAGAGAATTACAAAACAAAAATATGATTTTTAAAAATAAATTAAGAAGGAAGAACCTTCTTGACAATGTCTTCACTGAGAGCAGCGATCTGAGAATCCAAAGCCTTAATGGTTTCATCCTTCTGCTTCTCCAAGCTCGCCAAAGCTTCTTGTAACTCCTCCTCCACCTTCTTCCTTCCCTCCGCTAGCTTCTCCTCTACCTCAACCTGCAAAAAAAAAAACACAATCCAATCGAATCAATTCCCAATTTCTTCCATCTGACTATGTGCATTGTTGTTTATACCTGAGTCTCCTTCTTCATCTTGTTAAGCGCCGCGGCGATCTCAGCCCTAGCCGCCCTCATCACGGCGGCGGCTTTCTCATCGAGCTCCTTCACCTCAGTTGAAGTGTCCTTAACGCTCGCGAGCTTCTCTTTAATGGAAGCGTCTCTCTGGTCCATGAAATTCCCAAGAGGAGAGTAATAGACCTTGTCCAGAGCGAACATCAAGAAGAGGAACTCTACAACGATTATCGGAAGCGTCAGGTTGAAATCGAAGAGCTGAGCCTTCTCCATCGCCTCCGCCATCGACGGAGGAGCGAAAGCGGCGATTAAAGCTAGGGATTTGGCGGTGGCGGAAGAGAGTGATAGAGCTTTGCTACGGAGGTCGGAAGAGGAAGTGAGGGATTTGGGAATTTGGGCAAGTTTGGCGAATTTGGGAATCTGGACTCGGCTTGGTTGTTGGTTGGTGGAGAGGGAGATTAAGGGTTTCGAGGAAGCCATAATCGAGTTAGCAGCCATGGCCACACACACACAGAGCTTCGAGAGATGAGAATGCTCAAAGTGATCTCTGTAATCTCTTGGAGACGAAGAGATTTGCTTAGGAATGTTATCTCTTCTCTTCGCCACACAAATAAGCAGAGGCTGTGGTTGTGAGATTAAAACCAAAGGAGCGGAAAATAAACAAAAACAATATTATAATGTTAAGAAATGCTTGCGTTTTGGACGCAAACGCGATTGCTTACAAACGGCGGTAGATTCTCTTCATTTGCGTTTGCTTAGAAATGGTTTAAAATGTCTAAGACGGTTGGTTCATTTGTGAAAAATATACACTACAAACGCAAACACACACAATCAATGCATTATTCTTTTTGCACACACACAACACAACACCCAAGTTGGTATATAAACATGAAGATTGGGAAATCAAAATCTCTACAAGAATCAAATGAGATAGTTCCATGGGAGGAGAGCCTTTTATGTTTCGGAGATGAGTTTTTTTCTGTTCCACACATCCTTCTCCGAATAACACTTGAAACGAATTCTTGCTATGAGTTTGTTAAAAACTCTACTTGCAGTCACGTTTCTGTGTTTAGTACCTCGTTGGCTTGGCGTCGATTTGTGAGAGAGCCAACCTCCCAATATAGTCGCTAGAAAACTTGGCTGGTGGATCCGAGGGATGGAGTTAACACCGTCTTCTTCAACTTCCCTTACCTTGTTTTTCCGGGTTTCGGGTTTTGTTGAGAACCTGATTGCCCCAAAAACATGTATTAGCAAGGAGATTCCGGGTAATGAAATGCTACAAACATTAAGCACTAAAGATTCTTACAGTTTCAGTTGTTTCAAAGAAGAAACACGTGGTGTCTTGCTCTTCTGATTCACCATCAACATGCAGTAATTTGAGATATGGCGGATGAATCGAAGCTGAAATGATGGC
This sequence comes from Crucihimalaya himalaica, assembly GCA_004349715.1. Taxonomy (NCBI): domain Eukaryota; kingdom Viridiplantae; phylum Streptophyta; class Magnoliopsida; order Brassicales; family Brassicaceae; genus Crucihimalaya; species Crucihimalaya himalaica. The sequence continues at coordinate 2,523,419 of SMJT01000006.1, read as the reverse complement.
GGATTAAACCGCGTTAGAGCATTACAACAAAGCGTAATGTAGTCAAAACTAAATTTGTTAGTAACAATCTTCATAATCCTAGTTAGACCAGCTCTACTCTAGCACATCACATGTAAAGATGAATATCATAAGCCTAAACTCATCGATGCATTCAAGAGATAAAGCTTAAAATATGAACCTGATCTCCGTCTTTAATGCCAAAGTCACTGAGGTACTCAGCCTCGTTAATCAATCTTTTATCTTCATAAGATAAGCAGAATTGTCCCCAAACATGCGGCCTTGATAATCACAGGGTAAGAGTAGGGATCATCAAGAATCACATAGCAGTTGCTTATTTTCATATAGACACAAATTATTAGGAATACTTAACATAGTAAACTCTCAAATCAAGAATCAAAATAGTACCATGAGATCTTGCCAGGGCCTGTGATGGGCAAGTGAGAAAACGCAGCTTCTACAGCCATCTTGAGCTCCCCTACTGTGCCTGTCTTCAACACTTGAATACCTACAAATCGAAACTACGCTTAAGATGAATCCTAGTAAATCACAAAATACAAAATTATCTCCGCAACATCAAACAAACTAACACAGGAGAACTTAAAATGCGTTGTAAGAAACGAAAAACAGCAACTTTTAATTGTAATAATCCAAAAAAAAAAATCAAAGGTAAAAAAAAAAACAAGCAGGAGATGAGTATGGATGTTACAAAAGGAAGATCCATCAAGCTTGAGAACAGTGAGTTTGATGGGCTCCTCAGGCATTTGATTATAATTGAAACTCCTCCGACGCGGGAGTCCATCTATCAGCCGGAGAGGCGAGAGAGACGCAGCAAAAGAGCGGCGTGGAACGTCCATAGGATAAGAAATTTTGATTTTCCTGGGCTAAGACATCTACTTCCAAGTTGGAGTAGGAGAAATCAGAACTGGAGTTGTGTCCGCGTGGAAGATTGATACCATGGGAAGAGGATGAGGAAGAGGAATGATACTTTGAGGGGAATCATGGTTAAGGGATCACTGCTTTTTCCAGCCTCCTTTTTACCGGCGAGAATGTTTTTGCTTTCCAAGAGATAGCTACATGAAAACACATTTATAATATATATTAAAAAAGAGGGTAAGTAACAAGAAGCACCCATGGCCTAATGGATAAGGCGCTTGACTTCTAATCAAGCGATTGTGGGTTCGAGTCCCACTGGGTGTGATTCTTTTTTTTCAAATGTTTTTTCAATTTTAGCCGTCACAGTTTACAGTTAAGTATTTTTGCTTTTACCTCACTCTTAATACTCGCTTAGAGATTTTGAAAGCTTTACATAGATTACGGGAAAATCTGAGTCACCCTTCTCTAAGATTAAGATGTATATATTACAATGAAAAGAAGCAGTAGTTTAATCTGAGTAAATAAATTACAAAAATTAGTTTTGTCCATAATCCAATTATGTTTCCCTGTTGAAAACTGAAGAAGAACAAGACACAAGTTCAAAAAATTAGGCCTCGCTTTATTAATACTACTCTAAAGTCACCTCCAAAAACCAAAGCTGAACACTATATCTCCACTTGATCATGACTGTGGTCAACAACTTTTGCTTATACTAATGAGCCTTTATGATCACTACGCCACTCATTTTTTTATTGGATCTTCTTTGTTTTGGAGTTGTTACCTCCCAATGATCTTATAATATGCATATAAACCAGACCCAAAGAAACCAAGAAGCTGTCCAATCACATTCATCTGCGTGAACGAACCAAAAAAAAAAGTATCGAGATGTAGCCAACGTAGATGGCAATTATAAGTTCAAAAAACTAAATGGGACATTACCAGGTCAAAAGGGAGTCCACCAAAGAGCATCCAGCCTAGTCCAACCGTGAATAGATCCTGCAACGATGATATAGGGTTCATAGTTTTTGCTTGCAGTGATAAAATCATAAACCATAAAAAGACCTCAAAACAGAAATTTAAAAGTCTCATCATTCCTAAGATGCATGATGTATGTATTAACTCTCAAGAGTCACTAGTCCAGGGCTTCTTTCTCCTAGGCAGATTAGATTTACACTTTCTTTTGTACAGGAAATATTATAAAGTGAAACTTACCTTCATATTGCCACAAATTGTCTGCGTGAGAGCCGAGTTGAGAGTGGTGTTAAGGAAAATGCTGTAGTTTAAGAAGAAAGCCAGCACGCATGAGCAGAGTAACACAACCTGGGTGACAACATTACAGGACAAGAGATCGTCAGCATCACAAATGCAAAGTGGACAGGTATAAAGCAAATACTGATTTACGGTACCATGAAACCAGGAGATAAAATGTGATGAAAGTTAATTGTCTTCTCCAAGTCACCGCAAATAAATGTCCAAATCATCAATATAGGTCCGCATATGATTCCTATAATTGAAAATCTCAGAAATTCAAAGGAAGTCTTGGGAGTTTAGGTTAATTTAGTTATCTGTTCAGATTACCATTGCACCACATAAGGCCAAAGCTATTCAAGCCACTTGATTTCCCTGGAGAAAAAGACATTAGACTTGAGTAAGAAAGATTTCAAACTGGCAGGAGGAAATGTTGTAAAACAATTTATGCAGAAAGCAGGTAACTAGTGTACCAGTCCGGGCAATGGTTGCTAGATATACTGCTGTTGATATGTTGGCTACGAAAACAACACCATATCCATAAAAGTCAAATGACAAGTCCCTAGCTCCAGCAAAAAATGCGCCAAGTATGATGACGCCGACACTGACATCAATTTTACAAGAGCTTAGTTGTGCATATAAGGATCAAGTTGCATGATTCCGTTTTAAAGGCAATAACATGTACTTTTCTATGGAAAGACTTAAAATATCATATCATGTAAGTGCATCAGCTGGATGTCACATAAGCCTCTGGGGCATGTAACATACAGTATAAGCATAGAGCTACCATTATCTGTCACATACTCCTCAATCCTAATTCTTGTCTATTTTGATCAAACACAAGGAGTTATTTCTTCCTAAATGATACTATTAAACTCAGAATCTGAATACTTCTGGAAACTATTTAACTTCAATAGTCCATACATATCGATTTTGTACAAACAGAAACTAGTACGAGAGAACTGTGATTCACCTTCCAATGATAGACCGAGTATATCTCTGACCTGTGAGCATGTACTCAATCACCATAGTAAATGCCACAGTAGTACGCCTAAGCGTGGTATACATGGGAACATTTACCCCTCTAACAGATGCCATAGAAGCTAACTTTCAGGAGATATACATCAAACAAATTTGTGATCAGTTACTACTTGCAAAACCCAAACAACAAATTATTGCCAAGATTATTCAGTAAAATGGTTACCATGTACACAAGATAGGCTATTGATAGAGGAAGGGTGTGAAACAATGTCTTGAATGGCACAAAAGTTGAGGCATTATCAATAGAAAAAGAATCAGCAGCTGTGAAAGAGATGATCCTCCTGCGCCTCAAGGCATATAGAAACAAGCTAGAGGAAACCATCTGTGGAAAACAAAATTGTCAAATTTATAAGTTTTACAGATCATAAGTGAAACTGCTAAAGAGAATCTATGTACTAAACCTGGAATAACGTGATAACGTTTACACAAGGGAACTCATAGGAAGAGAGAGCTGCTTTATTGAACAGCACAAGCATAACTGTGAATTGAAGAAAAAGACAAATTTCAATGCCAATTCATAAATTTAGAAGTCACATCTGATTAAAAATACGATCAATTTCAGTTGTATCTTCTTATTTACATAACTGATTAGCCATCAAGACAGTGAACCATAATCATACTTGCCACATGTCAATAACAGATACACAATGAGATTTCCCTAAACTCTCAAAAACGCGATTTAGTGTGTTAGATCACTGAATGAACAAAAAAATGAAGAGCATTTTGATCAATACGGATGTAGAAATGTAGAACGAACAATTCGAAATAAATGAAAATTGACAAAGCAAACACAAAATCCCAATATTCGTTAAGGTATGGTTGCATCAATATGAAAATATCCATCGAATCGAATCCGAGAAACACACAGAAATGGACCCTACTCCACAACACGTGAAATCGAGGAAATTACCAGCACACGCCATGTAAGCAAGGGCAGCGTAAGCTCCACGTTTGGTCATGGCGGATCCTTTAAAAAGCCGATCGTCGACACCTTTACCGTCGCTATCATTCTCGGCGGCGAGAGGAGGATCGGAAACCGGAAGAACAGGATTATTCCTCATCGTCGAGAGAGGTAGACTCTCTCCACGCTCTTCGTCTTCTTCCTCTTCGTTCGCCGTATCTCTGAGTCGTTGTTCTCCTCCAAAGTCCAACCCCCGGAGAAATTTGCGTCACCGAAATGAATGATACTGACCGTAGAAGACACCTCTGTTTTTGGCAAGCAATCATTATCAAATTGGGAATGTCACGTGTTTTTCCATTCGTGGGTCAAGGCCCAATTATCTAGCGCCCGTTTAATAATGGGCTAAGCCTGATTGTATTCTACTTTGTTCGATTTCTGTGTTTGTATTTGAGAAACGAGATCAGATCTGAGAGTATTTTTAATTTGGGGTTCTTATCAATTTAATATTATTATTTTTAATTTAATTTAGTTAATTAATTAAAATTTACTTTAAAATATAAATTGAACATTGACATGGGTTTTTAGTAAGAAACTTGGGGTTCTCAAATGAGAAACTCATTTAACTCTCTCTTCTTTTTATATATTTTTTTATTTTTTTAATCTAAGAAACCCACTAAAAATCCTTGTTGGAAGTGCTATGAGAAAACCAGAAGCTCACATATGAGACATCTCACAGATTCTTCAAATATGAATTTTTGATCCTATCAGTTCCAGTGTTATTATTAGTTTTGTATTTTTTTTGTGGAACTCACTGTTATTATTGGTACACGTCATTAGTATTGGCTTAGAATTAAATGACATCAGCTTTTATTATTCTTGTATAAAAATTACAATGCGATTAAAGATCAATAGATGGGTCTTTGTATCATTTTATTTATTAATATTAATTTAAATCAGTTTTTAGTGATATATATATATATATATATATAGTACCATTTTATAAAGTGATGTTAACAAAAAAAAAATATTACATCAATTTTATAACTGATGCAAATGTATATTTTACATCAGTTTTGTTTAAATGATAGAAACTAATAGATATTAAATCAATTTTTTTTAAATTGATGCCAAACAAACTAATAATAACATCAATTGATATAATTGATGTTAAATCATATATATTTGTATCATTTATTAATAAATAATTCCAAATAGTATCATTTAATCAAGTGATACTATTAAAGTGATATAATTCCAATTCTTCATCGTTGATATCATGGGGCACACATTTTATATAAAAAAATATTGAATGACGTCGATTGGTTATCCAAGACGTGTTCTTCTTCTACGCTGAAGACATGTTCTTTATCAAATAGGAGTCACGTCCCGTCCTTATGACGTGCATGTGTGGTGTAGTGTCCACCCCGATTACGGACTATGGTCGCTAAGAATTGGAACCGAAAACCCTACATTCGTTAAGATACACTTTAAAAAACAGAAGTAACAAAGGAAACAAAGAGAGCTTAAATGTCCATTTGGTTACCTTTTTGGATTGAGAAACGGAAAAATTGATGTTAACCGGAAGCGGTGTAGAAAAAGAGCCCTGAATGACCAAAATCTTTGCGACCTTATACGGTTCATTGCTTGAGTTTGGAGTCCACCTTTTGTTTGGTGTTGCAACCTAGGTTTGAAACCTATTAACATCTTCTATGGTCGGAAAGGCGTCCAAAGCGCCTTGTAGCTCGTCCAAGTGAGTACCCATGCAAAGAGGAAAGTAGAACGCCTTGGTTCCTGTTACATAAAAGACATAAGTCACGAAACAAACATGTATACAAAAAATTCAATAAAACTTCACAACTTACGATTGCACTCAACGTTGTTGCTTGAAACATTTAAAAATTCCCTGTTAATTTTGTTTTTTTTTTCTTTTTTTTCTTGAATAACTTTTTATGTGATTTTTGGTTCAGATGCGCTATGACTCTGAGATATTTTCATCGTACAAATTAAGAACAAAACAAAATTATAATAACTAAAATGTATAAGTACTTAGAAACAAAACCTGACACGTAGACAAACTAGTTTAATTTATGTTGACTCATTTCAAACATTTATTTAAATAATTTATAAATTTTGTTTACAAATTTATTCATACAAATAATATTATAATATATATAAATACATATGACACAAATATGAGACAATATTGCAAATATTTTATGAAGAAATTAAAATACTCGATACTACCTTTACTGTGTCTTACTTTTTTTACAATTGAATTCTTTCACTGATTTAATAATATATATGTCTAAAAATCAACGTTTACTTTAGATAAATTAAGGTATTTAAAATATATAATTGCATGCAAAAGTTTTTTTCATTAACACAAAACAAACTATTATTCTGATTTTTATTATATTTATTTCTAAAAAATATTTATCTATTATCGGTATTATACCATTCAAACATTTTATTGTGTTCCGCAAATTGTATTTTTTACCAATCAAATATTATTTTGTACCGATTATTTTGTATATCTCGTATTTGTTCCGCACGTACCATAATTGAATCGTACCGAATAGTCAACTATTTTTCCCGTACAACCAAATCTGTTGTGACCATTCGAACCGGTCCTTAATTATTTCCGCTATTGATTCGTAAAACAATAGTTGAGGAGACATCTAAGAAACATGATAAGACTTTGGTATTTACAACTTGATGGAGACAAGACATCAAGGCAAAGCTGTCCAGAACAGCACTCAAACTCTCTTCTACACTGTTTTTAAGTTTAAAGAGAGACTCATTCACTTCTCATTTCCTAACACTGTTTGTCTTCCCAAACAAACACTTTCTATCCTTTACCTACTCCTCCCACGTGAATCTTTAAATCTCAAAGACTTTTCTTTTATAGATCTTGATTTTTCAAGTCGACTAGGTTTGTTGTCGATAAATTAGGTGACTATTATTTGATTTCTTTTTGTAGCACATACTACTCGTCATTACGTTTATGGTAATTTTACAAAAGAATTTTTTTTGATAACATATATTGTTATTTTAAATTTTAACACTCATTTAGATAATTAATAATTAATAATTTATAAATATTAAGATAAATTCATTATTAATTTATAGATATAAAAAAGCTTAGTTCATAATCTATAAAATTTTACTTATTTAAATTTCCTTATGTTTGTTATTATTATTCTATATATATGTTAATGATCATGTTTTGTTTTCTTACTATTTAGTTCTATTTTGCTTCCTTATGTTTGTAATTACTATTATATATATATTTTGTTAATATTCATTTTTTCTTACTATTTACTTGTGTTTTGCTTCCTATGAGACTAAATTTTGCTTTAATAATTCTCTTTGGTATTTGATAAGCATTGTTCACATTAAAACATCTCCTAAACAAACAACAATATATTCATATTTTACAAAATTGTTTTAGATATGTATGCATAAGATCTACAATTATTAGTTTTTTTTTAATATTGTAAACATATATTTACATAAAGATATCAAAAAAATTATTTTATTTTTATCATATTTTACAATGTCTTAACTTGGCATTGGAAAATTTTGTTATTTTATTGTGATTATTAATACATCCAATATTAGTTTATGGAAGTTTTACTGTATATGTTATCATTAAAAATATTTGATATAATCCTATAAACCACAGAAAACATATACGATTACAATAAACACATTTCACAAATCTTTTGATTTCACAAATAAAGATGTCACAATGCACTTTTTCTATATCACTCAACGAACGGTTTTTTGTGTATAATATTTGATAGATAAAATTTACTCGCAACACAGAATATCACGATGGACGGCTCTTCTGTTTATTCAGAAAAATTGACGTCGCAAATAGAAACTGACTCTTTATTGTTTGATAAGTTTTGCTATTTTTCTATATAAAACAATAATAAAACCAGATCGATCCCACGAGCTAGACTAAGTGTAAAGTGGTTCCCACAAGGGCCAGCCATATGGTCTCTCAACTTTTAAGGCCCATTGGCCATTACTTCAGTGGTCGACCCGACACTACGGCATGAGTAGTCACGCACGCACGATTCCGTTCACGTGACATTCACGTTGAGATTTCCCCCCTCTACTCTCATCTGCTTGGTTGATCTAAAAAACATGAAGAGACCAACCAAATTTATTATTGATATGCAATATAGACTTCATACTCAATAGTCAATTTCTTTAATCGAATTCATATCTTAATTACGAAATTATTTCTTAAACAGGTTTTGGGTTAAGTTATAATATTGTGTTAGGCCTAGCATATATCCTTATACCAACAGTATTCATTCTTAAAAAGAAACAAGCATATGTCAATGTCAAGCACTCAACTAAAATATAAGTATATAATATTAGAGTAAAACAAATAGAAGACAATTAAAATGTTGAACCAATACAATATCTTTCTAACCTTAATTTACTGTAATTTTCTAGTCTTTATGGTAGTTTTGTTTCTATTTTATAACTAATTCAGTTCGACCAAATAGTCTTAATCAGTTTAAAAATATCAGTATATATTTTGTTAGTATTCAATTTTTCTTATTATTTACTTATGTTTTACATTGTACAAGACTGAATTTTGCTTTAATAATACTTTTTCGTATTTGATCAAGTACTGTTCACATTAAAACATCTCATAAACAAACCAATAATATATTTACATTTTATAAAATTGTTTTAGATATATATGCATAAAATCTATAATTATTGATGTATTTTATTGTTGGAATCATATATTTATATGAAAAATTTTTAATTTATTAAAAATATACTAGTATATAAAATCAGATGTCGGTATTCAACTGGTTGTATCGAATAAATCATTTGGGGAGGAGGTTTAAGATGCGTTGCGTTGATTGATTTAATTTGTCGTCATATTCAACCCAAAAAAAAAAACAATAAGCTAAAACAAACATTGTTTAAAGAAATAATTTCTAAATAGTAAATTATTTTTTCTCAAATATGGCAGTGAACTTATTTTCATGATAGAGACACTTTATAGCAATTCTTCATAAGTTGATCAAACTCTTTCCCAAATCTTTGCTACTGATGAAGTACTCAAAATATGTATGTATAGTGAATGAAGCTAGAAGTGTCTAGTGATAATTGTCTCTTAAAAGGTTAACAAAATCTGTGAGAAGCTGAAAAAAATCAGAGTTTGCTAGTAAGTTGAAGTATCATATTATATGGGATAAAATGATTCTTAAATTCCACTTTTTTCCGTGAGAAACCAAATTTTTATTTAGAAACAGAGAATGTAAACAAAAATATGGGACGTTGTCCGTTCCAACATTAACCAAACTTGTCTATGAATATAATTCATGTTGGTTTGATGTTGGATGTCTAAATTCGTTGAATCATGTCTCCTTTATAATTCCTCATCTTTTTCCTTAGTATACATGTACTTTATCATGTTTTTTAGTACCTGCTTTGATTTTTAATTAAGTTTTGTTGGTTGGATTATTGCGACAAATTTGAATTAATGACGCCAATATTAGCAAAGTTAGCAACAAATTAATGGTCAATTCTTCGGTTTATTTTCTTCTGCTACTCTTTATTCTCTATACTAGCAAGTAGCAATTCCAGTTATCTAATGACTAGAAATTTATATTATTGTTGTTTGTAATTGTCACGTTATAATCCAAATTTAAGTGAACTGTAAATAAATTTTAAAACTTATCTTGCTTTAGATAAGATTGATGTTGGATATAAAAATAATATTTATAAGATGTATTTAAAATTAGAAAAGCATAAGAATGTAGATAAAATAATGTGAACATATGTTCGCATCAATGTTGGGATATTGGCCGACCTAAACTTAATCAATGTCGGAAGTCATTACTTCTCTCCCAAAATACTTTTTTCTTTTTTTCTTTCTTTCCTTATCGGAGAACTATCAACTTCCTCACTACCTTTCGCTTAATGTGAAAGCCATAAGTTCTATATTTGAGAAGAAAAAACTCAAATCAAAACTATTTAGCATCCCCACTTTTCAGTTTCTGGTGTTATTCTCTATATAGTATCGTATATCATAGTTGTGAATATTTTGATTTTCTTACATATATTTAGAATGATCCTTGTTGTGACTTTGGATAAGCTTTTGACGATTATTAACGCGTTAAACAAGAAAGAAAACGGTTGAGGTAAATATTTATGTTATACATATTTCGAATTATTGGCAATGGAAATAGATTTTAAACCATCTTAAAAGATAATTACTGATCTCTTAATCAGATTATATATTATTATCTTCACCCAAATGTATGTTCTAAATTTTGGTCCACGAAAATGTGTGAACTGATCATTCAGGATTCATCGACAAAAATTATTGGCATTCTAATATTTGATTGGTTACTTGTTTAGTCTTTAGATTATATAGTATCGTGTTGGTTAGTATACCATAGAGACACAACCATCGACATCTATACTCCTATATGTGTGAGTTACATAAATATTACTATATGTTATATTTTATGATAAAGCCATGGACCCGTCCTTGACTTTTGTCCCCTTTCTTTTTACTATAAATAGGGAATACTCATGATCCTCTAATTAAGCACCAACCTACACAATTTTCTCCAAAGCCAGTATCAAAAGGACACAAGCTTTTCTTTTCATCAAAGACGAAGCTGCATTAAAAATGGAGTTGGATCTTGGTCTTTCTCTTTCGCCTCATACTAACTCTTCAAAGTTAGGGTTTGACTTTGACCTCAACAAGCATTGTGCCATCGAGGGGACTGCGTTTTGTTTGGATAGCGAGAAGCAACGTTTTGAGTCGACGTTTAGGTTGAAAATCGAAGAAGATTGTTATGTGCTAAAACCACGTTTGTTTGCCTTGAATGGCCAGCCCAACGAGGAAGACGAAGATCCTTTGGAATCCGAGTCTTCAATTGTTTACGAGTGAGTAACTAACTATATAAAACTTTGACAATATACATTAGGTTAAAGGAGTATAAATTGACTTCTAAGTTTCTCAAAAATCTTAGACTATCGTTATCAAAAAAAAAAAAAAAAAGTCCATAAGATGTTGTAGTTAACTTATTGGGGAGGCATGATTTGTAAATTTATATAACATATTAACTAATTTTGAATATATAGAGAGGAGGAAAATAGCGAAGTCGTGGGATGGCCACCAGTAAAATCATGTATGATAAAGTATCGTAGTTATCATCATCGTCATAGTCGTAATCACCATCATTACCCATATCATCATCATCATGGTAGGAGGATCACAGTGATGAACAAAAACACATCTAATCGAATGGCTACAATTGAAAGTGTTGGATCATCATCGACAATATCATCGAGATCATCAATGTATGTAAAGGTTAAGATGGATGGTGTAGCAATAGCAAGAAAGGTGGATATCAAGCTTTTCAACTCTTACGAGTCGCTCACTGACTCCTTGATCACCATGTTTACCCAATGTAAGTACTAACTACTACAAAAATGTAAAAAATAAGACCCTATAAAAATGAAAACAGAATAATAAAGATTAATCTTTCGTACAATTGAATCTAATATTGGTTTATGAGATGAAGATTGTGATAGAGAAGATACAAACTATGCATTCACCTTCCAAGGGAAAGAGGGTGACTTGCTACTACCAGGGGATGTTCCATGGAGGTACGTTTACTTCTTTATATTTATTGCCTCAATTTTAAAATAGAAGAACTTCAAGAAAAAGGATTTATTTGGTATGATACTATCTTTTTTTCTTTCAAATGAATATATTGGGAGATGGGTGACTAGCATATAAATAATACCTAAATTCTTGTTTTGGTTTTGTAGGATCTTTGCAGAATCTGTACATCGAATATCAATTATTAGAGATCGTCCGTGTGCATATACAAGACTTTTGTTCTAAAGATAGAGAAATTCAAAGCGGACTATATATCATTATTTACTCTGTAATTAAAATGTCTATCAGATTTCTCTTCCCTCTATTCTACTAATTCTAGTAATCAATTATAATTAAGCTGTTGCTAATATCAGTAATCATGGCTAAACATGGACGAAAAGCTAAAGAAATGTCAAAAGCTTATTAAGAATTCATGAGTTGTCAGTGACTAGCTAGCAGATCAGATAGTGAAATTAGATACTTCCCGATTCCATCTCCACAGCGTACATCGAGTTTTCTTGTTAACCAAATTGAAAAAATATAGAGACTTTTTTGATTGAGAAGCCAGAATAACATAAGAATGTGATGGTTGCAGAAACCATAATACTGATTTCCGGGTCTTACATAGGTTTATAATATTCCAATTTCCTACGTCGTACAATTTTAAAAGCCTAAAAATATATATATTTTTTAAAAAACTGATATATATTGATATTAACATACAATATGTAAACTAGATTAAAATTTTATCAAATGAAAAAATAAACTTCTTAAAAATAAAATTTTGTTGTTATATACATTTTGAGTTATATAAAAAAAAAATTGTAAGTTCGTAGTCTTTTAGTAAAGACATTTGATATTTTAATGAAATTTACAGAAACAGATCTAGTGGTAGTAACAAAAATTATGAATGAAAAAAACCTGTATAAAGGAGATCTAATAACTCCCAATTAAAATTGAAAATGATTTAAATGAAAAAAAAATACGAAAGAAAAAAGACATATTCACGGAAACGTTCAGTGTTCAGACTTGAGAGTCGAGTCTCGGACACACACGGCTCCCGTCAATCCCGGTCACAAACCAAACCTTCGCATCTCATTTCTCTTCAGATCGACGGCTCTTATCACTCCACGTCACCTTGGACTCCTCTTAAATAGTCTCTCTCTCTTTGGACACTTCATTTTGAGTTGACTGGTTCGGTGAATCTGACACCCGCCCGCCCAGAGTCATCTATAGATCTTCACCTTCTTCATAGATCTCAGATCCCGACTCCGTCTCTTCCGCCTGAAAACCTTATCCGACGCCGGCGACTGCCTCATTTGATCTTCTACCTTCCAATCTATCTCTCTCTCTCCCGCAGATCTAGCGATTCGGTACTTCCTAATAATATTACCACGAAAAATTGAACATTTCAATCGAGAAATGATTTATTTATATGTATTTGTTTTCATTAATTAAACTCCGATTTTCATCAATTTCTCAACCAATTCGCTCTTTTGTTATTTTTTTGGGGTTTTTTGAAGAATCCGAATCCCTAAGTAGTGTGAATCATGGCGCTGAGCATGCGTAAAGCGATCGGAGTTGTTAAGGATCAAACCAGCATCAGCATAGCCAAGGTAGCTAGCAACATGGCTCCAGATCTGGAAGTTGCGATCGTGAAAGCTACGAGCCACGACGACGACCAATCTAGTGAGAAGTATATCCGTGAGATCCTTAGCCTTACTTCACTCTCTCGTGGTTACGTCCATGCCTGTGTCACTTCCGTCTCACGCCGTCTTAAGAAGACGCGTGACTGGATCGTTGCTCTCAAGGCTCTTATGCTCGTACACCGTCTTCTTAACGAAGGGGATCCACTCTTTCAGGAAGAGATCCTTTACGCTACAAGACGAGGTACCAGGATTCTTAATATGTCTGATTTTCGAGATGAGGCTCATTCTAGCTCTTGGGACCACTCTTCTTTTGTTAGAACATATGCTACTTACTTGGATCAGAGGCTTGAATTAGCTCTTTTTGAGAGAAAGGGGAAAACTGGTGGTGGTGGTAGTAGTAGTAGTCATCAAAGCAATGGTGATGATGGATATGGTCGGTCTAGGGATGATTTTAGGTCTCCCCCTCCAAGAACTTATGATTATGAGAGTGGTAATGGTTTTGGTATGCCTAAGAGGTCTCGGTCTTTTGGAGATATGAATGAGATTGGAGGAGGGAGAGAGGATAAAAAATCGGTTACTCCTTTAAGAGAGATGACACCCGAAAGGATTTTCGGAAAGATGGGTCATTTGCAGAGGCTGCTTGATCGGTTTTTATCTTGTCGACCTACCGGCTTAGCCAAAAACAGTCGGATGATCTTGATTGCCATGTACCCAGTAGTCAAAGAGAGTTTTAGGCTTTACGCTGACATCTGTGAGGTCTTGGCTGTTCTGCTTGACAAGTTTTTCGAGATGGAGTATACTGATTGTGTTAAGGCCTTTGATGCTTATGCTAGTTCGGCTAAACAGATCGATGAGCTCATTGCGTTTTATCATTGGTGTAAGGACACGGGCGTGGCGAGATCTTCTGAGTACCCTGAGGTTCAGAGGATCACGAGCAAGCTGTTGGAGACTCTAGAAGAGTTTGTGAGAGACAGAGCCAAGAGGGCCAAAAGTCCCGAGCGAAAAGAGATAGAAGCTCCTCCTCCTCCTGCTCCTCCGGTGGAAGAGCCAGCGGTTGATATGAATGAGATCAAAGCGCTTCCTGCTCCAGAGAATCACACCCCTCCACCTCCACCTGCACCAGAGCCTAAACCGCAGCAACCACAAGTAACCGATGATCTAGTCAACTTGAGAGAAGATGATGTCACTGGTGATGACCAAGGGAACAAGTTTGCTCTCGCGCTTTTTGCGGGTCCGCCAGGTAATAACGGCAAATGGGAAGCTTTCCCTTCTGATAGCGGCGTGACATCGGCTTGGCAGAATCCAGCAGCAGAGCTTGGGAAAGCTGATTGGGAACTGGCATTGGTCGAGACAGCTAGTAATCTAGAAAATCAGAAAGCCGCAATGGGTGGTGGTTTAGATCCGTTGTTACTCAATGGGATGTACGATCAAGGAGCAGTTAGACAACACGTTAGCACCTCAGAGTTAACCGGTGGAAGTTCAAGCAGCGTAGCGCTCCCGTTACCGGGTAAAATCAACAGCCATATACTAGCACTCCCTGCACCCGATGGAACCGTTCAGAAAATGAACCAAGACCCATTCGCTGCATCCCTGACCATTCCTCCTCCTTCTTACGTGCAAATGGCTGAGATGGACAAAAAGCAATATCTCTTGACTCAGGAGCAGCAATTATGGCAGCAATATCAGCAAGAAGGAATGAGAGGTCAAGCTAGTTTGGCTAAGATGAGTGCAGCCCCAACCGCAATGCCTTATGGGATGCCGCCGGTTAACGGTATGGGACCGCCTCCTATGGGGTATTACTACAACAACCCTTACTGATTTCATTCATTTTGTTTGTTTTTTTATTACATATATTATTCGACCGATGTAGATGTGTTATAATCCGGTTTCCTCTTGTATTTTTCCTGATCTTGCCTCCTGTTATTGAACTTGTGAGACTTTGCCTCTTCTGAGTATTGATGAATAATGCGTTTATACATTTGTTGTTTCTTTGTAGTTCTTTCTGCAACTTAGCTTGGTTAGGTTTGGTTTTAGTTGGGTGAAGATAACGATAGGTAAAAATAACTATCAGGTGATCAACCTTATTTGTCGCTTTCTGATTAGGGAGAGGCAATGATAGAATACTGTAATCAAAGTTCTCTTATTGAAATTTGATTCGTGAAACATTGTACATAGGATGCATTTTCCAACATTGTGGACCTTATTGACGATTATACAATGGATACCGTACACGAGATTTATATTACAGTTGGACCAAAATTCAACAAAGGAAAGACATAGGGGAGGCAATTGGCTACCTAGTTCAAAGCATTGGGTTATTCACATTTGACATTTTACCATTTGCAATTTGACAATTTGACAATTTAGAATGTCCCCATATCCAACTCGTCAATCTTAAGCATATCTAATGCTTTTGTTTTTAGTGAAGATAATGGTGCGTTAAAAATGTTTATTTTTTAAAGACTCGTTAATATCACTTGGTCCCCAAAAAGTTTTTTCTGATCTTTTTTTGAAACTCCAAGATTTGATAACAACATGCATAGATATAGCTCGATAAAATAATATCTATTCTATTCACAAAGAAACAAATAAATAGACTTGGGACTTTTGATCTAGTGTTTTATGAACTGTCGTTGATATGTCTATCATCTGGATTTGAACTCGCATATTGAAAGACAAAATCGACGTAGATAGAAAGTAAAAGGAACCCCTATCATGGTTTCTTTTACGCAACATGCAATGACTTCGTTGTTGCTTGCTCCATAAAACAGAGGAAGACAATGGAGAACATGAACCATTTCATTGTCGGATCTCTCCTATTTTCGATTCTTTCTCTTGTAAAATCTCTTGAACTAAAGGTTTTATTAGTGAATTGCTGAATCTCCAGTTTTGATGCACTCAAGATTTGGAGGAACTCGGCACGTGCATGTCTGCTCATTTTCTGTTTATAACTTTCATGAACGAGATAAATTGATTTTGGTAATCTTATGTTTTTTCTCAGCAGAATCGTAATCATAAATACCTAAACCACAAAATTAAAAATCACCAGTAAAAGTTAATGAAAGAAAGTCACCAATATACAATTTTCATTAACATGTTATTCTGTAATTGTCTATCACGCGATTCAGGGCTTGTAGTTGTCAACTTTTTGTAATTTTCCAGTAATTTCTTTGAAAAAAGTAAAAGCACAAAGACGATGATTATGGGTGTGTGGTCTTTAAGCGACAGCCAAACTCGAGTGTTGACGAATCTAAGCCCCATCTTCCGCAAACTTAGTCACCATATTAAATCTTTAGATAAATACTTTTATTACTATGTTACTGATAACTGTAAACTGTACGTTCATTTATCCATTTCATTTTCCTAGTTTCTCTCTTACATAATAAATCCAATGTAAAGTCAAAACACACATCACTTTCAATTGCCCATTAAAAATCTCCTCTCTTTTCTTTGTCAACTGTCCATTAAATATCATCCGAAACAATGTAATGGTAAGGTTTATTAATGTGCACCGATTTGCTAAAAGGATGAGATTCGAGTGTACTTAAACTCAGGATAGAGGTAGACTTGGGTTTTTCTGTTTTTCCCAGTTGCCTATTTAAATTACAATTATAACTAAAACGTGAATTTACAACAATGCCATTAGAGAAACGTATCACACACCACCAGCTCCAGCTGAGTCATTGAACAAGACGGTTCTAGCCATACCCAACAACGGCTCGAGAGCATCCGGAGAAAACTTTCTAGCAAACAGAAACGGATCCGTCCGCACAACCGCAGACCATTCTGAACCGTTGATTCCGTCCTCGCCATATCTTGGTCTCGTCTTTCTAAGCCGCATGATCAACTCAGGCACAACCTCATCGGCCTCATACATCCGCGGGTGACCATCGGCGTTAGTGCTCCAGTCCACGTGAGTAAGCGTGGCGGGGACACATCCACGTGGATCCCTCATATTA
Source organism: Crucihimalaya himalaica (assembly GCA_004349715.1). Taxonomy (NCBI): domain Eukaryota; kingdom Viridiplantae; phylum Streptophyta; class Magnoliopsida; order Brassicales; family Brassicaceae; genus Crucihimalaya; species Crucihimalaya himalaica. The sequence continues at coordinate 2,506,088 of SMJT01000006.1, read as the reverse complement.
AGAAGGGTAGGAAAGTAATTTTCTTCAGGATAACACGTGTCTTCCTGCACGCACGTCTGGTTAAATTTCACCCAGATACGCCGATCACGCGCCACCATACGCGCGTGTCTCCGTTTCAAAACCCAAAACTGAGACCCGATACGGAACTCCTCAAGCGTCACTTCCGGAAGCATCGCGTCTTCCCCACGCGCCGCCCATCTACCGAACTTCCACGGCTCATCTTTAAGAATCTCGATGAAGCTCTTACGGGACGAGACAAGTGTCTTGTAAGTGAAGTCAAAGGAGCGAATCGGTACACATGAAGGTGAGATTAGGGCAAACATGTAATTTAACGGATCGTCTAGAAGAGCGTGTGCTATTAACCTACGCGCCGCCGCGGTTAGAGTGGGAGTGTGTCTCATCGAGGGTTTAGAGTGAATGACCCGGTTCTTGAACACGCCGGAGAACGGCGGGTCGTAATCTCGGGTCGGATCCGCGTGAACGTAGACATTGTAAAGATCTTTAGAGCTTCCATTGAAGTACATCTCCCAAAGAGGAGCGAACGGAAGAGGCGACGTCGTTAAATACATAAAAGCCAATTTCCGGGTCGAACCGGGAGGTTGATTCGGGTTAACCCGAGAAGCTAGTCGGAGAAGTAGCTCGTCGTCTTTAGGAATCGGCTGTCGAAACCGAACCGCCGGAGAAGAAGAAGAAGAAGAGTCGGGGACATTTCGAGAGTAGAGAGAGAGGACGGAGAGAGAGCGGAAACCAAATCCCGGCGAAACAAAGCCGGTGAGTTCTCGCTGAACTGTGAAGATGACAGCCACCGGAAGACAAAGAAACAAAGCGCAGAAGAGAGGAAACAACGTCGGAGATAGCATCTCTCTCACTCACCGGAGGATTAGGAAAAACTCAGTGACTGCTTTTGCTTTTGCTTTTGCTTTTTAGAGAGAGAATCGACGACATTTTGGTTTCTAGAGTGAGAGAGTGGGATTTGGTGCAACTTGTTTCTTACATTAGGAAATTATATTTAAATTTTGGGTACTAATTATAGATAAAAATTCAATTCAATTCAATTCAGTGAGATTTTCATTCTTGGAATTTACATCTTTATATAGAAAATTATTTTATTTTTTCTTCTCAAGTTGTCATTTAATATTTATACATAACGTTCTTTATTGGCTACTAATTCGCCTAATATGGTCACTGTACTATTTAATCCAAAAAGAGTAAATGAATTGAATTCTTTTTTGGTTTTCATATCTTGTACTCTATCAGTTTGTCATAAATGAATGGACTAGATCATAGCCCACACATAATGTTGATTGTAATACGAATTTATTCGTTCGATTAATGTAAAAGTTTTCATTACAGGAATCATAACTATTCGATTTATGGACAGGTCCACGTGGAAAGATTGAAACCGTTGGATTGGTAGCTTCCAGTGACATCACGTGGCTGCGTGAATTTTCGTAAGCGATTCCGTTTCAGGAAACGTTGTTGTCTCGAAGGCAACAGCTTTTGTTGGATACAAGTTTCTCTGTACGGTGGTCCACGTGGCCGACATGCATTAGATTTGGGCCTTGAATTCTGACCTTTTGGGCCGTTCACTAACCACGAGGCACTTGGGTGTGTGTGTTTCCATTCTGAGTTTGTGAGTTAGGGGATTTAGAGGTGGGTCTCCCATTATGTTTCCAGACCTTTACTTTATTTGTTGTCAGGAACAAGATTTTTATTTTAGTTTTTGTCAAATTCATAAATTTTTAAATTAATCAAACAGTTACATACTAGATAATTTGATGAATGCTGTAGTTTTATAATAGTTTTGTGAATTATTATTGGACTGCAACCCTATACAGAGTAGGCCGGACCATGAAATTTTTAGGTGGACTAAACCGAACCGGACCGGACCAATTGACAGGACTATCTCTCTCTCCCCCACACTCAAAATTATTGAGAAGTGAAACTGAGGGGAAGACAAACAATCTCACTTTGTCTCTTTTTCTCTCTCTCTCATATACAAGAAAGAGGTGGAAGATGCCGAGGCCAGGGCCAGGGCCAAGACCGTACGACTGTATCAGAAGAGCTTGGCATAGTGACAGACACCAACCCATGAGGGGTTTGCTTATCCAAGAGATATTCAGGTCATCATCATCACCATCTTCTCTATCTCTCTCACTCACTTTGTATCTATTTGTGTGTATCTATAGGTATGTGCATGACTTTCTTTGTGTTTTTCTTCAGCTCAATTGTTCTTTGAACTTTTTTTTAGGATTGTTTGTGAGATTCACAGCCAATCCACCAAGAAGAATACAGAATGGCAGGAGAAGCTCCCTGTTGTTGTCTTGAGAGCTGAGGAAATCATGTATTCCAAAGCCAGTTCTGAGGTTTTCCTTCTTACATTTTAATTTCTCTATTTGGGATTTGTTCGAAATCTCAAAGAAAGATTGTTTCTCTTGCTTTTCATTGCCCTCTTTGAACAGTGAGATTTGATGTCACTATTTATGGAGTTGATAGAGAGACCTTTAGATTTGTACTTAATGTGTTCATTTGGAGAATCTTTTGATATAGTTCTAGTGGGTTTTATGTTAGGCTGAGTATATGGACATGAAGACCCTTTTAGACCGTACAAACGAAGCCATCAACACCATCATACGACTTGATGAGACCACCGAAACTGGGAAATTTCTTCAGCCTTGTATAGAAGGTATATAGATACAAACTGTATATTCGACTTCTTGGGAATTTCTGGCTCAGATCAATGAGCAATTCTTGTTTATTTTGTAGCCGCATTGCATTTGGGGTGCACGCCAAGGAGAGCTTCAAGGAGCCAACGGAACATAAACCCGAGATGTTACCTTAGCCAAGACTCAACTAACTTGGACAACATTTTGTCCCAAGTTTTCATGAAACCGATCAATTTTGTTCCAAAGAATCCTGCAGCAGCACAAGAGAAGCGGGTCGAGAAATGCCCTGCTTCCAAGTACTCAGCCTACCCTTTATGCTATTCATTCCAGCCAATCTCTGACTCGTGCAAGCCCAAGAACAGCAGACCGGCGAGTGTCAAAGATGCAACAAATGGCATTACCTTTGGTGGGTGTGAATGTGATCTATCTCTGCGCTTAGGTCCTAGTAAGCCTACTCAAAAACGAAGTAAGATAAGCAGCAGCAGCAACAGCAGCTAAAAAGGAGGGCAAGATTGAGTTTTGTTTAGCGAGTCTTGTGTTAGAAGGAATGTGTGCTTAGTTAGGTCTTTTAGTCTCCTCTCTAGGTTTAGGTGCATGTAAATAGAGAGATGAAGTAAACAAAAACAGTCAATGAAGTCTTCTTCTTCTTCTCCTTCTCCTGCATCAGTCTAGAATCACCAGACTTCAAGATGTACTTTTTACATTGCACAGTTCGAGAAATACCCATTCTACATCTCTGCTTTCACAACAATGCCCTACATTGGATTCTCCACCGAAGGACGCTTGTTAGACTCTGTTTGATCCGTTCTTTGGCGACCGATGATGACTCTGGGCCTCTGGCAGGCTCTCTTTTGATATGGGCTTTTCTAAGCCAATTGTGTTTAGGCCCGTTTAGGTGTTAGTGGGCTGAAGAACATCGTAAAGATTCGTTTGCATTCTGACTCGCATGTAACAAATTTGTGAGAGGTTTATGAAATTGTATTTTTTTTTTTGGATAAAAAGGCTTCGATTTATGAAATTATTTGTTCGACAGAAAATCCCAGTGAACTTGGACGTTAATCTACATATTTCACATGAAATTCAAAAGTACATTATTTAAGTATATAATTGTAGATTTGTTCTATGACTTCATACCATCTACATTTAGACTCGAATTTGAATCAAAGAAGAAAAATCTTAGATGCAAAAACTATCTCAACAACCAAATCTTTTGTATAAATATTTTGAGCTAGACACAAACGTACTTGCACATATTATTATAACTTATAAAAAGAGAAGATACTTCCCTTGTTATAAAGAATTTTTCAATTTCAGAAGCATAATTAAACTAATACCTTGACAACCTGGAAGACCTCGTCAATTTCCAAATTCACCAACTACAAATCTGATCAACCTGTGGGGAACGAAACCTTTATCAGCATTTTTCCAAGCAGTCCATTGTTGAAATTTGGCAAAGTAAGATTTTTAAAATGGCTAAGCTTTTTGTAATTTACTAATTTTCTCACAAAGGTAATTTCTCATTGGATTATGAGTAAAGCTTTTCTTTCTCGTTGCCCAACCTTGTCCATTATTTTATATATATATATATATATATATATAAGTACAAGACACAAAATAATATAATTTATGTCTTACCCAAAAGTTGATCCAAGTAGTTCCAAATTTATTAAATTGTTAACCAATTGACTCTCTACGTATTGGTTTGACACGAAAAGACCGTTCTCATGGATTCTAATTATTAGTATATAATAACAAATATTATATTTCTTGGACTTAATCGACCATTATTGATGACCTAGGTAATAACTAATAAAAAATTCAGAGATAAATCTTAGTCATACGTTGACGGCTTCCACGTTCATGATGATATCAAATGAGATCATTCGTATGCTTGTAGTGTAAGAGACATGACGAACTATACCGATATGTTAAGATAAGATTTTTATTTTGTGAAAATGATATGCTAGGATAAGATTTGCTGATTCTTGTAATCACACATGCCTACATACGTAATAATGTATGCATTCATAACAGAATGATGCATTATGATACATATTTAGATGTAACATGAAATAACTACTTACGTTGTTATTGTTTATTTTTCAATATAAGAGATTCTTTTGGTTAAGTAATGCCCTGCTTTTTATCTAATGATCGAGTTCTCAATATAAATAGTAGATATCTATAACAGTTTGTATTTTATGTAAAACATGATGTATCTTTCTAAGCTTACATTTAATTATGTAAAATTGTACACTAAAAATATGAATATATATATACACATTTTTATATGACTAGGAATTCGATGGATAGATGCATTCCTTTGTCATATATAAAGTGTAATTGTATGGCTTGAGAAATACATAGTATTTCAAGTTTCAACGTGTTTTTATAATATATAGAATTCAATAATAATACTAAAATGTCGATATCTAATGACAAAAGGAATAAAGATGGATTTTGGAAAATAATGTGTGGAATCAAACATGTTTTCAACATATGTTTTGTTTTTTCACTTTTTTGTTTACTAGAAAATTCCAAATCTTGATCCCTAGTTTTTAAGTTTTAACATGTTCTATGCCTGCGATATAATGGCATACAACTAATTAGGGGTTGTTTATAGTTTCTTTTAATTTCGACATACGGGTGTTTAATTTATAGTTATACAAAGACGAGTTTTCTCTATGGTAATAAGAAGTGACAAACGATTTAATGAAATTAATGATGGTAACAAAAATGAATCAAGCGATATATGTCACGTTGCAAGTATCAGCTGTCAACAAACCACATAAGTGCGTGATTAACAAATGGTAGTAAAAGATTAGGAATCATATCCTAATGTTATTTTTTAAAGTAATTATTCTTTATTTTCCATTAACTGCTTTGCAGATCTTTAGACCAGCTCTTTCTTTCTTTCTTTCTTTTTTATTGTGTACAAACTAGAAAGGAATAGACAATAATGTGTGTGAACTGAACTTATACTCTCTTTAATATTGTTTGTAATGGAGACAACAAAAATAAAATTTCTTTTGATAAAGTAGTCAGAGTTCACATTTTTTGTAGTTTCACAAATCCGTATTAATATAGCAAAGTACTCTCCCTTATTTCATATTGAATCATCTTATACAAAGATGCACATCATTTTTTGGTCGAGAATTGAAGTTTTCATTTTGGAAAAAAATAAAAATACTTTAGTATCTTATTGATGAATACGTGAAAACTTTAAATAGATTTACGTGGTGAGATGTTTTAGTAGCCATACGGTAGTCAATACCGACTCCATCAAAGTAATATACGATGTTTGTTTAAATCAAACAAGTTATATATATATATATATATATATACATATCAACAATATGTAATTGACAAAATAACTCCACATATACATGGAAATCATTGAGACAAAAAAAACATATAAATTCATAGAGCTATAAGTAATAAGTAAAATGACTTATATTATTATAAAAAAGACTTCTAGAACAAGGTGAGAACGTAGTTATATAACATATATTAATATATACCTAAATATATACACAATAGCAAATCCAGTGGACATACATAAACGTGTAAGTATCTTATATATTAAAAGAAAAGTACAGAATGCTCACATTCATCCTCAGAATAGTTGATTACAAGTCTATCCTTAATGAATCTACATATTTAATTTTTTTGTCATTTAGATTAAAAAATATATTTATCTAAATGAAATTTAATTTACTATAAGCATAAATTAAAAATCAAATATATTAGAAGAAAATAAAAAATTATTTTTAAAATTCAAAATTTTTTTAATTAATCTAAAAGAAATATTTTTTTAAAAAAAAATTCTTTAAATAGGTTTTTCTTATAATTTAGAAAATAACTAAAAAAATTAGATAGGTTTTTCTTTAAATAGGTTTTTCTTTAAATAGGTTTTTCTTTATACTACAAATAAAAATTAGAAAATAACCAAAAAAACTATTTAGGAAAGTTTGCTTATTTTTGTTATTTTAATTTTTAATTAAAAACTTATATGATACTTAGATTATATGTATTTTAACTATTAAAAATTTTTTTTTAAATTTCTATTTTATACACAAAAATTATAACGATATATATGAAAGATTCTTTAAAATTTTTGAATTAATCCAAATTCAAATTAAGTTAATATTCAGCTTTATATAAACTTTATTAAACAATAGAACTTTTCAGAAAGAAAAGTATTACATTCCACTACTACTTTTTCAACTCTGTCCATAATCAATTTATCTATTTAAATATTTTGTTTTACAACAAATATTAAAAAATGAATAAATATCAAATTATTATAATTTTTTTTTAAAAAAATTTGAATATATTAAGAGAAAAGAATTACTCTTTAAAATTTTTAAAATTCTTTAAAATTTAAAAATTGAATTCTTAAAAATTATAATGTTTTAAAAAAAAAAAAAAAGTTGAATTACTCTTTCAAATTCTTTTAAAAGATTGAGAAAATTTTAAATTACTATAAAATAATATTTTTGAAAATTTTGAATATATTATGAAAAATAAAATTAACATAAATGAAAAAATCTATTCTTACTTATATTTCTTTCTATAAGATAAAATTTGAGGTTTAGATTTTAATTCTTTTAAGTTACTGTAAAAAATTTTAAAATTTGTTTTGTTAATATCTTGAACATTCATTTTCCTTGGTTGTGATAAAGTTTATTATATCATATATATTTTGCTCTTTAAAATATTTTAACTTTATTGTACGATAATTATATAAGGATTATGAAATTTTTTAAGAAATATTAACTATTGTGTGGAGATAATTGTAATGTATAGTTATCGTTATTTATAGTAAATTTAAAAATGTCAAGATAATAACATGTAAAAATATTAAATAAGGATTATACCATATATGATGAATCTTGAACATCATTTGTTATACTAAAACTAAACATAACACAAAAAATTTGAATCAATAAACAATTGCTAAGATTTCTTAATCTTTTATCAATTACGGATGAATAGTCAGCAATAAAACAAATTTGAAAACGTGAGATATCACATTTACTATCTTCAAAAACAAAAATATTATCATCTCTTAATTTTTTTTTTTCTGCACATTGTGCGGGGTAGCTTTCTAGTATATATTAAAAATAATGGAAGATGCATGTTTGAGGAAGTTGCATTTAAGGTTTAGGGAGAGAGACCTCTTGTGCTGTCACTGTTTAGGCCACGACGAATCACTCTGATCCGTTATGCGTTGCTGTTTAGTATTTTTTATTATCATATGGTATTTTACAATTTGATGGCTTCTCATTATTTTATTATTAAAATCGGAATACACTTGGCGATTAATTCGCCAACTATTTCCTGAATAATTAAATTTGGAGATTTCAGATTTGAATGGCGTAGATGATTGCGGGTCATTAAAACCAAGTTAACTCCCAACTACATTTACATTTGAGCAATCAATATCAATGATTTAAAAATAAAATTATATAAGCATAACCCTCAAAATAATATATATTGCCCCCTAGGAGGATCTATCGATGCAAGAGTTGAATTATTTATCCACTCTCGTGTCCCTAACAAATAAATTACAGGTCAAAATTTCTAGATGATTGACTTGGTTAATTTACAAAAGAGAGAAAAATATATAACGATGTTAATAAATGGTGGGGAACGACGATTAGGTAGAAACTAATGACATTTGACATTACAAGGATAGTTTATATACAATTTTATTTAAGAAAATATATAGTTATTGTAATAACGAGCAACACTTCAATACCGGTATCTATCTCTATGTATAAACATAGAAAACAAGACGTAACGTGATTTAGCAGTTTTGTATTGCGTAAGGTTGGGCGTTGAAAATGGTTTGATCATGGACCATTAGAGTCAAACCAAACCACACGTCGGTCGTGGAAAAGGAGTAATTTGGTCCAATTCATCAAACAGGGGTATATTGGGAATTTTAGCATTTATCTCAGGGTAAAGTAAGTACACGTCTAAGTGCCAGCTGGCATCCGTACACCGTCTTCCCAAAATACCTTAACAATCAAACACCTCTCATTTTTTTTCACACTTGCCTTTATTTTGCACTAATTGTTAGGAGTATCCTTTTTATTTTCCCCCAATTAACGTTGGAAAGTAAGGTTAGGTATTTATTTGTTGACAAAAATCAAAGTTAGGAACTACTACTATTTTCCTTTTCTTACGGTAAAGGTAGAAACATAGGAAGTGTAGTTTCTGTACTATTGAATCATTAACCTTCAAAGTAGACACAATACTAATACGAAACCAAAATTTTCACGTTTGCTGACCCATCTTTGAATTCCACTAGTATTATAAGAAATAAAGAAGAGTTTTCTAAATTAGTATAACATCTCATGATAAGATAAACACAAATTAAAAAAGGAGCTAGATGCTCCAATTGGTATTCGTTTTAGCCGGGCCCTTTATATAACAGAGTAATGGTTTTTTCCAACATGTTTCATTTATTATCATGTATGTATAGTACTATAATTTATATATTTTCAGGTGGAAAATATATCCACTAGCTCTACGCCTCTACCCAACTAATGACTAATTAACTAGTGGTGATAAATCAAATCCGTCATTTTTAATGCAATTCATATAGCACAAACCCAAATTCAGATTTCATTAGCCACAACAACTAACACGACACAATTGTTAGCAATCACAAAAATTGTCATCCTACTATTTTTATATTAATATGCAAAATTTTCACGCACATAGTATATCTTTTTTTGTATGATCACAACATTTCTGCAATCTGCAATATTATTAGTATCAATTAGTAGATCGGTCTTCTTCTTTGAAAAGTCAAAAGTCACAGGGGTTTGGAAAATTTAAGAACATGTTTGGTTGAAAAGAGAAAGGATCCAAGTGGTCGGATCTGTCCAAAAAAATTGTGACGGTCACAAGAGGGAAAGATAAAAAGGAAACGGATTTGAAGGAAACGGCTCAGAGAGATTTAAGACAGTCGCATCTCTCTACTTCTCTCTCTCTCTCTCTCTCTGTTTCAACCCCTCTTGTCGTCTTTCTCCATCAAAACAGACCAAAATCAAACATCATTGAATGTGAGACAGAGAGGCAAAACAAATCAAAGTGTTTCCAATCCCTAAAATAAGCCCACTTCTATTTTCCTCATTTCAATTTCTGGGTTTTAATCAATTTCCCTCCTTTGTCTCTCTGCCGTCTGAATTCCGGTCTGAAATCGTCGGAAAGTTTTAAGCTTTGTAGCAACGCGAAGGCGAGTTCTTGTTTCTCTGTTTGTTTCTACTCGATTTTTTCTCAGTTACAGCATCTTCCTCTTTTTCTTCTCGGGGCTTGTGATCAATCTAGGAACAATCAGTTTCTATTTACAGAAGCGTAGTATTCACCTGTCAGAGCTCTGAGATTTGTCTTTTTGGATCTTTCTGGAACTTTCTCTTTTCTCAGATCCATTGACCTCATCCTCATACATAAAGTTTAGGTCCTTTTAAAAGGGTTTAATTCTTGTGTAAAATTCTGTGTTTTAGCCGAATTTCACCATCTTCGAAGACCATGAGAGGCGCCTTCATCGTCTTCGTAACGTGTCTGGTCTTCTTACCGGATCCTCTATTTGCCGGTGTGGCGTACATCGGGAGCATCACTCCAGGGTTTAAAGGATCTCAGATGAATTACATCAACAACAACGGCCTCTTCCTCGAATCCAACAACTCCGACTTTGGTTTTGGTTTCGTAACCACGCAAGCTTCTGTCACTCTGTTCACACTCAGCATCATCCACAAGAGCAGTACGAAACTGATCTGGTCAGCGAACAGAGATTCCCCTGTTTCCAATTCCGACAATCTTGTGTTCGAAGACAACGGAAATGTGGTGCTGCGTACAGTAGACGGAGGAACTGAGGTTTGGGGATTGGATAATTCAGGCAAAAATGCTTCAAGAATCGAGCTGCGTGACTCGGGGAATCTCGTCGTTGTTTCGGTTGACGGGACTTCGATCTGGGAGAGTTTTGATCATCCCACAGATACTCTGATTACGAATCAAGTTTTTAAAGAAGGCATGAAGCTCACTAGCAATCCTTCCTCTCCCAGCAACATGACTTATGCTCTTGAGATCAAATCAGGAGATATGGTTTTATCTGTAAATAGCTTGACCCCTCAAGTGTATTGGTCAATGGGAAATGCCAGAGAGAGGATCATCAACAAAGAAGGCGTAGTGACTTCATCTTCTCTCCTTGGGAATTCGTGGCGCTTCTTTGATGAGAAACAGGTTCTGTTATGGCAGTTTATATTTTCAGATAACAAAGATGATAACGCAACTTGGATCGCCGTTTTGGGAAACACCGGTGTGATCTCTTTCTCAAATCTTGGAAGCGGAGCATCTGTTGCTGATTCTTCTACTAAAATCCCGAGTGATCTGTGCGCAACACCCGAACCTTGTGGGTCTTACTATGCCTGCTCGGGTTCTAAAGTGTGTGGATGTGTGCCCGGGTTGTCTCGGGCTCGGTCTGATTGCAAAACCGGGATCACTTCTCCCTGTAAGAAAACTAAAGACAATGCAACATTGCCTTTGCAGCTCATAAATGCTGGAGACGGTGTAGATTATTTTGCTCTCGGGTTTGCTCCTCCGTTCTCCAAGAAAACCAATCTTGATAGCTGTAAAGAGTTCTGCAACAACAATTGCTCGTGCCTCGGTCTTTTCTTCCAAAACAGTTCTGGTAACTGCTTCTTGTTTGATTGGATAGGAAGCTTTAAAAACTCTGGCAATGGAGGCTCTGGGTTTGTGTCTTACATCAAGATCGCAAGTACTGGTGCGGTAGGTGGAGATAACGGAGAAGATGATGGGAAACATTTTCCTTATATAGTGATTATTGTCGTGGTGACGGTTTTCATCATCGCCGTTTTGATCTTTGTGGCCTTCCGGATTCATAGGAGAAAGAAAATGATTTTGGAGGCTCCTCAAGAGAGTTCAGAGGAGGACAATTTCTTGGAGAATTTATCCGGGATGCCTATCCGGTTCGCTTACAAAGATCTTCAGTCAGCGACGAATAACTTCTCGGTGAAGTTAGGTCAAGGAGGGTTTGGATCGGTCTATGAAGGGACTTTACCGGATGGTTCTCGTTTGGCTGTGAAGAAACTTGAAGGAATCGGTCAAGGCAAGAAAGAATTTAGAGCCGAGGTTAGTATAATCGGAAGCATTCATCATCTGCATTTGGTGCGGCTGAGAGGATTCTGCGCAGAAGGGGCTCATAGGCTTCTTGCGTACGAGTTCTTATCAAAAGGTTCGTTGGAGAGATGGATATTTAGGAAAAAGGACGGAGATGTTCTGTTAGATTGGGACACAAGATTTAATATCGCACTCGGAACAGCCAAAGGTTTAGCGTATCTACACGAAGACTGTGATGCAAGGATTGTCCATTGCGATATAAAACCTGAGAACATCCTATTAGATGATAACTTCAATGCCAAGGTATCCGATTTCGGACTAGCGAAGCTCATGACCCGTGAACAAAGCCATGTCTTCACTACAATGCGCGGGACAAGAGGCTACTTGGCTCCCGAATGGATCACAAACTACGCAATCTCAGAGAAGAGCGATGTTTACAGCTACGGAATGGTGTTGCTAGAGTTAATAGGAGGAAGAAAGAACTATGATCCATCAGAAACTTCGGAGAAATGCCATTTTCCTTCTTTTGCTTTCAAGAAGATGGAAGAAGGGAAGCTAATGGAAATTGTCGATGGGAAGATGAAGAATGTTGATGTGAATGACGAAAGGGTTCAAAGGGCGATGAGAACTGCGCTTTGGTGTATACAAGAAGATATGCAAACAAGACCGTCGATGAGCAAAGTTGTTCAAATGCTTGAAGGAGTTTTTCCGGTGGTTCAGCCACCAACTTCTTCCACTATGGGATCCAGGCTTTACTCCAGTTTCTTTAAGTCGATCAGTGAGGATGGCGGTGCTACTACGTCATCTGGACCATCGGATTGTAACAGTGAGAATTATCTCTCCGCCGTGAGACTCTCCGGTCCGAGATAGCAATCTTTTTTTTTTGACTTTTTAGCCAGTTTTTAGTATCTTATTATAGGTTTTTTGGCTCACTATATATTGTTGTATATTGTTCTTGTGTTTATAATCTTCAAAGAATGATTAGTCTTCTCTCAGTTTTGTAATGTTCCGAGATTTTTAATATAGATCACCCGTCGTTTTTCTCAACTGTCATAGAACTCCTTGTCGTTTTATACTTGTTTTGTATTCCACGCATTCGAAATGCGTGCCGTGTTCTTACTTTACTCTCTCTCAGAACTCCTATTGGCTATATAACTTTTTGCTTACTGTACACCTGAGGGTAGACAATAGAAACGACGTGTAACATAAAAAATCAGCCGAGGCTCGCCTCTCGGTGATTCTCGTCCCACCGTTAAAGATGACGACGACTGCGTCACTGTTGGAGACTTTTCTTTTACGGTGCGACTCGTCTTCTTCTTCTTCTTCTATCAAATTCAAATGCAAATTCGAATCTCCCGCGAAAACGCGACTGCTCTCTCCGGGGACCGGGAAACATGTTGTGAGAACGTCAAGAACTTGGCGTATTCGTTGCGTCTCCGATGATCCTGGTAAGACCGGATTCTATTCTCGCTATAGCCATTTCTGTTCTATGGCTCCCGGTTCTGTCGATCTCGGAACAGAACAGTATCGTTTTATAATTGGAAATTTCAAATGCTTCGAGCCGATTCGTGCTGAGATTGTTCTGTTTCTGCTTCATTTCTAGGTTCGCGTCCTTATTTGGTTTCCAGTAGAAGAAAAATGGTCGTTATGTTGTCAACGGTGCAGCTTCTGTCTCATTTGGTTCCGCCAAACGGGGAGGCAGCTGAGTGAGTTTCTTTAATTTTGTATAATTGAAGCTGGATTTTGGTTTAGTTATTTGGATTAGTATTCTTCAAGTTATTGTATTCCCGTGTCTTGTGCTAATTTTGCTAATCGACTGTTGGATTACAGCATATATCCAGTGATGCAAAACGAAATAAGAAAAGTTGTGACAAAGGGTAAGGCTGCTGGTGTTCTTCGTTTAGTGTTTCATGATGCTGGAACCTTTGAACTGGACGATAATTTAGGTAACAAACATGTTTTCCAATGTAAATATTTGTTTGCTAGCTTATATTTTGAATGGAAACTGTGATTTCCGGATGTTTTGTGTAGCTTGTGGTGTTTATTGGCTTAGTTGAACAGAATTTGTAATAAGAGAGTTCTGGTCTGTTCAGTAGCTGTCTTTGGATGTTCTTGTCGTTCACATGTTTATCCTCTTGTTAAGATCAATTGTGTCGTAATTCTTCTTGGTTATGAATTTAATTTCAGGTGGCATCAACGGGTCTATTGCTTATGAACTCGAGAGACCTGAAAACACAGGTTTAAAGAAATCCTTAAAGGCACTAACTCCATCTTTTTTTTTTCTGTTACCGTGAGCAAATAAAGATGTAATTTTTGTATCTATGTAACTGCCTTTTTTATGTGTCTATTTGCTCTTGTACCTTAGGAATATGTTACATTCGAATATCTAATCTTCTTGGTAGATGAATTCTTTGTTAGGTTCTAGCAAAAGCAAAGACTAATGTTGATGCGATACAACCAGGTAGTTACTAAATGAACTGTGTAGTACACCAAAGACATGTGTCCTGTGGTTCTAATGTTCTCAATCTCTGTGATCTCAGTGTCTTGGGCGGATATGATCTCTGTCGCTGGATCTGAAGCAGTTTCAATATGTGGCGGCCCAACAATTCCAGTACTTTTGGGAAGACTTGATTCAACGTAAGCACGACATAAATGGTTTTTGTCCTTGTTCCATAGATCTCTGGTCACTGTTTCTATATTTCCAACAGGGTGATTGTTTCATGTTCACAGGCAACCTGATCCAGAAGGCAAGCTACCTCCAGAAACCCTGAGTGCCTCGGGTTTAAAAGAATGCTTCAAAAGAAAAGGATTTTCGTGAGTCCTTTCACAAAGATAGCTGTGACTTGTTTTAACATGTTTTTGTACCAACTATTAACATTTTGTAACTCGACGTCAATGGGTTTGTGTGCCATTGCAGGACCCAGGAGCTTGTTGCTTTATCTGGGGCACATACGATAGGGAGTAAAGGCTTTGGGGATCCAACAGTTTTTGACAATGCATACTACAAAATCCTCCTTGAAAAACCATGGTCATCAACTTGTAAGTCTCATGACAAAGTTCTCAAGTTCTTTTACTCATGCAATTTAAGTTTCCAACCATTCCTCCCTAAGTTCTGAAGATTGGTTGTAAGACTTAGATTATATATTACATCGTTTTCTTCTTATGATGCAGCCAAAATGACGAGCATGGTCGGCCTCCCTTCGGATCATGCCTTAGTGGACGATGATGAGTGCTTAAGGTTTCTCAGTTTCTGAAAGTTCTTAACTTATCATTTAATTATCTAATTTTCTCTTAAAGTGCCATTTAAAGTAGATTAGAGTAATGTCCTGAATACTTGGACTATAAGCTCATGGATAAAACTGGAATCTTTTGAACACTGTTCTTGTCATTTGGGCTAAACTATTAAACTGATATAGATTCGTGGTTTGATGATGCACAGGTGGGTGAAACGATATGCAGAAGACGAAGACAAGTTCTTCGAAGACTTCACCAATGCTTATATCAAACTTGTTAATTCTGGGGCCAAATGGAATAAGTTATGATGTCTAATTTTTTTTTTTTGTTAGCTCATAAGTGTTTCAAACATGCCTCAATAATTTGGGTAGTAATGCTTATTTGCTAGTAAGTAAAAAGTTTCTCTGCTTACTACTACAAACCTAAACATCAAATATACTCAAAATTTACACTTACTCAATTCAGTGTTTGATTTGAATTCCATTGACTAAATTCACTAAATTGTAATTTTAGCCACTTCATACAACGAAAAACATTGACGTTTCTAGTGTTGTGTTCAGAAGTTTTTCCTAAATAACATAGCATCTCATCCAGCAGTCAGCACGTTTTAGCGGAGACGCTAAAGGGAGTGATTAGTGGAGACTGTAGACGCTTTTACTACATTTTAAAGTTTTTAAAGTTTGGTTTTTACCAATCACACTTTAATTATTTAATAGTCTTAAAAATTTCCTAATTTTTCTCACAGTCCATTTTGTTCTATTTGCTCTTGTTACGTTCACTTTTTTTAAAAGCCAACTATTTATAGGGCTGATTGGCGTGCAACTGTGAAGACTTTTACTTAATTTAAAAGTCTCTACAGTCAAATTTCCCCCAATCACGCTTTTACTTTATTTTTTATCTCTACAGTCCTAACAGTCCCTAAATTTTCTCTAACCTCTTTTACTTCTATTTTTTTTAAAGCCACAAAAACATGGCTTTTAGAAGTCTGTACGCTTCTTTTTATTTTTTTAACACTGATATATATTAATCAATAATAGTAAAAATTAGATAAAACAATAATAATCAATAGAAAAATTCTACACAAAACAATAAAAACAAAATTATTTATAATAGGATCAAGAATCATTTAAAAACAATAAAAAATCAATAATCGATAAACATACTAATTCAAAAAAAAATGTAAAACGAAATTAAAAAATTAAAACTAAAATAATATACTATTTTTAGACTATCACTAACATTATAAATACCATGAGCTACTGATAGATAAAACAATAATAATCAATAGAAATAAATTTAAATAAATTTATTCGTTTAAAATATTTATCTATTAGTTTATTTCTAAAAATTTGTAATTTTTTTCTTAAATGTAATTGTTAATAAAATTTTTTTTGTTATATCGATATAATTAAAAAAATTATAATATTAAAATAAAAGTCACAGCTTCTACAGTTTTTATTACCAATCAAACTTTTATAAATATTTAAAGTCACAGCTTTTACAGTTTTTTGTTACCAATCAAACTTTTACAAATATTTTAAAGTTACAGCCACAGTGCTTACAGCCAAATTCTCTGCAGCCAAAAGTCTACAGTAACAGCCTGTAGTAAAAGTTCTTACCAATCGGCCCCTATGACTTTTAGTTTTTTTTAAAGTCACAGTCCTAAAAGTTTTTGTTACATTTTTTTTTCTAAAATCTAGAAATAAAAGTGCAAAACCAATCAGTCCCAAAGCAGTTTAGAGTTATGTCTTTTAAAGCAATTACTAAGTTAGTTCGAGTAGATTTTACTATTTATGTTTTGCTCATAAACACAAAACCAAAGAATAGGTCATGTACGATCGTCATAGGTAGATGTAGTTTTTATAGGAATATGCTGTTTCTATGTCAAAAGAGATATTAACATGTGTTTTGTTTGTAGAACAACCTAATTTTTTTTGGCTACTAGTCATTATCTTTTACTATTATATAATGTGATCAAAGAGTAGTACAATCGCAATCAATTGGATAAGATAAAACTAATATTATGGATGGTACACACCGACCAACATAAAATCAAAATCTGGAATAAAACTGCCCACAGATAGCAACCATACTTGACAAAGTTTAGAACATCCAAGTCTAAAGGTCTCATACCACGTCGATATATACTACATATAAGGGATATGCATAATTACTATAAGAATATGCGAAAGTGTTGGAAACATTAAGAATTAGTACTTAAGAAGATATAGACATTATTTTGATGGATTATTCTTTTAAATATGAAATCTAATAAATTCTGTAATTGATAAGTAAATATACATCGTTTTTACAATATTTTTAGTTATAAAAACTATACTCTAATAAAAACATATATGAAAATATATCAGTTTAATCAACTTTTAAAAAAGGTAATGCCAACAATTAGTCTTTTAAATATATTTTACGTAAGAAAATGGTAAGACATACAAGAGAAGGAAGCACAAATCGAAATAATTTTTTTATTAAAATTATAAAGGGAGGTAACATAATGAAACTGGGATTAGATAGAGATGGAGTGAGAAAGTTTTGAGAAGCAGCAAGAAAGGAAAGGTGTCACTGTTGTACTTGTATCTTACCCTTAAAGCTGGACCAACTTGTCTCTTAATAAAGTGGTTTTTGTGTCTAATCACTTTGCTTACTCTCTAATCTCTCTCTCTCTCTCAGCGTTAATCAGGATAATCATACTTTTAGTTGTTACACTTTTCTACCAAAGAAAATAGTTATTTCAGTTATTAGAGATAAATTCAATAGAAAACGCATCAAACTTAACTAGTTGGGAACATGGTAGGATACTTGTGTTTCTCAAAATGCTTTGTAATTTACTAATATTTTACGGTCTACTAAATATAGACACATTTCTCTTATTCAAGTCAAAGATGCATAGTATTAATATGAAGAAGTTCATATACACATACCGTATGTATAATGGTTCACACTTCACACAACCGAAGCTTAATTAGTAGTAGTAGTAGTCTATAAATTTGTAATAGTGTCACCACTGTCATAGTCCAAAAATTATGCATGTGTGAGGAGTTGTCGAGGATGAAAAAATGATTTTGTGAGATATCATAACGACGAGAGAAAATTGTTACAAAAAGATAATCTATAGTAATTGCTAAAACAAAAATCTCACTTAATTTGAGGTATAACCCAACAAATTTTGATGAAGCAAAACTATATATATATTTTAAAAAAACTAACAACGTAAGATAGCATACCGAAACCGCATTCAACTTTCACTAAGCTAAACAATCATGTTTTGCAATTTAAGGTAACAAAATCCTACAAATTGAAATATTAAGAACCGTGTTCTTGATCCCAATTATCTCATCTAGACGAGACGTAAACACTTTATTCTATGCAAAAGTTGGTATACAGTATCCTCAACCCCAACTACGCGAATGAACTCTAAAATCAACGAAAAAATTGGTATCAGATGAGATCTGGAGCAACCCTTTCTAAGTTCGCGGATTAGTCGTTAGTTTACTAATAAACTATTTACATTCTTTGTAGTCAACGAAATAAGTATAGTTAACTTTCAATTGTTATCTTAAATAATAAACTTTCATTTGAATTTATTCTTTTGGCCTACCCCAAGCTTTTGGTGTGTACATGTGGGTGCATGTATTTAAATAAGTAACACTTGTGTTTCTTATATTCATAAAGTGGGAAATGCCGTACTTGTTGATTGATTACTCACTATATATATATATATATATATATATATATATTCCAACTTGAAATGTTGCTGATTGGTGAAAAAGGTACGTCATATTAATCTAATTACTTATAAGATGCATCTTTTACCATTTTTGATTTTATATACAATCGAAATATTTATAAATCTTAAATAGTTTTCTTTAAAATTGTCTACAGTCACACACACACGCATTTTCATGTTTCAGCGTAAGTTATGATACAAAGCAATTACTACGACAAACCATAAGATTACAAACATGGGCAGAGACTTTGAAGTATTCATATAAAAATATTATAAGAAAAAATGTTCATTAATTATATAGTAGACAAATAACAAATAATTTAGATTCGATGAGCTGGCTTTTAAGATAGCTGATTAAAGGTGTTAATTAAGTAGATGAATAAAGGTCCCATGTAAGAGTAAAGTATATGATAACAGTGTGGGGGATGATACACTATTATGCTATATGCATAACCCCTAATAACGAAAAGTTAATAACGTTTGATTAATAAAATGAGAAGGTCATGTCTCTCTCATGTGTATATTTTAAATAATAAAAAACATAAAAAGCAATCTAACCATATCCAAAAACCCCGTAATTCCGGGTTTCCATTTTATAACAGATGCAAATTTGGACTTGGTTCCCACTTAATGTTTCTTCTTTTTTTGCCAACCACTTATGTCTTTTTCTTTTTAATAATTCATATGGTTTTTAAAATGTCACATCTAAATTCGGTTACTCAAGATTGTAAAACAATTCTACACAAGATTCATTCATTATTGTATACTCAATACAAAGAGTCAGATTTATGATTATTGTAACAGCAAAATTAATATGGATAAATAAATAAAAAATTAATCCTGGAAAAATAATTATAAAGAGTTTTATAAACTGCCACACAAACCCACGATTAATATATAAATGTGAGCCGCAGAATAACTGTAATTACTATAATGACGTGGCACTTAGATTTCGAATAGCCGCTGTAATAAATATTAAAACGTTTTGTCATTTTCCTTTTCTCTTCCTTCACTAAAAAAAAAAAATCTCTATTTTTCTCTCTCTCTCTCTATCTTTTTTTTTTTTTTTTTTAATTATTATAATTGACACACACAGAAGAATCAAACTTGTGTAGTAGACCGAGAATCACAAACCCCAAACCAACAAAAAGAAAAAAAGAAAAAAAAAACACTCAAGAACAAATCGAAATCTCAAACTCTATGAAAAATCATATTTTTTCATCTTATTCTACTCCCATTCTTTCGATTTTTGCTTCAATGGATGTTTAATTTTCTCTGGGACTGCGTTTGGTGAGCAAGATGTGTGTCTTTTAAGTGTTCTTTATTTTTATTTTTATTTTGGCTTTCTTCTTTGTTTGGTTGATGTATAAAATGGCGGATGTTCTTACGAATCTGAGGAACTTATTTACTTGTCTGTTTTCATTTCATTGTTTGGTGTGTCGGTAGATCGAAACTAGAACTGTCACTTACCGATTTCATTACTATAGTGAGCTCGGTACCACGAGATTTAGTTTTTTTTTCTTTCCTGCTTTAGATTTACTTCCACTTCCAGATTAGATTTGTGTTTCTCGGATTTGTTTTGTTTATAGATCGATTCATGAATCAGAAGTTAGTTTTTTGTGTGTGTGTGTGTGTGTGTGGATATTTGCTTTCGTTGGTCCTGTGGTGTAGGCAGAAAATGTTGATTTGAAAAACCTGACTTTTAGGGATTATCTACGGATTCAATTACATATATACACTCCTAATTGTGAGTAGCTTATGTATATGTATTTGACAAACGAGTGCTTTTTATGTTCAACACTTGTAAAATGTAGCTTGAATCTTTGTCACTGACAATGTTGATTGATTGATATGTAATTCACTTCATTTACCATAGAAAAGAGCTCTGATCCAAGTGTATGCATTTTTAGGTATAATATTAGTTACGGATTAATATTTCAGTTTATGAACTTGTCTGCTCAGGAGCTTGAATTACTTGTGTGCTCATTCCTTTTTTGTCTCTTCCATATTTGTTGTTCTTTTGTAGTTTACTATGGACCCCGAAAGTATCATGGCTGCTGATGGGACTGACTCTACTCTTGCAAATGGTGGTTTGATAACGGAACCTGTCTGTATTAAAGAGAATGGGGTTGCGTCTGAAGAACCCGTGGATACTACTTCAGAAAGTCAGAATCAGAATTTGGGAAACAGTTCCACTTTGGATGCAATTGAACACCTCAAAGAGGCAGCTGAGGTTTGTAACTCCGGATGGTCAGTCTACTAGCCTGTCATATAAACACTTGTAAATAACATCTGTGTTTTCTCTTTTACTTGGTAGGGAACACAAGTTGAAAATGTAGATGATTCAAAGTGTATGAAAAGCGAAAAGGCTCAGCGGAAGCTAAAGCATGAGAAACTATCTGGTGGTAAGAATATTCCATCGGTTCACATCAAAAAGAACAAAGAGGGCAAAACTGCAGGTGCTAAAGTGGCAGCATCAAATGGTTCTGTTGCTCCTAATGCACAGACTACAGAGCCTCTTAAGAGCAAATCACTCAATGGTAGAGAGGCTCAAGTCACAAAGGTAATCATCCCTCACAATTTGCTCCTAGTTTTCTTTGCTTTGGCTTATGCATATGTTTGTGTGATCTTCTTTCTGGCTGATGATTATTTCTGATTTCTTCTTATTCCCTATCAGCAAGGGAAGCATGACTCTGCACCTGCTGAAAGCGCCGCCGGGTATTGAGTCCTCATTTTTGAATTCAAAGTTTCTTTCCATATTGGTCTTCTCATGGGTTCACTGCTAAAACCCAAAACATTTGCCAATAAATGACATCCAGATCTTGGTGCTAAGTCTTATCATTTTTCTTATAGTCTCTAATCAATTATTGAAACTGGAAAGTTCTTTCGCTTTTTGATATAGGGACAAGGTGAAACCAAAGCCTCAAAAGAAGCAAGCCCATGAGACATCTGAAGATGATACTCAGTCTTCTAAGTATTACTTGCACCTTTATATTTACCAGCTCTTCTTTCTTGTGGAAAGCTGGGGCCTTTCTACATTTGCCTCTCATTTTAACAGTTATGTTGATTATATAACTTGATGATTTCTTAGTAGTCCGAAAGCAGACGATGGAAAACCTCGTAAAGTTGGTGCACTTCCAAATTATGGGTTCAGTTTCAAATGCGACCAACGGGCTGAAAAGAGAAGAGAGGTTTGCATTTTGGTTCACTAATATCCTCGCTACAATATAATCATAAATAATCATATTTCTGCTTTCATATGGTGCAGTTCTATGTCAAGCTTGAGGAGAAAACTCATGCAAAAGAAGAGGAAATTAATAACATGCAAGCCAAGTCCAAGGTTGTCTCCTAGACCCTGTTGTGCTTAGATTCCCTGCCTCCTCTAAACCAAATCCTTGGTTTTCCTTCAGGAAACACAAGAAGCTGAGCTCAGGATGCTAAGGAAGAGCTTGAACTTCAAAGCCACACCCATGCCTAGCTTTTATCAAGAACCTCAGCCGCCTAAAACAGAGTTAAAGAAGGTACTTATCCTCTCTGTTCAACCATGATCTCACTTTTTATTGAAGTACTAATACTCACCCTTCATGTAAAATTGTTGTTTACGCCCAAGAAGATACCACCAACGAGACCCAAATCTCCAAAACTCGGGCGAAAGAAGACAGCTTCTGGAGCGGATTGTGAAGAAACTCAAACCCCTCGCCTCGGTAGGCTAAGCCTAGATGAGAGAGCTTCTAAAGATAACCCAACTTCTAAGGGAATTATGCCAACAGTTGATCATAAGAAGCAACCGGTGCGCAAGTCACTTCCAAGATTGCCATCTCAAAAAACAGCTCTCCCAGATGTAAAACCCGCCCCAGCAAAAGCTGCCACAACCTCAGTGAAGGTGAAACCTGAAAAAAAGAAAGTTGAAAAAGATGCAGAAACCCTGAACCAGTCTTCACATCCTGTAGAAGAGGAAGCTCAAGTGACTGTATCGTCCAATGCTGATGCAGAAGATTCACATGAGATTGAATCTCCAAGGATGAATGAAGACAGAGCCGACAAGTCCATTGAGGTATCTGAAGCGGTTGCTGTTGAGCATTAAAAACTCTGCGGTACGATCATTGCTCTCAAGACTCATCATATCTCTTGCATTAATTAAAGAGGACAAGAGAAAAAGAAACCGTATAATATTTATATCTATCTTCAGCCTAAACTTATATGAGAAGAGATGGGTAAAAGCTTGAAAAGAATCAGATGGGTTTGGTTCTAAAGGTTGCTGCTTTTATATGTTCTCCTATGTTTGATGGTAATGTTTTTAATCTTTTAAGTTGTTTTTTGATGTCAAAGATCTTTTCTTTTTCTTTTTGATGCTTTGATTCCTAAAAGGTGAATATTCAGGAGATTCTGCGTTTCGTTCTGTCTGTGTATTCTTTATTTTCTTCTTCTTTTTCTCATTTTTGTTATTATGGCTTATGTGCAATATCTTTTGTTATAATTGATTCTCCTCTTTGGCTCTTTCCCATATTTTGTGGCTATCCATCAGAGTAATTAGTTAACAAGATATTGTAGGAGATGTAGCTAAGAGGATTGAATTACTAGTTATTGACTTATTGTGGTTTGCCGTAATTAGTAAACATCACATAAAATACAGTAGTATGTTTTCTGAAAATTGCTTGTCAATCTATCTTGATTTTGTCTCTTTAACGTGAAAACTAAAGTTTATTGGCATATGAACACAAAAAGTTTTCATTTTTCAAGACACAAAAATAAATGGTATTGATGACAGTTGAGCGTGACATCTCTAGCAACCATTGATCAATAATTGATTTTCTCAAAAGTCTCCTTTCCACGCCTTTATAGCTCTAAGCATAAGGACACAAACCACTTTAATCATCTTTAGAATCTCATCATTTGCCACAATAATGCAGCTTCGGACTTTTGATACTTGGTTCGTCTTTTCCTTCACATTAGCATCTATCTAATTCAATGTGCAAAAGATATTTTTATGATTAAACCGGACTTTTGAGTGTTTTTATTGTATTACACCGGTTTAACATCAGCACAAAGAGTCAAGACATAACTGATACAGATGGGTTATAAATAGAGAAACCACTCTCGTGTTTACTTTCTTGCTCCTCTTCTTCCTCGTCTTCTTCTTCAGCTTCCCATAGAAACCGAGCATACGATGCTAGAACATGACTGCAATAAACACCATTCATACATTATTACATGTAATATCTACGGGACCCCGAAAATTATTATTATTATTATCTATTGATGATGATGTATCGTATCATCTAGTGCCACACTACATATAAATCGCAGATGCAGAGAGATAAATAAAAAAACATGAATGATGTCTCGGTCATATTTGACGTGCGAGGCTATTGTTCTGATACAAATTGACCAATCACTTCTTCAAAGGTTGGATATAAAGCAAATCTCATTTGATCCACAAAAACATTTAGTCTCTTTCAACCAACCCATTCCCATGAAATAATCTAACAATCTACAAAATATGGAGAGACTTAGAAAGCCCAAAGTCATAGATTTCAGATATAGATCATTAGGGTTTTAGGCTATAAAGCAGATTCTGTACGATAACTATTCTAGTTAGGTTAAACTTACCAGTCATTAGGAGAAGATTGAACAGCTTGATCAAAGTAAGAGTGAGCACGAACACCGTCTCCATGATTTTTCCATATCAAATCTCCATACATAGACAACAATTCTCCATCTCTCCCATTCTCGGACAACATCGCTCTCTCACAGTACTCCTCTGCTTTTCTCCCATCACCTTTCACCTGCACAAATTAAGACATTAATTTTAGTAATATCTCATCAATGAAGTCTTTAAATTTACGTTTCCTAAATGATTATATGAATTAATAGATTCAACTAATTAAAAACCCAAAATCAAGAACGACTTCAATAATACGTACTTTGTTTTAACTTGTTTCTTTATATAGCATCACGTGTATTTTTTGTGTGTCAAATTACAGTAAATAAAAGTTTCCCAAATTAGCAAGTATATTAAAACACAGTCTTGAATAACAGAGGAGTTGAACACAAACCTCTCTGAGGAAACGAGCGTAGTTAGAGAGAAGAAGAGTGTCTCCGGGATAACGTAGGATCATCTCTTCATAATAACTATCTACGCTCCCACCTCCACCTCCGCCGCCACCTCCGGTACCGTCTCCGCCTCTACAACCACCAAATCCACCGTTCGAACCTCCCTGGGATCCTTCCAAAACCTTATACGATGCCGTTTCTTCGTGGTAAACGCTGATCGTTTTGGCTCTGTTCTCCGGCGACTGAACCTTGTAGAGATTTCCATCAGAAGAAGCTCTCGTAATGGACTTAGCAACACGAGGAGAAGCAGAGACGGATCGAGTAGTCGTCGTTACCACCCGTGGAACAGACGGTTTCTGGGCGGCGCGTAGGTTAAGGTCGAGTGATGACGCGCTTCTCATTATCATTGTTGTGGGGAATAATATTTCAGTGGAGGTAGAGAAGAGAGATGAAAAGATATTTTAGACTCTCCAAAAATATCATGTTCTTGTCAGCACCCCACACTATTAGTTACTATTATGAATTTGATCCCTAAAGTTTCAACTATCACCAATCAAACCCATGCATTACTTACTACACGTTACGTAGGGTCCCAACTTCTACGGAGCCAAGACAAAGTAATATACTAAACTGAAATGAGATAAATTTGCTTAGACTTCTACCAAAATGAGATAAATTTGCTAAAACTCGATATGCCATGTCCTATATCTCTTTAAATCACATAGATTATCTCAAAATGTTTCCCCTTTTTGAAGGCATATTTGCATTATCAGGTTATAAACACAAGAAGCCCTTTTCTGTAAATTTTACGACTATCTAAATTAGATATCATTTTTTTTATGTATCAATTTTATCAGGAAACATTTGTTATATCCTGGGGGACCACCATTATCGAATACCCCTGAAGAAATTATTTAAATTTGATTGGACACGGAAAAAACGTAAGTAACTGGATCAAAGTATTTGATTCTGTCCCACAAAATAAATTACTTTCGATTCTTGAACTAGTTTCCACGGTCATGACCAAGCCAAGGATATGGCTATATCGAATGATAAATGACAGACGAGTTTTGATAGTAATTTAAAAACTAATTTTCTTGATAAGTTTCTACAATTTAAGACGATTAAACAATGGTAGCTATACAATGACCACGAATTATACTGAATAATTACGAACTTTATATTATTCAAAATAAAACCAGTTAGTAGTTTAATAGTGTTCACCTAATTAAATAATCGACTTTTTCATTAGTAATCTAAATGTCGCGGAATAAAAAAAATTGACCATATGAGCTAAACAAACTTTCATTATTTATTTTATTTAAAAGTATTACCCCTCTCTCCAGTGTAATATACCTACTAACTACACTAAAATATTGGTTTTTACAAAACAAAACAAAAAATCACATGGAACTTGACAAAAGGAATTTGATTGTGTTTATTTTCTTTCTTTATATATAATATTTTATTTTTTTTGACGTATCATATGTACAAGCCTTCTTCCTCCCAAACATCAACAAGGAAATGCACCATGTCCTGTTACATATTATATCATCATCAATTAAAGAAAAATTTCTTAGCAACAATGACATATACTATAAGTCAAACTCCCAAGTTACAATATCATAAGGCAGATTAAGAATCTTCTACTGCAAATTACAATTAAGAGTTTGATGAGCAGAAAACTAATTAACTAAATTAAATCACCTTAAGAGGTATTCGTCGAGGAAAAAGCTTGGTTGTGCTCAGTAAGCTATCATATGTCGAGTTCCAGCTGAAAAAATAATAATAAAGTATGAATTAAAAGTACGAGTTTCATTTGAACATTGAAAATTTTCAATAAACAAATCCTTTATAAACATAGAAACAGTTTGTTTAATATTCGTAATTGTTTGTGGTTGTCACCTTATTGCAGGTTCTGGAACACGGCATTGTTGTCTGGTTCTGCATTCACGCCATTGTTGTCTCGTTTGGTTCCACAAAATAAGTCCTTTAATGCAAGGAAATAGATCAGTAGTATTTTTTTGGTGTATTGAATAAGTCTTGCTTCTATAAAGAGAACTTATAAGCCAAGTATCAAATCCTAAATATGAAGGATGAATTGAACGTATAAATCGTTTTGTATAATGTTTTTGGTCATATATATGCATATGCAATTCTTGTCACATATGCGGCCAGTTTCAACGTTGATTGTTTGGGTTCAGTATAATTTTCCCTCTCAATAAACTATATCTTTTAGTATAAGTCATTTGTTAATTGTAAATGTAAATGCTAAAAAAAAACGGAAATGAAATACCTAAAATAAGGAAAGAATGAAAAAAAAAAATTATATGAAACATTTTACGGATTTTTTCTCATGTAAAAACGACGCACAAAGACAGAAGTTTTTGGCATTTGAAAGTTGAAACAACCGAGGCCTTAGAACCCCAAAGATACATCCAAGAGTTACCATGGTTTACAAATTTGGTAGAGTTGCTTGTGCTGCACCGGGGATCAAAAGGCGGGTTTGAAGATTGGGACCGGACCGTGATATAGTGGTCCATATCACATGCACTTGTGCTCCAGAAACCGTCTGATGAATCACCATCTTTCTTCACAACTTTTCCTTGGATTTTGAGTCCCTTTGATGGTTCATCGACTTCTACGACTAAAGGCCTTCTTCTGTTGCAGCATCCGAAACAGTTTATGCTCTGATCATTAAATATATATAAGAAAAGATTAACATGTCAATCGTCTTTTGCTATATGTTCTAATATGTTTGATCTACGCGGAAAGAATTGTTATCCCGGAGAGGCTCACATTGATGAGAGTTTTGCATTTTGATCTTAGAGATTCCATGAGCCAAAAAGGGAGAGCTTCGAAGTAAGCTGCCAGGAATTGGAAGAAAGCGCAACAATGCTTCTTACTAAATTGTGTTTGTGTTTTTATCAAGAATGAAGAACAAGAACACATAGCTAGCTAATATATTAGAGAGAGAACTCAAAGTCGGGAGAGAGTATTAAGGAAACTCGAAAAAGATTAGCATGGAAGTCGTATAGTAATGCCTCATATGACAAGCAAACACACTTTCACTCAAAAAGATTCCATAGGTTAGAACTAACAAGCAAGTAAGGCACAATTACATTTTAAAAAAAATTGATTTAGCAAAGTATGTCTCTGGCCTTAAGCACTTACATTCACATGATTTAATAGAATCTTGAAAGGAAAAAAAAACGAAGATAAATGGATAACTTTCTAATATCCGGTATGCTTCTAAATCTCTTTGGAAACCAAGAGATTTCAGATCTAAACCTATAATCTCTTTAAAAATAAGTTGTAATCTATAAGAATATTTTTCCCATTCTTCTCATAACCACGAACGAGCCTATTGAATTCTGGTGCAAACTGTAAAGTAATCTTTTCCAGAATCAAGTCGTTAAAACATGAGTTTTCACTTTTCACATTTGAGTAAAACAGTTAAACCAGTCGGTGACGGTGAGTTAAATTCTCTTAATATAATTGGTGCAGGTCTACGGAATCCATGTAAAGAGCTAGGTGGAGCCACCCGTAGCAGATAATTTCCACCCAATTCCACTAACAGCCAGATGGTATAGATTTGATTCCCCAACTCCTTAAAGACGCATTATAAAATCCCCAAAGTACCCTTTATAACGTTAACATTAAAAAAAGTCGAAACGTAGTCGTTTCGTGTATTGATTGATCGAGAAAGGAGTGAGGTGTTCACCAATCACCACCACCACCATGTTCTCCAGAGCTTGAGATGCGGCTTCTTTGCTTTCAATTTTGAATACAACAAAAAAAGACAGAGAGAAGAAAAAACACATACATACGCTTATTTATTCTCTTTCGATCATCGTTGTTGTGGATTCAATCGTAAAGAGATCAAATAAGAAAGAGATGTTTGATGGTCTCTTAGGCCGTGGTTTTGCTCCCAAGGGGTTTGTGTTCTTTCTCCATCTCTTCTATTGCTACGATTTTGTTCTTCTCTTTATCTTCAATTTCTTTGTTACGTTTTTTGGGTGAATCGATTTAAAATATGGTGTGATTTTGATTCGACCAGAAAACCACTGATAAAACTGACTAAGAATCGGATCGATGTTCTTCGGAGGAAGAGGACTGCTACGATCAGGTTTTTGAAGAGAGACTTGGCTGATCTCGTCATTAACGGTCATGACCTCAATGCTTATAGCAGGGTTAGTTTTCTTCTTCTTCTTTAAGATTCTACTTGACAAGTTATTGTTTCGGATTTTAATGACTTTTGTATCGTTTGAGAACAGGCTGGAGGGCTTCTTGATGAATTAAGGTATCTCTGGAATCTTGACTTTGTTGACAACACCTGTGATTTCGTATACAAGCAGCTCTCTACAATGCAAAAGATTAGGTATGTTTCAATTCAATGCCTTTTGCTATGTTTGAGATTTCCATGTTTTAGCCAATTTTTTATCTGTGTAAATATTTCTGCCATTGTTTTGATGAATTAAGGTATGTTTTTTTGTTGTTGTTGTTGTTGTTGTTGTTGCTTTTGTTATTCATGAGTAGTTGTAACATACTCTGACTATATGAGAAGTTTTGTTTTTTCACATTCTCTGCCACATCAGTGTGTTAGGTTTTGAATTGAAGATCAGGTTCCTTTACATTTTCTTATTCACACTGTTCCTGTTTTCTTAGTGTGGAGAATTGAGTTTTGTGGCTTAGTGGAACATTCACAAAGATAACTCAAGTATTTTGTTCTATGTGGAAACATGGTTTGGTTCATCACTTGATTTGTGCTTATTTTTTCAGGGAATGTCCAGAAGAGTGTCGTGAAGCTGTGTCGTCTTTAATGTTTGCGGCCTCTGGATTTTCTGAGTTGCCTGAGCTGCGTGAACTGAGGCAAATGTTTCACGAAAAATACGCTGATTCACTTGGATTGTTTGTTAACCAAGAGGTAAGGGGTTTTCTAGTGTATCCATTTCTCAGTCAGACTCATCTGAAAAACTTATATAGCATACACAATTAAGCACTTGTTTCTCTTTCAGCTTGTTGAGAATATGTCGTCAAAGCCATTTTCTATGGATAAGAAAGTGAAGTTAATGGAAGATGTTGCATTGGAGTTTTCTATTCGTTGGGATTCCAAAGATTTTGAGAAAAGAATTGAGATACGGAATAGTACTTCAGTAAAGGTATGACGATGAGTAATTTGTATTAACAATAAACTGAAATATTTGGATAGAGATTGAATTATGATTTCTCTCGTGGACATTAACAGGAGACCCCAAAAAGCACTTACGACAAGTACAAGCATGTAGACAGAAACATGGCTTTGTCAAAAAGAGAAGAGTTTGAAGGTTTTGAAAATGGGCTTAGCTTGAACAGAAAAAAGACTGGGGCATCAGGAAGAAGAGATCCTTTGTTTCAACCTGATAAAGAAAGTTATCAGAATGGTCTCAGAGGAAACCAGCATGGGCTAACATCTAAAGAAAGGTCAGATAATGTTAGTCACACCTCCAGATCGGAAAGCAAGGACAATAAGGCAGAAAGGAAAGAGTTTCATTTGCAACTTAAGCAAGCACCTGCTAAAGAAAGACATCAGCCTATTTTTAACGAAGGTGACACTATCGTGATGAAAGTCAAGCGTGAGAATCTCGGTCAAGGGAATGGACATCGACCTGGTGTAGTTGATGCGCATAAGAAAACCGAGGTTAATGCCCCAGAAAGAAAAGAGTTTTATTTACAATCTAAGCAAGAACCGCCTAGAGAAAGACATCAGCCTATTTTTAACGAAGGTGACACTATAGTAATGAAGGTCAAGCGTGAGAACCATGTTCAAGGGAATGGACATCAAAATGGTGTGCTTGATGCGCATAGGAAAACAGAGGTTAATGCTCCAGAGAAACTTAAGCCTAGCAGCACCAAAAGAGCCGACAAGTTAGTTATTGGATTTAAACAAGAGAGTTTCTTTCAAGGATACAAACATGAGAAAAATGAAGAGCATGCACATCAGAAAGTGGAAGACAATACCTCAAGACCTCCGAAGCCAAGTAGCAAGTCAAAGAGAGCGGATCCTATCGATCCAGGTTCGAGACACCGTAATGGTTGGGAGAGTAAAGAAAATGCAGTTCTTGTGGGAAAGAGCACGGAAGAAGATCCATCTGGTGGTAACATTAAGGGTGGGGAATATGAATATGATCATGCAAATCCAGCAAGGAAAGTTGAGGAGCGAGAAACAGAGAGAATGAAATCACCTTTCTACAAATCCCTTCCACCTCCGTATGTTAAATCTAGTAGTAAAGCAAGGAATGAAAAAGATGAAGCTTCAGAGAACACAAAGGCTCGTTATGATGGCGAAGAAGGAAATCATTCAGACATTGATAAGAATGCTTCTGGGGTAGAGAAGGGAAATGAAGGAGGTCATCATCAAGTGAATGACATAGATAATGCATATCTGAAACGGCGAACTAGTAGAAGAAAACACATTGTACAATCAGTTGGTGATGATCATATAAGAAGGGAAAACTCAAGGAAAGGCCTTCAAGTCTTAGTTGATGAGGATGAGAAGGACAGTGAGGAAAAGATAATGGATAAACTTCTCATGCATTACAGTAAGAAACCTTCAAGTTATGAAAAGAACGATGTGCAAAAAGAATCCAAAAGCAGACGTAGACATCTAAAAAAAGGTGAATCTGATGAAGAGATGATGATTCATCAACCCGTCCGGTCACGTTCACTACCCCCTGAACAATGGGCCGAGCCATCTGAACCTACAAAAACATTTGCCCGTGCTGCCTCGTTTCAGCCAGAACGTTCCAGTGAAGCTAAGCACGTTCACCCCAAGTTACCAAACTATGACGATTTGGCTGCCAGATTTGCAGAGCTAAAAGGAAACTAGATATTTGAACAGTTGATGCCTAGAAAATGAGATTAAATATCGTATCACACATATTTTACTTCTTCAAAGTACTTGTCCCATATTGCATGTATGTTCTCTTTGTTATACTAGTTGGAATTGGAAGAGTGACACATTGTTATTATCTTCTTATATATTCTCTCTAACTCCAAAGATTAAGAAAAAGACGAGAATATTTTTTTGAGTTTTTATCTGAACGTCCATTTAATAAGAAAAAAAGTCGAAAACCCTCAAGGGAAAAAGTCAACCCAAAAAGTCAACGGGAACTGCACAGTGAGCTAGAAATCCCCAAATTCATTCACAAACCCTAAATTCTTCTTCTCCCCATTTTTCCCCAGCAATTGTGGGATATCTTCATCTTCCTCATTACAGTTAGGATATTCTGTGTGATTTCTTCTTAAACCCTTCTCAAATCCTCAAATCTGAATCATAGACAACTATTTCATTAACAAATTTGTGTTGATCTCTAAGTACATAATCTTAGGAGTAATTAAGTGAAAGACCCCCAAATTCGTTGATCGCTCTGACATACGAACCCTTATTTCGAGGGCTCTACGCACTTTCACTGTTTGCTTGATAAGCATAAAATTTTGAAGTTTCAGAGAATGAGTAGATATCTAGCACGATATATGGTATCTAGATACTTCTCCTCAGTTTCTTCCCGTCCTTTGCACGTTTGCATCGTTGGGAGTGGACCTGCTGGTTTCTACACTGCTGACAAGGTACTTCTTCTTTCTTTGTTTTGTTGGTTAGAATATTATCAGAGCTCTCCTTTTATGTAGAGTGTGCAGTGTCTAATGTTCTTCCATGTTTTCAAACATATTCTGCAATTAAGGACTCTTAACTCGTGGTTTGATGGCTGGTTATTAGTTATTGAAGGCGCATGAAGGAGCACGCGTTGATATAATCGATCGATTGCCCACACCATTTGGACTTGTTCGGTCCGGTGTTGCGCCTGATCATCCTGAAACTAAGGTACCACTGGTTAGCTTTATCTTGTTTAGAGAGAAATTAGGATGTTCTCCATTGAGCTTAATGTCTACCACAATGCTTTCTACAGATTGCCATTAATCAGTTCTCACGAGTGGCACAACACGAACGTTGCTCTTTTTATGGAAATGTAAAGCTTGGATCGGATTTATTACTTTCTGAGCTGCGGGATTTGTATCACGTGGTAAGACGTCCTTAACTATGCTCTTATATGATTTAGATAAGCAACTTATTAGCTCAAAAGTATTTTCCTAGTGACGTCGGAATTGTAATTGTAGTTAAAAATTGTATTCATGAGTTCTATAATGGCTAAAGGGAAACCAGTTGATAACCAAGGTGGCAAACCGATTATGCAGACTGGGTTGAGCAGACCTATTCTGCAGAATTATTTCTCAAATTTCTTCTCTCTACTTCATAGATTAGGCACAGATTTCTTGATTAGCTTAGTCATCCTATCATTTAGGGCTTTGTAATCAGCTAGGTTTATCATTATCTTCTTTCCAAATAGATATGTAATTCCTGATGTGGAATAAGATTGTAAATTTCGGGCTGTTCAGTATTCTCCCAAAGCAGGTCTGTCTATCTGTTTACTATACTCCTTGAGCTCTGTTCTTCTTATACTACTTTGCGCTCATAATTTCTACATTTAGCACCTCCATATAGGTCCTAGCACAAAACATTTACAAATTAAAGGAAAACATTAATCATTGACATAAAATCAATTGGTTCAAATGTATTTACACGTACAGATGGTCATTTTGCTTATGTCTTCAACTTATGATAAGTATGGTTTGTTCAGGTTGTACTTGCATATGGTGCTGAAAGTGACAAAGATCTTGGCATTCCAGGTGAGGTATGCCCATTACAAATTTCATGTGGCGGAATTAGGTGTTTAAATGGGTGTTGACATAAGTTAGTGGATTTTGGTTGCTTATACTTGTTGGGTATCCATTCTGATGTATAAAGTTGACTTTCATAGACTTTGAGTGGTATATACTCTGCAAGAGAATTCGTCTGGTGGTATAATGGGCATCCCGACTACAGCAGTTTGAAACCTGACTTGAAAAGGTCCGACACAGCTGTCATTCTTGGCCAGGTACTCTAATTATGGTTTGCGATCCTCATTTTGCTAAACACACCTTATATTATAAGAATCAGATAATTCTACTTTCTGAACAATATGATGCTCCTTTGCAATCATGCATTTGCATTGTTCTTTAGCTGTATTGTATGATGGAATTAATTTGAGAGGTCTCAAATTACAGAATTTCAAGGTGCAGTGTTTTTTAGAACCATAATATTTTTTTCATCTACGTTTTATCCTCTCCCGTCTCTTATCATTCTGACCAGTACGCCTGCTTGTGCATGCAAAATTATTTTGTATGGGTTACATGTGTAGTTTTATTTAATTTATTCTGCTTAGAGCCTATTTGTTGTTGTTAGCTATCCTTACCACTGTAACAAGATGTACATATCAATAACAGTTTGATGCCAAATTTTTTCAGTAAATGCATTTCTCAAGACCTCCCTGACATATGATACTTCAAATCTTAGGGTAATGTAGCTCTAGATGTTGCTCGGATTCTCTTACGACCGACAACAGAGTTGGCGTCAACTGATATTGCTAGGCATGCTTTATCTGCGCTGGAAGAAAGCTCTATAAGGTCCCATTTAACCATTTAACTAGTTGAGTCTTGTTCCATTCCATCTTTCTTATAGTTGACAACCAACTGTAGTCCCTGATACAAAGTTGTAACGTGTTCAGGAAGGTGTTTCTCATCGGAAGACGGGGGCCAGTTCAAGCAGCATTGACTGCTAAAGAGCTTCGAGAAGTTATCGGTATCATTCAGATTTTAATCATATACTGAGCTTTGATTTTTTTTTATAGATCCCACAAAAAATGTCGAAGAAGGAATAACATAAGAAAATCAATCGTGAGGATTTTATAAAAACGTGGTTTGGGTTTGGGTTCTGCTGCCATTTGTCAACTTGTACCTTATCTAAGGGGAAGTGTGGTGGCTGAATGACTTTTTTTTTTTTTCTATTGGCGTTTAACATTCCTTGGATATATGGGTAGGTTAATCACTGATCTCTAAAAGTAGCAGCAAAACTATATTTTTGGATGGGATCAGACCTTGGGTTCTATTGTTTTTCTTACATTTAGTTAAAGTACTTGCTGGATAGCTCTATCTTTAATTTTACTGTCTACTATGTTGGTCTGCTGCATATGGGACTGCTTCGGTGAATATTTTGCGACATTAGTTGATACTTGATTCTATATAAGATGTTGAATAGCAAAAAAAATAACACCTTTGGCTTAATTTTCTTGTCTTGACCTTCTCAGGTTTTTGTTAGATATAACATACCGTATCGTCTCTGTTTTCTATGACTTCTTTTCAAGATCTTCCTATCTTTTCGTTACATGCACTATCATTAATGCTTTGTTGCCCATTGACCTTTGTTATTTCCCCATTGATATGAATATAAACACATATATTTTTATAATGCAGGGATTAAGAACGTGCACATCCGAATAAAGGAGACTGACTTGAGTGTAACTCCTGCTGATGAGGTACTTTTGTTACTAATTTTCAATTAAAGTAAGGCTGAACTATGTTATTTGCATATTTGTGAAATTGTTGATACCTCTACAAACTTTTGTTGACACTCTACTTTTTTTCCGAAGGAAGAAATGAAAAATAGTAGAGCCAGAAAGAGGATCTATGAATTACTGTCCAAGGCTGCAGCAGCAGCAGGAACATCCGAAGCAGACCCTGATCAACGAGAGCTGCACTTTGTTTTCTTCCGCCAACCTGACCGGTTCTTAGAGTCGAATGAAAGAAAGGGCCACGTTTCCGGTGTAAACTTCGAAAAAACCATTCTTGAAAGTAAGTGCACCTCGAGGTGAAACTTTTGGCGTATCCTGGTTCTTCGGTAGCTTTATTAGCTGCTATTGGAGACACTGAAAATGGAATGGTGATTTCCTAGGATACAATAGTATATTTTTCTAACACTTCATCCATATCTCTTGTAACTTGTAGGTACTGGAAGCGGAAAGCAAATTGCAGTTGGTACTGGAGAGTTTGAGGATCTTAACTGCAGGTGATATG
Organism: Crucihimalaya himalaica; assembly: GCA_004349715.1. NCBI lineage: Eukaryota > Viridiplantae > Streptophyta > Magnoliopsida > Brassicales > Brassicaceae > Crucihimalaya > Crucihimalaya himalaica. Next base: position 2,470,253 of record SMJT01000006.1, on the reverse strand, counting down.
CTATTTAATGAAAGGTGCTCAGTGTATTTCTGTTGTAATAGTTAAATCAGCAATCATAAAAATTCACATGAAAGCATGTCCAATTTTGCAGTTTGGTGCTGAAGGCCATTGGTTACAAGTCGGTTCCAATCAACGGTTTACCCTTTGATCACAAGAAAGGTGGTATAATATGAAAGTGTGGTGTGATTAATATGTTTAGAGAAAAGGTTGAGTTCTTCTAACTTTTTGGGTGCCCCAATTGCATGTTTCAAGGTGTTGTCCCGAATGTAAGGGGTAGAGTGGTTAGTCAAACGTTAGAAGGCTTATCACAGACTGAGCTGGGCTTATATGTATGTGGATGGCTCAAAAGAGGACCAGTAGGCATAATTGCCACAAACCTATATTGTGCCGAGGAAACGGTAAGCAACAAACTTCTCCACCCTGAACAGAAAACTATGCTCTTTAATTGGGAGATTAAAATGTGTTTGTTGCAGGTTGGTAGCATAAGCGAAGACATTGAAGAAGGTGTTTTTAAGAGCGCAAAGGCAGGAAGCAAAGGACTGATGCAATTGCTGGAGAAGAGAAAGGTGAAGAAGGTAGATTTTAGTGGGTGGGAGAAGATTGATGCCAAAGAAAAACAAATGGGGAGTGAGAGAAACAAACCCAGAGAAAAGTTAGTCACATGGGAGCATCTTTTAGCAGCAGCAGCAGCCAACTAGGACCCGAGATCCTCCTTGGCCATAATTTTATTTCAATTAATAAAATCAATGATATAGTGTAGTAGACGGAAAAAATATTACTTTCTATTTGTTTATTGTTTTCAAATACAAATTCATATTATTTTACATAATAATGTATGGTATTATTAAGTATACTTTAGAAGTTTACTTAATAATATGTTTGTTTGTTATACAAATTAGGTGTTTTATATATTTTAATGTAAAATAAAGCTTAGATTTCTAAATTAATTTTAGTTAAAGTCAAACAATACTTACTTTAATTGAATTTACCTAGCAATTGAACGCATATAATCTCTGTGACAACTAAAGAAAAAGGATCAAAGAAAATTTTAAAAGATTTATAATTCAATAATCTGTTTCCAGTTTCCACATATAGATTAATTAATTAAAAAAAATTCTAAATCTTATACTCCAATTCTAAATCTTATACTCCAACTCTAAATCGATAACTTATTACATTTTTGGTTGTACAGACAATTAGTTTTATGTCCTGCACTGACATTATATATAATGGACTGACTCAAATGAATAGTCCAAAGAATCACATTTCAATTTATGGTTGCAACAATGCAACTTTATCAAATCTTCAAATAAGCGCACCTGAAGACAGTCCAAACACCGATGGCATCAATATTTGTCTTTCACAAAAAATCCGTATCTTAGACTCATCTATCCAAACTAGTAAATCTATATTCTTCCTTCTATTTGAATATTAATCATTTGTGTTTACATGGATTAAATTTTGGAAAATGTGCTACATTGCTTTATGTGATGTGTTTCTTACATTACATGTTAGGTGATGGTTCTTCCGATATCAATATTACTCGTGTGGCATGTGGTCCGGGTCACGGTATCAGGTTTGTAGATTATAAAAGTACATAAGACATTTGAAATCATCATTATTTATCTATGTGATTTTTCCTTAAAATTTTCCATCACTAGGCCACTTCTGAATTAATAATCTGCATACAAGATGAAACATGATCAATTCGGTCAAAAGGATCTAATGTAGTTAGCTCGATGACATTTTGATATACGTACATATTGCTCTAGGTTTACTATTATAAACTGATTCAGTTCAGTTATGGTTTCAAGTTTGTTTAGTTCAAAAATTCAGACTTTCATGCCAAATGTAACTGAACTCGATCGAGTTCAGCTATCTTCAGTTCACTTTATTTCTGTACGCATACGTATAGGTACATAAATCGATATGTACATTTACACCATAAGTTGTTTACTGTGTCGAACAAAATTATTCTACTTTTGTTGAATAAATTATTTAAATTGATTTTCTATTAAAATTAAATTGTTTTAAACAAAAAGAAAATGCAGTATTGGGAGTTTGGGAAAAGGTGAGACAGGTGACATAGTCCAACACGTGAACGTAAGAAGCTGCAGCTTTAGTGGAACTCAAAATGGGGCAAGAATCAAGACTTGGCATGTAAGTTTTTACTTTTCCATTTTTTGTTGCTAGCAAAATATTTTATTTATTTTTTTAATATATAATCTCATGGATCGTACATATATAATTTTATAGGGGGGACAAGGGTTGGCCAAAAATATTTTGTATGTAAACATTACATTAATAGATGCTAGATTCCCCATCATCATCGATCAACATTACTCTGACAGTAGTAACCTAAAGGTAAATTCACATTTTACAATCATTTTTAATTCGAATTTTACAATAATATGTTATGGATCTTGTAGGGAAATGCAGTGAGAGTGAACAACGTAACATTTAGACACTTTGAAGGGACCAGCGCATGTGAAATTGCGATAAAGCTAGATTGTGAAGAAACTGAAAATTGTCATAACAGCGTGATGGAACACATCAACATCACATCTTCATCACCGGATAAAAATCTCACCGCATATTGCAAATTCGCCGATGTGCGTAGTTCATTTGTCAACAATGATGTCAATTGTAAGACATATGTGGATCATCAACCTCGGGCATTGTCTCCCCTTCCATAACCTATATTCAGGGCCCTCTTTTTTTCTAAACAAATTTTTATACAGTATAAGAACTAACTATACCGACAATATAATTGTTCATGTAATTGGAAAAGCTTTTGAGAGTCAACAATTTAATTAGTTCTTTTGAAGAGAGCTACCTGATTTTTGAAATTGTCTTTTTAACTGTATGTTTATCTTTAAGTTAATCGGTAGAAATAATCGAGTACTCATCATGTCATGATAACAGTTATATATTGTGATAATAAATAGATAATGGATCATATATATCTTAAGATAATTGTGATAAGAAATATATAATTTAATGTAATTGCGTTTGACTGTTGAATGATATTTTACTAAGTTGAATTAATGCGAAAAAGGAAATAAATATTTAGTGTTTAATATCGCAAGACTCTGGCAAGTTCTAATCAAAACTCAAAAGTATGTTAGGACTCTCAACACAACATCTATATAACTTACATCACATAAACATACACAATCTTACATTAGAACAACTGGATTTATTTTATTATTATGATTAAGATGGTGAGAAACATAATCTATCTCTAGTTTCCCACGTTCATCGTATCGTTGATTCAACTTTTTTTTGGCTATACGGTATAGTGAAATTTAATGGCTGCAAAACCATCGTTTAAATTTTTCAAAAAAAAATATGATAACCATGTTTACTATTACTAGGGCTTGGAACTACTCTTCTCGGTAATTCTAGTTGCATCGTACCATTTGCAATACGGAGATGGTCGGATGAATTTAAGCATTAAGGATTTTATATCTGATGCTAACAATACAAATGCCGATTATTCTCAGGTAATCGCTTTAAGTATTATTTATTTAAATTTCAGCTATATTTTCGAAGTAAAATAATTTTCATTAAAGAATCATATCTCCTAATTAACAGGCGTTTAGAGATGCATGGAAAGCAATGTGTGAAGCGAATGGGAAAGACGAGGCAACATCTCTTGTGATACATGCCAACGAATCATATATTATACAACCACAATTATTTAAAGGTCCTTGTGTATCTCGTAATCTTCATATTCAGGTATTTACCATAAACAACGTTATAGGTTAAGGTTTGCATAAAGAAGTGAAGAATAACATTTTTGAAATCACAAATACTATTTTTTTTAATAAAATATATTTTGTACAATATGTAAATGGCTAATTATATTTGTTTTTGCAAGATTGATGGAAAACTTGAAGCTCCAAAGATGGTAAAGGAGTGGGAAAACATAAACGACGAAAGTAAATGTTGGTTATGTTTCGCAAACGTGACAGGTCTCGTCCTTAATGGGTCTGGTGTTCTCCATCCCCATGGTGAAGCTTGGTGGTCTTCTATAGAGCACTCCCTCCGACCACGAGTATGTATTTTCTATGTTTGAGTGTTGAAATATATACTGTAATATGGACTAACAAAAAAAATCATTTATAATTTTACAATTGATTTTGCTTATGCAGACAGTGGCATTTAATGGAAGCAGCAACATTATATATTATGGACTAACTCAAATGAATAGTCCAAAGAATCACATTTCAATTTTCAATTGCACCAACGCAACTTTATCAAATCTTCATCTAATCGCACCTGAAGATAGTCCAAACACTGATGGCATCGACATCTCTCTTTCAAATAATATTCAGATTTTTGACTCATCTATCCAAACAGGTATTTTATGTTTAATTTTATTTAATTGAATACTAATCAATGTGAGTCAACTTACACGGATTCATCTCACTTGCTTTTTGTGGTATGATTTTCTATATGTTAGGTGATGATTGTGTTGCCATCAATGGTGGTTCGTATGATATCAACATAACTCATGTGGCATGTGGTCCGGGTCATGGCATCAGGTTCACACATCATATACATCTTCATTCTTCACAGATAAATGTTATTAACATCTATAAAAAAAATCATAACTATTAAAATTTTTGTGATTATCCTATAGCTAGTGACCATTAAATGCATTAGCCCATGCATAAATATAAAATATATATATGATCACACTAGGTCAATTTTCATAGTGAAGTTTTGTATTAAAGTTAACTTGAATATTAAATTGTGCATTTCGTCTTGAAAAAACAACTGCAGTATTGGAAGTTTGGGGAGAGATGGGATTAATGATATAGTCGAGAACGTGAAAGTAAGACATTGCAGTTTCAATCGAACTCATAACGGGGCAAGAATCAAGACTTGGGCTGTAAGACTTATTAAATAATTAAATTTACATATGTCTATTTATACATATTCATATAAATAGACATATGTCTATTCATATAAATATTCATATGTCTATTTATACTTATTGCACTTCTTAGGGAGGACATGGGTTCGCCAAAAATATTTTATACGAGAATATAACGTTAGCAGATGTCAAATACCCTATCATCATCGATCAACATTACTGTAACGGTGGTCACAATTGTAAAGAAGAGGTAAATTCTTTTATGTTTTCGTGTTTTATAAAATATGAAAAACACATTGTCCCTATTAAAAACAGCACAATGATTGAAAAAAAAAAATATGATACATAGAATTATGTGCGGATTATATATATAAAAGTTTTTTCACTGCCAATTAAATGTGAAATGTAAACTTTTAACTTTAACTAGAAATACTAGCAATTTACATATTACAATTTTTCGTAAAGAAAATTTGTGTATTATAATCCCACAATTGTTAACATTTTTCTGAAGCTAAATTTTCATTCATGCTTTTTAACCTTAGTATTTTGAAACATTTATGCATGTGAAATTAATTAGACGTTCAATAAAGTTCAAATTTTTGAACAAGACATAATACACATGTTTTGATTCGTGCAGGCGAGTGCTGTGAAAGTGAGCAATGTGACATTTAGAAACTTCGAAGGGACATGTGCAAATGATATTGCCATAAAACTAGATTGTGACAAAGTAGTGGGTTGTCATGATATCGTGATGGAACACATCAACATCACTTCTTCATCTACGAAGATACCCCTAACCACGTATTGTCAATATGCTGATGTAGTTAGTCACATTATTTCGATCGATCTGAAGTGTGGTTTTGATGATCAACCCCTGCCACCAGCTGAACCTCCAACTCTGTTTCCTCAACCTCCGGCTAAACCAGCTCCAGCGTTGTCTCCTCTTGCATACCTTATTAACTTATTTAAAGCTTTCTTGTGAAGTTTCTCTCACATTTACTATAATAAAGCTGTGACGAGATAGTCACTAGAGAATAAATGAAGAAATCTGTAACACAGAGAACTATTTCACACAAAGTTTAATTTATTTCATCAATCATTTTCTTCGTACTTTGTTGCTCAATTTAAAATTTAAATACATGATAGGTATTTCCTTCCCTTTTCGTTTGGTGTTTGCGCTTATATTATGCAAACATAGCTTATCAAAAAAATTTAAACATATATAAATATTTTTAAAATGTTTCATTTTAAAACTTTTCTCTCATAAGAACCTATAAGCCAAAAAAAAAAAAAAGAACTGCATTTGAAACAGTTAAGGCCATAATGCCTCTTGCACACACTCATTATAGAAGACGATAAGTTTTCTCAGCCTTCATGACAAAGATTCTTGAGGCATATATATTCATGACAAAGATACTTTTGTAATTTATACTTTTAATGCTATTTTGGAATTTATCCTTAAGAAATGCTACCTCATTTACCCCCAAGACATATACATAATTTTATGGGATACTTAATTTTATGAGATATACATAATGCTATATGTCTTTCCCTTATTTTATTTATGCCACAAATAAATAAATTACTAAGATATATATTATAATATTAATTCAAAAGTTTGAATATCTTGGTAAATGGGGTTTAAAGGTAGTGTCCAATTAATAGTATATACATCCAATGCGTTGAATGCATACTAGCTAGTAGCTAGGTATAGTACCCATTACTATAAAGCCATAAACATTAGACAAACTATTTTAATTTATTCAAGCTTCTTTACTTCTTAAACCAAAATAAAATAGTCAAATTTATTTACGAAATCATGCAAGTGATGAAATGTATATTTTACACTACGACTCTCACAAATCTACGTATATATACAACATTACAACACACATGGATGTGAATATTATATTTACTAGAAAAAAACAATATAACTAGATTTTAATAATTTAGTATTAAAATGGTGAGACAATACGATTCTCCTTTTAGTTTTGTCTCCTTTTCCATCGTTTCACTTTTGTTTAAGCATATATACTAACTATTTTTATTGTTACTAGGGCTTTGAGATACTTCTCTCAGTGCTTCTAATTGCATCGTGCCATTTGCAATATGGAGATAGTCGGACAATTCTAACCATTAACGATTTTCTATCCGATTCTGACACTACAAATGTTGATCATTCTCAGGTAACAATTTATACAAATTCACTTCTTTTCATCTAAATTATTAGTAAATATAAAACATTTTCCATTTAAAAGTTAAATCATAGCTTGATAATATATTCAAAATAGGCATTTCAAAATGCGTGGAAAGCGTTATGTGGAGGCACAGGGAGAGGTCGGGCTGCCTCTTTAGTCATTCATGCCAGCGAAACATATACCATACAACCACAATTATTTCAAGGTCCTTGCGTATCTCGTAATATTCATATTCAGGTATTTAGTATAAATTAAAAAGGATATGGAACATGTCAATTATTTGCATGTACACCTCTTTGCTTAATTAATTTACGTTCACATTCTTGATTAAATTTGTCACTACAACAAACCAAACTATTGGTACAAATAAAAATATAAGATATACTATCAGGTTCGTGTCCCATACATTACGAGGCCTAGAGCATAAAAACCAAAATTCATAAAAGCCAAATCGAACCTACTTGTTTTGCTAACATATATATAGATGACTCATATATACCTAATATTTTCCTTTTTTTAAATTATAATTATCTTTTATTTTTATCTTGGATAAGATTGATGGAACGATTGAAGCGCCGAAAATGGTACAAGACTGGGGAAGCAGGCAAAGTGGGTGTTGGTTATGTTTCGAAAGGGTGACAGGTCTTGTTCTCAACGGATCTGGTGTTCTCAACGCCCATGGGGAAAGCTGGTGGTCTTCTGTTGCCTTAGTTTCCCGACCAGAGGTATGTTGAAGCTATGTTCAACATGTTGATTTGAAGATATGCATCATTATTTAGAACATTTAATTTGTTTCCTTGGAGGATTTTAAGAACATATATATTACTAGTAGTATTTATAGTTTGCGGCTTATCTTTTGTTTGTGCAGGCAGTAAGTTTTTTAGGGTGCCAAGACATTTTATATAATGGATTAACACAATTGAATAGTCCAAGGAATCACATATCAATTACTAGTTGCACCAACGCAACTTTATCAAATCTTCATCTAATCGCGCCTGCCAACAGTCCAAATACTGATGGCATTGATATCTCTGCTTCACAGCATATCCAAATTTTCAGATCGGCAATCAAAACTGGTATTACCATTTTTTCTTAGCTACACAAAAATGAATACGCCATTTACAGATTGATCACCCGAAAGATTACGAATTTTTTGTGTGTGTGTGCATGGTTTTGTATCTATTAGGTGATGATTGTGTTGCAATTGAAGGTGGTTCGTATGATATCAACATAACTTATGTGGCATGTGGTCCGGGTCATGGCATCAGGTTCGCACATATAAAACTATATAACTTTTACTTTGTCAATTCATGATAAGTTGTGTGTTTTGTCTTTGAAAAAACAAAACAGTATCGGAAGTCTGGGGAAAGGAGGGGCAACAGACATAGTACAAAATGTGAATGTAAAACACTGCGTCTTCACTAAAACTCAAAATGGCGCAAGAATCAAGACTTGGCCTGTAAGTTTATTATTTTATTTGTTTTGGAAGAATATACATAATATAGAACATATATATCATATATTGGATGTTCAAAAATACTTTTCAGGGAGGACGAGGATTTGTCAAAAATATATTGTACGAGGATATTATTATGAGAAATGCCAGATCCCCGATCATCATCGATCAACATTATTGTAACGGTGCTTACTGTCAATCATCACCAGGGGTAATACTTTTAAATTTAATAACAGTGATATTTTCATTTATGAATATGTTTTTGAACACAAAAAATTAAAATTAATTTTTTTTTACTGATATTGTCTTTATTAAAAATATCATACTCATAAAAAATACGATACATAATATTAAAATTACAGATTGAATGTATCTACAACTGAAATATATATTGTTCAAAAGCTTGGTATTTTGAAAACTTCACCTGTCAAATTTCACTTTTTTTTCTTTCAATAGTTGAGTTTTAAGGCTTGAGAATTTATTGAAAGCTAATGACATACACACGTTGTGAAATCTTTCAGGCGACTGCTGTGAAAGTGAGCGACGTGACATTTAAATCCTTTAGAGGGACAAGTGCCGACGTTACTGCAATAAAGTTAGATTGTGACCAAAATACAGGTTGTGATAACATCGTGATGGAACACATCAACCTCGCTTCTTCATCTCCGAGAACGCCTCTCACCTCGTTTTGCAAATTCGCGCATGTAATTAGTCGCTTTGTCTCCATTGGCATCAAGTGTGATTATCGTGACGATCTTCAACTTCCATCACCCGCACCGTATGCTATATCCAGCACTGACTTCTCAACCTCCGGCGTTGTCTCCTCTTGAATACCTTATTAGCTTATTTAAAACTTTCTTGTGAAGTTTCTCTTGCATTTAGTATGATAAAGCTGTGACGATATAGTCACTATAGAATTAATAAAGAAATCTGTAACACACAGAATTATTTCTCAGGAAGTTTTATTTATTTCATCATATCAATTTCTTCGTACATCGTCGCTCAATTTAAATTTTAAATACAAAATAGGTATTTCCTTCCCTTTTCGTTTGGTGTTTGCGTTTATATTATGCAAACATAGCGTTATAAACCTTTAAAACATATATAAATATTTCAAAAATGTTTCATTTTTAAACTTTTCTCTCACAAAAACCTATAAGCAACAAAAGGAAGAACTGCATTCGAAACAATTGAGGCCATAATGCGTCTCTTGCACACGTACACTCATTATATCTAGAAGACGATAAGTTTTCTCAGCCTTCATGACAAAGATTCTTGAGGCATATATATTCATGACAAAGATACTTTTGTAATTTATACTTTTAATGCTATTTTGGAATTTATCCTTAAGAAATGCTACCTCATTTACCCCCAAGACATATACATAATTTTATGGGATACTTAATTTTATGAGATATACATAATGCTATATGTCTTTCCCTTATTTTATTTATGCCACAAATAAATAAATTACTAAGATATATATTATAATATTAATTCAAAAGTTTGAATATCTTGGTAAATGGGGTTTAAAGGTAGTGTCCAATTAATAGTATATACATCCAATGCGTTGAATGCATACTAGCTAGTAGCTAGGTATAGTACCCATTACTATAAAGCCATAAACATTAGACAAACTATTTTAATTTATTCAAGCTTCTTTACTTCTTAAACCAAAATAAAATAGTCAAATTTATTTACGAAATCATGCAAGTGATGAAATGTATATTTTACACTACGACTCTCACAAATCTACGTATATATACAACATTACAACACACATGGATGTGAATATTATATTTACTAGAAAAAAACAATATAACTAGATTTTAATAATTTAGTATTAAAATGGTGAGACAATACGATTCTCCTTTTAGTTTTGTCTCCTTTTCCATCGTTTCACTTTTGTTTAAGCATATATACTAACTATTTTTATTGTAACTAGGGCTTTGAGATACTTCACTTAGTACTTCTAATTGCATCGTGCCATTTGCAATATGGAGATAGTCGGATAATTCTAACCATTAAAGATTTCCTGTCTGATTCTGACACTACAAATGTTGATCATTCTCAGGTAACAATTTATACAAATTCATTTCGTTTCATCTAAATTATTAATAAATAATAAAACATTTTTCAATTTAAAACTTAAATCATCGCTGGATAATATATTAAAATAGGCATTTCAAGATGCGTGGAAAGCGTTATGTGGAGGCAAAGGGAGAGGTCAGGCAGCCTCTTTAGTAATACATGCCAGCGAAACATATACCATACAACCACAATTGTTTCAAGGTCCTTGCGTATCTCGTGATATTCATATTCAGGTATTTAATTAGTATAAAAAGGATATGGAACATCTCATTTATTTGCATGTACACCTCTCTTTTAATTTATTAATTTATTTTCACATTAATGATTAAATTTGTCACTACACCAAACCAAACGATTAGTACAAATAAAAATATAAGATGCTATCAATTTCGTGTCCCAAAGGCCTAGAGCATAAAAACTGACCAAATTTCATAAAACCGAAATCTAACCTACTTTTTTTATGTGATAACTCGATTGCTATTTTTTTTTTGGATTCCTTATTTTATTAGTGATAATGCGGTTATGAAATCATCCTATCATCAAAGTTATACAAAATCTCATTGTCTCGATGCATGATTCATATACACGTAATATTATCTTTTATTTTTATTTTGGACAAGATTGATGGAACAATTGAAGCGCCGAAAACGATACAAGACTGGGGAAGCAGAAAAAGTGAGTGTTGGTTATGTTTCAAAAGGGTGACAGGTCTCGTTCTCAGCGGATCTGGTGTTCTCAATGCCCATGGAGAAAGCTGGTGGCCTTCCGTTGCCTTAAACTCTCGACCAGAGGTATGTTGAAGCTATGTTCAACATACACACGTTGAATAGTAGTATTTATAGTTTGCGGTGCCAAGACATTTTATATATTACTAGTAGTATTTATAGTTTGCGGCCTATCTTTTGTGTGTGGAGGCAGTGAGTTTTTCTGGGTGCCAAGACATTTTATATAATGGATTAACACAAATGAATAGTCCAAGGAATCACATAACAATTACTAGTTGCACCAATGCAACTTTATCTAATCTTCATCTAATCGCGCCAGCAAACAGTCCAAATACTGATGGCATTGATATCTCTGCTTCACATCAGATCCAAATTCTCAGATCATCAATCAAAACCGGTACTACCATTTTTTCTTAGCTACACGAAAATTAGAATACGACATATACAGATTGATCACCCGTATGAATTTTTTTGTGTGTGGTTTTGTATCTATTAGGTGATGATTGTGTTGCAATTGGAGGTGGTTCGTACGATATCAACATAACTTATGTGGATTGTGGTCCGGGTCATGGCATCAGGTTCGCACATATAAAATTATATAGATAACTTTTACTTTGTCAATACTTGACATGTTGTGTGTGTTGTCTTCGGAAAAAACAGTGTCGGAAGTCTGGGGAAAGGAGGGGCAACAGACATAGTACAAAATGTGAATGTAAGACACTGCACCTTCACTGGAACTCAAAATGGCGCAAGAATCAAGACTTGGCCTGTAAGTTTATTATTTATTTATTTTAGAAAAATTAACAAAATATACGTAATATAGAACATATATATATATATATATATATTGTTAAAAAAAAACTTTTCAGGGAGGACGAGGATTTGTCAAAAATATTTTGTACGAAGATATTACTCTGATAAATGCCAAATCCCCCATCATCATCGATCAACACTATTGTAACGGTGATCACTGTAAATCACCACCAGGGGTAATACTTTTAACTTTACAGTGGTATTTTCATATATGAATATGTTTTTGGATAGTTGAGTTTTAAGGGTTGGAATTTATTGAAAGCTAATAACATACACACGTTGTGAAATCTTTCAGGCAACTGCTGTAAAAGTGAGCGACGTGACATTTACATACTTTAAAGGGACAAGTACCGACGTTACTGCAATAAACTTAGATTGTGACCAAAATACAGGTTGTGATAACATCGTGATGGATCACATCAACATCACTTCTTCATCTCCGAGAACGCCTCTCACCTCGTTTTGCAAATTCGCGCATTTAATTAGTCGCTTTGTCTCCAATATTGGCATCAGATGTGATTATCGTGACGATACTCAGCCTCCATCACCCGCACCGGTCGCACCGTATGCTATATCCCCGACGCCGCATGCTCAACCTCCAGCACCGACTGCTCAACCTCCACTGTTCTTTCCTTTTTAATACATATTCTAATTAAAGCCTTTTTGTTAGCTTATATATGTCGTATCTACAGTTCTACTAGATTTACTATATCAATGTTATTGTGACAAGTTATGTCACTACTTATCTAATAAAAAGAAGTTTGTAAACCAGAGGATTCGAAGGAAGTTTTAACATCCAGTACCCATCTTATTTCGTGATGCGTGAGCTAAATACAAAGATAAACATAATGTTGCCTTAATTAGCCATGGCACACGCTAATAAGAAGACGATATAACTTTTTAGGTAATTAATTTTTAACGAGAGAAGATCAAGTCGCAAAATGTTGTCTCATTGCCTTCATTGGAAGGGTGTTAGTATATATATCATATATAAGAGTACTCCGTATGTGAATATTTTTGGTGTGAGAAAAAGAATGTGATGCTACGTAACATTTAATGATTTAACTGTTTTCGACTTTTCATCAATAAATTAAGCCTAACATTCTATAGATATGCATGTCAAAATGTTTACACTTTACACCTAACACTCTAGAGATGTGTAATTAATGTGAAGAGAGACTAGGAAACTTAACACGAATAATTAGGCGAACTGTTCGGAAAAAACTACTGTATATGAATTATTAAGGGAAAACCATTATCTTCAGCCAAATGTATAACTTTATAATGTTGACTAATTGGGATTTTAGCATATATTTATAACACCATTGACTAGTAAGTAGTACAGTAAGTAATAACTATGTTTCAATCGATTAACGATAGCGCAAATCATATCCACATAAAATATTAGTATTTATCTACATTAAAGATATTTATATATTAATAAATAGTTGATCTAAACAAGTAATTTAACTAATGGAATATTAGTAACTGCACCACCTATCAAATTAGTCAAGTAGTTGACCAATGCTTTATTTAATATTTATCCTAATTATAGTGAAAGTCTAATTATTTAATATTGCTACATCTTATCTAATAAAGTAAGGTTCAAGTTCTAAAAAGTTCACACATGACATCCCTTATTTCTACTTATTTTTTTATTATTTCTCTATTGTACTTTTTTATATTCTCATTCTTAACAAGTTAATATAAAGACAATAATTTCTCTCAATTACACTTTTAAAATCAATTAATATAATTTGATTATACACATTTATAATATTAACTACTCGGTTATTAAACACCATTTAAACCATTATAATTTATAACTTATAAAGTAAAGTTCAAGCTTTAAAAAGCTGACACATGGCATCCCTTATTTCTACTTATTTTTAATTATTTCTCTATTGTACCTCTTTATATTCTTATTCTTAACAAGTTAATATAAAGACAATAATTTCTCTTAATTACACATTTAAAATCAATTAATATAATTTGATTATACACATTTATAATATTAACTACTCGGTCATTAAACACCATTTAAACCATTATAAATTATAACTTTATAGGTTTGTAACATATTAAAAAAAAACATAACAAAAAAAAATTATTTTTACTAAGAAAACATGTTTAAATAGTGTTACAGAACAACAATGTTTAATTGATTTTTTTTGTTTTAATTATTTATGTTTACTGAGTTGTTTGATATGAGAGACAAGGGTCATGAGTTACCATGTAACAAATTATGTTTTTATTATGCTTTGATTTTAATTGCATATGCTTAAATTATTTTTAAAAAAACTATATTCGATAAAAAGTATTTATTTGTTAAATAAAATGAGCTACTTAACAAAATAAAAAAATAAAAAAAAATTATGAAGAAAAATCAATGATAAAAAAAACTAACATTTTTTACCGTTATTATTTTCAAACTAATATATAAACATAACCAAAATAACCGGTTGAATAAAATAATTATGGAATGGTTTTTATTCAATCTATATATAATTGTAGTATAAATTAATTTAACGCATTTTTATAAAATATAATAAATGAAAAAAATCTAATATTAAATATAAAATATATATTTTATTATTTTTAATATAAAAGTAAAAATGTAAGAAAATCTAATATATATATATATATATATATATATATATATAAATAATGCTCTTTTAAAAAATCAACGATAAATTCAACTTAACACATAATTCACGCAACGCGTGGCAAACAACCTAGTTAAATATAATGTTTGACTTCTAGAAAATCCGATATAAGCACTTAAAAAGTAGTTATGGCAAGTTATAAATTAGAAAATGAATGACGACAAAAAGAAAATGAATAATGAATGGGCCCTATAGCGAAGCCCATAGTTACGCCAACCCTCTAGCTTCGCTACATTAGATAATAGATAGAGTGATAGACCCAACCATAAGTCTCACTTGAAAGATCACAACACATACAAACACTGTGCCCTTTTATCCTGCACCCCTCCCGCGACGCTATCCTGCGCATCACCTCCTCCCTCCGTCTTCTTCCTCCTCCGCCACCATGGGAAAAGGCGGTGCGCTAAGCGATGGAGTCATCAAGAAGATCCTCCTCTCATACACATACGTCGCGATCTGGATCTTCCTCAGCTTCACCGTCATCGTCTACAACAAATACATCCTCGACAAGAAGATGTACAATTGGCCATTTCCGATCACACTCACCATGATCCACATGGCTTTTTGCTCTTCCCTCGCCGTCATCCTCATCAAAGTCTTCAAAATCGTGGAGCCAGTTTCAATGTCACGGGAGACCTACATCAGATCTGTAGTCCCGATCGGTGCTTTGTACTCACTCTCTCTTTGGCTCTCCAATTCTGCTTACATCTACCTCTCGGTCTCCTTCATTCAGATGCTCAAAGCTCTAATGCCTGTCGCTGTTTACTCAATCGGAGTCCTCCTTAAGAAAGAATCGTTCAAATCGGAGACGATGACGAATATGCTCTCGATCTCTTTCGGTGTTGCCATTGCTGCTTACGGTGAGGCTAAATTCGATACTTGGGGAGTGATGCTTCAGCTTGGTGCTGTAGCTTTTGAAGCAACGAGGTTGGTTCTGATCCAGATCTTGCTCACTTCTAAAGGAATCAACCTTAACCCAATCACTTCTCTGTACTACGTTGCTCCTTGTTGTTTGGTGTTCCTGTTTTTTCCCTGGATCTTCGTTGAACTCCCGATCCTCAGAGAAACATCGAGTTTCCACTTCGATTTCGTGATTTTCGGCACTAATTCGGTATGTGCATTTGCTTTGAACCTCGCTGTGTTCCTCCTCGTTGGAAAAACCTCGGCTTTAACCATGAATGTTGCTGGTGTGGTTAAGGATTGGCTTTTGATTGCCTTCTCTTGGTCTGTGATTAAAGATACAGTCACTCCTCTTAATCTATTTGGTTACGGGCTTGCGTTCTTGGGTGTTGCCTATTACAATCACTGCAAGTTGCAGGCTTTGAAGGCTAAGGATGCTCAGAAGAAGGTTCAGCAAAAAGATGAAGAAGCTGCTGGGAAGCTGTTGGAAGAGAGGGAAAGTGAGAGTGCTGCAAAACGGAATGAAACCGAAGATTGATTGATTGATGAATGATGATCATAGGTATAGGTTTGTGAATTTGATGAATGTGTGGGATTCAGAGGAATAAGAGCTGAAGGGTTAGGATGATTTTGGTAGCTTTGGATGGGTATTTTTCAGCAGGATTTTGGGCATCTTCGGTTCACGACTTTGCTTTTGGTATGTTCATCTTCGTCTTGTCATTCTCTGTTTTATGTGTTTTAGTTGCTATATTACTTTTAAGTTATGGCTAATCATTATATTATACATAGTGGATTTGATGGTGCTACAAGGAGTTTAGAGGTTCTTATGTCTTGTGATGCTTTACAATGTACCACACGAATCTTGTGTTCTATGGAGTTTTCTTTGTTTCTTACGAATCTATGGTCGGTAACAGTTGTTTAAAGTAGATTAATTTATAATGCCATTGAGATCCTGTTTGGTTCTTAGTCATCATCAAGATAAAGATGTTGAAAGCTTGATGCTGTTAAACATGAATCTTAACCGTTTGCGTCAGGAAACATGTTTAAACTTGTAAGCATATCAGACAGAAAGCTCACATTTGAAATTTGAGATAATGAAAATAATCAATGTACTTTGTATCCACAAACTCATTCTCCTCCATTATGTATCCTTGCATCATAAAAAGGTCCAAGTTTGTAATCAGTTCTGCTTTAAAATCAACTCTTTACCCTTGCAAGATTGAGGCAATTCTTATATTCGTTCAAGTCTTGCATGCAGACTCTGAAGAAACAATGAAAATAGGAATGGCCAAATAATCTTAGTCTCATTTCCGCCAAAAACAATCTTTGCTCACTTTTCACCACAAAGTATGAAATATAAAGCGCTTAATCCGTGAGCTTTTTGTAATAGAAACCTTTTCCATTAAATAAAATTCCAATTCATTATGATGATATATTAATAGTACTTGTTTTGTCATAAGAAATTCTAAAATCCCATATTTATGCACATGATGGTTGATCGAAAGAAGTAAAACAAATGTTTCTTTGAATAAAGCGTCTCGTTGTTAGGCACATTACAGACAAGTATCACATGCTCTTTAATTAATCACACCAGTATATAATTATAAACTCTTGAATGAGAATGAAGTTGAAAACACAAAACTACAAAACCAAACCGAGACACACTTCTTCTACAGCTCTACAATTTATTGTCGGCAATTATTTCGTGGGTTTGCACTTCCCAATTCTAGATTACAAAAATATTAATATCATAATACAAATACTCTATTTAAAAAAATATAGTACTCTATTTAAATACTATATTTATAAAAAAGTGTGAAAAACCTAAGCGTCCCACCCACTGACTCACCTACCCAACACACCCAAAAAGAGCAAAAAAAGAAGAAAAGTAGCAGACTGGTTTAAACCCTAAAATCTCAGCGAAGCAAAAGAGACGACGACCCATTGACTGAGTCTGAGAGAGAGACATAACATATTCGAATCTCTCTCTCTCTCTCTCTCACCCTCTTCTATTTGGGTCGTGAGGAATGGGGAAAACCGGAATCCAGTTGTTCGACGATTCGAGGAATGGGCTTTTCTCCGTTTCCGATTTAGGATTCGATTGGAGCCTAAACAGCTCAAATGACCACCCAATTGGTGGGTTATTCGCCAGCGTTAATCAAACTAATCCATTCGCATCCCTCTCGTCTCCGGATCTTTCTAACAGAGGCAATAACAGCTTCTCCGCCCAGCTCAATGATCTCTACACCAAGTATATGCCGGGAAAAGAGGAGGAAGGAGAAGTTAAGAAGAAAGGTGGGCTGAAACTGAAGATAAAGATCGCTAATCCTTCCTTGCGGCGGCTTTTAAGTGGAGCCGTAGCCGGAGCGGTATCGAGAACTGTGGTTGCGCCGTTGGAGACAATCAGGACGCATCTAATGGTTGGAAGTGGCGGTAACTCAAGCATTGAAGTGTTCGGTGATATCATGAAGCATGAAGGCTGGACTGGTCTCTTCAGAGGCAATTTGGTCAATGTCATTCGTGTCGCACCTGCTCGAGCCGTCGAGGTACCAAACTCATAATCAAACCAATGTCTCTTTCTTTAGAATTGAAATGCAGACTGAGCGAGTTTCTGACTTTTTATACTAATCTATATATCTGGTTGACTTTTATCTGTGAAAAGTCTTGTGTTGTTTGAAACTGTCTTATGCCAAAATAATGAGACTTTGGTAATTATCTTTATTTTTGCTATTCTTGTATGTGCAGCTTTTTGTATTCGAGACCGTAAACAAGAAATTGTCACCAGAACATGGTGAGGAATCGAAAATCCCAATTCCAGCTTCATTACTCGCTGGTGGTTGTGCTGGAGTTTGCCAAACTCTCTTGACATACCCTCTCGAACTAGTCAAGACTCGCCTAACAATTCAGGTTTGCTCCTTTAAACTTCTAAATATAAACCAATTGATCCACTAAATCGTGTCATGTAAGAGATAGTTAGGTTAATCTCACTTCTGTAGCTGAAGGATTTGAGATCATAGAGCATGCATGACAAGAATTCACACAGATAGTTCATTGAAATAGCGGTGTATACAGTTGTTGCTCAGTAATGGGTCTTCCAAACTTATTGCAGAGAGGTGTTTACAAGGGGATTCTTGATGCATTTGTTAAAATTATACGTGAGGAAGGACCCACAGAACTCTACAGGGGTCTTGCTCCTAGCCTTATTGGAGTTGTTCCATATGCAGCTACAAATTACTTTGCATATGATTCCTTAAGAAAAGCATACCGGAGTTTTTCAAAGCAGGAGAAGATTGGAAACATTGAGACTCTTTTGATAGGTTCTTTAGCGGGTGCACTTTCGAGCACCGCGACTTTCCCTCTTGAAGTGGCCCGGAAGCATATGCAGGTGGGAGCTGTTAGCGGGAGAGTTGTGTACAAGAACATGTTGCACGCTCTGGTGAGCATACTTGAGCATGAAGGTATTCTCGGTTGGTACAAAGGGCTTGGACCAAGTTGCTTGAAGTTGGTTCCTGCTGCTGGAATCTCCTTTATGTGTTATGAAGCCTGCAAGAAGATACTTGTCGAGCACAACCAAGAAGCCTGATTTTGAAAGTTATATGGACTCTCATGGCAATTTTTAGGGGTTGATCAGAGAAACACATTGTGGATACAACTTGGGTTCGTAGCTCTAAATTTATACCACTTGAATTTCAAAAATTATTGTTGAGGGGCTTATATAAGGTGCATTCTTTGTTTTTGCCTTATATGTTGTTGGATTCTTAATTGATCTGATTCTGAAATCAAATAAGCTAGAAAGAGTTAGACAATATCTTTTCAAAAGATAGTTCCAGTGTTAGAGATGTGCCTTTCTATTTCTATTAATAGGTGAGCCAAAAGAATAGGGAAAATTTACCAAAAAACACCGGCACTTAGCCAATATTTCCATTGATTATCCTTGAGACATGAAAACTAAAAGTGAAACAAACAGAGCCCTCAAGAACTTGCTCTAGTTGTCGCAACAATAGCTTCTTCCTGTGCAGCAGCTATCATCAGTTCATCGAATTTCACAGACTTCTCCAGTGCAATCTCAGTCTAGTAAATTACATTATCTAACTTATAAACTCCAATTTTTTTTAAAAGTAAAAGCTCCAATTCATTTTGGACAACAACAAAGCTCCAACATTACAGAAGTGTGAGTCTAACAAGCTTTAAATAAAACAAATAGAAAAAAGAATAACGAATCCCTTTTGTAGACTATATATCATTTGGTTTTCCACATCTTTTTCCCCACAGTGAAAAGTTATAAATCATCACAACAGTGTACGAATAAATTCACAACTCTTTGGCTATTCAGATAAAGCTAATCTTAGACATGGAATCACCATAACTGCCTGGTTCACTGGGTTTTGGGGTTTGGAATGCCCCATTGCGCGTTTTGGATATATGCACACACAAGTATATAAATAAGAGTCTAAAAGACACCTCCTTTCCCATTGAAGTTGTTGGCATTGGGATTGGCGTCGACAAAGGGATTGATCCTGACCCAAAGCAACGAGAAAATGGAGGCGAGAAGAACAGACCAGACAATGACAATGGTTGGTGTTCGGTTCTGTCTTCCCAACAGACCTTTCAAGAAAGGGTAGAGATGGGCAATGACCCATAAAGCGAAGAAGAGCTTCCCGAAGAGTGGACCCCATGATTGGTACCCGCTGTTTACAGCATAAGAGACACCAGCCACAATGCCTATGAGGTTCACAAGTAGAACGGTGGTTGGTGGAATGAGAAGAGCTGTCCATTTGAAAATGTAGAGCTCTGCGAAATCCCCATCTTCGTCTGAGGCTTTGGATGTGACGGTGAAGTTGGTGTCGATACCAGCAAGAACCTTAAGTAGACCTTGGAAGACTGCAAAAAGATGGGCGGATGTGCCACCGATGACCCAGAACTGCTCGTTCCTCCACCAATCCTCAATGCTTACACCGCTCCATCTCAGCTCCAGGATTCCAGTCACAGCAATTGAAATGAAGAGTAGAATGAACCAAATACTCGCGTAGTTGCTTATCTGCAACAATGTTGCTATAGCTTTTAAAAACAAGATGATGAAGACAAAAAAATGCATTCACAAAACGGGATTCATTTGGTAAATAGCAGTGTGGTCAGTTTTACGAACCTCGGGTATGATGAATCTGTCGGTAATGAGGCAGAAGGCGGGAAGGATACAATACGCGATAAGAGGGATGGATGTAATAGGGTAGACGATGGTGTTGATGTAAGCGATTCTCTCCAAAAGTCTCAACCTTCCATGGTAGCCATACCAGATAGGACAATGTCTGCTAAGAAGAATCTCGATAGATCCCAATGCCCATCGAAGAACTTGGTTCAAACGATCAGAAAGATTGATTGGTGCAGATCCCTTGAACGCAGGGCGTGGAGGATTGCAGTACACCGAAATCCAACCCCGGGCATGCATCTTGAACCCAGTAAGAATATCTTCTGTCACGGAACCGTAGATCCAACCAATCTAACAAATGTGCCAAACAAGATGTCATCAAACAGGTAAGAAAGAGGACAAAAGAAGTTTGTAGCTGCATTTGAAAACTGACCTCTTTTCCCCATTCAGTCTTGTCCTCGTAACCACAGCTTATAACATGAATAGCCTCCTTCAGAAGAGTAGCAGGATTTGTTGTTGGTGGAATGCCGCCTTGTTCCATGAAGGTTGCCGCAATAAATACAGGCGACTGACCAAAACGCTTCTCTACACTCTTCTGGGTCATTAGAATAGACCTCTCATCATCATAGCCTGCATAAAAAAGGATTGTAAGATTTTACCATCACATGAAGAAGTGATGCTATTACACTATAAGCTTAATCAAACCTTCAAAACCCTCATCGATGTCTTCCATATTGAAAAGTGGAGCATTGGAGTCACTTCTGTTGATGCCTCTCCTCTTATCATAGTTATACTTCTTGTTACTCTTTGCTTTCTTCCTTGAGCCGCAACAGCTCTTCACAATTATATTTGGTTCTAGATCTTCCTCCGTCAAAACAGGATCATACCCATAGAGAGCCTGTCTATTAAAACAACAACCAGTACCCACATATACTGGACCTTGGATACCATCCAACCCCTTCATGTTAATCTGCCCAAGATGAAAAATTTCCAAGTCAGCCCATACCAGAAACGAGTAAATCCTACAAAAATATGAACAAAAGAGAAACAAAAGACTGTGTGTAGGAATGCGGGAGTGGAACTCACATCAAAGAAGACAATATTCCTGTTGGCATATCGATCGTGCAAGTCAATACCGTCGAAACGTTGTGGGAACTGGACATAGCAGCACTTCTTTCCAATAGCAGGGTCCATCATGAAACACATGGCTTCTTTAATAGCCTTGCTGTTGTTGAAGTAATGATCACAATCCACGTTCAAAAGATATGCTCCATTGGTAAGAACAGCAGAAACACGAATCTGTCAATGTAAAGAGACGCTAAATTAGGAGAGAACACATTTACTAGCAAAAAAAAAAAAGAATTTGAAGCAACGGCTATACAACGAGAAAGTTTCCTAGGCAGCGAACAAGAGAATAAAATCGAGGACACGATAGGATTTTGAAAGTTAACAAACCAAAGCATTCATAGCTCCAGCTTTTTTGTGGTGCTGAAATCCAGGCCGCTTTTCACGAGAAACATAGATGAGTCTAGGCAGCTCATTTCCGTCGGTATCCAGACCCCCACTATGGCCTAAGAACACCTGAAATTGAAACAAAACAATGTAAAGTTGTTGCCTTTTCCTTACTCTCTCTCTCTCTAGTAATCAAGGGATTGCCTCACTGTACCTGAATCATTCCAGGATGATCTCTAGTGTTGTTACCAGGCCAGGGAGTACCGTCCTGCATAGTCCAGCCTTCTTCAGGGATTTTCTGTGCTTTGGCAACAAGAGCATTTATCCTCACCTTAAACTCTTCATACTCTCTCTGTCAATACAAACCAAGGAAAAAGTCAGTCAATCTCTAGTTTGTCAAATGAATGAGAAGCAGGTGGACTTTTCAACTGACCTTCATAGCTCGTCTCTCTTTGACAAAAGAAGGTTGGATCTTGTCCTTCAAGTAATCTATCTTCTGGGCAAAATAGAATTCAGGGGCCCTAGGTTCAATGTTGAATTTCTTGCAAAATGGTACCCATTTCTTTGCGAACTCAGCAGTTTCAGAAAGGGATTCGAAGGTAAGCATAGCTGAACCATCATCTGAAACATAACAAGCTACTTTATCTACCGGGTAGTCCACAGCAAGAATCGAGAGAACTGTGTTTGCTGTAACAAGGGGAGGCTCTTTCAATGGGTCCACTGTACTAACAAACACATCAACAGGAACGAGCTGTGATGGTTCACCTTCTCGATCATATCTACAATTAGAAAACCAAAATCAAACCATCAAATAGAATCAGTATACTAGCTAAGTTCTATTATCAGTAGGCACTTCATTTGACATGCTTCTATCATAATCTAGTCCGAAACTTCACATTTCAAGTAATTCACAGAAGGTTTTCTACTAAATTTCAAGATTTACAGTCACAACCTCTTTGAAAGATATATATATATATATTATATACATATATATATATATAATCAATATCCAAATGTAAATATGCACCATTGTCTAAAATGAAATTAAATTTACAGGGGAAAAGTCAACATATCAAGTTAGTACAAAAAAAGAGAGATAAGAGTCGGGAAGTCATAAACTTAAAGACCAACCTTATAGTGAGACGGTCAAGATATGTCTCCCTGTTAATGGGGTACCATTTGGGAAACTGATCAAGAAGCCAAGAAAAAGCAAACCAGATCTCACAGATAACCGAGGTCAACCACAATGGATATGCATTTTTCACAGGGTGAGTTGTACGATATTGCAAGAAGAAACACAAGATGATAAGCCGGAGAATAATCACAACCCGATAAGGTGTTAGGCGAGAAGACGGGATAGGCACCACACGACTCATAGGAAGCCGTGTATCATCAGCCCTGTAAGTACGAGAACCATAATTGAGTGGAAGGAAACCAAAAAAACTCAAATATGAAGAAGATTACAAGAATACAAAGCAGATGCTTAATTATTTCTATCAAGACAAAATCATAAACCAAGACTGGTTATTAGGATCACGGCCAGAGATTTTCAAGTTGGACAACAAAGTTTGTAGTCTAGTACTTCAACTTACATTTGGAGTTCTTCGCCATTGGAACCAGTCCCTTCAATTTCTCCTCCTTTCCCTTCATGGTATTTACCTGTCATCTGTAACATATTCTTCTCCTGCTTCAGCTTCCAGCCTTCAACTCTTTCTTTCCAGTCAACATTTCCAAGCCCATAAGAGTTCAAGTCTTTTGACGGGTCCACAATTCTTACAGGGACTGCAATTTTTAACGGAATATATCAGTTACGGTACACGAAAAATATAGATGTTGTAAAAATGAATAGGAATCACATCTAATGAAGGCCAAGTGCACAAAGAAAAAATAGATGAATACCAGGTTGCCGTGGGTCAATATATGGAGATGAAATAGCATTCCTGTCAGAAGGACCAAGAGGACCTGATGTAGTTCGCACGGATTGTGTATCAGGTGTGCGAATCTCCCCAGAAACCTGTGTATAGAGAAAGGTCAAGAATCTATTGAAAACAGACACAACAAACAATATCGGAAACCTTTCTGTTCATATTTAACACTAATGTGAGAAGTAAGTAAAAAATGTCCAATCTAGAGATTTTTTTATACAAATCACTCTAGAGTCTAAAGCAAAAATGTAGGTCCCTACCGTATGGCCATGGGTGAGAAGAGGAATTGGTTGAGATTCATGTCTAGAGGACGAAGAAAACTCTTCGCCATGGCGTTGGTGTCTCGCCTTGTTAGCTCCCTGGGCGTAATTGAACTCATTCTCGATATCATCAACATCATCCTCATCTTCATCTCCTTCAACACGAGGACTCCCTGCAATATTCAAAAACTTGTTCAAGACATTGGCATTGAAACAAAACAGAATATCCATGCATAGCAGTCGCCAAAAGAAAAGGAAAAAAGATGACTGACCCCTGTGTCGTCTGTATCTAGTCTTGCATTGCGGGCAGCACTGAGTTCCATCTTTCCTCTCGTACTCATAGCAAGGCCGACACACAGGGAAGGCACATTCATTACAAGCGACAAATACATCCCCAGTTTCAGCGAGTCCAACATCATCACCACAGATCTGACATATCTGGCCATTCATATTCTTCAAAGGTTTGGTCTGCACTTTGACCAAGATTGCATCATTGTTAGTCATTACGAATTGTAAACTACCAAAACAGATCAGCAAGGATCTAAATCAAACAATTAACAAGAATCATCTCCAAATCAATGCAGATCTGAATAAAGACAAATCACAGTCGTTGCAATATAGCCCATGCGGGAACTAACGAGATCTAGTTGAGCTAAATCTCAAAAAGTGAGTAAAGTTAAAGACATTGAGAGTTAAAGATATAGCTAAGCGAAGCTGACGAATTAAATCCTTAGATCAAGAACCTAAACTGAATCCACCGACACTTTCCATAAGAGATAAAAAAATAAAATAAAAAAGAACAGAAGCGACATCAACTGATAGATCATAACAATTGAAGTATTGGAGCAGAAAAGTTTCCATTTTCAGACACTGAATCAACTGACACTAACTAACTCTACACTAAAAGGAAGCGAAATCTCAGTGAAAAAGATCGGAATCTGAGTCTTCCTGATCCAATTTTGGATCCAAAAGAGACAAGATTTAGAAATAGAGAAATTTAGATGAGATCTAGCCATTAAAAATCGTACGAAAGATCAAATGAAGAAAAAACGGAGAGAGCAAAGATGAACGAACCCCTCCGTCAGATTCATGTCGGATGCGAACGAGCTCGTTTCTTCGGTAGGATCCAGCAACCAAGCCGGCACTGGCCTCCATAGCAGCCACCGACACACAGAGAAAGAGAGATTTACAAATTCAATTGGAAAATTCGTCGCCGATTCAATACGGCATCTCGAAAACCCAATCTACTAAAATAAAGATATTTTCACACTCCTGTGTCAGTCTCTCTCTCTCTCTCTCTCTCTCTATCTCTTTGACACAAGCTTCTTCAAGCCTATTTTATCGCAGAGAGAGTATGTAGTGTGTTTTCTCTTTTTTTTTTTGTTTCTTAATAATTTAGTAATGACAAATAGATATTTCACCGGAGAAGGTGACCGTAGCCTCTTCCTCTCCCACCATTTAGCTCGGCTCGGCTTGGCTTGACTCGATTCATGTTATCTCTCTCTGCGCTATTAATTATAAAGTGAGCCGTTGGCTTCCCCACTAGACGCGCCAGCTAAGTACGTGACGTGCTCATTACAAGAATGAGACAGGACAAAATACAAATTATGATTTGTTGAGTTATTATATTAAAATAAAAAATAAAAAAATTATAGAAGAAGCCACGTTGTCGACTCTGGTAACAGCCTGTTCTTTTTTTAATTTGCCATCACCTGTCGGTGGTCGCCAAATACTAGTGTGATTAGGTTCTAATTGTTTACTTAAGAAGTTACGGGCGAATTTGCTAATAAGGGATGCTAGTTTTTTTAAATCCCATTTTTTGTAATAATTATGATTTTTGATTCATTAGGTTACCAGTGATGACTGATGATATAATGAATATGTACGAAATCATATATTTATGGTTTTCAACTAAAGTTAAAAACACGATTTCGTTGTAAAAATCATATTTATTTATTTTAGTTTTATGGTAATAATATGTCAACGTTTATTATTGATTGGACCAAAAGCAACGAGTAATGGAAGTAAATATTTGTCGGCAATAGGCACAAAAAAAAATGTCGGTAAACATCAACATAAAGATATAATGTTGGAGCATCATCAAACACACGCAGAAGATAATGCATATGTTTTACACAAGTAGCTACTTACTCTCTTTACCATCTCTTCTCTGTAAAAGAACAAACACTTAAAAGGGTCATTATTCAATTAGTCATAGGCTACTAGTCGCTTTTCCCCACCTGAGCTACTACCCGGGGATGAGGAATCCGACTTAGACGGAGACCTTGCCTTTGATGGTGATCTTGACACTGATCTTGCTTTCTCGGTCCCAGTGGAAGATTTTGAATATGATCTTGATCTGGATGGACTCGGGCTGTGGCTAGCAGATGGTGACCCTCTCTTTCTGTAAGGTGGTGAACGGCTACGGATAGGGCTGCGACTGTACCGCCGGCTACGATAGCGGGGACCAGGCGATACAGAGCGGCTTCTTCTTCTATACCTGAGCATACTTTGGAGTTGTGAAATTAAGAACTAATTTTTGTTTCTATTTAGAGCACCAAATTTAGTTTTCTAATCATGAGACCTATAGATGTAAAGGATAAGTTAAAACGAATGTACTAAAGAGGATAAGTACCGTGGAGGTGTTCTTCCTCTTAGCGGGCTTCTAAATCGTCTTGGTGAGAACCTTCTGTGACTTCGAAATCTACAGAGAAGACGTTTTAAAAAGAAGGTTCAGTACGGGAGTGTGCAACAGAAAGGGGAGTTCTATTGGGTGCAGGCTATCCACCTGTCACGGTCACTCCAATCACTAAAGCGATAAGGAGAGCGATCAGGAGATGGACTAGTTCTGTATCTACGGGCGTATGAGAATCTCTCGCTAAATCCTCTCCCTCTCCTGATGCGCCCATAAGGAGAAGCACTTCTTGACAAACTTCTTCTGCGATCACAAGGAGGAGATCTAGGCCGTGCACTCCTCCTCACTGGAACTGGACTTCTGCTAATTCTTCTTCTTCCTCTAACAGGACTCCTGCTGAAACTTCTCCTGGACAATCGAGCAGGACTCCTGCTCACACTCTTCCTAGATAATCGGACTGGACTCCTGCTCACACTTCTCCTGGATGAACGAACTGGACTCCTGCTCACACTCTTCCTAGATGATCGGACTGGACTCCTGCTCATTGATCTCCTAGGCGATCGAATGGGACTCCGGCTTAAGCTTCTTCTAGAAAACCGAATGGGACTACGGCTCAAGCTTCTTCTAGATAATCGAATGGGACTCCCGCTTAAGCTTCTTCTAGAAATCCGAATGGGACTACGGCTCAGGCTTCTTCTAGATAATCGAATGGGACTCCGGCTTAGGCTTCTTCTAGAAGATCGAGCTGGAGTTCTGCTAGGTGATCTTCTTGATGATCTTCTTAGGGGGCCCCTCCCAAGGCTTCCACGAGATGCAGATCTTACAGGGCTCCTACTATGGCTTCTGGCAATCCTATCTCTCACTGGACTTCTGCTGATCACCCTTTTGGGGCTCCTCAATGGACTCCTGCTTGTACTCCTTGAAGGACTTCTACTAATATCACTTCCCCTTTTCATCCGCACCGGACTTCTACTAACACTTTTGGTAGGGCTCCTTCTACCATGCCTTCCCTTCTCACTCACTGGGCTTTCTCTTCTACTGTTTGTCAAGTTCTTCCCTTGGCGGCTACCTATAGCAGGACTTCGGCCCCCATTCCGTCTAGGACTTAAACTCGGGCTTTTACTCTGACTCCTCCGGGGACTAATACTTATGCTCTTACTCACTGTCCTCTTAGGACTCAAGCTCCGGCTCCTGCACATCAACTTTTAATAAGATTCCATATTGACATTGAGAAAGATAACCAATTAAATGAGGTGACAGAGAGAATAGAACCTGGACCTAGATTTGCTAGGATGGTCATCGACAATATCAGGTTGCCTATCAGAAATCTGTTCTGATGCAGCATCTGAGATTCCATTACTTCTCGGACCTCTGTTTTCCGAGGGTGCTTCACCATCATCCTTGTCAAGCAAATCCGGTCCCTCCCTTTTTTCCTTGTGAAGTGCAGAATTACCTGATTGAATATTGCAGTCAGAAATAGAATGTTAAGAGTGTACGGAAACGTTATTAAACTGCCTATAGAATTTAGCACAAAAAAATGTCAGCGACAATATGAACCTGCATGGTCAGAACAGTGCTTAAACGAAAGACAAATCGATACTGAAATTAGTTAGCACAAAAGCATTGTATCCCATCCATTATCCTTAATTTTGGACAGACCAATAAAAAAAGTTATTGCGGAAACAGAAGCCAAAAGTCTGAGTTTTAGAGATTACCTGTTCTACGAGAGACTCTGGGCTTCTTCTTTTTTGCTCCAGTTTCAACATTGGCATCACTAAAACTTGCTTCACTTCCACTATTACTGTCTTCACCTGTAAGACTATCTAGGGACCTGGAAAGTTGCAGAACACAAGTGAATAACTCAGGCGCGGAAACTACTACGATGCCTACCAAATTTTACATCCTAGAGGGACAAGACTAATCAAGCTTACATTCATACAAATAATGATTTTCAGAAACATAAGTTAACATGGCCAGTAATAACATAGATTTCTCCGAAGCAGCAACCAGCATTGACATGGAAACTATGGCTATAAACAAGTGAAGTGTACAAGACTTTCTACCTTCTTGATTTGCGCTTCGATCTCTTATCACGCATTCTCCGCTTTTTCTCATGGCGCTTATCTCTTCTTTTAGACCGCCTGTGTTTTTCTTTCTTTGAACTTCTTCTTCTCTTCTTCTGCCTTTCATGGCTCGAAGAACTAAGGTCGGAAGATGAAGACAAATCTAAATCTGATTCACTATCAGATTCTGAGGAATCCGTCTCAGAATCTGAAGAGCTCCCAGACTCAGATAAAGAGTGTCTTCGCCTCTTCTTTCTTCTCTCTCGTGAAGATTTCTTGTGTTTTCCCTTTTTTCGACCATCACTATCTTTCTTCTTGTCTGCATGAACATATCATGCAATGACGTGTATTGGTTATGATTCTGAAATCATGACATATATAGCAGTAACCAATAGTAGAATATCTGTACCTCCAGAGTTTTCTCCACAGCGGATTATCTTCACACTGACAGTAGGTTTACCTTCCTCATCACCCACACGTTCAATTTTTTTTAATATCTCTTTCCCTTGAATAAGCTTTCCAAAAACAACATTATTTCTGTTGAAAATATAAAACAGTCAGAAAGAACGCAATGCCCAAAGGAAAGTCCACAATTTTCTGAAGTAAGAAAGTAACAATAAGAAGGAAACCTATCAAGCTGCTGATTTGGCCTGAAGGTTATATGAAAGTGTGATCCGAACTTGTCACGGTCAGCAACAGACATTGATAAAAGACCAGGCTCATCATGCCTTAGTTTCGGTGACTCATCTGGTAACATCAGAAATCGATCTTGCTACTCAGTAACATATTTCAAAATAACAAGTAAAAGATGTGATCTTAACAAAGAGACAAGCGCTTAATCAATAAAGCAGTGCCTCCAGAGTCCAGAATAAAATATTGTAAAACAATTTTAAGAAAAATCACACCCACAATAGACCATCTAGCCTCTCATATATTGCTGGGGTAATTGAAAAGAGATTGCTGATAAAGAGCGCAATGGTAACCGACCTGGAAATTTTCCGGCATATATGCTCTCCCCAGCAGTACCTGGAAAGTGAATAAAATATACAAAGTCTGTCAGAGGATAATGAACTTCCTTATATTCACTGCACAACCTATTGGGCACTATCTAATGAATCCGAGAACCTCCACAGGAATCTAATGAATGCAGTTCCATACACCCAATAGGTTATCACAGGTTAATGGAATTTTTAGATGACTATGATTACATGAATGAATTTTGCAATCACAGTTAATAAGCCACAAACTGTGTGCCATAGATAGAAGATCAATAAATGTAACTGATGGCTGTATTTGATGTATGTCAGAAGCTAAACTGTGTGTACATACCATCACGATTCACAAAGTCACCAGCCTGGAAAAAAAGTCAAAAGAGGTTGTTAGACTAGTAGCAACCATGAATTCGTTTGTGTACAAAAACTGTACTCTTTGCATGAGAAGACCTAACGTTTGAGCATAAACAACTAGTAGTACAACCTTAAAACTATATCACATGAAAAGCAGGTGTGGCGATCAGACCTGTATCCTACAGCATAGAGAATAGCAACGGACTAAAAGACGAGCATCCAACCAATGTTGAGAAAGAAACCAAAAGTATAAGGCTGAAACGTCATATCAATAAGAGATGCAGATGGAAACCTGTGCTGAGGAACCTTTCAGTATTCTATGGAAAAAGGATCCTTTGTAATGCAAAGGTTTTCCACTTCTGGGTCCAATGCCTTTCTCCCCTATATAGATTTTATAAAAGGGAAATAAGTGTCAAGGAGAAGGAAAGCCAACAGTCAAATTTATATGCTGCAAGGAAGCAACAAGCTTAACCGGACAGAAAACAAACCTGTGCATAGTGCACGGAAATTCTCGGATGTTTTGGGAGCGACTTCAGGGAAAAGCTATAGAAACAAAGTTTACATTTTCAACACTTTTGTTTGATCAGGGAAAATACAAGAAAGTGAACATTAACATAGCCAAACACTATGGTACCTCAAAAACCATTGTCTCGGCTGGATCGCCATCAATGGATACATCCATATAAACCTGCGGATTCTTCTTTTTTGCCATGTTTTGGAATTGCACAAGCTTTCTTAAGTTATGACCTGAAAAAAACTCCAAAAAGACTCAGTATAGTAAATAGTAATGAAGAATACTGCTTTTAACAAAACCCGCAGAAGAGAGATCATTTGGCAAATAGTTTTCAACTTCTTCGAAGACAGACAATTACAGCACTGAAAAACTAAAACCCATACAACAGGATACTTCACACTGGCCGGAAATCAGCAAACATACTCTAAAGTCAGTGACTAATGACCGGAAAGTTACAAAACTTTTAGGCCCATCAATAATGACAATGTCGTTGCAGAAATGAGATTTTCATGAGCTCAACAATGTGCACCTAGATAAATCGTCAAGCAATCCATCCAAAATTACAAGTTCCACAACAACCCATGCCCACAACGTTTCAAGACAAAGAAACTCTCGGAAACTCGTAGGCCATCGAACACACTAAAACGATGATACCAGTGAAGAATGTGCAAATTCTAAAGAAATCATAGCACATATGAGAGAAACGTATAATTGTACATCAAAATTCCAGCAATATACTGCAAATCGGAGAAATATGAAGAGCAACGAAGAAGATCCAGGGCATAAGACGCAAGGGTTTTACCTGAGCATACGCACTCAGAGCCACAGGATAAAAATGACTGAGCAGGAGAAAAACCTAGCCGATGCTTTAAAAAGAACAAACACCAGCTTCTCCGTATTGCCCTCTAACTCAGATGTTATTTACAAGTTTGCCCTCAAAGAACTCAATTTTGCTCAGAGTCTCTGTTCATTACCGTTGCCATAACCTCTCTTCTTCTCCGATATTAGTTCACTGGTAGTTAAACAAGAATCCGACTAGTTTGCTTCTCATGACCCTCCTGAACTATCTACACTGTAATCGCTCAAAATCGTTACCTTTTCACAGATTTTACTCTCCTTATAGATTTGCTCACAAACTGTTCGATGGAAGTTCCCAAAGAAATGCGACAACCTCCATTAACCATTCAATTAGTGAATCCTTACGGAGAAACTCCCCGGCACAAGCCCTTGCGATCTTCAAGGAAAATCTCCAGCTGGGTTTTCGTGGTCGCAATATGGACGAAGTTAGTCTTTGTCTTGCGCTTAAAGCATGTCGTGGAGACTTGA
This sequence comes from Crucihimalaya himalaica, assembly GCA_004349715.1. Classification (NCBI taxonomy): domain Eukaryota; kingdom Viridiplantae; phylum Streptophyta; class Magnoliopsida; order Brassicales; family Brassicaceae; genus Crucihimalaya; species Crucihimalaya himalaica. Next base: position 2,437,852 of record SMJT01000006.1, on the reverse strand, counting down.
AACGCGGTTGCCAAATCCACGGGTTCTCCACAACTTCTGGGTTTACTTCCTTTGTCTGTATTTTAAATGCTTTAATGGGTATGTACCGTAAAGCCGGTAGATTTGACAATGCTTTGTGCATATTTGAGAATCTAGTTGACCCTGATGTTGTTTCTTGGAACACTATACTCTCTGGATTTGATGACAATCAAGTTGCTCTGAATTTTGTTGTTAGGATGAATTTAGCTGGAGTGGTTTTCGACGCATTCACTTATTCCACCGCTCTTAGCTTCTGTGTGGGCTCTGAAGGATTTCGTTTAGGGTTGCAGTTGCAATCTACTGTGGTGAAATCCGGACTGGAGTCTGATCTTGTTGTTGGAAATTCGTTTATTACAATGTATTCGCGGTCTGGAAGTTTCAGAGGAGCTCGGCGAGTTTTTGATGATATGCCGCTTAAAGATATGATTTCATGGAACTCTTTATTGTCAGGACTTTCTCAAGGAGGCAATTTCGGGTTTGAAGCAGTGACTGTCTTTAGGGACATGATGCGAGAAGGTGTGGAGCTTGATCATGTGTCTTTTACTAGCGTGATTACAACTTGTTGTCATGAAACTGACCTGAAGCTGGCCAGGCAAATCCATGGTTTGTGCATAAAAAGAGGTTATGAAACACTTGTGGAAGTTGGTAATATTTTGATGTCAAGGTACTCGATGTGTGGGGTTTTAGAAGCTGTGAAATCAGTGTTTTACCAAATGACTGAGCGGAATGTTGTCTCTTGGACAACAATGATTTCCGCAAATAAAGATGATGCTGTGTCCATGTTTCATAAGATGCGGTTAGATGGAGTTTACCCAAACGAGGTCACATTTGTTGGATTAATCAATGCCTTGAAGTGCAATGAGCAAATCAAACAAGGGTTTAAAATTCATGGGCTATGCATCAAGACTGGTTTTGTTTCAGAACCATCTGTAGGCAACAGTTTCATCACCATGTATGCCAAGTTTGAGACTCTGGAAGATGCCAAGAAGGCTTTTGATGATATAACTTTCCGGGAGATTATTTCCTGGAATGCTATGATATCCGGATTTGCACAAAACGGATTCTCACATGAAGCTCTCAAAATGTTCTTATCAGCAACAGCAGAAACAATGCCAAATGAATACACTTTTGGAAGTGTCTTGAATGCAATAGCTTCTGCAGAGGATATATCTATAAAGCACGGTCAGCGTTGCCATGCTCATATACTGAAATTGGGTTTAAATAGCTGCCCTGTTCTCTCAAGCGCGCTTCTTGATATGTACGCCAAGCGTGGGAGCATCAGTGAATCCGAGAAAGTCTTTAACGAGATGTCTGAAAGGAACCAATTTGTTTGGACATCGATAATATCAGCCTATTCAAGCCACGGTGATTTCGAATCCGTGATGAACTTGTTCCAAAAGATGGTTAAACAAAATGTAGCACCAGACCTGGTTACTTTCCTCTCTGTGTTAACAGCTTGTAATAGAAAAGGTATGGTAGACAAAGGCTATGAGATTTTCAACATGATGACCAAAGACTACAATCTTGAGCCGTCTCATGAGCATTACTCATGTATGGTTGATTTGCTTGGCCGAGCTGGGAGATTAAAAGAGGCAGAGGAGCTTATGAGTGAGGTTCCTGGAGGACCAGGAGAGTCGATGTTGCAGAGCATGCTCGGGTCTTGTAGGCTGCACGGGAATGTGACAATGGGAGCAAAAGTGGCTGAGCTTGCAATGGAGATGAAACCGGAATTGTCGGGTTCTTACGTTCAGATGTATAACATCTATGCAGAGAACGAAGAGTGGGACAAAGCTGCAGAAATTAGGAAAGCGATGAGGAAGAAAAATGTAAGTAAAGAAGCTGGATTCAGTTGGATCGATGTTGGTGACACTGAAGGGTCTTTGACGATGCAAAGTTTCTCTTCAGGGGATAAGTCTCACCCGAAATCTGATGAGATTTATAGTATGGTTGAAATTATTGGATTGGAGATGAATTTGGAGGTGAAGGTTGCAGTTTAGGTCTCTTACTCATAAAGAGTTCTAAAAAGTTGTTGTTATAGATCAAAACTAGAAATGTTAGCTATAGATTTATGTGAACTCACTGAGTGTATGATTATGAATTAATTAATTTAGCACCTACATGCACATTGATTTTGTAAGGACTATGGTTAACCGGTTCAGCATGGTTCTCTGATTTTGACCTCATTGACCGGTTTGATTGATTAATCCAACACTGTATGTAACCGATGGCTGAACAAATAAGTTGTGTTTGGGCTTTTTATTTTGTGTTTGGGCTTTCCAGGGGAAAATCAAAATAATGTAACGACCTTTGCCAGACTTGACTATTTCAATACGGGTTACCCGGCTATAATTACACCCGAATCCGACTTAAGCTAATTCGATACCAAACCAGTCGTAATAATTAGCCCTTTGACTTAGTTATACTTTTTATATGCTATTAGGCCATCTACGGAGGTTAGTGGGTATCTAAGAATATAAAAAAGAAAAAAATTAGAAAAAGAAAGTAGGGGTTGTTATTTGAGATACCCAGGTTCTTAATTAGATACCCATAAATACACATGTCACTCATTAACTGGTTTAATTTTGTTTTTCAAATTAAAATTTAGTTTTATAATCATATTTTATTAAAATATTATATAATTTTTTGTTTAAGAACCCGTAAGGGTATTTTATGGATGTGGGTGCTCTTATATCCAATGTTACACTCAAAATAGACGAGTCTAACTTTTGCCGGGATACGTACATCTTCTAAAACTCTTTTAGGTCAATCATAAAATGGTTTTTTTTGTACGAGCATCTTTAGGATTTAAGAAGTGGCCAACTCATGTTTAGCTGAAATAAAAATAGAAAACACTCGGGCGAAAATATATGTATTTTTAAAATAGTCTTCAAATTATTAAAATATTTTTTAGGTCAAACTTGGTTGATATTATTCCCAAACCAAAGGCTATAAACTCCAAAAAGTGAGTAAGAAGAAAAGAATAAAAAATCTCATTTATGAGCCATTTCAAGATCGCAACCTTTGTTATCATTCTTTTTTAACGAACTCATGAAAAAGAGAATATGATGGCTTTAAGGTATGAGTTTGCTGTTGTACTCTTACTCACGTCTCTTTACATTTATCATTGTTTACATTATAGTATATGAATAAAAATAATATATTTAATGAAGTAACTTTGAAATTATTCTTAAGCAACTTATAAAAGAGAGTTGAGGAGAATGTTTACGTCGTCGATAACCTCCTAATGCGGATATTCCCAACACGTTACCCTACGTACCCCACTTGAGAAGCTACTTTACATTTTCCCTTCCAATTTACATATAGCTCTATCAAATGAAACTCTCATATACAGCTGGTTATAATTGACGACAAATAATAAAAATATATATATATGAAAAAAGACAGAATGAAATTAAAAGGATTCATATTTTGTAACATAGCTTTTACCAAGTTTCAAACTAAATAATATTCTCTAGAATGGAAGACTCCGATTGTGGTTGAAACTTCAAACTAAACCACACAGCTTAACGTCTTCCTAGTTTTTATATATTGAAGATAATAGTACTAATATTTAAGTTATCGATATATAAATCAATTTGTTGAAGCTTGGAAAAATAAGGGGCGTGTCTATAATCATTAATCAGAACTTAAAAGCCCAATTAACGCGCGTGGACCTCTAAGCAAGCGAGTTAAAGAACATTAATTTTTACAAAACGAAACCGTCATTAATATTATGGGTTGTCACCTATTTCTGGTTTAAAACTTAAATCCCACGTCACGAAATAATAAAAACAATAAAAAAAACAAATTATATAAATTTCTTAACGCCCAATTTTGTTTTCCATATTTCAATTACCCGAAACCCTAATCCCCAACTTCTCTTCCAATATTTCGATCACGATCTCTGGGAAATCAAGAGAGATATTCCAAAAACTTCGGCGATCAAAGTCTCATTCAGACAATTCAGAAGGTAATCTCTTGTTCAATTTCTCTCTTTTTTTGGTTGATTGTTTCAATGTTGGTGTTCATCCTTTGATCTCCCAAAAAAAAAAAAAAAGAACTGGATCGAGATTCTTTGCTGGTTTATTGATTTTTACGGCTCCTTATTAACGTTTGGAAGTTGTTTTGAATTATTTTGCTATCTGAAGAATTTATTGGGAAGTGAATTTGGATTAATCTTCCTGTGAATGATCGCGATTATGTTTGTTCTTCTTTCTCCTTACGAATGTTTTTTCTGATTCATTTATTGATTCTATTGCGGCTTCTTACGATCTGTGTTACTGAGTTTATGAATTATTACATCGAGCAATATCTTTTCAACGGAGTTTATTTGAAATCTATCTTATTGAGCTTTCGGCAGGATTTCAAATGTATGATCTTCGATTTTGGTTGTTTGCTAGTCTGAGATATTAGCCTCTTTTTTATATAGCGGTGCTCATATATGGAGATTTTCCTTTTTGCAGGTATTAAGTCGACTGAGTGAACCATCATGAAATTCAGAAAAGGAAGTAGAGTTGAGGTGTTTAGCATCAAAGAAGCACCTTATGCGTGGCGATGTGCTGAGATTATTTCGGGTAATGGACATACCTACAATGTTAGATATTGCTCCTTCCAACTTGAACTCGGGAAGGCAGTAATGGAGAGAGTTCCGAGGAAGATAATTAGGCCGTGTCCTCCACAAGTGGATGTAGAGAGATGGGAGACTGGTGAACTGGTCGAAGTTCTTGATAATCATTCCTGGAAAGCTGCCACAGTTCGAGAGGAGTTATGTGGAAAGTACTATGTGGTGCGGTTACTTGGGACTCCAGCGGAATTTACATTTCATAAAGTTAACCTCAGGGTCCGACAGTCGTGGCAAGATGACAGTTGGGTTGCAATTGGAAAGGTAATTTCGTTTAATCTAATGTCATGCTTTCACTTTTAAAGCTAATATACTCTCGTTAAGGTCTTCTTTTTTTTCTTTCTTCATTAAGATTTCCAGCTTAGTCATTTGACTCTACACGTATGGCATTTTCCCTCTTCCATTTCTAAGAATTTCTGGGTCTGGTTGGAGGTGGCAATCTGCATAGTCTCATTACGCTATTGTTTGTTTGAAATAATCTTTAATTATTGTACTAATGAGCATACACGTTGACTAACTGACTTGTAATCATTTTCTCAGATATCTGGTTCTGTGAAGTCATCCACACTGACTGGATCTGACGTACATCAGAAGCTACAGCCCCATACGAACAGCATACTCCTCCATGAGCCTAGTGTTGTCTCTGTTAGAATGTTAAAGAGGCCGTCACCCTACAACTGGTCTGAATGTGCTGAATCATGCACAGGAAACCCTAAGAAAATACGATCATTGGAAAAAGAGGGACAGACGCACCGATTTTCTGCCTCCTCAATGCAAAAGGTAGATGCTATTGCTTGCCGACCTGAAAATAGAGGTGGTAAATCTCACTTGCAAGCTTCCTTGAAAATTCACAAAAATGGTTGCTGTCAAATGGTCAGGGTAAGATCAAAAGGGTTTAGTGAGAGTGTTCGTGCAGGACGCTTAGTTGCTGATGATTGTTCTGATAGCGATGCATGCTCAGTTGGTAGTTGTAGTGCTACTAGTTATGATGAGAGTAATATGCCACCTTGTATGCTAGATGGCTCTAGTCACCAGGCAGACTCATGTAGCAGCGATGCTGAATCTTCTTGTGGCCTTGAGGAAGAAGCAAGGAGGAAACATTCTTCAGCTCGAGATGGAGCAAGAAGGTCCTGTAGGTCTGAACTATATACTTACCGTAGTACTTTGGGGGAATTATTTTCTTCTGGTCCCCTAAGTTGGGAGCAAGAAGCGTCATTAACTGATCTTCGTCTTTCTCTTAATATATCAGATGATGAACATTTGATGGAGGTAAGAAATTTGATATCTACTGGTACCCGCAGTCAATTTTGTTAGTATCAATCAGAATTCAATTTTTTCTTATTGATTCTTATGGTCAAGTCTGATCTACTTGTCTTGGACGTACTTTCCTGCAATGTGGAATCAACTGTCATATATTGTTCTTTTCTAGTGGATTTTATATTAAGTGTAAAGACAGCAGAATACAAGTATGTATGAAATCTCTGATTAGAATGAAAATTGCCGAGGTTCATTTCTAATGCTTTGTCAGATTTCCCTTAGTTTCCTTTATTGTAATTCCTGGAGGAAGTTAAAGCATAATTCATGTATCCATACTCTGAGATGTCATATTTTGAATTGCTGTTCATATGGTACTGTCTTCTGTTCATAAATTCTATAATATCAATTTTATACTTTGATTTTTTGTTCCTCGTTCTGTGTTAACTTGGAACACTTTTGTGTTGATATACTGGACTCCATCTTGTTATTTGTGACAAGATGGTCAATAGTATTAAACAGTATTATGTGGATTTTGCTTCAGTGCAATATGAAGTCTGAATGTCTGATCTATTGAGTGCTCCTGCCTGTAGCTCTTTGATATGTGTTGCATAACGGTGTGAGTTTCCTAGTCATCCCTCTGGACAATATTGATTTCCCCCTGCATTTTTCAGGAACAGTGTTGCCTTGTTCGGGGCATGCAGACCTTTTGCTTCTAGAGGTTTAACTCTGATGCTGGGGTTTACAACTCCTCCCTTGGCCATCTGAATGGTGCAATACCATACCTGTTCTCCCTCAAAACATAACTGACTATTTATGCTGTTTTTATCTTGCTATCTTGATATTGTGGCTTGTTTCAGGTGTCCTGGAGTTGCCTTTGTCCACAGGGCTTGAAAGCTATGCTTTAGGCAGGTTCCTTAGATATATTTACAGTGGGGTTGGTAATTTTGCTGATAACATGTCGAGATCGTGTAATTTCTCTTTACACTTTAGAGTTCATTCGTTATTTTGCGGTGCTCTCTTTGCGATATTGTGTCTGCTCTTGTTGCTTCATTAGAACTGCATGATGTAGATCCTACCATGTCTAACTATCACTAGCTTTGTAAGTAATTCTGATATATATAGATATAGAACACATTGTTCTTCCAGTTACATTGGTTCTGTTTCTGGTGTTTTTTCCATGACGCTCATTCTTTCTGGAAATAAACGTTGTGTGGTGTGAGGTAAGTGTGAATAGGGGTAATGTGTGTCCGTCTGGAAGAATTGAATATACTGTGCATGTGCTCATCCAGAAAATATGTCGTGATTGATGTTGTATCCTTATTCTGATTGTTCTCATGACTTGCTTTCATGGAATTTATCGAGAAGAGAGGGGACACATGCCTGCTTTCTTGCTTAGTTAGTTGCATGTGCGTTGTGGAAATTCTCCAAGCTCATTCTTCAGATCTCTCTAGCAAAGCTTACATTACATGGCAGTATGGAACTCCAAAACCGAATTTATTAACTTTCACCAAGGTATGGATCCTTTTGCAATATGTTGTTGTTCACAATCATGTTTTCTTGAGTAAGTGGCTTGCGTATATAATAAAAACGAGTTTCAAATCTTCAAGCAGACTTTCTTTGGCAATTAGTTACTACTACCCATGCAAAAGCAACCTTGCAATATTTGATTTGTTGCTCAGAAATATGCCTAATGTTTCAATGGTCGTGAAAACTGATTGGTTGTACATGTAAAAACTATATATATGTGATGCATAATGAGATTGTTGTTATTACAAGCCATGAGCTGTCTTTCTTCTTCTTCTTTTTTTGGTTACGTGCTTGCGAGAGGACATCTTAGCATCAGATTTGAAACTAAATCTGACGCAACCCTTGTAACAACTGGCAGTAAACAAGAAAACAAGTTATGAACCTGCTGCAGTTTCATTTTATATTAGATATAATAATCTCCTCACTTGTTGATTAAACTGTATATTTAACTTATAATATCCAGGTTTTTATTGAGATACATTTGTATGAATATTAGGTTGGAGGTGATCTCAAAGTATGATTCCCACACCACAAAAGTGATTTGAAAGTATGATCCCCAAACCTTACACGGAAAGTAGAAACCTAATTTTCAAAATCTGTATTCCGGTCATAATTTTATAGACAGCGACGAAACTAGACAGTAATACTGGTACTGTAGTTTCCTTTATAAACCGAAGGTTTCCTTCATCAACCGAACAAATGCGACTGAGTTTCGGATTGACCGGGGTAACTCGAGTTTAGGATTGAAGATGACAATAACATATAAAATGATGAACCAACTTAAAATAATTAACTTATAAATATTTCAACCAAACAAGCAAACGCCGCTGCTACGCCGAACCCTCCTGTTCAGCCAGAGTGACCACATCTTTTTTTTGTAACATAAAACCTTTTCCTTTTGTCAAAAAACATAAAACTTATTAAAAAAAAGACCGAGAAGCCACAAATCTCTCTCCAGACGGGGAGACAAAACACAGTGTCGTTGTCACTCATATTATCGTATATAATTCGCCGCCGCAAGCTCAAGGCCTCCGAGCACTGAGAAGCTTAACGTCGTCGATCACCGGCCCACACAAGCTCGAGAAATCATCGTTTCTCATAGCGTAAAACGTACTGTAAAACATAACTCTAGTCCGATCCGAGACAGCAACAAATCTCAATGACGACCGCGTGAATCCTCCTTTCCCTTTCGATTCGTACGGGACTTTGATAGTGTCTTTTCCGGCGAAAGCCTCGACGATCATAGACCCAGCACAAGCGTTGCTTGCATCTCCGACGGCGAAGGAGAGAACGTACGTTTTCCCAGGGATTGTGCGGACAACTTGTGCAACAGCGCTTTCTTTACCGGCGACGAGTTCGACGGCGCGACGGCCTTGAGGAACGGAGAAATGATCGGAGTCGATGTATTTGACGGCTTTAAGTGATTCGACCATCCAACCAGGTAAAGGAGAGTGGTCGTCAATGGAGTTTGGTGGAATCAGAACTCCTGATGATATGTTTGGTAAAACCCATGGACCTTCTTCGAATCCTCCGTTCTTTAGAATGTTCTCTGCAAAACACAATCCACACAAGTCCCTTTGAGATATTTACGTATTGGACCCATGCAGAATAATATTGTATTATTTTTGCATTCAAACAACTCACTATTGGTGGGACGAGGAGGATAAAGGGCCCTCATAGCAACTCCATCAATGAGAGGTCCACAAGCAGGATCTTCCTCAACACCTGGATTATGTATCACTATATCTGCATAGTCACTTTGTGCCTTAAATGCCCACGAATACAAATCCCATCCTGAGCTACTGTACACTGTTTGGATCGGCATTATTGCATGGTGCGGTGCCACTGAAACGTTTAGCCGCTCATCTTGTGCGCATGTTCGAGCAGCACTGAACGTTATCGAATAGTAATACCCTTTTTTAACACTTATTTTTTGTTTGATTGAGGCTTCGTTGCCTAGACGCACAGCGAATGCACCTTTTGGCACCACAAGGATCATGTCGCCTTGTTTTTTTCCTGAGGGGATGTACTCCACGAAGCCTGAGAGTTTCCAGTTCGGGATTGCTGTTTTGTTGATCACTTGTGTTCCTTTCATGTCCGAGTGTCGTGGACCTTGTTCGAAGTCACCGTTAGGTAGTAGTCCTGTTTTGTTGCAAAATTTTGAAAGCTGAATTATTCTTCGTAGAGAATTTGATCTTTGTGATTCTATTTATATTAATACATCAACTTGAATTGTATTTTATTACATAAGGTGCAAAGATTAACAATGATTCTAGTTAAACACATTTTCAGTTTTTGTTTAACATGGGAATGTTTTAATGAATATGGTTTTGTTATCTTAGATCTATGATTAAACAAGTGAGTGTTTAATAATTGAATAGAAAGTCGAAGTATAAAATATTAAAATGATTTTAAAAAGTAAGAATATGTTACAGATGGGAAGGTGTGAGTAATTGAGCGATGCATTTATTGACAAAACACCATGTGCATTTACAGATCTGTATCGCCTAGTATTCAACATGTTCTTCAAGCTAGTAGGTCATTAATTTTATTTTCATGATTTGTGGTGCAATATAAATGAATAATTTTGAGGACAATCAAAATTTGGGACATACAAGTTGTAAGATGCTAGATCAAACTGTGCAAGTTTTCGAAAATGGATTTCTTTAATACTAGATTTGTTTTTGGAACTTAGCTTCTATATACTTTTGGGTTTGGCCAATATACAATATACAAGAATAAGAGATTTTTATAAAGATAAAGAATGAAGGACATACCATCTTTGAAGCAAAAGGCAACGTAGAAGAATGAGTGAAGTAGAAGAAGCACTACCACTCCCATCTCTTTCATTTCTTTTGAATTGTTTTACCTCAATAATGTTATATAAACTTTAAACTTTCAAAAAAAAAAAGTTGAAGAAGAGTGAGCGAGAGAATGAATGTTTAGGGGGAGTGGAAGAGAATGAGAAGGAGAGAGCTCTTATATGCAAATGTTTGCAACAAAAAGCCCCCTGCCTCTGTTTAAACTACGGCTTTGCCACTAGAGACTTGTGTCGGAACGACATTGGTCGTATTTTATATTCATCGTTCCTTGGGAATGCGTTACTTTTTCTTAGAAGGTTTGACTAAAATAACACTGTCGATTTCTTGGTTTGATTGAAAAAATTATCGGAAAAGAACAAGATTCCATGGCAATTCTAGTATTGCGAAGGGCATATCATCTCCATCATATAATCGTAATTTAACTATCTTTCTTTTGTTACATAACCCAAAAATAGATTAAAGAGGAATAACCACAAAATGTGCAGATCTAATTAACTGCGATTTGGACAATGATAATTATGCGAGTAATGGTAATATAATTGCGGGGATGAAAAGGACAAAAGCTGTGGGACAATGTGGTCTCTCACATGCCATTTTCACATTGGTTCTCGCATCGCCACAAGTTAAAGTTGCTTATGTTCTGAGTTATCCTTTCGCATACACATAACGAATAATATATTATTGTTTAAAAAACACGATTCCGAATCAACGAAGCAGTTGAGCTTGATCTGTGTGTCAAATCCATAGCATGGGTATATGGCTCAAGTTTTTTTATGGGTTTGGTCGGTAACTTTCAACCACAGGTTAGATTTAGTTGTCGTAAAAAAACCTAATCAAACAAACAATGTTTTTAAGCGGTTTATTCAAAGGGGTTTGCTAATATATTCCGTGTGACGAAAGAAAAAATTAAAATGTACGAAAAAGAAATTAAGATAGAATAGTGATTCAAAATTGAAAAATACTCTCACTTGGAAACACAGATTTTTTTTTATACACATCAAGATAAAAAATTAAATAAAATAACCGTTTCATCAACTGTTAGTATCGTTAAACGCATTACACGAGGGCCAAAAATTCTCAAGTGTAAAGTCTAAAGTCTAAACCATGCGGACTCTTTTTTTTTTTTTTTTTAACTTAATTAATGTACCAAATAATGGCCCTCTCCGATCTAAATTTTAAGTAGTCTTTTTCTAACCTTTTTTATCATGTGCTTTCTTAGATTTAGTCTACACATTTGTCGGGTCAATAATCATCGATATTCTTGAAACTAAACTAAAAAAATGCATACTATGATCAACATAATCACAAATTTCTAAGCATATTAATTGTATTTTTGGAAATATCATAAAATACCTAAGCAACCATTACTATAAATATTAAAAGATAAAATAAAAATTGACTTTACATTATATTGTAGTGTACTTATAGTTTTAGTATAATATAACTGTGGTCGGACTTGTAGCATAATGTGGAATAAATGCATGTATCATTTATAGAACATTTCATAGTGTGATATTTATATGTTATCAATATTAAATTACAAGATTATGAGAAAATTGTAGAAAGAAAAAAGGTTAAGAGACACTAATACATAGACAAAAATATGCTGTAAAGGATATATATAAATAAGTGAAATGATATTAAAGAAATTGAAGAATAATCGAATTTTGTCTCTGCAGTGTCAGAATTGGATCACTGCAAGAGAGGCCACCGACTCTCTTAGCGGTGCTTTTATTGCACAAATTATTGTACTAAAAACATATTGCGTGCGTATTTATAAATACACACACATGCACTGCATAAGTATAATTGTGTATCATGTTATAAATATATCTAAAACATGCATTTGTTTCTAATATGTTTTATTTTTTGGGATAAATTTTGTTGCTAACATGTTCCATTAAGCAACATCCATGTCTCAAATTTACGAGTGGTGTTGATGACCTAGTGGTCAATTCTCCCATGTCACCACAACTAGTATATCTATACTGAAAAAATTGTCTAAAATACTAGAAGATGAAATATTGTACCAGACTTTATGTGTACAACCTTTTTGTTATAAGATGGACGTATTACTCTATGTGTTTGGTGGTTAAACCTAAATTTATGATTTTCGGCCACAAAACCGGGGCCGAATAGGCATGTAACTTTGGCTTGATGTTACTCGTGGATCCAAATCAAATGATAATAGATAGATAGTAGTAGTATATTAGAAATTACTATAAAAAGATCCAGACATGCATGCATGGGAAAGTGGGCCAACTTTTACTAAACGACATTTGCCTATATATTTTTCTTCTTTGATTATGCAAAACTAATATTTAGCTTAGTAGAATTCAAATCTCTAACCAGGCTATTTAATGTGATAGATGAAATCACAAATTTTGACTTGTGGTGCTAAGTTCTAACTAGCAACGGCAATGTTATATATACCCTACTAACTATATTTTATACTATAAATTTAAGTGTTAAGTAACATTTATAAACCTATATAGTTTTAGAGCCAACTGTTATAAGTACAATGTCACATCGTTTATTTCAGGATTAATTCACTTGTATATAAAAATCATTTTATTTTGATTACCAAAACAAAATTGTACTGAAGAGAAGATGTTGATAGAAAAAGAATGAAAATAAATTGTTAGAATGGAGGGAAATAACGGAGAAGACATAAAAGAAAGGGACAAGACAGCCGTCAAAAAGGATTCATATATATTATCAATTTGAAATTACTGAAAACTGGACTACCCTCGTGGATGACAGTAAATGAGCCTGTCTCACGCTGAATCGTTATCTATCGTCTTTGTCTATAAGAAATATGTGTATTTTTACAAAAACGAAGTGCATCCATGCTTCTTATATGACGTAAGAAAAAAGAGTATGTTTCCATCGACGAGTGTTGTCCACGGGCATCTAACACCAAAATTTGGTGTAAACTCAATTCCATAATTTACACCCAAAAAGATATATTATTTTATTATTGTTTTTATTTTAAAAGTATATTATAATTTTTGTTTATTAATTAATTGTACTTTAGTAATATGATTAAATTGTGTTTTTCACATGCTTATCAATTTATTTTTGATAATATAAAATTTTAATTATAATTAATATAGCATATTAATTTGAAAAAGATATATTAATAAGAAAATTAATTACAAAAAATACATAACTTATCAAAGATCAATTAAAACACTCAAAACATAGAATTACATAATTAAAACCAAACACATATAAAAAATGCAACAAGCTAATTTTAAAGACATAAATTACATAATTAAAACCAAACACACATTAAAATAAAATTACATAATTAAAACCAAACACACATTAAAATAAAATGCAAGAAGCTAATTTTAAAGACATAGTATTTATTAAAACTATTAAAATATAAACAAAATCTTAAATTTAATAATATAATAGAGAATATTGTTTTTGGAGTAAAATTTAGTGTTGTGATTGGAGATGAAAAAAAATATGACATTAAAACATCAAATTTGGTGTGAATCCAACACTAAATTTGGTGTTTGGGTTGGAGATGCTCTAATAGTATTAAATTTAGGATACCTTACGTGATGAGTGTGGGTGTATCAAATCAATAGTGTAACGAGGGAATATTAGAATTAATAACGGAAACGCTATTACATTTGTTAATTATTAGTATGGTTTATCATATTTTGGTTATATCTTTAAATCTTAATTTTGTTATATATAAAAGAACCGCTTTTATAAACATGAAAATTTGATATATGATAACATATAATGGAATCGTCGTTCAAATCGTAAATACACGAATAAGTTAGATAAAATATAGACATATTTTTGTAAGTATCTTGAATTTAAATACTCAAAATATTTGTATATCCTATCTAACAAAAAGTATCATTTTTATTTATCAACAATAAGTATCATTGACCACTTTAGTTTAGTGTCACTCAGTACCGTGCTAAGACATATCGAGGCTTAAAGTTAACTTAACATTTCTAAATAAAATAAATTATAATTATAATTATAATATTTTAATTTATTTTTCTAATTATTCTTTACTCATAATCATGTGAACATATGACATTAATTTACTATATATTAAACAAAAAATGCTAAATATGCATATATTTCTATACAAACAAAAAGTAATAATAATAATTATAAGAGTACGAGTTTTAACACACAAAAAACTATTTATCAAATTAATGAAATTCATAATAAACTTTATTAAAAAAATGTGACCTATTAAATCCTTAAATTTTAGTGGCCTTAGGTAATTGCCTTTTTTACAACACCTTAAGCACGGCACGGCACTGGTGTCACTAATAAATCATCAAGGTGAATAGGATTACCGAAGTGCTAATAATTCATCAACTTTTAAATAGTAAGTGTTAATAATAATTTACAAGATAATCTTGATTTACGAAAATTGATATCAAATCAAACTAACAAAAGACAAGTCAGTCTGTGTCAATGAATCACATGCAACAGACTTTAATGGTCGATCCTCAGGTAAGTACAGCGAAGTAAATTATCTGTTTGTGTCTTAGAAGAAACATCCAACTTTAAACAAATTAATTAATTAATGGAAGAGCCACAAAAAATCCAAATTATTAACGAACCAGATAAACCAATATGTAATTGATCCATTTTCATGCATCACACCTGTCACTGTCAGTAATACGTATCTACCTAGTGTACAGTACAACCTTAATTTTCACTTCCATGGACTATCCAAGATCCAGTCGCATGTTCTGTCTATAACACATCTTCATGCTTTCAAAGTATTGGATAAGTTAAATCCCTAACTTATTTCGAGATCCACAGAATGTCGAGTTATTTTATTTTATTTTATATATCAGCATCTACAGAGATAGATACAACGCAAAAGATTGATTATCAATCAATCATACATTTGGGTGCCTAAATGTGCATATGATGGTTATAAAGCCCTCAAATTAGTTAGAATTCGAACCAAAAAAAAAACCCTCATGGAAAATTAAATCATTGTAAGGAATAAAATTTGAAGTATGTCGAGTCTCAACTGATCTAATGTTCTTGTAATAATCCCATAGTTCTAACATTTGTGGCCACAAGAAAGTGAGCAAAAGAAAAGGAGGAAAGAGGGGACAGAGAGGGAGATGGGTAACCAAAGAAGAGATCTGGCCTGAATCTATTAAAGACTTGTGTCCCAGTCTACGCATTCACATGCACATGTTCTTTTCTGGATATTTTTAATGAAATATTATATATGCACATAACATGGGTCTCTCTATCATACGAATGATTTACATGATTACATCCTGTCGATATATATAATAAGATTGTTTCTGAGATCCCAAGTTTCGTTTCCCAATTCCGAATTTCCGATATGCCCAAACTCAGGTCGAACTCTTTCCCTCTTCTTACACTCGCCGATCCAGTCCACAAACAGATTTTGTATGTATTCGTCCATTATGTTTGAGCTCAACGAAAGAAACTTTTGTTCGAATATGTTCGTAGGCCAGAGACCGATCTTAGAATAATAGGTGTAACAATTCGACGGATGTTTGAATTATAAAATGCGTAAATGAAGACTGTTGATTTTTGCGAAAGGGATCATTAAAACCAAGATAGGTTTTACAGGAATCTGTAGTGGTGAATTTAGCAGATATCGTGTACAACATTAGATTAATAAATCCATAATTTGACCAATTAACCCTTTCTTGTTACTAAGAAAACGACATATGAGATCGAGATTATGATTATGATTATGACAAGAGTATAGAAAGTAATATGACGAGTATAGAAATTATACCAAAAGTTTACGAAACATCTCAACTTTATAGTGCATAACACTAACACTAGACAAAAAGAAAAGACACCCCATACTATAGACTTGGACAGTTCAGCGACTGGTTTTATCGGTGCCTAATAAAACCATAATTCTCCCATTAATTTCTCACATGAAATTGTCTATGCAAAAGTGTATAGCGCAACATGGCTCAACCAAATTACCAAGAATATGGAATCATGGCACTTATTTATTTCAACGCATAAACTTAAGTGCCTATCAGAAACCAATCATAAGAAGAGAATCTAAGCAAACCGCAAAAATAATAATCATTGAGACAGACTTGAGTTGCGTCGTCAATTTTATTCAAGCCAGCAAAAGCGAAAAATGTAACTTAGCAACATATCCATTAAGGAAAACTGTAACAGAATTATGCTTTTTCAAGTAATAAATAGCTCTGTTCAGAAAGTGAGTACCAAAATACCGATGTAATCCATTTGGAGATTTATGCAGAGAAGCAGCGTTGACCACAAGAAAGAGGAAAAAGAATGCTTATGGGAGAGTGCGCTGGTATAGTGGTAGAGCTCCCAGGGCCTCACGTTCCTTTCTTTCCCTCTCAACCTGCAAACAACAACATAAAGACAGTGATGACGATGATGGTCTATCCTTACCCATACACTCGGTACTTTTAAAACATTGCAGACAGTTTCTTTATGATGCAACACTTCATGAAATAGAGAAATAGAAGACCTGAACAATATTAGGTAAAAGTTATGCATCCTGAAATTTTATTCATTGTTTCAGGCGGTATGCCAAAAATTGATATCAACAGGCATGTCACGCATGAAAGCAGACAGGCCAAAAAGAAAAGGAAACTTTACTGCAAGGAGGAATAGAATGCTTTTATTTTATGACATTAAATTGCAGTTTGATTCTTCCTACCCTAGAGGCAGATAATAATTAATAGACAATTTCCATCAAAAAGAGACTTACAAGAGCCAGCATCTCCTGCAGATAACTACGGAATGGGGTCTGCATCGCCTGTATATGAAATAACAACATCAAATAAGAAATTAACAAAATCTAAAAGCATGCCTTACAATTTCAATTTTTTATAGCTTAACATTGTCAACCAAAGTCATTGTATAAATCATAGAGTAAAACAATAGTATACATGCAATCACCATTTTACTTTATAGAAAGGAAAAAAGGTGTATCAAGGAAACAACCTCTCATCAATCCAAAATTCCCAATAAGCTCAAGGAAGAGTAGATTAAACACAGTAACGCAAGAGACAAGCATAGACTATGCATAAACTAGTTTATATGCAGGCTCCACTATCGCAAGTACACCAATGTAAGGTGATATCTTCGGCTGAACTAGATTAAATCTAAATTTGAAAACTCCAAAAACTTCAGTGTCTTCATTTTTCTATCAGAAGACGAAACTGAATCTAAAATACATGCGGGGCATGTAGACTGAAAAAAATAACCTACCATTAAATCAATATTTGAGCTCAATTTCCAGGGTTACCTATCCATATCCTAGATTGGTTCTAAGAATATTAATTTCACCGAGAACCAAACAAATAGACAATAATAAAACCTGAAGATCCTTGGGGAGGTACTCGTGCTTCATGGAGAGGTCCATGGCACGCTTGAGACGCTGGTTACGAGCATCAACGACCTCCCTGGGCAATCTGTTCATAGCCTCTTTGATGTCCATGCTGTAATATTGATCGTACAGATCATCGTACCTCAGACCTAATCATTCAAACCAAAAACAAAGAAACACAAAGATGATTCAGATTCACTCCTGAACCAGCCTCCTCACTGACAAAAAAATCGGATTCAGAAATTAGGGTTATCGATTGAGAGAGATCTGACCGTATCTGCGAAGGCGAGTAGATATGGCTTTCATATGCATACGAGCAAGGAAGTTCTTCTTTGGATCGATGAACGATTGGAGAAACGACGCCATTTTTTTTGCTCCCTCCCACTCAATTTCACCGATTAAGCAATTTCAGCTTTCTCTGGTTGTGTCTGAGAGCTGCTGTTTTCAACTCCTGAGAGAGAGAGAGGAACAAGGGCAAATTTACTACGAAATTGAAACGGCGTCGTGTAAATTGTCGCTCCATTGGGCCTTAAGTGGCCCAGCTAGGCTTCTTAAACTTGCTTATTTCTGTGGCTGCATATTTATGACCAAAACGGTAGATATTAATATCTGTTTTGCTTTTTAATATTTTATTTTATCGTCCGTTGAACAACAATGCACCAGTGGTCTAGTGGTAGAATAGTACCCTGCCACGGTACAGACCCGGGTTCGATTCCCGGCTGGTGCATATATACTTTTTCTTTTTAAAACTTTATGTTTTCCAAAATCTTTGAAATAAGTGGAGACGCTACAACTTAAAAGTCTTAAACAATGGTATGCTTGGGCACTCTTTTGACCAACACTACTACCCGATCTCTAGATTTTAGGCCGTTGATTTAGGTTTGGTAGTTGTGCTGTAAGTTGTAACTCATTTTTATGAGGGGAGCAAATGGAACAAATGTTTAGGGCTCATTTTCTTTTTTGGTTTTTTTAAACTGTTTTTCTTTTGGGAGCCCATTTAAAAAAAAAAATAATAATAATAATACTACCAAATATGGACCTATTTTAAATTTATTGCACAGACACTGCTGGTTTTGAGCCGGCCCTGTTTGAATGTGTAGATATGTATAGATAGATAGATGGATAAAGCTAGTTGTCTAGATGGTGATTAAATAAATCCTAAAAATTGATAACAGTTGTGATGGGAATTCAATATAATACATGGAATCAAGTGTACCGTGAAATGATAATCTAGCTAATTATATATAATTGTATCTTTACTCTAAACGAATTGGATTCCGGCTAACATTTTTACTCTAAACCAATGGGAGTATTTTAAGAAATAACTTAACACCATTTGAAAGTTGAAAGGCTTGTTTTTGTCTCCTTATGATTAATTAACTTTGAAAGTTATTTAGTACCATCTCAAGTTGCAATTATAAGATAAAGTTTAAATGTGGTGATTTTAGAAAATATCTCAAATCTTATGTTCCCACTTTCTTGACAAAGCATTTTAAAAGTTTAAAGTAACAGTCTCTTTTCTTTCTCTAAACAACCTTTATCTAAGGTTAGGTTGAAGAGATCATCATGCATGTAGGTACTTGATTTAGGTTGATATTTTTATTTTGTTTGGTTGGATTTTAGATCACGACCCATATCCTAATTGCTATTTTTTTTTACCATGAAGTCGTCGTCGTCGTACAGGGAAACTACGAAGCAGATAACATAAATATGCTTTTTAATCTTTAACAAACAAATAAAGATGTTTTTTAATGTCCTGCTTACATCATCCATTATCTATCGCAAAATAGGAAGTAGGTCTCAATGTAAGTTTAGTCCCATGTAGCCTCTTGATGACTTCATAATTTATGTTTTCCGAATAATTCCTACAATACTTAATAACGCACAACCACGAATTTTAAAAGATTTTTTCTCTATAGACAAAATCATCTAGAGTATCCGGTCTGGTATGGTTGATACCGGTTAGCATGGATAAGCTGTGACTATAGGAGCGAGCTTGTCTCAGAATTGATGTTTTGAACAGTGTAAAACAGTTCAATTAAGCGCATAATACCCTCTCTGCTAAACACAAGTTGAATTATTAAATACTTATTGGACTACATAAGATTATGGTATCACGGTTGTATTAGGGAACATTTGGATTAATAATTACTTCTATTGGACTAAAAATTTTAAAACGTCCGTAGAACTGATTTTTTTTTCTTCACATAATGTTCTATTCGCTAATTATGCTAAACAGCTTTCATAGCACATGGTTTTGGCCTCAATGGCAGTTAATTATTCAGTAATTGTTTGATTATACAGTACTTTCTATTACTTAATCTCACATTTGCCTTCGTCTTATTTGCCCTTTTCGGCCGGCTCTGTTTTCTTTTCAAAAAGAAATTTATATTTTAGGTTAAATTTTGTACCACCTCAGACAAATTGTTGTCTTATTATATTCATATAAATAGAAGTTATACTAATTATTTAAGATTTGATTCTATTACTTTTACACAAAATCCCACTTCATAAGTGTTTGATAGTGAGGTTCGTATTAAAATTGTATATATGCTGAATGCAAATTGCCTTAATTTATTAATATACAACGGTTTATAGATCATTAAGAAATTGAACTTTATCAACACTATAGTTGTTTTTGGTTGGATATTAGATTGATTGTGGACTTTGATTTGATTATTAGTCCTTACAAAAACACATAAAAGTGTCTTCAGATATTTTGGAAACAATGTTTTAGATTCTTAATTTTAAGATAGGAATATCCCATCAGTCTTAATGCTGGGAGACAAACGAATTTCTTATAACTTTAGAATCGCATATAACAATTGACACAATTTTAGAACTTTCGTGATATTAGACCTAACCATATATATTATATACCATTACAATTTTCTTGTCAAACTCACAACTGATACAAGAAATTGTAGTACCTTTTGCCAAGTGTTCTTAACATATCTGTAAGTTACAACGGACCGTAACTATCAAATGATTCGAGATCAGAAACGATCTTTCTCAAAAACTTTGATAAATCAACGTTTATATATTATTCAATTTCGACCACATATGTTAAAAAGGATGAAAATTAATCGTTCCGTTAACCTTACTTTCTTTTGGCTCTTCGGATTCACTCCTAGCCAGGGCTGTAGCCCTCTAATAATATAATTGATGATTGTGACAAAATAATGATACATATGAAGTAGTAGTAAATATTGTTAACTTCTAAAATTATTAGATATTTCAACTAGACAAAAATATCGATTAGCCTTTTGTAGTCTATATAGATTTTTCGTATTCACTCAGGCCTCAGTACCTCTTGAAGGGTTTCGTAGGCTCTGGGGTTTTTTTTTCTCTCTTTCTCTCTCTCAAAATTTTTAAGGAATTTGCTCCTTAGAAATCTAAAATGTTTTTAAAATTGTAAAACTAGTTACCCACGCAAAAACGGTTGCAAAAGAGACATTATAAATGACCATAACTTATAGCTTAGTATGTTTATATAATTATATACCAATGTTGTTGCTATATTATCACTCGCATTCAAATTCATCTATTGCATATTTATCCACAAAAGAAAATTAGATTGGGATAAATTGTTGACAATTTCTGTGTATGTGTGTGTTTGTATTAGAATATTACAAACCTATCCATAAGACCATAACGTAGCCATATTTATAAGATTGCTAGCTTCTTGAATACAACGAAAGTGTATACTCTGTTTATAGTTAATAATTAAAACGATTTTATTTTTAAAATAATATAATAAAATCAAAAATACTAATATATACTTTTGTACAGTTTCTGAAACAATCGAGTATCAAGTATGCGTTGTTTTTCCGAAATTTGCTTTATATTTCAAAATATTTGAGCAAGTATTTTTTTGTTGTTGAAGATTTTATATTTGAGCAATTTATTTATATATCTTTCGGAAGATTTAGAAGACCGTCGTGAAAATTATAAATGGAAAGAAAAATCAAAACTATTGACACCAACTACTTTTATTGAAAATTAAAATTGGAAAAATAATTTTATTTCGCATGATATTATCCAAATCCACTGGAGTATGTTGAATATGACTCAGCAGTTTGCAAATAAAAGTTTAAGAACATATACAATAATTAAAGGCGAAAAAGGGTTATGAAATTAAGTGAAAAGTGTTTAAATATAGTATACAATATACACACACACAATCCTACCAAAAAAAAAAAAAATATACACACACACATTAATGGAACATGTCTTCTAGAAGACAAATCTCCTGCAGATAAGATGGATTCTCATTAATTCTGTTTTTTTTTTTAATCTATTTCTTAACGGTTGTAGGAAAAAATCAATTAATTTTATGTTGTTTATTACAAACAACTACTATTATATATCTCAGTTTTATTTATTTTCTCATTTAAGCTATACTATTTTTATGTGCAAAATAATTTATACTAATATTTATGTAAACAAATTTTAAATAGATTTTTATATTTTCATGAACAGAATTCTGTAGTATATACTCCCTCTGTTTCACAAAAAGTATCTTTTAAATTTTTTGCACACAAATTAAAAAAACCTTTAAATTTTCTATTTTACCCACTATTAATTAATTACACGACTTTTTTCATTGATCAATACATTAAAATAGTAAAAACAAAACTGGAAATTTTACCAAACATTTGCATTGAAAATACAAAACGACACTCTTTGTAAAACAAAAATAAAACCTTAAAAAGACACTCTTTGTGAATCGGAAGGAGTATATACTTTGACATAATATATACATATATATATATATATATATATCGATACATGTATAATGTATGTCTACTAACGCGAAAGATGAGCATACGATATCAGATTGTTTATTCAACGAGTCTAATATATACTAATTTAAGTAGTAATTGATATACAAGAACCTTATCATAACACATCCTTGTATTTGACTCAATTTACATGACAGCCTTGAACAACTTTGAATCAATTTAATCAACCACAAATTTATTTGACTCTCATATTAATTATACACTAAAAAAAATATGTTGTCTGCGTCCCTCTTACTCTGTTTAATGTATGCAAAACGACTCAAATATTATAAGAATTTTGTATAATTTTGTTCATGTTGTATACTAAATATATATGTATAGCCAGCTACGATACAGTATACACGAATTTTTATTTTTAAGTACGATATCAATGAATTTTATTATTTAGTTCCAGTAAAACATAAATACTTCAATTAAATAACTATATAAAAGAATCCACCAATGGGCGAAAGAACCACTTGAGTGAAGAAGCTATCCGACTTGAAAACAAATGACGACATTCTTGTCTTTTTTTTTTGTTTTTTTTTTCAAAGCCTATTTTATTTTTATTTTTGTAAACCAATATTATAACCACCGGTATAAAAAGTTTCATGTTTCCGTAGAATGACCTAATCACTACTCGGGTTCATTCAGAAAGTTGTACCAACTTAATTATCTAAACAACAACAATATGCATGCATGATTGCGTTATTTGCACATTTCACTATTTATTTCCGTCAGTGTACTAACAACAACGAATAACTGTTTAGTACTTTAGTGTTTACCTCATCTCAGTGATCTGGTCCACATGCTGCCACCATGTGACCCTTACTCCAGAATATTCTCAGCCTCGCAATATCCTTCTTGGAACAAATGCGGAATATTCTACTAAAGCGAATCATTTTTCTTGTATTTTGTTTTTCAGCTCTTTTAAGTTAAATATGATCCGTTCAACATTTCACGTGGCGGTCGAGAAAAAACATCTGTTAGAAACTGGAAAATGATATATTAAACCATGCATGTGTCTATGGTTTTTATAGACATCTGAATACATATCAATAATGTGATCTAACTCTACTACCACATTTGCCAATCCTTACCAAACTGAAAGTATATAATACCCTTTGTTGTAATTTTGGTTTCTGAAACTGATGTTTTCATATTAAGAAACCGAAAAACTGATCATACTATTAAAATTTACATAAATTGGTAAACTGGTCAGGCGACAGAAAAATAAAGAGATAAAGTAATTTGATCAAAGAACAACTTCAAAAATATAATTTCATGCATATTTTTTTAATATAAAGTCGTCCTTATCCGTTAGAACTGACATAAGTTTCTTATATATTGTATTTTAATCATTTCAATTTCATCTAATTATTTATTTAAATATTTAATTAAAAAATAAAAAATTTGCTATAATAACACCTTTTAAATTAAATTCTTAAAATTTTGTGGGAGGTTCTTAAACAAGAAACTCAATTGAATCTCTCTCGTACTTTTCACTTTTTTTTTTTTTGTTTTTAAAAAACTCATTAACATATTTGCATTGGAGGTGGCCTAAATTCTAAAATTACTAGTAATATTATGGAATTTGGTGGCAGGAGAAGGAGATCGACCTCATGTAAGTACAAGTCGGGGATATAAGAGCATGATTAATGGGGAGTTCTTAAATATGGGGTTCTTAAGATTGTAAGTATATAAAATAATAATTAAATATTAAAGAGGTTTTTAAAAGAAGAGAGAAGAAAGAGATTGTTAAGATTGTATATATATAAGATAATAATTAAATATTAGAGGAGTTTTTAAAAGAAGAGAGAGAGGTTCTTAAATTTGTTATTTAAAAAACTTTCATGGTGGAGTTTTTGATGAAGAGAGAGGAATTGAGTTGTTAAGAATGTATGTATATAAAATAAAAATTAAATATTAGAAAGGTTTTTAAAAGAAAAGAAAAGAATGAAGTTGATAAGATTGTATGTATATAAGATAATAATTAAATAATGTTAAGAAACTCAAATTAAGAAATTTGGGTTAATGATGCTCTAAGGCGTTTAGGACAAAAAAAAACACGTGTATGGCTATCTTCCACGTAGATGTCTTTGTCCGCGTCTGATTATTGGCACGTGGGTCCTAGTCTCCAAGATCAGGACGATTCTAGCGACTGCAACTTCGTTTCATGATTAATAATTATTATACTTTTTTTTATGAAAATAAATTGGGATTTAAGGAGAAAGTTTCAAATACTGTGGACGATGGATACATAATAACACAAAAAAACGTTTATGTCAAGGAATTAAAACTTTTTTTTTCCATGACACCGTGTCATCGTTAAAGAATAATGATTAACGTATTTTTGTATAAATGTATACCGTCCTTGAGATTCATGTAGTTTGTAAAACTCCAAACTTTTTTGCCTCTTATGATAATGAAAAATTGTCAATGAAAAAAGTTTTATTTTTAATACTTAAAAAGCAAACCATACCACTAGACCAAAAGAGAATATAAAATAATTATTTAGTGGCTTAAACACACAAGTTTTCTTATGCAAAGCCGGCTCTAATTATTTCGTTAATCTAACTCCATACGCATTTTTATCTAGTTTTCAGATAATCTTATTCAAATAAAGAATTAAGAAAAGTATATAGATAAATCGAATTATTAAAAATGGATAATAATGCACTAATTAAAAAAATTTAAAGTACCAATTTTGTTTGAATAGAGTATATCCGAATCTGTGGTCCGAAGTTGTCGTGATTGGGCATGCTGACATCAGAACTAGCTGTCTTTAGCGATCAGATCCGACTCAATTCCCAATCATCTACTCACACGTCATCTTCTTCCAAACTCAAACAGAGCATCAAAGCACTTGTTCGCGGCGCCTTGTATCTGTTTTCTCCCACCTCCAAGGCGGGTCCCCAAACACTTATCCGGGTCATTCTTAGCCCTCAATATTTTCTGACTATATATATACCCTTCTCGTTTATTTTCATTTTTCATCATCCCAATAAACCAACAAAAAAAAAAAACAAGAAACATTTCTAATCTCTCTCTCTCTCCTCTTTCAAGAAATGGATCGGCAAAACTCCGATGACATAATGAAATTTCTTGACGGCATGGCTAGCTCCGACGATGTTTTATTTGGCTTTCTCGACGAGGGAAACCAGTCACCGGAGGATTATAACTTCGCCGCCGGTGACGAATCCCAAGTTGACAACGACACCATCGATTGTAATTCAGAAGAGAACATCAAATTTTGGCAAGAACAAGAACAACTTCTCCAGGTAATTTTCTTATATTAATATGAACTCTAATAAAATAAATTATTCTCTATAGCCTCTTCTTTGCTTTAAAGGTTCTCGTTAATTAATTTTGTGAGGGTCTCGTTAATTAATTTTGTTTTGGACAAAATCTGAAATGTGTAGGCGACAGTGTATAGGACAAGTTCAATTGAGACAAAGATAAGACAAGCAACGAAGGAAGCGTTGAAAGTAGTTAGATCAAAGGGTTTGGTATGTGTCTGTCCGAGACTGGTTACCGATGGTTGCCGTAGCTGTTTGCGTGCCGAAGTATCTCACCGTCTCCGAGACGCCGGCTATGATTGCGTCATTTCCAAATCCAAGTGGAGAAGCTCTCATGAGATCCCTGCAGGTAATAACTTAAACCCATTTTTAAATTCTCAGTATTTTGTTTCCTAATTAAGGAAGTTTGTTTGTGATTTTTTAAAAGATTAAAATCGTTTTGAAGATTTCGTTTGAATCTAGACTTGTTTTGAAACGCCCATCTTTATCACACCATTAATTTATAAACCACGTCAACGGAACTATGTATATATTATTTTCCTAAAAATAAATATGTTGAACTTTTTCCGCCTTGAAGCAAGTTGTCATTAATTATAATAGTTTGGACTAACCATGGCATTTATTTATCAAAACATTAATTAGGTGAACATGAATATTTGGAAATCGTGGACAAATCGAAGAAAGGCGAGATCCGGGTGGTGATCGAGCTATGTTTTAGGGCGGAGTTTGAGATGGCGAGAGGCAGCGAAGAGTACAAACGACTCGTCGGAATGGTACCGGAAGTGTACGTCGGGAAAACGGAGAGGTTAAAGTCATTGATAAAGATATTGTGCACGGCGGCGAAGAAGTGTATGAAAGACAAGAAGATGCACTTGGGTCCTTGGAGAAAACACAAGTACATGCAAGCCAAGTGGCTCGGGACGTGCGAGAGAAAATCCGTGTCGCCGGTTTCGGAGACGGAGGAGGTTAGGTTTCCGGAGGCAAAGCAGAGGGTATCTATGTTGAATTATGGTATTTTTGGTGCCGGAATTGGCCGTCCGGCCGCCGTAGCGGTCGTGTGATTATATATATATATAGACGTACGAATATGATTAGTTAGGGGAATAAAGTGAAAGAGTTTCGTTTTGAGATCTTGCGTGAAACTGTCTCATCGATGATTTTGTATTTGTGCCCGAAGGCCGAAACAGGGCAACTTCTTTTTTTTTGCTAAATTAATATTATAAGTATACAAAAGCAATTTTTTCTTTTTCTGTTAAAGCAACAAAGCGGTATTTTAATTAAGATAAATATATTTTTCGCTGGTTAGATGAAAATATGGATGATTCCCTCATGTGGTTATTGTTTAAAGTCAACACGGTTTTGCAAGAGTCACTTAACTCTTTTTTATTTGGCAAATGAACAAAACGTGGAAAAAAAAAATCCAACAACACGGTTCTAACATCTAAGAAACTATGGAGAAGTTTTGCATGAGCTACGGCATTATTAGCATGATCATATGATTAAACCAAAAAAAGAAGGACAAATACGAGACGGGAGGGAGAAATAGACAAAAGTTACGATTAACATAATAAAAGGGTCCATTAAAATTAAAACTCAATTCTGGAGAATTAATACCCTTACAGATTAACCAGAGACAATGCATAAAACATTAAAACCTAAGCCAAGGAACTTATCATAATCACAAGAATCAAGCCTAGAGACACCACCCTAGTTGACAAAATAAAAATAAAAAATCCATTTCTGTGCCCCGAGATCTAGAGAAAGTGCCAGTGAAGT
Organism: Crucihimalaya himalaica; assembly: GCA_004349715.1. Classification (NCBI taxonomy): domain Eukaryota; kingdom Viridiplantae; phylum Streptophyta; class Magnoliopsida; order Brassicales; family Brassicaceae; genus Crucihimalaya; species Crucihimalaya himalaica. Next base: position 2,410,373 of record SMJT01000006.1, on the reverse strand, counting down.
AGAAGCGTTTCTTTCTTGCTCATCTCTTTCTTTTGTTACACGTTTCGACATGCAACTTATATGTAACATATACGTTACATATACGTTACATATATTTTCCTTCAAACTTATATGTAACGTATCGTCTTGATTAATATACTATTGGGTCAGGGGATTGGAAAATAGTAATTGATTTAAAAATTCGAGTATGGTATGAAAATTACATTTCAAATATTTAAAATAATTTGTATAAGTCATGGGCGGACTTGTGCGTTCGTGGGGCATGTGATTCATGCTAATTTTATGAGTTTTTGTTTGTAGAAGGGACATGAAAAAAAAATATTTAACATTTTCGTGAATTTTGCATATGTTTTGCAAAACATTTGCAAATGTTTTCTTTCACTTTAAAGTTCAAATTCCTTTAATGTTGATTTTTTTCTTTTTATTTTGTATTAGTTCTTCAAATAGTTTTTAATGTCAAGTTTGAATTTTGTCTTCAATTAATTAAAACTATTTTTTTGTATGCATTAAATTTTAAATAATATATAAATTATTTATCTTTAAAACATTTAAAATATATATATATATATATATATATATAATTCAATTCAATTCAATTGTCCTAGATTTCTTCTTAATTACACCATAAAAATTAGATTTATTTAACGAAAATATATTTAACGCATGGAGTTTTAATCAAGAAATAAAGTTCAGAAATTTTGAATATTTGGTATTAATTGTTTTCCAAAAATACCACAAATTGTTATGTTTCAAATGGTTACTAATTTTTGTTAAAGACTAATATTAGATGTATGATATACAAAGGTTTTATGAGTCCATTTCGTATATATAATCTGGTAATCGTCTAGTAATTGTTTATTTACTTTTGCAGATTCAGAAGGTAATGTACCACTATGGGAAGCAATAATTGGGAGACATGAAGAAATTGCTAAACTCTTATAAGAAAATGACGCAACGCTAAGCTTTGACACAGTAGGGCATTTCTCTTACCTATTTGTTGAACAAAACAACTTAGATGCATTCAAAGACATTCTAATATACAGCAGAGATATCTCAGTCTCAGATGTCACCATAACCACAGCTTTGCACAGAGCAGTGTCAGAAGGGTCTGTCCCTGGTTGAAGTCTTTAACAAAAATTAGGAATCTTTTGAAACATAACGATTTGTGATATTTTTAAAAACACACCAAATATTCAAAATATCTGAACTTTACTTTTTAATTAAAACTTTATGCGTTAAATGTATTCTGGTCAAACGAAATCTAGTTTTTATGGTATAAGAAGAAATTTAGGAGAATTGAATTTGATTTGCGGTTAATTTTTTTTTTTTTTAATACTATGTGGTTGCAGAGGGGTAAAAAGGTCAAAATATAATTAACACCAGAAGGTCAAAATATAAATTAAACCAGAAGGTCATACACACCAAGTTTAGGAAAAACCGAATACGTGAGGAGACTCACAGACCAGGCCATGTGTACACGGCTTCTTCTGATCTCTCTACAATAATTCACACCATTACTTCGACAACGGAACGTGAACGGCTTTTTCACTTAAATTATCACGACGAGATCAGGGAGACTTGAATCATCCATCGGTATGGAGAAGAAGACGAAGAAGATGGTGTGGTTCTGGCCGGGGAACCACGACGGCGGGGTCATTAAGGAGGCGGAGGATGTGGCTGTGGAACATTTATCCAGAGAAGGGACAATGAGTCATTACAGCTTTAGCAAAGGTCTTCTTCCTCCGCTCGGAGTTGGAGCCACCGGTCGTTCTAGCCGTCACGTTAAGCTCCGCTGCTTCATCGTCTCTCCCTTCGATCCTCGCTACAGGTACGTTGATTTTTCATTCTTCTCTGTAATAGAGATTTTATGATTGATAAATCGCTAATGCATGTCGTGTGGAACTGTTTTAGCTTCTCTTCTTCTGAGATTTCTAATTTCTACTCTATTGAAGTTAATAATAAATCTCAATTCTCTCCAAAAACTGTGAAACTGTTTCCAAATTTTGATGAATATAAACTGTTCGATGAAATGCTCGTGTTGAAGAGACATCTAATTCCGTGACCTCATAGTTTTTTAGCTATTCAATCGAATTGTGTAGGTTTTTGCTTATGCATTAATCTTTATTGTAAATTCTGCAAAGAGTTCTTATGTTCTTTCTCTCTTTCCCCTCATTCATCAGTTACATTACATGTATTTATGTGACCTATGATAGTATCACTGGGACTGATGACGAGTTGCACAATGTTTATTTTTTTTCAGAGCGTGGGATTGGTTTCTAGTGATTTTGGTGCTTTACACAGCATGGGCTTCACCTTTTGAGTTTGGGTTCCTACAAACACCAAGAGCACCTCTCAGTATTCTAGATAACGTCGTCAATGGATTTTTTACTGTCGATATTGTTCTGACATTCTTTGTTGCCTTCTTAGACAAAGCAACCTATCTCTTAGTCGATGATCCCAAGAGAATAGCTTGGAGATATACCTCGACTTGGCTTATTTTTGATGTGGTATCTACAGTTCCTTATGAACTTTTTGCCAACTTATTGCATAAGACTATTCAAGGATATGGAATTTTCAGTATGCTGCGTCTATGGCGTCTCCGCAGGGTCAGTAAATGTTTTGCCAGGTGAGAGTTGAATGTGTATCATCATCTATTATTATATACGTGTACAAATTTCTCGTATGTGTATACTATAAAAGCTCTATGTTAATAGTATTTCTTAGTTGCCCTGTATTGAGATTTTCAGATTGGAGAAAGATCGGAAATACAACTACTTCTGGATTCGGTGCACGAAACTTCTCCTTGTTAGTATATGTATATATGATCTTAAGTTAAGCAACTTTATTTTATTGCTGTCACTTTAAGACATTGATGGGCGTATTTGTAGGTTGCTCTCTTTGTGGTTCATTGTGGCGCCTGCTTCTGCTATTCTATTGCTGCACATTACCCAGACCCTTCACAGACATTTATGGCACTTGCGGAGGAAAATTGGAAACAGAAATCTTTGCTTATCCGGTATGTTACAGCAATGTATTGGTCCATAACAACCTTCTCAACAACGGGTTATGGTGATATACATGGTAATAATGCAAGCGAGAGGGCCTTCATTCTCTTCTACATGATATTTAATCTTGGATTGTTAGCTTATATAATTGGTAATATGACCAACTTGGTGGTTCATGTGACCAGTCGCACCATAAACTTTGTAAGTTCTGTTTATTGTTTGATTAATTGCTCATTTCTCATTTCATATGTACAATCCACTGAATCCAGACACATTATCCAAGAACACAGAAAACGTTCAATGCATTTTTTTGGAACTAAGTCAACTAACTATTGTCTTATCCTTTTGTTAGAGTCGTTTTATTTTGTTTTAATCTATCTTGTTCATTTTAATTATTTCAGAGAGATACCATCCAAGCTGCCTCAGCATTTGCTCAGAGGAACAATCTTCCAGTGGGCTTGCAAGAACAGATGGTAGCTCATCTATCTTTGAGGTACAGAACTGATTCAGAAGGCCTACAGCAGCAAGAAATTATCAATTCCCTCCCCAAGGCTATTCGTTCCAGCATATCGCATTATCTATTCTACGAAGTAGTTGACAAGATCTACTTGTTCCATGGAATATCCAATGATCTTTTATTCCAATTGGTATGTTTCTCATTGACAAAGATTCAGACTTGTCTATTTTCTTTTGATGAATCACCTATTTCACCTTCTGATGTTATGTAGGTCACTGAGATGAAGGCTGAGTATTTTCCTCCCAAAGAAGATGTGATTTTGCGGAATGAAGCACCAACAGACTTTTACATAATGGTCACAGGGGCTGTTGTAAGTTGTTTTTGGTTATATCTGCGAAACAACCTTTCATTTTTATTTTTCAAATTAGTTGACATTTCTACTATATGACAGGACATCATTGCACGTGTAAATGGAGTGGATCAGGTAGAATCCGCCTTGCAATTCCTCTTTTAAGATGGCTTTTAAGTTGTGATTTGCATATTCATTCAGGTAGTTGGTGAAGCACACAAAGGTCATGTTTTTGGTGAAGTAGGGGTTCTATGTTACAGGCCACAGTTGTTCACAGTTCGTACCAAGCGATTGAGTCAATTGCTTCGCCTGAACCGTACAGCATTCTTAAATCTTGTTCAGGCAAACGTTGGTGATGGAGCAATAATCATGAATAATCTTCTTCAGGTTGGTCCCAAAGCTATTTCCTTACAATCCATAGTGACCACAAAATTTTAACGGATTTACTATTTTGGTCTCATATGGTATATGTTATGGTCTAATACAGCATCTACAAGAATCAGAAGATCCAGTGATGAAAGGCATTTTGGCTGATACAGAACTCATGTTGGCTCAAGGGAAAATGGATCTACCTCTTAGCTTATGTTTTGCTGCAGCCAGAGGAGACGATTTACTGCTGCATCAATTACTGAAACGAGGCTCAAACCCAAATGAAACTGATAAGAACGGCCGAACTGCGCTGGTCAGCTCCAAATTCCTCTGTTGAAACAAACTATCGCATCCTTTTTCACTTCAAGAACAATCAAAATCCTCACTTTTTATATGTTTTTTTTGTCGTATTATTAATCTCAGCATATAGCAGCATCAAAAGGAAACCAATACTGTGTTGTATTACTTCTCGAGCATGGAGCAGATCCTAACATCAGAGGTATGATATACAAAGGTTTTATGAGTCCATTTCGTATATATAATCTGGTAATCATCTAGTGATTGTTTAACTACTTTTGCAGATTCAGAAGGTAATGTACCATTATGGGAAGCAATCATTGGGAGACATGAAGAAATTGCTAAACTCTTATCAGAAAATGGCGCAACGCTAAGCTTTGACACAGTAGGGCATTTCTCTTGCCTAGCTGTTGAACAAAACAGCTTAGATGCACTCAAAGAAATTCTAAAATACGGTGGAGATATCTCACTCCCAGATGTCACCGGAACCACAGCTTTGCACAGGGCAGTCTCAGAAGGAAACATGGAGATTGTGAAGTTCTTGTTAGAGCAAGGAGCTGATATGGACAAGCCAGATGTTTATGGCTGGACGGGTCGTGGTCTTGCTGAGCATCAAGGGCATGAAGATATCAAAGCTTTGTTTCATAATCAGAGACCAGTGAAGAAGAAAGAGGAATTTGTTTCTGGCACACCAGCGGTTAAACCATTGATGAAACATTGCAGTGAGCCAGTAATGACTCACCACCGTTCAAGGGAAGCAATGCCGCCTCTGGTCCGAGCCGGTTCTCAGAGACAGAAGCTCAGTAGTTTCAAGAACTCGCTGTTTGGTATCATGTCAGCTGCCAACACTGGTAAAACGCCTCTTACTCTCTCCATCCTTAACCTAGGTTGCAATTATTTGAAACACCAATTATTCTGCGTTTGCCTTTTTGAAAAGAACTACTAACAGATTTCAGATTCTCAATATCAAGTTCTTTTAAGATTTTCATAAAGTGTAAAGTTTTTTCGTCCATTTGTTTTTGGCGTTTGCGTTTACTGGAGCTGGTAAATGCAAATGTGGAATCAAGACACTATAATGAAATAAAAACAAGTTATTTTTTTTTTCAATTTATTCAGGGGATGAAGGTGGAGCATCTACCAGAACTGCAATAAGTGAAGGAGCAGGTGTGGTTTATCCGGCAAGAGTGACGATCAGTGGTGAGGCTTCCTCTGTCGGTAAAGTAGTAAAGCTACCGGATTCTCTTGAAGAGTTGATAGAAATTGGTGAGAAGAAGTTGGGATTCGTAGCCACAAAGATTCTTAACAGAGAAGGAGCTGAAATCGACGACATCAGGATTATAAGAGACGGGGATTTTCTCCTTCTTCTGAAGGTTTCTTGAAATACACGCAAGTTTAAGAAGTTGCACATTTAAAGGGATTGATTTTATACTTTTTAGCCATTATAATCGGATTCATAACATACAGTTTTTGATCATGAAAATGCAACTTGCTCACTTGAAGAAGTGAACAGTTCTACTTGTTGTGACCTACAAGTAAAGGATAAGTAGAAGTAATTCTCTCTTGTCACACCAGAGTTTCAATCATCCTGCTTTAATTTTTTTTATTTCTAACAAAACAAAAAGAAGTAACAAAACTTCCTCTTTTAGCCCTAAAGGCAGAAATGAGAGAATTGTCTAGTAGTGATCTATCCTTTTCCTTTTTGTTGTTGTTGTTGTGTAGTAGATAAAAGTAAAGAGCAAACAGATTCATCAAAGTATAACAAAAAAGTAAGGAAACCAAAATATGTTTCATAAAAGAAACAATCAGCAAGTTTGTAGTTGTATCCTCTCTTTGCCCCATCTTTACCTGCTTACTTCTTCTATCGCCTCTACGCATCTTCTTCGTACCATTTTAATCTGCGGTTTCTTTGAAGCAATAAGATTTGTTCTTTTTTTTTTCAAACAAGACTTAATTAGGAGTGTCCACTGTTTTCTGGATATACCTGAGAATAAAATAATATGTCATAGGTGCAAATCAAATAAGATTTTTTAACAAATCGATTTCAAGAATGGTTATAAATTTTTTACCATCTGGGATCTGTCTTCTTTGACACTTAAGGTTCTATGCTTGAGTTCACCTCTGCTAGTAGTAATCTCATCCAGGATCTCTGCATCATAGAACTCGTCTTCTTCACTGTTCCCAACAACACTCATTGGAATATTATGCGCCTCTCTTAACTCCCCATTGAAACCAAAGCTGGAGTTTCGTTGTGGTGCACCAACCATCTCGTCATACTCTGAAGAATCTAAAACTTGGAGATGAGATGGATCAAAAAGCTTCGGGAGGATGTATTGTCTTAAAGCAATGAGGATGAAGAATGGCAATGGGAACAATATTCCTCCTACAGGTATCCATGTCACTCCATAACATATCAGAAAATATAGAAGCTGGAAGAGTGTAAACACAACAATCGACTTGTATGGTACTATCTCCACAAATGATGCATGTAAACCTTCAAGAACTCTGTTCACATACAAAACACATAAGCAAATCATAAATTTTATAAAATTTATAAAAGAGGTTGTGATGTATAAGAAGAGTTTCAGTAGTACTTGAATCGACGACCAGGAGTGATGAATAATAACTGAAGTCTTTCCCAGAATTGATTCCCAGGGAGACTATCAACAGCCATGTAAGTGAAGTAACCCCATAGGACTGAAGTTGGTATCATTCTGAGAACTGGTACTGCTAATATCAAAAACCCAACAAGGACTGATTGCAATAGATTGGTCACTCTCTGCTCGTTTACTCTAACGGGCAAATGGTCTTCGATATGTACCTCTGGATCAAATTTCTTTCCCTTTGTGTCTCCACCTCCATCGTCTGCTTTCATCACTGCTTCTTTCAAGTTTTCCAACTCTTTCACCACTGAAGTAGCCTGACATTTGATAAGATTGATGAGAAATTAACTTCTTGGTAACTAAAAAGAAAGAGAGGGGGTGAATTGATGAGAGATATGGTTAGGTGCCTTAGGGGATGTTTCCATTTCTATAAACACATCTTGCATCCTCCCGTAGATCTCTGAGTTGCTAGCTTTTGCCTTCATGCATTCTTTTGCTTTCTGGACCATTTTCTTTCGCATTTGCTGCAATTGATACTCAGACGTTTCAAATTTCAAACCAAGTAACAATTAAGGGAAAATTGTTGTTTCTTTCTAACCTGCTTCTTAAGAACTGCAAGACTCTTTGTGTGCATAGGGGATTGTGGAATGACCCCATTCGAAGGAGGAAGTCCAAGTAGGCCACATATCAATGTCTACAACAACTTAGAGATGAATTAGTATTGATCATTCGTTCATCCAGTTAGAACCAAAAAAATGAAGCAGCTAATCCAGAAAGCCATCATCATAACCATACCATGATTCCTAAAATAAAGATATCATAGTGATAAGCCGACGGATTTTTGAGATTAAACTCCTTCTGCTGAGCCATTTGTGCAGATACACAGTGATCAAAGAAGTAAAGACCTGCGATCATGATTGCTGGTATAAATGCAGCAAGGATGTAAAGAGGCGGGACATTCCCCATATCCTGCAATGAATTTCCAACACATTTATTGGTGTTTCTATGTTGTAGTGTGTCACATTCACTAGGTAGGTACCTTGACGACTGTCCAGTGATACAAGGACTCAGAGTCCCAAGGGAGTGGCAATTCCAGCCTCCTTGGAACTCCTTCAGGAAGGTTTCTAGGGACTGTGTATGACAATGCGCTCCACAACACAAGCATGAGGAGAGTTCCATAATCCCCTATAAAACCTCGCATCCACCCTGCAAAAATGAAGCTAGTTATTGTTCAAAACGTCTAAAGATTCTGTCAAGTATTATCTATATTGTAAGTTGTAACCAAGGCAAATTTTCACATACTAAAGCCATATTTCCATGATCTTGCCCTCCTGCTTTTCAGAGCAGTGTAAAGAAGACCGAATGAGAATATGACGGCAAGCAGACCATTGGTATACCGCCATTGGAACTGATACGCTTCCAAACTTGGATCTTCAGATTTTGGGACAAGAAACTCGCCGATAAGTCCCTGCATTAGGAAACAAAACACCTCGTAAGTTTTAAAATGTTTTAAATGACATTTGTATGAATTAACCACGGAATCACGCATCAGAACCTTAACAGCCTCTTGGATAAAAAGAACGGTTATGAGCATTCCAAAGAGTTCTCCTGCAATTCTTGTAAACCTTGAAATGATGTTGCTTGCGTTTAACATTGCAAGAAGGATAAGCAAAACTGCTGTCCAGACACAGACCCTGTTGAAAAGGAAAATCAAAAAGTTCCAATGTAAATGAAAGAGGAATTAGCAAAAGGAAAGAGAAAGGAAAATCAGAAAATGTACATACCATCCTGCCCAAGCTAAGTAGAGTTTCTGACCCAGTTCAGGCCTGCCTTTGCTGAAGCTGTGAAGATAAGTATACATAATAATAGTGGGTTCTGCAACCCCAACTATCAACAGAGGTTGTCCACCAAAAATTGAATGAATAATTCCACAAATAGCTGTGGAAGCTAATGATTCCGCTATGCCAAGACTTCGATCTAAAGCAAGAGTGAGATAAAACAATCAGAAAAGTTCTCCTGGAAGCAACAAGTCTAATACTTTTTTGGTAGCTGACCTGTCTCTCTGCTCAACTGCTCGCCGAATGCAATCACAGGTAGAGCAGAGGCAATGAAAATATACAGAGTTGGAGCCATTATCCTATCATTGATTAGTTAAAAACCAAAATTCACATATCTGGACCAAGAGTTTGGATTTAAATCAAAAATAAGTAGATGAAGATATAAACCTGACACCAGAATTGAAGGCATCAAGCCAGTCTTGTTTGTAGCACTTTCTTCTTCCTTTAAAATCGTTAATAATTCCACCAAATGGGAATTTAACTCCCTCCATAGCTGACCTTCAGGCCTGTTAATCCATGCACAAATCAACAAATGATTCTCTAAATCATGATCCGAGCATTTATATATAGATATATATATATATATATATATATATATATATATATTATATATTATATATATACATACCGCAAATAAAATCAAAGCCAAGCTTAATTTCTCCAAAGAAAACTTGAGTTTCTAATCTCAACTATACAAATTGTATATCATATCGAACGCACAATCCGAAGCATAACAAGTTTGATTCCGTCTCCAATCGCAAAACGTATGATAATGTCTAATTAATAAAACAATGATCCTTGATCAGATCAACTCGTACGTTATTATTTTTTCCAAAAAAAAACTTCGTATTGTTTTCTCATCAAGCAAACGAAAAGAGAAGAATCGAAATCAAAGTTTATAAAAACGTACACACAACACGCTCATACAAAACTGTGAATGATGGAAGAAACTACAATCGCACCTGGAGGAGGAGAAGAAAGCAGCGATGGCCGCCGCCGCCGTAAAAGAAAAATCGACCAACGTGAGAGATTCGATTCCGGTGGTGGGGTGAGGGAGATAAAAATCTGTTATGGTTGGATCTCTCTCTCTCTTTCGGCGATTTGAGACGAGAGAAAGAGAGAGTGTGAGAGAGAGGAGGCAGAGGAGAGATATGAATGTGAATATTTGGGAAAAGGGCTTACAACAACAACAAACGCATTTGGAGAGAGAAATTAAAAGAGAGATTAAAATCGCAACATCCCGCGAAATAGTTGCTCTTCACGTTAAAAAATCATTTTTCAAAATAATTCCAAATTATATAAGTCTATATTTTGATCATAAATCTCATTGGTAGAATGAATATATATCTCCTATTTTTTTCTCTTACCTTTTTTTTTTTTACGAGAATATAGAAGACAAACAATAAAAGATGGATCAATATTTTTGGATTTTCTCTGGATTCAACCGTGTGGCTTTCAAACTTGTGACACAAGCAAATCAAAACCCTAAAAGACAGATAAAAGGGTGAATAATAAGGTACAACAAGAGTAGAGTTATAGCTTAAACGCCAGGAATGGGAAAACGAGAGGTGAAGGATTCCACTCTTTCCTTTAGACTCTTCACCCTCTCTATCAATGGAAACTCAGCTGAAGTCACCAACTTGTTGAAATCTTGAAGCTTTGATCCCGGCACGAGCTTCTTGGCTTCCATCGTTATCTCCACACCTTCCTTGATGAAGTCAGCCACTGCTACAAAGTCTTTCTCTGACAGTCCTCTTGTTGTCATCGCAGGCGATCCTATCCTTATTCCCCCTGGAACCAACGCACTTTTATCCCCTGTTTCACGTTTCACAAACAACACCAGGGGAATCAAACACACATATCTATTGATTTTCCATATAACAATCAAGCAGTTCTTTAACAGTCTTGTGTTCTACAAGTTCAGCTTATCGACCTTGTTTCCAAAGACTCAGACCTTGTTTCTTGATATTGAATCCGGATCAGCTTTTCAAATAGGAAATTTAAAGCAGAGAATAAGCGCAGAAACTCACCAGGGACAGAGTTCTTGTTGAGAGTAATAGATGCCATGTCTAAGATTTTCTCAACCCGAGCACCATCCATGCCCTAACCACAACAAAAATACCAATTGATAATAAGTGATTCTCTGATTTTAGTCCATTTGCTTGGGGAGATTAATGGGGTTTGTAAGAACTTACCAATGGTCTTAGATCGACAAGAACAAGGTGATTGTCACTGCCACCAGAAACCAGCTTAAACCCGAGTTCCACCAATCGGTTAGCTAGCGCCCTACAGTTAGACACAACCTAAACAAGGAAAAGACGATTGTTATAAGTTAATTACAAACTCTCTCCACTACAGAAGAACTTGAAGATCAAGTAAAAGGGTGAGTACTCTTTTCTGGTAAGCCTTGAATTCCGGCGACTGTGCATGTTTCAAGCAGACTGCTAATCCTCCAATTGTGTGGTTATGAGGGCCACCCTAAAAATATATAACACAGACAGATTATAATCACCTTGAAAGAAGAATTATCTAAGAGAGCTAGAAGCAATGGTGAATATCTTAACCTGTAAACCAGGGAAGACAGCATTGTTTATGGCAGATTCAAGATCAACCCCATTAACTGGATCCTTCCTAAAGAAGATCATGCCACCTCTTGGACCTCTCAAAGACTATTAAGGAAATTATAAAACTATCAGATCATGGGTTTGAAATCTCTTTTTTTTTTTTGCTAGATACAAATCAAAATTATGTGTCAGATTTCGGAACACATATACCTTGTGTGTAGTTGTTGTAACAATATCACAATACTCAAAAGGGTCAGCTACCACAGAAGCAGCCACAAGCCCGCTGATGTGAGCCATATCCATCATCAGAAAAGCACCAACTGAGTCTGCGATCTTCAGAAATTCATACAAATTGTGAGGAAAAATAAATATCAGATACTACAGAAAGCCAAAACTAGACAGACATATGAAAGGTAGTTTCAAGGATCAGGTTGTGTTTCTACCTTCCTCATGCGAGGATAGTCAAAATCTCGGCTGTACGCACTAGCACCTGCGATAATAAGCTTTGGTCTGAAGAGTGCAGCAGTTTTCTCGAGCATATCGTAGTCAACAATGCCTGTTCCAATATTCCGACATCAGGAAATAGCCTCACACAAAAGTATTGCAGGGCCATGTCATAAAAAATGCAGCACCTGTGGATTCATCAAGTCGATAAGGCATGGACTCAAAGTATATTGAAGTTCCAGATACACGCCTTTTAGCAGTCATGAATCCATGCGACAGATGACCACCATGAGGTAAATCCAAACCCTTAATGTATCAAACAAGCCATTATATTCAATATCTCAAGCACATAAGAAAAACTGAGGTGACAAGTGCATAAGATCTTTACCATGATCCGATCATGAGGGCTAAGTATCGCAGTGTAGACAGCAAAGTTTGCAGGTGAACCAGATAACGGCTGAACATTAACCCCCCATTTCGTAGAATCTAAGCGGAAGGCTGCTAAAGCCCGATTCTGGCAAAGTGTCTCCAACTGATCGATGTACTCATTGCCACCATAATATCTGTGAGACATGGACAGCAGAAAAACTATGAAATCTAGCAGATGAGTAACAAGAAGAACAAAAGTGGGCCACAAAAATTAATCTTACATACTTCATTACCTTTTACCAGGCAGTCCCTCAGAATACTTGTTGGTAAGGCATGACCCAACCGCCTCCATAACAGCTCGAGACGTGAAATTCTCGGACGCAATAAGCTCCAAGCTCCTGAACTGTCTATCTTTCTCCTTTGTGATGATCGTTCGGACCTCTGGATCAACTTCACCAAGACCATAGTCCGCAAAAGGGACTTCATTGCCTAAATATCAGTCATAATTGAATAAAAGACATCAAAACCACGCATGGATATGTCTTTCACAGTATCAACATAAATCAAGAAAATGAAAAATCAAACTCTCTTACAGCTCATCTCGACATTAGGTAGCGAGACTGAAGATGCTCTCCTTTCACAGACCAAGTTTCTTTCCAGAAACGACGAACGCAAAGGTTTTGAAAAATTGAACTTCAATTGCTGAGAAAATTTGGTCACTGGAGGCACTATTGAGGGAAAGACAGATCCTTGAACCCGTCCAGGTTGCTGAAGAGAACCCATCGAAGTACCACCGCAACAAGCTTGCATTCTTTCTCTACTTCTACACTTAAAAATTTCAAATGTCACAGGAACACAATAAACAGAGAGACCAGTAATTGTACCCAGCTAGTTGAAAAGCAAATATCTTAACAATATTCTCGACTCAGAACAAGGATACGTTTACAGAACAACGAAAATGAGTACGACAGTGAAAAGCTAAACTAGAATCTCACAGAACAGGTTGTTTCGATTCTGACCTATCAAACGACTAACACTTATCAGCAAACTGAACAAAATCAGACACCGACGTCGGGTAAAATCCGAGACAGAAATATTATCAGCTCCAAACCATCGAAACCATACCTCAAAATTACCAAATATTAGACACAGCAGAGGGATTTTCATTCAAATAAAAATCTTCCGGAAACTAAAAACCCAAAAAAAAAAAAAAAAACAAGCGAGGAAACGAAAACACACTCACCGGAAAGTTAGAAACTTTGTGAGCTTACAAGAAGACGTCGCTAAGAAAATGGAGATGCGAGGGATGAGGAACACAGAGATTGAAGTATATGGTGGAGGAGACGATGAATTGACTATGTATAGGGTTTTACGGGATACAACACACAACAAAAATCATACATAAACGTCTAACTCGATGTTTGGTTTAGGATCAACCGGTTCTAATGAGGAAGCAATTCGTTATATAGATTGAATTATTTCATTGGTTTAGGATAAACCGGTTCTGCTTGTATGCAAATTTGTATAGATGAAATATTTCATTGGTTGAGTTGGGTAGGTTTGTGTACCCAGAGAGGCAAAGACTAATTGTAGAAACAACATAACTGCAGGAGATCTTATCAACATAACTATATAGAGAAACAGATTGATAAAATGAAAAATTTCAATTTCAATTTGAACAACAAATTCTATACAAACTCTTGTCTTTGATTATAAAAGAAACCAAAGAGAATGAATACAAACATGAAGATGTTCTCCAAAATGACTTATTCCAAAGTTTTAAACAAATACACAAAAAAAAATTTAGGGATCCAAAAGTGGTTCTCAGTTTTCACACAAGATTTTCTTCTAGACATCAGTATCCATATAATAACAATGAAGATAATCAAGAAGCCATGTTCTTTCCGGATTTGCAAATTGACCACAACACATAAAGACCGGATATATCTATTTGGTAGGCCATGTTGCTTGTGCAGACATAATGATCCCCACAATAACTCCAAACAACCCAAGAGCACTCCCGAAGATCTCAATCACAAGAATCTTTACAAAGAGTGTAGAGTTTTGGGCATCAGACAGTGCACAACTGCTTCCAATGATTCCTACACATAACCTGCAAGAGAAATGTGACCTTGATTGTATATCTGAAGATTGAATCCAAAAACCAAAACTGTAAGGTAGGAGAAAGGGGAAGATACAGACCCGCATACAAGGTTGGCGAATCCAACTATGATTCCAGATGCAAAAATTGCATACCCAGCTCTTAGAGACTCGGCGTCATACATCTTTGAAGATGGGACACTCTCCAACTTCGTTTGCAGTATGATTGCAACAATAACGCCATATATAGCTACAGCTTCGCAAAAGATTACACTGAGACAATAAAATGCTTCATCATTACATAGTTTATGCATTCAAAGCCTGAGCCTAAAGCTCTGTTAACTACAAATAAGAATGCAAACACAACTATTCCCTCGTAAGTTCCTTAATACTACCCTTTAGAGCCAAATGATCTATTCAATATTGTTCAGAAATGGGGTGTGGTAATGACATAGTCGGCATTGATGTTACAGAACACCTAAGTCTAAGCCTGTAGCTTAGTAACAAAAAATCAAATTGCAAACACAACTACTCCATATTAAGCATTCCTTAATTATACCCTTTTAGACCCCCATGGGGTATAATAATGACATTGTTGAGCGGTTAATTAGGTGACTCAGAATAGAAAGGCAGCAAAAATGAAGTTAACACAGACTTTTACAAGATATTTTTATCTTCATCCTCTCATTTGACATTTAGCTATCTCGATGGTAAATATGTTTCTGCTGAAATACACGTGGAAAGACAAAAGACACTTGTTTATCATGGCATCCATTGCTTGAATCCCCAAAGCCAGAGCCTTCACGATCCATAGTGTTTCATCATACACCAAAGTTACTAGCCCTAACAACCAGATCGAGTCCTTTGGGTTTCTAATATACCAGGTCAACAACTTCTTCTATCAATATGTGACAATCTACTCTTGCAGAGATGTGGCATTGAAATATCCAGGAACGAATATGAATTAAGCTACTCAGCGACGAATTCTCATTGCTATTCAGAACAAGACATCGAATCTACACAGTTCCCTAAACTAATTGGCTTTCAGGAAGATGAAACCAAAGAATCCTTCAATTGACCATCAAGTTAAACTCAATTGATCCGCCACTAGAATTAAAAAAACTTGAACCTTTAAACATACCTGATGAGATTCTTCGAAGTGATACGAGGAGCTTCAATAGCCGCACCGATCAAACTACTTCCCGTAATGTAAATTCCCCTTTATAATAAGACACACGCAAAAAAAAGAATGGTGAAACACGATGCTTCCCAAATCAAATAGGTCAATGCTTGTATCTATGGGGAAGAAGAAGAAGATTGGATTATACCAGGCGGCACCGAGGACTGAGACGCCGATCGAGATGGCGATTCCGATTGCGGAGAAAGTATACGGCGAGATCCTTACCAACGCTGCTCCCCACGAGCTCGCATGACCAAGAACAACCACACCAGACATCCTCTCTATGTTATCGCGATGGTCGTGATGATATGATCTGCCTCTCTCGAGAAATAATCAGGGCCTGTGATCTGAAGATATTGAGGAATTGACAATCACGCGCTCGCTCTGAGTACTATATCAAAACCAAAACGATGACGTTTCAGTACTTTCGTTTGTTTGGGCCTCTTAAGATGATAATTTCAAAATTGGTTAGCCGAGTAATACGTTTTATTCTGGTTTGGTTTAGTAGTAATTAGTACGATTCGGTTTTGTCTTATTTTTGGTTTTTTTCTTTAATCTACGTATGATGTGACTGAGTTTGAAAGTGGTGTGGTTACCTAAGTTGTTGCCATCTTTTAGCAGATTCAGTTTGTGCAATGATGTTTATTCGATCTAATAAGGCAGAGTTAGCTCTGTCTCGATCCATGATCAAATCTTGCTCCCTATAAGATTGGCAAAACGTAACCTCAGTACGTACCTCCTCTCTCGTCTCTTAAAACCTGCACTGGATCTGTTTTGATTAAAATCGATGGGTGATCATCTTCTTCTCCGCATTATCGGAATTATCCTTGCTTTCTCGTCCCTCTTTTCATCCGCTGAACGGTTTGGTAAGGTTTTTTCCTATTTGTGCGTCGCTTTTTGGGTTGTGGTAATTGATTGTTACGAGACGTATACAATTGATCGATCTTTGTGTTCCTGTAACCCTGTGACCGAACAGTCACTCCTAGTGTAGAGGTTACGGGTTCTCCTGGATTGAACCAAGAAATGACAACTCTATGTGAGAGGTTACATATCCGTGGGATTTCAAGGTCTAGACAGATGTATAAGTATGCACATTCACTTAACTTGATAGTTAACGCCTCGGCCGTTGAGGAAACAAGTTATATACACGTTTGCTTCCATAGGTGAGTTACTCAATTTATCTTTCTTTGGTAGTCCAAACCAGTTTCTGTAACTTCTTATATATGATTTTATTAGGAATTTTTCGCTTGCAATTGGAATGTGTCCTCATAACCAATGGAAGAAAGTTTCTAATGGTTCATGGAATCAAAAAATGTCGCCATTTTTCGACTACAAGATCCTCGATGTAAGAGTAGCTGGCTCATCCAATGTCACTCTGAAAGTGTCTACTGTACAAGGTGATTGTTTCTGTCTACTTTAATTACACTATTCTTTCCTAATAGGTTTTCCCATTGGTTCTAAATTGTTTCATGCTTTGCAGAATGGTTTATGTTTCGATATCTATTCCTAATCCTTGGTACCATTTTGCTTACTTTCGCTTCAACGTTGAGTAGATCATCTGCCTTTTATCACGCTGCTAGTGTTTCGGTTGGTTTGATTCTTTTTGGACTACTATTACTCTTTCAGGTAAACTTTTATAAAACTCTCTTTTCAGTTGTTTTTTCTTTGCTAACCTATAAAAGAGTGTTTGTACAGGTAGTGAAGCATTTACCAACTGCACGGAGTCGTTCGGGATTGTTCGTATATCCATCCCTGGTAATTGTTGCGATTCTTTCGTTTTGCTTCCCATTATCCCCATCTCTGTTATCCAACACTAACCATATTTTTTGGTCAGGTTGGTATATGTTATGTCATTGTTCCTTACATACTTAGTCTTTCTCAAAGTATGCTGAGAGAGTTCCAATTAGAATATGGAAATGACAAAGTTGTAAGTAGGTTTTAATATTTTTTAATATTGTCGACGCTTTGCACCTGATGTGACCTCCTAAATCCGCATTATGGTCTTGCAGATGTTAAAATTTTATACGCGATGGCTAATTTCTTATTCAGCATTTTGTGGACATTTCGCTATCAAGTCACAACTTCTCTTGACACAAAATGGCTCAATTGACTTGAGCACTTCTCTCTTCATTTCCTGGGCCATTCGGATTTTCGCCGCGGTTTTGATTCTTCTGGTTTTTTCCAGTCTCCACTCTTTAGTACTCTCCCATTTTCTTTTTTAACCAACTAAAAGTCTTTTAATAAATAGTTTTCTTTTTTTTCAGAGCTCTGGAGATGCTTTGCTTGCTTGGGGAGCATTAATATATGTGATTGTTATGTCACGAATGCTAAGGACCATCACCTATTTGATCTACGCGTACGCGAGTGAGTTATATACTCTTTTAAATGGTTTTTTAACAACACCGAATCATTTTTTACTCCATCCTCTACAAGTCTAAATTTAGAGCATCTCCAAGATACTCTTTATTTTTAAAGTATGGGATACTTCAAATTTGAAGTTTTTTAGTTTTGTCTCCAATGAGAAACTTCAAAACAAAACTTTAAAATTTTGGTTATTTGCATTATAGTTCTCATTATTAATCATAATTAATTAAAATCATAAAACTTTTATAATTATCTATAAAACATACATTTGAAATATTACAAGCAATATTAATTAATAAAACATTACATCAAAATATAAAATTACATAACAATAAAACAAAAACACACAATCTAAATTATAAATTACAATAAATATCAAATTACTCAACAAAACTATTTCCATAATACTCTCATATATGATCAATCAATGCATTCCGAAGTGCTAAATGACTCTTTATTTTTAATTTGTAGATTACGAGCTAAAAATTCTTGAAATCGAGCATTTTCATTTATTGTCATTTCAACTGTTATCTCTGGTGTTGATTTTGCTTCTCTAATTGGTGCATTGATATTACGTTCATCTTCAATTATCATGTTATGTAGTATAATGCATGATGTCATGATATCATGTAATACTTCTTTCTTCCAATAACGTGATGATCTTGCTATGACAGCAAACTTGGATTGCATAACTCCAAATGCGCGTTCAACATCTTTCCGACATGATTCTTGTCTTGCTGCAGACAATTGTACTTTTTGTGTAATATTTATGTGTTCATGTCAGTTTACTTTCTTGTGTTATTTTATATTGTATGAAATTTGTTTAATGTAATATTGTTGTTGTGTGATAAACACACAATTTTTAATGATATGTACTATTTCTTCTATATTAATATTTTTATTTTTATTTAAGGTGTTTATTTATATTTATACAAAAATTAAACTTATAAAGATATATATATATATATATATATATGAAATACTAAAATTATATATGTGGATTAAAGTGATAAACAACAAAATTAATTGAATTGTTTATGAAAGTTTATAATCATAGGAACTAAAATGAAAAAAATAATATGAAACTTTAAATTTTGAAGTATTGAATAGTGATACTTCATATTTGAAGTATTGGAGTGTCTCTTGAAACACAATATACTTCAAAAATAAAGATATAGAGTGTCTCTTGGAGATGCTCTTATACCTATTATTTTCTTATTATTTTCGTCATGTAGTGATTTATGTGAGATGTAAACATGATTTGTGAAAGATTGAAAATATGAATGTAAGTTTTCTTCATTTTATAATTTATTTATTTTGAATAGTATACGGTTGATAGTAAAAATCATAGACGTTAGTTAGTGTTGCTTTAATTTTTGCCTCTTTGGAAATCTAGAACAATTGCTTGTAAGTTGTAACCACAAGTTCCGTCAATAATACATTAGCCAAACGATTTAATATGCGTCACGTTACGTCAGTGTGTCTGTCACAAGTTTTGATTCAAAACTCAATTTATTTGTAAACAAAACAAAATGCAAACATAAAATAATCGTCTCGCTTCTTTTCTTCTCATTAGTTTCCTTTTTTCTTCTTCAATCAACTCTTAAACAAATATTATGGAGATGTCACTTGTCACTTCGAGTTGCTAGGAAACTTCCAATGCCGTTCCTCCACTATTCAGACTCTACCCTTATTTAGTTCATCTCTCTCAGCTCTCTATCTCCACACTTCTCTCTCTCTCTCTCTCTCTCTTTAACATCGCCTTCATAAATGGCCGTCACTGATTTTTTCGTCGGTGAAGTTGCGACGGAGCTTTTGAAACAGCTCTTTCTGATATCTGCCAGAGCAGGCCGGTACAAAAGCACTGCAGACAACCTCAACACCTTGATCGAGAACATTCAACCGACGATCAAAGAGATCCAGTACAGTGGCGTTGAGCTGCCTGCTCACCGCCAGGCTCAAATCCGTATACTCTTTGAGTCTCTAGAGAAGGGCAAGAAACTCATGGACAAATTCTTGACATGCAATCGCTGGAATATGATTCGACAGATGTACCTTATGAAGAAAATGGAGAAGCTAGAGAAGACACTCTCTGAAATTTGACACACATCCTCGCCGATCTTCATCTTCTCCGGGCCAATTCTGACGAACGTTCTCATGAGGTTGACGTTTTCTTGTCTTAGCTATATATATATCTCTTTGATTTTTTTTATAATCTTTCGTTCACCAAAGTTGAAGACCATCTATATATAGTTATTTCTTTGCAGCCAAACAAAGGCTACCGCCCATGCTTCTCTCGCACGTAACCTAGGCATAGATATGCGGCTCACCATTTTGGAGGGTGAGTTCCGCACCTTCTCTAACGACGTCACCAACAACATCCTCGCGATGAAGCGAGCGCAAGATGTGTTACTACGAGCCAGCGGCATTGACCCCGAGACCCTCCTACCGATACTTGCAAGCCGCTCAACCGTGCGGATATGGATTGCTAATCGGTTCGAGGACACAGCGATCTTTAAAACCAAATTGCTTTTGGTTTATGTTTTTCAATTTTGATAACTTATGTTTGAATCATGATTGTAAATATATTTTATTGTCCATTACTCTGTTTTAGCTTCTTTCTTCTTCTTTTTTTTTTTTGTTCCATACGTTACAGTTGACCTTACTTTTGCCGTAACTAATTAAAGAGATATTTGGTTAAAACAAATACAATTATATTATACACCTCATAATCTCATATCAGCAAGTTCTACATGATGAATGACGCCCGATTAATATCAAAACAACCCTTTTATGTAACTTGGAGACTTACATGATCTCTATTCCAGTTTCGACATACCATATTGGTAGCTGCAAGATATGTGGTCTCTCAAGAGCTATGTCCTTCAGATTGTATATCTACTCTCTCACACACCTTTTTGTGCATCCGGGAACTAAAGAAAGCAGAGCACACGTCGTGGAAAGGCGGGAAATTGAGAGTTGATCCACAAAACTTTGTTTCCCAAGGTCTATTTGACATCATTGCTTTCTTCCTAGATCTCTTCTTCTTCTTGCTTACTGCTGCAAGAAATACCTCATAATCTATGGCGCTAGTCTCGAGCTTTTCATCGCTATATGGATCGAAAAGAACATATTCATGGCTGCTGTTTACATATGCGAGAAGTGGCTGAGACTTTTTACCATCGTCCACAAATGAAAGTGTTCCTCCCCTGGCCTGCAGTAGACATGGTGATCAAGAAACTTAAGGCTAATGAGAGAACTTTAAATTAAATCCTTAGAGGGAGAAGAATATACCTTCATTACAGTCCAAATAGCTACTGGTTTAGGGCCTGACCCATCAAACAAGAGGATAGCCCCATCTTTTCCGCGGAAGATGTGTTCATTAGATTTTACCAATTTATAAGATTCTGGAAGCCATGTTAAAACTGCAAAGTATGGTGAGTCCACTTCAGTGGCAATGGCTGCAAATAAGTAGGAAGAGGAAATATACTTAGACAACCAAAAAAATCAAGATTTCATAATCAGAAAAAAAGATTATTAATAAACCTTCTATGTACAATCTATATGACCATGATAAACAGAACGTCATCAAGTCCCAGACAGATAAGTGCGGTGTGGAGCCATGGGATGCAGCAATAAGGAAGCCTTCTCCAGTGAACGAGAGTTCCATAATTGGCTGAAACATTTACATATCATTTAAGATTTCAACACTGGCTGTAATTAATGAACATGGATATTATTTTTGAACAGATGTCTTACCACATTAGCCTTTCCAACTACATACAAGAGTTCGTTCTTTAACGGATGCCAGAGCGTAATAATTCTTTTAGCCGCAAGAGCCAGACAAGAACCATCCCCGGAAAAAACAGCAGCTGTTATTGGCGTTCTCCTGAAAAAGATTTCATCAGTTTCAATTAAGGTCACAACGACTATGTAATGAGAGATTTTAAAAGGGTCTTATGCTTTTACTTATAAGATCCAACTCCATGACATATCCAGTTTGAATCCTCAGGTGTCATATTCGTGTCGCTATTGCAAACCCAAATCTTGAAAGACATAAAGTCATATCAGTAACACTAACGGTCAAACGATTTTCCAGAGAAAGGATTCATTATTTACAATGCAAAAAATGACTACCTTGAAGTCCCCAGCAGAAGATATACTAACAGCCATGGAACGGACGGGGTTAAGGGCAATGGCTGTGATAGCAGCTTCCCTGTAAAAAATAAACAAGGATGAAAATCAAGTAATCTTTTTATATAAAACCATAAAGTAAACAAACCCGTGTGGTTGATCTATGACTGTCGATAAGCTGAAAGTTTTGCTGTCTGGTACAAACACCCAAAACTTGAGAGAAATTAAGCCTCCACTGAAATTTCCTGCAGCAAATCTGGCTTCAGCTGTAGTCATCACTAAGCCATTCCGGGAGAGAGCAACCGCTGTCACGAGAACCTATTTTACATAATTCTTCAAATTATTACAAAACAGAAAGAAAGGCAGATCCGTAATAGCTATGTCATCGTACAGAGAAGAATCAAAATGTACTAACCCGGACTTCATCATTGTCTGGGAGATGATTTCTCTCGCAAACTGGAACCTGCATATGTTAGGTTTGTTAAATGGTAAAACCATACAACTATCAAATACAAATCCAAAAAAACGTTTTAAAATGCTGCTAACCTCTGAAATTTCAAGGCCACTTAAAAGGTTGTAGAGTTGAACACGATGATTTGCTGTGGAGAAAGCAGCTATACCGGAAGAACGATCAATGGACACAGTTCTGATGAGGCATATATCCATCCTTCTGACGTAGAATATAAACCTCAGAGGCACTGATGTCGGAGGCTATTACATAGTAAGAACACAATATGCATGTGAAGTTAACTCCAATTGAAAGGGGATCCAATAAGAGCATGCTTAAACAATCATAACAGAGAAAAAAATTCGGATCATTAATAAGAGTGAACCTTGATTCCAGATATCGTTTTAAATATCTCCATAGTAGGCATTTTAAGAAGATGAATCTGATTATCTGCAGAAATCACCTGAAACTTCTTGATCTTAGTAGAGTTAATGAAACCTTATCTGTGCTTTATGCAGGTTATATATTATGGCACATCAAGATTGTAAGCGGAAAAACTCTGACTTACAGATGAAAGAGTTGGATCTGAAGAGAAGATGAAATACAACAAGGGAGATCCTATCTTTGGCAAAAGTTGCTTCTTCCCTGTATCTAGCTCCCAAACAACAAGATCCCCTTCTTTTACCCCTAAAAGAGTCATAAGCAAAAGAAATATTGCATAAGAAGTCAACATATATAAGTTCTGAAACATGAAATCATTATCCACACACGGAGATACAGTCACTATAATGAGAAAATAACTCAGTCTCACCAGAATACAAAAGTGCTCCATCTGAAGAGAAATTAAGGACGGTTACTTCTGCGGAGTGCCAGTTGAAAGTAGTGCAAGATTCAGGGTCATCCTCACGTTTCACTGAAGTAAGTTTTCCATTACCAATATCCTTCCAAATTAGCACTCTTCCTGTTACATCGCCGGCTGCTAATATTTTCCGATTAGGATGGAAAGCAAAAACAGTAATCAACTGTGTGTGATGTAATGTCGTCTCCTTTGGGATGAGATTCTCTGATGCCCCAAAAGAGGCATTCCATATATGTATATTGCAATTCTGACAGATGCCGAAAAGCTCTCCTGAGGGACTTATAACAATCGGTTTTGGTTCTTCCATCTGCTCATAAACAAAATGATTGAACCTTTTTAATCAAACATGAGGCTAATCGAAAAATGGTTAATCCAGAAATCTGACCTCTTTTAAAATGTCTCCACTAGGAATAGGCTCTTCAGTGAGATTAAATCTCCGGATTTGTCCAAACAAATCTTTGGACACACTTGAGTAGTCCTCAACCGAAACATAAGCAATAATGGAATTGGACACGTAATATGGAATCATCACCTACGAACTCCCAACATATATATACTTAGAGAAAGGGAAAGCTGCAAAATGTGCCTCTTTTTTCAAGAAATTTATCAAATTATCCGCAAGTATGGAACTTTAACAAACCAGAGAGTAAATTGGAAGGTGGGTATCAAATGTCTTCAAAAGCTTCGGCTCCGAGAACTCCCAAATCCGAATTTTCCCATCGAGCGAGGAAGTCCAACAGTAACTGAAGTTATCGTGGGACGCCGGATCAACAAACACAGTCGTCACAGGTGCTGTATGACCCTCGAGTGAAGTAATCTAAAACACACGCATACAAGAATGAGAAGAGATGATTGGAGAAAAGAGAAACCCTAAAAGGAAGGGAAGGAAACTCAACCTTTAAGCCAGTGGCGACGCTGTAAACAGAGACGGAGTTAGCTGTGCATAAAAGAAGCTTCTTTGCGTCTTTCGAGAACGCCGGAGCGGAAGTTATGTTGTTTCTTCCGCCGCGAAGCATTTTGCTTTGGCTCACGGAGATTCAGAGAAGACGAAAACATCTCTATTAAATTACCCTAAAAACTAAGATTTTGCTACACTTTTCCGACGAAAACTTACCCCTCGCAAAAATGTTCCCAGATTTCGAGGAAAACATTAAGTCAAGTACCTTAAACTTAAACCGTCTACTCATAAACGTATGGGCTTATCATTTCCACTAATAAGCGTTGTTTACAGGCCCTTAAACAACAAATTTTTGTCTTGAGTACATTGCCAAATATAAAGAGTTTTGTGTTATGGTACGTGCATGGCTGCTTCGATACTCTATTCAGACAGGCATATATTTATTCGTTTTCAAGTCTCCTTGGTGTCAATATTTAGGCGGTCCAACTTTATATAAATAAAGATAGCATATGGAAAAAGATCAAACAATAAAACAACCAGTAAGAAATAAATGCAAGTTTAAAATGTGTTCAATAAACTTATACATGATACTTTTAGCCAAAAGAAAATACTAGTAATATATTTTCAGTTATATATATTTTAAAATCATCTTAATATACACCATGAGAGATCAACTCACTGATCGGATCAATAGTTTAGTACTAATACGTGTATATACTATCGACCATAAAATAGCTTCACTAGCCGTCACAAAAAAAAAATATATAGCTTTACTAATTTCGCATTTATCAAATTTTACTAGTATTAAAAAAGCTTACGAAAGCGTTAAATCTGCATAATAATCATCACCGCCAAAATTTTAATTAAACCGTATAAAAGTTCGTATCTTCTAGGCGACTGACATTAAAAACTAAATTCAAATCATAAAGCAATGATAAATCTTAACAAATGTTTATCCATATCTCGAATGGGCCTTGGTCGGAATATTAACTAATACTCTTTCACACAATGTGTTAATACATATGTCGGTCGATGTATGCATACGCAGTAGAAATCGAACACTTGGTATTTTGCAAGCATGGCAAAAACAGGGGTTGTTTTTATAACTATCGGTATCAAAAGTTGAGTTCCATTTAAGTAGCTTTAGTTATAGTACGGAAAAGCTCAAAAAGATTGTAGTTATATACTTATATTTCGAGAGTAACATCGTGATTAACTTTTCACTTATGATTTTACTATTTTTTTGTAACCGACTCTTTTGACGATGGCTCTAAAAGGTGTATGGAAATGAAATAGTTAAATTGTTAAATTTCTCCAATACCAAATACTAAAATCTTAAAGCATGCATGCGCGCAACTTAGGTACATCATATAAAAATACTGAAAAGTTAAAAAAATAAGAGGAAAAGAAGACGGGAAACAGCTGCGGGTATTAATCTAAAATCTTAACCAAACCCATCATAAGAAAAAAGGGAGATCATCTTGGCCAAAATAATTATTTTATGCGACGATTTTTAATTTTAATTGATTGTATCAAAATTTGTTTTGCTTTCTGTAATTAATTCGGTTGCTAAAACCATTAAAATAATTCAGCGATCGGTGCATTGTCGTCTAAATATGTTTTACAAAATAAACTAATTTTGAATATCCATATCACAATGAAATTAGAATTTATAAATTACAATATGCGCATGCCATTTAATAAGATGAATCTATACATTTAGAGTGGAACCATATGCACGGCGCTCCATATGATCATATCATGGAAAATTTGTACTATTAATGATTATAATTGTACTTTCAATTATTTTCTTTTACCCTTGAATATCTTTCATTATTACAACCTACCAACAAGCTTTGTTTTCCCATAACCAAGTTAATTAAGAAGTCATTAACTAGTCAATAATAGCCTCCTTTAATCATTACATTTAGTCTCAACCCCTAGATTCCCCTATAAAGTTCGGACGCGAATTGTTAGATTCATATAATCAAACAATGTTAAATGTTTACACTTCTACACATTTTCTTTAAATTACATCATCAAATATGATTTCGATTGGTACTTCGGATAACAAGGATACAAATTACCATTGACGCGATTGTGTTATATTTTTATTTTAACCTTTTTAAACTATTCTCATACTTCTTATTATTCTTTTCCCGCTAAAAACTTTTACCATTGTTGTCACCAAGCAGATTGTATATTTTTGTTTTTGTCATTAAATATTCGATGTTTAGTTAAAACTTTCTAACTAATACGGGTAAAATAAAAAATGTTGAAGGTAATATTAGATGAACGTATATTGTTCCGTTTAAATTTCTTAATCTGAAAATATTTCTGTTCAAGGGTTCAAGAATTAAATTATGTCATTCAATGTATACTCTATAGTGGCCAAATGCATCACACGAGTCATGAGTTTATGCCGACTGTTCCACACTTTTTAAAGTCTTATCCAGTTTATCATCCTACAAAACAAATGATCATTGTTAAATATCTTGTATATTATTGAAATTGTTCTCTTAAGGCTATAAAGTTTCTCCACGAAGCATGTGAATGAATTATGCTTGCTTTCATGTACAAACCTTTAGCTAATTTCGGCGCACTTTCATATCCTTCGTAATCAATTTGTAATTTAGTTTGATATTCCCTCTGTTCTTATTTTGATTTTTCTCTATTCTTAACAAAGATTGATTTCATTTATAAATAAAAAATAAATAAATAATTTTCCCGTTTAATACTTTTTGCCACAGAGAATACATATGGGTCTATAATTTCCCTTCTACCCATAAAAATTAGGGCAGTTATCATAAATAATAAATTAATTGATAAATTATATTTTTTATATGCTAATGTTTCAGAGGACTATAATATTTTAAGTATTCAAAAGAAAATATATATATATCATAGGTAAAAACACCACACGTTGGAAATCGAAGTTGAAAAGATAATAGGTGTGTCTACTATAGAATTTGTAAAAAGATAAGAGATTGGGTACAAGCATGCACTCCTCTAGTATACATGATATATATCAAACTGTCATAGCACTTTGGAATAACAATGTGCATCACAAAATTGAAGCACATTGATATGATTAGATATGGTGTTTACAAGGTCTTAAAAATTGTAACCACGCATAGGAAACGTACAGTTTTCCTTTGTTGTATACTTGTCTACGTATATGTGTGTTTTCCGGTGATTGGTATCAAACCCGTTAAACCGCCGCCTGCCCATTGTTCTGGTTCTTTATTTTTTGACAGGAGACATCGAATTTTTCAATTTTTATTTTGTAATGAATTTCACATTTGAAAATAAGATGAGACATGTGTATATATATATGTAAGAGATACAATCTATTGTTTTTTCCTTTTTATCTTTGACGATTCGTTCTCCAAAATCAATTGGGAAGAAGAGCAAATAATTTACTTAACCTTCACGCTTTCCATTTATTACACTGTCTTTTTGGACTGGCTTTTTACTATTCCAATACCTCTTTCACTACTCTTTCTTTTATCCATTCAATTCCTAGTTTTTTTTTTTATACATTCTTTTTTCATGTTTTACATAATAACAATAAAATACTATATATAGGCTTTCTAGATCAATCATACGAACTTAAGATAACTACACTTCTATATTAGATTTTACTTTTATAATCTCTCATAAGCATAGTAATCTTATTCATGGTGTTTTACTGTAAACTCCTTTTTTTTTTTTGTTGTAGATTAGATTAATTTTGTCTTCGGCCCATTGTCTATATTCGAACTTGTGATCACTCTCGTTGGGAACACCATTATGTTATTATGTGATTTGGTAAACCATTATTATATTATGCAGATTACCAATCTAGCTCTGTTTTGCCGTCTAATTTCTAGATCTTTGATTATTCCACTTAATCTAGCGTCATTACTCATAATGCCTAAGAAAGTAAGAATATTACTTTTAGTTTTACAGTCTAAATATTACAAAAAAAAAGAAAACAAATGTACTATGTTTGCAACATGTAAAGAAGACGTCATAGAGAATCTTAGAAGGACCCACAAACCCAAATTTCCAAATGAAACCCCTTCTATAAATTCCAATTCTTTCTCACACACAAAAGAGCATTTCTCCAAAAGTAAAACATATCTCACTCTTTAGTCTCTTCACTCTTGAAAACATTTTCTATCATCCATCAAAAATGGATCAGTCTCATCCTCACAACCAAACCGACCAGTCCAAGAAGATCATACTCGTACATGGTCCCATCATCATCGGAGCCGGTCCTTCTGGTCTTGCCACGTCAGCATGTCTTTCGAGCCGTGGAGTCCCTTCTTTGATCCTAGAGCGATCCGATTCAATAGCATCTCTATGGAAATCTAAAACATACGACCGACTCAAACTCCATCTCCCAAAACACTTTTGCCGGTTACCACTCTTGGATTTCCCTGAAATTTTCCCAAAATATCCTTCCAAAAACGAGTTTTTGGCCTACCTTGAGTCCTACGCTTCCCACTTCCGCATCGTCCCGAGGTTCAACGCGAACGTCCAAAACGCTGTGTTTGACTCCTCTTCCGGTTTCTGGAGAGTAAAGACTCTTGATAACACGGAGTATCTCTCGAAATGGCTTGTCGTGGCCACGGGTGAGAACGCAGACCCATACTTCCCGGATATTCCAGGAATAAAGAAGTTTTCCGGCGGGAAAATCGTTCACGCGAGTGAATACAAAAGCGGCGAAGAGTTCCGACGACAGAAAGTTTTGGTCGTCGGATGTGGAAACTCCGGCATGGAAATTAGTTTAGACCTCGTCCGACATAACGCCTCTCCTCATCTTGTTGTCCGAAACACCGTACGTAAAAAATATGTTTACTTTTTTTACTTTTGAATATTTCTCTATCGATTCTTCTTCTTTTGTATATGAAAGAGAAATCATACAATTATATATGTCACGTAGGTTCATGTGTTGCCAAGGGAGATACTTGGGCTATCAACTTTTGGAATTGGGATGACACTTCTCAAATGCTTACCCTTGAGGCTCGTTGACAAGTTCTTGTTATTGATGGCCAACTTTTCGCTTGGAAATACCGACCAGTTAGGTCTTCGTCGACCGAAAACGGGTCCGCTTGAGCTAAAAAATGTCACCGGAAAAAGTCCGGTTCTCGACGTCGGAGCTATGTCTCTCATCAGATCTGGTATGATTCAGGTGAGACTAAGTTTTCAAGTATATCTCTTTAATTTCTATTTAATGTTTTCTCTTTTATGATTTGAGTGACAAATTTTGCGTGGCCTAAAGCGGGCAACTTTTACTTATTTGTTTATAAGTTATAACTCTGTATATATAGCCCACGAAATAATAATATTGTATAAGCCAACTTTCTAAAAGAACCATGGTGGAAACTGGAAACTACAAAAGAATTTGTTTTAAAATGTTTTATTGGTCTTTAAAAATGTTCTCTTTTTCTTCTTATGACGGATAAAGTTAATTTTTGTTTGTAGTATTTTCTATTTATGCTTCCGTAAACTAATTTTCTTTTTGTCGTCATGATTCCATAAACCATGTCTCCGAGCTAATTGTTTTTTTCTGTTTTAATAATATTCATCATTTTATCCTTGAAAAACACTATATCTAAATACATGACATGAACATATATATAAAGATATACCTAATATTTGTTTGTCTTTTGTAAAAAAAATGAAGATAATGGAAGGTGTAAAGGAAATCACAAAAAATGGAGCAAAGTTTATGGATGGTCAAGAAAAGGACTTTGACTCTATCATATTTGCCACTGGTTACAAAAGCAACGTGCCTACTTGGCTTCAGGTACGCATATATGCTTCACATCTATAATTCCCACTCATGTCATAAATAATATAAAACATAACAAAATAACATCAATTGAAATTATTATTAGGGAAGTGATTTTTTCACGGAAGAAGGGATGCCGAAAACGCCGTTTCCTAACGGCTGGAGAGGAGGGAAAGGATTGTACACAGTTGGTTTTACGAGGAGAGGGCTCCTTGGGACGGCGTCTGACGCCGTTAAGATCGCTGGCGAGATTGGTGACCAGTGGAGAGACGAAATCAAGGGGCCCATCAGGAATTTGTGCAGTTCCCATTTTGTCATATTCCCTAATTAAATCCTAATTTGCGTTTTTCATTTTTTTTTTTCGTTTACACTACCACCTAGTTTTGCATGTTGTAAATCGAAGAAATAAACTTTGTATAGAATTGTCCTTAGCCAGATTACTAGATTGTCAAAGTCACTCTATTTTTAATAACCCATCTTAATTAATACCATCAATTATGAGCACCTTTACCTTTTAAACCGTTGTTAATTAAGTTAACCATTCAATGGTAATTAGGTGTGTTTATTTGTCGAAATACATGTCGAACTCAGAATATCATCTATGAATCCCACAGTATATATAATACTAGCTAGTATTAATAGATTGACAAAAAATCAGAGGTATATATGTCGTATATTAAAATGTGAATGCAAGAGAGATAAATAGATATGTACGCTAGGGTGTATTATATATAGAGATGCAGACGTAAGGTGGCACTGATTTGTCACTGAAATGAGATTCAATAGAGCTGACACTCTTCTGCTATCACCGCATGGACGATCTCTTTCTACCTAAATGATCTATCGCTCTCTCTCTCTGCCGCCATTAGAGATTCATACATTACACACACGCGCGCACATCTCTAATAAGTGATATAACTTAGTTTAGGGTATCATTTTAGTAATATTACCCAAAATACAACTTCAATATTCACTCAAGTGACCTAAGCAATTGTCATTGTATTCACATCTGAAATCATCATTGCAGTGATGATGGCTTTCTTACATGTATACGTTATATATACACTCTCGGGGCTTTGAATGATCTTTATTTCAATATTGGCTTCGCGCAAACAATTTGCAAGAAGAATATAAAGTAGAACCATCGCTTACGTGATAAAATTTAGAAAGACATTTCTACTTATTGAAATTATATTTTCATTTTGAATTCCCTTGAGATCGGATTATAATGTCGTTTTTACACCTTTCTATTGACCACACAGTGACTTAGAAAGACATACTAATTTCTGTATGAAGAATTGAAGATGATTATGCATGAGTCAGATCCTTTACCCAAAAAAAAAAGAATAAAGACAACGATACAAAAAATCAATGCTATTTGAGGGCATTCAATTCGAGAAACGTTATGACACGCATCCAAGCACACTTACGTTAACTATGCTCAGACACTTACGTCACTCTTTTGATTTTATTATTATATTCTCTTGCATTTAAAATAAAAATAATTCTTATGGGTTAATTAAGGGCTTTCTCCTACTGACCATTTTGCAGGCACACTGTCAATTTTCAAATTTGACATTTCTCTTTGCATGCTAAGTATGTCACCGCTCTCTTCCCCCGCTGCTACCTTCGTTTTAATATTCAAGTTCGCTCTATAACATTTTCTTTCATCTTTGAGTTTAATCGTTTTAACTACGTTTAATTATAGTCATTCTCTACGTACTATAACTTTTCCGTGTTTTGTTTGACCAAATAGTACTTATTACTACTGCTCTAATCATATTTTCTACTCTACTTAAAACAAAAAAAAAAGTAATCAAAATTTTCTTTTTGCACGTGTAAGAGAGTTTGTTTCTGTTTACAGAATAACTGTAGTTAAGTTAGATATAAGAAATACAATTATCAGATTTTAGCTGAACAAGAACCCATTTTGTACTATATCATTAATTGTAAAACTAATAAGCAGAAAAATTAATTATAATCAAGGAAATGAGAATAGCTCTTCAAAAAACCCAATGAATCAATTAAGCACTCTCGTTTTCACACCTAGTGAAATATATTTTAAGTGATATTTAAGATTTCTATGATACACACAAATTAAGAAATCATATATATATATATATATATATTTTAATTTACCCTATTTACATAAAATACCATTTAGTAAACTAACAACCAATAAAAAAACATACTTCAAAATTAAATAAAAAATAGTAAAAGAAAACTAAATACATTTAATATTTACATAGATATTTGTACACATCACATAAAATGAAAAAGCCCTAAAAGTGATATATGGAAGGAGTATATATATTTCTTCAGCTTTTCAATGTGACATTGGCTACCCTTCTATATATGTTCTTTCGTTTGGCTTAGACATCGTCTAATGACTGAATTTCTTAGGTAACTAGTAGGGAATATTGGCAAATTAAAGAGAGTAAAGTTTCCAATACTTTTAGCATTTCGTATGATGCATATATACGTATACAGTTGTGTCGTGTGTAGTTGCTATAGAATTTACAGGGATATAATAGTGATGTAAGATTTAGGAATGGACCACGAGGGGAGTTAGAATCGAGATAAATACTCATGATCCGATGAACCGTACCTTCCCTGTTGCACTCTTAAGTTGGCATGCACTTGTACTAATCAATCCACTGCATATATATATGTATATATTATGCATAGATGCATGGGGATTTGCCATGCAAAAAAACAAATGCACTTCTCTTACTCACGTATCATATGTAGCCCTATATGTGAAACTTGAGAAAACGTGCGAGTCAAAATTTGAAATTTGTATTTATATTTATATCATTATATGTACATATGATGACAAAAGCAAAGCTTTCATCAGAATAGACTATGCCCATTTTTTCTTAGTATCTTCCACCGTACCCATTCTAATGGCCAACAATACTAGCTCCAATTTTTTTTTTTTTTTGAAATTGGGTTTAACTAGCTCCAATTTCATTTCGAACTTTTAAACTTTCGAATCATCATTAATTTGTGACTCTAATTTATGAAATTTTATTGCAATTACTGAAATCAAAAGACTCAATTTAGGTAGTTCTCGTAATTACTAATAAACACAACACCCAATGTTAGTATAAAGAGAATATATACAAGGTTTTATCTTTCTCTTATTAATTAGATCAGATCAATCCTTCTAAACAATTGTATTAATTGCACTAGCTAGCTAGTAAAACTCAAGCTTGCTTAAAACTCAAACTCACGCTTACCTTGATGCTTTGTATGTCTCAGATGATATATATATATATATATATATATATATCTACCACTAGTGGCTACAATTAAAGGTTTCGTCTTATTATCTTAATTTTTTAGAGTGTTAGGCATATATAGAAAATTGGGACAAAAGATTTATGGCAATGTAAATCATTTGATTTATTGGGTTATGGTGGTTAAAAAAACCCGGTGGTTCTAATTTTCTAAAAATGGTTCATCCAATAATATTTACCTTAAAAATAAGTAAAACTTTAGTAAACTCACTAAAAATATGTAAACATGTAAAAGGCCTCCAAATTTGGTTTGAATCTAGGGGTTAATAGCTCAATTTTTTTTTAAAATGTTATAATTTCCGTCGAATGTCACACATATTGTAAAATCAATATTTTCTTTGGATATAATTTAACATTATATTTTTTTAAAAAATATATACTTAAAATTGTAATGAAATAATTTCTAAATAAAAAAATTGGTGGTTGTAAAGATATGACCATCACCTTAAAACTAAAATAAATTAAGAGGCCAAAAAGAAACTAAAGATTATTAGTCTTAATCTTTTGGTTAATACCTAAAACATAATTCAGTTAGTTCTGCCATTTTGATGTCTTCCTTTCAAACATAGGCGGAAACCCATATCTAAATTGGGCTTCTTCATGGCCCAATTACCTTTCTCGTTCAGTTATTTGTGACTGTGAGTCTTTGCGCTGACTTTTCTTCCCCATCCTCGTCTGAGCTTCGCGTGTTCTTGCGCAAATTCTTCCTTGATTGTTACAGGATCAAATTTGGATGAGAATTTAAAATCCAAATGAAAGTTATATTCCTAAACAAATCTGTTGAACTGTATGAAGTTTTTTTTGAAAACCTGTTACAGGCACAAAGATATTGACGATCGCAAATTTGAGAAATTTTGGTTGACGTCGTCAAAGCTAGTCCATGTCTGACAGCTTTCTTTGTTTGTAGCCTTGTAGGGGTTATCTCTTAAATTGTAGTTGTCATGATCGACTTATAAACTCTTACAATTTCTTGGTGTCTTCATAATTCAAACTTTTAAAGATGCAACCTCCAAAAATCATGCCGCTCATTACCTTATTGAATTTGTTCATGCAAGGCCTTGTTCTTATGGACTTGGGATTTAATTGTGGGCCTAACATCAAACTATTTTTCAAGATGGATTATATTGAGATTATTCTAAAATTTTAGTCAATATCTATTGTTTGTAAGTATAACGATAATAACATATTTAACGCGACTTTCTTGGTGAACAGAAAATAATAATTTAAGCAACCTTCTCCTTTATTCAACACCAAAAAAAAAAAAAAAAAAAAAAAATCAAAATGAACCTTAATTTGATTAAGTATGTTACATATGGTAGTCACCCATAAGCCCTTAAGTGAATATTTGGCATAGTTAAAAGTCGCCGTGGTAATGTCAAATGTGAGTTGGTCGTGACGAATACTGATCATTGTATCATTAGTATTGATTGTCAGTTTTTTCCTGTAACGAATTTCATCGTAAAGCAATATTTAACATTTCAAGAAGGATCTCGCACCAATATCTTATGAAATTGTATACTAATAATAATAATAATCATGTCTTGTATAGTTGTATTAGTAAAAAACGAAGCACATATTTTGCTTATTTTTAAAGAACTTTGATATCCTGTTTTCTAATGAATCTTTAGAAAACCTCAATTGTTTCCCAAAAGTAGCCTAAAAGACTTTATAGTCACGAATTTACGTCACATGGATTTTTGTTTCTGTTCTGTTAAGCCTAAAAAAATAAAAAATCTTTTGCACGAGTTAACAAAAATAACGAAGTTATAGGAAAACAAACGATATATATCTATATAATTTGATAGATTTACACCGGAAAAGACAAAATTGAAAATATGATATATATATAGAAATTAAAAATGAAATGATATTTGCGTCAATCAATCTATTGATTATAAAAGGTTATTTTTGTCATTAAAAGCAAAAGTACTTTGCCAAAGGCGTGCTACGTCGAGTAAATTCTACATCTCTATGAGGGCTTTTTAGTATTTTTAAAAGTAATAAAGCTAACCTCATATACATATTATCTCTTCTGCAATTCCGTCCACCCAAAACAACTGACATGGAAACTACTTTTGTTCTAAAATAAATTAAAAAAAATCTAGTTCGGTCGCCCATTTTATTTTTATTAAGTACAATAAAATCATTATAATATAACGAAAAACACGTTTTCTCCAACCCAAAATACAAAAAAAAAACGAATTTTACAAATTCGCCTGCAGCTATATCTGCAATAATCTGTCTTTTTCCCAAGTAAAAAAAAAAGTATGTACTTCTTTTTTCTTCTTTTTCATTTCAAACAGTAATAAATAAAAATTAATTATATTTTCGCTAGTTGCTATTAATCACAGAGCTGAGCTACTTCTAATGCTTTTTTTTACAGAGATGCTTTCTTCTTTCTCTCGTACTTTCTCTCTCTAAAACTTGTATCCTCTCTCTCCCTCTCTCTATCTATTTTTTGAGTTTGGTTTGGCTTATTTGAAGTGTTAAATCTCGTCAGTTTCTAGGGAGATTAGGTGGGGAGGTGGAAAAATCATTGAATTTGGTTTCTGCTGTGCAATTTTCTCAGAGGATTGGGAAGAAGCTCTTTTGTAAGAAGAAGTTATTACATGGGAGTTCTGACATTCTAAACAACTGTCTGTGGGGTTAATTTTGTCGAAGAACAAAAGAGATGTCTCAGACCAACTGGGAAGCTGATAAAATGTGAGCTTTCATTTTGATGGGTTTTGATTTTACTCACTTATTTTGTTCTGCTTTCTACTAAAAGTGTTCCTTTTTGGATGGGTATTAGATGTTGGGTCTTTTGAAGTGATTTCTAGGGTTCAGATTATATATATGCATTGTTTTTTTTCCGTCTCAGCTACAGTTTGATTCTAGGGTTTGTGTTCAGAGTCCTTAAGTTTCTAAATCTTATTGCTTATACTTTATCTGGATTCAGCTAATTTTGTGGTTTAACTTATTATTACCTTTCAAGTTGGCGCATTTTTGGTAGCTTTCTCCTCTTTTGACATTCTTGGTTTGTTTTTCCGTTAGAGGCGTTGTGTTACTTTGCGGGTTTCTCTAGTTTCTATTCTCAGAAAGCATCCTTGCTAGATTTTTGTGGTTGTGGAGAACTTTTAGTTTGGTAAGTTTTGCATGTTTTGGCCAAAAGTTTAGTTCTTTGAGTTATCAGTCACTGTCAAGGGGCTTGACAATTTACTGTATATTTGGTTTATCCAATTCTGGTTTACTCTTGTGGCATCAGGTTTATTTTGTTACTGTCCCAAATTTTCTCTTCTTTTTGGTATGCAAGTGTGTGACTTTTAAGCTCCATCATGAAAGTTTCCTGATTTTGGTGTTTATGTTATTAGCTGGATGGTTTGTTTCTGGAACATTGTTAAGTGTTATGCTTCTCTTTGGCGAGTGCCCTTTGTTGAGATTCTTAAGACAATTCTTATGCAGATCGTGATGTGTTATATACTATTATCATCTGGGTGTTGTTTACATTGCTGCATAAGATAATTTATTTTGGAATGTAACAGGTTGGATGTCTATATCCATGATTATCTGGTTAAAAGAGATTTGAAAGCCACCGCTCAGGCTTTCCAAGCTGAAGGAAAAGTGTCATCGGATCCAGTGGGTAAGAAATCACAGTCTTCTTGACCTTTTTGACTACAAATAAAGATCCTTCGTGCCGCAACTGTTTTCTTTTTACTAATGAACTTAACATTCTTCTTGCATTATTTGTAGCTATTGATGCACCTGGCGGATTTCTGTTTGAGTGGTGGTCTGTCTTCTGGGATATATTTATTGCTAGGACCAATGAGAAGCATTCCGAGGTTGCCGCATCTTACATTGAGGTCTCTTTCTTTGTTACCCAGACCATTAGTGATTCTATATCTGTGCAAAGCTGTGATAGTCTCTGTAGTTAGTGATATGGAGTTGCGCACCTTGATTGCTTATAATTGAGTGTCGTTCTCTCTTGTCCTCTGTGTTTAACGAGAAGATTTAGAAGTTGTATATGTATAATCAGAAATGTTTTCTATATGTATAATCAGAAATGTTTTCTCCAATTAGTATGATAGAAAGGATTGACAAGGCTGGCAGATTTTCTGTTTTGGTTGTTTAAGTTTATAAGATTTAAAATTTTGTGTGTGTGTCTGTGTGTGTGTGTTACAGACACAAATGATCAAAGCGCGAGAACAGCAATTGCAGCAATCTCACCACCCACAGGTTTCACAGCAGCAGCAGCAAATTCAAATGCAACAACTCTTGTTACAACAACGTGCACAACAACAGCAACAGCAGCAGCAACAACAACAACAACATCATCATCAGCAACAGCAGCAGCAACAACAACAACAACAACAACATCAAAACCAACCATCTTCTCAACAGCAGCAGCAGCAGCCGGCGCCTCAACACCAACAGCAGCCAACATCACAGCAGCAGCCACAGAGAAGAGATGGCTCCCACCTTGCAAATGGCTCAGCAAATGGACTTGCTGGTAATAACAGTGACCCAGTTATGAGGCAAAATCCTGGGTCTGGTAGTTCCTTAGCAAGTAAGGCATATGAGGAGAGGGTCAAAATGCCAACTCAGAGGGAATCCTTAGATGAAGCTGCTATGAAGGTTAGTTTTGGCTAGGCATGTGTTTGAAATTCCATTTATTCTTTTTTTTTTTCACACTGTAGTTTCATCAAATGGTAAAATTTAAAATTTCTATGGTTACAGCGATTTGGGGACAATGTTGGACAACTGTTGGATCCAAATCATGCATCAATGTTGAAATCTGCTGCAGCTTCCGGACAACCAGCAGGGTACTGTTCTCATACTTCCACCTTCGGTGTTTCACTTATATCCTCTGCTTCCTCGCCTAGTCTAAACATATGTTGCAACAAATTTCAATATCTCTCTTGTTCTAATGCCATTTACTGGTGAATCACAGGCAAGTGTTACATAGTACAAGTGGTGGTATGTCTCCACAGGTTCAAGCTCGAAATCACTCTGGGTCTGCAGTGGTACGTAATATTGAATCTTTGTTGTGTCTAGTCCCTTGTAGAGGTTTACTGTTAGTTAATACTTGCTGGGCTTATTTGGGTTTAGGATATAAAAAGTGAGATCAATCCCGTGCTCACTCCCAGAACTGCTGTTCCAGAAGGGTCGTTGATTGGAATTCCTGGTATGTTTGCTTTCCTGCGTGTATCATTTCAGTAGGCTAAGCGTGTCAAAAGTAGTAAAAGCACTTCAGCTCACAAGAATTTAATTATGATTAATGCTGGTTTTCTGTTTCAGGTTCAAATCAAGGCAACAACAACCTTACACTTAAAGGGTGGCCACTCACTGTAAGCTTTACCCATGCATTTCTCTCTGGCTTAAACTCACTCTTTTCTTTCCAAAGAATTTCCTTTTTGACTGCTGATTTCTTTCCTGATTTAGGGATTTGATCAGCTTCGTTCTGGTCTTCTTCAGCAGCAAAAACCATTTATGCAGTCTCCTCAGTCTTTTCACCAACTCAACATGTTAACTCCGCAACATCAGCAACAGCTCATGCTGGCTCAACAGAATCTAAATTCACAATCCGTCAGTGAAGAGAACAGAAGACTTAAAATGCTATTGAGCAACAGGAGCATGAACCTTGGAAAGGATGGCCTTGGGAGTTCTGTTGGGGATGTATTACCTAACGCTGGATCGTCTTTACAACCTGGTGGCCCTCTTTTGCCGCGTGGAGACACCGACATGCTACTAAAGGTATGCCTTATCTTTCTTTTACAAATCTTAAGTGGGTGGCTTTAATGTCTTTCAAAAGTGTGCAACTTTGAATAAACTCTTAACAGTATAGTTTAATGAAATTGGAGGAAGATATAATAATCTCTGCTCGTTTTCAATGCTGTGACGTACTAAAGCTTAATAACTGATTATGCTTTGTAGTTAAAGATGGCTCTGTTACAGCAGCAGCAGCATCAACAGCAGAGTGGTGGGAATCCACCACAGCCGCAGCCGCAGCCACAGCCACAGCCACTTAATCAGCTCGCCCTTCCAAATCCGCAACCACAGAGTTCAAATCACAATATTCATCAACAAGATAAATTGGGAGGTGGTGGTAGTATTACGATGGATGGTAGCATGTCAAATTCTTTTCGAGGAAACGAACAGGTCTCCTCTTAAATTCTTGTTTCTTTTCCTAGTTCATGTTTCATGATCATAATCATAATCATGAGGATGTTGAATAAATACGAGTCATGGTCTTAATCATAAGTATGTTGAATAAGTGTGTGATTGTGAGAGAGTTGAATTAAGGTATAATTGTAAAATAAGTTAGGAAAATTATCTTAATTTCTGTTGCACAAGTTTCGCAAGTCTGGTATTTTGGTATCAGAGCCTGAGGAATATTCCATAGCATATCCCTTAATTTCTGTTGCACAAGTTTTAAGTCTCTGGTGAGTCTAAGGTTAAATCCTAACCTTTTTTTTTTTTTTGTGTGCATATAATTGAAGGTGTTGAAGAATCAGAGTGGGAGGAAAAGAAAGCAACCGGTTTCGTCTTCTGGGCCAGCTAATAGTTCAGGAACAGCTAACACTGCGGGACCATCACCGAGCTCAGCACCTTCTACACCTTCAACTCATACTCCTGGAGACGTGATTTCAATGCCTAATCTGCCGCACAGTGGTGGTTCCTCCAAATCAATGATGATGTTTGGCAATGAAGGGACTGGGACTCTTACATCTCCATCAAATCAGTTGGTGAGTTTCCTTAAACTATTGATGGGAGTGCATAGTGGTTTTAGTAATCGATACGAATTATTAGCATCAATATTGACTATTTTGCAGGCTGATATGGATCGATTTGTGGAAGATGG
The DNA here is from genome assembly GCA_004349715.1 of Crucihimalaya himalaica. Classification (NCBI taxonomy): domain Eukaryota; kingdom Viridiplantae; phylum Streptophyta; class Magnoliopsida; order Brassicales; family Brassicaceae; genus Crucihimalaya; species Crucihimalaya himalaica. The sequence goes on along the minus strand of SMJT01000006.1, from coordinate 2,370,176 downwards.
GTCGCTTGACGACAATGTTGAGTCTTTTTTATCTCAGGAGGATGGTGATCAACGAGATGCCGTTACGCGGTGTATGGATGTTAGTAAAGGTGTGTGTTAGCTTCACTTAACATCATTTGTCAATAACACTGAACTTTCCTTCTGTAATACAACAGTATTTCTAAATTACTACAATTATGGCTCTGTACTAGGTTTCACGTTTACTGAAGTGAATTCAGTACGTGCGAGCACAAGCAAAGTTACCTGTTGCCACTTCTCATCGGATGGAAAAATGCTTGCTAGTGCCGGACATGACAAAAAGGTAAGCCATAAATCATCATTAGGGCTTCTGGCTTTTTAAAAATTAAAAAGCCTCATGGCTGGGTTCATCTTGCAGGCTGTACTGTGGCACACAGACAATATGAAGCCGAAGACAACCCTTGAGGAGCACACAGCTATGATAACAGATATCCGTTTTAGTCCAAGCCTGTCTCGTCTTGCAACTTCTTCATTTGACAAAACTGTCAGGGTGTGGGATGCTGATAACGTAAAGTGAAAGTTGATCGTTTCTACTATATTGTTTATCTCTACGTGAGTATGTTTGTTTCCGATGTTGTGATCTCCTAAGAGTTTGTGAATCAACTTTGCAGAAAGGCTATTCCCTTCGTACTTTCATGGGACATTCTTCTATGGTTACGTCTCTTGACTTCCATCCCATCAAGGATGATCTCATATGTTCCTGTGACAATGATAACGAGATAAGGTATTGGAGCATCAACAATGGAAGTTGCACAAGAGTGTACAAGGTAGCTTTTCTTTTTTTCCTTTTCTCTGGAAAGCCAATAGTTCAACATTCTGCTTTAATTAGCAACTTGATACATTTAATTTCACATTTGTCTTTCCACAGGGTGGTTCCACCCAGATGAGGTTCCAACCCCGTGTTGGAAAGTATCTCGCGGCTTCATCAGCAAATCTTGTCAATGTACTAGATGTCGAAACACAAGCTATTCGACACTCTTTGCAGGTTTAGTGTTCAAACTTTTCTTATTCGATGTTGTGGATAGTTTGCTTATTTTGTAATACATACTAGCAAGAGAGCAACTCAAAAGAAGGTTTACAAATTCTTCTGTATAGGGGCATGCTAATCCGATAAACTCGGTTTGCTGGGATCCTTCTGGTGACTTCTTGGCTTCGGTTAGTGAAGATATGGTAAAAGTATGGACGCTCGGTACAGGTAGTGAAGGAGAATGTGTTCATGAGCTAAGTTGCAACGGGAACAAATTCCAGTCTTGTGTTTTCCATCCGGCTTACCCCTCGCTGCTTGTAATTGGCTGCTACCAGGTAAAGTTGAAATCATTACAATGACTGTTTAAAAAGTTGGTGAAAAACGTAATCCAGAAATCCTAACTGAACTCCTAAACTTGTGAAATGTGTGTGTGTGTATGCAGTCTTTAGAACTATGGAACATGTCAGAGAACAAGACGATGACATTACCAGCTCACGAAGGGTTAATTGCGTCATTGGCTGTTTCAACTGCAACTGGATTGGTTGCATCAGCTAGTCACGACAAGCTAGTGAAGTTGTGGAAGTGAAATCAATGAGAGGAAAAGAAAAGTTTGTGTTTAGGTATTATTATTAATCTCGGGGTTCTTTTTTTGTTTGGTTTGGTTTTTAATAACTTGTAGTTCTCTCTCTTTCTCTCTCGGCCATTATCTCGATCTCAAGATAGTTTTCCAGATGTTGAAAACATTGTTGTTGTATGATCTGATGAAATTGGGATCTTGAGGAACTGTGAAAAACTCTTGCTCTAATCTTATTAGTCCTTCTGGCTCAGCTTTAATTACTGACATTCTTCACTTCGGTATGTGGGTTGGTTTGGTTTCGGTTAAGCTGCTTGAACATTTTTAAATCACATTAAAATGTGAGAGCCATCTATATTAAAATTGAAAATTGTATATATGTTATTTTTTAGATTAACAAAAGTATTAAAATAAACGCAAACGCGAAAGTTAAAAAACGCCATTACGAAATCTTAAACGCAAACTCGAAGTGTGCTCCTTTAGGTGATGACTGGTTCTCCCGCTACCACCCTACGTTTGCGGGTGGTAGCGGTTGTTAGCGATTGAAAACAATCAAAGAACACGCTCCGAACTGCTTTTAACCGCTCTAAATCGTCAGATTTCAAAAGCTGCTTCCCGCAAGCGTTTGCTGTTGCGGACGGTTGCGTTTGGATAATAAAAAAAAAACTAAATTTAAAAAAAAAAATCATAGCTGAAATTAAAATTAGATATTTACACACATATATATATATATATTTACCTATATATATATATTTATCTATATATATATATATTGTATCAGATTTCTCTAATCTTAAACCCTAATTATTATTTTCTAACCATATCTTCTCTATTTTGTTTTCCTCTATTATAATTATGCCTTCTAAGTGAAATTCAAAAAATATTTTTTAAAATATTTATGACTAGTTTGGAATTGATTTGAGTTGGAGTCGAGTCAAAGTCGAGTCAAAGTCGTTTGTATTCATTGAAGAAACTTTATAGTATTTATAAAGGCAATCAGGAAAATCTACGAATTCAAGCACATTTCTTACAATTTGTCACATTACTTGAAACAATTTTTAGTGATGAACCAAATGCATAATTAATAAGAATTTTACCATAAAATTTATTGATTTTGAATAATTATTAAGTACTTTAATTATTAATATGTTTAATATTTTTATATTTTATCATAGCAATATAATTTTTTGTGTTTTATAACTTTTTAAAATAATATATTATATTTATCTTTGTTATTTTTTATTTAACCGCTGATAACATCCGCTGGTTAACCAGTCGTAAACCTTCTGCAAACACAGTCATTTCCAAACGCTAAACCAGTCGTTCAAAACGATTAATAACGCTTAAAACCGCAACCGTCCGCTTCCGCAAACTCACGCAAACGCAACCGCACCTGCGGTTAAACCAGTCAGGTTAGTTTTGGCTTACACCGGTGAAAGTCGTCTTCTTTCGATCGTCGTATCTGAGATCGTTATTATGAGTCGCTGAAGGTTTTGCGAAATTGGGTGATGGAGAAAGAAGATAACAGTGACGAGGTTAGCCGGAGCGTCATCGAAAGTTTCTTGTTTGATTTTGATTCCTCAAGCTTTGATCTGTTAGATTAGGCAAATTGTGAAATACTCTGGAACCACAGGTTTGTCCTTCAGTGAAGAAGATTTGTACGTCAGGGCAGCCGGAGGAAATGGTGACAAATCTGAAGGCGTCTATAAGAGAATTGCGTGAGAAAGTGAACGAACAGGTTCTTTGTTGCTTCCTGTCTGAGCAAATAAAGTCTCTTTCCCAGTCTATCTTTTTACACTGCTGTTTCTGATCAAGCGCTGCTGGGTGTTTACTCTGTTGCATTTGTAACTTAGAATCAGAGAATATGTGATGTTAAGGATGAGCTGCTGCAGTTACGAGAAAGAATAAGCGCTGAAGGTGTTGATGTTTCAGTCCAGGAGTTGATGCCGCTTTTGAGATCAATAAAGGTAAACAAGTGTTGAGGGTTACCAAAAGTTCGTGTTTTTATTATTAAGTTGTGAGTATATGCGGTGGAACTCAATAGTTGTAGGTATTTCCAGGAATTTGAAATACAGGAATCTGAATTCCGGTCTAATTGCAATGCTAAGCGTTCTGCTTTAGAAGATGCAGTTCATGATCTGGAAGAGAGAGTCGCTAGGGGGCATGATGGTGAGATTCGAGAGGAAGATTTAAAAACTTTGTTGGTTCAATCTTTAGATAGTCTCACTTCAGCAAAGAAGGTACTCTTTCTAGGCTATAGTCAGCCTCTATGAGCAAAATGGAGTTGAGATTCAGGTTTTTCTAATGTCTTTTTAAGAAGGTTATTGTTGAATTCCGTTCGTTTTACTGTAGGAGCTTGCAGCAATGCTAAGAGAAATAGTGTCTCTGAAGCGACAGATTGATGATGTGCCATGCCAATCTGAACTCCTCCAGTATGCCCTTCATCTACTTCTTGCTTACTTTAAAGACGATGCCCTGGATTTAGCACTTTGTATTTGTGTACTAGTTCACGTTGAAACTCGTCCATCTCAACAATTAATCTGATTTAACCGCACTCCCCTTGGTTTGATGAGCAAATATCTTTAGTTATGTTGTAAAGATATGGAATCGTTATGTCAGGAGTCAAGTTTCTTTGCCTCCAGCTTTTAGGAACCCAAATTTTATGGCTAATTTCCCCCTTGCTGTATTTTTTTCATGCTGAAGTCCAGTATTTCATTCCGTGCAGATATGAAAGAAGATTCTCAGAGCTGAATGTCTGTATCCAGGTTTGAATGGTCAAATTAATATTTGCCTTGTTGCTTTGCTTTGTAGGTTTGTTCCATAATTGAAAATGAACTTACTAGCTTGACGAACATTTGTTCAATTTCTGACTTAAAACAGGAGAAACTTCAACAAACTAGGAAGCTCTATGCAACATACAATACTCTTTTGGAAATTAAAGATTTGATGCTAAAGGAGACATCATTATTGAATTCAATAGGTTCACAGGTAAATTACAGGCGTAATTGTTTTGTAGATTTTCTGTAACTAGCATCATCTGCTTAGTACTGCCTCTACTTCATACATTTAGTTATCATGTACTTATCGTTGAGATAAGGCTAGGTTCATACTAAGTTGATTTACGTTTTGCTTTCCCCTCAAATACCTAAAGAAAATAACCGTTGACTTGAATGTAGTTTCAAGACGTGATTGGTACTCCTGCTGGCCGTGTGAAGCTTATTGATTCAATGGAAGGAGTCATGAAAGGAATCCAACAGGTAATAGAGTAATAATTATTTAGGTATTTGAGGCACAAAGCACGAATCTGGCCCATCTTACATAACTTTAGCTGTATGAATTGTGGTAACAAAATGTTTAAAGTGCAGAAGATAGGAATAGTACAACTTGGGCTTCAAGAAGAGCAGAGGCTCCGTGATGCTTCAAAAGAAAAGTATATAGCTGCAGCTGCAGAGCAAAGAAAATGCTACACTGTACTAAGAGCATTCCAGGTAAGCACAAAAAGGAAAGAAGTGTTTATACTGAAAAAGCATTTCAACTCCCGAGAGTCATCTACTTATATAGTACTAAATTTCTCGATGGCAGGAGGAGTGTTCTAAGAATGAGAGGCTGAGGAGTCAACTATCTGCTGTAAACACCTCTGACGCGAAAGAAGGGGTTGAATAAGGTGATATAAAGTGACTTTCCTTTCGCGGTACAGCTAAGCAGACTACCAGAGTAGAGCGGGAGTTAATTAAGACATGATTCTCTTTTGATATGCTGTATCCATATGCTCAGCCTTACACGGAAATATATGAAAATCTATTGGCCTAGAAACAGCAGGTTTGGTTGACCAATTGGTTATATATATTAGCTATGGGAAACTATTATGCTCTAAATCATTCAGGATAATAAGTTCGAATATAAACCTAAAAAGGTACAGAGCATTGTACTTCGAAGAAGTTGACCAAAAAACAGAAAAAAATAACTTAGAAGAAAAGCCACACTATTCAGACTTAATCATGTGGCTTCTTTTTCAGGATCTGATATGTGAACTGGATCTCTGGTATCTCGTCCCCTTGAGCTGATGCTTCCTTGATGTTCTCTACCTGCAAATCATAAACGCACAAGGTTTTATGGCCTGAGCAAAAAGATTCAAAGCTGACAAAATCCAGAACAGTTGATAACTCTATTTTTGTATCCTCATTTTGTTAATGCATAGTGCAAAATAAGACCTGATTACTCTACTTTACCGTGTATTTGTAAGAAGCTAACCAAATTTTCTGCTGAAATCTGATTTTCATTAAAAATAAGTCACCTGGTTGTGTAAAGATCCGCTGACAGGCACTGGAGGTAGCTTGATGACTAGGCCTTGCACGAAACTCTGGAGCCAAAAGCGGTGTTTCTCTAGAGCTGCCTCCTTCGTACATTTGGCCTAGTTTGTATGGACCGTCACTTGTGTTAGTCTTCGACTTCGGTTTATGAGACAAACCTGTAGTCCATGAGCCCCCGCTTGATCCTGCCAAGGCCATTATCACATCCGCCTGCAAAAGTATAACGTTCATCTAATGAACTTCCCAATTTTTCTACTGCTTTAGATATTAAGATGTACTCAAATAACTTGAATATCATTAGTGTAAGTGTCAGGGAGAATCACCTTGTTTGGGTGAACATCATCAAAAACATGAGCTTGACCGCCATAGAAGATGGTCATTTGCTTAGTACTCGATGTCAAGTCTTTCAGATTTCCGGTACTGCAAATACAAAGTGTACTGAAATGACTCGCAGACAGTATCAAAAGACCAGAGACAAAACACTAGAAGCTAACTGACCTTGAAGGGGCAAAACTTTCGAGCTTGCTCGGGTTTGGCATTGTAAAAGAACTCAAGATACCGGGGCCTTTCATTCCTGTTCGCGAACCTTCATCAGCAGCTGTCTGAGCGATAACTGATGGGCCTACGTTTTCATCTTTGAACCTGCTTGAAGACAGCTGATGAAGCAAATGACTGATCTGTCCTCCTCCACGTGGAGGCTGGTTTGCCAAAGGATTCACATTCATGGCGAAGCTTCCAGGTCCGTTTCTAAGCAACTAGGTTATGACAATGGCAGATTACAGAAATTGAGTTCTATGAAACTGTGAACATGGTGAAGTTGTGTAGGTTGTGGTTTTTTTTTTCGTTTTTTGTTTTACCTTGGACCAATGCAGAGTCTCTGGGTGCTCTTGAGTCGTGAAGTGTGAATCCGAGTTACTTCTCTTGTTTCCCGAAAATCGATTGCTCATGATTGAGCCAGAAACCTCACTTCTTGGTCCAAACAATTGTATCCCATCAAGATTATTCCCACCGCCGCTGTGTCTTTCGACTAAACATAAGATAAAATCTAGATAAGTAACATCAGATTGTAGTAGGAACTCAAAGAGAGAGAGAGAGAGAGAGAGAGAGAGAGAGAGAGAAAGAGAGAAGTAATAAAGATAGCCAATTCATACAAAAAGCATTACAACCTCAAATGGCTATGACCCACCAAACTCATCAGTCAAATTCACTCACACTGTCCCAACTAATCCACCAGAGGCGTTATGGTTGGACAGCGAGAGAGAGAGAGAGAGAGTATCCTTCACTACTAGAGTTCAATCAGCCACTTGCTCACACAAAATTCATATTTTCATAAGGCAAGAAAGATACTAGACAATGTACACTCATATCTTGTTCAACTTCATCCCAAAGATGTTCCATTTCCTACTTATAAAGATCAAGTCATAAATGAATAGACTAAAAAGTTGAAACTAACTCACATGATCCTTTACACTTTCAAATCATGGTTAATGCAAAGCTCGACTGTTAAATCAAACTAGGAAAACTAAAGAATCGAACTTTAAAACCGAATCTATGTAACAAAATTTGAACTTTCTGTATATAGAAACCATAAGTGTAGACAGGAATCAACTCAAAACCACATCAAGAGATAGAGATCAGAACCGAGATCGGAGGTTGAGGAGAGACCGCCGCGTCCACCGGCGGAGGAAGCTGAAGCCATAGAGGGAGTCATCGCCGGTATAGCCGCCTTATTATCCCGTGGTAGGCTGTGGTCAGCCATGGAAGTGAAGGCTAAAGTAGGAGTCTTGGAGCCTAAAAAGTCATGGAACAAGAGCTTATCTTGTTCTTTCTGCCGTAGACGAGAATCAACATCAGTGGTTCGCTCGCCATTGTTGTGGTTCTTCATCATCATCAAACCAGTGTATTAGTGAGGCCACTTCGCCACCACATCCTCCATTACAGTCTCTCTCTGCTATTATTATTTCATGGACACACTCAACGAGAGAGAGAGATCAGAGTGTGTTTTCTTTCTTTCTGGGTAAGTGTAAAATAAAAGGCGAAAAAGATTGTCTTTTTGCTCTTCAAGCTACTTTATCGGGTTTCTAAAGTTACATGATTTAATTCCCTTCATATATAATAAAATAATCTGATAAAATATGATTAAAAAAATTCAGCCAAGAAACACATAAGTAAGATTGTAAAATCATGGCATCATAGACCTTTTTAAAAATTAAGGTATCATAGATTCATTATGTTAAAGAGACACACTTTATTGAGTTGAGAAAGTGAGATGTGAATCCAATCTTTAACCAACACACTACTAACCTATCCGCAGCCAAAACATAATTAGTTCGTAAGTTAGTAGGTAATGTTGTCATTTGAGAATATAATTTGTTTTAGACTTTAGTACACTGTTAAATACTTTACTCATATTTGGTGGTTAGATCTATTAGTTAAAGAATATTTATACAGTTTTAGAATTTAAATGCTAATAATAAATGGTTCAGTAATTTATACTGAATTACAGAACCTATAAAGATAAATTTACGTGAACGAGTTCGCCCCAAACAATCAGTTTTAAATTTAATTTTAAATACAAAGAATACTGTAGATAGTCAAATCATAAAAATATTGGTAAATAAATTTAACCAAACTTAAATAGCAATGCATTATAGACTGCCCAATTGATCTTAATAGCGATTTTGCATATACTATATGGTTTTGAGATGTGGGAGTAGTTGAATTTTAAATTAAGTATTTGATTTCGTACTCTAATATGAGTAGGAGAGAGAACTTGTGAACCACTCAAGAAGAATTTCTACACTCTAATCTGAGTAGGAATATTTATACTTAAAAACTCGTTTATTCATTATTTTTGAGTAAAAGAACTCGTTTATTCATTAGCTTAAAATGAATATGAGTGAATTTTTTTAAATAATCATCGGTTCAATATATTTAAGTTGTTTATTGAAGACATCAAATTAGTAGCTGGTTTTTAAATTAACTAGTCTGATTATAGTATAATTGTCTTTTGTATGGGAACACGTGTTTGCTTTCATGTTCTTACACAAACCTTAACTAGATATTCTTGTCTATGCATGTGTGGTTTATTTATCAAGTCACAGAGAAATTAAAAAACAACTTACTAAAGATGGCCTCTCGCATAAGTTTTCTTCTGTAGTAATGTTTTTGTTTAACTTGTTGAACTAAGACTTCGATTTGTTACTTTTGCTGAATATAATATCTGATAACTGTCAAATTTACCCGAAGAAAAGTTAAAAATATAAAAGTGGATTCCAGATGAAAATAATCCGCTAAACGATGAGTAAGAATGTTGATTAAGTGACAATAAAGGTGGCGAACAACGGAACAAGTGCAGTATATGATTGTTTGCAAAATTGGTAATCTCTTTTGTCTACTTTCTAAATTGAAAGGAAAAGCTTAGTGGGCTGTTAATGGGCTACCAACAAGCAGATAGAAGCCTAATAACATTTGGAAGATAAAGTCCACATAATTCGCAGTTTGCAGTTTATCTCTTGTTTCGGGAATCTTCGTACCAAAACTCGTCGCCGGAGATCGGAAGCTAAAAACCGTGAAGAATTAGCCGGCACAAATGGCTTCGCTAGGTTTCAATCTCGGCTTCTCCTATTCTAATTTACAAATTCAGCAGCGTCGAAAAGTTTCAGGAAGTGGAATGGCTCGCGTTGTCTCCTGTAACAGCTCTTCTTCTTCTTCTTCTTCTTATCAAGCACCATCTCCGCAACAGGGGATTTCTGCAGCGACGCCTCCTGAGATAGAGCTCGAGTTCTTCGGTGTAACTATCGGTGCGATTTTCGCGTTGAGTTATGATAAAATTCGTTTCAAACTCAAAAGAGATTTTTCGTTTTTGATGTTATTGTAGCCGAAGCCGGGGAGCGACGGGTCGTATCCGGTGGATAAAGCGAAGGCTGTGAGTGGTGAGAAGCTTATGAGAAGCATAATGCAGGATAACAAAATCGAACTCTATGCTGCTTACGTGAGTTTATATCTCTTTACTCAATCATATGATACATTGAGGTTATGATTTAGTGTTTGAAATGGATAAACTTACTTATTTCTGGAACAATTTGCTACCCAGTCGAATAGTTAGTTCTGGATTTTTTTGATCTGTGTGTTTAGAGAGAATTTGTTAATGGCTTGGGGTAATCTTTGGAATTTGCTTAATTTGTGATGATTAGGGTAAAGTGATGAACTGTGGAGGTGGAGGAAGCTGTGGAACTTGCATTGTAGAGGCAAGTGACTTCATATAATTTATCTCGATTATGATTATGAATGTGTGATCTACGGTTATCCTAGCATTCATGGTCTATTATGATGAGCTATACTCAAGGAAACAAACACATTTGGTCTTCTTGTGTGCAGATACTTGACGGCAGAGATCTTCTGAATGAGAGAACAGATACAGAAAACCGGTATCTGAAAAAGGTTAGTCATTCTATCACTCCTCTCTATATTAATGTTTGATTCACTTTCTCATTTTACTAACAATATGAATCAAATATTGAGCATTGTTTCATGTTGAAGTGTGATTATATGGTTTGTCTGATAAGGTGACTTAAGTATATTTCCTAAACTCCTGTTATATATGGAAATTCGGAAAAATATAAGAACATTGGCTGTTTAAATCTTAAGGCATTGTTACTATTGTGCAGAAGCCGGAATCTTGGAGACTCGCATGTCAAACAATTGTAGGGAACAAAGAAAACTCAGGAAAGGTACCTACTTTCAAACACCAATTAATGCGTTTTCAAGTGCCCATTTGTTGGATAAATCTTTATCATGTTTTGGGATCGTAAGAGGTTTTTTTCTGTCTTTGTAATCGTTCTCATTGAGATCAATCGGCTTTGTTTTTAGGTTGTAGTGCAGCGGATTCCACAGTGGAAGAAGTGAATCAATGTAAAGGTTTTTCGTTCCATATTTATGTGTATATAACACATCTCTGTATGTTGTCACAATGTCTCATATGAATGGAAGATTCGTTTGCTTAGACGTATCTTCTTAAGTTCTTGAATCTGGTGGTGCTATGCTATGCCATGCCATGATAGTGACATATACGGAAAAAACTAACGAGTTCCCATGAATGAAATGTTCAACGCTTGTAAAGCAAATGCTACTTGACAAAATTGGTTAAAGATGTGATAAATAGATCGAGAGTTGATAAGTGGAAGGGAAGGGAGAACGAAACGAAGGTGGGAGTGAAGTTGATCACAAGATTCGGATGAAAACTCTAATCAGACGAGCTTTGATTCGTGTTATCCTGTTCTAAGATTGTAGAGTTTAAATGGCATTTGTGACTAAAGTTTTAAACTGGTTTCTACTTTCAATTTGATATATACCCCATATAAGAAATTAAATCAAATAACACGAATTCGAACCTTTTTATTTGGCAACTTTTAGAGCACCTATATAGCTAACGCGCCGCCCCAAAAAACAGGGGATAGAAGATATCTTCACATCCCTTTTTTACTTTTACTTTTACTTTATTTTTTTTGTTGTTGAAAAAGAAAAAATGAAAGGAAGGAGACAAATATAAAGAAGTATCACTCTCTGAATCATCATCATTCCGTATTTATATATTTTTTTTTTCTTTTTTTTTTTTTGGTGAAATATTTTTTTTTTTCTTTTGTGTGATTGTTGTTTGGCTCCAAATTTAATATCCAGATAAATATTTATCTATAAAAAAAAAAAAAAAAAAATCTAAAATAATCGAAAAACACATTTGAAGAAACTAGACGATCAACGGGTTTTCGATTGCTGAAAAAGTTGACTCTTCTTGATTAAATTCGTTGTCTTGGTTTCTGGGTTTTCTGCTTCTGGGGGCACTCTAACTTTACCTTACGACCAGGGTGGAAGGCAAAATCAACCATTGAAGGAGGTTTGTTCCCCTAATTGCTTCATTTTCTTCTGAAATATTAAATTCTGGTTCGAATTAGGTTTTGCTTAATCTGTCAATTTTTTTTCCTGGGGTGGGGGGAGGGGGAGGGGGAGACGGGTATTATATGCTTCTTTTGTTCTGAAAAATCTCTGCCCATGTACGATACTGCTTTCGATTTTTCCTTGTTTTTGCCCTAATTGTATGGGATAATCTGTGGGTGTTTCTTCCTTCAATTCATGATTGAGCTCCGTGTTTGTAGTTGGATTAATCAATTCTGATGAGTCAAATCCTGAAACAGACATAGATTAATGATTTTTCGTGGTTGGTTTGAGGTCATTTGAGGGTTTAAGCTATCTCAATTTGTTTCTTCTTTATGGATTTGTAGGAGGACCTCAGGGTTAAGTTCCATGGTGTGGTATGTGCAAGGAGGACAAAACCTAGATGGGTGTTTCTCTTCTGAAACAACAACATCGTATTACAAATCAAGCTGATACTTTTTCTAGATTCATGGAACGATCATCAGAGAATAATCTAAGCCGCAATGAGCACATCATCATTGACATTCCAAGAAATGCCGCCATTGCATCATCATCATCCACTTCTCATGATAGAATCTCAAACGTTTTGGAACCTTTACAACATGAGGAAGAAAGACCTTCGACTATACCTCCCATGTCTGCTCCTCAGCCAGCTACAGCTACCGCGTCTTCTTCTTCATCTATGCGATCTAATCCGAGAAGTATCCGTCGCAGAAGAAGTCCTCTGAATTCTGGCTTATGGATTTCTATTGAACTATTCCTCACTGTTGGTCAGATCATTGCAGCTATTGTCGTTTTGTCTTTGTCAAAACATGAGCATCCTCGTGCACCCTTGTTCGCTTGGATTGTGGGTTATGCGTGTGGATGCGTTGCAACACTCCCACTTTTGTACTGGAGATATTATCATTCGAATCAGGCCTCTGAACAGGATTCTGGCCAGCATCGTCCTAATCTTAATGTTGCAGCAGGACCATTCGCCTTCTCGATATCCAGGACATCTGAAGGAGATGGTCGACAGACCAATACCACGTCTTCCCGTGGTAGTAGATATCCCGGGTTCATAAGTGCTGCCAGGTAAATACACATGTTCTTAGATGATCTGTTTCAACTGGATGTTTGGATTTTGAATTGAGTTTTCTCAAAGCTTTTCTTATTCTTTAGAACTGAGATTTTAGATGTCCCTTCTGTCGGACATTTGTGTTGACAATGCCTGCAATCTAATCGAGTCAGTTTATCATATTAATGATTGTTGCTACTTAGAGTCACTGAGTCTGATCTGAGTCGTTGATTTTGGCTTCCAGACTTAAAGTTATCGTGGAATACTTCAAAATGGCTCTGGATTGCTTCTTTGCGGTGTGGTTTGTGGTAGGTAATGTGTGGATATTTGGAGGGCATTCATCTGCTTCTGAGGCTCCTAACTTGTACAGGTAAAATTCTTTTGGACATACTGATATTAGACTCAAACCGCAGGCTACGATTGTCGAATACTGACCCAGATTTATGTTCTCTTGTATGTTATAGGTTATGTTTAGTGTTTCTTACCTTTAGCTGTATTGGCTACGCGATGCCCTTCATCCTCTGTACAACAATATGTTGCTGCTTGCCGTGCATAATCTCAATTCTCGGATATAGAGAAGATTTAACTCAACCTCGAGGAGCAACAGCTGAGTCAATAAATGCATTGCCGACTCATAAGTTTAAGTTGAAGAAAAGCAGAAGTAGTGGCGATGACAATGGTTCAAGCACTAGCGAAGGTGGAGTTGTGGCGGCTGGAACAAATAATGAACGTGCAATCTCAGGAGAAGACGCAGTGAGTGTACTTACACTTTGACTGCATACGAACATTCATATAATCAAGTCTCTAAATATTAAAAATGATTGCAGGTCTGTTGCATTTGCTTAGCGAAATTTGCGAATAATGAGGAGTTAAGAGAGCTTCCATGCTCACATTTCTTCCACAAAGAGTGCGTTGACAAATGGCTGAAGATCAATGCCTCTTGCCCTCTTTGCAAAAGCGAAGTTGGGGAGAAGAACTCGGATTTGACAAGCCAAGGGATCTTAAGCTCGCTCTCTTCTGGGCAAAGTGATAATCATCAACAACAGCAACAACAACAGCGGAGTGAACTTAGAGTTGAGAATGGTTTGGCCAACAATGTTATCTAGATGTCTGAGGTTGCTCTACGTTCGAGAAATCGGTACATGAAAGCCGTTTTGCGTTGTTCCTACACAAATAGGGTTTGCTTCTCATTGCTAAGAAGGTGAAGAAAGAAATGGCGAGGTTCCCGTTCTGTAAATGCTTTTTACCCTTGTGAATTGGAACCCCCCGAGTGTGTAGAAGAGTTCGAGAATCGGTGATTGAGTTTGAGCGTGTTGCCGATACTTGTTTTTATTTATTCTCTGAAGTTGTCACGAGTACCTCTATACGAGCCAGAGATCTTTCGAGACCTTGTGCAGCTAAATTGCCTTGTTCATAGACTCGGCGCAAAATTGAAATAAACTAAATATAAACTTCATACTGGACTTCGATGATTTTATTATCTTAATTTTCTGAATTACAAGACATTTGACTTCCTTGGTTTTGTATAATCAGTGTTAGAACCGTAGTTTGTAACAAGAAGCATAAAGATCTTAGCTCTGCCTTAAGCAAAGAGAGCACACTGTCGGTGAAAGTGAACATTTTCTATCATAACATCATATCTTGGAATCATATGTTCTTAAAATGGTTTGAAACTTTGAAAGAAGCAAAAGTGATTCAATTCCTGAACATTCGAGTTGTAACATCTAAGAGCGGTTTAGTGCCCTGCTAAAACAATTACCCACAGGAATTTATCCAGACACCGAAAAGATTTGTCCTTCTAAGCGTTTTCTGCGGATGGGCTTTCATGAACAAATGTGCCAACTGATTTGAACCATCGCAGTAGGTTCCGGTGATCTTTTACGTACAGCCATGCTTGAAGAAACGGGAAGAGACTCTCGTTCACACCACGGTCCTCTAGGAAGCCATGGAATACATCTCTCATCTTCTCATCGAGCTCTCTGTCAAAACAAACACTAACACTTACTTGCCAATAGAGTAAATATTCTATCAATTGTGATTTCAGTGTTTGCATTCAGGACAAATTAAAAAGAATGCTGAAATAAATGAACAAACTCTATTCTATAAAACTGAAAATGAATTGAAAGAAGGATGTAAAGAACAGGCCAAAGACTAATCCTTGATTCAAAGGCTTCATAATAGAAACAAACTGATTGTGTGTCAATAGTGAGATTTCACTGCAATTATGTCACAGGAGAAAGAGCAGTAACTGAAATCGATTAATCGAAAATATCTACAACACAACTACCACCACTCCATTCTAAAGTCACATTCCTTGTGTCCCAAAAAGATGGTACAATATAGGAAGGTTGTTTCTTGAAATCATCCTTCAGAAAGTCTGAGATTATTTCAGAAATGACGATAAACTTAGCTGGCCTATTCAATACCACCTATTCTTACAGTGACAGTTCTAAGTGTAGCGAGAGGAGACAGCACAAAACAGAAATGGAAATCACCTAAAATGGCCACTGACGATCTATAAGTTCTCAAATAATGAACTGAATAACTAGAAACGTGAGCAAATATTGAGTAGCTCTCTCAATTTAAAGAGATGAACTCACTCCAAAAGAAGTTAAAAAGAGAGAAACTCACTCAAAAGAAGGGCCAGTGTATTGAGTAGGATCATCAGACATCTCCAAAGCCTCGAGTTTTGGTCTCAGGGAAACGGAGTGAATACCCAATGCATCAGGGTAAAGACCGCAAAGGAAATGCAAAGAATCAGGCTGATTTGGCTTTGAGACAGCGACATGGAGGAACAACTGGTTGATCCCATCATCGTCTTCATCATCACCTCCGTGAGCCAACCGCATAACGAAAAGACTCATTTCTTCATTTCCAACAGATTTCGTCAGAACAGCCCCAGTTCCTTCAAGCGATCCTTTCACAATCTCAAATGGTGAAGGAGGACTCACTTTCTGCAAGATCAATGAAATCCAGTAAACAGCATATATCTATGGATTGTAATCTCGATCCCACGAAAAACCCTAAGTGAAAGAATCAGTAACTAGGGTTTAAGTAACAGCACTGAAATTTCAGTTGTAACGTAGAGAGAAACACAGAGAAAGAAGGGAAGGGGGAGGAACGAACCGGAGGAGGGGTCATCTTAGAAACTTCTAGGTAATGTTCCTTAAGAGAACGCAGAAGCATCGAATCCACGGCAGCTGAAACGTTGCCGCTCTTTCCACTTCCACCGGCTTTACTTGATAGCACTCGCTGTAACTGATGCCGGACGGCGACATTTCCGATCACTCTTCTCCACATTTCTAGTTTTCCCGATGAGAGAAACAGCGCGGCGAATTGTCTAAAAGAATAAAATACCAACTTCTTCTTCTTTCTTGGTCGAACCCAACAAACGACACCGATCTTTTTAAACCGCAAGAGAAAAAACTTGATAGGTTTGCCCAAACTTAATTAAGGACCACATTGTGAAATTA
Source organism: Crucihimalaya himalaica (assembly GCA_004349715.1). NCBI lineage: Eukaryota > Viridiplantae > Streptophyta > Magnoliopsida > Brassicales > Brassicaceae > Crucihimalaya > Crucihimalaya himalaica. The sequence goes on along the minus strand of SMJT01000006.1, from coordinate 2,353,846 downwards.
CGCTTTTAAAGAATTATAACGCATTTCACCATTAAACATGTCCCTCTATTGAAAAACAGAGAATACAAAATTATACGAAAGAATAAACAAAAGAGAAAGCTTTTCATTTAGATGACAAAAGAATTCAGAGAGAAAGCTTTTCATTTCATGTCTCACTGTGATACGATTAAAAGATCAAGTCATCATAATTGTAAAATACGGGCCATCAAAACATTTGTTCAAGGCAAGTCTCATATGAACAAAACCCGTTAAACACATGTTCATATCAAAACGGTGGGTGGATTGTTTTCTTCACCTCACCGGTTGCTGATTGTAGTTTTTCTTTTCTTTTTTCTTCGCAGCTGCCAACTTTGCCTTCCTCGCAGCTGCTTCCTTTGCAGCAGCTGTTGCAGCACCATCCACCTCTTTGCTTGATTTCTTCTTCTTCATCGATGCAATCTTCTTTAGCCGTTCTTTGACATCAATCGAAGAAGAAGCCTCCTCCTGCTCAGCAGACTCACTTGCAGCATCTGAGTTACTACTCTTCACTTCACTCTGTGTTTCTTTTACCTCTTTCTGTTTCTCCTTCCTTTTCTTCTTCTTTGAGGCCTTCGATTCTCCAGTTGTGTTCTCCTTCTTCTCTCCCTCATCACTGACTTCTTTCTTCCCTTGCTTCTCTGTTAGGTATTTGGGAGAATAAACGTCTATCAGTATTAGCTAGCACGGTTTTCTCAGACACTGATAAGTCAATGTAGAAAGGTTTCCACAGATAAATGTTACCAACAAATGAATACAGTAGAGTACCTTGAGAGTCTTCTTGACCATTCTCATCTTTGGGTGCAACTCCAAAATCTGCTAACAAAGCCTCAAGCTCAGCAAGTTCCTTCTTTTTTCTCTCTTTCTTGGAAAGTTGCCTCTCTGCCTCCTTAGGAGGTGCAGGAACTTCAGGAGCCTTTTTCACCTCAGGCTCTGCTTCTGGATGAACTTGTATCTCTGTACCTTGTTCTTGTTCTTCCTCCGCATCATCATCATCATCTCCTTCATCAAGAATGTCTTCTTCGCTTTCACTTTCCTGTGACATTGAAATCACATGCATTTTATCAGAAACCAATGAACAGATAAGATAGGCATACACCCACGACTTACAGACAGCCAGAGTTGCAAACTTATATTGCCTAGAAAACTTTCTATAACAGCAAAGGTATACAATTAGATAAATGATATAACTTACAGTAGACAAATCAGCTTACTTCAGAGCAACCCTTTGAGACAATACAACAACCACGGAACACAGAAAAGTAATATTTTATGAATCAATACATTCGACAGGTACAAAGCGAGACATCAACAACAGAAAAAAAAAGCCAAATTATTCAATTCTTAAGTCCTCAACGAGAGTAGCACTGAAAGAATATGAAATCTAAAGAGGCTTATTGAAAGAGACATATTAAACTAGTTTAACAATCCCACTTGAACATTCACACAACAATGCAATCCATCCTCTTGTCAAATGCATAATCACGATGATAAAACCAAAATCACAAATGAAAGATCTTAAGTTGTGACCTCAACGTGAACGTCTTTAGCATCCGAATGGGACGCTTCAGAAGTGCTCCACACGGACTGAGGCGGAGCAGTAGTAGCGTAATAGTCGTCATCTTCATCATCGCTATCGATATCTGCCCAAGCTTTTGCTTTGAGAGGCGTGGGTGCCCAGAAGACCTGTGGCTCAGGCTCCTTTGGTGGATCTTGTCGCGATGACGACTTAGAGGAACCTTTGCTCTTACCAGCCTTATCTGACTTCTTCTTCTTCCTCAGAGTATCCAAAGCAGCAAACAAGTTGGTGTTCTGAATCGGCATCGATCCCTCATCTCTCCTGTTTCCACCACCAACCATCTTTTCCCTCTTTCAAACTCAAACAGCCCCGATACAGATAACAAGACAACCCACCAGAGTTTTCTGATAAAACACAGAATCAAAATTTCCCAATTTCGACGAAAACGGAAGATGATCAATCGAGCAAGTCAAGGTAATGGAGGAGGGGATAAGAAATAAAAATGATCAATCGTCGCTAATTTCTACGAAAGGATTAATCTTTTATACAAACTCCTACTAACGGGACCGACAACAAGAAGAAGAGTACGGCAAACGGCGATTTGAAAGCGATGGACCTGATAACTAGGGTTCCAGACACAGAAACGACAAAACGTTTACTGCTGATAAAAAGAAGCGTAAAATAGGATATTGAAATTGAGAGACAACGAGAAACAAGAGAATCTTGGAAGCTTCGGGAAAATTAGGGTTTCTTAAGGATACGGTGTGTGTCAATCGTAGAGTTTAGAGCTACTAGCTAAGCTAGGCTATACACGACAAGCAGGTGTACCGCAATGGGATCCCTCTATTAGGAATGTTATCTCTCCCTATGGATCAAACCGGAAGTTAGATTAAATAACTGAACCGAAATTTGGATTAGACAATCAAACTTTACTTTATTTTGGTTTATCAACAACAATAGTTGATTTTCCAAGTAAACAAAAAATTGTTCAATTTTTACAAAATTTAATAATAAATAGCTAATTTTGAATTGCAATATAATATACCCGCCATAATTAGTTTGTTAATTCATAAACAAAATCTTGAATCAAAGACGAACTTTTTTAGTTTTTATGGTAGTTTTTCCTGTGCTTATATAATGTTCGTTATATTTTTATTACTTGATGCGTTAATAACGGATGAAATACATAATTTTATATTTCTAAATTAAACCAAATTATTGAGAAATACAAAACCAAATGATTAACTAAAATTTAATTAAAAATTAATTATTAAAAGTAACAATTATAATAACATAAAACCGATAAAAGACCACATATTAGGAAAATAAATCATTTTTACATTTTTGTATTTAAATTTATATATTTTTTTGATTATCAAGTTAACGATAAATGAAACTTAGATATTAAAAAAGACTTACCAAAAAAAGTTAGTGATGATAAATAGACAAAGTAAAAATAAATTATTTAAAAATATATGATTGTGTGAATAACTAATACAAAATGTTTTTAGTACTAAAATCATCCCCTAGTAAAAATAGTTGTTAAGTTGAATGATGTCTCTAACAATTGTTGGCTAGGTGGCAAGAAGATTGTGGTAGGTTACCATCACACGTGAGAGAAATAAATAATCTTCTCTTTCGAGGAAATCTTTAAATCCTGACCGTCCAAAATAAATTTTCGCAGCTGAGGATCTGAAACGTCCATTATATCTTTTCTGTTGCAGAGTTAAAAATATAGTGCTTATTTCGAAAGTAAATCTGAGCCGTAGAATGAGTAACGCGTCGAGATCGGACGGTACACGTCATCCGATTTTTATTTGGAATATGTTTTTCTTATAACTGAAAAAACCTTACTCTCGCGAAACCAGACGAAACCCTAGCTCTCCCGTTTCTCCCGGTTAAAAAAGAGAAAAAAAAAGAAGCAATTTGTTTTCCGCTAAATTGAACGAATACTTTTGCGAATTCTCGATTGTTTGATTTAAGGATCCGATTCGCAGTCCGATTTACGGAAACCCTAATTTTCATTTTGAGATTGTGGAGACTATTTAGGTCCTTAAGAGGCTCGATTTCGTCAGATAAAGTGATGCAGGTAGGCATGCAAATTTCTCTCTTTTTTTTGGCAGTTAAAAATTTTGCTTGATTGCTGAAAAAAATTGTGTGGATTTCAATGCATAAGTTTTTTTTCCTGGAGTGGGATTTGGTCTGTTTTTTGTTTTTGGTAACTTGTGTGTTCTTCTTTATCATATTTTGGGTATTTATGTGATTCTGGGCTTGGTTTCGGTGTTACAGATCTGAAAAATGTTTCCTTGCGTATATGATGGAATTTGAGACCTGGTGGCTTTTGATTCTGGGTTTTGGTTCGAGGTGGCTTTCATGGAAAATAGACTAGGTAACTCTAATGGAGTGGAAATTTCGAAGAAATCGAGGTCGTTAGATCTTAAGACGCTCTATAAGTCTAGCATTTCCAAGGATTCAGTGAATAAGAGCTTTAAAAGGAAAAATAGGTCTGGGGATGATGGTGATCGGTTGAAGCAGGACAAGAAGAGCAGGAAAGTTGTTTCTTTAAGTAGCTTTAAGAAAGTCGATAGCGAAAACGAGAAAATTCTGGATAAGGCGTGCAATGGCACCACGATATTGCACAATTTGGAGGACTCCAAGATGGGTTTGGACGAGAATTTGTGTGACAGTAATGGACTTCAAGGGATTTCAGTTGGTTTAGCAGGTAGTACAATTTATGTTCCTAGACGTAGGAGAGATTTTGTTGGGAGGAGTAGGTTTGAGAATGGCCTAGTACAGAAGTCTTCAGGGGAATCTGATGGTCAGGAGGAGCTGGTTGATAATATCCCTAAGGAAACTGGTGAAGAATCTAGTGCTCAGGATCAACTTTTTAAAGTTGAAGAGAAAGACTCTGAGAAAGAAATCAAAGAATCTAATTCAGCAGCTCTGTTGCAGCTGGAAAATGGGCATTCTAATCAGTCTCCAGTGAAAGATGACCAGCTGGTTGTTGTTAAACAAAGAAATAGTAATAGCAGAAAAAGGAAGTCCTCAACATCAAACAGACGCGTGGGAAAAGAGGCCAAGTCTTCTTCAGGTGATACTTCTGGCAGAATATCCAAGGTATCACGAGAAGATGATGAGGAGAATCTTGAAGCTAATGCAGCAAGAATGCTGTCTTCGCGTTTTGATCCAAACTGCACCCAGTTTCCTTTAAATTCTGTTACTCCTGGTTCACCATCTGCCAGTAGATTGCATCCATTAACTTCTGGTAAGAATTCAGTTAATCCTCGGCCTGAGTTACTTAGTTCCAAATGTGTCTCAGATGACACTGATGATAGAATGTTGCGACCAAGGAGAAAGCATGATGGGAAGGGTAAAGTTCGGAAAAGGCGCCACTTTTATGAAATATTATTTTCAGATGTGGATTCGCACTGGTTGTTAAACAAAAAGATTAAAGTTTTCTGGCCTTTGGATGAGAGTTGGTATCATGGGTTTGTGGATGGTTACGATGGAGACAAGAACCTGCATCATGTAAAATATGATGATCGCGATGAGGAGTGGATCAACTTACAAGGTGAAAGATTCAAAATTCTTTTGTTCCCTACTGAAGTTCCTGGAAAAAATCAACGGAAAAGGCGCGGTTCAGGGTCCAAGTCTACTCTGAAAATAAAAGGGAATGATACATCCAGCAAAGACGAGGAGAAGCAGAAGGGAAAGCTAGAAGATGATAGTTGCATGGAATCAGAACCAATTATCACATGGTTAACTCGATCTAGGCATCGGGACAAATCTTCCACTCTTAAGGCTGTACAAAAACAGAAAAAATCGGAAGTATTGACAGCTAATGAAACTGTGAAAATGGATGGGGACGTTGTTAGAGACGCTGCAGGACATTACACAGATAGATCTGCTAGTTCTCTTGCATCATGTGGATCACCTGGACCGAGTAGGAACGAGTTGGAAAACTCTGGCTTTCGTAATGGTAGCATATTTCCTATTGTCTACTGTAGGAGACGACTTCATACAGCAAGAAAAGGAATCTACAAGGGGTCAGCTGACAATAATCTTGAGGTTTTGAAGCAGCTTCATGTATTAAAAATTCCGGATCCTGATATAGAGTTTTTGCCTATTGAAGATTCTGGGGATCTGGAGCTTTATTGTCCTTGGAATGACTCACAGCAGTTTGAGTTGTCCCTCTGCCAACAGGTTGTTTCCTTGATAAACTACTTTCTTATGGCGGATGTTGACTGGCTTTCACGTGTTGCTCTTTTGCTTCATCATGGTACAGTTGTGACTTTGTGGCCAAGAGTTTGTTTAGAAATGATATTCCTAAATAACCACGATGGGTTACGGTATCTAATTTTTGAAGGCTGCTTAATGGAAGTTGTTCAATTGATTTTCCGCATCTTGATGGTAGTAGATCATTCTAACAAGCAAGGAGCACAAGCAGCGGATGCTGACTTGCAGTTGCCAGTTTTCTCAATTGGTCTCCAAGTTTCTAGCATCCCAGGTTTCCAAAGGCAACTTGCTTTTCAGTTCTACACTTTCCATGAAGTGAAACATTCAAAGTGGTCATACTTGGAACAGAATGTCATGAGGCATTCTTTGCTGGTTAAGCAAGTACCGATTTCAGAGTGTACACATGATAAGATGAAGGTCCTGCAGAAGGTAAAATGAATCTTTAATGCATGATTCTGGTACATTGCTTCGTTGGTTTTTAATTTATTTTTATTATCTCATACCAACTCGTTTTTTTTTATCTTGAACATCAGGTCATGCAGAAGAGATCTAGGCATGGAATCAGCTCAGGGCTTGTTTCTAGAGGATTGTCATCTGCTAAAGCCTGCCCCACAGCTTTTTGCTACAAGAAGCAATCTACATCTCCATTTGCACTTCCTTTTACTGCTCGGCCACCTACACTCTTACTCAGTTTACACCTGAACATGATAAGAGAGCTGGGTCATGATTCAGCAGACTTCCTGGGATCAGAACGCGATTTGGTAACAGATGAAGGTTGTGATATGGCAGATTGCACAAATGAACATTCTGAACTCTCTCTCAAGAGTAAAGGCCAAAATGATGAACGAGTTATCACTTTTTCCAGAGGGCAAGAAGCGCAAGAGTCAAAAGACCTTCATACTCCGTCTCAAAGGCAGTCCCTGGGGTCTGATTCTGAAAACTGGATGTCATTCAGTTCTTCTGTTGTCAGACATAGGCATGAAACCAGGTCCAATGTTCCTGTGAATGGGATTAGTATTCAAGTTTCAATACCTGATCATTGTGAGGATAGTACTCCGCAGTCAAGTAATCTGGCCTTGAATATTCAAGGTAGCATCTCAAGCCCCAAGGCCACTGCCCCAAGAAGTATGTGGCACCGAAGTAAAAGTTCTCTAAATGGCCATCTCTCACATGGTTGGTCGGATTCAAAGGGAGACTTTCTGCACACTAATTTGGCAAATGGACCTAAGAAGCGACGTACCCAAGTGTCTTATTCATTGCCATCTGGGGTTTCTGATTCTAAAAACAAAGGTTCCCTGCACAAGGGGCTTCCGAACAAAAGAATTAGAAGGTCTGCTGCTGATGTTTCCAGAGGTATTCAGAAAGATTTGGAGTCTAGTTTCTGTGATGCCAATGTGTTAGTCACTCTTGGTGACAGAGGCTGGAGAGAATATGGAGCTCAGATTGTCCTGGAACCTTTTGATAATAATGAATGGAGACTTGCGGTGAAAATGTCAGGGACAACAAAATACTCACACAGGGCACATCAGTTTCTGCAACCTGGGTCGGTGAATAGGTTTACACATGCTATGATGTGGAAAGGTGGAAAAGATTGGACCTTGGAGTTCCCTGATAGGGGCCAGTGGTCTCTTTTTAAAGAGATGCATGAAGAGTGCTACAATAGAAATAGTCGGGCTGCTTTAGTTAGAAATATTCCTATTCCTGGCATCCGCATGATAGAAAAGGACAATTTTGATGGAACAGAGACTGAATTTATTCGCAGTTCTTCTAAATATTTTCGGCAGACTGAAACTGATGTTGAGATGGCATTAGATCCTTCACGTGTTTTGTATGACATGGACAGCGATGATGAGCAGTGCCTTTTGAGAATTCGTGAGTGTTCGGATGCTGAGAATAGTGGCTCTTGTGAGATCACTGAGGACATGTTTGAAAAGGCAATGGACATGTTTGAAAAGGCTTCATATGTAAAGCAGCGTGATCACTTTACCTTAATTGAAATTCAAGAATTGATGGCTGGAGTTGGATCCTTGGGAGCAATGGAAACAATATATGAGCTTTGGAGAACAAAGAGGCAGAGGAAGGGAATGCCATTAATCAGGCATCTTCAGGTATAATCGCTGATGCCTTCCCATCTTTTATTTATTTGTTTAATTGTCTATTTCTTTCAAGTTTGACTTGAGTTTTATAAATCTGCAAGGCTAGGCTCTACATAGATCTTTTTGTGCTTGGGGTCACATGCAGAATTGTGGAGAGTAGGGCGATGTCTTTACTATGCAGTGTGCTTTTCAGGATATTTTATGATTCATTGGGTGTTATATGGCAAAATGGAACGTCTACTAGGGGACGATGTGTGTCTTTTTGTAGGTAGTTTGCTTTCCGGTTTGTTTTGCACAAAGATGTCTGGACGTCCTAAATTGTAGTTACTCTGCTGCAATAATTTTCATTGTGTCTAACGTAAACACTTGTTTTTCTACCCCTGGAATTCAGCCACCTCTGTGGGAAAAATACCAACGAGAGCTCAAAGACTGGGAGTTAGTTATGAGCAAACCAAACGCACCAAATACCTGTGGGTCACAGAAGAAACAGTCACCGATTGAGAAGCCAGCGATGTTTGCTTTCTGTTTTAAGCCTCGAGGTTTGGAAGTCAAACATAGGGGAACAAAACACAGGTCGCAAAAGAAACTCTCGGTTTATGCTCAACATAGTTCTGCTTTGGGAGATTATGATGTCTATAATTCATCAGGTAACTCATTTTTACCTGCTTGGTTGTCTATAAATTCTCTATTGACTCTGATTTTTCTATATGAAGTCTGTGTTTAATCCAACTTATCCATTTCTCTAGCAGGAAGAAGATCTGTTGGTTTTGCCTCTGGAGATGAGAGGTTTTTATATTCAAATCAAAGCTATGAGCACTTGAATGAATATCCTATGCATCCGGTATTTCCGGGAACATATTCCCCCCGTGACCTAGGCATGGGATATTTCTCGAGTGGTGGAAATGGATATCATAGGAATCACCAAAACAAGTTGCAAAGAATCAATGGGAAGAGGAACACGAGTGAACGATGGGATGCAGGCTATTCTGAATGGCCCAGTTCCAATCTTCTCTGTTACTCCAGCGGATCCCAGCGTCTTGATCTAGAAGAATTACAGAATAGTGCAGATATTGATGAGTACAAACTGCGAGATGCAGCTGGTGCTGCAAGGCGAGCATGTGCTTTGGCAAAGCTCAAGCGAGAAAGAGCAGAGAAATTGCGGTACAAAGCAGATCTAGCGATCCAGAAAGCTGCAGCTGCTCTCATGTGTGCAGAGGCAGTCAAAGCTTCTTCTGTGGACCTAAGCAACAATGGGTTAGAAAGCTCAAGCGAAAGATGAGTCGATAGATACCACTTTTGTTAGTCTGGGTTTTGTCACCTCTTGAGCAAAAGAAGAGAGAGGGATTCGACATGTCCTGTTCGTCACTCGTCACACGAGCTGGTCTTGACACGAATTAAAAACGACGACCCAAATGAGCTCCACTGTACAGAAATTTGCCTCCCTCCGCTTTAAGTAAGCTATATTTTGATGCAGCAATAACACCGAACTGGGACTCTGAAACTTGATCTCATGTACCCATCGACTGGGAACGTTCTTAGTAGTTAAGAAGAGATAAAAATGAGGAGATGGTTAAAAAAGAAAAAAAAAAATGAAAAGAAAGAAGAGATTGTAAGTAATTTGGTTTATTAGCTTCATTTGGTAGAGAGATTTAGTTTGATCAAAATGATTCTTCAGCGGCAAGTATTTTGCGGTTCTCATCTTCTCCATCTCTCTTTCTCTTTCTTTGACTTTTTACGAAAGATCAAATGTTCGGAAAAATATGGAAACGCTTGCCATCCATTGCAGTCGTATGGTTTAGAAGAATATAGCTACAAATCGCATTTGTCAATACTCGTTCCAAAATGGTATTTTTTTTTTTTTTTTTGTGTCAAGAATATATATGAAGTTGTAAAATATTGGGATGAAAGCTAAAATTTCAACGGCGGGAAATCTTTGAAGAAGCAGTTTTTGTCGGAGAATGTCTCATTCCTTAGCTGGCTTCATCCATTTTTCTTTGTTATCTATTTTAGTCATCTCTCTGGACAACCCTGAGAGAGCTTCTTTCTCTTCTTTCCACCTCCATTCTCCTTTTCGGCTGCTTGCTCTTCTTTTTTTTTGGTAAGGTTTTTCTCTTCTCTTTCTTCTTATGAGGTTTTCAACATTTTAGAGCACAAGGGCTTCAAGCTTGATATTTCTTATGTTTCTCGCCTTTTACATGAGTTATATTCGGCGCCTATGCAAATGCAACATTAGATTATTAGAATAACCTCAATGCTTTTTGGCTTAAGATAGTGCTTTGTTTTCTCAGGTAATGATGGCATTGCTCTTTGATAGGGTTTCTCAGTTGATATATTGATTTTTCTTGATGAGAGAGGCATTTTTTCCAAGAATGGGAAACAGAATTAAGGAAGACGAGCGAATCGAAAAGGCTATCCGGAGTTTATTGAAACTTCCCGAGAACCGGAGGTGCATCAATTGCAATAGTCTGGTACAATATTTTGCTGGCCAATGATCATCTTCAAGCAATCTTTTTTAATAGCTCATATAAATTAGCTATAAATTTGGTAGATATTTTCTTTAATTTCCTAATTAATGGATCAACTTTAAGAGTGAGATTGATCAAAATATAACATGCTTAGGTTTTATATATCCTCTATAAGGCTCATTGTGGTTCTGTTCTTTATTTTAACATCTGAATCTTGCAGGGTCCACAATATGTCTGCTCAACTTTCTGGACTTTTGTCTGCACAAACTGCAGTGGAATCCAGTAAGTCCTTTGCTCTTGATTTCTCTATCAATCCAAGGAAAAGCCTGGAGCTTGAAAGTGTTGTTCCAAATTTATTTGTGTAAGGATCCTTTTCCTTTTGTGTATGTCCAGTCGAGAATTTACACATCGTGTGAAATCTATATCAATGGCCAAGTTCGCAGCAGAAGAAGTTAGTGCACTTCGTGCAGGAGGAAACGAGGTTTGATATTTGAACTGCTCATTTTGTATTAATCATCCATCTGCTGTGTATGTGTTAACCCTTTGCTTGTTCTTTGCAGCGAGCCAGACAAATTTATTTTAAAGAATGGGATACTCACCGTGATGGATACCCCGATGGCAGGTTCTTTGACATTTATTAATCTTAGCCGAGTTAACACTAAGAGTAGCAAAACTAAGTTGGCCTCAATTTTCTTCCTTCTTGTTCAGTAATATTTTCAAACTCCGAGATTTCATCAGGAATGTTTATGTGGGCAAAAGATACAGTAGTGAGAGCAATGACTCACCGCAGAAATCGGTAATCTGCTTTACTCTCTTACTTCATTACATTTACCTTTTTCATAGTAGATACTTCATTTAATCAACGTTAGCCAAACCTGAAGCTAAGTGTGCCAACTCATTTTGGGACAATATTATATGTTACAATGTTGAGGATGTTCCTCTTTACACATTTCATCATTTTCTTTTTTTTCTTGCAAATTTGTGGTGTTTCCTTTCAGGCTGTCATAGAAGATTACAGGGAAAGTAAGAAGGCCAGTGCAAATTTTCTTGGATCTAGAAGTTTACACTCTGTGGATAAATCTGAAATTGAAAGATCTAGTGCTGTTGGGAGGAGTGGAAGTGAATCTCTCAAGTTTTATTTGGATGACAAGAACCACAAACAACAACATGTTAAGCGTCATCCAAGGTCTAGAGGTTTACCAAAGAGTCCTATTCGCTTTGAGATCGTTGATGATAGGTTTAGAGATGATGGAACTGTTAAGAGATATGATGCACGTAAGGAGTCAAGAGGAAGTTCCAAGTCTCTTGACCTCTCAAATAACAAAGACATGCCAAGCTTTCCCATTGTACGCCATACCAGCGAACTCTTAGGCGACAATGCTCCTCAGTTGCGCGTAGGCAATGTTGTAAAAGTTGAAAGAAAGAAGGATCCGGGGAATAATCAGGTAATCTACTAGTATATCTGTTTCTCTGGTTTTGTATTGTGTTGTGTAGTGTTTTATGCAATTTGTCTACAGTTAATGTGTGAACAAGTAGCATTTTGCAGATGCCTGAATCATCTGAGAAAATGGAGAGTCCTAAAAGTTTAATCGATGATGTACCAGTTTCAGAACCATCTGATGAAAGCATTAGTAAGAGTTCAAGTGAAATTCCTGCATCTCTAAAGACCACTGAAGAACCAGCTCGTAATTCTTTGGAGGCTTTGTTGTTTGGACTATCTGTTCCTTCTGTTGTCCCTGGAATATACAACTCTGAACAATGGAGCAGTAGTGATATTTCCTCTACTGTTTCGGTAGACAATTATCCTGCAGCGAACCTTGGGATACAGACAATGCCAAGAACACCAGACAGTGTTACCTCTTTTGCCGCATCACCTACAATTGCGCATGCTCATGCTGGTTCTTCAGGTCCAGTGTTACCTGTTGCTGCTGATAACTTAATTACAAAAGAGACGGCTTCACCAAGTGTAGCTACAAAGAACCAGGTTGGTGTCTGCGGTAGTGTTTCAAAGTTTTCTTGAATTCAGGAGTTTAAAGATGCATGGGCTGTCAGTATTTGTGGATGTGAAAAAATCACTATAGACTGGTTGAATGAATCCTAACCGGATCATAAACAGAGTTTTAAAAAGAATCAATTTTTTCCATAAAACTTGTTTTTTTTCACGTGCTAACGCTTTGCAAACACATGTTGATCTATATCACCCAAGGGACCATCAGATACCTCTATGGAACAATCAACACTGGCTATCACACCTTCTGCTCATGGAGTTGGATCTGAGCATCATCACCAAGATGAGACACAATCTAGCGTAAGAAAGGCGCTTCCTGAGGTAACAACCCTTTCTTATAATAGAAATTTGAACACACCTCTGGGAATCTCCGATCATAAGAATCTAACCATTGGCAGGACCTTTTCACTGGAGGCTTCTCATTTGCCCCCCAGAAAGTTCATGGTCAACATCACGGCATGGGATACAGCATGCAGTATTATCAATATCTTATGGTATAGTTTCCATTGGCATAATAGTTTTGTTTGATAGTTACAGCATCTGGTTTTATGCTGATATCCTTTTCTTGGCAGGCTGTGGGCGCCTTAACATATACAGCAAAACCAGCAAATCCCTTTGATCTTAGCTATGATGATACAGCTCCAAACCAAACACCACAGGTATGAAATCTAGAGTTACATTTCTGTTACTATATTTGATGAAAATGTAAATTCTCAGTTCCTTTCTCTTTAATATATCTTTTACAGTTTCCTTCAATGGCATATGTGCAAGGAGGAGGCTTACCTCACGTGTCCGCTCCAATAGGGTATTCAGATTCTTCAAGTCCAGCTGCAGATTCCATTGGACTGATGACCTCTCAGTCACCTTTCCATACAACCGCTTTATCCCCAAACTCTCCAGCTCTTGCATCCAATCTTTCACCTGGTGAGATGAAACTTCTGTAATATGACAGTTTTATTGGTTGGACTCTATTCTAAGAGTTGGGTCTTGGTAAAATAGGTGCACTAATGGGGCAGCAATCACATGTGAATATGCCCCCATCTTTCAGGTACATTACTCTGACACTTTTTAGTGTTATTTGAATGTATTATATGGTTCTTGAAACTAAATTGATCTTGTATGCAATGCAAAGGCAAGAGATTAATGGCCTCAGTACTGAAGAAAACGCGTTCAACCCCGCACATACATTTCATCAAGCAAACAATGGACATCTTTCTGCAAACCCAAATGCTTATATTTCCAGAGGAAATCCCTTTGAATGAGAGAGCTTGATGCAGAAGATTTCTAAATTGGGATCATGGAATGAGATATATCCTTTAAAATTTGAAACAGAGGTTTCCATCATCTGCTATTGCTTCTTTGATCAAATATACATTGATGTGGAAAGATTTTCACTTGTAACCAAAAGATTATAAATCTATGTAATCTATCTACAGAGCCTTGTTCTAATGGCCTTGGACAATCTTATAGTGTGCATGTGTAAGTTGTAACGAAAAAAACAAATGTTTCAACAAAATAATAATATTATATATTTAATAAATTACAAAACTAAATTAAATATCACAAATTCATTTACTGTATTTTAATAATTCACATTAAACATGTTTTGAAAGATAGCAAGTAAAGTATAAACTGTGTTGGTTATGTATATTTTACTAACTAGAGTCGATTGAAACAAACTTGACGTGCGAGTCTGGTTTACTACAGACACAGTACAGACCCGTGTTTTTGAAACGGACAATGATTAAAAAAAAAACTTTTTATTTCCGACACTTTATGTTTTTATTCTTGTACCCTTCGATTTTGTTGAAATTTTGCTAAAGATACTGTGAATTTCTTCTGTCTTCTACGGACAACAATTTTTCTAATTTCTCGTCTGAATCCTGTGACAAACAACCGACGCCGTTAACTGTCGTCACTGTGTCTCTCTTTCTCACTCAGTCCATAGATCTGAGCTTGTATCATTACTTTTGGATCGCTATCATCCAAATCTGAAGAATTTCCAAGGTTTAGCTCAACTTCGGGTACGTATTTGAATTTCTGAATTGCAATCTTCTCGATAGACCCCTTTTGAGATTCTTGCTTTTTTTGTTTTCTTTCAGGTCAGATTTTGGTTTCCTGATTTATTAGTTTATTACCATTGATGTAGTTTTCTTGATTCGTCCCTTTTGTTTATGGTCTTGATGGGGTCTGTATGATCTAAAGAAGAAAAATTCTTGCCTTTGGATGCTTATTGTCTCCAATTGTATTTGCTGCTTCCAATACGAAGTTGTATAGTTACCGCCACCAAGTCTCTGTGATTGCTCGGATTAGTGTTGTGTGTCAGTGTTGTTTCTTCATTTTCTTTAATTGTATTACTGATTTGATAATTTGGATTTGTAGATTTTGGCAACATACTGGAAACTTTTGATTGTTAAGGAAGGTTTTAGGATTTGATCACCATCTGGTATCAAAGCATGGCTGCTCCTGTGCCTCCAGGGGCACCTAGACCCAACAACCAGCAGAATTCCGGGCCACCAAATTTCTACCCGGGTTCACAAGGGAACTCAAATGCTTTAGCTGACAATATGCAGAACTTGAGTTTGAATCGACCACCTCCGATGATGCCTGGCTCAGGTCCTAGACCACCCCCTCCGTTTGGTCAGTCACCACAACCTTTCCCTCAACAATTCCCTTCTTATGGAGTTCCACAACGTGGGCCTTCATCGATGTCCCGGCCTGGACCTCCTGCTGGGCTGGCAAGACCTGGCGGTCCCCCTCCAGTATCACAACCAGCTGGATTTCAGTCAAATGTACCCTTGAACAGACCCACTGGTCCGCCTTCTAGTCAGCCACCATTTGGCTCTAGACCGTCAATGCCTGGAGGACCAGTGGCGCAGCCTGTCACCTCTTCAAGTTCTATTCCAGCTTTTGGTCCATCAGGTAATGTAGTTGCAGGTCCTCCTCCAGGAGCTCGCCCAATGGCATTTGGTTCACCTCCACCTGTTGGATCTGGCATGTCTATGCCTCCCTCAGGCATGCTTGGTGGTCCAGTCAGTAATGGGCATCAAATGGCTGGTTCAGGGGGATTTCCGAGGGGAACCCAGTTCCCCAGTGCTGCTGTTACAACTCCACAGGCACCCTATGCTCAGCCTCCTTCAGCACCTTTCGCTCGGGCTCCTCCACAGCAACTAGGTGCACATCCTCTTTCTGGAAATTCTCCATTACCTTCGTCTACTGCCCCTTCGATGCCGCCACCGGCAACCTTTCCTGGAGCCCCTCATGGCAGGCCAGCAGTATCAGGCTTGCCTTATGGTCCACCATCAGCACAGGTATGTCCAGATACGGTTATGGTATATGTTCTTGTCATGTAATTTTTTGTGATACCTATGTATGGAATGATTAAAACATGTGCTACTGTGAGGTAATCACCAATTGATGTAGATTTGTATTTAAATTCATTCATACAGGAACCATTTTCGTTGACCGATCTTTGTAATATTTTGACCGTGAAAGATTTGAACGGCACTGTTATAATTCTCTCTTGTAATCAATTGAGCAACAACTTATGCAGTGCTTTAGCTTGTGGCTCTCTATTTTATTGTTAAGCAAAATCTTTTCACTTGATGTATTTCCTTTGTGTGGCAGATTCTGATGGTCTTCAAATTTGAATGTTGGTAGGTTGCCCCACCTATAGGCTTTCCTGGCCGAGTGCAACCACCAAGATATGGAATGGGTCCTTTGCCAAATCAGTCGATGACCAACATACCCACTGCCATGGGCCAACCTGGTGCCTCTGTTCCTGGACCCTCAAGAATTGATCCTAATCAAATCCCTAGGCCAGGTTCAAGCTCCAGCCCAACTGTGTTTGAAACGCGTCAGAGTAATCAGGCTAATCCTCCCCCGGTGTGTATACCTAATCAAATTTCAATTTGGACATTAGTCTGAGAAGTCATATCTTTTGTATGTGGCTTTTGTCAAACTGTTATATCTGTCTTCTGAATTTCTCTTCTATTTCTTGAAGCCTGCTACTAGTGATTATGTTGTTCGAGACACCGGAAATTGTAGTCCTCGTTACATGAGGTGCACGATCAATCAGGTAACAATGACGCATATATTATTTGATGGTAGGATGTGTGTCAATTCAATATTTTCTCATTGTGTTCCTTGATTCTTAGGAACTTGATACCTTTCTTTTTCCCTTTTTCGTAATAGATCCCATGTACAGTCGATCTTCTATCTACATCTGGAATGCAACTGGCGTTGATGGTCCAACCGCTGGCGCTTTCTCATCCATCTGAAGAGCCTATACAAGTAAGCCGTCTTTCACCAAGCAAAGCATGTGGACGTTCGGTTTCTATGTTATTCCTATTAGTATTTGCATTACCCCTTGCTCTTATTGATCGCATATACCAGTATCTTTGCAGTTCTTTGTGAAGCGCATAAATTTTTGTTTTGAAATTGAGTTTTCATTTACATCTTCAAAAGAATCAATTCCTGGTAACATTGATCTATACTATGGTGCAGGTTGTGGACTTTGGTGAGGGTGGACCTGTACGATGTTCACGCTGTAAGGGTTACATAAATCCTTTCATGAAGTTCATTGACCAAGGAAGGAAGTTCATCTGTAACTTCTGTGGTAAATGTTACTGCTTTCAGTTATCAAGCCACATAATCTGAAGTTATAGCTATTTAACTGCAATAGTATGTATCAAGTTATGAATTAATTGAATATTCTAAGCTAGAAGTGTAGACTAACATTTTTGTGCTTTACCTTCCTGGATTGAAATATTTCTTCTTCCAATCTGGATTCAACTGATTGTGGAAGATGGCGGCATGATTTTGTTTAAGAGAGACTCTTATATATTTCTATTGTTATATTCTTTGGGGAGTCAAATGATGTGGGAGGCTTTGTGATCCGTTTCCTCATCAACTTTCTTTTGCACAGGATACACTGATGAGACTCCCCGTGACTATCACTGTAATCTGGGTCCAGATGGTAGACGTAGGGATGTTGATGAAAGACCTGAGCTGTGTAGGGGAACCGTTGAGTTTGTTGCTACAAAAGAATACATGGTTAGTTTGTGAAACTTTCTGGTTATAAATGTAAAATTGTATTGTTTTGCTTCAAAAGATGTCAATTTGTTTTATGCAGTCTGGAATTTGTTTTATGCAGTCTGGAAAATGATTTTCTCTATACATACTGTACTGTTGATCTATTGAAGCACCACCTAAATTACCTTTCTAGCTAAGATATTGAAATTAACATCCTTTTGAGAGAAGTTGATTGAGAGAATGGATGGAAACTAAGATTATTATCTTTTTAATAGGTACGGGACCCAATGCCAGCAGTGTATTTTTTCCTCATTGATGTCTCAATGAATGCGATACAAACAGGTGCTACTGCCGCTGCTTGCAATGCAATTCAGCAAGTACTTTCAGACCTTCCTGTAAGTTGTGTCACCATTTCCAACATTCGAAAACAGTCAATGATATCTACTCTTTTTGAATATTTATTTGGTTATTATGTCTATGTAGTATTTACTATTTTGGTGGTAGTATTAGAAATTAAGTAAGAGCCCCTGTTCAAACGTGTCGGGGTTCTCTAGTGATGGTTTGTATTTGATTTGTTACTTGCCTCATGCCTTTTGCATACTAGGGCGTTCATACTTTAATCATTAGAAAGTAGCTTCTGCTGCATATCTGTTAGTGTGTGTCCTTATTTTGCGTAGTCATTAAATGATTTAAAAAAACTCTGTATTCGTTTGCAGGAAGGTCCTAGGACGTTTGTTGGAATTGCTACATTTGACTCAACAATCCACTTCTATAATTTGAAACGTGCACTGCAGCAGGTGATTTGTTTGCACTAGTCTTTTCCTTCTTTTGTAATTGTTGGGTGGAAAAAAGAGAGATCTGTTCTCTCAAGATCATAACTAAATGGTCATCTTCTGGGTCACTGGGCTACAGGCTTTACTTGAAAGTTATTGAATTGGCACGATAAATTCTATATATTCTTTTATGATGCCATAAATATTATTTCCAATTAAGAGTTGTACTCAGCTATTATGTTATCCGAAATGGGTGCTGTCTCTTTCTCTTCCTGGATTCTTGGTGAAGTTCCAACTGATTACTGCCGCCTGTGAATTTGATTTTCCCCCTTACATGCAGCCATTGATGCTCATTGTCCCTGATGTGCAAGATGTTTATACACCTTTAGAAACAGATGTCATTGTTCAGCTA
The DNA here is from genome assembly GCA_004349715.1 of Crucihimalaya himalaica. Classification (NCBI taxonomy): domain Eukaryota; kingdom Viridiplantae; phylum Streptophyta; class Magnoliopsida; order Brassicales; family Brassicaceae; genus Crucihimalaya; species Crucihimalaya himalaica. The sequence goes on along the minus strand of SMJT01000006.1, from coordinate 2,335,288 downwards.
TCTGAGGTCAGTTCTGGGCCATTTATTTTTTACTTGGGCACACCCTAATTAGTTTTATTCTTGTTTGTCAATGTGTCATATATGCTGGCTGCTATTCTTAAGATTGGTTACAGTAATTTCTTTCCTATACTTTTTGTATTTATTGTATTTTGTTGGAATTCAGTGCCGTCAACACCTAGAGCTTTTGCTGGATAGTATCCCGACGATGTTTCAGGAAAGTAAAATACCTGAATCTGCTTTTGGTGCAGCAGTTAAGGTATGGAATTGCTGAAGATGCATATGCTTGACCTGCATGTCTGATTGGTAGTACAAGTAGAAGTTGTGATAATTTTGATGGCCACCTCGGTTTCATGAGTTCGTTGTTTAGTAAGCACTAGATCCTTGTCAACTAGTTTAGAGGTTTCAATGATCATTGCATGGCGTGAAAAGATAAAGTTTATAATCTGGTCAAAAACAATCAATGAAGTGACATTTCAGGTTAATTGGCCGATTTTCCCAAGCTCGCATGTTTTGTTTTGTGCTGAGGATAATATTTCGGGGAAAAATGTCGAGGATAATATTTACTAGTCTCCACATGTGTTTAACTTTCGTGTCTAACAACTCCATTTCTGTAGGCTGCTTTCTTGGCGATGAAGAGCAAAGGAGGGAAGCTTATGGTATTTCAATCAAGTATGATGCTCACTCTATTTGGGTATTTTATATATTAGGGTATATTGATGCATGTGCTTCCAATCACTGAAAATCCATCTATGCACATTGAAAATCATATATTTATTAGAAGCACAAAGTTAGTAGCTCATTTCGGAACTAGAAACAAGCATTTGAAAAAAAAGCGTTCTAGAAAAATTCATACAATTAGAGGAACTAATGAAAGTTTTCTTTCTGAATCACTTCCGGACGGCATGGTCATATTTCTTTTTATCGAGAAATCAAGGAAGCTATACAAGGTTTTTCTCAAAAATGCTTTCGTTGTTGTGGAATAAGAAGCCTTCTTATTTTAATTCTTTTTGGGTTTTTCACTTGATTTTCTAATTCGAAAGGTTGTTAACGTAGTTGAAGTTACCAAATTATGAGTTATTTATCTCAGAGGGGTCTACGAAAAATTCTGGGACGCTCACTATTTATAATACATCTTAATGCTCAGTACCTCTATAACTTAACTGATATGATTACAATCTTCCCCATAGTTTTGTGTTCTGTTGGTGTTGGAGCACTTTCTTCTAGAGAGGCCGAAGGGAGAGCTAACATGTCTGCTGGTGAAAAAGTAAACATGCTCTTTTCTGTTTCATAGAATGTAGTGGTTCATTGAAAAATATTAAATTGTCGTGTAATTTTGATTTCAGGAGGCCCATAAATTACTACAACCAGCAGACAAAACTTTAAAGACCATGTCTATTGAATTTGCTGAGTACCAGGTATACAAATAGGATATATGTTCGAATTTAACTGATAATGTTTCCGCCTGCTTATCAAGAATCTACAATGTATCATTCTGTCTTACTTGCAATATTTTTCCCTATCTAAGCCATCCATAAATGTCTCAGGTGTGTGTAGATATATTTATCACAACTCAGGCCTATGTTGACATGGCTTCAATATCCGTCATTCCAAGAACTACTGGAGGACAGGTGATTCCAAAATTCCTTATCCTTTCTGATTGTCAACAAGTTCTGTTTTACTTTTTACTTTTTTTATTTTTCTTAATGTTAGTTGTAAATATCACATTAAAATAGAGATTCAAATTCGTGTTAACAGCGTCTTTCTTGTCTCTGTCAGTTGAATGCATTTTTCCTATGGAATCCCATGCCTTAATTATTTCCGTTGCAGCTTTACAATCCTAACTGACAATAGCCTGTGAATGTCTTGCTTACTTAATGCATCATTAATGGTTATCCTTTTTTTCCATGGATTTTGAGCTTGATGTCTAGGTTTTGCCGAACTTAAACTTTCCATTGTATAATTTTTTGTCCAGGTGTATTGTTATTACCCTTTCTCAGCTCTCTCAGATCCTCCCAAGCTTTACAATGATCTTAAATGGAATATTACTAGGCCCCAGGGTTTTGAGGCTGTCATGCGAGTCAGATGCAGCCAGGTATGTTTTTGTGGTGGAGAGTTCGCTTCATGCGTGGCTCTGTTAACTCCAGCTTAAAAAGTTTCTGTAACCGTTTCCAATAATTGTAGGGTATTCAAGTGCAAGAATACTCTGGGAATTTCTGCAAACGCATTCCAACTGACATTGATCTCCCAGCGGTGAGTGGATCCTCATATTTTCCTAGTTAGTTTTGGATAGTATTGTATGTGTTTACTGATTTCCTGTCAATATCATTGAAACATATCTCTTTATGTGGTCCTTTACGAAAGTTGTTGAACCTGGAATTATGGAAAGATAAGATTCAACTGCTATGCTGTTTAAGTTAACACAATGTTTGTAAATAGGAATACACATAATGTCTTTTCTACAAGTCTACAAGGAGATGCTCTATGGTATATACTTCCTTTACTCTTTGAGAAAACTTTATTTCCAATGCAGATTGATTGTGACAAAGCTGTAATGGTGACGTTAAAGCATGATGACAAACTACAAGATGGAGCTGAATGTGCTTTCCAGGTATATTTAGTATTCATGTACTTTACGGAAAAATATGGTAGTCTGTTCCATTTAAAGTGATGTTATTCTATGTTTGATCTGTGTTTTTTCAGTGCGCCCTTCTGTATACTACCATATATGGAGAAAGAAGAATCAGGGTTACCACACTATCACTCTCTTGTACAAACATGCTCAGTAATTTGTTTCGCGCAGCTGACTTAGATTCTCAATTTGCTTGTATGTTGAAACAAGGTAGGTCACTGTTTTCGTTACTGGTTATACTGTTATCCGTGTTATGGTTATGTAAAAAATATCTGTGTTGTTATCCTTTATGCAGCGGCTAATGAAATTCCTTCAAAGGCACTTCCATTGGTAAAAGAGCAAGTAACTAATAGTTGCATCAATGCACTCTATGCCTACCGTAAATTTTGTGCTACAGTGACGTCAACTGGACAACTTATTCTTCCGGAGGCGCTCAAGCTTTTTCCATTATATACTCTTGGTATTTACTTGTTACTTTTTTCTACTCTAACTTAATTTTACACAAAGGTTCTCTTGTGTGCAACGCAACTTGTTTTACTTCCCTTGTCTTGAATTAGAAGTGAATATTAATTGTGTTTTCACCTGCTGTATGGGCTTACTTTTAGGGGATATTAAGTGATAGTTGTTTTCGTTTTCTGCTAACTTTTTGGTAATTACATGTGGCCGCGGTGAAGATATTGTAGTATATTTGGTACCTACCATATTGGAGCAGCAAGTTAGATACCTTAACTTCTTTAAATGTTTGGAAATCTGTTCTGTGTGAGTTACAAGTACTAATTGTCTTACTCACCATCTGTTTTTGTTTCTCTTATGTCTGCTGAGTGTAAAATGCAACATACCGCATGGGTTGTCAGGATCGTATAGCTTCTTAGGACAGGAGTAATGAAAATAAATTTTGATTTGATGTTATTTCCTTTTACATGGGTCTTCCTTCAGCATTGACCAAAAGTGTGGGTTTAAGGACGGATGGGAGAATTGATGATCGATCATTCTGGATCAACTATGTATCTTCCCTTTCTACTCCTTTGGCAATCCCATTGGTTTATCCCAGGATGATTTCTGTTCATGACCTTGATGTGAAGGTATGATGGGGCTACTTTTAGTTAACATAACTCTCTGAAGACATAGTATATATGCAGCATGTAAAAGTTTATTCTTGCTTTTTAATCTATCAGGACAATGAAGGAGCGATCCTTCCTCCTCCAATCCCATTGTCAAGTGAACACATTAGCAATGAGGGAGTCTATTTTCTTGAGAATGGTGAAGATGGTCTACTATATGTTGGCGAATCAGTGGACTCCGATATTCTGCAAAAACTTTTTGATGTTCCTTCAGCTGCTGAAATTCCTAGCCAGGTAATCTCAATTTATCTTCGTTAGCACATGAAATTGTAGGATGATTAAGTAGCAACAATCTGGCTTTTATACTATTTTATTGCATGATCCAGTTGTGACTGTTTTGATCGTTTCATCATATTTACCTACCACACTATTGAAACCATGAAAGAAGAAATCTCTTTTCTCGCATTTTCGAAGCCTGCTAAGCAATGATAATTTGTGCTTTCATTACAGTATGTGCTGCAGCAGTATGATAATCAGTTATCAAAGAAATTTAATGATGCGGTGAATGAAATAAGGAGGCAAAGATGTTCTTACTTAAGGTATCTAGCAAAATTCTCACAGTATGTGTCTTTTTGTCTCCTCACTGAATATTTTTCAGCCTAATACTTCCGTCTTTATGTCTTATCTACACAGAATAAAATTGTGCAAGAAGGGAGATCCATCAGGTGAGTAATTCTGGACGGTTTTCAAAGACTCTTAGCATTAATTACAAAGGCTACATGTTATTTATTTTTTCCTGTTTTACGAAATGATCAGTCTTACACTAATAGTAACAGCAGAGCTCCTGTCTGCAGCTAGTACCAATGTCTAGTTTGGTAGTCTTTTACTTAACCACCTGGCAAATTCGAATATAAAATTATCTAATCTCTTTGGAAAATGACCTTGTTCATGCATTAGGAGTTACTTAACATAATATTTTTAGATTTCATGAACATGAATATTACTTACTTGGTTGTGTTGATTTCATCAAAACCTTGTAGATGCTGATTTGTTCTTTTGATTTTTTTGTACTTTTCAGGAATGTTGTTTCTCTCGTATATGGTAGAGGACAGGACAGCAAGCGGCCCGTCGTATGTGGAGTTCCTCGTGCAAGTCCATCGCCAAATCCAACTCAAAATGAACTGATCCTGTGTTTTTTAGGAGTCCTTACAAAAGTTGCTCTTAATTTCCTCTCCTCCCATCTGGGTCATGTTCAGAATAGAAAAGTATAGCAGAAGGGGAAAGGGTTCTTATGGCTGCTTGAGAAGTTTTCTTCTTGGTTGAAAGGGAATAGAGAGCATAGACTACTTCAAGTTGAGAAGTTTCACTTCATTTTAAAGGTGTACTTAGATAACTTTTTTCCTATAAAGAATTATACAAAAGTGTGTTTAGCTTTTATAGCTAATCCATTTTCTATGGTTACTTTTTTTTTTTTCGTGTGTTATTTGAGTTAGTATTTCAAATATCTTTCTTTTGTTGGATGTTGCGGAAGGGACAAATAAAACTTTTTGATGTACAATGCAGTGTAAAAGATGAAAATTGTTATTTTCTTTATCATTGCAAAGTTTAGGGTTATGGTTTTAAGGTTTCTTTATAAGCAGCCGTTGGGGCAGATAAGTTTAGAGAAGTGTTTCAGTAATAGTTTTTAGAAAGTTTATCTCTTGTTAAAGGAAATTATAAATGACAAACTTCAAATGAGTAGAAAAGAAAAAGATATGTACTAAAATGTATGGAGAAAAAGCATGGAGAAAAATACTAAAATGTATGCAACCATGGTACTTTTATTGAATGCAAATGCAATCTTCAATGGAACATAATTTCAAGTTCAAGACGTCAAAAAGATAAATGGAATTGGACATTCGATGTTCACCTTGTATTTTCATATCTTAGTTGGCTTCTTTTCATAGGCACTTGAACGATAACAAAAATATTGTTTTCCTATATCATTATCATGTGTGGGAGGTGATAATTGTGAATGTTAAAACGAATTAGAAAATATATAAATGATCATTTTCTCGAAGAGCATCAATTTGTTCAACATGGGCACCGTCTGGCATCGCAATCGTGCTTCCTCGTTTCCCCAACTTCTTCTCTGCATCCACCAAAGTTTTTCATTTAAGCATCATAATTATTAAACTGAGCTCAGTATAATATATTTATATACTGAGTTTATATATGACAACATGTGTGTGAGTTGTATACGATAAAGATAAAGATAAAGAGAAGTAACATAAGTAGTGAAAGAGTGAAACTGACCAGCTAAGTCGAATAGAAGTTGGATAGAATCAGGCAAAATGATAAGTCTACCGTTGGAATCACCATTGTTGTTGTTGTTATCTTGATTAGGAGGTTGTCCATGAATTATCACTCTTTTAGGAACTCCCTCACTTCGTCTCTCTTCTTCTGCAATGAAATGACATTTTTTTCTATAAAAAAAGGTCTATATATATACATAAAATCTACACAAATGGTCTTCGTACTCTGTTCATTTTCATCTTTTGAGACCGTAGCTATCTCCTCATTGTTACTTTGTGGTGTTTCCTCAGTCTGTACTGTTTCCTGTCACCGAATAATGAGGTTTCCATCTCAAAATCAATAAAAAAAACCGTGAACTATGCAGTTGTTATACATGCATGGGCTTAATTATACATGAAGTTGAACCTGATCAGCATCTGCGTCAGCTAATAAATCTCTAAGAAAAGGCATTTCTTTCTTTAACTCATCATTCAATCCCTTGAGATACTGAAAAAGAAAAGAAAAAAACATTAACTATTCTAATTATATTAGAATTCATTGTTGATGTTACTACTGTGGTTGTGAATCTGAACTTACATTCATAAAATTGGTGATGATCATTTTGGCGTCGACGTCATTATCAGACTGAACCATTTCTTTGAAGTTATGGTGACCGATTCTAATAACTTGTGAAAGTCTCCGTGTCCTCACAGTGAAAGGTTGAGGAATGTTGAACACTACTCCAATCTCTCCTGCCATACTTCCGGGGCCTAACTTAGCCAATACCTTCACCATTTATCAACCAACTCTTCATCAAATCTTTCAACTACTTCATTTAAAATGTAGTTTTTTTTTTTTTAATACTGCTATTAGTTTTACCTGTTCACTCATACCCTTAGATGAAATTATATCCTGTGAAATCAAATTTATCTTTTTAATCAAATGAAGTCAAATAATATATATGATAAGTATGTAGAAGACAAAGATATCATACCACTCCTCCAGATACAATGATGTAGAAATCTGTTGGAATCTCATTCTGCAAGATAATCTCCATTTTCGGCGGAAAGTACTCTGCTTTTATTTGCGAAACCTACAACAACAACAACAACATAGAACAGTTAATCAATGTCTTGTTTAACAAGTAACAAAAAATAGAAATGGAACTGTTGATGGATCACCAGCTGGACGATGAGGCCATCAGGGAATCCTTTAAAAAGATAAGCTTCCTCGACGACAGAGCGGAATAGATGTTGGTTTATACTTGATCTTATGGCCTTAGGTAAGTCTTGAAGAACCTCTTCTTGCCTTAACTCCGCTGTCTTGAACTTGAGCTGCATATGTGCAAGCATCTGCTCCCTCATTGGATCTGGTAACCTGTTCTTGCTCGTGTACCGCAATATATGATTGATCGCACTCCTCTGTTCAACAACAAGAAGAAATATTATTTCATCTCACGTTTGATGTGGGAGTGGGATTCATAAATGTTTCTTAGGTTTCAAGCAACGAATGATTAATTACCATGGCGAATGTACGAAGAGCACTGTGGACAACAAGATTGGTCATGATACCGATGATATAAGAAGTGAGGCCAATGTTAAAAAGCATGTATAACATGTTGAATGTCTTCTCACGGCTATTAACTGCATGCAAATCGCCATAACCCACGGTAGTGAGTGTGACGATGGACCAGTACATTGAGTAAGTGTAGCCTAACCATACACTTCTCTCCTTAAAATCCTCAATTTGTGATCCTATCCATGTCTCTTTAGGCGTTGGATAATGGTAGGCTATCCAGTATAAAATGCAACCCGCCAAATGTATCCAAAATATCGTTACCTGGATCAAATTTCATATATTTTGAAGACTAGTTATATATAGATCATATCGATATAACCATTTTAGTTATTGTTGTAATCAAATTACTAACATTAGGTACGGATAACTCAATGAAAAAAACTTACACACAGAAGTTTAATGACTCTGATCACGAAGTAGTTGAAATGTGAGTCTTTCTCTAGTCTGTAACAAGAAAATAGGATAATATTGAGAATATATAAAGTCCAAGTTATATAATGATATAAAATTGCATAATATATAGAAACCTTTTAAAAAGTTCGGAAACACGACGGAGACGCCAGAGGCGGAGCAAATTAAGGAAGCCAAAAGCTTGGCCTCGTCCGACATTTCCGGTAATAGTTTTATAAATGAATTGAATGGGTAACGTTGATGCCACGTCCATCACAAAAGCAATGCTCTTCAAGTACCTAATGCATGCACATATTGAATTTGTAATTTTAATTTTATTTACAAAACATATATATATATATATATATATATATATAGTTTTGTTAGTTAATGATGATGATATATATTTACCGTTTGGCGATAAGCTTGTGGTCGGTGACATTGAGGTAAGTAGTACTATCCAAGTATGAAACGAAAAAAGTGAGGATGATATCAACGGCGAAGAAAAAGTCAACGACGAGATCAATGGTCATGAAAGCTCCTTCTGCAGCTCTCTCGAAAGCTAACTCGAACAAAGATGCCCACGCTGAATATCCCACCAATATTACCAAATAAAATTCCCACATCCTGCCAATATATATTATGTGAATTGCTCTCGTTTCAATATTTATAATTTATTTAATGACATATTTCTATATTAAAAATATATATACTAATTGGTTTTCATTTACACAATATATAAGCTTAATACTAATGACTATGTCAGATAAAAACACTTAAAGATGTAACAAAATATATCTAAGAAATGATTTATAAATGATGTGGAACCTGTAACGACGATCAAAGTGAAGAACGATGAAAGGTTTAGAAGAAGGATTATCGTCTTCGATGACAGTCCCAAACGCAGGCAAGAGACTGCTCGAAACTGAGGTTATGTTCCTCACATCTTTGCTCGATCTTCTTCTTAACTGCACTTCCGATATCGGCGATCTCGCTTCTGCCGCCGTCGTTGACGTCGCCGTCGAAGACCTTCCTCTTCTTAACAACAACGGCAAAGGTGATCTCGCCTCCGAAGTCGTCGTCGACATTCTTTTCTTTTTTTCCTTCCTTCAAGCTTGCATTTATTATAGTTACCTCTTCTCTCTTCATTTATATATTATTCAAGAGGTGTGAAAATGACGAAGAAGGTGGTGGGCGAATTGTGTTGACTTTTTTTTTTTGTTTAATGATTCTAATTTCCCTAATAATTTCTGGAAAAATTAAAATAAAGTTTTAATTAGTTGCTACTCCTAATAACACTATAGTAGTATAAATTGACTTAACCATCTACTTCTAGTAATTTTTAATTTTTCAAGATTGTGTTTGATATTTATTTCTTGAAAGTACTCTTTAGTTTTATTATTACAACCTTGTTGTTTTTGCAGAAGGCTTCATCGACTTTTGCCCCCTATTTACGTCTCTGTGTATATTTAATGGTGACATCAGGTGCAATGATAATTGAGATCTACAATAAAGGATAAGGTTCTTTTTTCTTACGATAAATTATGTAATAAATTAGCTATTTAAATATTGAGAATCTCAAAAGTCAAATCTTGACGTTTTTGTTGTTGTTATTAATGGGACCTGACAGGAATCGAATAGTAGTGTTGAAAACAAAACGAACAATGATAAACAAATGATTTACATATCATAACTCATACTTGTGTGTCTGTACCGAAAAAAAAAATTATGATTATAAGAATAACTATCTAATAAAACAAGAAACAATATGGTATGTTTTTATTGTGATAATATATACCTCCTTTTCCAGTGTTGGATATACATGACTACATGTTATATATACGTGGTGATCGATGAAGTTGTCATATTAAAAAATTCTATGATCTTTTAGGTGCATATCGTGGTAATACATATATTTTTTTTTTTTTTGTCTAACATGATTAATCAAATATATTAAATGAAAGTTTTGGTTTACTAAACTGAAAGTAAGTTTAGAAAAACGAAATCATAAGAACGCGATTTTATACTATATGCTAGATCTTTTGTTTTTACATTCAACATGCGGAAAATATATAGAGATAAAGAGTAATTAAAGAAGGAAAACATGTCTTCAAACTCAAAACTTAACTAACAGATCGAGTTGAATATACTACAATTGGCCAATCCATTGTAATTGCCGTAATCTTTACTAATGTCAAGTAATTTGTCTAAAAAGAGATGACTAATTCATGGTGCAATAATGTCCCTTCGTCCATGATGGACATGCAGAGAGATAGACTTGGTTTTTTGTACCCTAGCTCCTATGAAGAATTGACATCGAAATCTACTACACAAATTAAGAAGATGCAATAGCCTAGGCTAATAGTTTTGATATACTTCATGTAAGTTTGTGTTTGTGTATGTTGTTAATATATATGTAAAACCAAACGTAGTTTGTTGTTGATATGTTTGCTCATATATATATATATATAGGAAACGAAACAATAATTGGTGTAGATTAAAAAAGATTTTTTTTTTCCAAGAAACAATGAAACGAACACAAAGATCCATGATGGACTTTTGGGCCAAGATTATGATAAGATCACAACACAATTAATCTGGGCCGGGTGGGCAATTTTTCCGGGTTATCGTGTAGAATTTTTTTGCCTGGAAAGTGTAGAATGCAATTGGTGGATGTCGCGATTCGACCCCGAGCGATTTGGCCGGTAAAAATTGGCAGAGAGATTTTAAGATTCTCTTTCTCTTTGCTCTCTCTCTCTCTCTAGTTGGAAACCCTAGCTAGTCCTCTGTTCCAACCATTTCGGCTAGATAAATCACCTTTCTTTCTTTCCTCACCGCCGCCTTGTGCTTTATATCTACGTCTGGTAGACTTTTCCCTCTTTTAGCTGCAGATTGGCATAAGATTCCGTTCTGGATGTGTCGGTGATCCACATCGGTGATGATTGCTAACGGATTCGAGAAGATGGATAAAGAACGAGTCAGAAAACGGCCTCGTATGACCTGGGACGAGGCTCCTGCTGTACCTGAGGTTGCTCTTTTTCTTCTTTTTATTAATCTCTGACATTTGAAAATTAGAATTATAATGTGGAGGAAAGACCAAGCATTTATGTTTTTTTGTTGGTGAGGTTTTGATATGCTGACATTGGATTTTGACTTTCTTGGGATAGGCTAAAAGGGCTGTGATTAAAGGAAATGGAGGCGATGGGAGGATTTTGTCACCACCTTTTAGGGAGGATGATCGTGATGGTCATTATGTTTTCAGTTTGAGGGAGAATCTCACTCCTAGATGTGAGTTTATGATAACTTCAGGAATTTTGAGTTTTTGTTTTTGATGGATAAAGTTGCTAACTTCTTTTTCTGTGCGAACTAAGATATTCTTATTTTGACTTTACATTACATGTTCCTATATGTGCATTGTTACTACTACTCGTTGTTGTCAGTATTGCCCCAGGGATGATCTTTTTTTTTTGGTTTTGTTTCACTGACATAAGAATCCCTTTTTTAATATTTTTAGTGGTTTTACTTACTCTACTGTGTGTTCTGTTTTGACAGATAAAATACTAAGCAAGATGGGTGAAGGTTAGCTGTCAAGTGGCATGGTGTGTTCGAGATAAAACTGTTTATGTGAATCAAATCGTGCCATTTCAGTGAACTTGCTGGTGTTGTAGGCACATTTGGTCGGGTTTTGGAATGTTGGGATCGTGATACAAAAGAATATGTGGCAATAAAGATAATCCGAAGCATTAAGAAATACCGGGATGCAGCAATGATTGAAATTGATGTACTTCAAAAACTTGTTAAGAGTGATAAAGGCCGTACACGGTATTTATTTATCTTCTAGATTTTAGCTGATCGCAAGAGTGACATTGTTTCTTGCAGAGGTGTATATCATTGCTCAGTTTCTTCATTTCTGCTTTCTCCTTGCAGTTGTGTACAGATGAAGGACTGGTTTGATTACCGGAATCATATTTGCATTGTAAGTGTCTCAATTAAGTTTCTTTGATTTCTACCACCATTGAAATGCATCTCTAATTTTTAATTGGTTCTATGTTTAGTGACCTATGAGCTTTGTTATTGTAAGAAGTGAATGAATCATAGTCTTTCTCGCTACCATTCTTTCTTTGATACCCAAATAACAGAAATCCAATTCCGTGGAGTGTTTGTGTAGTTAGTAATCCATGTGGATTTTGTCGAGGAAGTCTGGAACTAAACAAAACCTTCCTTTGAATGAATTTTAATGGTGATACCAGGTGTTCGAGAAGCTTGGGCCAAGTTTGTTTGACTTTCTTAAGAGAAATAAATACTCCGCATTTCCTCTGGCCCTTGTTCGAGATTTTGGATGCCAGCTTTTGGAATCTGTTGCATGTCTGTGAATTGTTCCTTTCTGTTGTTATTTTATACAATTATTGTATCTAGCATGTTATCGCAACCGTTTCTTTTCTGTCTTGGGTCAGTAGGTGTAGCTCCTACCTAATGCCTCTCTGCTCTTAACATATACTTTTTTAATCTACAGATATGCACGAGTTACAATTAGTTCACACCGACCTCAAGCCTGAAAACATTCTTTTGGTGTCTTCTGAAAATGTAAAGCTTCCTGACAATAAGGTATCTAGACCTGAATTAGGTTATGGTTGGGTTTGGGTACAGCCTATGTAGTAATGATAGGCTAGTATTTTGAAAGAAAAAAAACTTTCTTTAAACAGTTTGCACTTCTGACTGTTTGGTGTTTGATCTTAATTAACAGAGGAGTGCGTCAAATGAGACACATTTCAGGTGCTTACCAAAGTCAAGCGCCATTAAACTGATTGATTTTGGCAGTACTGTTTGTGATAACCGGATACATCACTCCATTGTCCAAACAAGGCATTACAGGTCTCCGGAAGTCATTTTAGGTGAATCAATCAGTTATTTGCTCGTTGATACATGCTTGTGAATGAACATACTTTGTTTTCTGGTAACTAACCAGCAGAATATCATTGCAGGTCTAGGATGGAGTTACCAGTGTGACTTATGGAGTGTAGGTTGTATACTATTTGAACTATGCACGGTAAAGTTTTTCTCATCTTGTTGTATGAATTCTTATCTCCATATTTGAGTAGTTTTGCTTACTATTGTCAACATATTTAAACTGTACTTTAGGGTGAGGCTCTCTTTCAGACGCATGATAACCTAGAACATCTAGCTATGATGGAGAGGGCATTGGGACCTTTGCCTGAACATATGACTCGAAAAGCCAGGTTAATTTTCTATTTCCACAAACTCTTGGGTACACGAAACACCACAGAGAGATAATGCTCATCGCTTGTTGCATGTACGGTCATTATGTTTTTGCAGCCGGGGTGCTGAGAAATATTTCAGGAGAGGGTGTAGGCTGAATTGGCCAGAAGGAGCCAACTCTAGAGAGAGTATTAGGGCTGTCAAAAGACTCGATCGTCTCAAGGTTGAAGCGCCATTAAATTCTTATTGTCTAATGATATATCCTTTGTTTGATATGCCGTAATCTGAAGTAGAAACTGCTCACAATAATTGCAGGATATGGTATCGAAACATGTTGACGACACAAGATCCAGATTTGCAGATCTATTGTATGGTTTACTGACATATGATCCATCTAAGCGTCTCACAGCAAATGAAGCTCTTGATCATCCTTTCTTTAAGAGCTCAAGTTGAGAAGAAGCAATAAGATGAGGCAAGTATGTCTAAATAACAATGATCGCCAAAATGTAGAATTTTACTTGGTAACAAGTTTTTTGTTAGATTCTAAGCTCCCTTTCTCATTAGCACCAAACAATAGTATTCAAATTCCAGTTTCAAGTTTGGCTACATTTATTCTGGAAAATACCTCTGTTGTACATTGTGTTGTTGAGAATAAAAAAACTTACATATTTTGAAACTAATCAACCTCAGAAATTGCATATCACTAGCAAGATACACAAGTGCAATATCCATTATCATACTTATGAAACTTAAGATTCCCCAAAGACTCGATTCTTCATAATCTTCAAATCCAGTGATACACTGATACCCAATTACCTTTTTACTAAAAGAAACAATTGAAGGAGAATCCTAAATTTTCTTCTTTTCCAAAGTACTGAACACCAATAAATAATAATGATCTTGTCCCGCAAGTGAACTTAGCACCCAGAAAACGTAACAAAATAAAAGAAATATATCTGAGACATGTAACTATGTTTTGGAACTAACTATAATTTTACGAACTTAAAACCAGAAGCAAAACACATATCTACGAGCACAAACAAACCTACTTGAAAATGACCTAAGGAAAGATGCTTTGGGTGACCAAGAGGCCACATATGAGAATCACAGCGTACAAGCTAAAATCCATAAGAAGTGCGTCCATTATCTTCTTCACCATCATCACTGTCTCCAAAGCATTGCCCACTTGATCTACTATACCCTGCCCATTCATTACTGTCCCCGAGGCTGAGGAAGAATCTCCATGATGACTCCGCAGAATGCATCCAAACACAATTGTGGCATCGGTCAAGATGAGCAAGAAAACAGGCCTGAAGCTTACTATATTGACTAGGGAAGAGAACCCGAGATGAGATAGTATGACAACAAAAGCAATCACAAGAGCTGAGAACATCCGTGCGTATTCTGAAGCATCAATGGCCGCTCCAATGTGCTTTGGTTTGATGGTGTTCACAAAGCTAGCCAGAGGAATAAATGCTTGAGAAGCACCTAAATCTACCACTGATGGGTTTTGAGCACTTGATGTTGTAGGAGTTGGTTGTATTGTTGTGTCTCTAGGATCTGAATTAGATGCTTCTGCATACCTCTGAGGCTGAACCGATTCTGCTCTGCTTTGACGGATGATATGATCCGCATTATCAAGCACTGCATCATCAGAGATGTTTTCCTGTTGGCTTGTCAAAGCTGCAATTCCACAACCAGGATCATCAAAATCAGTAAGTTACCCCCCTGGCTTTCTCTTATTATGCTTATAAAATTGACAAAAACTTCCAGAACCTAGATCAAACTAATGGCATGGCTTATCTTCTCATCACCCAATGCGAGCTACCAAACGAGAAAAGCAAGATGCAATGCAAATACACACATAAACAACAACGGAAATCGAACTTCGGTACGAACAATTCAACGATTATAATATGCCCTAGACAGAGAGAGAGAGCGCACCGATATTTTGAGCAGTAAGTATCTGACGAGGCGGGGGAATGGTGTCCGGTAAGGATTGGAGAAGAGACTGGGAAAGGGAAGAAGTAGAATCAGAAGGAGGTGGAGGAGGAACGCCGTTGACCTGACCAGTGATAAAGGCTAAACGATCAGATCCTCTTTCTAGGATCTTCCGCCTCCTTGCTTCTCTGCTGTTCGTCGCCATTGCCTCACGGTAATATTTCTTGTCTTCCGAGCGAAGAGAGGAATGAAACAGATCCTGGAATGGAATAGAAAGAGACGCCGTGATATCGTGGTCAGCTCAGCTCGGTTTTATTTACTTAAAACGCGGATTTTAAATCACTTTTTTCATCAAACGCAAATCGCCAATAATGGGCTTAACGGGCCTATTTAGGTCAATTGCCTCCAATAGTCCAATTCTTATGTAAATTTGTAATATAGCCCAAAAAGGAAACCTAAAACTGCATAAACAAATAAAATTTAATTAAAATGTATATTAATTCTTATATCTGAAAAATCTAGGTATTTAGGTATATGGTTTATTTATAGTCTTTCAGTGAGTTTACAATTTTACGAATCAGAATTATGATTGTATTATTCCCTAAATGATTTCAAAAGTAAATGATCAGTTTGGCTAATTTCATAAGCTCAAAAACCATTTCTAAAAATTCAGAAAAGTATTTATGAATTCCCAAAAAAAAAAGAAATGAAAAAGATGACAATGTTGACATAGTGATAACAATTAACAAGCGGAATATATATTATTCGGTACTGTAAAATGTAAATTGATTGGACCAAGAGAATCAAGCAAGACTTTAAAACAAGAGAGCGTTGCCTTCACGCGACCACCACAAGTGCCCCCATTCCCTTTTTTAAAATTCAATCGCCCACAGTTTCTCACCACTCCGAACCTAACCAGAGACGGAGAGAGATGCAATCGCTGCAGGAGAAGGCTTCGGTGTTGAGCGGCGTCGATCAGGCTGAGGCCTTCGCCATCGACGAATCCAATCTGTTCGAAAAGCTCGGTCTTCAAGCCTTCATCAATCTCTCCACCAATTTCTACACCAGGTACTTTCATTTTCCCTTTTCTAACTTCTTCTTCTATTTATGTGTTTCCTCTGGGTTCTTTTTCTTTCCCCACATAATCCTCACTTGTCTTCTTCGCTTAATCTAGTTTAGCCTAGGAGACTCTTGTTGAAAGTGTGAATTTTTACTATTTTGATGTATCATGTCCATTCTCTTCTTGTTCAATTGAGGAATTGGTAAATTTTTCTTTTTAGGATTTTGGCTTGCAAATGCAGATTTGTTATATATGTGTTCTGATTTTGGATGTTTATTGGCTCCACTAAAGGTATTTTTATAAGTTCTATTTTTGGAGAGTAGGGTATACGATGACGAAGAAGAATGGTTTCGATCAATATTTTCTGACTCAAACAAAGAAGATGCTATCCAGAACCAGTATGAGTTCTTCGTCCAGCGCATGGGAGGCCCTCCTTTGTATTCTCAGAGGAAAGGTTTGGCTTTTTCTTACTTTTGGATTCTTTTCCCTTTGTTATGTGATTTAACCGAAATGGGTGATTGCCTTCATATGCTGTTTGCTGTGATCTCTTAGTTATGTGCTCATATGTTGTTTTCTGTGACTGGTTCTCCACGTTTTTCATGCTTGACTAAGAAATTGCACATCAACTAACTCATTTGGTTTAGCCCTTTTGATGCTAACTTAGTTCACACACCGCACTTGTATATGTATGATTGTATAACAATGGACATTAGAATACACATTTGCGTCAATGTGAGTTAGTTTTGACTAAATGTGACTTGCCATCTCCCAAACTCATTGCTTACTTTGTGGCTGTTTGTTTATCTTGCCAATGTGTAGGTCATCCTGCTTTGATCGGACGTCACCGTCCATTCCCAGTGACCCATCAAGCTGCAGAGAGATGGCTACAACACATGCAAAACGCTCTGGACGATTCGCTTGATATTGACCAGGACTCAAAAATCAAAATGATGAAGTTCTTCAGGTAACACTATCTTCTTCTCAGATTCAAAAGTCTGTAATCCAGGAACCAAATCAAACATAGTTACATAAAAGTTTGATTGGGTGTTTTATTCATTTTAAACCTTATAATTCTAGAGATATTAGCAAGCAAATGTATCTGATCTGCTGCTTTTGATCTATTTCAGGCACACTGCGTTCTTCCTTGTGGCTGGAAACGAGCTGAAGAATCAGAATGAGAAACCGAAGCATAAGCACCAATGTGCGTGTAAACACGAAGCGGATAAACCAGCAGAAGAATAATTAACAACATATTCTTGTTTTACTTTACGTACAAAATATTGGTCTCTCCTGGTCTTTGCTCTCATTGCGAATTAGCTATAGCACTTCTTCATTAGATGGTCTGACACATATTTTAAGATTCGAATATGTTACATTACGAGGTTTAACTTTTTCCAAACATATATTTAAAGGCTTAACATTATTTACAACACTTTTTTTAGGAAACAAGTAGACTACAGATGCTTTAAAAGGCTATGGTGAATTCTTACACTCTTTACACTCAAAATTCATTTAAACTGTGTCAGTTGAGTTTAAACAAAAACAATAAAATTTATCTAATATAGTTAAGGAGTTTTCAAGTGAATATTTTCATAGTTTTTCTTAACATATTGTGTCACTGAGATACGAGGGGACGTGGAACGCCAAACGGGAACCCAAAAATATAAAAAGCAAAAAACAACTTTATAGTTCAAATTGAAATTTCGAGCGTGAAAAAAATTGAATTTTTGAGGAAAAATATAATAATACACAAATACAGCAGCTGTGTATACAAGGGAAATCAAAATTCAAACGTTACAGATTTTTTTCTACATCTGCCTCCATTTCGTGCGCTCCTCACTGCTCCCGGCGCTGAAATCGCCGGCTAGGGTTTTTCTTCAGAGATCCGGCGGTTATTCTTCTTCCTCCGCCCATGGACTCAGATTCCTCTAAATCGCGGATTGATCAGGTCCGTTTCTCTCTCTCTTTCTCTCTTTTTCTTTGATAAATTTGCCTCCACCAACTGTTGACGAGTGTCGATGTTTGTAGTTCTTCTTCCTCTCTTTCTCCTTTCCTTTGTGCGTAAACTCGCGCCTCCTGCAGCATTTTAAAGTTTCTCACTTGAAGAACTTGTGTTTGAAATCTGACCTATATCGATGCTAATCGATGAACTTTGTAGAGTCCTCGATTCATTGGATTGTTTGAGTCGACCCGTAACCACTTTTTGGTGGAATCTCATAATTTTAATTTTCCCGTTAGATAGTGAAAAACTGAAAATCTATAACTTATAAAGAAAGTCGATTTTTTTTACTTTTCATTAACAAAGTTTCAATTTTGATATGGAGTTTCCATGAATTAAGTTGAAAAAGAATTGGTTTTTAACTTTTTCTTAAGTCAAATGGTGAACAGTGAATTAGTTATGATGGATGTGATGTGGGCCAAAAGGAGTTTTTGTGATATCGAAGCTAAAGTATGTCTGTACTGATTAATTTTTCTTATGTTGCTTGTCACTGTACTACTAGTTTTATGTTTCGAAGAAGAGGAAACATTCTTCACCAAATTTGAAGTCTGGGAGAAATGAGAAAAATGTGAAGGTGACAGGAGAAAGGTCTCCTGGAGACAAAGGCACTTTGGACAACTACTTGAAAGCCTCTCTGGATGACAAAAACACTACCATTAGTAAGTTGCAGGCAAGGCAGGAAACATTTACAAGAAAATTGGATTTGGAGGTCTCCGGTTCGTCTGTTGGTGAAAATATACACCCCTACCTGCCTAAACCTGCAAGTGCTGAAACTTCTAAAGGAGTTGAAGGGTGTTTGAACCAGAGCAGATCTCAAGTTTTGCATAAAGATGGTGTTGCTGCAACTGAAACTCATGCAACAGATGGTTTGCTCTGTGCTAGCCAGAAAGAAAATGCAGAGCTAAGAGACTTTGCCACTGGTTTCTTGTCCTTGTATTGTAGGTATGTTGATTGTGCGAATTTGTATTCTTTCCATTTTCATGAAGGAGTTCGTTGGTGAAACATTCATTCTTTTATTTGTCCGACTAGTCAATTTTTCTGTTTTTTGCAGTGGAATGCAGTCTGTTATTGGCTCACCTCCACATCAGAAGGCAGGCGAATTGAAGCGTCGAAGCAGTTCATCATCACTTGCTATAGATATTGATATTTCTCACAAGAGGCGCTGTGATTCCCAAATTATACCAGCACTAGATGAACTTGCATATCCTCTGGGGAGTAAGCCTGAATCACTTGCTAGTATTGCTGATAAAAGAGATAAATCTGTTTCAGACCCTACAAAGAAGGTATAAGTGAAATCAGCAGAATGGTTACCTGTCCTCCTGCTATAGTGATTCATCTTAAATTATTTTATGTGTCTGCTCTAATATATTCACAGATTCCGAACAATGAACTTGTTGAAATTCCAATGGGCTTGAGGAAGTGTACTAAGGCACCAGAATCGTCTGCTCATCTAACTGAATGCCACACGCCTGGATCAGCCGTTAAATCATGTCCTGTTGGAACCCCTAAGTCAGAAAGTGGTAGCTCAATGTTCTCACCTGGAGATGCTTTCTGGAATGAAGCAATTCAAGTTGCTGATGGTTTGACAATTCCAATTGAGAACTCTGGTTCCGTAGAAGCTAAAGATGGAGGTCAACACGGAACTATTTTTTCATGCAGCAACAAAACAGATAATTGCAGTGAAAAGTTAAAAAGAAGTTTAGATATAGATGAAAGCAGAGTAAAGGATAAAGAAGCCATTGGTCTTTCAAAGGTCGTAGAGAAGAATGGGAGAGATTTTTATAAAGAAGTATCTCCGCTTCCTGTCAAGAACCTTGAACTTTTGTTTCAAGATAAGAAAACAAATGGAGGTAACGGAGAGCGATGTGCTCTATTTGATCAAAATAACAGTACTCTAGGAATCAGCAGGATCTCTGAATCTGTTTTTGTTAAAGATAAAGGATGTGAAACTCTTGATATTGCAAATAATGCTCAGGCAAATAATATCTTGATAGGCAGTGTGTATCCAGAACCCGAAGAAAATAAAGTTTTATTGTGCAAGGAAAATCATTGTGAAAGATCTGTTTCTATGATAGGCAACATTAGGAAATCAGTTGATTCTAGTGAATCTGAAGAAAGTCATACTCCTTCAAGCTCTCTTCGTAATAAAGATGGTTTAAATCTTAGCACTTGGCTTCCCTCAGAAGTTTGCAGCGTATACAATAAGAAAGGAATATCTAAACTCTATCCTTGGCAGGTACATAACTGTTTGTTGATGTGTGGGTTGTTATGTTGTTAATATTTTCGATGTTCCTACTCCTAGATAGATAGATGAGTATTTGTTTCCTTATTACAGTAAAAAATGTAATATCAGCTGAGAGCCTGCAGCTAGTATTTGCCATCCAAAATTAATTTTCTTTTCATGCTTTGTTCCTTTCATGACATTTATCGTATCATTTATGCAGTGGTTGTACATGCGATTTATGTTGGTTTCTTCATTTATATATGTTTCATGAGTTTGTACAAAACTTATTGGCAAGTTTTATCTTCGACTCTATTCGTAATTTTTGTATTTATATTTTTGAAGTTTTTGTTGTCGGTTGATGAGTGATTTTGGGTCGGTATCATATCTTAAAAAGTTTTCCTATTCTTTCTTGTATGCCTGTTTGTATGCATGCTATTGCGTCTGACGTCCTTTTAATTAGCTGAATACAAATTGTTTATTATCTAGGTCGAGTGTCTTCAGGTTGATGGTGTTTTGCAGAAAAGGAATCTGGTATATTGTGCTTCTACAAGGTATCTTCATAGTTGGCTATGATCTGCCAATTCAAAGTTTCTTTTTTGGTACATTTTCTTCGGATCATGATAACAGTATTGTTAATCTCACTAGCAGGCTTCTATCTTACAAAAATTTATGATGAATTTCAAAACCATGCTTTTTGTGCAGTGCTGGTAAAAGTTTTGTTGCAGAAGTCTTGATGCTGCGCCGGGTCATAAAAACTGGAAAAATGGCATTGCTTGTGCTACCTTATGTATCCATTTGCGCCGAGAAGGTTTCTTTGTTTCTCCAAGCATCCTACACGTTTTATAATATTACTTTCTGTAAGTTTAGCAGTATTTGCAATTTGGTGCAGGCTGAACACCTTGAGGTCCTTCTTGAACCACTTGGTAAGCATGTTCGTAGTTACTACGGAAATCAGGGTGGTGGAACACTTCCTAAAGGCACTTCTGTGGCAGTCTGCACGATTGAGAAGGCCAACTCTTTGATAAATCGCTTGCTTGAAGAGGGTCGTTTGTCAGAACTTGGGATAATAGTTATAGATGAGCTACATATGGTATGGTTTTCACATATCTCATCTGCATGGATCTCGGATAAGCATATAACTGTCAAACCATCTTTATTTTTTATCTTTGTTTTTTTTATGTGCTCTATCTTTGTATAGTTGATAATGAATGTATTAAAAGGAATGCTCATGGTTTATATAGGTGGGTGACCAACATAGGGGTTATCTTTTGGAACTTATGTTGACGAAACTTCGCTATGCTGCTGGTGAAGGCAGTTCAGAATCAAGTAGTGGTGAGAGTTCAGGGAATAGCAGTGGCAAGGCTGATCCTGCTCATGGCCTACAAATTGTGGGTATGAGTGCTACAATGCCGAATGTTGGAGCAGTTGCTGACTGGCTTCAAGTAAGAAAAAATCACAATTTGTGTGTGTATGTATATATTTTGCTCTCACTCAGTTGCATGACACTTTTCTTTAGATATACAAGTATTTGTGAATTAATGTATGGACCTGCATGTCTGTGGGAAGTATAAGAATATGGTGTTTATGAAATTGCTCAGAAATACTGTTTGTCATTGTTAATAGACTTTATGTTTCGTGTAAAATAAAGACCTGTTTATCTCCAGATCTTTTTAATGAATGATGATAGTTTTTCTGTACTTGTCACTTTCCGAAGCTATTTTTACCTCTATTGAAACTTTTTGTAAAGTTATTGTCGCCTTTTAACCTGAAAACTTAATTTTTGTTTTACATGTTGAAAGGCAGCTTTATATCAAACAGAGTTTCGACCAGTTCCACTAGAGGAGTATATTAAAGTTGGTAGCACTATTTACAATAAAAAGATGGAAGTTGTGAGGACTATACCAAAAGCTGCTGATATGGGAGGAAAAGACCCGGACCATATAGTTGAGCTTTGTAACGAGGTAATCGCTCGGGCGAGATAGGTGTCTTCTTATGTCTTGCTGTATAAGGTCCTAATTAAGTACTTGTGTTTTTTGTTCTATATGTTTTTGATAAAACATGTACTCATATTTTGTTCAAGAAGGAATACTCACATATAATATCGCGATCCAGGTTGTTCAAGAGGGCAATTCAGTGCTGATATTTTGTTCGAGTCGAAAAGGATGTGAATCAACTGCTAGGCATATTTCTAAGCTCATTAAAAAAGTTCCCATAGACGTTGATGGTGAAAATAGCGAGTTTATGGATATCAGATCTGCTATTGATGCCCTGCAAAGGTCTCCGTCTGGAGTAGATCCTGTACTAGAAGAAACTCTTCCCTCTGGGGTTGCCTATCACCATGCTGGTCTTACTGTACGTTTACACATTCACCATAGAATTTTTCTTGTCCTGGCTAGATTATATACTGGGATTGTGATTCTTTTCCTATTTACATGGGTGACGGTGAATTTTACGCAAAGTGAATATCTCCATTCATTAGCACACTGGCCAACTAACTCTATTAATATTACAGGTAGAAGAAAGAGAGATAGTTGAGACTTGTTACCGTAAGGGTCTCGTACGTGTCTTAACAGCTACATCCACTTTGGCGGCTGGGGTTAACCTGCCTGCAAGGAGGGTTATTTTTCGACAACCAATGATTGGCCGTGATTTTATTGATGGAACAAGGTACAAGCAAATGTCTGGTCGAGCTGGGCGGACTGGGATTGATACGAAAGGAGAAAGTGTATGTCTAATTCTGTGACTCTGGAAACTTCATATCAAAATTTCTGACTGGTTAAAGCATGCATTGTGCCATTTCTTTAGACATATTGTCCACAGACATTTTTTTCTTGTTTGGAGTGGTCAATGTTCTAGGCTTTTGGTTCTTGTTCTAAATTTTATATTCTTTCAAGGTGTTGATTTGCAAACCTGGAGAACTCAAGCGGATAATGGCACTTCTTAATGAAACCTGCCCACCATTGCAGTCTTGTTTATCTGAGGATAAAAATGGAATGACTCATGCAATTCTAGAAGTTGTGGCAGGTGGAATTGTTCAGACTGCCAAAGATATTCATCGCTATGTTAGGTGTACACTTCTGAATTCTACAAAGCCCTTTCAACATGTGGTCAAATCAGCTCAGGATTCTCTTCGGTGGCTGTGCCACAGGAAATTTCTTGAGTGGAATGAAGAGACAAAGTTATACACTACAACACCCCTTGGACGTGGATCTTTTGGCAGTTCACTCTGCCCAGAGGAGTCACTTGTAGTCCAATCTGACTCTCTATAACTAAAATTGCATTTTATATAGTGTTATGTATGCATGCTTGACGTCCATGTAATTGGTGTTGCTGCAGATAGTGCTGGATGATCTTCTCCGAGCACGTGAAGGACTAGTTATGGCTTCTGATTTGCATTTGGTCTACTTAGTCACACCAATCAATGTTGGTGTTGAACCAAACTGGGAATTGTATTATGAACGGTTCATGGAACTGTCTCCTTTAGAGCAGGTAATTTTGCAGCTTTTTGAATAGAACTATAGAAGTTAGGTCTTGTTATTTGGGCATGTCGTTTATTTCAGAAAATCTTTATACGCTGATGCTGTCACTCTTTTTTTTTCAATTTTAGTCTGTTGGCAATAGAGTTGGAGTGGTCGAACCTTTCCTGATGCGCATGGCTCATGGTGCAACAGTTCGCACTCGAAACAGACCACAGGATGTAAAAAAAAATTTGCGTGGAGAATATGACAATCGGCATGGTTCAACAAGCATGAAGATGCTTTCTGATGATCAAATGCTTCGAGTGTGCAAACGATTTTTCGTTGCTCTCATCTTGTCAAAATTAGTTCAGGTGCCCCCCTACTGCATTTTTTTCGTTTCTTGTATTTTATCTTTGTTCAAGCTTCTTATTTGGTTCTTGTATATGTAAACCCCTAGCAGCTTGCATGATCACCTACACTTTATGAGAATTTGTTAAACTTCTTATTTATCGTACATGTCCTACTTATTTTGGCCCTTGCATATTTTGGTTTGTATCAAATTACCTATTTAAATTTCGGACAACGCGCTTGCTTTTGCATCAGAAGGCACGGTGATGATCTACTTCTCTAATAGCTAACTTGTTTGTTTTGTGTTTGAACTATGGAATGCAGGAAGCTTCTGTGACCGAGGTCTGTGAAGCCTTTAAAGTGGCTAGAGGTATGGTTCAAGCACTACAGGAGAACGCTGGAAGGTTTTCTTCCATGGTTTCGGTGTTCTGTGAGAGGCTTGGATGGCATGATTTGGAAGGCTTAGTTGCCAAGTTCCAGAACCGTGTTTCATTTGGTGTCAGGGCTGAGATAGTTGAACTTACTAGCATTCCATATATAAAGGTACTTGCAGCTTCCAGGAACTTATAGCAAGGATATGAAGAGTGCTGTTGATAAAGATGGTTTTTGGTGTTGAATAAATAGGGTTCAAGAGCTAGAGCGTTGTACAAAGCTGGCTTGCGTACATCTCAGGCGATAGCCGAAGCATCCATCCCTGAAATTGTCAAAGCTCTCTTTGAATCTTCAGTGTGGGATGCAGAAGGTAAATCAGTTTTCTTAGACAGTTTAAATTGATGTTTTTGTTGCTTCATTGAGATCTCTCCAGCTTATATAAAAATTGATAAGTTGAATGTTTTTCAGAAAGAATATTGTATTCTATTTCATTTAATGTGCTCAGAGTTAATATGGTGTATCAGGTACAGGACAAAGAAGGATACACTTGGGATTAGCCAAGAAAATCAAGAATGGGGCACGCAAAATTGTTCTAGAGAAAGCAGAAGAGGCGAGGGCTGCTGCATTCTCTGCGTTTAAGTCACTTGGTTTGGATGTTCATGAGCTTTCAAAGCCCTTGCCGTCTGCTCCTGCTAGGAGTCCCAACGGACAAGAAACTACTGAAAGAGACATTTCCAGAGGCTCTGTTGGTTCGGATGGATTACTACATGTTCCAGGAAAATCAAGCATAGAGGGGCACGTGGAATGTGAAAACTTTGATACAGATAATCACGGAGAAAAACCAAGGGAAGTATTAGGTGCTACCTTAGGGGTTTCATCGGAAGTTAACTTGACCAGTCGTATTCCTAATTTTCAACATATAGGAACTACAGTTGGCACTAATGTGCCTAGTGCTGTCAGTATTCTTTCCAGTGATACTTTCTCTATCCCTGTTTACAATGACAGAGAGATAAGAAGTGAGGACAATGTTGATCAGCATTTGACTAGGAATTCGCATATTCCTCTGAGTAATAAGGATGGTACAGGTGAAAAGGGTCCAATAACTGCAGGAAATATTAGTGGCGGGTTTGATTCATTCCTGGAACTTTGGGAATCTGCTGGCGATTTTTTCTTCGATATCCACTATAATAAACTACAAGATTTGAATTCCCGCATCTCTTATGAGATACATGGAATTGCTATCTGCTGGAATAGCTCCCCTGTATACTATGTCAATCTTAATAAGGATCTTCCCAACCTGGAATGTGTAGAAAAACAAAAGCTTATCAAGGATGCAGTTGGTGGCAAGAATGAGGTTTTGGCTACCCACAACATGTTTGATATTATAAAATCTAGGTGGAACAGAATCAGTAAAATAATGGGGAATGTAAGAACGAGAAAGTTCACATGGAATTTGAAAGTCCAGATTCAGGTGCTTAAGAGTCCCGCCATCTCAATCCAAAGATGCACTCGCCTGAATCTTGCAGAAGGGATCAGGGATCTAGAGTTGGTTGATGGATCTTGGTTAATGATGCCTCCGCTTCGCATAAGCCCCACCATTGACATGAGCATTGTGACATGGATTCTTTGGCCAGATGAGGAAAGACACTCAAATCCAAACATAGATAAGGTAATTCCAGATGTACTGTTATTGAAATCAATACAGTATATATCATATGTGTCCTGATGACGGTGTTGAACAAGAAAAACAACAAAGTATAAATATTTTTTTATATCATTTGTTGGTTAGTCTATCATCCCACAGATTTAGCTTATAGGTACTTCCTTAGTATAGTTGTCGGTGAAAAGTTGCTAAAACTGTTAATGTAATGTTAAAGGAAGTAAAGAAAAGACTATCCCCAGAGGCAGCTGAAGCTGCTAATCGCAGTGGCAGGTGGAGGAATCAGATCCGAAGGGTTGCCCACAATGGTTGCTGCAGACGGGTTGCTCAAATAAGAGCCCTTTGTTCAGCTCTTTGGAAGATCCTTGTTTCCGAAGAACTTCTTGAAGCACTGACAACCACTGAAATGCCGCTGGTATATCTTCTTAGCTTGCTTTAGTTACGGAGGATTTTCTAAACTTCACCAGCATCCCGCTGGATGATATGCTCAAAGTTAAATATTTATGTGTATTTGCTCAAGACGCCATCTGTGGTTGGTTTTCCTTTTCAGAAATTTTGTACTGTGATGGTAAGTGTTTGCTACTGTACAGCTTCCTGAGGAATATCCTATGTGATAGAGCTAGATAATGCCCAGGGAGGCAATCAATTCAAAGACAACTCTGATAAGTAGTTGTGTTGCGCCAGCATAACGCTTTCATTCTGTGTTTCAGGTTCATGTCCTTGCAGACATGGAGCTCTGGGGTATAGGCATCGATATAGAAGGATGCCTTAGGGCACGGAATATATTGCGGGATAAACTGCGGTCCCTTGAGAAGAAAGCATTTGAATTGGCTGGCATGACATTTTCATTGCACAACCCAGCTGATATTGCAAATGTGTTGTTTGGACAGTTGAAGTTGCCCATACCGGAAAACCAATCTAAAGGGAAACTTCACCCAAGTACTGATAAGCATTGCTTGGATCTTTTAAGGTATTCCAAAGTACTAATTGCTTTTCCTTACATTGTGTTCTTTTTTTCCATCACAAAGGATAACAGACTTTTTGAGGTCCTATCAGCAGTAAATTATATGAAGAAAAAGTCTGTGGTTATAATATCAAGAGCCACGATTTTTCCCCAGGTACTGTGATTCTATTTTAGTCTGACCATACAGTGGAATAAAACTTTGTCCCAGGAATGAGCATCCTGTTGTCCCAATTATCAAAGAACACCGCACTTTGGCAAAGCTCTTAAATTGTACACTTGGTTCAATTTGTTCGCTTGCTAAACTACGCTTGAGCACACAAAGGTACACTTTGCATGGCCGCTGGCTTCAAACATCAACAGCAACTGGGCGGCTTTCCATAGAGGAGCCTAATCTCCAAGTATGACTTCTGCTATGTTTCCTTTTTCATTCTATCGTGTATCTTAAAATCAATGACCATGTTACTTTTCTGCAGTCTGTGGAGCATGAAGTAGAGTTCATATTGGATAAAAATGGAAAGGACGTAAATTCAAATGCTGATAGTTACAAAATAAATGCACGGGATTTCTTTGTTCCTACGCAGGTAAATTTCTAAAAGTTTTCTGTCATTGGTCTTCAAGCCAACAAGAAAACATATTTCTCAAAAGAGAATTGTACAACTGAAAGCATTTATTTCCTTTAAAGCATAATTTTAGAGAGGCCAGTAGTTTGGGTCCTCCTGAGTTATTGGGCTAGTTACCCGAGGTTTTGGGAATTTCACATATGCATTTGAAAAGGTATTGAAATTGCATAGTTTCTAAGTCAAGACTATTTTATTATTAAAGCTCATTCAGTGTGGAGGATTGAAGATGACAACAAAATCATGCCTAACTCCACAGTAGTGTAGAACCATACTAAATAGGCTTTTACTGACAAAAGTGTTGAGTATGTCACACAATCTTTGGTGCCATGTATTTTCAATCACCTTAGCCATAAGAGTTTTCTGGTTTTCTTGAAGGTTGAATTTAATGTTGAATTTTTCCACCACAGGAAAACTGGTTACTCTTGACAGCAGATTATTCACAGATAGAGTTGCGACTTATGGCACACTTTTCTAGAGATTCCTCGTTGATTTCACAGCTTAGTCAGCCAGAAGGTGATGTCTTTACAATGATAGCTGCAAAATGGACTGGAAAAGCCGAGGATTCTGTTAGTCCACATGATAGAGATCAGACCAAAAGATTGATCTATGGAATTCTTTATGGAATGGGTGCAAAAAGGCTAGCAGAACAGCTTGAGTGCAGCTCAGATGAAGCCAAGGAGAAAATTAGAAGCTTTAAAAATTCTTTCCCTGCAGTCACCTCTTGGCTAAACGAAACGATTTCATTTTGCCAGGAAAAAGGGTGAGGATGTTACACTCTATTTCCCCTTCTATTTGTTTTGAATGCAGTCCCATGTGTTCCTTTAAACCATAATATTTCTCATATTTTATGTGATCAATTGGGAAGATATATTTTCATTATTTCTGGCTGAAGATAGAATTTTCAGCTTAATAATTAATTGGGTTTTATCTTTTTGAACTATAATTATAATTGCAGAACATTTGATATGCAGATACATTCAGACTCTCAAGGGAAGAAGGCGGTTCTTGTCGAAAATAAAATTTGGGAATGCCAAAGAGATATCTAAGGCTCAAAGGCAAGCCGTAAATTCCATGTGCCAGGTCTGATCTTGTTTCTTCCTTTCTTTCTCCCTGACTCTTAGTGTTACCCTCACACGTTTAATTGACTGTCTATTTACCAAATCTATCTATTTAGATTGAAAAAGTGTACCTTCCCCGTTCCCTCTTTGGTTGGTGCTAATGGTTTAAGAGGTCTCATTCCCTTAAGAGAGAACACTTTGTTGAAGAAGTTCCTAGCATTTTTGCTTCCAGACCATGTAATTTTACTGGGTTGTGGTTTTATTCAGGGATCTGCTGCTGATATAATCAAGATTGCGATGATAAACATCTATTCTGCAATTGCTGATGATGTCGATATCGCAACATCTAGTTCTTCAACTGAAAGTAGGTTTCACATGTTAAAGGGACGATGCAGAATTCTTCTACAAGTGAGTACATGCAATATCGTACTTCCTTCTGCAAGTAAAATTTTCATATTGTCTATAGCTTATAATTGTGAGACATTGTAACGCAGGTACATGATGAACTTGTGCTGGAGGTTGATCCTTCTTATGTAAAAGAAGCTGCAATATTGCTACAAACCAGCATGGAAAATGTGGTTTCACTTCTCGGTATGTTCCTCATATACTACGCCTCTTATTATGTGATGTACTTATGTGTATAAATATTGACATTATCAATTTTATTCTGTATTTTTCAGTCCCTCTACATGTGAAACTGAAGGTTGGGAAAACATGGGGTTCCTTAGAGCCGTTCCAGGCTGATTAAGTAAGACATCAGCAAAATTTCAGTAAGTCTTCAAGTTCAATCTAAGAGCGCCGGATGGTTTAGCACAACTCGCTCATAGGCCTATTTGATGCATCAAAATGTTCCAACATCAAGCCATTGATAATAAAGTCAAGCCATTGACTCGATGCCATTCTCTGATTCTTCTTCATGAAGTGATGAAGATGCTCTGATTCTTTGACATTCCTTGCGTGAAGCTGAGACATGGAGATGGATACCGATACGTGTGGAGCATTCCAAAGGGAATTGCTACTGCTGTGTTCTCAGACGGCTCTTCTTATCAAGCTTCAACAAAGAGTCTCTGTAAAGTTCTAACCAGAAAGAGGTTAACTTCAATAGCTACCATAGTTTTACTTAGACAGTGACCAAAATCGTAGAAAGGTTAGGGAAAGTAATTTCTTGTAAAAACCTACCAACTTTTTTCTACATGTACTCATGGTTCCAAAAGAGTAAATATATTGGTTCATAATCTGCTCTGTTTTTATAGATTTACTAAGTATTGTATGGTTTGGCCAAAAAGGAATAAATAGTGGAGGAAAAAAGGTCTCTGTTCAGATAATAACTACATTTAAAAATACTACGAAAATCATATAAAAGGGAAGTAAATACGACTTGTAAGAAGCATCTTTTATCCAACGGGCACTAGGCCCATCCCGTGAACCTATCATAGCTGAAATTCTTTAGTGGGACTAATTGACAAAAAAGGCTCCACTTGGAATCCATCTTCTTCAATCTATAATGATATGGATCAAGAGATATAAGTAAAAAAATAATGGGTTATTGTATTATTAAGGACATGAAGTGGTGGTTGCTCACGAGCGGCGATGCAAACCAGAGTAGAGTGATTTGCTCCGCTGTCTAATTGTGTTTTAACAGTGAAATTGAAAAATAACAAAGAATATATATAATCACAGGTGAGAAAGCGATAATACATTCTCAGCGTCAGAAGCTTACACTGCTCTACACGACAAAAAGCCTTACTAAATATGCCAATACCTCACCTGCTTCATCTATGACTATGAGATTGAGAAAACTGAGAAAAGCTTCACAATCACTTTGATGTTGCTCTCTCCTTCTTCCTCGCCGGCTCCGGCTGATTCCTTACCTGTCACGTCAACACCTCCCTTCTCTCCTATTCCCCCGCCATTGAGCTCTCCTCCACCGTTGCCTCCACCACCGCCTCTCTTAGCTCCCACCTCTTCCCCACCGGTGGATTCTCCTCCGTTAGAACCTCCACCGTCTCTTCCAGTAGAATCTTCACCACCTCCTCCTCTGTTGGAATTTCCATCTCCACCGTCTCCTCAGGCCTCAGCTCCTTCCGGTTCACCGCCATTCCCCTTCCTTCCCGCCAACCCGTCTCCGTCGCCGCCTTCACTTCCATCCGAGACAGTTCCGCCGGGAAAAACCATTTCTTCGCCACCTCCTTCACTTCCCTCCCATTCAATCCCGCCGGTGAATACGTCTCCACCTCGCCGCCGTGGCCCTAAGACTTCGCTTCCTCCTCCCATCAGTTCTTCCCCACCAAAACCTTCTCCGACCACTCCGTCTCTCCCGGAAACTTCTCCTCCACCTAAACCACCGCTCTCAACGACGCCATTCCCCTCTTCATCCACTCCACCGCCGAAGAAGTCGCCGGCAGCAGCAACTCTTCCTTTCTTTGGGCCAGTGGGCCAATTACCTGATGGGTCTGTAGCACCACGTAGTGGGCCTTTTATAGAGCCCAAGATGAGTCCTGGCGAATCAATATCTCCGGGAACGCCACAGCCACTGGTACCGAAGAGTCTACCTGAGACGTCGTCGTATCACCGATCTTCCGCCGGATTCTTATTTGGCGGTGTAATCGTTGGAGCTCTCCTTCTTGTTCTGTTAGGCCTTCTCTTTGTCTTTTACAGAGCTACTAGAAATAGAAATAACAACAGCTCTGCCTCTGCTCATCATCAATCCAAAACTCCATCAAAAGGTATGAATTCAAATGAGATTTGCCATAAGAATTTATACGTTTCTTGCTGCTCCGAAACAACGAACTGAATCGTCTTCTTGCCTACAATTTTCCATAAGCTTAGTGTGCTAACTGCTAAATACATTTGAGATCAATTTCAACATTTTTGTTTCATATTGTCACATAAATGTAATGTAATGTTAGGCTCTTCTTTTACTGGGTTAGCTCAACATCATCGAGGCAATAATGTCGGTCCAAACCAGGCGCATGTTTTCACAATGCAACCTCCAATCCATGCTGCATCACCTAAATATGCATCTAGTGGAAGTCATGGTACAAAGGAGAACAATGCTGTTTCAAAGAACATTACAATACCATCTGGAATGTTCACCTATGAAGAACTTTCAGAGGCAACAGGTGGATTTGCAGAGGCGAATCTTTTGGGAGAAGGCGGTTTTGGTTATGTTCACAAAGGAGTGCTGAAAAACGGGGTACAAGTTGCGGTGAAGCAGCTGAAGATTGGAAGCTATCAAGGGGAAAGAGAATTCCAAGCTGAGGTTGACACAATCAGTAGAGTTCATCATAAGCATCTCGTTTCATTAGTTGGTTATTGCGTCAACGGAGATAAAAGACTGTTGGTTTATGAGTTTGTTCCTAAAGATACTTTGGAGTTCCACTTGCATGGTAAAAAAATATATATATAATATGATACCTTTTAAGGATTTGATTTTGTCTTTAGATTCATTATGTTGAGTATTGTGAGAATATGTGTTGTAGGAAACAGAGGAAGTGTGTTGGAGTGGGAAATGAGGCTCAGGATTGCTGTAGGAGCAGCAAAAGGATTAGCGTATCTTCATGAGGATTGTGAGTTTTTTCTTCTCATAATGGGAATGAGATATGACTTTTTTCGGTTTTCGACACTCATATTGATTTCTCATGCTTATAATGCAGGCAGTCCAACTATAATTCACCGTGATATCAAAGCAGCTAATATCCTTCTAGATTCCAAATATGAGGCAAAGGTGATCTGCTCTTTAATCTTATCATTAAGTTCGATTTTAGGATAAAACCCCACCAGAAATTTTGGTCTCAATTGAATTCATACCATTTTTGGTTTATATTCATACCATTTTTGTTCTATTTAACAAGATTACATGTAGCTCAGAGTCCTTGTTCTTTTTGGCTTCTTTCAGGTCTCTGACTTTGGACTAGCCAAGTTTTTTTCAGATACCAATTCATCATTCACTCATATCTCTACTCGAGTGGTAGGAACTTTCGGGTATAACACCATCCATACTTTATATGTTATGTCATCTTGAATACTGTTTTACCGTATCAAGTTTCTTACTTTTGTAAATCCAGATGAAAAGATTTATTAATCAGTGATCATTAAACGTCATGTGTACCATTTAAACAGATACATGGCTCCAGAATACGCGTCTAGTGGTAAAGTAACTGATAAATCAGATGTATATTCATTTGGGGTCGTGCTTCTAGAACTCATCACTGGACGTCCATCAATATTCCCCAAAGATTCTACCACAAACCAGAGTTTAGTTGATTGGGTAAGTCAAAATTCATGATGATGATGATACCCATCAGAGTTTCTTTTTTTCTAGTAGATATTGGAGGGGAAGTAAACTCCAAAATAACTGCAAGCTTGAAACTTCAATAGATTGTGAATTTTTATTTCTCCTCAGGCAAGGCCATTGCTTGCTAAAGCTATTTCTGGAGAAAATCTTGACCTTGTTGTGGACCAGAGGTTGGAGAAGAATTATGACACAGCTCAAATGGCAAACATGGCTGCTTGTGCTGCTGCTTGCATACGCCAATCAGCTTGGCTTCGCCCCCGAATGAGCCAGGTTTGAGAATAGTTTAAATACCTGTATCTTTCCAACTATCCGAGATGAACAAGCCTAATCTTGAAAAAGAACTTTATAGGTTGTACTTGCTCTTGAAGGCGAGGTGGCCCTAAGAAAGGTCGATGAGACGAGTAGCAGGATGTATAGCTCTTCTGAAAATCCGAATGACATCACACCACGATACAGAACGAGTAAGAGAAGATTCGACACAGGTTCAAGCGATGGTTACACTTCAGAATATGGAATCAACCCTTCTCAGTCTAGCAGTGAACAACAACAAGGTTCGATTGGGTAAGTTTCACCACAATTATTGGCTTTTAGGATACAGTCATCTTATGGTAACAAAAATCTAGTAAGAAATTATCCTTCCTCATTCATTTGTAGCTAAGGTTCTGAAGAACACTGCTTGTGTTCATTTGGGGATCGTTTATGTAGAAATTTGTTGTAATATTGGGGCACAAGTTTAATTCTTTGAACATATTTTGTTTGTTTCTGATCTAGCTTTCTTTCTCCGATTTCCAGTTCTAATCTTGCAAGTGGTTAAAACTTAAAAGCATACATTTTGTATATTATATAGTAATAGCAGTTTTTTCACATTATATTAAGGGGTCCGGATATAAAGCTAAGCTTGCACATTAACATAGCTTGCTTATAAGGCTAAGCATGATAAAAGTACAAGTTTCATTTGAACAAAAGTTGAGATGTTGTTGAAACCCTTGGAATATTTCTCAACTCCTCGATGATCAACTCTTTCTTTTCAAGATCGAAGCTGGGTCTCGCAGAGATCATCACGGTCTTTAAACACTTAGAGTTTGCGAGGATATATTTTGAGAATTCTTCCTCTTCTTCTCTGTCTCCATATTCTCTATACTCAAATATCTCGGGATGTTTCCATGAAAGTGGGATCCGATCCTCAGGGCTAAATGTTAATTCCTGAGAAGCTATGATTGCTATTTATTAAAGAATTTTTTTGACTAGTATTTTGGTCCATTAAAGCTAGAGAAGAGGAGGATATAAACGTATATAATCTACCAAAAAGATCTTTTAAGTTTTGGAGCATTTTCCAGTAAGAGTAGTTCCAACGAGTCTGAATTATGTGGAGATATACTTAATTTTAAAAGTCTAGAGAAGTTGATTGTGCTACATCGGGACCAAAACCTATTTAATAAATAGGTATGTTGTCTAAATTCGGACTCATTTAAACATATTTATGAGAAAAAAAATTAAAATGGGGTTCAATGGTTTTCTCGATTTAAATCCATAATTAAATGGTTATCCGTTTAGATCTATTAGTTATATTTTTTAAAAGATTATTTGAAATTAATAATTAAAATTGGTGTCTAAATTATGATGAATAGTTATTCAAAGATGATGAACAATGAAAGATGTCAAATCAAATAAATTCTATTTGCTGAAATTCCACTTAGCATCTTCCATTTTTGTAACAAATTTGTCCAAGAAACTACATGTCAAAAGATGGAGTCAAAACCAATCGGTAAATAGACGAGAGAGAAAGAGAGAGCGCAAAATGGAGGAAAAGGAAAATGAAATAATATATAACCATCTAAGTAGAGTTGCGATTAAAATTAGCATAAACCAAACAAAGAGTTGTTTATGATTTTTTTTTGGAAATATAAAATTATATTTCACCATTGGTGGACTAGTGTGTATATTTCGTACAATTCATTTTGTATCATATTATTGTAAATATTTATTAAACTTACGAGTTTTTCATGTATTTTAAGTTTTTTTCTAAATATGTATACTAGATAACTATTTGCACTATGTGCAAAGAAAAAATAAATGAAAATTAATTATAAAGTATGTTTACGCAAAGAACAATAACCAATGTCTAAACGAATAGATCAAAAGATACGAATTAAAATAAAAAACCGAAGACTATCTAAATGTTTTGAATGATTTACTTGTACATTGTTGATGGTGAAGTTCCAATCAAACAACCAATAACAATAATGAGAAGGTAGAAAGACAGTATGAGTAGAATGGTCGTCGGACGACGCTATATTGATATAATGGTCTCAATACAAGCTGGGTCGAGCGTGTTGCTCTTTTACAGATGGGATCGACTCAGGAAAGTAGGTTTAAGACGAGGCGAACGTGGTTCGGCTTACAGCTGTCTTGCTCGCTCTACGTTTCTAAGTCGAGGGGTGTTTCTCCCGAAAAGATCTGGATCCCCTAACACTGTTCACTAACACCCTTTTTATAGGGGTTTACAAGGGTAATTCCGTACTTAGGTCGGGACGAGGGGTAAACGTCGGATCTACCCCTCGTCGCTTATCGAAGCATTGGCTCAGCGGCTGGGCCGGATTCATGTGATGGGCTTTTTGGAGGGGAAGGGCGAAGCCCATACCCAACATACATCATATTCATGGTTGTTCTGATCAAAATTTTTTCGTTTTTGACGGTTATCAGTATTTTCATTAGAAAATATTTTAACCATAGTGCCTAATGATTTTGGTTTATGAAAGATAATATTAAAGAGAGAATTAAGTTGGGCTTATTGTGACCTTTTTTTAATAGAGAGAGAGAAAGCTCGAGAGAGACGTAACAAATTGGAAGACAAAAAGACGAAGAATGAAATAAAATCTAATGGATATGCGATCAAATAAATAAACATTTCTGTTAACCGTTTTTTACAGAGCTGCAATAACCTGTGAGACGCGCACCCTACAGAAGTTGCACCTTACTGTAACAAAAACGTTTGGTCTTGTGTAACATGTGAAGGTTAGTACATGTTACTATGTTTGTTATTTCTAAATATTTATGTTGTTGCATATTATAGTTTGAAAAAAAAAACTTAAAACTGAAAATCGGAGAAATAGAAAAATATATATATTTTAAACATATTACAAGAAACTTATATACAAAAATGACCCCATTAATTCAATTTTCACTAGTACTTGTGTAACATGACAACGTTATTTAAGTAGAGAAAATAAAAGATTTTGCATTAGGTAGCTCAACATCGAAATGACGTCATTTATGCTAGTGAGATGATGATGGGCTCAAGAGAGCTATGAAACATTATGACAATCAGCCCATCTAGGCCAGAATTTGTCCAAGAAACTACACACAAGAAGATTTGTCCAAACGTTTTTGTTATGGGTTAAGTTGTGTTTACTCTTTCTAATGATATATTTAATATAAATTTAAATAATATATGACGAAAAACCAAATTAAAAAAAAATGACAAATTGACTCGAAAACATAAAGAAGAAAATGGAAACTCAATCTCACTAAACCCTAGTACCCTTTCTCTCTTTTCTTCTCTCTTCCTCTCTCTCTCTCTCTCTCTCTCTCGCTCGAGCCAGTGAACAAAGATGTCGATTCCTTGTCTAACTGAAGAGACAGCCAAAACGGTTCTGCGCCAGGTACAATCTTCTCTTCTTCCTCGTTCTACTCTTCGTTTCCTCTATTGCTTCACCAGTTTTTTCAATTATGTTCTGGTATTTTTTTTATCGATTTTGCAGGTGGAGTTCTACTTTAGTGATAGCAATCTTCCCATTGATGATTTCCTCAAGAAGACGGTCACAGAGAGTGAAGATGGCTGTAAAGTTTCTAACTTTTGAACAATTCAATCGCTGTGTTTTTTTGTTATTGCTAATTGATGGTTTATGGTTTGGTAAACAGTGGTTAGTTTGGCGTTGATTTGCTCATTCAGTAAGATGAGAGGATATTTGAAGTTGGGTGATTCCAAAGGAGATGAAATTCCTGAAGATACCATTAAAGCTGTTGCTGATACTCTTCGAACCTCTTCTGCTCTCAAGATTTCAGAAGATGGTGAGTTTTATGAGTTGTTGATATAATTAAATTTCTGTTGGGTTGTTTGTTTACGTGCGATTGGTTATAGTTAACAATTACTTCCGTTGATTCAGATGAGGTAGTGAATTCTTAGTGGAAAGATTGGTAGTAATTTGAGAGTGTCAGTAATAGGTGAAGGCCTTGTAGAGTGCAAAGTTATAATTTTTCATAAGAAAAGCAAAAGTGTTAGCTACATGGAGATCTGTTTTTGTATTTGGAATTTACAAGTTTGTTAATATAATGGTTTACTCAGTTTGGGGGAATATCTTTTACAGTTTAGTGATCACTTTTGTTTTTGAATTTGCTTACACAGGGAAAAAGGTTGGTAGGAGTACTGAATTGTTGAAGCTGGAAGATTTGATTGAGCAACTCAATGCTAGAACAGTAGCTGCGTCACCTTTCTCCTATGATGTTAAAAGGGAAGATGTGGAATCCTTTTTCAGTCAGTATGGAAAGGTATTCCACTATAGACTGAATTATAAGTTTTTTTGCCATTGCTCAAAACTTTACCAAAACGTTAACAGTTAGATTAACTGGTTATACAAGTGTGTAATATATGTATGTGTTTTTTTCTTTCAGGTTAACAGTGTGAGGATGCCTCGTCATGTGGCAGAGTCTAGGGTATTTTCTGGTGTTGCCTTGGTTGAGTTCCCTACAGAAGAGGATGCCCAGAATGTTATGAAGCAAAATTTGGTCTTCGCTGGTCAGGAGTTGGAGCTGAAACCAAAGTAATCCTACTTGGACATGAAAACTTGTCCTGTTTGCTGACTGTTTCTCATTTTACAAGTCTTTCTATTGATTGTTTGGATGTGTTACTTAAAGATGATATTTTCTTTTCAGGAAAGAGTTTGATGATGAAAGGGAGAAGGATGAAGTAAAATTTGCTAATTACCAA
Source organism: Crucihimalaya himalaica (assembly GCA_004349715.1). NCBI lineage: Eukaryota > Viridiplantae > Streptophyta > Magnoliopsida > Brassicales > Brassicaceae > Crucihimalaya > Crucihimalaya himalaica. The sequence goes on along the minus strand of SMJT01000006.1, from coordinate 2,297,151 downwards.
TCCCAAAAGGGTTCTGCAAATCAGAAGAATGGTTCTGATCATAAAAAGAGTTCTGATTATGAGCCGGAGTAGGGTTTTACTGGTGCTATTAGTTTTCTTGAATTTTCTTGCTAACAATTCTCTTGATCTGATTATGGCTATTTTATTATGTTATAGTTATCCCAAGGGTTTAATCATTTCATTCACCCTCAAGCGATCAGCTGAAGAGGGTACCACAGAACAGAAAAGTTCTGAGGAGCCAACCCATAAGACAATGGGTGAAAATGAATCAAAGCCAGCAGATACTCCTGATGATGATAAAGAAAACACTGATCAGGTTCAGGCCCAAGAAGCAGAGGATGAAGACGATGAGAAAGAAGAAAAGGGTGCTCTAGCTACCCATAAAGATAATAAGGATGTTGTATTACGCGAAGATCTGAAGGCTGTTTTTGGGAAATTTGGTGATGTCAAGGTACTACATCAGTTTTATTTAGCTGTCTACATGAATCAGATTCAATATCTCATATAACTCGCATCATATCTCATATAACATTTTGTTGTTTAATCACCCATTGTTGATAATGATTCCTTTATTCTATTCGCTGTGAAGTTTGTGGATTTCAAGATGGGATCTGAGAGTGGTTACCTTAGGTTTGATGAACCTGAAGCATCCCAGAAAGCCCGTGCAGCAGCAGTATTAGCCAAAGAAGGTGGACTAGCTGTGAAGAATTTTATTGCTGTCTTAGAACCTGTGACTGGTAAAAACACTTTATCAACATCCATCTTATCTTTTAAGTATATTTGTTCTGCTTGAGATAAATGGTTACTTATTTATATTTGGATGTCAGGCGAAGCTGAAAAAGAGTATTGGACTCTACTTCGCAGCAAAGATCGGTTTGACAAGGGTGGCCGTGGAGGAAGGTGAGTTCATGTTTTATATATATAAAATCAAAAGAAGTTTTGTTTGGGTATTATGGCCACCCAAAGAAGCAATAATCATATATCATCGGTCATGGTCTATGCAGGGGAGGAAGAAGAGGAGGGAGATTCGGGCGTAAGAGGGGATCAGATTCCCCGGGTGGTCGCTGGAACAAAGCTCAGAAAGTCGAAGCATGAGAGCTTTGCTTTCTACATTGTCTCTCATTAGCTCGTGACTTGTTGCTTATGTTTTTAATATATATTTCTAGTTGCAACTTTAATTTTTTTAATGTATACCTCACGGTCAAAACCTTATCCCCTAGTGTGACTCTTGTGATGATATAACTAGAAATCAGCAAGCAAGTTGTAGCAGTAGTTTCCTATTAGCAAATTTTGGTTTAGTCATATGTTGGTTTTGTTTTATTTGTGCAAAATCTATTTTGGTTTCTACTCTTTCTTGTTTTAAACCAATCATAAGTTTCTTTTCGGAAGCTTTCCAAATGACGACGAAAACTAATAATAACAGCAAAAAGTATTCCACTGTCTAGTAGTACAAATCCTACCAGTCACTGATCAAATAAAGTAACATTAAGTCGTTTTAATTAATCTTGAGTATACAGTTTTGGAATTCTTGGTCCTTTCGTTTGACTTTGTCCAAATTGTTTTTAGGGTTTCTATGCTGGCAATTTCATCGCCTTCAGAATTCAAAAAAAAAAAAAAAGAGTCATCTCACCTAAATTGAAAGAGTAGATGCTATTTGAATATTGTTCAGAAGAAGCAGAATCTCGGAAATAGAAAGAGAAAACAAGAAAACGTATTAATATATATATATATATATAAGAAAAAGGAAGAAAAAAAGAACTTTACTATGGGAGAGACTTGGCTAGATTCAGAGATTGAAATCAACGGCTGAGATCACTTCACCTTTTGTTTTGATCTCTCTCTCACTTCGAATTCCGCCTCTCCATGTTTGATTTTGAATACCTCTCTCTCTCTCTCCTCTCTATTTCGATTTGTGTTCTTCTTCTTCGTCTGGATTCACAGCGTCGGCTTAATTACTTAGGTTTCGTCGATCTGCAAGTGTGACCCTTACTCGTATGACCTTGTCTCCGTCTCTTATGGTCACATTTTGGTTAGTATTTACCCAGACTTCTTCAGTTTGGAACCAACATCAAAAATCTACTCTTTGAAATTCCTCTTTCTTTTTTCGTAGAAAAAAAATCGATTTCAGTCTGATTTTGTTCAGCGGAAGTTCGAAGCTTTTTTTGAGGTTTTTGTTCTGGGTTCTCTGATTTCGGATTCTTCTCTTAGTTTTTTTTTTTGGATCCAATCTCATCATCTAATGCTGCCTTCTTCATTTTTTGTAATTTCTTTGTTCTTTCGACTTTAGTTTCTGGGAATCTTTGCTCAGTTATTCTTGTTTATGTAAGCTAATGTTGATTGTTAAGTCCGACTGTGTTTTTAATTTTATGGTTCATCTTTGTTTCAGATTGTAGCATTGTGCTAAACTTAGGATGATTTGTAAGACACATCAAAGAAACCGACTTTGGGGTGTGTCATATTGCTTTCTTTGCTAAGTATGAAGCGTGAGATGAAAGCACCTAATATTCCACAAGAGAGGTTCCAAGGCGAACTGAAAGGGAAACTCGGGTACGCTCCCTTCTCAGTTCCTTTTCTTCTGTTGGGTTTCAATGCTGAAGTTGGATTGCTTTTAGCACCAATTTTCGCATTCAAATTCTCAGGTTAATGTTGCAAGCTCTTAATGACATTTTCATAGGAGGACATCTGGCCCTGCAAGAAGATCCACCAAAGGACAATGGACGCCCGAAGAGGTGGGTTCTGTTCCTGTTTCTTTTTTGTTGTCAATCTGATTCTTCCACGCTTCATTTAATGTATCCCGGAACACTGTCTGAGCTTAATCAGTTGTTTATATCACACCCTATTGTTGCTTTGTACAGTTCCATTTAACTAGTTTTCATTAGCCATCCTTTGCACGTACTGAAAATTTGTCTGTATGATTTTCTGTTAGATTAATTATTTTTCCTGGATCAGGACGAAGTCTTGTGCAAAGCTGTTGAGCGTTTTCAAGGAAAGAACTGGAAGAAGATAGGTAAGTCGAATACCGACTTCTGATCTGTAGTCTTTAGTTAGTGTGGTGAAAGTAATGTGTGGCTTTCTTTGATTCACCTTTTCAGCTGAATGTTTTAAGGATCGGACTGATGTCCAGTGTCTTCATAGATGGCAAAAGGTCTTGAACCCAGAGCTTGTGAAAGGACCGTGGTCAAAAGAGGTGATTTGGTGAATTGCTTCATATGCTTTACTCAATTTGAGTCTTTTACACCTTAGCATCTGTAATGTGTTCCATGACATATTATTTTTCCATATTTTTGAAGGAGGATAACACCATAATTGCTCTGGTTGAAAAATATGGGCCCAAGAAATGGTCTACTATATCACAGCATTTACCTGGGCGCATAGGAAAACAATGTAGGGAAAGGTATGCACTACTCTCTACTTCTTTTTCGATAACATGATATTTTTATACTACGCTTCATTCATTGGGTAGTACTTCGATGCACATGAACAATATTGTGGCTGATGTAGGTGGCATAACCATCTTAACCCTGGGATCAATAAAAATGCATGGACTCAGGAAGAGGAACTGACTCTTATTCGTGCGCATCAAATTTATGGGAATAAATGGGCAGAGCTAATGAAATTTTTGCCAGGAAGGTAAATGTCTTTTCCATGGGTCCTAGTATAACAACAGCATATTTGTAACATGCTACTAAAAATTTGGTGGCCTCGTATTGCGATCGAATAACTTTTTTGCTGCTTATGGTTGTGATCTATCCTTCCTGCTTTGGTGGTTTGCTTATTTGTTCTTACATTCCCATAGGTCAGATAATTCGATAAAAAATCACTGGAACAGCTCAGTAAAGAAGAAGTTGGATTCCTACTATGCATCAGGTCTCTTAGATCAGTGTCAAAGCTCGCCATTAATTGCCCTTCAGAACAAATCTATCGCTTCATCTTCCTCGTGGGTGCACAGCAGTGGAGATGAAGGTAATTCAAGGCCAGGGGTTGATGCTGAAGAATCAGAATGCAGCCAAGCTTCAACTGTTTTCTCACAGTCAATCAACGATTTACAAGATGAGGTTAAACCTGGAAATGAGGAATTTTACATGCCTGAATTTCATTCAGGAGCAGAGCAGCAGATGTCAAACCCTGCATCTCATGCAGAACTTTACTACCCTTCCTTTGAAGATGTCAAAATTGGTGTCCATGAAATTTCTTGTGAAGCAGATTGCTCAAAGAAGTTACAGAATTTTAATTGTTCTCACGAGGTTAGAACTACCACAACTACCATAGCTATGGAGGATCAATTGCAGGGTGTATCTAACGATGCTAAACAGGACCTCAATCTAGACTTATTGACCCATAACATGGACAAAGATGGAAAAAATCAAGTACGTAAACAAGCTTTTCAAAGTTCAGTAAGATTAAGTGATCAACCTTCTTTGCCAAACTCTGAAACAGATCCAGAAGCTCAAACTTTGATCACGGATGAGGAGTGTTGTAGGGTTCTTTTCCCAGACACTATGAAAGATAGCTGTACATCTTCTGGTGAGAAAGGTCGGAATACGATTGACCCTCAAAAGGGCAAAATATCTCTTTCTTCCCAGTCTGCAGAAACCGATGCTCATGAAACTGGAAAACTTCCAGCTTTATCCTGGCATCCTTCAAGTTCTGAGGTCTTGGCGGGTCATAATTCTGTCCCTTTGTTAGATTCAGACTTGAAGGACTCACTTTTACTCTGTAATGATTCCAATGCTCCTATACAAGGTTGTCACCTTTTTGGAGCTACTGAATTAGAACGCAAGATTGATACAAATGATGGTTTCATTGACACTGATGGACATGGAACTTCCCATGGCAATGATGGTATCCCAGAACAACAGGGGCTGTCATATATTCCCAAGGATTCTTTGAAGCTAGTACCTCTGAATAGTTTTTCTTCTCCTTCTAGAGTGAACAAGATTTACTATCCTATCAACGATAAGCCAGCTGAAAAAGACAAAGGAGCTCTTTGTTATGAACCTCCACGTTTTCCAAGTGCAGATATTCCTTTCTTCAGTTGTGATCTTGTATCATCAAATTGTGACTTACGGCAAGAGTACAGTCCCTTTGGTATCCGCCAGTTGATGATTTCTTCGATGAGTTGTACAACTCCGTTAAGGTTATGGGATTCACCGTGTCACGATAAGAGCCCTGATGTCATGCTTAATGATGCTGCCAAATGTTTTAGTAATGCACCATCCATCTTAAAGAAGCGGCATCGAGACTTGCTGTCACCTGTGCTTGATAGAAGAAAAGACAAAAAGCTTAAAAGGGCTACGACTTCCTCCTTGGCTAAAGATTTTTCATGCTTAGATGTAATGCTTGATGAAGGAGATGATTGCATGTCCTCTCGTCCTTCAGAATCTCCTGAAACTAAAAATAGATGTGCCTCCCCTTCCGAAGCCAAAGATAATAGATATTCTGCATCAGGTCGGTCAGATCAAGAAATGATTCCGATAGATGAGGAACCAAAGGAAACCTTAAAGTCAGGTGGAGTGACTTCTATGCAAAATGAAAAGGGATGTAATGACGGTGGTGCTTCAGCTAAAAATGTAAGTCCGTCTTTGTTCTTGCATATTATCTCGTGTTATGTATTAAATCCCAGTCATCTCATTCTCTGATGTCTATCGCTGTAAGGTGCAATGTCTAGTATACATTTATTGAGTCTATTAGTGGACTTCTTGTTGCTTAAAACATCAATCTATTTGTTGAGATCTCTTCCTGTGAGATCGTATCAGTCACATATACTCAAACACATTGCATCTAGTTATTTGAGCTGTCTTTATTGAGGATAGTAGCTTTATAGTTGGTGCCAAATCTCCAATAACGTGACCTTATAAATCTCTTGCTTGCCCTTGCACCAGGACCAAGAAAATTCTGGAAATTTTGTTGAGATACGACTGTGTTCTCCTGGTATGACTGGATGTAGATCAGATAACAAAGTTAATACAAGTGCGAAAGATCTATCAAACCAGCACAAAAGATCATTAGGTGATATTCCAACCGAAGAAATCTCATCAGAACCTCCATGCACAGTGGACTCTATTCCTTTATCAGGAATCGATAAAACTAACACTGCAGAGACCAGCTTTGATATTGAGAACTTCAACATGTAAGTTTTACTTTTCCTCTGAATGTCTTTGATACCTGATTTTGCTATTGAAACATATTAGCTGGAAAGTTCTATCCTAAGTTGTCTTGGTTCCACTCAATTTCCAGATTTGATGGAACTCCGTTCAGAAAACTCCTTGATACCCCATCACCTTGGAAATCCCCTTTACTCTTTGGTTCTTTCTTGCAAAGTCCAAAGTTGCCTCCAGAAATTACATTTGAGGTAAATATGAGATGGAGTAACTTTGAATTAACCTAGGTTCTGGATGTTCTACTTTTTGTTTTAGATTGAAGTGCTTGTTGATGGACGTATATTCTTTGTTGTTTTTCTTTTCTTTTCAGGATATTGGGTGCTTTATGAGTCCCGGGGAGAGAAGTTATGATGCCATAGGACTGATGAAGCATTTGAGTGAACACTCAGCTACGGCATATGCAGATGCCTTGGAAGTTTTGGGTAATGACACACCTGAAACGATACTCAAGAAGAGACAGCTAAACAAGTCCATTCAAGGGAAAGAAAATCAGCACCACCCTCATGATCAGCTTGGAAACCGATCCCAGGTTTGGCATTTACAAGAAAACCTTATCGACTCTCTTCATCTATTCTTGGTCTAGCTTAATGTTGAAATTGGATCTTGAACTTGGTAGAGATAAGAGGAATAACAGTTTGAGTTTATAAATCGACTTACACTGAACCAATTCTCTGTTGAAATGCAGGTGGAGCGTCGCACCTTAGACTTCAGCGATTGTGGGACACCAGGGAAAGCAAAGGTATCCTCGGCTTCTCCAGGAGGCTACTCGAGCCCATCATCTTACCTTTTGAAGAGTTGCAGATAGAAAAGGCTGGTTTGTTCATAAAGCTCTGACGGGACATTCATTCCCGCCTTCAATTTTTTTGATCCCGTATGTGTATGTCTTTTAATTACCTCTGTCTGATTTTCTTGTTTCTAATTTTTTAATGTGTAGCTCTCATGATACAGTTGATTATATAGCGGAAAAGTAACTCGTTCTCAAGAAATTAATTTTGAATTCAAAAGTCCTCGTTATGATCCAAGTCATTTTCTTCTTGTTCTATTGAGTGATCTAACAATTATTCACAACATTCAGGTATGATATTGTTTCATAAAACCGATGATAAACCCATCCAGGCTTCAATAGTTTGACATTGTGCGACACATATTCCATTTCTATAAGACTTGGAGAGTTTATGGTGGTATTCTTTTTATAATGTGATTAATGTTCATGTAAAAGTTATTGTACCGTCAAAATGTATTGTTAGGCCTATACTCCAAACCCAAGATTCCGAAAATAACCAATGTAAACGATCAAAACCGACCATGGACTGCTTAAATGAAAGAACCAAACCCAATCTTGATGATCGACTGTATGTATATTTACAACTGCAACAATCCTAACCGCTCTAGTTTTTCTTCCGAATCCAAATCCTCATGATCCGTCCATAAACAACATCAGCCGGAAGCAGAGACATGAAAGAAACCCCAGAATCACCGAGGCAACAATTTGGTGAGCTCAATCTCTGAAGCAACCATCTTTGGAGGTTTACGAAAGTGTCATACCAAATTCTTCTTTTTAAGAATTAAGATATTTGCCTGCTTAAAAGAGTATTAGTTACATTGGGCACTTCATTGTAAAACTCGGGTTCGTCTTCTTCATCAGATGATAATAAAGATGGTCCCATCCATGCTTTAAACCCCTCGTTCACTCGTCTTTCAACGTCTGGTGTGAATTCCAAAGGATTAGCTTCAAGCATCTCCAATCCCTGATCATTTCTGTTCCCAAACTCTCCTTCGTCAATAGTTAAAGAAGCTCTTCTTCTAAGGAAGAAAGCAGTTCCAGCATACAAGATTACCAAACCCCATGAAGAAATCTCGTAGCACCAAAACAATGGCACAGAACAGCTGCTTCCTAGTGTCAGAAGGCTTGAGCCAAGAAATACAGCAAGGAGACCATAGATGATAGCAAAGACAATGTTCAGAATTGACAGGCAACGAACCCCACCTGTGAATTTAATAGACAAGAAAAACAAAATCAAAAACATAGGTCCACGTATAGAGATCAGCAACTCTGACGATTCGCAAAGGTGGGAACATTGTAAGTAATAGCAGATGAAACGGAATCATTCTAAATCTTAGAAGATAAAGTCTGACATTCAAAAGGAGTGAAAATATTGCACGAACGCATGGAAAATACAAAACACAAATATGGAAAGCCGAATAAATCTTAAGGAGAGAGGAGTATACCTCTTCTTGAAGCACAGTAATTATTTTCAACGACTTTCAGAAACCCATGACGGTGAGGAGCAGAATAAGCCACAAAAATTCCTGCAGTATTGCAACAAAATAACGAGATAATAAGAAGAAAGAAGACATACCACATGTTTATTAAAAGATTAACAAAAGACAACACAAAGGAGAAACTGTAGAGAGGTTTAGCCATTTACGATAATAAAATTTTAACAACTATTCATGTTAGTTACTTCTTGAAGAAAAAAATGAAAAGAGATAATAGATGAGACTCAACTCTAGAGTCTAGAAGTTCCATTTATTTGGCAACATGTAACAATCAAATTCTGGTGGTAACAAAGCTGTCTCACTTTGATAAATCTCTCTTATCATTCAACTGAAAGCTAAGAACCCTCAAAACTTAGACAATTAGAACTTAGAAACGCTGCCATGTGGAGACAGAATAGTGCTAACCATCAAGAGATATCTAGCATAAATCAATTCAGAACTGAGCATTGGACATCATCGAATGGAATCAATGAACAAAACACAAATGCAAGCCCAGCTGTGGAGATATGAAAGAACGAAGAGCAGAAGCTACAGACTTGCGCTCACCTGCTACAAGATAAACAGATGATACAAGGAAGATTATGGTGGACGGAACAAAAACGACCATCCAGTAGTAATCCACAGTTTCTTGATCCGTCAAGTAAAAAGCACCGGGAAACAGATCGGAGTCACGAGCTTTCCCATACATAGGCAAAGGCTGCAGCTTCACATCGCTGCAAAATGGCCTCTTTAGAACATTCGAAGGAAATACAATTTTCAAGCTGACGATGGTGCAAGTAAAGATGACAAAGCAAAGGAAAGCCACGATCGACATTAATGTCGGTCTCTGAAGCTTAATCCAGGCTCTATCTTCCTCCCGAAGGCTCTCGTACTCTTGCTTGGGCATAAACGCTTGACGCAACGCGTCTCCAATGATCGCCATTGAAGAAGCAAAAAAGCCCTAAATCGAAAACAGAATCAGACCCTTTTCACCAGACTGCTTTCAGTGATTCTAGTATAATCAAAATATGATTTTTCAGAATTTTATGATGAACCCTAGAGATCAATGAACCCCGAATTGGGAAATGAGGAAGAAGAATTAAGAAGATTAGGCGCGTGTAAAGAGATAAGTGCTTGGATAACTTCTGTATTATTACAGATTGACCCCAATAGTTTTAAAAAGTACGAGATTATCCCATTCCCCGCTCAAATATTATATCGTAGAATCAGAATGCTTAAGCTATTATTAGAGTCCAAATTACTTCAACTTATGAAGTAGAATTAACACTCTATGCAATTTTAATACTCAAGTATTATTCATGCAAGTGGATGAATACATCCAACATAGAAAGTGATAAAGAAATAAAAACTCAATAGAGTAATAGATGTGTGGCAAGTTGGTTTAGGTTTGTATCACACCAATCACTAAATATAAGATTTTAATAAAAATGTATTTGATGATGAATTTTGTATGATGTGGATTTAACGGTTTCATAACGTTTATCAAATTATCTATATTGTAATTATTATCTATATTTAGCTCCCAAAAGAGGATAAACTAACATTTACTGTTAATGATACGATGACCGTCAGATTTATTGGTGGGTCAAATTCAACGGTCCAATGACCTGAATTGGTGTAACCATCAAAACACAAAGAGGTGGACACGCGGCAATCTTTTAGTGGACCTTTTTCCAAAATATAGTCGACTAATTTGTTTTTTCGTTTTTCTTTATTTTGTTAATTCGTGAAAAAATTGATCTGATCATATGAAGAAGAACAGCAAATATATTAAACAAAAACATTCCGAAAATTAATAATAGAGAAAAAGAAAAAGAAAAAGGAAAAAAACATTTTTCTAGTTAAGAAGAGAGAGAAGAGAGAGAGAAGGGCGTGAATTCCTGAGGGAGAGATTCTTCGCCGGAGTAATCTCTTTGCGTGATCTTACGGCTGCTTAATTCTTCTTCGCCTGAGATACCTTTTTCCTTGGTTCGAATTTTTGGCTATTTCTCTTTCTTCCTATCTAGAGGTTTTTTTTTGGTGTTGTTTGGGGGTCAAAGCGAAGATGGTGAACGCTATGGTGGAGAGAGCGACGAGCGAGATGCTGATCGGACCTGATTGGGCTATGAACCTTGAGATCTGTGATATGCTCAATAGCGATCCAGCGTATGTTCCCTCTACTTCCTCGGATTTTCATTTCTCGTTATCTCTTCCTTCTTTTGTGTACCTTTGTTTTTTCTTTTAACTTCCTGAAATATTGATACTCTCTCTGCTGATTTGGATTTGTGCTGGTTTTTTTGATTCAGTTAGAGAGTTTACACTTAGATGGAAATCAAATTTCGTTTTTTTTTTTCCTTTTCTTTTCCGGAGAAGTAGATATCAGAATTTGATATTTCCATGTTTCATTGGAGCAATTGGAATACTTGTGGCCTACTGGTTGCCCAATTTTGGTTAAGGTTCAAGAGAAAGAGATAAGTTTTATCAGGAGTGAAGTGTTTTTGTTGATGTGCTTGTAGGGTTCAATTGATGAACTTTAAAATCTTGTTGTCGACATGGTAAGTGTTTGTATATATACTGTATACCTAACAGTTGAGGAAGAAGTATTTCTTGATAAACGATATCGTTTTCTGTTTATGGTTGTTTCGGTAAGCAGCTGACTAGAGTTGCGGTAGCTCACAGAACAAAATTTAGTCATCTTTATTAGGGCTTTATTGTAAAATCTGGGATGTTATTTCCTTTACATGCTTTGTGATTGGAAGAAGCAGATTTCACTGTTTATACTAACTGGACGAATCCTATCTGATGTCTGAAACTGGTTACTGTTCCGCAGGCAAGCAAAAGATGTTGTGAAAGGCATTAAAAAACGGATTGGTAGCAGGAATCCAAAAGCTCAACTTCTTGCCTTAACTGTGAGCTCCTTGATTACTGTCTCCTTTTTCTTTTCCTTTATGGTTACTTCATTGAAATAACCACTGTTGTTTCTGTAACTGTACATTTAGATAGCTTGTTTGTTTAGTTACGCATCTAGCTTCAAATTCCAATGCTTTTGGCAGTCGTCTCTTTATCAGTGGAAGTTGACATGAGCAGAGATTACTTGTCCATGATACTAATGTACAAGATGAGGATATTATGACTTACAAGTTTCCTATAGAGAAAGATATGCTGATACATTATTTTCGCATAATTTCATCTTTCTCCTTTGTTTTGCAATGATAGTATATTTACTCATCATGCATTTGTTATGTTCTAGCTGCTTGAGACAATAGTGAAGAACTGTGGTGACATGGTTCATATGCATGTGGCTGAGAAGGGTGTTATTCATGAGATGGTCCGGATAGTTAAGAAGAAGGTAATGGTTCTTCTAAACTGGTCTTGTTGGGAATAATTAACTCTCTCTTTCTCTCTCTTTCTCTCTCTGTCTCTCTGATCCAAATTGGTCTGATGCATATAGCCGGACTTCCATGTCAAAGAGAAGATTCTGGTCCTTATCGATACATGGCAAGAGGCCTTTGGTGGCCCTAGGGCAAGATATCCACAATACTATGCAGGATACCAGGAATTGTTGGTATGTCTACATAAATTGTCGTTTGATATTTTTTTTTTGGGTTTCAATTTTCTTGTCTAGTAGAGTATTGTTTCTGATTCTGGATAGCCAGATGTCTCATACTGTAATTTAAAATGGCTCATACTTAATTCTTCTTTGATCCTTTTGTGAGTTATGTTTGAAAATCTTCCACTACTCTTCCTAACTACCAGTGCTTACTCATGTCACTTTCAGCGCGCTGGGGCTGTTTTCCCTCAGAGATCAGAGAGATCAGCTCCCGTGTTCACACCTCCTCAAACACAGCCTTTGACGTCTTACCCTCCAAATCTTCGTAATGCTGGACCTGGTAATGATGTGCCTGAACCTTCAGCAGAGCCAGAATTTCCGACTTTAAGGTAGATATCTTCTGTTGCAACTCCGCTGTTTGAAGTTAATAAAATGTTAACAAAAGTATAGAATTTAGTACGTATATGTATGCCTTTGTTGACTTTGCGTCTATTTGCTTACTTAATTTAGGTTGTATATGTATACGCCTTTGTTGCTCTGGATTTATTGCTTCTCAAAATTTTATTCTGTTGTATGTCGAATTCTTTTTCAGTTTGTCGGAGATTCAAAATGCAAAAGGTATCATGGATGTGCTTGCAGAAATGCTGAGTGCATTAGAGCCCGGAAACAAGGAGGTAACACGATTTAGTTGCAAAGTGTTTTAACTACCTGTTTGCAAGTGTTGGCTATAGTGCAAAATATCCTTAAAAAGAGGAACATTTTCTGAATTATTCTTCGACATTGCAATTGTGGGATTTAATTATTTTGCTTTGTGCGTATCTCGGGATGATCATTCTTCTCCTTTTTTTGAATTTATTCAGGATCTCAAACAAGAAGTGATGGTTGATCTGGTGGAGCAATGTCGTACATACAAACAAAGAGTGGTACACCTCGTCAACTCGACTTCGTAAGATCTCTTTATTTTCCTCTCAGGTTCCATTTGGTTATCTCTTACATGCCTCATATAAGTTATAATGCTTGGAGTGTGATAAGATCTCTTTTTATATTTTCATCTTTTAATTTGCATACCTATTACCACTAGATTCAGCAGCGAATGATTGGTTTCAGGCAATATGATGTGTGTAAACTTCCATGGTAATTCAATTGATTTTTTTAAGAGACACAGATGATGTGTGTTTAGAGGCCCAAAGACTCCAGGTCTACTACATTAAGCAACCATGAATTAACCATGGGTTATAGCTGGTTAGGCTCTATGTATTATATTGACAGCATAGAGAGTGTGGGGAGTATTCATGTTTTGTGTGGGTTCTGGTTTATTATGTAAGAGGGTGGGGAGAGAACTTCATTAAGAATTATCTCAAATCCGTACTTGTCTGAGTTATCGCTGTTAAATACTTACTTTACGTTTTGAATAGTATCACATCGAATAATCCAGTTGATGAGAATTGCTTTTATGCTTCAGAGCTTATGTTTTCTTGTACTCTTCTTTACCTCGCAACTTTGTTTTCAGGGACGAGTCTTTATTATGTCAAGGTCTTGCTTTGAATGATGACTTGCAGCGTGTCCTAACCAATTATGAAGCAATCGCTTCTGGATTACCTGGCACTTCTGCTCAAATCGAGAAGCCCAAGTCCGAGACAAGAAAATCCCTTGTTGATGTTGATGGTCCACTTATTGATACTGGTGACAGCAGTAATCAGGGAAACGGGTACGTTAGACCAAACCTGACAGTTATGCACCCAAGACTTTTGGTTAAAATCACCTATTTTTTTATACGGGTTACCAATCTTAGCTGCAAGCTTGAGCCTGATATATGGCTTACACGTCAAAATTATTACAATCTAGGATGCGAAAACGATAAGTTACTTGTGAATTTGAGAGTAACTTTATAATCATTTTCATATAAACGATGCTGATTTGTCTCTGAACTTACCAAGTAAGAACTGAAATTTCGAACCAACTGACCTGGTAAAAGTTTTTGTGTCTTATTACATAGCTATTGATTTGTACTATGTCCAACATTTTCACAGAGCTACATCAAGTTCTGGTAACGGGGTTCTAAATCAGTTGGCCCTCCCTGCACCACCTGTAACTAATGGTCCAGCAAATTCTAAAATAGACCTCCTCAGTGGCGATGATCTTGCCCTTGTTCCTGTTGGACCTCCTCAACCAGCAAGTCCGGCTGCATCAGATCAAAATGCACTTGCCCTTATTGATATGTTCTCAGACAATACTAATAATCCCATTCCTGCAACTGCATCAACTGGCAATCCAGCTCTCCAGAGTAGTCAACCGCACCAGCAACCAAATAGTCAAGCTGGAGAAGCTGGATTACAACAATCCAATGGATTTTCTCCTCAAATGGGTTATTCGCAGTTTGAGCAGCCATCATACGGGCAAGGAGTCTCTTCTCCCTGGAGCAATCAGCCTGCACAACCTCAGCAATTGCAGAAGCCACACCAGTCGTCTTATGGTAGTAGATCTGAGTTTGAATTACACATTTTTGTTACGAGAAAGCGTTTCACTCTCTTCGGGTTAAGTATGTCTCATAAATAATCCTTATTTGTTATGTTTGTGGTAATTTTGTAATGTGAAGAAGGTGCCCAAGACAGTATGGCATTACCACCACCCCCATGGGAAGCTCAGCACCAAGACTTCAGTCCCACTGCAGAGTCAGGAAGTCCATTTTCTCCTCAAATGCATGTGGCACAGGCCGCCTTCACACATGCTCATCCGGTTAACAACAACAATCCATATCCTCAAATGCCCCAAACCGGCCAACCAGTTAACAGCAACAGTCCATATCCTCAAATACCACAAAACGGTATGTACATGCAAAACCAACCCAATCAGGCTCTAGGGCAAGGCTATCCACCTCAGCAGCAGCAGCAGCAGATGATGATGGCTCAGTTCTATGCCCAACAGCAACAGCAACAGCAACAAGCGTATGGAAACCAGATGGGAGGATACGGATATGGCTATAATCAACAGCAACAAGGAAGCAGTCCATATCTGGACCAGCAAATGTACGGTTTATCCATGAGAGACCAGACTTCGCATCAGGTACCATCATCAACATCTACCACATCTTATCTGCCTCCTATGAAACCTAAGAATAAACCAGAGGACAAGCTATTTGGGGATCTCGTTGACATCTCCAAATTCAAGCCTACAAAACCGACTTCTGGAAGAGCTGGGACCATGTGAAAAATCCTCCGTCATTTCTAAGTACTCATCTCCTCTATCCTCTATTTTCTTTACTCAGCTAACTCTCTCTCTCTCTCTCTCTTTTCTCTTATATGAGTTATTCTCATTGATTTTACCCTCGTGGGAGATACATAGTTATATGTGTTGTCTTCTTCCTTATAATTTACCGTTGATTATGACCGGTAATGGATATGTATATTTGTTGTAGAGAAAGAAAACTGGAAAATCATTTGTTGTCAACTCAGCGATTTGGGGTTTGTCTCGCGGGATTCTATTTTAGGACCTTTTAATGTCACTTGTGTTTTCAGACCTTTTATTTGTTTTCCCTTGGCAATAAAGTTTAATATCAGTTGAAGAGTTATGGTTCTTAGATTTACAAAAGGATGTTATATGTTCTTTGTATCTGAATGTAACTCTTATGTCGTTGTCTATGGAAGCATCAAAATGTCAAACTATGCTTGAACTGTATTATCTCACTTGACTCGCCATGACTTTTTGATCAATGGTGTCAATTACATAAAAAGTAGCAAGTAACGTTTTGTTTTGATTTTGGACTTTGATCATATAACAATTCTAAGTTCAACCGAAACAGACAAACATAAAACAGAATCCAGAATCAAAAATCAAAACGAAGCGACGACACTTGCATTGCATCTGCGACATTTACTCGTAGATAAATAGTAGATATATCAAATAACATAAGAGCGTTATTAACAATTAGTCAATATGTCCGAGTGGTTAAGGAGATTGACTCGAAATCAATTGGGCTCTGCCCGCGCAGGTTCGAATCCTGCTGTTGACGAATCTTTTTTTTTTCTTGACAATCTTCTCAGCTTCTCTTTATATTCCTCTAAAATTACGGTAATACCCATTCTATTTTGTATTTATATTTATTATATATGTATGTTGTTTTGCTGCCACTTTAAAAATATCAGAAAAAGTGTTAATACTTAAAAAGGAAAGTATATCAAAATACAATTAAATAAAGGGAGAAAAAAAATCTTTACTACGTATTCAACTAAAAATTTTGAGATTCACTACTATTTATAGTTTTTTTTTATCCCACAATCTTTTAATTAAAATTTTTGAGATTCACTACTGTTTATTTTAGAGTTTCTAACACAACCTAATTAGGAAAGTTAAAATAAAATAAAATATATAGGTTTTCTACTAATAAAATACCGTAAATTGCCTAAAGAAATAATATATTCAGATACCCAAAAGGAGGAAAGAAATAAACAAGTCGACAGCAGAAAAAAAGACTCGAGAAATTGATATACAAAAAGGTTTGTTACAAATGATTAATATACGTTACGTTTGGGGTTTGCCACGTAAGTACTTACCGCCACACGTTCCCTTCCTCTTCTTCTTCTTCTTCTCTGCAGCATCGTTCTCATAGAACACACAAATTCACATTCTTTTTGCATCTTTCTGAATCCGGTCTTCAATCATGGAGATACGGAGCATGGTTGTATCAATGAACCCTTATTTCTCTTCCTTTGAGCTCTCTCGTCCTGTATCTCCCGTCACTCGCTCACTCGTTCCGTTCAAATCGGCTAAACTATGTCCCCGTTCCATTCCTAGGGTTTCGGCGTCGATCTCAACGCTGAATAGTGAAAAAATTTCCTCTGACACTGACAAGATCTCTGTGAAACCTGTTTACGTCCCGACGCCTCCCAATCGCGAGCTCCGGACTCCTCACAGTGGGTAAATTGATTTCTCTTATCTAAGTTTTTGTTTTACTTCCAATTTGTGTTTCTCGTTTAAACTGGGACTTAAATATTGTTCCTTTCCTGCTTCAATATGTTCTTTTTCCATTAAGTAGTTGAAAAGATTTGTTTTTTTTTTCATTGCTTTGGGTGTCTAAAAATTCGAAGACTAATTATGAATTAAATTCATGGAAACTGCAATTAAGAGCTGTGGAGAATCAAACAATGTTGTCTAACTTTTGAAAAATACAGATACCATTTCGATGGAACAGCTAGGAAGTTCTTCGAGGGATGGTATTTCAGGGTTTCAATCCCAGAGAAGAAGGAAAGTTTTTGCTTTATGTACTCTGTGGAGAATCCTGCTTTCCGGCAGAGATTATCACCATTGGAAGTGGCTCTTTATGGACCGAGGTTCACTGGTGTCGGAGCCCAGATTCTTGGCGCTAATGATAAATATATATGTCAATACACACAAGAGTCTCACAACTTCTGGGGAGGTAACTTCTTGGTCCTTAATATACTGTTTCATGACAATAAGAAGTCAACATCTGAGTCTTGTTTCTACTTTCTATTACTTATCTGATGTGAAAGATTCCAAGTCTTATCTGAATTTTGTTGTATTTTGTTGATGGTGCTGTTTTCTTTAACATACATTAGTTTACACTTTATGACGTTAAAAATTCCTAACCTAAACTTTTACTCATGCATAGATCGACATGAGCTAGTTTTGGGGAATACTTTTAGTGCTGTGCCAGGCGCAAAGTCTCCAAACAGGGAGGTTCCACCAGAGGTAGAAGAAAATATATTTGTTCTCCCTCCTCCCTCGTTGGCTACTCTGTTATGTGTTAAATATCTTTCCGATTATATCTGGCCCCTCACTACATACTCAGTGATTTTAATAAGCTTAGGCATAATAGTAAATAGTTCTACTTCTACTTGTAGGAAATCTTAATTTTTTGTCACTCTTATTATTCTCTTGAATGTTGATATGTAAAGCATAGCGTTTGATTGTAGGAATTCAACAGAAGAGTGTCAGAAGGATTCCAAGCTACCCCATTTTGGCATCAAGGTCAAATTTGCGATGATGGCAGGTAATTATCTGAAGAAATGCACTGCAATAATTCACTTTACTATACATATTGGATATTCAGTGTTTTTATTGAAAAGAACTTTATTTAATTTACTTGTTTTGGCAGAACTGACTATGCAGAAACTGTTAAATCTGCCCGTTGGGAGTATAGTACTCGTCCTGTTTATGGTTGGGGTGATGTTGGAGCCAAACAGAAGTCTACTGCAGGCTGGCCTGCAGCTTTTCCTGTATTTGAGCCTCATTGGCAGATATGCATGGCAGGAGGCCTTTCCACAGGTGTGAGCTTTGCTTGATTGACTTAAGTTAGTAGAAAGAGACGGTTAAGTTTACTTGCCCGGGACTAACAGAAAATTAAGAAAGAAATCACCCACTTGCTTAATTATCCTCTTCTATCAGCAGAAACTGCTATTTTAGTTCTTATGTTTTATCTCTTGATTTTGCAGGGTGGATAGAATGGGGCGGTGAGAGGTTTGAGTTTCGGGATGCACCTTCTTATTCAGAAAAGAATTGGGGTGGAGGCTTCCCAAGAAAATGGTTTTGGGTAAAAACTTTCATCCTTTTGCTACATTTTCTTGTTGCAGATCTAGTTGGGCCTGTGTATACACACACATGTATTACACTTCAACCCTGTTCGATAGCTTTTTTGTCAATGTCTCTTTACAGGTCCAGTGTAATGTCTTTGAAGGAGCAATTGGAGAAGTTGCTTTGACTGCAGGTGGCGGGTTGAGGCAGTTGCCTGGATTGACTGAGACATATGAAAATGCTGCACTGGTATGCACTAATAAGATCGTCTTAAGCAATGACAGTGAATCTACAATGTTAGAAGGAAAATAATTTACAAAATCTATGGGCCCTGTGCAGGTTTGTGTACACTATGATGGAAAATTGTACGAGTTTGTTCCGTGGAATGGTGTTGTTAGGTGGGAAATGTCTCCCTGGGGTTATTGGTATATAACTGCAGAGAATGAAACCCATATGGTAAATTTGTTTTTCTTCCTCAGATTCATTCAGTTTCACTTTTGACATCATAATCACCTCATGGCTAGATTCCGACACCTGATGAATGTCTTGTGGCAGGTGGAACTAGAGGCAAGAACGGATGAACCGGGTACACCTCTGCGAGCTCCTACCACAGAAATGGGGCTAGCTACGGCTTGCAGAGATAGTTGTTACGGGGAATTGAAGTTGCAGATATGGGAACGGCTATATGATGGAAGTAAAGGCAAGGTATGCATGCAAAGACGATGTAATCTCTGTATTAAAGTCTGAGCTAAGTCACAAGGCAGTTAAAGAAGATTATAAACGTTGGTTACTTAGTTATGGTTAATAATGATGCAGGTGATACTAGAGACAAAGAGCTCAATGGCAGCGGTGGAAATAGGAGGAGGACCGTGGTTTGGGACATGGAAAGGAGATACGGGCAACATGCCCGACCTACTCAAACGGGCTCTTCAGGTCCCATTGGATCTTGAAACCGGCTTTGGTTTGGTCCCTTTCTTCAAGCCACCGGGTCTGTAACATTGATGAGTGTTTGTTTGTTGAAAAAGAGCCATGTAAATCAAGCCTGAGTTATGTTATTACTAGCTTCACTAATCTGGATGGTTTAGTTCGTTCGGTCCTTGTGGTAAATTATATGGGCCAGTGTAAAGTCTAGTGTAGTAAAGCCTTGGATATAAACTCTATATGTTTTAGATTGGATAAAAAAGAAAAAAACTGGTTCATGTTAGCTCAACTGAATTTTCTAAATTTCTTGTTATCTTGTCCACACTTGGTCCATCTGCGATCACTTTCGCTTATACCATTTCATGCACAGTGTTTAACAAATTGTTATAACATGTGTTTTTCTTCTTAGGATTTCTAAAACGTCATTTGCATTGTTAGATAAGTAAAATATTAAATAACATTTGAAATTATACTAGATATTTGGTTTTACTTTCTAGGTATAATTGTTTTATGTTGAGTTAATTATAACCAAAAGCAAAATTCCAAAGAGCCCTTTAAGCCGGAGAAAGATATAGAAACACAATCTGAGAACTATGGATGGATTGTATCAAGAGCATTTGTGTGTCCTTTCTCCATCTCTTATTCTTCATTTTGCACAAATGGGGCTGTTATTTACATTTCTTTATTGTTTCCACTCAATCTTCCTAGGCAGAAACCACGATCATAATGGATTGGTAATCATATAGGTTCGACTTGTTAGATATGAATAATATGAGTGGGAGGCAAAAAGGAGAAAAGAAGAAGTTCCTTAATATCGGCTCACTTTGTCTAGCATCATCACAAAATGCACTCTATGGCTCCACAAACTTACTTTTATTCTTCCGCTCATAAAATAAACCTTTCTTTCCGTTACGCTCATATATGTGATATAAACATTATCTCCTTACCAATGTATACATGTATTCTTTTTCAAAAGAAAAAATATATAAACTTATTTTGGTAATTGTTTCTTAATAAAAACGAGAATTAGGCAATAATTATAACACAAATGGCAAACCCATCATTTTGTTTTATTTATTTTTAAACCCGCGAAACCCATTTGAGGCAGTCGAAAGAAAACAAAAAAAAAAAGCAAAGTGTTAAGTTATTTTCTTTTGTCTACTTTTGAGTTTTGAGCTTCTATCTAGAGTTATTAATACATGAGTTAAGTGAATGATCTTAATAGAATAGAGTTGATGATTTTATACGGGTGAATTCTAATGGATCATGAATTAGATATTCCTTTCCTTTATCCTAATAATTATCAAGTAAGATGAGAATTACTTTTTTTAGCATTTTAGTTAAAATAAAAATTTTATATAATATAAATATACAATAAAACCTTTATTAAATAAAAGACTTGACTTGATCAAACTGTATTCTATAATGTTTCTTTATGTTTTAGTTATTATAGAAAAAGGTATATACTTTCCATAGAAATGTAAGAAAAATAAATAAAAAAAGAGGGAATCAAATTTCAACTTTTCAGATATAGCCAAAGCCACATATATAGTGATTCTTCTCCAATCAAATCTCTATCAACAATGACAAGTTTTTACAAAACCCTCTTCACACAAAATCCCACTACTTTAGATCAATGTAAGTTATCTTTTTCCCCTTAATTAATTACGTTAGTCTGTCAAATTAATAGTGGATGTGTGATTATGTTAGTGATGATGTACCATATGGGAAGTGATAATTCATGGAGAAAACTAGAAAACATAGACGAAGAAGGTCCAGCGATGGTGACCCGTGAATTAAAGACGGCGTTACCACCGGAGACTCCAACGGAGACTATGGAGTTTCTAGGGAGATCATGGAGCATTTCCGCCGTAGAACTCACAAGAGCTTTCTTCAACAATTCCGCCGCCGACACTAACTCTTTTCTTCTCTCTACGCTTGTTAACACCAACAAAGAAGACAGAGAAGATGAAGAAGATTCTACATCCATGGCTTCTTCTCGTGACTTTGTAAGTCACCTCTTCCTATTTTCTTAACCGGTCAGCTGTTCTGGTTCGGGACAATTGTTTTTTGTTTTTAATTATGAAAAAAATCTACTACATGGCAACATTAATTAGTATAGAATTTCTTAAAAATATTGCAGTATATTCATTCATCTACAATAATACCAAATGAAAATATTTTAAAATGTACTTAGTAACTTATCAAGTTTTTATCATTTTTTTACTAATATTCGCTAAAGCAATTCAGTAAATTGCTATTTACTTGATTATTATTATTATAATTTTCCTATGGTTTTATCACACGACCGCACTAGTTATTATTTGTTTTTCGTTAAAAGTAACTAAACTTTGCGCATGAACACTTTTATGTGAGGTTTGTTTTATCTTTTTTAAGATGTTGTTGACTTGTACTTGGAGTTGTTGTTGTTGTGTGTTAGTTATAGTTTTTATTACTTGAATATTAAATCTACACTTCATTTTGAATGTTGACAAGGAAAAGGAAAAGATTTTACACTTCTGAATCATTTTTTGCAGCTGCTGCCACGTATAGGAAACAAGACCAGCCCTCCAATAACTCCAAGAACCGGCAAAGAAATGAAGGTATGATCTATGAAATCGGTTTTGTCCGGTTTATCTTTTTCTCAAATCAATTATATCTTTATTAAAAGGAGTCGACGTAGTGATTGAAAAAAAGCTGGTTGGTTTTGGAACTTATGGTTAAAATTAAAAAAAAAAAAAGATAACGAAAGAAAAAAGAAGGCATTATTGTCATGATTAATTTCATGCAATTGTTAATTCCAATCCATTTCCTTTACTTTTTTGATATGATAAAAAGGTAACGTAGTGAATATGTGCAAGAGCGGAGAATCTGATTTGGTTTACCTTTTTTAGTTCGAAATAATTTGAATCGAAAAGAGATTGATAAACTGTATTTACTTTTATTGGTTTAAAATAATACAATATCCAACTAGCTAGTATTGCCATGCCATGAGACTATTACTATAGATGAAATATTATGTAAATCAAACATATTAGTGAATATAAATAATTAAAATCGTCTTTTAGTTAAACATTTTGGAATCCAATTTCTTATACTCTCTTTGGATTTTCTAAATTTCATCCAAAAAAAACAAATCTCAAGTTGGAACTAGATATAGTAATGATATTTATAAAAGTGTTAATTAATGTAATATGCATGATGCAGCATCTGTACAAGAGCATGATAAGAGGAAAAACAATGGGAAGAAGATTGAAGGATCAGAAGGAGAAGAAGAAACAAGAAACTCGAACTCGCAACGCTGAGATTCACGCCGCAGTCTCTGTGGCAGGCGTAGCTGCGGTTGTAGCCGCAACCGCTGCATCGAACGCAATTGCATCCGCAGAGCATGCGACCGTTGCAGTTGCAGTCGCGTCTGCAGCCGCTCTCATCGCTTCTCATTGCATCGAGATGGCAGGAGAGATAGGGGCCGGTTATAACCAGATCGCTACAGCCGTTAGCTCTGCGACCAACGCTAGGACTAACGGTGACGTTATGGCTTTAACGGCAAGTGCTGCAACAGGTATACGTAGTATTTTAGGGTTTGGTACATTGGAATGGATTACAGCTGATTAATTTTGAGGTTTGTTGAGAGATTTTAGCGTTGCGAGGAGCTGCGATTCTAAGGTCAAGAATGGAAAGGAATAATGAGAACAAAGCAATGCTATATGCAACAAAGGAGAACGTAGAATTGGAAGAGGGAAATGTATTCGGAGCAATGACTTTCGTTTCTAGAGGAGAAGAGCTTCTGAAACGCACCCGCAAAGGTAACTTGTAATCCAAGAAAACCACTTTGATCTTGTGATGAAACTATCAAAGTTAAGTTTTGATGAATATTTGGTGTCAGGGGATCTTCATTGGAAGCAAGTATCTTTTAACATCAATTCAAATTGGCAAGTAAGTTTTTTTAATAACTTCCATCAAAATTTGATATAAAAACTTTTGATGTTCCTCATAGGCTCTTGATTTTGAAATAGGTGGTTCTTAAAATGAAGAGCAAACATGTGGGTGGAGCTTTCACAAAGACGAAGAAATGTAAATTATGTGAAACCAGTTTCTACCGAATTAGTAAATACCTAATTTGATCGGCTTATCTTCTTTATAAACCAAGATTCATTTTGTCATTTTCCGATCGGTACAGGCGTTGTCAGTGGAGTGTGCCGAGATATACCCGAATGGGCGCATAGAGGACGAGTAGAAAAAATGGTCGAGCGGAGAGCCTACTTTGGTGTGAAAACTGTCGAAAGGGTGATTGAATTCGAATGTGGTAACAAAAGAGAGAAGCAAATGTGGATAGAGGGGATTCAACAGCTGCTTAACTCACTTGAAATAGGTTCTAGTGTTCACTTGAAACATTAGGGTTTGGATCAAAACACTCTTTTCATGTTTGAACATCATGTGATGAAGATTGAAATCGTCGGTGTCACGTTTGTTGAGGATAGTATGTTTGTGTTTGGTGTGATATTTCGATATCTATATTTTATCGTGTGTTAAGTTACTTGTTAAGAATGCTAAAAAAAAATGATCAGATCGTAAATAACATATAAAATGTATAGACCAATAAAAAAATTTAGTTGAAAGTTTATGAATTTTAACATGGTATCATCACATGTAGTTTACCCATCTATGATATATCCTCCATCCTAAAATGGGACTTTACTCAAGAATGAACCCAAAAATCAATATATTGAAAGAATGTGTGTTAGCAAATCTCACGTCATAGTTATGATTGAAACATCAATTAACATAAAGCTACATATCTCAGCTAGCTTCTTTCTCACGCTCGTTATATTTTAAATAAATTATAATATTTTATTTTAAATTAAATTTGATATTTTATGTGATAAATTTTAAAAAAGTTTTAATGCTATTTAGGTACAAAAGTATAATTATTATCATACAATCTACACAATAAATAACGCTATTTGTTTCCGTCATCGATTGACAGCTGGATAATCTCAGTTTTCTTTTCTTTTTCTTTTTTTTTTTGAAGGGGAAAAAATAAGAAATAGAAAAAAAATAAAAAAATTCCCTCTCTCACAGTTAGTTTCATCATTCCGACAAAATTGAGGGAAAGAAACGATTGAGCAGCCTTCTGTTCTGATAATCCTCCTCCTCTCCCAGTTCATGCTTACAGCGGTAATATCTCCAATAATTCGAGTTCAGTTTAGGATTTGAGTTACCTTCTTCTACTTCTGTCTTCGTATCTTTACATGTTTATGGGTCACTTCAAGATCTCTCTTTTCATGTTTTACTTGAGAGAACCAGAACCCCTAATCATTAGTTTTTTCTTTTCTAGTTTAATTTCTTTCGATTCAGCTTCTTGTCGCTTCCAATTTCCGACCAATGGTTGATAGATTTGTCCTAGTTTAGTATTGGAAGTATTTTAGTGTTTTAAGATGATGATGCCCTGAAAATCGAATATAAAATATTGCTTTCGATTTGATGTATCAGATGTAAGATCCATAAAAGAATAATATTCTGTTGTAACATCCAATTTCTAATTCTCTGTTTTATTCTATCCTGCAGATTTGTGGTTGAGACGGTTTGTGTCAAGGAGTGTACATGTTGAATTTTTGTGGCAACATACTACACGTTTGCCACCAGAATCTGGTGGCTAAGTTTAGGAGTTACTATCATTCCCAACAATTCAGAAGCTTCGGTTTTTGTTTGTCCCCCCTGAAGAGGCAATGAAATTGTTACGATTTGCTGCTGTAGTTTTCATTTTTATCACAATCTTCCAATTTGTGAACATACGTTTTTATGATGGTGCTATATTCTCTTTACCTTCTGAAGATAAGTTCATGGTATCTATAAATGGAAGCACAGAACCCATCAGGCCATCCGGTGCTGAAATATTGTATTTTACTAGTTCAAGATCCTCTGAGGTAGCTGAAGGGGAAAGAACCAGTTTAGAAGAAGACCATGTACTTGGCTCTGATCAGAATTACACTAATCAATCCCATGAGAGTGTGAAAGAGGATGCAAAAGATGAGGAAACTCTTGATTTGCTTCCAGGAACAAGGAGCAGCTCAAACGAGAGTTACCAGAAGATAGTAGAAGATGCTGACATTTCTTATGAGAATACTAGGAAAGTGGAGATTCTGGAGAGCAAGTCTGATCGTTCTGTTGATAATCTTTCCTCAGAGGTTAAAAGGTTTATGAAGCTATCAAATTCTGGGGTGGTTTCTATCTCTGAGATGATGAATTTATTGCATCAAAGCCACACTTCTCATGTGTCACTGGTATGTGTTTTTAGTCTCCGATAGGCAAGCAGTTTTCTTGTTTCTACTACTTCATCTTTGTAGTTTACTATTAGTATTTTGCAGAGATTAAAACGGTCTTCCACAGTTGATCAAGAGCTGTTATATGCAAGAACTCAAATTGAGAACCCACCGCTGATAGAGAACGACCCTTTACTGCATGGTCCTCTGTATTGGAACCTCTCCATGTTCAAAAGGTAAGTTAATATAAACTTTTTATGCCCCTCGATTGCTTTCTCCTGTATCTAGGTATTGCTTTGGTTTCTGCTCTTCCAGCTGAGAATTTAATCACTAATTACGGAATCCTTCTAGTTAAGATAGACCATGACCACACAAAAACTGACTTTCTTGTTTCAAATTTACTTCTATAGAGAAGCTACAGTATTCCTGAAGTGTTTCAGTTGTCTTTCTCTGGATCTTTTATCTCCTATTTAGTATTTTCAGTTGTGAAGATCTTTGTATACGTGCTTTTTCTTTGGTCAAATGACTATGAGTTGTGTCTAGCTGGATTTATATGTCTCTTCTTCTATATTTTTCACAATGCAGGAGCTATGAGCTAATGGAGAAAAAGCTCAAAGTATATGTGTACAGGGAAGGCAAAAGACCCGTACTGCATAAGCCGGTGCTAAAAGGAATATATGCTTCTGAGGGATGGTTTATGAAACAGCTCAATTCCAGCCAAACATTTGTCACAAAGAACCCGCGTAAAGCGCACCTATTTTATCTTCCTTTCAGCTCCAAAATGTTGGAAGAAACTCTTTATGTCCCCGGTTCTCACAGTGATAAGAATCTCATTGAGTTTTTGAAGAACTACTTGGATATGATTTCCTCAAAATATAATTTCTGGAATAAAACTGGAGGATCTGATCATTTTCTGGTCGCTTGTCATGACTGGGTATTCTTTCTAATTCTACTTTATCTACTATGTCACTGTTTTGTGATCTCGATGAACCCCATTTGATCCGCTTCTTATTCGTTTGTAATCCATTCTTTTAGGCTCCTTCCGAGACGAGACAGTACATGGCCAAGTGCATCAGAGCATTATGCAATTCTGATGTTTCAGAAGGTTTTGTGTTTGGTAAAGATGTAGCTCTTCCTGAGACAACTATTCTTGTTCCTAGGAGACCGCTTAGGGCTCTCGGAGGCAAACCTGTTTCACAAAGGCAAATACTTGCCTTCTTTGCAGGCGGAATGCACGGTTACCTAAGACCTCTCCTATTACAAAACTGGGGAGGTAACAGAGATCCAGACATGAAAATATTCAGTGAGATACCCAAATCTAAAGGAAAAAAGAGTTATATGGAGTACATGAAGAGCACCAAGTATTGCATCTGCCCAAAAGGGCATGAAGTCAATAGCCCTCGGGTCGTGGAGGCATTGTTCTATGAGTGTGTCCCTGTTATCATATCCGATAACTTCGTGCCTCCCTTCTTCGAAGTCCTAAATTGGGAGTCTTTTGCTGTATTCGTGTTGGAGAAAGATATTC
Source organism: Crucihimalaya himalaica (assembly GCA_004349715.1). Taxonomy (NCBI): domain Eukaryota; kingdom Viridiplantae; phylum Streptophyta; class Magnoliopsida; order Brassicales; family Brassicaceae; genus Crucihimalaya; species Crucihimalaya himalaica. Next base: position 2,269,944 of record SMJT01000006.1, on the reverse strand, counting down.
CTGATTTGAAGAACATATTAGTGTCCATAACTGAGGAAAGGTATAGAGAGATGCAGATGAGAGTCAAGATGGTGCAGAAGCATTTCCTTTGGCATTCTAAACCCGAGAGATTCGACATATTTCATATGATACTTCACTCCATTTGGTACAACAGAGTTTTTCAAAGCTGAAACCACAGAGTATGTTAGGGACTGCGGGACAAGTAACTAACAGAGATTCATTCGTTAATATAGCAAAAGAGGGTTGCAAACGCGCAATTTCTGTGTTATTTCACTATAAAGTATAAACCACTTGAGCAATCTTACACAAATGCGTTGCCTAAACACAGTACTAAGACACCTTTTAGCTCGTCATCAATCACTTTACATCACCCACATTAAGACACGCTTCTTAGTTCTTTCACTCAGTTCAAAGGTTCGAACTTGGCCAAGCGATGCAGCACACTAGCAGAACTCTTAATTATATGCTCTTACATATAAATATATACACTTGAGAGCCTTCTTGAGAATATCTCCAACAATGTCTAAGACTCTACTTACAACACTTTTAATTTCAACAACGTTTTTTCAGTGTTCCCACTACAACAAACACGTCTGAATCAAATTTGTTATGCTCCACTTCTGTGAATAAACCATTTCATCATGAATGGCAAACAAACATATATATATAATGACAACTTCATGGTGCCGGCTGAAAGGGATCAATCATTAGGTCCCAAAACAGCGAAATGAGCATGAAGAATCTTCGATTTTGATTCATCTTTCTAAAAGAACGTTTACATAATTGACTTGTGGATAGTTGACGACAAACATTTGTCGGACACAACATACAGATGGGATATGTATGACTATGCAGTTATGTTGATTGGTCAGGCATAATTTTAATGAAATATCTTCTTTTTCGTCTTGATCAAAAATAGAATAACTTTTCCTTTTTTTGTGTGTGTAAATTGTGTCCTACGTTAAAGCCAGAACCCTATTTTGGACCAGATTTAGGTATTGCTTGTAACCATCATCTGCAAAAATTATTTCTAAACTAAAGAGGACCACATAACGTAAAGTATGTATGTGCGTACATGAATATTATTCTTTTCCTTCCTAATTACAACATCCATTTCTAAGAGGATCACCATGACACGTACAATGTAGATATGATAGATTGAAAAAATGAAAACATTTGTTCATCAAATCCTCTAAGTAATGGTAAAAACAAGACCCATGCGGCCCTTTAATTGTGTTCCCAAATTTGGTTCATAATTTCGGGCCTAAATCCCAGGCGCAAAAGCAAATTGACCCATCAAATACGAAATTGCTTGGAATTTATAAACTTTTACTTTAATTTTGTTTTCTTACCGTTCTTTTGTGGTATTTATATTGCTATATTTGTAATGAGTTTATCAAACATGGCTATTCATGCTAATCACCCATTTTTTTATCTTTTTATTGATATAGGTATTTCCTTTTGTCGACTAGTCATATTTTACTTTTACTATGAGTGACAATTAATATAATAGCCTTATAATATGGAGGCAGGGTGTAATAATTGAATCACGTGAGGCCTTGATTGGTCACGGTTCGCACACGTGGTACGCGGTGCGTGAACCGTAGTCAACAAAGGGGTCCAAAGCTGTCGACAACACGAACAGAGTAGCTTTTAGCAAGACAGCTGGATTATCTTTTCCGTACGAATTTACTTTTGTTCTTCCTTCAACATTTTGTCGACTTCTTCACTCTCTCTCTCTCTTATACTTGTACTGTTTTATAATTCGGAACTGAATGTGACATTCATTAAAATCCATTCAATATTTTGGGCTGTCGATATCTGATTCCAGCTCATAAACTATTAGTGGGTGGAGAAGAAAAACAAAACAAAAGGTTGACGCCGACAAATAGTAAAATTATAAAATTACGAAAAAGGCTTTGCGAGTTGTTGAGGTACCGGAGGACGATGAAAGAATTGTGCATAAGCTAGGGACAAAGATATACAATTGGTTGTTCCGCAGTTACGACGATTTCAGTTGATATACAGTAATGCAATACTTTCATTTTGATGTTTTAAAAAAAAAAAAACAATACTATCATTTTTTGTCTTAACTATGTTGTCAAGAATATAAATAAATTGTTGCTAAAAATATATTGGTTCTATGATTTTATAATATTCTTTAGCTACGAACGAGTTTCTACAAAGATTCTAAAATCTAAGAGCATTTGCAATGGTTCAGATACCTATAAGATATCTTAACATTAAAAAATAATATTTTTAATAAAATTTATTATTTAATTCAACTTAAATTTGATTATAATAATTGACCAATAATTATTTGACAAGTGTATTGAGAGTTTGTTAATAAGAATTCATGAGTTTTAAAACACATGAATTTTTACTAAAAACTCTCACGTTTTTCCACAATTTTTTTATAAAAATTATGATTATTTTATTGGAGCATTGAGGATGCTCTAATTTTCTGATAACAAAACAAACAAAAGCTCAATAAAAAATAGAAATCAAACAAAAATACAAATAATGCCTTGGCTGTTAGTTCATAACATATCACACAGACACAAACACAAAAGATTGATTGGATCCGTATTGGCTAAGAGCTTTAAGAACTAAGTGAAATCCTCGTAGCCATATAACATTCGTGCATGATGTACAAGCTATCGTGCATATTCATTGATTCATAGTACATACAAACTTTATTCAGAACTTTTAACTGATTTGATCAGCTACTGTTCGTTTTCATAGATAAATACGGCTTCAGCCTTTATCCGTTTCCTATGAGTTTCTTACATTCTGAAAAATAAAACAATCCTGCACAAACCCTGAAAAGTCTACGTTATAACTATTTGATATTGTCGACATTACTGATGATGTAATAATGGAACAACTTTTTAATATGAAGGCTCTTTTAGAACCCTACCACCGAAGGAAATATAGTAAACGACTTCTTCGTAATATAATCTTTGATTAGATCCATTGCAATGGTGGTATATATTTTGCATGATAAAAATTAAAACGGTGGTTTCAGTTAACAGATTTAAAATATTAATCATCCGTCTCTAACCGACACAGTATGTAATTCTTTTTATAACATCGTATTTTTTATACTAAACTTGTGTTTACATAGTCATTAAAAATGAGACTACAAAGGAAACTAGGCACATTAGAAAAAAGTTACGAACTAACAGATGATGTTTTTAGGGGGGGGGGGGGGGGTTGTTAACATATATATATATATATGGCCAATGTTTATTTGTGGAGAAGGCTTGCAATTTAGTAAATCGATTTAATAGAACATTTCCGTCTTTGGAGTAGCACCAAGAAAACTAGTTTTTCATTTTATTGCTATGTAAACAGCAATTATGATGAAATATATAGGAATATTATTTCTTTTTTGACTATACTATTTGACTTTAGATTGTTCGTGTTATCATAATTGATTACTGTAGGTTTTATGGTAGTATTAATGAAGTTTAAGAAAATTGTATATCTCCTCTATTTAAGAAAATGTCAGAGTGTGAATTCGTTCCACTGGTGAATAAGCTAGAAAGATGCCAAAAATAAGGTTTTCTGAAATGAATCGAGCGGTTCAAGAAGGCACGATTTAATGCACATCTAAGTACGTACTCGACAGCTAGAAGTTAGTACATCCTACTCCAAGGGTTGCCGACTTAACCAATTCATTTATGTTTCTTGTTCTTGTAAAATACAATTTGGAGTAATAACGAAAATATAAAAAGCAAATATTTTATACTAGTGAGTTCAATAAAATCTAACAAAACTGGTGACTACGTACGGTACTATACCGTAGATTCCAGTTCTGCACGTTATCTTAAATAAAATAAATTTCTTAAAGAATCTAAGAACTTGTATAACTCGTCACATCACAAAAAAGCAAAAGATGAAAAAATAAAAATCACGTTTCGCGTTATAATGAAAAGAGAAGATACTTTAAGAAAATCGTAATTACATTATACACACCAACCTCGATACACACTAACCTCGTAGGTAAGATATATAACCTATGGTCCATCTCATTCCACCACGTAAACGAGAGTGTGTATATAAAGTAAGTTAAAACCTAAAATTCATTTGATAAAATCATCGAGAGAGTTTGGAAACATCCAAAAACCAGAAATATAAAATTTTCACCAAATAATGATAGAAACAAGAACTATCTTTATATAAAACTCTTACACACCAAATATAATGTCTCACTTCTTTTGCCTTAAATTCTTTCTTTTTACAACAACCCAAATATAGAATAGAAAGATTTCAGCCTCTTTGACATTTTGTCGAACACTTGGACGGCATAAAATTATAAAAAGCTTCAAGCTTTAAGATTAATAATGGCGGATTCGTCTTCCGAAAAAGAGAAGAAGGAAAGTAGTAAGCCGCTGGTGTATCGTGGGGTCCGTATGAGGAGCTGGGGAAAATGGGTATCGGAGATTCGTGAGCCGAGGAAGAAATCGAGAATCTGGCTCGGGACTTTTCCGACGGCGGAGATGGCTATGCGTGCTCACGACGTGGCGGCTATTAGCATCAAAGGAACTTCGGCCATTCTCAATTTCCCTGAGCTCTCTGATTTTTTGCCCCGACCCGTTTCGCTCAGCCCTCGTGACGTTAGAGCTGCAGCGACCAAAGCTGCTCTCATGGACTTCGATACGACGCGGTCTCATTCCGAGACTGAGACGAGCGAAACGACGACGTCCAATAATAAGAGGTCAGAGAGTAGTGATGAAACGGTGTCGGTTTCATCGTCTTCGTTCTCTGTGACGAGCATTGAGGAAAGTACAGTCTCGGGCGATCTGGACGAGATTGTTGAGTTACCGAGTCTAGGCAGGAGTTCAAACGAGTCATACGAGTTCGTGTATTTTGACTCGTTGGAAGAGTTAGTGTACATGCCTCCGTGGTTAAGTGGTACGGAAGCATATGATTTTACGTATAACAGTGATTCTTCTTCGTTCAAGTTCAACTCATCAGATTTCGAATCTTGGAAACACTTTCCCTGAAACCAAAAAAAAACATATTTTCTCTTTTTTTTCGGGTTTGAGATTCTCTCTGTTTTTGCTTTGCTTGAGATATCTCTCTAAGATGATGATGTTTGTGGAATTACATAACTTTTTTTGATATGTTCTCCTCCACCTACTCAGGTAAATGAAAAGACGATGAAAATGCAAGTTACATTATGTAAGTGTGTATATTACTATCTATGGGTTAGCCGGAAATTATGACTGTTACCTTCCAGTTTTCATTTTGTTTTTTCACTCAATACACCATAACATGTAGTCTGGTTTGTATTAAATATGAATACATGTGGATTGTTAAAAAAAGAAAACAAAAATAGGAATATGGTCTCAAAGCTTGAAAACCATTTATTTATATTTTTGCCATACCCCATTTCGTAACAATTCAAATTTTCACATTTAATACAAATAATGGACTACTATGAGCATAATTAAATACAAAGACAAACCGTAAATATGTAATTCTCACAATTTTGACGGTTTTATGACAATTTTTTTGTGGCATGAATTTTTGTTTTACAAATTCGTGACAGATTATCATTAAACTATTCTACAATCGATTTGCAACAATTTTTCTGGAAAGTTTTTGGCCGCATACTTTATTTTTACAAACTATATATAATATTAGGTAGTTAATCAGTATGTAATAATTGCCACTCTCTTAGTTATTCTTTAATCCATGCCTATGATCTCTAAAATATTTTATTTAGAGAGAGGTTTGATTAGTAAATTTGTTTCCTATGGTTTACTTTAGAGAGCTTATTATCCTATAAACTGACAGTGAATCTAATACTGTATCTATAAAGGAAACAGACGTTTCAGAGTTTTTTTTTTTTTTTTTTTTATTCCATGAAATTGTGAAGGGCAACGTCCACGTGTATATTTGCTTTGTGGAAGGCAGTAAAGTCTGCTTTTAATTTGTCTCCATGTAAAAAAATTTTATTCAACTTGTAAAACAAAAGATAATGAAGATATGGACAGAAGTGAAGTCAAATTTTGATTGGTCTAGTTATATCACTCTCTCTACTCTCATGTCGTGTACTCGTGTTCCCAACTGCATCTCAATTTTATTATTTTGTCCGAATCATTGGCCGATGATAGTACTGATCAAGATAGGACCTTAAGTGTGCCTGTAAGATTTTAACGGATTCATATATAAAATATGTTGGATCCCAACTACATTTGTTATTTGGTGCATGTTTACTAGAAGATTAAAGAAGTCAAGTAGTTTGGTATATGAGCTCACAACATCGATGCTTTCACTAATAACATATCAATACTGGATTTTTTTATTTTTTTGAGGAGCAAAATCATTGAGATTCATATATGTTAGTTGAACTGTACAAGCATCGTATTCTTTTCTCTCAACATGAGTATTTCAGAATAGTATACTGTATACACCATACGCATTGATATCATTTGTAATATTCTCTTGTAATATACAAAAAAATAAATACACCGTCCAAAAAATCAACGGTCCCTTATATACATGCAAGTCTTGTCTATTGACAAATGGACGAGTATATGTGAAAGGTTAAAAGAAGAGAAGCGCTTACTTACAAGTTACAAGTCTATATCACAATTCACAAGTTGTGAATCAAGTGCTGGAATATACACATTATATTTAAATTTAGAATCCATATATTTCATAATTGGGTTATCATCGACGCTATAAAATCTCTTCGCATGAATTATTGCATTTTGCTTTCCCGCAACACTTTTTAAGTAAAACCCCATCTACTTTATGTTTCTATTCATCGATAGCGAAATCCTAACAAGAGTGGCTCCATATGTATTTAGTGAGTTTTCCCATAGTTCAACTGTTGTGTCGGTGTTTTGTTTTTTTTTTTTTTTTTTTTTCTATGGTATCATAGCTTGGTGGATTTTTTTTTACAAGACGCTGTTATATCGCGAAATGATGACTAGTGTCCCAGACTCCCAGTAAGTATTAGAAAAGTTTAAAATAATCCATAAGTTGAAATTATCAACATCTATTTCATGGTATATCATAAGAAAAAAAAAATCTTTTGAAAATAGTAACCTTTTTCATAAAGGGTTTATAAAGTGGACAACGTTATTTACATTTTTTTTGTTGTAGATTTAGTAGAAGATTTGGAAGAAGAAAAAAGAGACATTGTTTAGCTTAAACAATGAGATAGTAGTTGACGTCATGCAAAGTGAACCACATAACAGAAGAGATTAGTAGATTTTGGTATTCGAATTAGTCTATGAAGAGAATTTATGCCTGCGGACGATTTTTGTTTGTCTTATATAAACAACTTTGAGGTCGATAGGCTTGCCTATAATTTTTGAATATTACGCTCTCGTACTATAGTTTATAGTACATCCTTGAACCAAATGGACCAACAAAGAGTTTGAATATAAGCGGAATTGCTCGAGAAAAAAACAACTGATCGGGAACAAAGAGAAACCTCACGTTATGGAAGTTTTAGAGTTTTAAACCTAAACCATCGAGATTATGGTTCAAGCATAATCTCTTGTTTACGAGTTCTTTAATTGCGTGAGTACATTTTTTTTAATTCGACAGAACTCCTTCTGCATCGTCATCCACTATATAAGTTGGAGATAACAACCGATCTCAGACTTCTCTTTTTCTCTCGACGTCCCTTTCGCTGTCGAGAGTAGAATTTAAAGAGAAAAAATAATAAATTTAATAACAGACCAACCGCTCAAGCGTCCAATTTACAAATTTGTCACTGATGGGCTTGGGCTTCTCCTTTTTGGTTTACCTCCTAAGTAGAATTTAGGCAATTCGTAACATATGAGACCGCAATACTAACCACTTCATTCATTTTTTTTTAATAAAAAAAATAATGTTAATACATTCATTTAATTCATAAATCATAACATGCTCCACCACGCATCTATCTTTTGATGAAATTAGTTTCTCATCCGTTATCTTGTACCAAAAACGGGGTTGGCTTGTTTACTTGTAAACGCTACATACGCAAGTTCTTTAGATCGGAGCACAACTGCACAAGCCCAGATTTATTTAGTAGCATAATATATATATATATATATGCTTATGCATACCAACCTAGGCCTTAATACATGGCATATATATGTCCACATGGGCTATGGTTAAAAAAGGGAATATCGAAAATAAAGACCAGAGCTAACCCGATTTCTAATCTAAAAGACTGAATCCCACACCTAATTTGTTGAAACTATAGAGTAAGTTTATAAATTCATTTTTTGTGGAAGAGATTGATATTTCACACATACATCACTTTGTCTTGTTATAATCAAGATCCCCTTGTTTACTTGTAGTGGACGAACGACGGATTCGTGGACTCTGTTTTTTGAGTTTTGGAGACTGTACTAAGATTTTGTTTATGTAAAGTTGTTAGAATTTTGATATGGAGTTCTTTCCTATAGAGAACGAATATGCTAATTTGAAATACGGGAGTTGACTACTGAAACAACATACAAAATTGATCAACTTAGATATTATCTTTAACAAATATCCCAAGTAAGGCGCACCAGTTGAAACATTTATTGGAGTCTTACGAATGATAATTAAAGCACTTCCAGCAAAGATGCAACTTCCTAAGACATTCACCTAACACCAAGTTTAAAAATACTCCATTTAGAATTAACCTGTTTTTCATAGTTATAGTATTATCCCATAAAATAAAGAAAGAGAAACCCTAGCTGATAAAGTTAGTGCTGCCTTTTTTAACATTTTACTGTTCTAGTTTCACGTACCGACAAATTGGTTAACACTAATAAAAAAAATGTTGCCCACTAATAAAGTCATCTTCGTTATTTGTTGAACAATACTAATATGTGGGAATGAGTGTGTTTAACTCTGTACAACAAACTAGTTATTTCAGGGTTTCATAAAAACACAAAATTGTTGTTGTAGACTAAAATAAACATTTTTTTCAAACAATATAAACATCCACTATTAATATTTTTTCCCCTGTCAAAACACTAATCATTTTTTAAACTCGGCGTTTGCAGTTATTGTTTTTAATAACATAGGATTATATATAAGTCAAAGTATCTCTGGAATATGACACTGATATGCTGAAATTTTTGGTTAAATCGCAAAAATTTAAAACTAATGACAACGGTTTGTTCGAAAAAAAAAAAAACTAATGACAACGTTTTGACTCCACAATATACATTAATAGAATTTACTTTTAGAAGAGGGGCAATAATAGTTATAAAAATAATTAAATATGGAGCTTTCTTTGTGGGGAAACCCTGATTTTGTCTGCCACAAGCGACCAAAATCAATAAAATAATGTTGTTTGATTGATATATTGTAGGAATCAATTGGGACATGAAGGGACATTAAGCAATTAAAAAAGGGCGTTGAATACATACAACGAGTAGTTCTAAAATGCAACTCATCTCATGCACCATGACGCTTTAGTGATGGCATTTTTAGGGTTTAGTGGCTCGTCGAAAAATTATGTATTCCAGATGTTTTCTAGATTTCCAATCATTAAAGGGTAGCATTGGACCAAAAAAGAAATAAATAAATAAAAGAGTTGAATTTGAAAATCCCCACTAAAGAGAAGATGCAGTTCCTATTTCTTTGTTATCTTCGTAGATGACTATATATATTCGATATTTTAGTGACACTGACTCATGGGTTCTATCACATTGTATCACATTGGATTAATCCCATTAACATTGTTTCAAAATAGCCCACAAAGGGTGACGCACTGACGCACAATGTTATATAATAAGTAAAACCCCGAGAACCAAGTTGTTTGTGCCAAATTGGTAAGTCATATAATACCTGTTAAATTATTGTTTAGCTTGTATCTTTCGCTCTCATCATCTGCGAACAGCAAATATTTTTTAAAAAATATGTATCTAAATGTTTGTTTTCTTAAATGACTACTTGAATATATCACTATAACTACATATGGATTATAAGTACTTCAATTCAATTTTATTAAGGTATAATAAATTTTTATTTTTGGTGAAAGAATGTTAATAGTAAAACCGCTTAAGGTGCAGAGTTGACATACCATATGAACATGTTTTCTCCTAGAAACTTGATACAAGGAGCTTGCATTTTAATGAAGAAGGGAAATAACCGATAATGATTAAAAGAAGTGATTATTCTTAAGACTAGAGACACATAACAGATGATACATATAAAAGTGGCAAACATATGGACCCAAATCGCAGTTTTATTTTATAAGGAATCTCTTATATATATATATATATATATTAGTGTTATCATGGACTTTGTACAATGTAATTCAAAATTCGAATATGGTAAATATGAAAATAGATACATTTCATTTCCCTTTTGAACTTCTTTCATTTTCCCAATTGGGTATATGGACTAGGAATAATAATAATAGAAGGCCATGTACTCAAACCAATGATATAAAAGTAGAAATATATTGCGACCAAGATAAATAAATGTTTTTTTTTTTCTTTTTGATGTCAAACACGTAAGTATATATTTATACATTAATAATCCGACATACTGATGAACAATCATGATAATACCATTGATAATATATATAATACATTTTGTCATAATTTTTCATCCATGGCAGATTCAGAAAATTTAAATGATCTATTAGAGAAATCCTGCATTTCGCGCAAGGATAGGTGTAACCTTAATTAAATGTTGCCCAAAAAAAAGATGTAACATTAATTAGATATGAAATTAAAAATTTTAAATGAAAAGATAATTATAAAAATTTGAAATATGTTAGATAAATAATATGGTCAAAACTGTTTTTAGAAAAATGTAAGTGAGTATAGTGCTTTTAGATTTTATATGTATTGTTCATGTATTAGTCAAAACATTTAATTTTTCGAAATGGTTGATGATATGAGGAATTATATAATACAAAATAAAGAGAACAAATATTTTATGCAAAAATTGAGAAACATAAATATTTTAAAAAATCTGTATGGGAACTTCTTCTAAAAAATATAAAAATTCAGAATGTATAATCCGTTATGTTATAAAATAATAACATTTTAAGTGCATATTATTAAAAATGAACATATGGTTTCAAAATAATAAAGCGATTAGTAAAGAAAATCTCTCAATATTCTTTAAACATATAAAATAATGTAAAGGAAAATTAGGTGTACATAAATTCAGTTAAAAAATACTAGTCAAGAAAATAAAAATATATCAGTTTTTCAATATATCAACGGTTATCAAATGTAAGACGTTTCATACTGTTATACAAATATGACATGTTTCATACAATTTTTACCCGAAAAAAAACATTCTATTTATTGTATTCACGTTTGTATATGTAATCGTTGCGTGTAGTACCAAACAACGTTTAGAATAATCGTCACATCGAACCTTCAAATAGCTGAATCAAAGGTGATTATTTTGTTTGAACTTCTAAATCCCACACAAAAATACAAGAAAGGTCAAATAATGTGGCCTCTATAATTATTGGTTTCTTCCGAAAAAAATAGTGTCTGACCACAAGAAAACCAATTGGAACCAAACTCTTCACACGAAGTGGCCTATGTTGGTTCTTTTCCTTAAACTATTTATCCGTTACAATGGCGTATTATGTTCATTTCGAAGCATTTCTTGTCAGTCAACTATACTCCACCAATCATATCGTTCTCTATCTTGCCCAAAACCTAGCGAGGTTAAATGGTTAATATAAATGAAACATGTACATTCGGAAACCTGTATATGAGAAATTCATCCCATAAATTCTAACACTTCGAACAATACCACCGGCCAAACTAATTAAAATACGGGAAATAAAAGCAATCTAAAACAAAGTACCAAAAAAATTAGAGACAAAAAAAAAGAGATAATAATTTATATCATATTCAAAGTGTAAACATAGTTCTTTCCTTAGTTTGTTGATTATCACGATATTTTTATGCGGTAATTCAAGAAATAATCATACGAAATTCCCAAAACGTTTAATATACCCACTTTGCATGGCCCATATAAACAGTGCTAACGTACAATATAACCCATCATCACACATGTTGATTTACCTTAAAATTACATTTACCAATGCATCGGACGGAAAGAAAAAAGAATAGTTAAATATAAAATACACCAATTTATATCAATCATATATTCATATTTACGCGTTGACAAAGTAGAAATTCATTCTTACATGTGTTATTTAATTTTGATAGTGGTAGAGCCTAGAGTATTGACACTCATATATAGAATCTTTCAATGTTAATGTTAATTTACTCGATGCTGATAAAACTCTTACCTACCAATTTTAAGCGAGCTTACGTATATCGTATTAGCTGAACGTTTTGAAGATGCATCTCGTCAGACTGATTTGAGTATGTCTGTTGTCCATATGGATACATTATCACACAACTTCAGCGGATCTCTCCAAGTCAGATTTGAATTTATGACCAATCCGTTAATAGCTGACCGCTCACGTCTGAGCTATCATTAGATATTGTCGTTATCGGTGAAATCTATCTCATTAATTTGGCTACTATAAAACAAACAAGATTTGGTTATTGGTCTCTACCACTAGTGATTGCAAAACGAACATGACCAAAAATATTGTACCATCTATTAAAGTAGCATCCTACAAAACCCTAGAAAAAATTAATATATTATGTCAACTTGAATAAGCATCCATCATTTGTAACAAGATCTTTTAAGCGAGGCCCTATAAATACATCATATGTGTTGCACCAAACATTCACTAAATTTTCATTTCCTTTCTTGAATTTGTCTTGTACCCTCATTTCAATTCATTGAAATCCACTACAAATTTTTATTTAATAAAAGCAAAAAAAAAAACTCTGCCAAGATGGCTTCTTTGATCACAACCAAAGCAATGATGAGTCATCATCATGTTTTGTCGTCAACTAGAACCACTACTCATCGTTCCGACAATTTCTTCGACGATCAACAAATAAAAACAAAATCCCAAGTCTCTCCCCGGTTATTTGCTCGGAGGATCTCCGGTGCAACCAGAGCTGTAATCAATTCACCGGCGCCGTCTCCGTCACCGGAGATAGAGAAGGTGGAAGGTGAGAGACGATTTCATGTTGCGTGGACAAGTGTACAACAAGAGAAGTGGGAGGGTGAGCTTACTGTCCAAGGAAAGATACCCACTTGGCTGGTTTGTCCTTTTACGATTTTTCTATATTGCTCCAAATATATATCTTTTAGCTATATTCGTGGAAATTCATACAAATATGAATCGTGCACACAAAACACACTCACACTGGCACATCCATATGTATACAATACAAAACAAAACCATTTTTAATACATATATCGATGCATGCATATATTTTATTATTCTGTATTCAACCTTTTTCATATAAATATTTCATTACTAAAAGTCTAAGAGATACACCATGTTCGGTTATATTTGTACACCATGAAGAAATTATAGAACAAAGATTCGGAGTTAAACAAAGAAGATATGCTAGGTTATGTATGCACCTATAATTAGTCTAGTCTAGGTTATGTTCTATTATTTCTACAAGTTCTAGAACCGGGCTTAATTAGGCATGATTGGTACTTCTACAAATGATTCTCTTGACCATTGCAATCTAAAAAAACGTACAATCATGTTTCAAAATAGACAACAGCAAATAGATTCGTTTTACCAAAAAAAATAAAATAATATATCTACAGATGTTTTATACATGTGCCATATTTTTTTCATTTGACAAAATGTATTTACGTTCTATCATTTTTTTAAAGTTTTTTTTTATAAATTAATGACATTCTTACGAAAACAAAACTCCATCTATAAAAACACGATTAAACATTTGTTAACAAAAAAAGAAGTAAGAAATGAAAAAAAAATTTAATGATCTTAAGTAACATGCAGAATGGTACGTACCTAAGAAACGGTCCCGGTCTATGGAACATTGGAGACCACGAATTCCGACATCTCTTCGACGGCTACTCTACACTCGTCAAGCTCCAATTCGACGGCGGTCGTATATTTGCCGGCCACCGTCTCCTTGAATCCGACGCCTACAAAGCCGCCAAGAAACACAATCGCCTTTGTTACCGTGAATTCTCCGAGACTCCAAACCCGGTGATTAGAAACAAGTTCAAGAACCCTTTCTCCGGGATCGGAGAAATCGTCAGACTTTTCTCCGGCGAATCTTTGACGGACAACGCCAACACCGGAGTGATCCGGCTCGGTGATGGGCGGGTCATGTGTCTCACGGAGACTCAAAAAGGATCGATTTTAGTCGACCACGAGACGCTAGAGACGATCGGTAAATTCGAATACGACGACGGATTGTCTGATCATATGATCCAATCAGCGCATCCTATCGTAACGGAGACGGAGATGTGGACGTTGATACCGGATTTGGTTAAATCGGGTTATCGGGTCGTGAGAATGGAGGCCGGGTCGAATAAAAGAGAGGTTGTGGGGCGGGTGAAGTGTCGGAGTGGGTCTTGGGGACCCGGTTGGGTCCATTCGTTTGCGGTGACGGAGAATTATGTTGTGATACCGGAAATGCCCCTGAGGTATTCGGTGAAGAATCTTCTTAGAGCTGAGCCGACGCCACTTTACAAGTTCGAGTGGTGTCCCGACGACGGAGCTTTTCTTCATGTCATGTCTAAACTCACCGGAGAAGTCGTAAGTGATATATAATTACTATTTCTTGGTTATATATATTAGATCATATATTATGGATGAATTTTTCCTTAGTTAACTATAACAAAAAAAAAAAGGATTCTTGATAACACATATCATTGGAAATTAACCATGTAACAGAATATTGTTTAATATTTTTTTTTGGTCATCAAATTTGAATTCATACATCACGTAAAACATAAAACGTTATGGTTAAAGGTGGCGAGTGTGGAGGTTCCAGCATACGTTACGTTTCACTTCATAAACGCGTACGAAGAAGATGAAAATGGCGATGGAAAAGCGACGGTCATCATCGCAGATTGTTGTGAGCATAACGCGGACACTCGGATACTCGATATGCTCCGTCTCCATACCATACGTTCCTCCCATGGTCACGACGTTTTACCCGATGCTAGGTAATATATTTAAGGGGTACTACTCACCTATATTTTCATTATTGATTATATCTGGATTAATGTATATCTTATGTTAGGATCGGGAGATTCAGGATACCGTTGGACGGGAGCAAATACGGGAAACTAGAGACGGCCGTGGAGGCAGAGAAGCATGGGAGAGCGATGGATATGTGCAGCATCAATCCTTTGTATTTGGGTCAAAAATATCGTTACGTTTATGCATGCGGTGCTAAACGACCTTGTAACTTCCCCAATGCTCTCTCCAAGGTAACTTACATACTTCAAACGCCAAACTATTGGTTTCCAGAATCCAATCGTTTCGAATGGCGGTAGCGAACTTTTTATAATTGTATGGGACAGGTTGATATTGTGGAGAAGAAGGTGAAGAACTGGCACGAACACGGTATCATACCATCTGAACCATTCTTTGTGCCGCGACCCCACGCAACCCATGAGGATGATGGTTAGTTTTAAACACATAGATTAGTCTTTTCTTCAATATGAGTCTTTGATCTATTTATTTTTCGGTTTTGTGAAGGAGTGGTGATATCGATAGTAAGTGAAGAAAATGGAGGAAGCTTTGCAATCTTGCTTGATGGGAGCTCCTTTGAAGAAATAGCAAGAGCCAAGTTTCCTTATGGTCTTCCTTATGGCTTGCATGGTTGTTGGATCCCCAAACATTGACTACAATCTCAACAAAGATACTTTCATTATACAAAATACAACATATGTAATATTAATTCATCATACACATTTGTATAATTATTTTGTTGTGCAGGTTTTGTAAATTGTTGTCCCTTATATATGCTTTTTTTTTTTGTCTCATATATGTAATGTACAAAACCAAAATAAAAGGAACGGATTATGGTGGACCATTCTTGCAATTCAATTGAATTACATCATCCAATGATACATTAATATACACCCAACTGAGAAACGCTATATGACGATTTACCCTATTTTCTTCTTTTTTTCCCTAGCTGAAAACAAGTTACAACAAAGTGAAACGAAGAAATGAGAAAACTCTGCCACTTCTCTTCTCTGCAGACAAAAATTGTTACAATGGTGCAGGTGTGGAGCCACAACTATCCCCACCCAATGAATCGGGTACTATCACCTGCACAAGCTTAGGAGCAGCTTCGGGTTCACTGTTCCCACCTATCAATTAGCAAATATGTATTCAGTTTCATGGGGTTGGTTTAAGATCTTTAGAGTAAGAGGAAAAAAAATGAAAGCACTCTCTCTTTGACAATCAACAACAATTGGCCGCAGGATACAAACATAGATATTAAATCAACTTTAGCTATATCTAAACGAAGCCTTGTGCTTAAAGAGATCTAAGGAAAGTTAATCATGCAAGAACCTGGCCCTGTCTCTTGAGAGCATATGTAGTGGAAGTCCAATGAATTCACAAGAATTTTGGCACAAGGTTTTCGTGATTCAAATTGGATCTCTATTTCGAAACAAGTCCACAAAGATGACTATGTATCCACTTACGAACATACGTTCTCTACCATGAGTAGGTAACTCCAAAAACTGAGTAGCGTTGACATTTTTGCTATATAAGATGTTCCAAACCTTTTCATAGGATTTCCCCAAAAGTAATATCTTAACAAACGTTTGCAGAACGACCTCAAGTACATAAACAAGGAAAAAAAAGTTCCAGATAGATTAGAGTAACTAACCTGATTGAACCGAAGGAGCCACTGATGAAGTTGAGGCTCCTCTCTTCATTTTTGGCTGCGAATGTCACAAACAGTTTCTAAATGAATGACTTTTAGCAAACTTCAATATCTAACAACAACCCTAAGAAAACAAGTCTGTAAATGCAAATATGGCTGTGTAGTCTAGAAATCGTAGTCTAGGTGAGAAGGTTATACAGGTAGGTATAAACGACTCTTTGCAGAGACTAAAATAATGGCAGACTGGTATTCCGTACCTTGGTATTTTCTTCCATATATTTCACGACCTGAGCAATGCTTCCACAATGTCCATGAAACAACGTGTAAGCCCACAAAAGAAGCTTCCTTGGGATGCTTACATCAATGACTTCAACTCCTTCATTGCCTGGAAGAAGTTCTCCCGCTGGTGCTAGT
Organism: Crucihimalaya himalaica; assembly: GCA_004349715.1. NCBI lineage: Eukaryota > Viridiplantae > Streptophyta > Magnoliopsida > Brassicales > Brassicaceae > Crucihimalaya > Crucihimalaya himalaica. Next base: position 2,252,818 of record SMJT01000006.1, on the reverse strand, counting down.
CGAGGCAGTGCGAAATAGAGGTTGATAGCAGAAGGGAGTGTCACTGAAGCAGTTTCACGGAAGAAATTGTAACAACTCTTAAGTAGGGAATTAGCGATCTCCAGGTTCTCCTCCAAAACTTTACTAAAAATCAGTACGTTCTTGATCTTGGACAGAACAGGGCGCCATTTTGCCTCAAGCATTTGAGATTCTAAGGGATCCTCGAACGAAGAACTCCAGAATTCTGACTGGAGATCAACACAAAGCACCCGTCTTTGTTCCAGTAAACCAAACGATGGACTTATTGCTCGACTTTCCTCTGAGGATACTTGCTGCAGGGGGGTTATCAATGCCAAGCTTATTATCAGAGCTCGGCACCAAGCAAGAGAAGCATGTCTGCCAACTTTTGCCGAAAAACTATTAGACAACTTTGGATTCTTGAAACGCTTTCGAATCTTTTCATTTATGGTTTCCAGGGTCTCAACCTTGTTGTCTAGCTCAAGAGATACGATGTATTGATGTAGATATCTGCAATGGGAAAAAATCAATATCGGATAGCAAAAATCGAATGGTCAGGCTGGAATAAATTCATGCTCATGCAAAATTATCACCTGTATAAGCTGCTTTCTGAGGTTTCTGGACCTCTTATTTCAGGAAAATTGCATAGGTCTGGCCATATGCTTCCTTGTTCTATAAAGAGGGAAAATATTTTCTCTAGCTGACTATTAGGGTTGATTTTTGTTCCTGCAGACTCAACCCGACTCATAGAGGAAACCAATGCATTTACGTATCTACCTATTGCAACTGGTACGAGGTCTTCAATGCATAGAGAGAACTGAGTTCAAAATTTGTAGAGTGCAGCAATAACATTTAGCAAACTATAGTCAGCTTATAAAACATGATGATGACATAACACTTAAAGAGCATCAAAAATTAATTTCCTCTATTGCTATAGTATTTAGGAGATGTTAGACACCAATGAAATAACTAAAATCTATCAAATTAAGCCTTCATAATGCAACAATCCATTGCACAGGCTTTGACCACTCCTTGGATCATCATTCATCACCACCGTATCATGAAGTAGAGATCTAAAGGTTGCTTTATGGTATTCCATCACCAAGTCAAAGCCTGACTTAAGAAGGTTTATTTTCGTATAAACAGGATCAAATTTCATGTCGTGTATGAAAAAGTACTAAGGGTACTAGCAAAGTATTTGATAGAAATGATCAAGTCCTTACCCTCTTATCTGATCGAAGAGAATTAAAGGCTCGTTCTAGTGTGTTGACATCTCCAGTTTCCTCCAATAGTCTCAAATAGAACAGTAAGTATTTGCGAATGCAAGTAATGAATTTCCGTGAACTTTCTGGCAGGTTAACTTCAAGAGCCTTCTTGTTCCCAGCCAAACCTGGAGTTTTCCGCCTAAATAGAAAGAGAGAAAAATATACATGAAAGATTCCCAATCGTATCTGTGGAGCTAAATTTACATGATTGGTACCAGTTAGTCATCCAATTTTATCATTATTGTTTCTCAGAAGGTTATTCCAATCATCAGGGGATGATATCATCAGTGTTACATCCCCTCATAGTACAAAGATTAACTCAAAAGTTTTAAGGCAAGTAAGAATTGTACCTTCCCTTCTTAACCATGCCATCAATCTCCCACATATTGATCGTAAAACTTGACCGCGATGATTTGAAACAAAAGGAAAGTTCTTCTTTTGCTCTTTGCAGATCACTGCTCCCACCCCTTCTGTACAGCCCTTGGGCAAGCATGTATCTCGCCTTATGAAAGTGTTTAAGATCTCCTTCTACACAAATTCCCAGTGCAGAAAGGCTGTCGTTGTAGAGCATATGCCATACCCCTTCCATCTGAATTGATCCCTCTCCAGTTTTAGCATAACATGCTTCCAAGTTTCCATCTTGAGCTTCTTCCAGTGTACGAGAGGATCCAAAAGTCGTTGTACCAATGATTGTCATAGCAGTATCCTTTATAGATTCATCAAAGCAATAAGAGGCGAGGACCTGAAAGGTTGAGAGGAAATTACTTAGGACCTCAAATGCAGAAAAGTAAACCAATAGTGGACATCTTTAGCTGAGACTGAATTTACACTTGATTCTTTTGAAACCATGATGCGGTAGTTACAAGTTATACAAAAGACGGGTGTTCTTCTGCAAATAAGAAAGAGAAAAACAGTAGAGCGTCAATTATAGACCTTTAAGGCTTCTAAGTTCTGTTTTCCACATGCATTTAGCAGCTTCAAACGAGAAGCATGCATTCTATACACAGGATCTACGGCTGACGGATTCAATGCCATGGCTTGCTGATAATAGGATAAAGAAACTTCATACGAGTGCCCAAGCTTCTCACTGAGTTTTCCCATGTAGAATGCATGTGACCAATCTTGTCTGTACAGGATGGGATAAGAAAAAGAATTCTCAGCCTCTTAAGTGATTGACCAAAATGAACACACTTTGAATGACAAATAAACTATACCGATGTGCAAAGGCTTTGTTGAAATGCTTCATTGAATTCTCAGAAAATCTTGTCCATGTTGCATCCTTGGAGGGAAGCACAGACCGCTGATCATAAAACGGCACAACACTCTGAAGGCTGTCATAGTATACCAGCGCCAAAAGCTCATGTATCTCAGACTACAAAAGAAGATCAATACATAAACATTATCAACAACAGCAACATGTAGTTTTAATAAACTATATGAATAAAGCTGACAGTTCTCCAAAAAACCATTGCACTATCAAAATACAAGCTGTACTAAGTTATTCCTGCAAGTTAAGCTCATTGTTGTAACTTAAATTATACAATCAAGCTTATGATCTGTTGTCTCTATAGTAAGTGAGATTTTTTTGGTTTAATGAAAATTCACATATTACGAAAACCTACTAAAGCTACCACCAGAAATCTGGTAGGTAGTGATTTTAAGTGAGAAATACAAACATAAAAATATGAGGAAAGCATTTAGGGAAAAGGATAGGCAGGAGAAGAATAGGGTCAAAAGCCTCTCTACCTCGTGTATTGTTAAAAGCCTGCTCATAACCTCTTTCATAACCTAGTCTGTACATCTATGGTCGACTAATTCTAAACATAACTGACAAATGGAGGATATTACATCACATATCATTATCACATATTAGCAATATCATCAAACGAATCGTCAATTAAGTGCTTTCCCTTTCAGTTTATTTTTTAGTGTTGATGTTCGTGTCTCTATTGTATTCCCTTAAGTGGCACCACCCATAAGCATGGTAATTGGGGACATACTAAACAGCAACATCTATTTTCTGTCATCCAGTGAGTAATTAAGCATGGATGAAGGTGGCTAATGAAACCTGCTGATCTGGTGAATTTGCCAATGCCAAACTCATTAGCAGGCAACGTCTGCTTCTTCTTCTGCTTGTCTCAACTCTTTGCGAAAGAGAAGAATTCTTCCTCCATCCTACAACATTTATGTGCTTACTCCCATCATTTAGCAACAAATCTACTTCCTGATTTAATTGAAAATATCAAATGGGAAATGCAATTAATTATTAAAAATGATTAAAGACCCATTAATGAAAGGCACAAAGCCACCTTCTCTTAATAAGAACTCATCCCCAAAAGCTAGCTTTTGAAAAGGATTTACTCCTTACTGCTATTTGAAGGTACAATTTCAAAATAACAGTAACAACAAGAACGAATGAAAGAACTTGCCTCGTCGTATATATTGCCAAGCTTTTCCCAACTCTCAAAGCGCAGAGGATTATAGAGCAGATCATATTTGAACAGATTTGTATTTTGTTGCACAAACTCTTCTCCTTCCTTCGTCAGAACAAAGCCGGGCCATTTATCACTAGCACTAACTTCTTCAGACTGGACTAGGAAATAATACAAGTTGCGGTAGACATCCAGATAGGGATCGGAACTGCAAGAAGTTTATATAACATCCTTATGTATTCCAACTTCACAAATATCTAAAAATATAATATTTCGTTTTTGGTAGTGACCAAATATTCTCTTTAGTGGTTCATCATTTTTAAAGAGAAGAAGAACAAGATTCTAGAAAACTTATTCATCATACTTCTGCTTGTCGCAAAAATCAAACATGTGAAATTCATAGACACATTTAGATCTAGATATATACATAAACATTCAGATCATCCTGCATGGCTATCTCTGCTAAACTATATATTCTTGATTATGCAAAGAATCAGCTAAAACGATATCAGACTATGGAAGGTATTTTTGCCAAGAGGAATTCATAAGAATGCTTGGTCATACCTGTGAAGTAGTGATATCTTGTACTCACTGAGAGTTCTTCTGGGAATTAGACAATTAGTTATGGTTTCAAGGAAACCTTCAGAACCAGCCTCATATGAGAGTTTGTCTTCACATAAATCAGGGTCATCTAAGAATTTATCTATCACATTGCCAATTAGGAGATCATCTGGTGGTTGTCCAAAATGCTTTTTTATTGCTCTCAAGACTCTCCGGAGTTTAACTAGTCCAGTTCTCTGAGACAAGAAGGATATGTATAAGATTACCAGAGACTATATTGGAAACACGGTACGTATATTGAAGACTGCTAGCAACACATTCTGTATTGAGTGCCCACGTGGATTAAAGGGTGCATTCTTATAACTTATTCACTAAACCAAATATTTCTGCAATATGAAGGTACATGAGTTACAATATTTTGGAAAAACAATGATGGATATGTACTGAAAACAACTTGCAACACATTATAATTTGTGTGTGCCATGTGGGTAGGCCATGCATGCTTAAATCTATATGCATTGTTTGATAAACACCAGTTGATATGTGAGCCTAGTTACAGAAGTGATAGCTGTTTTGGTAACTTGCAATACGGTTTTTTTTACTTGAACAGAAAAAACTTGAAAGAGACAAAGTTGTGCTGATAGTTGTTACCTTTCTCAGTGCTGCCACTACGATTTAACTTTGATTATATATAGATAAATGCACTAAGTACAAGAAATAAACTTTGGCACGCACTTATCACACACATGAAAATGAGCCTACCAAGTTAAGGAAAGATCACTCACAGATGAAGCTTTGGCATAGGGTAGTATGTACTGGAAGACATCAACACATTGTTCCTTGGTCTGATAATCTCCCCGGCTAGTGTTTTTGTGCACAGCAAGCTCATCTTCATAGGAACCATCGACTCTAAGATTTAGACCATAAAGGCAAAAAAAGCATTGATCTAAAGCGTTGTTGATTAACAACTCAAGTTTATCTTTTTCTTCTTCAGCAACCTCTTCTGTGTGTTCTGGAATCTGTTTGCTTTCTTGTTCTGACTGTTCTTTTTCCCTATAACCAACTTGTTCTTCAGAACCATCCTTCTTAGAATCAGTTTTGTTGGTTTCGTTTTTCTCAAAATTCACCTCTGTGAGAAATGATTTTATTTCATTTCTGCATAATTTGTCAGGCAGTGCCATATCATGTCCAAGACCATCTGGGGAGTTAATACTGGATTTGACTTTCATGTCCACAGCCAATAAATGCTTAATCGCAAATCTAAGAAAAGCTCCTTCCTCCCCCGCACAATTTTTACCAGCACAGCAGAGCCCATATTCAGCAAGCAAATCATGGAGACCTATGATCAACTCAACCTAAAAAAAAATTGAGTAATTCCAATATCACTGATCAGCAGACCAAAAGAGCTTTTAGTATCATGGCTGATAATCGTAAGCCATAACATTCTTGATTTGTCTCACCAAACAGACTCGACTAACTATGTCAAACTGAGAGCCCCAAATTCGCATATCACCCAAAAAAAAGGGAAAAAGGAACCCGAGTAAGCCATGTCTTACTTGGTATTTAGTAGACATGGTAGCATCAAGGTGTTGAAGTTTACAGAATCCAATAGCTGCATCGAGAAAGCAAGACTTCTTATCTTCTTCAATCCCATCAGCATTTTGAGAATCTGAATATCTCTTAGAAAGAAAATGCCTCACGATATTTGACATAACTCTCAAAAGCAGAGCTTGTATACCAGCTACACAATCTCTTGGGGCAACTATTTCATTCTGCACATCAAACATACACATTAATAAACGCAACCACAATATTTTTTTGGACAACCATAAAATGTTCTAATATTGATCTCTTCTAAATTTTGCTGCCTAGTAATTACCCATGCAGGTTTTATCTAAAACTTTATAATCTTTAAGTAGTCTATAGTACAAGAGCCTGAAGTTTTTCAAATTTTGAATTAACATATCAAGCAAGGAACACGCAGATAATGTATTCTAATGATTCAAACAAGCTCAATGCCCATCTGTATAATTGATCTCATACGCTTGTGCTAGCATGATCAGAATCACATATCCAAAGCAAACAAAGATTATTAGCTTTTCAAATATTACTTGAGAACCATACCATATATGTCAAAACAAGTTTCAGACTTACAGAGTTTCCTGACTGGTCAAGGGAGTTCTTCACTTGAGAGATACAGAGAAGAATTGCCTTGACTTCCTCCGCCAACAAGTGATCCCAACTCTCACTAGAATTTTTATACGAGGTTTTCGGTGTCACAACAGATTCTCCCGTACCAGTTGATTCCAAGAGAACTTGCAACTTTCTTCTGTGACAGTTCATATAAACCTCCACATCTATAGGCTTACTCTTCTGGCATGCTTTTATTAAAACGTCAAGTGCTGAAAGCTCAACAGATGAGATCCCTTCTTCCGATTTTAAAGCATGTGCAGGCAAGATGTCTTTATTTGGAAATAAAAGAGGTGCAAGTAAATCTACACACTCCGAATAAAAAAAATTCTCCATCATCTCAGGTATGGTATTTTCCAACAAGAAATCAATCTTAAGCAAATTTATTTCATGAATGATTCTATTGATGTTCAGCTCTCGAATTCTTCTGCAATGAGGTAGCTGAATTAAGACAGGAGCTTCTCCGATACCTTCCTTGTCCAACAATGCCAAACACCTGAGAAATTCTTCATGTGCTTTAGCTTTATTATCCTCCAAAATTGATAACCGTGCACCCAGCCAGAAATATCGAGCCCAGAAAGATCTTTTATCATAATCTAACACCTCCTTAGCAGCCTCATCACCTTGAAAACTCTTAAATGAGGAGTCAGAAAATCTTTCCCGCCAAGAACTAGGCGTAGAGTCGATAGCATAATCAAGGGAAACAGACTCAATTATCTTAGAGAGATGGTATGTTACTTCTACCATGCATGATGGGCCATCAGGAATATCTGATCGTTTAGAGTCAAAGTCATAGTACAGCTCGGCGAGAAAAAGACTGCATTCAGGTTTCCGATCTCGGCCCCAATGTCTTGTGAGCTTTTCTAACTCCAAAATTTTCAAGGTAGCATCACGACTCAATATATGTTCACATTTACTAGCAATATATTCTAGAAGCAAGTGACCCATATGATACGCACCATAATTTTCTGAACTTTCCTCCACAAAATTAGAAACGACAGCGTGTTCAGAAATTGGATCAGATTCCTCAAGGCAGAAAGAATCAGCAGATACTTTGTTGAATCCACTTTTAAGGACAAATTTCTCCAGATATTGAAGGATGTCACTGCTAGGATCCTTGCTAATATCAAATTCTAACTCTTCCTTTTCAGGTTTCTGGTTCCGAAGCCGTTCAAGGCGAGTACTCCGCCTCTCTTGGGGGTGTTCTTCAGAAAACACAGGCTCTTTTTCTTTTACAGCACCACCACTTTCTCTTTCGATGTTGCAATCCTTAACAGACACTATACTTGAATCTGAGACCACACAATGATCCTTCTTTTTTAGACCTTGCATAACAGCCTCTGTACTAAGGGCTAATTCGATGGTTATTGGTATATCAGCTGCTATGCCCACAGATTCACGCGAAGGATGCACTATCCCAATTAGAATATTTATCAGTGCCACCCATGAAGCTTCAGGAAGTTTAACTTGCATTCTTTTTTTCAACTTCTTGGAGGCAGCATCCATGTCCTGATTCATGTCAGACACCTTTCTTTTGCCAAGAAATTTGAGCCTAACATGCTTAGGTTCAAGTTTATCTATACCCTTGGGCGCAAAAGGAGCTGAATCTGTTTCTTCAATACAATGTTTAACATGCAAAGCACGAGAATGTGATGGCCAATGCCTTAAAATCAGATTTGCAACTGAAAGACAGGAAACTTCATCACCTATGGCAATGAGAACTTCTAGAAGTTTCTCCATGCAGTTCCCTGCACATTAGCCAATTCAATTTTCAAGAGGGAGGGGGGGGGGGGGGGGGGAAGGATGCATAAATGCAACAGTCCATACCACATATGAGTAATGTGAACCCAAAAACATAGAGAGAAAGAGGAAGACGAAGAAGAAGAAAGAGAACAGTGCGTACAATTATTGGGGCTGCAGAGAAGTCCTTGTTCAAATGCCCATCGTGAAATACTCAGCAATCCCATTGAACATGATAGGGTTCCAAGATGGTTCCACAGCACAGAATCTTTTGCATCTATGTCTATTGCTTGAAGATAACAGTTTAGAGCATTCTCGTAGTGACTTGAACCAAGCTCAAGAAATACAGTGGCAAGATTCTTCAGAGCCAAAAATCTGCAAAAAAATAGTAGGCGACCACAGCACTAATGAACAAAAAATATGTGAACTACACAAAATCAATAAGTAGACATGTAACAAAATGTAACAAGATAAAACAAAACATGGGGCTTGACCTGAGATGATGGAGATGATTGTCGTTTGCAATAGTCTCCACCTGGAAAGAAATGACTTAATGTCAATAAGAAAGAGGTCAATATTCAAAGAAACCATCAGAGTAACTGAACAAGTTTATTTACTTTGGAATTAGCTATTATAGGGTCCTTAAGGATAGATTCTAGCAGCTCCCGAGCCTTTTCATAGTCTTTAGCTTGCAGCTTGAGAAGACCATCATGATATGTTTGTGACAGATGAAACTCCTGAAGAGGGCAATAAAGAAAAACAGTTCAATATCTATTTCAACAATGAGCTAATCTAACTTGAGATAATGCATCACTCTTTTCTTTATAACAACTACAATTAAGGCTAAAATATTGTCTTAAGCTTCCAATTAATTAGAAGTGCTATAGATCACAAACATAACAAAATTTCCCAGCTTTAGTTTAAAACACCCAAAATTGAGAACAAAAAAGCCCTAAATCAGAAGAAAACCTGAGCTTCTTTGCTAGGAGCTAAAGGTTCCCACTTCTCTGTGGACTCCGTATCATTGATCGCTGCAATCGAAAACTGAAAGAAAAAAACAAATCAAAAATCAAACCCTAATCGATGAAAAGGATCAAAATTAAATCTTGCCCTAAATCATCATTACCATCTTGATACTCTTGAAGCTGCAGAGGAAGTCAAATGGTTGGGTTTTTATCAGTAGTCCGTGTTAATTGGCGCGAAATTCGACTATCTTCTTCTTCTTCTTCTTGTTTTAGGGTTGATGCCCGTTATACACTTACATTTTATTATTAGGGTTTTGAATTCTTTTCTTTTGTTTTGTTTGGGCTGGTCTGTTCGTCATCCACTGTATTTTTTTGGCTATTTTGCAACTTTCCATTAGCCGACTGTTATTAATTAAGTTATATAAAAAGGGGCATTCCAATAATAAATAAATATATATATATATAAAGTGATTATTGCACTTTTATTATTAAATACTTGTATATTTTCAATTAGTTTCCTATTTTCAAGAATTTTTGTAAAAAGAGGTATTTGTATAAATCGTTTGTTCATCTTTCAAGTTTTTAACAGATATCCGTAGTAAACCCTCACATTAATTCTACTAATTGGCAGCACATTACCTCTACTTTAATGGGCTTAGTGGCTATTTCAATGTGCAATGAACTTCATTGGACTATCCATTAACATTATAACTAAAAAACTACATTTGTATTTGAGTTACAATTTTGTAAGAGGTCCAGATACTAATTGGGCTGGAGAGTAGTGGAGACAACTTAAAAACTTTACTTAGAAAAAAAACCATTCTTAATTAAGTTTATTAATATTAACTGACAACCAGTTAAAAATAAAACTTATTTAATGAACCAAACACATATAATAAATATTTTTCATGACAATATTTATACTAGAAACATGTGATACACATCCCAAACTAATACTTATGAATAAATATACAATCTGTAGGATGACAAAAAATATATATATACAGTATATATACAATTTGTATTTATTGGTCAGGTCCAGAGACAAGCCTGGCAAGTGGCAAGCACTAAAAATTCGACCGTTAGTGGAAAAGGTATTTGCCTCTTTTTATATTTCAAAATGGTCTCTTTAGTTTTTAATTAGCCCGCTCCACCTCTTTTTCCAATTGGATTGGATCTGTCAAATCTTGTTGGCCTCTCTCTCTCTCTCTCGTTATTGAGGTGATCTCTTCTTCCATGGCGATCCCTACGGAGACACACCACCAGGAGAAGGTACTGATGATTCCTTCGTCTATGTATGTATGTATGTATGTATATTAACAAGTTTTTAGGGTCCGTTTCTTCTGGTATGAAAATTGAGCGAGAAATCTTTTTCCTTTTCTTTTTCACGATTAGGGTTTGGCACTTTTGTGAATTTGAGCAATCGATTTATATGTTTGGAGTAAAAAGAATCAATTAGGGCAGATGAACAAGGGCTCTAAATTGCTCAATTTTCCAAAGCAGATTCGTTTCTAGCGGTCATATTATCTGAAATTGATTTTGACTTTGTTATCAGGAGGCTTCAGATGCTTCTGCGGCTGCACAAAAGAGATGGACTTTATCCGATTTCGACATCGGGAAGCCTCTTGGCAGAGGCAAATTCGGTCACGTCTATCTCGCCAGAGAAAAACGGGTCAGTCAAACAATCTCAATCATCTCCAAAACTTTTAACATTTTTTTGTTTTCCACCAATCTCACACATACATGCAAATATGAAACAGAGCAATCACATTGTCGCTCTTAAGGTTCTTTTCAAGAGCCAGCTTCAACAATCCCAAGTTGAACATCAGCTCAGAAGAGAAGTGGAGATTCAGTCTCATCTTCGACACCCAAACATACTGCGCCTTTATGGTTATTTCTATGATCAGGTAAGTTATTATGTTTCTCCCCTTTTTATTGACAGATACAACAATATCCTAATTCTTGAGTTCTTGATTTGTTGCAGAAAAGAGTTTATCTGATACTTGAGTATGCTGCTAGAGGCGAACTTTACAAGGAACTTCAGAAATGCAAATACTTCAGCGAAAGACGAGCTGCAACAGTTTGTCCTTCCTTCTACTACATTTTGACCTCTCAAACTAATTTCTTGTTTAATAATCTGATATCCTTATATGTTCATTGTGCCAGTATGTCGCCTCATTGGCGAGGGCTCTCATCTATTGCCATGGCAAGCATGTCATACACAGAGATATTAAACCAGAGAATCTTTTAATTGGTGCTCAGGTGATATAAGCTTTACCTTTTCCTTGCAGTAACATCTATCCTTTTGATTATGAAACTAGCTAATATTATTTATTATTCATGGATTCTTCACCACTATTAGGGTGAGCTCAAAATTGCAGATTTTGGTTGGTCGGTACACACATTCAACCGCAGAAGGACGATGTGTGGCACACTAGATTACCTTCCTCCTGAGATGGGTAAAGTGCAGACTTGCTTAGAAGTTAGTTCTAGTGTGATCAAGATTCTTTTTAACAGTGATCTTTTGGTTTTCTTACAGTCGAAAGCGTAGAACATGATGCTAGTGTAGATATCTGGAGCCTTGGGATTCTCTGTTACGAGTTTCTTTATGGTGTGCCTCCTTTCGAAGCCATGGAGCACTCAGACACATACAGAAGGTAATTAAAAAAATCTGCATTTGAAATATACATTTCTAGCCTGTTTTTTGTGGGTTTGTTTGATGATATTGTTACCACAAATTATCTATAATAGGATTGTGCAAGTGGATCTCAAGTTCCCTCCCAAACCAATTGTCTCTGCATCTGCAAAGGATCTAATTAGCCAGGTTTTTCTATACCTTCAATCTAACACATACACTTTGGTGGGAGTAGTAATTATTGAATCTGAAGTCTCACATATTTCTCAATTGTATATATAAGATGCTTGTCAAGGAGTCTTCGCAACGTCTGCCATTGCATAAGCTGCTGGAGCATCCGTGGATTGTGCAAAACGCTGATCCTTCTGGAATCTATAGAGGCTAAAACAAAACGTTTCAGTTCTTGGCAATCTCGAGCCAAACACCATTGTTTCTTTTCACCTAATTCATGTTTCAATATATATCTGTACTATGTTGTTAAGTGTTAACGATAAAAGGAAAAACTCTATAAAGATTGTTTTCTTAGGTGTCTAATTTCAAATAACCTTTGTCATGTAATTTGTGGATCCATTTGCCCAAACAGCTATACCAGTTTAACACTCGGGTCACATTTTTTTTTGACAAATTATTATAAATTGATAACTTGTGCAGATAATTTATACCCAAAGTCATGAAGAATTTAAGAAAAAGACTTGTAAGTTGTAACCAATCGATATTCTGAATTTTTTTGAAAAGAAGACTAACAGAAACTCTCGGCTTCTCTTCCCAATCTATAAGAGACCAAAACATAACTTCACAAGAACTTTGAATCGTCAGCAAAAAAGTTCACGGATACAATGATACCATCTTTACCTTTATGATCCAATCTCGCTGGGGTCAATATTACAAATGAAGAAATGAATTTGTACCCAAAAAAAATTGACATTAGTCTGTAAACACGGTGGTTCCTTTAGGAGGGTTCATAAAGCTGGGCTGGTTTGTGGATGACAACATTCGAGCCCACATTCTGTCTGTAATCACAACTTTGTTCTGTCTTTCCGTTATTCGCTGCCCGGAGAAAAGGAAAGAAAAAAAGGATTAAAGCTTGATTGATCCAATGGCAAGGATATATATTTAGGCAAAGAAACTTACGTTAAAGGGAATGTAGGTGTGCCTTCCATTAACAAGACCAGAGACGAAGCCGGTATAGCCAGCCATTGCACCATGGACTGCGCTTTGGGCAAGGAGAGTTGAGTAGACGTTGTCAGATGCATTGGCTGGAATAGCTCGGATCATGTATGTCGGATCTGAAACATGGTTTGAGTCAGAGTTATAATTCATGAATCTATGTAGCTTGAGTTGAATTTGGGGAAGACAAACGTACCAATGTATTTGAGAGTAATGTCCATTACACTCTGCTTCGCAAAATGTTCCTGTTACAAAAGCCAGAAAAGGGAAAAAACGGTTTTAAACCCACATAAAGTTCTTGTCTTCTAGGTGAAAATATGGGACTGAATCTCGTTGGCAATAATTTACCTTGATTTTAAGACTCATCCATAGTCCTACATCTTTAAGGAGCTTGTTTCCTGAAGCATCTTGTTGTTCAATGCTCTCTGCAACAAGATCCTGCCCTGCCCCTTCAGCAACCACTATAACCATGTGGCCATTTTCTCTGAGCCGCTTTGCAATGAACTCATAGAGCCCTCCTTTGCCTTCAAGGTAAAAGGGTGACTCGGGAATCAGACAGCAGTCAACATCTCGGCTAGCCAGAGTAGCATACATTGCAATGAACCCTGCGGTGTAGAAGCTATAAGATTAGATAAAAGTGCAGGGAGAAACATCATAAAGAAGATACTTCTGTGGTATAATTTTTGTATGCATAATTGCCCTCCTAGATTCTTCTGTGAACTTACCACTGTAGCGACCCATTAGCTTGACAAGTCCAATGCCGTTTTCCACACTGGTCGCTTCAACATGCGCTGCATTAATAGCACGTTGAGCCTCCTCAACCGCAGTATCAAATCCAAAGGACTTGTCAATGACCTGAATCAGAGATACTATCAAATAGAGCTACTTGCGAACTAGCCAGAATAGGAGAGAAGGTTAAGGGTGAGAGTGCAGACTACAATAATGAAAAACTGGGACTTACTGGGATGTCGTTGTCAATAGTTTTTGGTATTCCTGCAACGGCAACTTTAAGTCCACGGCGCCTTATTTCCTGCAGTATCAGTCAAAAATATTTGCTTCACCAAATTAAAGTGCTTGTGATGTTTGCACACAAACATCACTGCTTTACCAGTCCAATTATTAGGAAGACTAGTTTATGTCTTCACGTAGATAAACGTTCATTTTAATGAGAGTAGAATGTGTTCCAAGAAATTTAATGTTTTATATAGGTACATCCAACAATAATACACAACATTTCACTAACCTTATATATTGCATTTGCTCCCTTTTGGGTTCCGTCACCTCCAATAATGTAAACCTATATCACAGATGCAGACAAAGCAACTGACTCTTATTAGTAGAACTATAAGAACACAAACAAAATGAAAAAAAAATAAACAAAATTATTCTTGAATACCTGATTTATTTCGCGATCTTGTATGTTGTCGACAATCTTTGATGTATCATGGCCCCCTCGGGAGGTTCCTAGTATGGTTCCCCCGCGCTTGTGGATGTCACTCACAGTCTTCGGCGTTAGTGCAACAGTGTTTTTGGAATAGAACCCGCGAAACCCGCACTGCAGTATCAGAAACCAGATGAGCCAAAACAAATCCTACTCAGATCAATAATGTCTAAAATAGTATTTGCTTTCCATTTTAATGAGCACCAGTTATTAGGGATTATAGTTCCCACAGGTACATTAAAATTGCCGTTGTTCTATTATGCTCTACTACAAAATGCAATAGCAGCTATAGAACAAAGTATTCAGTCTACAAGTTTGGGACACAAAGAGATCATCATCCCCAGAAAATACAGTCTAAAAGCATAAATCGTAGTTGTAGGTGCTGAAATTGAACTCACATCCACACCAATGACTTCTGTAACACCATACATAAAATGAAGACCACACACGATCTCCCTGATTACTGTATTAAGCCCGGGGCATAGGCCACCACATGTGACAATACAGGCACGCACATCAGCTGGCTTGAAGTACACCTAAACACAATATATAATCATATATCAGCAGTTTTTACATCACTAGATGCAGAAGCTGCAGAGCACGGGAAACTCATGGAATAGATGAAATACCTTTTGACGCGGTCCTGCACGTCTAAAATGTGTCCCTCTAGGAGAATCCCTGTGAACAACAATCTATAAATGACACGAAAAGAAAAGTTAGCAACGTGCTAACAGATCAGATTATCACTAATGCAGAGAACAAAAGGCCAAAACGTAAGAAAGGAACCCAGAGGTGAGTTTCACCTTTTCCTGGACTGTATCATCCTCATCAACAAAATACTGCCTGAAAATCTCACAGATCATGAACCCAATTAACTGACCATCACAGCAATCAATCAAGCTCACAAGTACAATTTCAACTTACCTAACTACTGAATAAGCAGGATTCGATTGCAACGGGTTTGGATACGTCTGTAAAACCCCAAGAACGGAAAAGGCATCAGCAAAAGTGATATATAAAGAAATGAAAATATAACAGAATATGAAAATCTGTTCCAAGAATCTCAACATTATTTTTCAAATTGAGACAGGATGCTGGACTAATATACAATCAAAACTATAGTCCAATCGTTCCATTATTCTACACATATGATATGATGTATCCTTAGGTTTCATTAGCATAAAATTTAGAAAAAAATTCCTAATAGATTTCAGATAGTGTATCAATAGATCTAGTCAAACATTCCACTACGAGTAGGCATATGTGCACCAATCCATTTCCACGTTCACAGTGATTTAACATTTGTATGCACTATGACTATGAGAATATAAATATATTTATGTAATTCTCCATGATAGCGACCGGATCACATCTACAAGCCAAATTACAATAAGCTAAAAATAGGGATACAAATCAATTATACAAACACAACGCTTTGCCTTTGCTATACACGAACAAAATCGGCCACAATACCAAACTCGTAAATCGTAAAACCAACCACCGATCCAGGAAAATGGCGATATGAAAGAATAATCAATGGAATCGCATCGAGACAGAGAAAGGAAGTAATACGGGGAGATCGTGAATGTAATCGCTTATATGAGGAACATCTTCGAGCACATAACCACCAGGTCCTTCAACCAACTTAATCTGCTCATTGTCGCCATTAGAAGCCATCGAAGACCTTGTTCTTTTCTCCGGTGAATTTGAAGCGTATGTATTTTTAATTCTCAGAGCTCAGAGTGGTATAGAAGTAAGAAGAGAACAAAAAAGTGGGGGTTTTTGAAACGAGAAAGCGACGTCGTTTTGATTCGGACATTATCGAAATACCAGCGGAAACGGCGGCTGGGTTTTCCTCTTGTCACTTTCCGGTTTTCAGAAATTGATTCCCTTTTTATAAATACTACTTATTAGAAAAGTTTGTATTTATCCAGTTAAAAATAAAATACAAGTGACTACAGACAACTATTTTCTTTAGTATCTAAGATGCTTCACATCATATCGGTGACAGTGTCTCAGGATTGGGATGGATTGCTCGCAATTCTCAGACTTAACGGCACTACTGTGGCCAATACAATCTTTTATATGGGCTCGGCTACAATCGTATAGAATTTGAGGGTGACAATGCTACTATTAACCGGATTACTAATAGTGGGCATAGACACTTCCGGCTCCAACGCTTCCATTTAAACTTTTGACTCTTTCGAAGTTTCTTTTTTAAACATAGAGAACTTAATACATAAGCTGATGCGTTAGCAAAGCGAATTATAGTTCGCAATGAGCCTTGGCTCCTTTATCATTCATGTCCTTCATTCTTACGACCTCTTGTAAATTGTAATCAGTGATATTGATCACGTTTAATAATAAAGTTATCGGTTGAAAAAAAAATATAATATTAAATAGGAATTCACGTAAATACGTAAGTGTAATAAATAAAAAATGAATTTGTAATGATGATTTTTGGATTTTAAGTGTTAACCCACACATTTGTTTTTTAAAGATTTATTTGGGTAACTTTTGTTTATTTATCAAGACTTAATCCCAATTTAAATTTTACACATTGTATTTTGCAATACACATTAATTATTTAATTTATTAGATTTTAATTTTAAGCACTTCATCTTAATGTATTAGAGGTGAATAATTTATATCAAAACAGTATCTGCATCATATCAAATATATATATCTTAGTTAGTATTTAAAATAACTTAAAAATTAACAAACATAATTAGTTAAAAAATCCACAAAAAAATTTGGAAAACCAATATTGTTTTAAATACTTTTTATAAATGCATAATCTCATAACTAATAATTTTACTCCTTGTCAAACCATTTTCAAATGAGTTAAATATAAACAAAAAAATAAAAAGATATTAACATTCTCATCAAGTAATCAAAAATTTAATCATATCAATTTTTAATTTTTTTGTATTTTCATTTATGAATATATACCTTAAATTATAAATAAAATATAATTAAAATTATACTAATATTCTCATCAATAATCAAAAATTCATTTTTATAAGTTCATTATTTTTCTAAATTTTGTGTTTTCAATTACGCATAAAAGGCGACAAATACAAATTGTATCCAATGAAAATAACGTTAAATAACTTATATTGTTATTTTAACATCAACATGCATTATTTATTGGTTAATATTCATGCACGAAATTTTTTTTGATACATGTCAAAATCTAATTAACCAATAACACATGTAAAATTAGCATATTTAAATATGTTTCTTTTCTTTTTTATTAGTTTTCTTTATTTTTGGATATAGACACCTAAATTTTCGTAATAGGTAAATCTGATTTTTAAAAGTTAGATTTCCTTCTTTAAGAAGGAAAATATTTTCTTTCTTACACGTGTCAATCTAATTGATATGTATCGTAACTAACCATTTTAATGACTAAATTTGAAACTAAACTTTATATAATAAAATTGTACATGAAAGAAAAAGATCATATCTAGTCGAAAAATAAAAAATCAGTAAACAAAATATCAGGTTACTGATGTGTCACGATGAGAATAATTTAAGTATTTTATTATTTAACAAAAGTATTTGTCAGATTTACCATATGTTTAGCAATTTTTGATATGTCTTAATGAAAGTTTCCCTCCAAAACCAACTTACAAATTTTTAAAATTACAAAGTGTGAAAGTAAAACATAGGTCAAAATTATCAAATATATACATAGGTAAAATTTATATATAAATTATCAAAATTATCAAAATTGAGTCGAAGTTTTTAAATGAACAATCAATAGGTAAAATTTATTAATTTAATAAAAAAACAAGTCAAAGTAACGGATATATGATTTGACTGTTGGAAAGTAAATTTGGTGTTACGTTTCACGTGGTTTTACACGTTAAAAAGCAAATTTGACGTTACGTTTTGCTTAGTTTACAAATACGTTTTAGTTGTCGGGTTCTGCTAATAATTAAAGACAGTCATAATAACTTTTGGGTAAACTAAGTTTTATGTTTTATTGGTTTACGATTTGACTGTTGGAAAGTAATTTGGTTTTACGTTTCACGTGAATTACATTAATTTAGACCTATTAGAAAACAATTTTGACGTTACGTTTCAGTTGGTTTACAGATACGTTTTAGTTGTCAACTTCTACTGATAATTAAAAACGGTCATAATAATTTTTGAGAAAACGTAGTTTTATGTTTCATTGGTTAATATTTCAATTGATAATCAAATCAATAAACAATTTATAAATTTTCATGAATCAATTCAAGATTCAGAAAATCTTCATTGATTTGAAAATCAAGTAGATTCTAAAATACCAAAGTTTCCTCGAGTTTTAATTCATTTTCTTTTCTTATTAGAAAAACACTTTCGGATTTGTTAATTTATATATATGTATATATATATATAATGGATTTTCAATCGAATAAAGATCTACTAACCAATAACTCCACTAACCCCGTTAAAATCTCTAACCTAAAAATCTGAATAAAATCATTTAATTTAGATTGTTTTTCCCCAATATTAATTAAGAGTATTGCTTGGATTTTGAACGGAGACCGAACGGGCTTCCTCCGTAAAATCATACAATATTAATTAGCGAGAAACCTCTAATAATAATAATAATAATAATAATAATAATAATCACAATATAAAATAAATTAAGAAATCGAATCGCCGTGTATATATCACCTAATATATCTTCCCCAAAAACACAACCTTTCCTCTCTCTCCATCTCCCTCAGGCCCCTCTCCTCCTCCTTCTTCTCGATCCATCTCTCTCTTTCTCCTTCTCTCTGTTCTTAGTCCATCGATTTAACCTCTTTCAGATTCTCCTTCTTCTTTGACTTTTTTTTGACACCGTAGTCTCTCTCCCCTTCCATCGATTTAGGTTTTCCGTTTTCCTCTTTCAAATTTTCCTTGTTTTTTTTCTTTTGGTTCCTTCTCCTTCTGCAATTCCCGTATCTACTCGCTCTTTCTCTATTAGGTTTCGATTTCATTTTTACCGAGGAGGGAGACTTCTGATCCGATCTCCCTTCAATTATAGCGCGAAGCGAGACCGGTTATAGATGTTTTCGTGCCTGCTCCTTTGCTTGGATCGCCTAGGATTTTAATCGTGTTACGATGGTGGGTACTCAAAGTTTAGGTGGTTCGTTGCCGCCGCTGAATTCTCCTAAAAGCTATGGAATTACGAAGCCGCTCTCTCTTTCTGGGCCTTCGTCTGCGGATATCAAGCGTAATGTGGAGCTGGAGAAGGTAAAGCTTATTTTTTTGCTTCACCAATAACTTCTCGACTGTTTAAAGGATTCCATGTTTACGTTTTTGGCTACCTGATGTGTGTGTACTTTTTTTTATATGTTATAGTACTTGGTTGACGAGGGACTCTACGAGAGCAAGGAGGATACAATGCGAAGAGAGGAAGTCCTGGGCCGCATTGATCAGGTGACTCTCCCTGTCTTGTATATTGTTTGTTCTGTTTACATACGAAAGTCTTCTTTTTTATGGTTGTACTAATTGGGTTTTCTCCATCGACAGTTTGCTATTGAACAAAATTATGTTTTTAATGGTCGTTTAGGCTTCACTGTATTGGGTCTTACTCGTGTAGGCTTCCCTGTTTTGGGTCTTACTCGTGTATGTACTGGTTGTGGATTTTGGGGTTAGCTTAGTTCATAGTTTATAATTCAATATGAATTTAGACTTGGTCAGGCATATGTTCATTTGTGTTTAGATTTAATTTGCTGTGTTGAGTTTTCTTCCTCATTGTGCTTTTTGTTTGAAATGTTAACTCTTTCCTCTCACATTTTTCTACACATTTTTTTCTTTTAGATTGTAAAGCACTGGGTGAAACAGTTAACGCAGCAGAGAGGATATACAGATCAGATGGTGGAGGATGCAAATGCTGTCATTTTCACCTTTGGATCGTACCGACTTGGTGTATGTGCTACATGTTTATCATTGCCTTGCATTTATCTTGATTAAAAAATGCTATAATATGTTTATATATGTAATATGGATTACTCTAGATTCTGTTTTTGTCTCTGCAATGCAATCCTAGTCTCTGAGGCTGAACAAACTACCATTTTTTCGCTTGCAGGTACATGGGCCCGGGGCTGACATTGATACTTTGTGTGTTGGGCCATCTTATGTTAATCGGGAGGTGACCTATGCTACTTACCTCTTATTGATGCAAAAGTTTTTTTTTTAGTGTTTTTAACACTTACTTTGCAGGAGGATTTCTTCATCATCTTGCATGATATATTGGCTGAGATGGAAGAAGTGACTGAGCTTCATCCTGTTCCTGACGCCCATGTTCCGGTCATGAAATTTAAGTTTCAGGGAATACCGATTGATCTACTCTATGCTAGCATATCACTTTTAGTTGTGCCACAGGTAATTTATCTGTGAATCTAATGTATCTTTTCTGTTTTTTTGCTGAAGCTGTAGGGGTGTGATAACTTTGTAATATCTTGTACATTATATGTTACATATTTGTGCTTGTTTGCATGTTGATGGCAACAGATAGTGTACTACTCTTCCTCCATGGCTTATATATAGCAAATTTATTTTACTAGTTTTTGGCTTGAGATAGAGCCGATAAGTTTGCTGGCTGTAGCTGATAACTTTGCTGTCTGTTTTTGTGTATCAGTTTTGATTTGTATATGAAATCTGAGGCCCATGAGCAGTCTTGGTAGTTTACAATATCTTGCTGAATCGAATCTATTGTTTCCTGGATTTGATTTATCAACAGGATCTGGATATCTCCAGCTCTTCTGTGCTATGTGATGTTGATGAGCCAACCGTTCGAAGTCTTAATGGTTGTAGAGTTGCTGATCAGATTCTTAAACTCGTTCCAAATTTTGAGGTAAACTCACAGAATGCCAGTCATTATGTTAATATATTAATGAACTTTAATCGCCTTCTCTTATCATATGTGCAATTGTAGCACTTCCGGACAACATTAAGATGCCTGAAGTACTGGGCTAAAAAGCGTGGCGTCTATTCAAATGTAAGATTATCTTTCTTAAAATTGTATTTATTGGTAATTTTCCATGTCTTAGTTCTTTTCGTCTTTCTTATACTGGGCAGGTGACTGGATTTCTTGGCGGTGTAAACTGGGCACTTTTGGTTGCTCGTGTGTGCCAGCTCTATCCAAATGCAATTCCTAGTATGCTGGTTTCTCGTTTTTTCAGAGTATATACTCAATGGCGGTGGCCGAACCCAGTCATGCTTTGTGCAATAGAAGAGGATGAGCTTGGATTTCCTGTCTGGGACCCTCGTAAAAATCATCGTGACCGCTTTCACCTTATGCCAATAATAACTCCAGCTTACCCATGCATGAATTCCAGTTATAATGTCTCTCAAAGCACTCTGCGTGTTATGACGGAGCAGTTCAAGTTTGGTAACAATATCTTGCAGGTAAGAGAGCAAAACTTTTGTCTTGTTTTCTCAACAATTTACAGGATCCTATACTTAAGCATGATTTTTAATGTAGGAGATTGAGTTAAATAAACAGCACTGGAGCTCTTTATTTGAACAATATATGTTTTTCGAGGCATATAAAAACTACCTTCAGGTTGATGTAGTGGCAGCAGATGCAGAAGATTTATTGGCTTGGAAGGGTTGGGTGGAGTCGCGGTTCAGACAGCTAACCTTAAAGGTTTATATCCTCCTCAGTTTATGCAATAAACCTGATGTATCTTCAGTGTTTATTCATATTTGTTTTGGTTGTAAATAAAAAAATTATTTAATGTTTTCGATTACAATTCTTGTCATTCAATAATGCAGATAGAAAGAGACACTAATGGGATGTTAATGTGCCATCCCCAACCAAATGAGTTTGTAGACACTTCTAGGCAGTTTCTGCATTGTGCCTTTTTCATGGGCTTGCAGAGGGCAGAGGGAGTCGGTGGTCAAGAATGTCAACAGTTTGATATACGCGGTACGGTCGATGAGTTCAGACAAGATGTAAACATGTATATGTTCTGGAAGCCTGGGATGGATGTGTTCGTTTCTCATGTTCGTAGACGACAGCTTCCA
Organism: Crucihimalaya himalaica; assembly: GCA_004349715.1. Lineage (NCBI taxonomy): Eukaryota > Viridiplantae > Streptophyta > Magnoliopsida > Brassicales > Brassicaceae > Crucihimalaya > Crucihimalaya himalaica. The sequence continues at coordinate 2,230,409 of SMJT01000006.1, read as the reverse complement.
CCTTTCGTTTTCCCAAATGGATATCGAAAGCCTCGGCAGTCCAGGCACCAAAATCAACAGGGTGGAAAATCTGGTGGAGATGGCACTGTCTCTCATTCTGGCTCTGTGGTGGAGAGGCATGCCAAGAGAAAGAATGATAATGAAATGATGGATGCGAGGCCAGAGAAACCTGAGAAGCGTGCATCTCTTAGTCCACAGAGTCTAGACATAGTTTCTCCTGAAAGTAGTGCTATCACTACAGGTTGGACTCCTCCTGTTTGCAACCTTAGAATGCCACCTGGTGAGGAAATAGAGGCTGGAAATTTGAACACAGAGAGTACTGAAGTGACCAACTTTACTCGAAATGAGTGCATCTCTGGCAGCGAGCAAGCTTTGGAACTAGATAGTACGGCTCTAGTTCAAGAATGCTCTGATCTAGCTGAGCCTTTGGAAAAGTGTGTGACACCTGACTCTAGTGATATGGTAGCATGTGAAAGTGGACAGGAAGAAAATTTAGATAGTGATTTGAGGTCTGTATCAATCAGTGGTACTGACTCCCAACGTCTTCCAAAGTCTTCTGATATGAAAGGTGTAGTCGATGAAGTTGAGAGCGAATCAAAGATATTTAGTGGGACAAGGACAACAGGACAAATTGCTGATACTGTTCAGCCGAGTAGATCCTGCGGGCAGAACCGTGATTATGAGGTGAGTTTTTTTGTATGTATGAGGGTTCTGGTGTGTTATCAGTAAAATGGCAATATTTGCTTGAACGTGCTGGGCATAGTGATGATGGGTTTTTACAGGGTTTCGGGTTTCCTGCTGCAAATTCAGATCCTTTTGTTGGAAAGGATAGCTTGTACTCTCAAAGTGGCATGTCAGAAGACCTTCAGGTTATTAAGCCTAACTTACAGTTCCTGGCATAAATTAGTTCTTTTGAAAAAATTTCACATCATCTAGCTGGTTTAAAAATCAACTTCCAATAGTATGCGAGCACCAAACCTCCACACTACATGGAATCTCATACTGGTTTCATAGTGTCAAGAAACATAGGATGGAGCTAAGTTTGAATTTTGATGGTAGTCCATATCCAAAACAGTACTACCTCTTGCTACTTAAGAGGTCAATATTTCTGCTGTGTTTTCACTTGCCTTGTGTGGTTTCTGCTGCATACCGCCTAACTAGTGTATATATATTGGTTGGCAGGTCCTGCACTGCAAAGCAACTCCGCTTGAAACTTATTGAATAGACTTTTCTCTCTTTCCTTACGCTTTGCAAGGATTACAACTAACTTATGTTCTTGTGTTGTCTTAGTCAAACTCCTTGGTCAGCGGGATGGAGAAGTCGGAAGACAGAGCTAGGTCAGAATCTTTGCAGCAGTCACAGATAAGGCATGTGTGTTATGCAAAGTCATGATTTCTTTGTTATTGTTATTGTTTTTCTGGTTTCCTTGGTACTGTTATCGCACAAGCAGGTTAAGCTTAAAGTCCACTGTGTGAACGTCCTCTAGGCTATTGACGTGATAACCAGACTCATCAAGAAAACGGGATTATGAACTCAAGTTGTTGCGGTGGACAGACGACAGGGTCAAAAACCTTTGGTAAGCGAATTTTATTTAATTTGGAAAAAAAGAAAAAAAAAAAGAAAAAAAGTTAAAAAAGACATTTGAAAAATCCAAAAAAAAAACAAAGATAAGTAAAAAAGAAACCAAAAGAGAAGAGAAGCAGAATGAAGGATTTGTTTTGGTGAGAGCGAGCTTGGACTCTACCAATATGCGTCATGAGGTGGGACAATGATCATCACTCAGCTAGAAGAAATGAAGTGATTTTTATAATGTGGGGATGGTTAATGTTTTTTTCTCTTTTTTTTTTTGTATTCGGCTGCTTCAGACTCTGGTCCGTCCTCTTAGGACTTTTGACTTGAATCGTTGTGTTTTCTATTTTATTTTGCGGTTTATGTATATAAGATCTATGCCTCTGTGTCTTTTTTCTGAAGTTCTGCTATCTAAACTAAACTGAGTTATTACAGTGAAAAGGCGTTAAATGATTCTGATCTTATACCAAATGACTAACGTGTAATCTGCGTTTGAAGAAGCATATAGTTCTCTCTTTTTTTCGTGGAAATGAGCGTTGCAAAATGGTAAAGGTCTGCCTTAGATGAAAGTTTCTCAAATTTAAACGTGTGCTCAATGGAATTTCAATTTCATCACTACTAACTATTATGGAGCAACGAAACCGGTTACATGGATTTATACAAGGGGCTCTAAATTGGAGAACACGAAATGGTTCGAGTTTCTCCCAATACAAAACCCTATTTTTTTTGGACTTATCTAGAATACAATTTGCCAAAGATTATATAAGAGTAAGATAAGGAACAGTAGACCATTCAATGTTTTCAGACTCAAAAATATGGGATTACGTACGTTACCATATTCGAACTAACAAACAAAAAAAAAACATAAGTTCATTCTTAAATAATCGCGTTAACGTCTTTATTTTGTTTGATCTAGATTTCTTTTATTTCTTTCTGTCTTCTATGATAAGACAAAATCTAGAGTTCTAAGTTCCAACCCTCTAGATTTTTAGTGGGATTTGGTGGAGCAATGCTATACTTCGTCGTCTTTGCCTACAAATTCGGAGAAAGCTTTTACGGAAACTTTTGACTTGTTCGACTACCAATCTAGTTACAATTGGTCTTTGCAGATATAATAAATGCTACTATATTCTATCTTTACTGTATTTTCAATGCAATCGACGTATAATTTAATTGATAAGTACTTTATATTTATAACGATGGATGTGTTTCAAACAAATTAGGCAATATATACAGGCTTTCAGATTTTGTCGTTTCATAAACAGCCGGAGCATATTAAACGACAAAGATAATATTATTTTATTAGTATATACAACAACAACGCATATGGATATTTTCCGCCAAAGGCTCATAATATGAATACAAACGCACGAATACGTTAGATTGCCAAAGGAGATCATGTGTTTTGAGCCAGTAATTCTAACGTTGATATTCATTTTTTAACGTTAATATTCACTAGTTAGATGCATGTAATCTTGCATACCTTTTACATTTTCATGATTAACGTATATATATATATATATATATATACCCCCTCATATACACACAAAAAAAACTACTTTGAAGATTGGTTTTCCTGCACTTTTATCCAAGCAGATCCGAAACACGATCATGGATTACACGAAAAGGAAAATAAAAATCAGAAAACTAGAAAATATATACTACTATATACTCCAAATGAGAAATTAGAAAGTCAAAACAAGACTACGAAAGTGACCTAGCTATTATAGTTATACTATGATTTTTTTTTTTCTTTTGATATGATATTTTGTAAAACGAAATAAAAGTGACGCTAGCTAGCTCATGAATTAGACCTCCTGAGCCATCATCCACTTCTGCAACCTTAGCTGTCTATAAAACCTCTGTATAAACTCCTCCGCAGCTCTGTCCACGTGGCAGCTTTCCATCGTACCAGTGCTGCTAGCTACGTCCGGAAACACGGCCGCCGCCACGTGTCGGTCCCAGATGGAGTCACGAACCTTGGGGAGTGTGTTGTAACGGATATACGCTTGGCGTTGGCGCTTATTGATGAGCGGTTTGTTGTGAGACCCGTTGCTGCTACGTCTGACGGTGGTGGCGCCGTAGGAACGTCTCGGTGGGGTGCTGCTGCAGCTGAACTCGTAGTCAAGCTGGATCGGGACAGGGGAGATGTAAGATGATCGGACGTCTTGACGGCAAGTGATACGTGAGTGGGAGGTTGAAACAGCGTCGTTTAGGGATTTGCGTAGGATCTTGCCACGTTTCGCGAGTAGCTGTGGATCGAGGGTGGTGAGGAGTTTGTGACGTGAGGCTTCTGAAACCTTCTGGATGGTGAATAGGATTAGCTTGCCCAGGCTCGAGAGCTTCTTCGTCGTGACTGTTGAACAAACCTCCATCACGTCGTGTGTTTGCATATGTGCGTGTGTGTGTGTGTGAGAGAGAGAGAGGGTTTTGGCTTAAGGGTTGGAGAGAGATGGGACTTAAAGAAAATAAAGTGGGATTAATGAAGAAACTGATGATAGTCTCTTTATATAACGGAAACAGTATATTTATTCCACTATAGGATTAATGGTAAAATGAATAGGAAAAAAAGAAGTCGATGGGTCCATTAGTTTTTATCTCAACCGTTAAAAACATTCTCTGGAATTTATTAGCGAGACGATCTAGTTTTAGTCTCCCAGTATCGCAAAAAACAAAACCAAGAGTCTATGTTAATATTCATGATATTATCGTAGTTTCAAACTATTTACGGATATAATAAGTCCATGTGTTCTTTATTGGTTGATAGGATTTTAGGGCCTTTTTGCTAGATGGCAAGAGTTTTCTGATTAAAATTTGCATAATATTTGTAGTGAAAATTTGTCAATAAGAAAAATGTTTTGTCGCCTGTGGTTTAAATAAATAGCGTGCTATCATGTAAATATTTTGCGCTTTCCTGAACATGATGAAATCTATAAAAAAAATTCATGTGTTATATAGATAAATAAACCAAAATACAAATTATTGTGTAACCCAAATTTTTTGAATTCTATTCTTACAAATGAGATTAAAAAAAATGATTCTGAAATTGTATGACATATGAAATTATTGACAGCAAAAAAAAAAGTTTATCACAATAATAATTCCTCTTAAAATATAAATGAATTCAATTAACTCGTAAACTCTAATTTCTATATAGTATAATTAATTCCTCGTAAATCACGTGTTGGAACATTGGAGCAAATATCTGGTAAATACAGATACTGAAGATTGATCTAACCATCAACAAAAGCGACTCGATTAGTAGGAAAATAAATTTACATTTTAAAGTTAAACAATATTTAAATAGTGTAATGATAACAGCTGCATTATACAAATTTTATTTGAACCGTGTCTGTCTTTATGGATTTTAATATTTGGTTACCTTTTCTTTTTCGATGTCTTTACTTTTTTTAAATTTCTTTGTCAGGTAGAAAAATAAAGAAAGATATATTAAACTAATTTTGTTTTTTGGTTATGTAATTGTATTAGTCTCTCTAAGTTGTTCGCATATGCAAAAAGTGTAATACGGGTAGGGATCCATTGGTCATATATTGTTCAATATTTAATTACAAAAGTTGATTTTCATTGCTTTATCGAAAGAGTTAAAATCTTATCGATAATAATTTAATTAATATTCTTTTTTGAAAAGAAAACTATGAACTGTTTTCTTCAAAACTTGGATGTATCGGGCTCCCAAGTTTCGTATAGATACTTCGACGGTCGACACTGACTTATAATAACATAAATTTTTGGATATTTCCGTTCGGAAAATTCTAAAAAATTTAGTTAGTGAGGAATATAATTGACTCATAAATTTATAATTTATCAAGAATTATCATTGTGGGTTGTGGAGGACTAAATTAATTGTTTTACTGATGAATCAAGAAAATGATATTCAAATTGTATACTCGAAAAATTGTATTTTTCAGTATTGTACTGTATTTTCTAAATCCAGTAAGAACATAGATTCGAAATTTTTAAATAGGAATTACCATATCAAAATTAATTTTAATTTAAATGTTTGTTTTATAAAGATAGGGAGAAGGATGTTTTACTTCCTTCTTTGGGTTCGTTTTCCAAAAATAAATGTGAAGAGATTACCTGTAATTCGCCCATTAAATAGATGAATAATAATGACATTTTTACCTTACTGGAATTGTTAATTATGTAAAAGTGTAATTTTGTTGACTCTTTGTTTCTTACTAATAAACCCTCACGTAAAGTTGAAATTGTAACTTTTTCTCTTCTTTACACTTTCCCATGAAATTACTTGTTCGGATTACAGTATCATATTATTATTCAAATACTATCATTTACCGTCATTTTTAATATAATAACGAGATAATCATTACACCTAGAATGAGTGTCAATGAGCTAAAGATATAAAATTTCGCATTATCCGACCTAAAATTAGGCCTAGATATTGTAAATATTCAGGCATTGTTGAGCAATGAGTGCTTAATAATTTGCACAAAAAATTGTCATGATTAGTTATTACAATTTCTCCTTCTTTTCTAAATAAAATAATGTATTTTTAAGGTTTATGCAATTTGATGGGGTTTAAGGACTATGATGGATATGTTCAAAGGAAAGAAAATGGGTCCTACGGTAATGGGAAAAAAACAAAGCAAGAGATACCTTTTTACATTTTCCAATTTGACACCTTCTCAAGCAAGACTTAATTAACAATATCTTATACAGATGAATGATATTTACCTTGCTATATATTTTATTTTGCAACTTGCTTATCGTAAGAGGATACTATTTAAGTTTTTTTTTTTTTTTTTTTTGGAAGAGTTAGGTGTGCTCACCCTTCCGAAAGCCATAAAGCATCAAGATTGTTTTAGGATTTAAGCTTAAAGATTAATCAAACTAGTTTTGAAGGGTTTGGTATAGGTCTAGCTAGATATTTCAATGGTATTGTCTCTATTTACACTACTTTCACCATATATATATGGTTTAAATAAGAGATTGCAATGTCTGGTGGTGTTTGAAAAGGTCATATAAATATCTTAACTAGATTAATTGTATAATTCAAATTGAAAACCTAATACGTAACTTTGAATTTGTTTGTCAGAACACCTTTACACATTAAAATAGTGGTGGTGTTGAGTTCATTTTGAGCAAGCCTGTAAATTAGGATTCGATATCTGTGGACTGTGCTTGGTTCTAATAACTATTTTATAATGTTACAGCCACCTTTTTGGTGGGTTCTATTTATATTAGTTCATTTTTTTCGTAAACCTCATTGTTCTCATCGGTCGATTTGTTTACTGGGAAAGTACAAAACAGTTTTCGAATTACTCTGCAAATTACCAAAAAAAAAATATTACAATTTTTTGTTCATATATACGTTCGCAGTATTTTAAATAATTACTTGATGTATCTTAGAATCACTTTGGGTTAGCATCCCATGTTAAAAGTTTCCTAATAAAATAAAAATATCCTAAAACCTATTTTTATGATTTGAGAAAGAAAAAAAAACTAATCTTTAACGAAAAAAAACAAAAAGAAAAAAAAAACTTATTATGGCATATCATATGCATGTTAGTTAGATAGACGTTAATTTCGAAAGTAGTATGAGTCGTTTATAAAAAGTTTTTTCATCAATTTTTTTAAAGTTAATTTCGAAAGTTGTAATTTATACAATTTTAAGTACAGTATATCTAAGATTTGAAGATTCCAATAACTCGAAGATTGATAAAAGAAAATATTCACAAGTCAAGAGTGATTAGGGTTGTTCATTATATAACTTCGGTTTTTGGTAGATTGGTCCACGAAAACCCAACCAAATTAAGTTAAACCGTTGTTGGACAATTAACCCGCTTTTTCAAGTTCTAGTCTACTATAATCTATTGTACTTACGCAAACTAATTCATATAGAAATTTTTGAGGTGAAATAAAAGGGTAACAACAAACATATATGAAAATAATTTAAGTAAACACATAATCAGCGGTTGGTGAGTTCATATGTACACCGGATAATACGCAAATTTATTGAATTGAAAGATCCAGAAGCACTTCCCGTGGCCAACATTATCCTTTTATATTTTAACTAACGAAAGATTGGTTATAGTTCACTTTGTGTTTATATATTTGTAAGGTTGCTGTAGACTTTGGGTTAGCTAATGATGACTAAACGATATAGGATCCCTACTTTGCTAGTATAATTGAAATGGCTTTGTTAATTTCTATTTTAGTGGAGTATCTTTGCAGTGTCGGATAGTGGGTTTGAAAAGTTTTGGTTTGGAAAGAAATACAAATTACAATATAATATAGACAGTTTACTTTTAGTTTATTGGTGCAATGATATAAAATTGTTTTTTTTTGTCACTCGCATGAAAAATAAAAAGAAATAACCATGAATTTTGTGCTGTAACCTTCATTTTGTAAGGAAAAAATAGTTCCTATATAAGTTATAATAAATTATAATCACCCAAAGAAATAAAAGAACTCAAAATTGTTAGAGATTTTCGGTATTTACTAGAGGTAAAAAAAAATATTTGGGATTTTATATATGATCCGATTCATTCCGAAAATCTTGATATCCATAACTTATGTGCACTTACATTATACTTGGGGAAAACATATCATTTGAGTATGCATTTCTAGGGCCATCATCATATATGTTGAGAGTTTGCGAGCGATAGATAAAAATTATATTTTCATAAGAGATTGATACATTTATATAACCAAGAGAGAGAAAAGCTAAATTGACTTTCATTTTGGGCTACGTTGTGGGTTTCACGAAGAACTTGAACCATGCATTAGTTGTGTTTGGGCTTGTGTGTTTATTGGGTTCTAGTTTGTTGATTTCCAAATGTTGGTTATCTTTGATCCATTTGATTCATCGCTTTTTCCATATTTGAATATGATTATTTATTTTAAGTATGAGATTGATCGATTGTGGTGGTTCTCGCACAAAAGTTTTCCTAACCCTTTTTTTGAGTTCTCTGTTCTAGCAGAGGTTTAAGACAGCCCCAACATTTTTACTACGTATTATATGTATATGCCCAAGCAAAAAAAAAAAAAAACGTATCTTTTTTGGTGAAAAATAAAATAGCAAGTACAATTGACTCGATTTGATTTTGGCATCAATTGTTGTATTTCAGCTCTTAAAATTGTAGTATCATTAGTCAGAGAACTTACTTTTTGAACTTATCGATCATATGAACATAAGGTACTCAAGTGATGGCATGGGGAGGATCTATAAGTAAAGTTTAGGGGGCATAAAATAAATAAAATTAACTAAGTTGTTATATAGATATATATTTAATATTGAGGCATTTCTTAACAAATATACTAAACTAGATTAGGTCCGTCGTATATGCGGATTATAATTTAATATTTTAAAATTTATGAAAAAAATCTGAATAGAAAATCTGAAAAATATAATTAAATCACCTGTAAAAATAATTATATAATAAAATATTAAAAACGTCTATACAAAATCATTCAGCAATATAAAATCTTACAATTAATTTTTTATTTTGATTATATATAGGTTGATTTATTTATGTTTGAATAATATTTATTTATTTTTAATAATATTGAATTTATTTATTCAAATCGACATAAAAAATATTTAATGTTGTCATTCTGAATTTCTTTGCTCAATATCTTTTAGAAGATAGACATTTTCTGAAAAGTATAAGAAAAATCAATTAAAATTAGAGGAAATATTATTTTTTCATCATAAAAATATATAAATCAACTATTTTTACAACAACCTCATAATAATATATTAAAATAATTTTTCCTCAAGAATATAATAAAAACAAACCGAAATTAGAAGAACAATTAATAATCATCAACTATATAAATATATTTTTTACGACTAACTCATAATAATAAATTAAAATATTTTTAAAAAATTAAAAGGAATAGAAATTTTACTAATAGAATGAAGTTGAAGGTATGATGGTTTTGAAGAAAAGTGTTTTGTTTGTTGAGAAAACATAAAACCACTTATTTCTTTATATAGAGTTCAATATTTACAATTTTTTTTTAGGATTAGAAATTTTCTTAATTATGAAAGTTAATTATTTGTATAATTTACTTTATAGAATAAGATTAGTAATTTGTATAATTTCCTTATAGAATTTCTATTTTCTGAAAAATGGTAGTTAATTATTTTTTTTGTATAGTTTATTTATACTAATTTTTGACATTTTTTCAACTTTGACACGTGTCAAAATCTTGAATTTAATAATATGACATGTGTCACCATCCTATGAGTTACTAACTTTTAAAAACTCTATTTTATATAATAAGATATTAACTTAAGCTATTAACCATTAACATTAAGTTATTATGAAAACTAAAAAGAGAATTATAATACATGTTACCATTTCATAACAAATATGATGTTCGAAATAAGTAAAAAGTTAAACAATTGATATATAAAACATATTAAAATAAGTATTATATGATTCGCTTATGCACTATTAAGAAGTATATCTCTTTTTTTACACATATTAAGAAATATATCTAAAAAGAAGATTAGTTTCAACATTTTAGAAGAAGAATAAATACTATATAGGTAATAATAACAGAAATAAAGAGAGAATCCTATATATAGAGAAAGAAAAATGGAACAGGCTTGGTTTTGTCCATCAATGCGTAAATATCAGTTAAACTTACACGTCAACAAATGTCAAGAACTCAAGATGCTCGATGCGAGAGGACCGAGGGTAGAATTGTAATAACCTCAAATACGCGCTTGCTTTAAGCATATAAATAGGTTCGTCCTAGCAAACTAGATAAACATAGCACCGAAGCAAAGTTCGTTGGTCAAATGGGAACGGAAACGGAAACGGTGTCGGTTACGTGGGAAGGCAAGCACGTAGCTCAAGTCAACGGCGTCACAACTGAGAAAGTCTGGTCGGTTTTTTCAGACTTTTGTAACATCCACGAATGGTTCCCAGCAGTGGACACGTGTTACCGAGTCCTAGGAACCGATGGTGAGCCTGGTCTGATCCGATACTGCGCCTCCACCAAAACCAAGGAAGAGGGAACCAAGTGGGCTAAAGAGCGGCTGGTCAAGATCGATCCCATCGAACGATGTTTAAGCTATGAGATTCTCGAGAATAACGTAGGGTTCAGATCTTACGTGTCCACGGTCAGAGTAATGCCAGTGGACGGTGAAGATCGAGTGTCTCGAATCGAGTGGTCGTTTGTAGCGGATCCTGTTGATGGTTGGAGGAAGGAAGACCTTGATTCTTACGTTGACTTTTGCCTTCAACATATGGCCAAGAAAATGGAACTCAATCTGTAACATCTCTTTTTCGTTTGTTTTCCTATTGTGCAAGTCTGTTGGGTTTCATGTTAGGAAAATTAAATAAAAATACATGTGGCTTGGTCCGTCGTATGATTCTATCGAACTTCTTTTGTCTGAATGTGAGCATTTTCAAATAAATAGGGAAAATGTCTATTTACCTGATGGGAGTAAAGAACTGTCGTTTTTGTGTTTGGTATATATAGTCTGTTCCATTACATTTTAGCTTTATTTTTGTTTGGCCATTAAAGCTAATTTGCTACCAAGAAAAGGATATTTAACCAAAAAAAAGTATTCTTAAAGAATAGTAACCACGAAAATATTCTGAAAGGATATGAACCACGAAGATTTGTTCTCTTTTGAAAAATTTATTGGAAACAACAGCATTAATTACAAGCGTTATACGAAAGGGAGAATCAAATACTAGCTTTATGAATTTATGAGTCTCGGGAATGAATTCTTCGTTACGTGGCGGAAATTGCCATACGTCAGTGTTCTTCCTTCTTGGGTTTATTTAGACACTGTTTTCTTTTTGGCATGACACTGTTTGACTTTGGGCCATCAATTTTTATATATTAACAATTTTTCTACCAGGGTTGACCACTAACATGATTAACGTGAAAGTTTGTAAGAATATGTTTGTGATTTATTTTTTATAAAAAAATATATTGTCTGAAAATTTGAGTGTGTTTGTCTCTAAAAGAAAAGAAGGATATAATATATATATATTGTTTTTTAAAAGGTAGAATAAAGACATGTTATGTGGAGAAATTAAAATTTCAATATAAAGACTATATATCAGCTAATAGATCGATAATGGTTTTTCTTCTGTACACGAAGATATGATTTGAATATTCTAATTTTAGAAAAAAAGATTTGAATTTTCCATACCAGAAAAGTGGGATCTCACGTAACATTTGCCTTACCAACAAGCTAACACAAACTAGAGTACTGCAAAGTCCAGAAAAGTAAATAAATTCTTTCAAAATTAGAGATTATAACTAAATACAAATTAACTAAGATTTAAGAGTATATATAAATATATCTCTGAAAGAAGGTCTGTGTTTTGATAATTAAAATAAAAACTTGAAAAAAAACAAAAATTAGATAAAAGACCAGTTGAGGAACATGAAGCAGATACAGTGAGGATCTTCGTCGTCGTTCAGCACTTTCCATGCAACAGCCTTCTCGTACGTTACTGCTCTTCCCATGCTCGACATGCATACTCCTCCATCCATACACATAAACCCCTGCAAAATTTATTATTAATAGTTAAGACCCCATATTTATGTTTTTATCAACAGGACCCCTACCGTTTCATATTTGATCTAATAATGTTATGCAAAACTCTTTTTTAACGTACCTGTTGCATAATCTGAGGGAAGTCTGAACATAACGTCTTCTTCCCGTTGTTGTTGTCGAAGATCTTCTCAAGAGTGATATCTTGAAGTGCCACCAACGTCGTCTCGAGCATGTCTAAACCAGCTTGGTTCGCAAACGTGAATACCGGCGGTAAGGCCTGTAATGATCAAACAGGTCCACTTGCCTCGTTAGATATTATGTATGAACATAAACCTGTGAAATTATTATGATATGCATGAGAAGTAAGAAAAAATGACCTTGAGTGAACAACACATGACGGCGTCAGGATGGTGCCAAAGAGACTTGAGAAGATCGGTTCCATGAGGTTTAAGGAGATCAACGCCAAGGTAACATCTATAGGAGTGAGAGATCCAGCGAGCAAGAGTGTGAGCTTCGGGGGATGCGGGTGGAGGACGCAGGCCGCTTAGCTGATGAGAAGAAGGAGAGAGAGCAAGTGCGACCCGTTGGACCGACGCGATCACACTTCTCACATATTGTCTAGCCATAGAGGCTACGTTCTCTTGCATATGCATCTCAAAAGCTAGCTGAAACGCTATGGTCATCACTGACTTTGTGTTTCCTCTGCTTCCACACGAATCCCCTGCTGTTCTGCTCCCTACGTCTAGAGCCGACGCTAGGTCTAGCGTTCGGTTAGGACTCAACCCCTCCTAAAATAGAATCGGATCGATCGATTAGTATTTGATTCGCCTGAAGTTTTTACTTGTAATTTGTCATATCAATTGAACGTACTGATTTGGAATCTAGAGGAATGATGCGGAATCCGGAAGGAATGATCGGGGCATCATCAGAGAAAGAGGCGTCGATTGGTGCAAAGATGAGCTCTGCGCATGATTCAACTGCGTTCTCATCAACCCCACTACACATCTATATTACCAAATCACAAAATTAATTAATTACAAAAAAATTCAAGTGGAGGGAGAAAACATTTATACTGTATTTTGCAAAATAATTTATGAAGCATCTGAAAATATTCTATCTTTTTAAGATGTGAAATATTGTTTGGTGACGTTTGAAACAATCAGGACTTACTTGTAGAAGGAAGATATCAGCAGGCATCATCATGTCTTCTTGGTAATGCCCCAAGCTTTCAAGCTTAATCACTTCCATAAACTGTAAAAAACAGAGAACAACGACATAAGTTTTAGGTCTTTTTTTCTAAGTAAAAAAAGTAGTTATATTGATTTCATTTTTAAGATCTCTTACCTCTTCATTTTCTATAGTGTGAGCTAGAGGAAGAATGACTTGACCGCCAAAGCTCCCTGGGCGAGGGATTGGTAAGCTACAAGGGCCTGCTTTGATAGCTGCGGTTGAATAAGCTTCGATGCTATTGTCTGCCCATTCTTGCCTATGTTCCCTCAAGAACCGCAGAAGAATCGAAGGTGGAACATTCTACACAGACAAAAATATTACTTTCAGTGACAGATGAAAGGGAAGAAGTTGAGAATCTCAACTTTTACTTTGATGAGCTTAATTACTTGTAGTAACATGGAAGCTTTGGCACATAGAACAGCGCTAGGCATAGAAGTGAAGCCATTGGCAAATGGGAGACTTGATGTCATCATCATCTTTGTGGGAGAGGTGTTCACAAGAAGAGTGACATCATCGATACCATCGCTCTCTAGCATCGACCATCCTTCATCGCTGAACCCGTTAACTGCTTCGTTGAATACTCTGACATTATAAGAAACAATTTTAGGTTTTTAGAAGACACGAGTTTTAAAATGTTTTTTGATGTGTGAGAAGCTTTTAATTACTTGCTGAGTCTTTGGCTAAGTGCTCTAAGAGCCGCTGGTCTTCTTCCCCAACCGGTTACGTTAGGTTGTGAAATCTCTTGAGATATTTGCCTCAAATAGCGAAGAGCCTGCAAAGACCGTAAGTTATTACACACTGTTTTTTTCTTCAAAGACACGAACAAATAATCTGTCTTAACAAGAAATCTTACGGCCATGGTAGTTCTTTGGGCGAGTAACGTGGAGGACTCATAGAGAGAACGAAGAACTTCTGGCACACTCCATGGCTACAAAAGATTTCAACCAAGCTTATTGAATATTATTCGAAACCAAACTTATATAATAATTACCAGAAATAAAGATTAACAGAACAACACTCCAGTTTCAGACCAAGAATTAGGTTTCTTGTGTAATAAGAAAGAAATTTGATTACGAGATGATAAAGGTTTTGTACCTCAAGATCAAAATGATCTACAATGTGAAGAATAGAACCACCTCCTTCGCAGGGTCTAATGAGGTAACCACTTGGTAAAATCTCTGCTCTGACGAAATGAGGAGACGGAGGCATACTTGGCCCGTTTTGTGTATTGTTTAACGACCGTTCACATATCTGCAATAACATCTTGAATTAGTATCATCGTCGATTGATCGAAAGAGAAAAAGAATCGATGGCAAGAATAATTACCACAAGGCTCCCGTCTTCCATTACAGACGTGTAACGTAGCATCCAGAAGTCACGAGCTGGTGCCAATGTTGTCGGCGCATAAAGCTTTCATAAGAAAGATAGAGAGAACATTTGGTTTACTGTGATTTTTGATTATATGGTTTGTGCTGAATATGGAATCATTTAGGGTTCTTGATCACAATACCTGCATGTAGATTAGTTCGAGGGTTCCACCATTTGCCGTGGAGAGGACGTTAACGATATCTAGTGATCTGCAATCACGCAACCAACAAGGCTTATCCTTTAGGATCTCCGCGACCTGAAAAAAAAAAAAAACCAGAATTGTGATTTATATGTTCTTGGTTGTTTTATGAGGATGTAACTATTAGAAAGAAGTGAGAATACTTACTCTTGTGGGATCAAGACCCACGAGGCCGCAAGCACGGGCTGCGATTCCCGTGCATCCGTGTGAAATAGCAACGATTCCATAGGAATCCGGACCAGGCTGCAAATGAAAATAGTTTGTAAAGATATGAAGATGACGAAGAACAAGACGAGCTAGACTTTTTGTAAATTACCTTCATCCCAGGCATTTGGACCCACTCCACGGCGGTTCCAGTGGCCTTTGAAATGAACTCTGTTAAAGTTTCATCCGCAATGGATAATAGTCTGAAGAAATAAACAAGAGATTCTTTGATTCACTTATATCCGAAAATTAACTAAAAAGATAGAAGTTCTGAATGGTGGCAGTATCCATAGAACGGTGTAGTATGCACTGGATGATTTCAAAGCCAAATTAAAGATGGTTGGTTCTAACTTACCCAGCAGGGCTAGCATCCCGGGGCTGATGTTGAGGGGTCAAGTGGTGCTGACCACTCGTCACCACTGACTCACAGCTCGTATCAGTGGTGGCCAAGTTCCCCTGCTATTTCGCAATTACAAAAGAAACAATCAATTCCTTAACTTATGTGTCAAGTAATTCATGTGAATGATGAATCAAAGATATATGAATGTGTACGTTTTGAGGATGCTGGCGAAAATAGCTGTTCTCGTATACCAAGTGAGACACTTGCTTTTGCAAGCGGTCATTCTCTTCCATCAAAAGCTTGTTCATTGCTGTTAGCTTCCGATTTACGGCTTGAAGTCGCGATGCCTCTTTCCGCTGTTTCTCTCTACATCTGTATGAACTCACAACACTAAGAGTCAGCAAACTTGAGAGTTTCTTGTGTTTCAAGCAAAGATCATAAATCAAGAAGAATGAACCTGCGGTTCTGGAACCAGACTTTGATCTGTTTAGGTTCGATGTTGGAGAGGATAGGACATTCGCGGATTAGTTGTTGGCGGCGCATAGAGCTTGGTTTAGGACAGTCATTGTAGAGTCTCTCCAGAGCTTCCACTTGTTCAGGAGTGTACCTCACGTACTTCCCGTTGTCGATATTGTGACTATTATTGCTTCCGCCTCCCATCTTTGACCCTCTTCGATCACTCTATATTTGTTCCTTTATTACAAAAGAAACAAAACAAAATTTAAGACTATTCTTCAAAGTATTGATTTCTTTTGGATTAGGGATGTAATTAGTTAATGAACGTGACACTTGATCAAATCTTGAAAAATCTCAAAGATCAAAGATAGATCTTGTTTGAGACTAATGACCTATATACATGTGTCTAAAAAGAAAGCGAAGCAGATTAAGAGCTTATTTTTGATCTCGTCCCGTCTTAAACATGAGCTTAAGTAGTAATAGTCCCTAAAAAGGTTCAACGACGGTGCAAAAATTGTAACTTTCTTCTGCATATTCCATTGGAACCTAAGAAAGATCCAAACTTTTTTCTCTTTAAGGAAAAAAGAGAGAGGGAGAAAGAGAGAGGAGGATTAGATACCGTAGAATATTTGTTTCTGATCTAGCTGATCTCTCGAAGCAAAGAAAGATATAGAAGTTTCTTGTTCTTGCTGTGAATTCTCACAAAGTCATCTGAGAAGTTTCTTTTTCTCTCTAATGAAAGTTCCAAATCCCTCTTTGTCTCAGTGGATGAGTAACTTCCTTCGGGAAAAACGGTGAAGCATGCTTCAATGGGAACAAGACAAAGATTCAAACCTCAGACTCTGCTACAGTTCATCCACTTTCTTCCTTACTCTTCTTCTCTCTTACTTATCTCTCTATATAGATCCACAACGTGAAGAGTCAAGATTTGTCAAACTTGTATATAAGAATTTGTAGTGGGAAGAGAGAGAGAGAAAGAGAAAATCTTTAGTTTATGGGTGGGTGTGCTTTTTTATATATTTTTATTTTAGGAAACTAATTAAATAGAAATGTGTGTATGAAAAATAAAAGAAGACATGTGTGTCGGGCTGTGTTGAAAAAGAGAGAAGTGAGTACCCTTAATACCAGACAACCACCACTTCTCACTTTTTACTTTTTTTTTTTTTTTTTTTCATTTTCTATTTTGAAGTGTTTCTGTTCCTTTTACTGCCATTTCGTTTGGCCTTCCTTTCAAATACACTATGAAAAACACACACACAAACACGTCACATCAACCACATCTACGCAAAACAAGTATTGAATTCAAAACCTTAATACCATTATTTCCAGTATGGTAAATTCATAATTTTCATGGCAATAACGAACAGTTTGCTCCTTAGAACTTCTTGTGCTCTTCTAGTCCGATGTGTATGTGGCAGGAGGCGCCGCCCCAACATCTTTATTATATAGAATTGGATAATACTTAGGTTATGTACATCTATACTCCGCAGCTTCTAGTTTAGGTTATTTTTTTTCTTACTTAAAACCTATATTAACACATCTACTAAAAAATCCAAGTTTCTAAATATAAAACAGCTATGCATCTACATGACTGTGATCATCAAAACGTTGTTGTTTTGAATGAATCAATAAAGGCAATAAATAGGCTTAACTAGCTAAATGTATATCCAAGTGGCCTAAATATCGGTTTTAATCAGTCTAAACGCTTGTCCTAAAATTAATCGACACCTAGATGTGACTTAGACTTGGACGATTTCCTAAATGTTTATTTGATGTTTAACGAATTTTTAAACATTGAATACATCATACGACTAACAATTTATCGATCCAAAACAAACAATTAATCTGACTATCCACAATAACCAATTTATTAATATGGCATAAACATGATATACAAATCTTTAACATTTGAATATTGATTTACAATTCCGTATAGTTATACGCCATTTTACTATTTTGGCACGAAGAAAATTATGCATGCGTAAACGGATGTTATACATTTTTTCGTCCAATGTAATATAAAATAACATATAATTAGCATAAAAAATTAAAGAAGCCGAAGTACATATTTCCAAAATTCCATTTATGAAACAATTTTCGGGACGAGGAAGATATATAATTTAAAAGAAACATACCTTATAATAAATGAAAAATTCAAATGGTAGTTGAAGAAAGGACAGAATGATGAAAAAGTTGCATGCGTCCTTGATTTCTTGTAACGCAGATAAAATCCCATGTAGTCATCATCATTATCGTCAATCATCATTCCTGATATAAACTTAGAAATTATACATAATATGATCATTGTTATAGTCGTGATATTTATAATGAAATATTTAGAACCAGATGAGACATGCATGCAAAATTTATCTACATTGTCCCCTGTGATAAGGCACACTATATTCAAGCCCATGCACGGTTTCCTTACATTACTCATTATTCACTTCTCCGGTTCCAAATTTTTAGGATATATTCTGCGTAAGGATAGATACTGTTAGCTGATAACAGTAGAAGCTCAAAATATAATATTTGACACACACTAAAATGTAAGATCTTATATATGATGTATTTGAAACACACATATAATTAGCTTAATATGACCATCACTACCTTGTCTAATTTTTGTTTTTAGCGTTTGTGAGAATGTGCAGTTTTGGCGTGATTAACAAATGCGTTTGACAAAGAAAACCCCAAATATATTACTATAGCTGTGTTTGAATTTTAATAAAAAGAAAGTAAATGTTAGTTAAAGTTTATATTATATATATGTGATAAGAGTAAAAATATATATATAATTGAGCATTCCTCGTTATTCCTACCGTTTTATGCTAATTAATCTCATACCTCTGCCGATTTGACGATACCAATTTCGATGGCGTGATATCTTTTTGCGATTCACCTCAAGAACTATTTGATCTCTTCAAATATTCTTAGTTTAAATAGAATCCATAAGTAACATTTTTTATAATTTATCATCAAAAACTTAGCCTTTTAAATATAAATGTTTATTATATATATAATTGAATTATGATTTGATTAATTAGTTTAAAACGCTAATACTTTTCAAATTACAGATCTCCTAACATATTATGAGCTGTGCATCAAATATTCAAATAAAGCACATACTTAGTTGTCACTCATCATAATTTCTCTAATGGGGACTTTTTTAAATCTTCGATTGGCATGTGATTATATGTCAACGGTTCCAAAGGACCGTTAGCTTTCTATAAAGAAAGCACAACGGGCCTATATATACATGTATCAATATAATTTCTAAGCAATTATAATACAGAATGTATTATTAAAAAAAAAACACCTTTCTTAAAGCTAATAGAAAAATAATAATAGTGGACCCTCTGATAATGAAGTGATGCATAAGAGTATAAAGCAAGCAAAGTCCAAAGCTTCCACTAATTTAGTGGACGTATTTATCCAAATATTATTTTGATCTCTATTTTGTTATTTTAAAGATGACCATGAAACCTATGACACATATACACACATAGATATATAGGGAATTATATCTAACGTATGCAAGTGTATGTAATTCCTACACTTAACCTCTGCAAGTTTTTAAATGTATGCATTCTTTTGACATATTAAGTGTATACATATACTCTTAGCTAGGCATTCCTTTCTTACCTAGATCAAGTTAGTCGACATGAAAACACTAACTGCAACATAAAATTAAAATAAAATAAAATAGTAAAAGGAGGAGTAAATTAATAAAGGTGAAAATAAGAATGATAAGTAAACACAGAATGTAACTTTTTGGGTGGGGGAAGATTAAAACAAAATTTATCGAAAGGATGAGTAAATTGAAAGGATTACCCCACACAGAAGAAAAAAAAAAGGAAATCAACTTTTGTTTTTTTTGGGTATCATTTTGTTTTCAACATTAAGGCAAAGAGTCAATGCCTCCCACCTGATTTGATTTTTGTCAGGTCAATGCTAAGTCACCTCACAACTACCATAATATTTTCACTTTTCATTTTAATTTTCTTAACTGTATTTTCGTAAGATATATTCGATTGATTTATATAAAACAATAAACTAAAACCTTGTTGTTTGGATAGTTGACGAAAAACAAAAAGGAACAAAACTTGATAAAGACGGTAATAATGGCAGACCAGGTTTGGTGGGTTTGCTTCTTTAACGAATCCAAGGTTAGATAAAAAAAAAAAAAAAGTGAATTTATAACCCAATATCAAGACTAGTTAATTGCATGATTTTGAATCTCTACTAGTAGTACAATATTTAACATTTGTACGTGTTATATTATTTTTTCCACATACATAAGAAAATGTTACATATCGTTTACAGTTTCTTGAAACTAACACTCTTTCACAGTCTCTCCATGTAAGATCACTTTCGAAATCTGTTTTAGTTCTTCCAACAGGTTCTAGAGTTAATTGATACCCTGAGTCGCAGTTTAAGATTGACAATTTATGAGAATAATAAAAAAAAAAAAATACGGGATAGAAGACCTACCTCGTTACTAATGATAGATAAAGTAGCAAATCCAAATGTAAAAACGAGGAATGTATGTTACCTTTCGTAAGAACACGAGCGCGTGACAACAGTACACGTGTCTCATATTCCTTCCGATAATCGCGCCGTTCGTTTGCTCCGTCACCGTAACGGGATTATTTAATACTGTTCAATCCCATTTCCATATGAGGTAAGTTGATTACAAATTCTCATACTCGTTGGATCTCTCCATCATAATTTGTAAATGGTTTAGTTATTTGAAATAATTTATAAAAATTAATATGCTTATTGTTATCCTCCAACCTTTAGTATCTTATATCATATAAGTTATATGTATAAGTTAATTCAATATTCGTGGAATACTTTTAAGTACTAAAAAAAGTCTAGAGTCCAGACGGACACTGAATTTTAAAAACTTTATTTAAAAAAAAACAAAATAGAAGCCGTGAAACTAAAGATAAGAAATAATTTTGAATACTAGTCAAGTAAAATATTTGTGGCGAAAATAAAAACAGAAAGAGAAAGTTTTGTAAGAAATAAAATAAAAAGACAACACGCCAGAAACAGAGAGCGGTGCTCGGCGTGGGCCGACAATTAAGTGGTGGGACCTATTTTAAGCTGCGTTCGAGGCTAAACGGGCCACCACGGCCCATTACTAAATAATTTATACAGTTAGTACATTCTTATTTTAAATTTCGTTTGATTGATTCTTTTATTTCTTTATTATCGATTTTAAGAAAGTTTTATGTAGAATATTCGGCGGCCGCACTTTTATGCCAAACCAAATCTCTTCTTTACCAAAGTGGTGTGATCTCTAATACTGTACTACTATTATATTTTAGCAGATTTTCCTATAAAGGCGATATCTGTATTTGCACACTTATTAACTTTTGTTTACTATATTACCAATTACAAAATTACAAATAATTTATCATTTCTAAAACCTTTCATTTCAATTGACACAAAAAGAAAGAAACAGTTAAAAGATGATTAATTTACTGGCTATTAATATGCATCATTTTACTAGTTCAAAAATTGAAGACTGAAACACTAAACTTATAAGTTTAAAAGTTGAAACACGTACATTATGAATCCTTTCGGAAAACAAAATAACCAATTAAAATGTATATAAACGAAAGTTCTTTCTAAAACCACATACGTTGTTTTGAAGACACAAAACTGTTGTTTGAACAACTTGAAAAAAAAGTTTGGTTAAACACATTACTATCAAATTAGTTGCAAGATGAAATGGGCTTCTGTTTAAATTTGACCTTTTTGATGACTTGGGCTTTGGTGTAGACCACATATGATTAGTATGTTTTTATTTTTGAGTATTATGAAGTTTAGGACCATTGGGCTTTAATTTTGAAAATGGCGGGACTCGAACTCAGGTATGCATGTGTTTATGCAATTTTTTTGGCACCTCCATGTGATACTAGACTTATTAGAAACGACGAATTGTGATGTTGATGTTATCACCATTACAGTGATGTTTTTTTGAGGAGTTATGATCAATCGACAAATAAACTGTATTAACTTAATGATGTGTCGTTTATATTAATTTTTGTGTATTATACTTATTTTCAATATAAGATTTCCTAACAAGCTAGTTAAATTCTTTTGTATTCATCATCTTCATATTCTCTATTTCTATGTTTACGTAACTACAAATTTTATCCGAACTTCATCAAGTCATTGATCAGAGTCGTATTAGATTCATAGTATCGAAGTTGTCCATAAGCTAACTTCTCTTTCCTTTGGTTGTACGTAAAGACATAGACTGAAGATTACAAGTTCTAAATTCAAGATAGAATACAGAAATCAAGAGCTTGACCAACAATGTATTAGTAAACAATTGTTTTTGGGATTCACCTCCCCTTGCTTTTAAGCAAATGTCGCTCAAGATATATATATATATTTTGTTGCTTGTAATTTGAAGTAAATTTAATAATAAAAAAGAAAAAAAAAAAGAGAGTAACTCTGATAGTCAAAGTTCCTCTGTTTTAGCTGTCCTCTGTCTCGTTCTCATCTCACATGAACCATAACTTTCTCTAACATCACTCTCTCCTCCTTTACACAACCCCTAAAAATAGACCTCTCTCTCTTCTTCTCTTTTCTCTCCGCTACATTCTTCGCTCACCCCAAAAAAGTCTCATTTATTTTACAGTATCACCCTCCTCTGTTTTTGCACCAGATGGAACGGCTAACTTCGGAGCTCTTCCTCGTCGCCGGTAACACTGACTCTTTCGTCGTCGACGACCTCCTTGACTTTTCTAACGACGACGGCCAAATTGACGACGGTTTTGATACTCTTCTTCCCGATTCGTCCACCGTCTCCACCGGCACTCTCACCGACTGCTCCAACTCCTCCTCTCTTTTCACCGACGGCTCTGCCTTTTCCCACGACCTCTGTGTTCCGGTAATTTTCCATTCTTTTTTCTAATTACACCCCAATAAAAATCTCATCTTTTAGCACGTTGTTTTGTAATTCTGGAAAAGAAAAAAATCATGGATTTGGTAATGTGTCATATTATATATTTGGTGTGAATATATTATATATGCATAGAGCAAGCTACATATATTATTTCAAAACTAATAACACTTTTCTTCTTCTTCTTACTCAGAGTGATGATATAGCTGAATTGGAATGGCTATCAAATTTTGTGGAAGAATCATTCGCAGAAGAAGAGCAAGAAAAGCTTCACTTATTATCCGGTTTAAAAAACCCTCAATCCACCGGGTCGACCCAGACCCACCACATTAAACCCGAACCTGAATCCGAATTCGATCAGTTCATCGACACCGATGAATCAAACGTAGCTGTTCCGGCGAAAGCGAGAAGCAAGAGATCACGCTCTGCAGCTTCCACGTGGGCTTCCCGCCTTTTATCCTTAGCCGGCTCCGACGAATCTTGTCCCAGGAAGAAACAACGCAGAATAAAAGAAGAAGACATCGCCGTAGAAATGGACGTAGACTGCGGAGGAGGGCGACGATGTTTGCACTGCGCGACGGAGAAGACGCCGCAGTGGCGAACAGGACCGATGGGTCCGAAGACGCTTTGCAACGCGTGCGGAGTGCGGTATAAATCAGGGAGGCTCGTGCCGGAGTATAGACCGGCTTCGAGCCCTACGTTCGTGATGGCGAGGCACTCGAACTCGCACCGGAAAGTGATGGAGCTCCGGCGACAGAAGGAGATGAGAGACGACCATTTGCTGAGTCAGCTTAGGTGTGAGAATCTACTGATGGATATCAGATCCAACGGTGATGATTTCTTAATCCATAATAATAATAACCACGTGGCTCCTGATTTTAGACACTTAATCTGATCTTCGTATTTCCACGTGGTCAATTTCGCAATAATTTTTGTTCTTTTTCGTTTAGCATTATTATCTTTCTTGTTTTTTTAAAATTTATTTTAAAACATTTTAATTGTTTTTTTTTTCATTTTCTGCAGACTACTACAACTGATATAATTGATAACTTTTGTTTAGGTCTTCGACTTCCCCAAATTCAAATTAGAAAGGTTATAAAATAATTGTAGACAGGGTAGAAACCAGTTAATTAATCATGATGTAAGTATTAATCTGTTTAAATAATCAGACCAACTAACCCAAGATGAAAAAAAAAATAGTGTACATTGTATTAGTATTCTTATTCACCCAAAACACCGGGATCCAAGGTGGATGCTCGTTCATTCTGACAGACGGGTTAATATAATTTATTAAACTTAATTATTCCCCCAGTTTTAACTTCTTTCACGTTTTACATTCTGACATTATTCGTGAAAATCTGATGCTTTTATATTATTAATCTGAAATATAATTATTTAGTATAATAAGGGGATAAAATACAAATTTGCACAGCAAAAAGTCATATATAAGTATTATTTTAGTTAAATAAAAGAAAAATGGAGCATAGATTGAGGTGCTCGTCACATGCATTCTCATGCAAACCTAACCAGCAAGTGGGCGAAATTTATGATGTATAGTATTATATGTCTATAATATAAAAATGGTCCTCTTCTTAACGAACATTAAATATTTTATCTTGATAGATATAGGTAAAGGTCCACGGACTGTACTTGTAATGTCTAATGTCCAAATGTATATAATTTTTTTATTGTTTAAGCGGTCCTCTTATTATTAGACTTTATCTATGCGCAGACGATTCTTACTCCATTCACCTTTACACTTTGATCTGACAATTTAGTATTTTACCAAATGGTAGGCCTGACTCCTTTACAAAAGCCTATGCATTGCACTGTAAATGAGATAATGTAATACTAAAACTCTTTTCAAATTTCTCATTTTTTTTTTGTAAAGTATCATCCAAACATAACTGTAAAATTTTAAAACATTGATTATTTGTTTATAATGATCCAAACATTTTTATGTATGTTATCATATCCAAAACGGGAAGAAAAGAACACGTAAAAGTACACATATATCTAAAATATGGAGTCATGTGAGTATGTTGCGTATACTGTATCCCATGTGGTGCATATAGATATTTATATGATAATGTGGAATCATAACGGTTCAACGTAGCGTTCTGAACTTTAGGGAAGACTTCGACGTCACTCAAAGAAAGTATCAAAAGCAAATCCACTCCAAAGTCACCAATATGTATATATATAAAAGAAGAATAAAAAGGAGAAAAGAAAGAATAGAAAACTTAAAACATGAGAAGGACAATATACGCTACCGGCTACACACATACAAACGAAATAAAATTAAGTAAAAACACTAAACAGAATCATTTATAGCAAAAGCACTCAGACATGTACGTACTAGAAATTGAGGATGGTAGTACGACGTGAAAAAGTGTCACAGTACGTTTCTACTAATGTCCGGAAGCTTTTAAAATGATGAGAGTCAGAACTCAGAAGACTCGGAACATGTTGGTACAGTGAGTAATATTGTTAGATTCTCTTAAAGATTATTGTACATCAGTACAGAGAAAATATTATCTATGTTTGATTGAAAGAAACTCGACTAATAGAGAGAACAACATGAAATTCGTTAAGTAGAAAATAAATAAAATGACTATAATTTGGCTTTATTTTATTTTTATTTTTTAAAGTAATATACGAGAATGTTTCTCTTATTAATTATAAAAATTGTTTCCCTAATTTTGACTATCAAATTCTGGTTGTTAAGAGAATCTTTTTTAAAGTAAAAACTTGTAACCTTAGTTTTGGAAGCCAATAACAAGGTAAAAACTTGAAAGTGTCGGAACGTAATTTGAAAAATTTACATGAATTCAACTCCAAATACTGTAACCGGTAGAAGAACTACTACAGCTAAATTAAAAAACAACAAATCTAACATGCACCTTGTTTTATCATTACACAATGCCTTGCCTGAATTAACTTTAATCCTGGAGAATCAAAATCCCTAAGGAACCACGCCAAGAAAAAGCTCCTAATCAGAGTAAAGCCAGCCTACCGGTTATGGAATCAACCAACTCCTTCGGTCCTGCACAAGCAAAAGTAATGAACAGGTTGAGGAACACCATCTCTTGTTCTTCTCTAGCTAGATATAGAAGTTTATATAAAATATTGTTTATACCCGGTCCAACAGCAAGAACCGTTCTTGATCCAGCCGCAACCTGTAAAAAGAAGAGTTTAAGTTTCCAGAAAAAGTTGTTAGCTTATCACTACCAAAGGAAATACCAACAAAAGTTCCAACTCGAGAACACTCTTCTCGTGTTTGATTAGTAGAAACTTTCAGATTTTATTAAAACAGGAGGAGCTACCGACTGGGCCATGCTTTCAATTATTAATCAAACACGAGAGAGTAGAAAACTAAGATCTTATACTTACCTCTGTTCTTCCAGCATCAGCTACAACAAAAGTCGGGAGGCCAACGCTCTCAGCCGCCTCTGTGATCTTATTCCTGATAGCAGAAAAAAATAAAGTACCTTCCAAATTTATTGAAGACAGCTTCATAAGAAGTAAAGTAATCATATATCTTGATGTTCATTTTGTCTGTTTTCCCAAGAGTTTCACCTGCTTACATTTCTTGCTGGTTTTTACAAGTGACAACTATCTTTGGTTGCCCGTTTTCCTCCCATCGCCTCAGTAGATATCGATCACTGAAAGATTAAGTATATAATTAAAAAGAAACATAAACTTTGGAATGATACATTCTTTACTGAGCAAACAACTCAATACAGAAAAAATTACCTCTGCATCAACTCTGCATACATGCCGGTGGCAGCATCTGCAAATATTAAAAAGAAAGTCATTTTACTTTCAGGACTAAAACAAAAATGTCAGTGTTCGAACTTCAAACACATCTCATAGGACACTTACGTGCACACTGTGACGCAATTTTTCCTGTTCTCATCTTTAGGTCTTGCCTAACTACCAAAACCTGTGATCAGAAAGCTCAAATTAGTTACACAAACGTTCTGATTTTAACTTCGAATCTAGAAATCTGACATCATTAAATCTTATTACCATCCTTGTACAAATTTTGCAAGTCTCTTTTATGAAGCTCAAATGTCTGTCATTTGATGGGTTTGGAATAGAAATCAGCTTGTATTATCACTAGGTTTTGACTTGTATCTAAGGATTTAAGAGATGATACTTTGCTCGAAAGTCCAAACCAATAAAATCTAGGGAGACTATGGTAACACTAGGTGATAGACAAACCATTTTAAGCTCTTGGTCACTGCCATTGCCTGGTACAGAACTCTGCTTCTGGATCTTGCTGGATAAAAGTCTACTCCTTTTCACTGGGGATCTCACTTGCTGTGACAAATCCAATATCATACCTATGATGAATCCTATCACAACCCCTGGTATGAGATTCTCTGCCCTAAAACTCCCAGTTATCGACTTCTTCTCTTGTCTCTGATAATATTCACCGCAGAAAAAAAACCCACAAAAACACATTTTCAACTATCCAACAAGAATACTGGTTTAACAGCGACAAAAATACTTCGGTATATGATCGAAACAACCCAGTAAATAAAGCTCAATTTTGCCGTCCTAGTAAGATTTTAGAAACAAAACAAGATCAATTCTCGTTCAGGTGGGTGAGAAGAGGAGCAAGCATTCACAGTTACATCACAAATCTCACCAATTTATTTGCCAGTCAATCATGGACATACATATAAGACCTATAATCACTTCTACACTACGCATCCAAAAACTGTTTCACTTATAGAAAGGCAAAATATTATGAAAGAATCAGACTTTCACTCTTTGGGCTTAACTGATCTTATCATCAATCAAAAAGAAGAAGAAAGAGCTCAAAAGAACACTATAATCCAGAACTCGTAATTTGTTTAGTTTCAAATTTTTCTATATCATCACACTCACCAACTGATTCCATTCATTAGATTTCATCAAAACTGGTCTCAATTCCTCAGCCCGAGATAAAATTTGACTAAAAAAGAAGCAACAAATTATCAACAAAAAAGACGGAATGAGGCGAAATCAATACCATAGCTTGAGGCTGCGAAGAGTTTGCTGACGAAGGCCACATAGTACGCTTCTGGAGATTCTCCTCGGCGACAGAGGAACAAAGCTAAGCCTTAAAAATCGAAAGGCATGACCATGATGAAGAAGAGAGATAAGAGCAGCTTCTGTAACCATAAACGTCAGGGTGTTCACCTTTTTAGTTATAAAACGACGAGTTGTTTAGGTGCTAAATGTTCATTCTGGCAACTTATATGGTCCAATTAGGATACTTTTAAAAGCATACAGCTACTAATGTAATTACTACTATTTTTCTGGTCAGTTCAGTTCAGTTCATTTCTTCTCCCTCTGAAACCTGAAAACCCCAATCTAAAACCCTAACGGCCATTTCTACAATCGGAGCTCCGAAATGCCGGGTATAACTTCGGAATCCGGCGGTGGAGAATTGATTCCGTTTTCGAAGAAGGAAAAAACTCCGGTGTTGTATCCTCTAAGCTACGGCCTCAAGTCTCCGGTTCACAGGCTCTCCATCTCTTGGGGTTGCGGAAACAACCTACGCGTCACGGTTTTAAGGAATCCTGAGTTACGCGATGATGACGGAGAAGCTGGTGGTAAGGTCGTAAACGTGAGTCTTAGCGGCGAGGATGGCGAAATCAGTGACGCACAGCGGCGATGGATCGCTTATGGATCGGTTTCTCCGTTTGCGCTTTTGCATAGCAGGAGAAACTCAATTTCAAGTTTGTCTAAGATGGATATGAGTTCTTCTTTGTACCAGACTGCGTGGTGAGGACATTCAAATTACTTATTCTCTTGCTGTGTTACAAGTAGTATCTTCTTTGTAAATTCCCAGTTTTTGCCCATTCAATGCGAATTGCTGGTGTTTCATCTGAATGATTACACTATCATCGCTTTGTCAATCGAATTTTCACTCTTTTGATTAGACTTCTAAAGTGTGTTTGAGCATTCTGGATTGTCATAATGGTATCAGGTGGGAATACGTGATGGAATACAGCAAGGATATTAAATCTCTTCTTAGTAATACAATATCTTCCCCCTCTCCTCTGATTGAAGACCCAAAATCAGTTATAAAGGTATGTAGGTCCTTCTGACATTGGTTAAGTTTACTATGCCTTAATCAAGCTTTTCTTTCTTATAACAGCTGAACACTTCCACGAGTGACTTATAGCTTTTGAGTGTGGGAGCTTTGTTAATGGATTTTCCTGTTTACGTACATATGCAGACTGCTGAGGAACCTAATTCTTTAAAGGCTGCATGGGAGTTGATGGAATTATTTTATGCAGATAAGACATGTGTGTCTTGGTTACCAGAACGGCTCATTGACTGGCTATCTGTAATTAGTTTCTTCCCCCAACACTTAAGCTATCCTAGTTTTGAAACTTTTAAAATTTTTTACCTACCATTAATACCATGGCAGGACTACGATATACTCCTTTCGAGCTCACATCCAACAATCTACTCAAAGCTCGAGGATTTCCAAAAGGAACTCGTTGGCCTACAGGTTTGGTCGTCTCTGAGAAGTCGATAGAAGAATTAGTAGTTTTCTCTGAAAAGAAGTGATTGAAGAACTGAATTTGTTAATGGGTTTATGTGCCTTTGCAGGCCATTGAGGATGATCCAAGATACTGGGAAGTGATGTCATCTGCTTTATCAGTTGGTTGGCTAGAAATAGTGGTTAGTATATTTTTTTGGGATTTGGGGTTCTTTGTAATTTGATCTTGAAAGTTGCAATTTGAGAAATGTTCTACCATACTTTTTATTTTCAGGTGAAGTTGTTACACTTACATGGTTCTTATCAACTAGACCAGCTGGGAAATCGTGAGGTTAGGATGAATAAGTTCATGTTTGAGAATTATGTCATATGGAGTGACTAGCTATGTGCTAGTACTTTTGTATATGCGCAGATTTATGACTAACTCATTATGTAATACAAATTTTATGAAGTAGACAGAGAATGGTCTGGTAGAAGCAGTTGCTGTTCTCATTTCAAAAATGCCACGAATGCGTCCAAAACTAGAAGATGGGAAGTTTGGTGAAAGCTTTGCAGCAAAGCCTGACTTTATGAAGGTATGTTAGAAAGATGTATCATTCTGACTCTTTTTAGTGTACATTTTTATGTGTTTAGACTCATCTTGCCCTTTTTGCCAGACACGAGAAAGATGGCAGTCTCAGATAACTAAACTAGAGTGCAGTGCCTTCTGGGTTCAA
This sequence comes from Crucihimalaya himalaica, assembly GCA_004349715.1. Lineage (NCBI taxonomy): Eukaryota > Viridiplantae > Streptophyta > Magnoliopsida > Brassicales > Brassicaceae > Crucihimalaya > Crucihimalaya himalaica. The sequence goes on along the minus strand of SMJT01000006.1, from coordinate 2,200,378 downwards.
TGTGCTCACCATCAGACCCGTGAGGGCTTGAGAAATATGTTGAAGATCATGATGGGAAATGCTGATTGCCTCACAGCTGCGACATGTAATTGGATGGAGCTTTTTGTTTCACATCTTCTTTATCTCAGGCCATTCACGAAGGTGTACCATCTGTTTGTCTTTCAAATTTGAGCCATGTACTCAGTCCCTATTATTCAAATAGTAAACTTGAAAATCCAGTTAATTCCATTTTGCATTGCAGGGATTAGATGGCATGCATAGCCTAGCCCAGAAATGTGTTCAGTCAAAGCCAGATAACACTTCCCATAAGCTTCTACGACTGCTTACTGGAATTCTTGGAGAAAATACTGAGGTCAGTGTACATCTTAAACCCAGTCAGAGGTGCAACTGTTCAGCTCTTCGCCACTTTCTCATCCATCATGCTGTAATTAAATGATGCAGGTTGTTCTGGCAGAATGTTCCAAAGAGTTTGGCTCCTGGTAGGCAGGCGATCTTTGTTTCTTCTTACTAATTCGATTGAGTATACTAGATTATTATCTATTCCAATCAGGATGAGACTATTCGTGTTTGTTGTTAGGATGGTTGCACATGCCATGGAATTATTGACAGCTGGAAGCGATGAAGGAGAAGTTCTTGTACATGAGGAGCAGCGAAAGCTGGGTGGAATCAACATGGAAGAGCTCCATAGACTTGTTTATGCTCAAGTTCTTTCTTCTCATGCTTTGACCTGGCAGGTACCTTTCTTTTATGACTTATCAAGTACCTTATCTGTAATCAAATCGGTACCTTTCTTATTACAGTTCTTGTTATATTAAACTCTTCCTTTATGTATTTGAAATTTTGCAGATAGCTCCTATTTATCTAGCATCGTGCGAGAAACAGGGATTAGGCTTATTAGAGTTGTTGTTCTGCAGGCAGCCTGTTCAAGACAATCAGTTGCTTATCAAGGTTTCGTTTATTCAGTTGCATTTGTACATCAATTTCTAGTTATGTTTGTTGTTTAAATTTCTTGGATCTTGACAGAAGCTTTCACCTCTACGTATGTTTCTCCTCTTGCAGAGCTTAGAGATTTGCCGTTTATATGAACTCAGTAATGTCAGCGCTAAACTTATGAAGGTATTGACATATTGAAGCACTAATCTACACTTGTGTTCTCTAATCTATAAATTTGGCGGAAAAAGAAAAAACAGATTTCATCTGAAGTTATGGTTTTCAGATTTCTGGAGTGCACCATTGGAAACATGGGAGGAAAGGCTCTGGGATTTTCTGGCTCCAGCAAGCCCGGGATGAACATTGTCTCAGCGTGATTGCTCAACAGCTGTTTGATTCTGTTGGAAAGTCATTGTCTGACGAAAGTCTAAAGGTATATTCTAAGCCATACTCAAAGCAAATTTCAGTTTATAATTTCACTGTCGGTTCTATATGTGGTCTAGATGACATTGTAACATTTCATACATGCAGCAATGGGAAGGCCTAGTCGAGTTACTGGGTTCAGAATCACAGATCTCCGGGGGTCTCGATTTTCTTCACAAGTATTAATCATCTCTCTGTCTATGCAAATGCCTTGGTTTTTGTATAAATCTGCCCCAACATTATTAATTTATTATCTATGCCATACATTCCAGGTATAGAGATTTCAAGAGATCACTAAAGCTAGTCCATGATGGAAAATCTATAGATGCGGCTCATGAAGCCGTGGAGAGACTTGTATCGGTGTGTAGTACAACATCTTTCTAAGCCATTTTTCTCCACTGAATATTGGGAATTAATGCCATTTGAATTACTGCAGCTAATGAAGAGCCCTTCTACTCCTCAACGCTTCTGGCTTCCCCTTCTGCATGATTCAGTAAAGAACCAAATCTCGTTTTCTTTATTTTGATTTTCCAACTACGAGAATGCTCAACTAAAGGAGTTTTTGTTTATGCAGTTGAAGCTGTTGAATTGGCCAGAACGTTCGCTGTTGAATGTAACACAGACAAACCTGATGTTGAACAAATTACAAGAGCTATCAATTGCAAGGTTAAGACCGGGCTTCATAGAATCAGATTTGTCTGCTCAAGCTGTGGGTTCCGTGAGACTAGCTCTAGCAACCAATCTTGGACGTGCTTTTCTTGAAGAATGTTAGTACCGGTTTGAGGCTGAATTACGAGCTAGATATCTATTTGTGTCTGGGTTTTGGTTCGTACGACATAAACTCTGTAATTTTCATATCAAAATAGACTGGTAACACCAGTTGAATGCTGGTTGCAAAAGTAAGAAGAAGATAGTTTTCCCCAATGGTAAAAAACTATAATTACAGGTGAGGAAATGGCAACCAAAAATAAGTAAGTTTGTAAAGTCATTAACAAATATCGCTATTGTAAATGGACCGGTTAAAACTGGTTTAGTGAGTCCTTAGAAACGACACAGCTTTGACAATATCTGTTCAATTCCTATCCACGGCACCATCACCGGACTTGAACGAGAGAGAGAGAGGTTAGAAATTAGGAATGGCAACCAGAGCTTTGCTTGGTTTTATATCTGCGTCTCCGAATCGCTGCTTCATCTCATCGAGCAGGATCAAAATCCAATCTTCAGTTTCTTCAAGTCTCAATTTCCAAAGACATTTTAGAAAAATCCACCGAATAGCTCGAAGTTACTCGTCTGACAAGGATTCATCCGCTCTTCAGCCGCCCGACGTGTCCCATCTGGCCGAGACTGCTCGAATCTCTCTTACTCCGGCCGAGGTACCCTTTACTCCTTCTCATTTTTTGGAATCTACTTAGTCGAATTGAGTTGTCACATTTCATCTTTACTTTTCAGAAAGAGGAATGTGAAACTAAAATTCGTCGAGTTATCGACTGGTAATTAATCTTACCTCGTCTATAATCTCGTCTTGTGTTTGACTTCCATGATTATATCACTGAACAAAAAAAAAAAAGAGAACCAAAATGTTGTTGATTGGTGAACCAAATGCAGGTTTGGCCAGCTTCAACAAGTTGATGTTAACAGTGTACAGCCAGCTATTAGAGCAGGTCAGAATCAAACTTTGATCAATTACACAACTTTCTTCTTTTATTTGGTGTATTTGATTTATGTATGAGTGAAACCTATGGCAGAAAAAGAAGCATTTTCTGAGTTTCATCTCATAGATTGGGTTTTGTATTATAGCTAACTTGTCACCTTATGAAAGAAGGGCCACTGGTTGTTTTTTTTCTGAAATGGTTGGCAAAAGAATTAGAATTAATGGCTAAATAACTATTTGCATCCATCTCTCGTATGACTAGTCATGAGTTTGTTTCTGGTTCAAGTAGACTCATGTGACAGATCTTTTTATGCTAAAGTTCATTGGAGATTAGGTCTTGATTTGTAAGTCTTTGTAGTCTTAACACATTCTCTTGGTCAAATCTGAGGAGGCATATAATTGTACTATAATAAGTGGTCTAGTTATCAATCTTGATCCGTTTGGCAATCAGGAAGATAACTGCCTGTATCAATATCTTGATACTTACTCGATCTCAAAACGCTTGTAGAAATGGATGGCGGAAATTTGCGAGAGGATTCTCCTGAAACATTTGAGAACAGGTTTGATCTTCATACAGTTTTCTCCATCTGGAATAATTGTACGACTCCTGTTTTAATATGAAAGCCATCTAGCATCTACCAAACTTGCAAATTTGATATTCCTCAAACAGGGACAGTATAAGAGCTTCCATTCCAAGCTTTGAGGAGGCATATTTAAAAGTCCCTAAAATACTAAACAAAGAGTGACTTTTTCAGGTACTCTACTCTTATCTATATGAGCAGGAATCATAGTTGTCTGCTTAGGGTCTTAGCTTATTTGTTAAGATAAAATCTCCTTAATGGAAAGAAGAGTGCGCATTGATTTTCTTTGTGTATGTATCTTTCATGTGCAGCTTCTTGGAGTTGTTTGGCTGGAGAGATTCATTCTCAGATCCGGTTCTTGTTCCAGCATCTATGTTTTTTTAAAATTGGTTAGGAGAAAACAAAATTGCCTCAAAATTGTTAAGTCTCACGTAGTTGCTCTACAACATTTTGTTCACAAGTCACCGCAACCTTGTATGCATGTGGAATACGGTGGTTATGATAGTCCGGCCGTTTTGAGCTCGGCCTGATCGGTTATGAACCTGGGCCGAACTATTGCTAACATCCAAGTTCATGACATACTTATCTCAAACCATGTGTTAAGTATAATGTGGACTAACATAGGAAGAAGAGAGAGAACAGGAGTGCACCAACACAATCACCAAACCAATAGAAGAGAATCTTTGTAGTGAAGACATTCATCAACAAACATCCCAGACCGGATCATCCGAGAGATCCATCAATGTTTTACCAAAAATAACACAAGATGGATCTTGGCGTGGGAACAAAATAAAAGCGTGTTTTCAGGATTATTCTTTCCTTTCCTACTTTCCTAAGAGTTAGCTATATTCACCTGAAAAATCTTTGAATCAGCTTGTGCACAAACCAGAAGACGCCTTTTTAAAAAACGAGCTCCCTCCACCTTGTTTTCTATAAATTGTAGTTTGTTTTGTGTCTCACAACTGCCAGAACAGCTCGGAGTCATCACTGTACAAGGAGTAATCTTGTATCTCGAGGTTTGCAACATGCCAGTTTACGAGTTGGGATTGCACGACTTTGCACAGAAACAAAGCGACTGGAAATATCCACCATTCGTTTTCGTCCCTGCAAAAGAAATAGAAATTAGTTGCTGATGCAAGAAGGAATGTGTTATTTAGTTTGAACTTAAAGTGAAGTTTGTTTTCTTCTCTCACATGCTAATGTTCCATGGCTGGAGATACGGGATTTTTTTCCCAGATGATGAGCCATGATAGTGAACATATCCACACACAAACGCAACAACCTGCAAAAACCCACCAGGTACAAAAAGATTTTTAATCATGCAAGAGGAAGTTGCAGAAACCGGAGAAGGCGAATTTTAAGATGTAGCATTTGCATAAAAAGATAGATACTTACGACATTGACCAAGGATGTGACGTTCCACAATGCATAAACGCGTGTGCGACCAGCAGAGCGCCTTGGTCCGTGGCTAAACAAAGCACTGACCCCGGCAGGGAATGTGAAAATGATGCTGAGAGGTAAAATAAACATAGCGAGAAAAACATCCAGCAAAGATATCGAGTAGAGTTGGAGCAGCGTGAGTAACATTAGAGTTACATCTCCTAGGAGTAACACCGAAATAACCAGACCGACCAGATCCTGTCAACACCGCGGAAAATTACAGATTTCCAAATCCTCAATAGTACAGAGAAAAAAAAAAAAGCAACATGCTTGAAGCACAGACAAAGTCACAGGGGAGGCTTTACCTGATGGCCAACAGGTTTTGTGTTATGAACTAAGAGGGAGATGAGGGAAAGGACATCTTTTTCTTCTTTGAGAAATTGTAAGCTTCCGATGTCTATGATTTCTCCACACTCTCGATGTCTCCCGTGGTTGATTGCGCTTCTTAGAGGTTGAATGCAATCCAAATTCTCCCTAAAATCACCAGAAGAGTTTTCAATTTGAGTTCCCCTGCATATTCAAAACTCAAAGCACGTCGGGACCTTTCGCAGTAATGTGCTTGGCAAATAAACAGCAGAGAGAATCGAAGTGAAATTTCTTACCATGGATGCTGCTGTTCTGTTTCATCAACACTTCTTGTTGATGCCACTTCATCTACAATGGTGTGAACAAGGATTCCATACTGGCAAGACGACGAAGACAATGCCTGAAACCTAGCTAGGTCGACACGTACACCATGTCTTTTCAAAGCGGGGTTTCCATGAGTTTCAATCCATCTCATAACAGAGCGAAACGTGGACCTCAATTTCCCTTGATGAACCAGACGCAGCTGAGCGTTCAGACCAGCGACAAAGCGGTACCAAGTGGTTGGTGGGACCAACTATAAGAGGAGATAAAATTCATTACGATATTGCAGTCATTGACAGTAATCCATACATGTGAAGCAAGTAAAAGACCACGCCACAAAGATCAGTCTATATGAAACAAAAAAACGGACCTGGCTCAGAAGACTGGTCAGAATATCGTCACTTTGGAGTGAGTAATAGGCCATGTAACTTCCGTTGCCTCCAAATATTAAAGGCATTGGAAGTCTTCGATGAACTGGAGGAGGAAGATCGCTTCTCTTTTCATCACCACCAAGGAAGAAATCTAGATGAGCTAACATCAAATCAGGAGTAGCAGCTACCTGCACATCAAAATTCTCATGATTCTTATACTACAATCCATTTTTTTGCCATCTTTAAACAATGAAATGGAACCTTGTTTTCATGAACATATAAGCTCCAACCTCTTGACTAAGATCCTATTAGAATTATGATGACTGCTCCATCGATTCTCAGAAACTATGATTGGCCTTTTCTCTTTCTTGCTAAATATTTACATTGTTCTAAAGGTAGTCAGTAGACTGCATCGCTCAATAGAAAAATATGTACCTTTAGACCTTCATATAATGCCCTAGAACGACAGGAGCGTAGACAAGAATGGTCATATTCTGATCGAACAAAGTCACGGAGTTTCTGAAATTTCAGCCTTCGGCGTGATTGCTGCCAAGACCATGCAAGAGGATAGACAAACACTGCAAGCATAATGTAAATCGCACCCTCCCACCACTGGTATGCAGCTACAGCATTGACCTCGTCAACAAACCCATTAAACGCAGCCTCGTACCTAGAGAAAATTCAAATTAGGAGCTAAAACTAAGTATTTCAAAAACTACGTTCAGGCATGAACATATTATCACCAAAAGGTAATAATCCAACAGCTAATAACTAACTTACACAATCTCTTTTATTTCCTCTGGGGGTGTATGAGAAAGATGCCAAGGTTCACTGAAAGTATTAGGGCCTAAGAAATAGATCCTATGCATATGACCCTGTGATTCCTCCACTCTGCTCGTCTCCATCACCTGATAAAGTTTAACACAATATTAATGTTACAACACAGACATTAATATAAAAAGAGCACCTTAACAATTGTATATAATCTGCTGAATCAAGATAGCAACACGGGATTATAATCATGTTTCGCAACCTATTTCCAAATTTCTCCTTTCTTATGAGTTCTAACGAGATATTTCAGATCAATCTGTCAATAGGTGGACCATCTAGTAGCAACAACAAAACCCTGGCATCTACTGTAATGTTTCCATTCACATGATATCTCCTTTCAAAAAAATTCATCCAGATAAAAGATAAAGATAAGCAAACCTCGTTCAACGACTCGAGGAATGGAAATGAGTGATCAATCTGAGAGCCATGCTGAGTCGGGGCAGACACATGTAAATCGTCACCGCTAACAAATTTCATCCGGGCGACGCTGAAAACAAGTGCTAGTAGGAGGAGCACATCTACTAAAAGAACACCAAACAACCAGGGTCCACCAAATGTATATATTAACTCTTCAAGCGTAGTATAACAGTGTGGCATGTGGTATCTATCCGAAATGCATCTATATGGACAAGGAGTTTCTGCAACACCGCCTGTCAAGAGACGAGTAAAACACAACAAAGTTTGTGTATCAGATACACTATAATATAAATAAAGACAGTGGAAGCACATTGCAGCGAAGATTATTATCCCTCACTAAAATGATCAATGTTCCAAATAAGAAAGTACCTCGAACAGTGACATATACAGCACGATGGGGAAGATCATTAGCCGGACAAAGATGACAAAAAGCTTTATCAGATCCAGTAACATTCTTATAAGTGCCAGATGGACATTCCTGTCGAATATTTAAACATGTAGATAGTTGAAGCATGCTTTTATTTTTTGGTCGTTGAAGCGTATTAAACTAATGAATTTGGAAAGCCACAACTCGCAAGGAGGATGAACTACATTAGAGTAATAGATAATGAAGTACCATTTTATCAACAGATAATATAAAGGACACTAAACACCTCTTGCCTGAGCAGGTCTGACATTATGTGTTTAATATACTTGCTACTGTTCGTAGGATAGAGATTGTAACACATTAACTGAAACCATTTGAATAAAAGCTAGTAGAGAGTACAAGATAACTAGAACCCTAATCCATTCAAACATGTTTTTATGCAGAGAAACAATGACACATAAAGAAGTTCAACACTACCTCGCAAAATAAACCATAGAGCCCTTCTGGACAAGCTTTGCCAGTCAAAGTTCCATTCTCTCCAACGTTATCTTCAATGATACCCATCCCTCCTCTGTAAATCATTATTGAAATCACATGTTATGTTCTAGAAACACATTACGAAGATAAACTAGAGTGCTTATATAAACTAAAGAAAGAATGAATTGTTTCTCCAAAGTAGAAATTGCAAATACGTTATCATAATATATAATAAAAGGTCGTTGCGTATGAACTTCTAATAACAAACCTTACATAAATTCTTCCTTTTACTTTGGCAATGGGATGATAGACTTCACCAGTGGGAATGTCTGACCAATGAAAATGAATCCTTCCACCACTTCCTCCACCACCTCCCTTGAGGCTTCCATTCCCTCCAATACTAGAGAGCATCGCAGACCTCTCTATCTCAAGTGTGCGCAAGAATAAAAGTACGGTTCCACCTGAACCACCACCAGGTCCTAGACTTGAATTACTTAGGCCTTTCAGCGTCTTCCTGGGACTTTCACCATCAGTTGTTATCGAACCTTCCAGTGACAAGCTTGAAAGTGGGTGCTCAAGTGAACCAATCACTTCACAAATTGGTGTAAAACAAATTATTAGGAAGAGTTACAATAGAGACAGTTGGTATATTGCAGGAAACAGGTCGAAGTGAACTAAAACACTACACAAATTTGTAGAAGAATATTATAGGAAGTGATACATTTCAGTAATAGTGAGTATATTGGTAGGAAACAAGTCGAAGTCAACGGTCAACCAGTCACTTCTCTATAGAGATAGTGAGTAGATGCTGAAACCAGATGAGAAATAGTAAGCTTTACATTAGGTCAATGAATTACTTCAGTTTTCTCATTTTAGAGTTTCAAAATTAATCACGTTAGAACGAGGGTTAAGTTGATACTATCTGAAATTTGAAAATATCAAATACCAAATGATCAACATGTCTTACCAATGATTCCTCCACCAGCAACTGAATCTGTGGACTCTTCATTTCCACTTCCACTGCCAAGTTCACATGGTAGGTTTGCATTTCCATAAGAATCACCACCCTCGATGCAAGTATGATTGTAACACCCGTTTCCGCCTTTACCACCATGTCCACCACCACTTCCAATACCGCTTCTCAGAAACCTACCTGTCCCAACTCCACCTTTGCAGCCTGTGTGCATAATTAAATCTCTTAAAAGCTGGTTCACATTAAAAATAAGAAAGACAGAAAGTGGACACAAATCAGGAGAATCATCTTAAATAAGCATGTGGCTTACCCATCCCGTCTGCGGATATTGTTCCAGAAGAGCGGACAATTACGGTTCTTGCCAGATGGAATTGGATTACAGATCCTTTGATGAGACCTTCAATAGTAATATCCTCAACTCGGCAGATCTGGAATAGAGACCAGTTAGAACAGGCAAACATCTTCTTCGTAATATATTTTTTCCATAAACAAGCACCTGAAGAGTGAATGGAAGGGATGAATTGACATTGCAATCCTCCGGCGGGTGGAGTAGTTCAACAGGGCAATCTTGGCGTTGACAATAAAGCTTTGGAGTACTTTGAATAAACCAACCATAAAGATATTAAAGGCTCAGTACAACAAAACAAAAAAACTCCGTTGATGCATAAATACTTTTGTGGAAGGATCGTTCGAACCTTCAGAACTTACAGGCCACCAGTTGATGCATTCTGCAAAGGACCACGCAAAACCGCTCCGACTCCAACCTTCACAAATCAAAGAAATAACTGTTAGCCAGGAATACCTTTTGTCATCGTACTGGTTCTCACTTATGTCTGAACTCATATGTCCTGAATATAGAAAAGAGCTCTATTTTTGCCCTCTTAAAGATAGTGGGGAAATCAAATCAATTAATCCAACGTAAATGAAAGTTTTAGCCCTGTACCAAGTCACATCAAGTAGAAACAAATCTTTTTGAACCTCCATATCTAACAGGCAAAAAAGTCCCAAAAGCATAACAAAAGCATGATGTAGTTTATTTTTCTTACCTGGATGCTATAAAACAGAGACAAAGTCAGACGCTGTGCTTCAATTGTATCTCCGGTGCCTGTTAGATTCAACAGACCCTGCCCATGTACTCCGAGGTTTCCATTGGATTGTATCACAGAGGACTCCTAAATAAAAGAAACGAGCATAGAATAGGACATCAAAGTTGTCTATAATTCAGAAGCACGACAAAGAAATAAATTATAAAATATTGATTAGAATACCTTGAGCACCAATAAATTACTAATTTCGAGCACTGAAGTTCCCAATATTGTCACACCACCGCCATCTATAAACATTCTTGACTTCAACATCAAGAACACCTTGACTGTCATACGTAAAGCCCCGTAAACCTGATACATATCACAGAGGTTAACATAGTGTATGTAGAAGGAAAAATATATATATCTTTCCAAAATTAATCGGATACCTTGATAGCAGAATTACTCATCAAGAGTTCTTCAGCAAATAATTCAAATTCAGAAGAAGCATAACGTGGAAGACCAAAATTCAACTCTCCACCATTTGACAAACTTATCAATCCTTGAACCTGTAAAACCGGGAAAATGTATAAATTTCTTCAGGACCTAGAACAATATTCTTAAAGGTTCAAAAACGAATTTAGTAATAGAACCTCATCATTTAAATATTACTGCCAGAGAAAAACAAGATGTCAATTGATTGATATAAAAGAGAGACAAGACTCATTTAAATGAGAACATCATCACAAACATAACTTCTACGTAGAAACAAAAAGTTTGTATCGCTGGATGTAACATGTTCACAGGAATTATCACTTGGCTTCAATGACCAAAAGATGATGCTACAGTATCAACTATCAAGAACCTATATCTACTTTCACAAACCTGGACACGGCTCCAACGCAAGGGAACAGCAACCTTTGCCATGTTCCGGATATACAAATTAGTAAAAAGGCGATGGTTCGGGAACTCCAGGAGAAGAGTGTCTGTATATGTTGTCTTATTATGGTTGTCGATAGTTAAGCTCTCTGAAATAACATCATACAGAGTTCCAGCAGCTCCAGCATTTTCTGGACAACCAAAACTAGTACCTCCTGCATAGAAGATATTCAAGTTGAACTGACACAGAAACTCAAACAAAAGATGCGGACCATCAAAATGAGTTGTCAAGAAATGAATGGAGACCAAACTGAAGCTAACCATTGATAAAGATTTTCGGGTCAGAATGGCGGCTGTATATATGAACGGATACCCGTCCACCACCTCCACCAGCATAACCATCACCTCCAGATGCACTTAAACGACCATTTCCTGCCCTGTAGCATGAACCAAAACAGTAATTTCAGAAACCAAGGAGCTAAAAACTCTTCAAAGTTCAATTTATTTTTGTGACTTGGTAAAGCAAATTGTCACATACGATGGCATTAAAAGGGTAGATGCTAAATGCAATAATTAGGAATTCATTAAGAATTCATTCATGGACCACGATTCAACAGTTAAAAGCTTTATATCCTAAACATAAACAACCTTAGAAGACCTTTGCATTAATTTACCACCAACCACCAAATGTGGAACCAAAAAGAGTCAACTCTTATTTTATTTATATTTCCTAAATTTCACAAAACCATGCAAAGCCTTACGATACCAAAACTCAGTCACATTAAAGAAAGAAACCATTAGATGATTAAGTAAAGTAAAAAGAAAGAGTGAAAAAGACAAAAGGAGAAACAAAAAAATATAGTAATAAAATGAAAGTTTTTACATTTTATGGGCCATGACGAAGATGCTGCCGCCGGACCCACCACCACCTTTAACACCACCACTGGCCCCATCAGCTAAAACGGTGCCGTTTAAACTAATATACCCTAAAATCTCAATCGCCACCGTTCCGCCGCCACCTCCACCGTAATCAACCTCATTACTCGTGGAACCACCTCTACTGCCATAAATATCCGGCTTTTCCAGATACGCCCAACCATAAACATCACCACCGAACACATCTTCGGGAATCTTCGTAGTAGTATCCGACAAACAACACGCACCTCTTCCACCGTATCCTCCACCGGCACCTTCAACTCCCTCCGGCGTACCACTACTCCCCGACGGCGGTTCTCCAGCCAATCCAGTGGTGTCCAGGGTCGAACCATCCCCAAAATCAGCGTTATCCGCCGCGAGACGGAAAGTTCCGGCGATAACCGACGAATTCTCAGCCAACGAGAAATTCCCGGAGATATTGACTGTAATCGAACATCCCGGAAACTGGCAAAGCAATCTGACACCAGGCAAAAGGTGAAGATTACCTTTACCGGTGATGTTAAGGTCACGGGTGAGATTCAAATCAGCGACGAGCTTACACGTGGAATCTAAAGAGCCAACACCTCCTAGGTCATCCACACATGAAACTGACGAATCATCAACCGGAGAAGGTGTCGGCGGTTCGAATCTAATCGCAGTCTCATCCCACGAATTCGGATTTGCAGAGACTAATACCACGTAGAGGATGAAGAAGACGAAACAGAGACAGAATCTCACCATTGAATTCGAAATCGAAATCATGTAAAGATGAGAGAATCCATTGTTCCACAAAACAACGAAGACATTGGAATTATATAACCGTTACGTCTCTCTAAGAAAATTTCAAAATTAGAAGAAACAGAGACTATAAGAAGAAAGAGATTAAAAAAGCTTTGAACGTGGTGGTGCTCTGTGTGTAATACAGAGAGGATGAAGAGGAGAGAGAAGATAGCTTTGGGGGGTTGTAGAAAGAGAGAGAGAGAGAGAGGTTGAAGGAAGCGAGAGGCGCGCTTTAGCCTTTAGGTGGAGAAATTTTTAGAAAGGCTTTCGCGTTACACGTGAGACTTTCTTTTTTTGTTTACCAATTATATTAGGACACGTGCTTCTCTAAATCCACCAAACTTATTAGAGACTTTAATCGTTGTGTTAATTTAAGGGATCTTCACTTTAATTTTGTTGAAAACTTCACTTGAACAAATAAAAAGGGGAATTGCTAATAAATATCTTCAAACTATACTACAAATGAATCTGTTTGTATAAAACTCTCAAACAACTCTTTCTTTAGTTAAAAAATCAGCTATACGGTATCCAAAGTTTAACATTTTGTATTATGATTATGGAACTCAAAATTTGACAAATGTATTTTAATAAGGTTCAAGAAATTCTGTATTTTGTGCAAAAAAGGAGATTTAGGGTTTTGGAACTAGAGAAAGAGATCAAGATTTGGAAATGTAGGACTTTATCCATGTTTAGATTATGAATTCGATTTTATTATGGTTTTGGCTTCTTCTTTGATATTTTTAGTTCAATCTTGGTAATATGTTTCAGTTCTAAAATGGTTTTTGTTTATGATGAGTTTATAAAGAAGATAACATATGGTTTTATTATAGTTACTTATCATGTTGATTGTTTTTTTACGACGGATTTTTGTCTTTACCTTTTCATTTTGTTTCCTTTAGGGGTCCTAGGTGGTCTCTTAGAGAAGGATAGTTTGATCTTGATATATCTGGCCATTTTCCAAATTTCCATAAAAATCTAACGGTTTCAATGTATGTAAAATATAGCATCTCTTTAACTTCATTCTGGTAAACTAACTGGAGATTTATGTCAATGGTGTCATTTGACCTCTTTCACGTCTTCTCAAAAAAATACGCTGAAATATTTACAATTATGATCGCAAGGAACTTTGAATTATTTTGTAAAAATCAATTGTACATAAACACTTATCTCATCTGAAGAGTTTATAGAAAATATTTAAATTACTACTTAAGCTTCACGTCACCAATTAACTCAATCACGATTATGGAGAACCTTATACAGATTGATCAATCTCCAATCCTCACATCTCCCAAACGCAAACCTCACATACTTTATATACGAGTTTCTCCAAATTTTCCAACGTTCAAGCTCGTTTTCGTGTTGCCACATGTCTGTCTTTTTATGATTGCAAAACGACATGCAACTTTCAATTATTTCGTTTTAAGTTAATTAACCCAAAATCATGCAGAATGTATTTTGCAAGATTTGGATATATATAGCCACTTAGTTGAAAGAAGATAGAAAACCTTTGAGACAAGAGAATTCTTCACTTTTATTTGTTGAATAAGCATTTAAAAAATATCCAGTTGCTGTTAATCGTATAAAATTATTGGCCAAAGTTTCACTAAATCTTTTTTTTTATTTGTCAACTTATTCACAAGTCAAAGGTTCACAATTCAATTTTCAACATATCATTTATTGGCTTCCTCATATATTTAGTAGATATTTATATTACGTGGTATGCGAACATAAGAAGAAGAAAGACTAATTAGTTTATTACGTATAAAATACCAAAGTAAAGCACAAGAAGTGATTGCGAAAGTGATAGTTTAACGGTTAATCAAAGAGGGACCAAGAGTGTACTAATTTTCTGAATATTTAATTTGCATTCGGAATCTATTCCAAGTGTTGGAAGTAGTTGTCACGTGTAATGATAAAATACTGATTACAAAAACAAAAAAAGGATCATAATGACGACAATAATGCGGAAGAAATGACGGAGTCGAAGAGAATAATAAGGGATTGATTGGGGATGAAGCTACAACGTGGAGAGATGTACGTGTGGCTTTCCCTCGGTGTCCCGAAACCGACATCAAGCCAAATGGCAAGACACTAGATTGATGTTTTCTCAACGTGTTTGGTTGTTGTTGTTGTTGTTGTTGAGGATTCCTTCATGAGGTTGCGTGTTCGCTCGTTCCCACTACACGCACGCACTCGAGCTTTACATTTTTCTTTTTATTTTTTTTTGGTTTTGTGTCAATAATGAACAAAGCGTAGCAATTGGATATAGCTTTTCTATGTTCTCTCTTTTCTTTATCCCTTTTTAATTTAAAGCTTTTTATGTTATTTCAAAGATTAATTAAATTTCGTCTCAAATTGACAAAATCATAAGGAAAGGAGATAATGTATGAATTGCATGTATGTTTAGCGGGGGAAAAAACATGATAACACTATTAGCAAGATTGATATGATGCATTTGTTTCAAACGTTATCTTTTGTGATTTCAATGTATTTAAGATTGATTTTTTTTTTAATGGTTTTAGATGATAGAGATTTTAAGCAAAATTTATAACCGCTCAAAATCCTTAAAACTCGTAAATACCAAATGACCCAGATAGATGGACATAGATGGACATAGAACAACTTGTTGGAAATGGGTTTAGTAGAATGCTGATTAGGTTAAGGTAAAAGTTATATATAAATACAAGAAACGAATATGATAAATCTATGTTGTAAGTTTATTAATTTTAAGAAAATCAAATTTTAAAAGAAAAGAAAAAAAAAACTAATTAAAATCTTGAATACTAAATAAACATAACAATACGAACACATATCATATTTAAAGAATCTCTAACGATCAAATGACTAATCAATGACAGGATCCAAAATCTACTTAGTGTCCGTAATGTTTTGTGATCTATTATTTAAATTTTTAATTAATTTGAAAATTTATAATTCAAATGTTATCAAAGTTATAAAATTTACATAAGAAAGGAAAGAATTAGATAAATCAAAATCAAAAGATTTAATAATCTCTTAGATATTTAAAATATATAAAAAACTAATTACATCTTGAATACTAAATAAACAAAACAATACAAACACATATCGGATTTAAAGAATCTCTAACAATCAAATGACAGGATCCAAAATCCACTTAGTTTACATATTGTTTTGTGATTTAGTATTTAAGTTTTTGAAAAATGTTATCAAAGTTATAAAATTTTTAAAACCTTTTAAACAACAAACGAATAAGATAAAATCTATATTGTAATTTTATTAATTTTAGGAAAATCAAATTTCAAAAGATCTAATAATCTTCTAGATAAAAAAACTAATTAAAATCTTGAATTATAAACAAAAAAATACAAACATATATCGGATTTAAGGGAATCTCTAACCATCAAATGACTAAGTCAATGACAGGATCCAAAATCCACTTAGTTTTAAGTAATATTTTGTGATTTAGTATTTAAGTTTTCCATGAATTTTAAAAATTTATAAACTCAAATGTTTTCAAAGTTATAAAATTTTCAAAACCTTTTAAACAAGAAACGAATAAGATAAATCTATGTTGTAAGTTTGTTAATTTTAGGAAAATCAAATTTCAAAAGAAAAGAAAAGAAAAAACTAATTAAAATCTTGACTACTAAATAAACATAACAATACGAACACATACCAGATTTAAGGAATCTTTAACGATCAAATGACTAATCAATGACAGGATCCAAAATCTACTTAGTGTCCGTAATGTTTTGTGATTTAGTATTTAAAATTTTAATTAATTTTGAAAATTTATAATTCAAATGTTATGAGAGTTATAAAATTTCCAAAATTAAAGAAAGAATAAGATAAATCCGTGTTGTAATTTTATTAATTTTAGGAAAATCAAATATTGAAAGAACGTTTACGTGGACGGAATATGCGAAGGAAGGGATGATGAAACACTACCGTCATGAGTTTTTTTGATTTGTTGGGCTGTGAACGTAATTGCATCCACAACTTCTTTTACGACTGCAATATTGATAGCTCCTAAAACAGAAGATGTCAACACATCAGATTTTATAAACAAATTATAGAGTAAGAAAATTAAACCAAAGTTGTAACTATAAATTCGTCCAACCCAAGTTTTGTGTTCATGTGATTAAAGGGCAAAGACAGAACGGAGATCAAAGATGGAAACTTTAAAATGAAAACTATGAAACGAATTTTGAAAACTTCACATACTAACACAATGACATAATAGGGAATCATCAGGATGAAGAGAGCGATCAATGGGTCCAACAGATGAACGACGAAAAACAATGATAGAGTCCGAAATCAAAAACCCTAAACGTTGAAATCAAAACCAGAGATTTTAGAACGAAACGACTCAAAAAGAACAAGTCTTGTTTACCACTGTGAGGTGAATCGAAGTTGATGTAAGCGTGACACAAGGATTTGCCGGTGACGGCAAAGATGAACGGAGACGACGAGACTGGGTTGGTTGCTTTGATCACATTGAATTATACAAAATTGCTGGATGATCGAAGCAGAAGAAGACGGTGAAGTGAAGAGAGAGAGAGAGAGAAAACAAAAAGATCATTCTTTCGATGAGAGATTGAAGAGCGATCAATGGGTCTTCTCTATAGAAACAATTACATTTTTCAACGGATATAACATTATTTTTTTTGAACGTTGGGAAGTATTAATTATTAGAAATTCAAATTTATTTCGTTTATCTAACGGCTACTTACCTCTGATTGGTTCTTCTTTCGGATTAGACTTTGTAATTTGTTTCTTGTTTGATTCACAACATCACTAGAGACTCTCTTAAATGGTAATGTTCCTAACCGGAATTGGCGATAGGTTCACATTGGGCTTACGGACTGTTAATGGGCTCAATTATGTAACCCAATAAATAAATTAATGTCAATGTGTACTTATGTCTACTTACTATGAAATCCAGCTCAAAAATAAATATTATACTAATGATTAATGAATTAAGATAACGAGTTATACTAATAATTAATAGGCACATGTAATGTTGCCTCTTTGGGGTTGAAACGATTGATCTATGTAGATGTCGTTTGAGCGGTAAAACAATTTTATAACATATATCATGTTTCTATTTTCTCCATACACTAAAGTAAATAATGATAATTACATTATTATTTAATTATTTTAAAATAATATAGTTTAATAGTTTTTGTATTTTGGGATCGTCTTAAGAATGAAAATATCAAAAAGTAAAATAGAGAAATAATTAAAATAAAAGATGACAAATTATAATAATTGATTTCTTTTATATATTTCTTTTGTTAAATTATTGTCAAATTGTAATAATTGATTTCAAATGTGTAATCAATAGAATTATTGTTTTATATATGTTTTTTTAAGAATGAGAATA
The DNA here is from genome assembly GCA_004349715.1 of Crucihimalaya himalaica. NCBI lineage: Eukaryota > Viridiplantae > Streptophyta > Magnoliopsida > Brassicales > Brassicaceae > Crucihimalaya > Crucihimalaya himalaica. Next base: position 2,182,323 of record SMJT01000006.1, on the reverse strand, counting down.
TCAAAAAGTAAAATAGAGAAATAATTAAAATAAAGGATGACAAATTATAATAATTGATTTCTTTTGTATATTTATTTTGTTAAATTATTGTCAAATTGTAATAATTGATTTCAAATGTGTAATTAATAGAAATTATTGTTCTTATATATGTTTATTTTAGAAATGAGAATATGAAAATGTAAAATAGAGAAATAATTAAAATGAAGGTTAAAAGAAGGATGACACGTGTCAGCTTGTGGTTAAACGAACCTTGCTTTATTATATAAGATATGTTGTATTGTTGTTGTAACTTGTAAGAATACGATCAAGGAGAAAGTCAGAAAGAGGTCAAAAATGACTATAAACCTAAAATCCTTGACAACTAGATGTTAAAATTGGGCTATATAGCATGAAATTATTAATAAAAACTTGAATTGGGCTTTTTAAGTGTGTTATTGGGCTTTCTTATCGGTTGTAGCTCTTTCTTTGCGCTAAAATATTGTTTTGTGTCACTAACAGAACAGTGAATAATATAGTTTGGAAGCTGATCGGTTCGAACCTTTTTCTGGGGCCATTTTGATAAATAAGAAAAAGAAGAAAATTTGCCCAGAACAAGGAGGACGATCACAAAGCAAAAATGGTGAACTATGTGCTTAAAATCACCGCTGATCTCGAGAATCTCACTAATCTCCAGCCTTCCGGTGGCTGCGACGATTCCAACTTCCCTTACCTCTTCAAGGTTTCCTCTCTTTTATGCTTCGATTTCAGTTGGGTATAATTTAATTGACGACTCTCTCCATTGCCTAGCCTCATGATGAGATGCTCGTAGGGTTTGATTTCGCCTTCTGAACTAGAAATCTATGGAATTGATTCTGACAGAATGGTACAAGTTTAACTTTCAAGGGTTTGTGAGTAACAAATATTTAGGGCTTTTGTTTCTTTTAAGTGTTTAGATCAAATAGAACGAGCATGTTACTGAATACTTACTATATGAAGCTATGAATACTGCTCCTGCTTTTTCTTGCTTTGTTGTGTATGCGAAAACAAGTCATTTTGTAGTCTCCCTCATATTCATCAATATGAGATATCAACATGATGATTTTCTTGGTATTAGTTGAAATGTGAAAGATGCGGAGAGGTGACTCCCAAAGAAACATGTGTGACTTTGAATGAGACATTTACTCCTCCGGGAGGTAGGGGTACTTGCCACCTTGTACAGAAGGTAACTCTTTCTTTATCTCTTCATACTATTGTATGTTTGATATCATTCTTTGTGTTTCCGGGTTGAGTCCAAAAAATAAGTTCATGAGCGCAAATATTGGCTGTGTCGAAGCATTTCCTATGATCTTATACAACTAGAGTTTTTGGCTAAGCTGCATTTTTGGATGATCCATAGGCTTATTGAATCCCATGATCATTAACATTTTACTGATCTGTTTCTCCACTCAAAACGTTCCCTTCTCTAATTCTGTTGGGTTCAGTTGCACAATGTTTGTAATGCTGAGAATTTGATGGTTTGTCTCCATGAGTTATTCTAGTGTAAGTTCTGTGGAAGGGAAGGGAATGTGACAATGATTCCAGGCAAAGGTCGACCTTTAACTCTGGAAGATTCTGAAGCTGGAGAACATGCCCCTCTTATGGTGTTTGACTGTCGGGGCTATGAACCTGTGGATTTCGGATTTGGTGGATATTGGAAAGCTGAAGCTGTAAGTTGTAACACTCTTACTTAGTTTTCTGATTCCCTACAACAACTGTCTGGACAAAGAACTCCAAGCTTTGTTTCCAGTAGTCTTTGATGCTCAATACTACTTTAAGCTCTCATGAATTGAGTTCTTTTGGCCTTAACAGGAATCTGGGACCAAATTTGATGAGATTGATTTGTCGAGTGGTGAGGAATTCACAGAGTATGATGAGAAGGGCGAGTGCCCGGTAATGATTTCGAACTTCCGCGCAAGTTTCGGCGTCACCAAGTAAAGTCGGTGTCTGTTGTCTATTTTCTGATTCGCTACACACTTGGTGCATGTAAAAACCATGAGAAGATCATTACTCTAGTTCTAATAAAATTTCTCTTTTCCTATTCTCCTCAGCTGTTTCTGCTACAATAAGTAAATCATCCATAAGATTGAAAATTTGCAAGACCATAATAAACAAACCTTCTATACATTAACTTTAGTTCTACAAGCATTCGTACATGGCAAATGGATAATTTGAAATTACACTGAAGAGGGAAATGATAGTGAGATTTACAGAGAGGATAATGGATTCAAACAGTACAAATCGAAATAAAAATATTTTGGCTATGACGATTGGTAGTATAAACAATGCGAAGAGGGTTTAGGGTTTTATGCACTGAATCCGTGGTGAAGCGAGCTCCAATGACCAGGTGGGATTGTGGTACAAGCCTGTGAAGCTGCCTCCTCCATTTGCTCCATTTGGATCCCTGCGTTGCAGATGTTTGCAAAAGACCTCATGTGCTTGATACCGTACTGAGACAGCGATCCACAGTGCCTCTCAAAAGCTCTCACCTAAAACACAATGAAGGTTATGCAGTTCTCTATATGAAACATAAGTCAATGAGTTTGTAATTTGAAACTTCATAAACATAAGATAAGAGTAAACAGTCCTACGTCACAATCAGTACGGCCCAGATTTATGAAGTGAATTCTATAGATAATCTAGTAGCAACGCAAGTGGCTAATAATAGAGTGCTGGGCTCCACAACCTCTATGAGATTTTTTCCATCATACATTATCATCGATGCGATCCCATGACCATATCAATACGTTTTTCAATACTAACCATTAGAGCTGACGATAAGATTGACAGAACAAAGTCTTAAGGGGCAAGTAACGTATTTGTTTACCATATTTTTGAGGCAGTTCCAGTCATCAACTAGCGGTTGTCCAGCAGACCGTACTTTATTTAGCACTTCAGGACCTTCCGAAATGCCAAACAATATTTTTCCGACGAGTATCACGCTATTGTCAACGTGAAGCCTGTGAGACATGACTTCAAGTACTTGCTTCTGAGCTTCTGTTTTCCTTGCGGAACCTTCTGGTGCTTTTCGGTACTTTATGAAAACGAACTTGTATTTTAGCAAACCAAGAAACTACTGAGTATCCAAAAGATGGAAAAAAGAGTGGAATAATCACCTTTTCCCAAAAATGGACAAGATCTGCATCACGCTGGTTTGTAACTTTTGAAGGTAGCTTCAGTGAATTTGCATCCACAAAAGTGAAATTGTCATTGGCAGGGTTTGTTCCCATATAAAGATCGAGCTTATCCTTGCTCAGTCCTACATCACCATATTGCATGACATGAGAACCATAAGAGTACCCAACAGGCGCAGTCCTCCTTTTCACCTGAAAACACAAAGACACACTTATGATGCACATATTTGCTAGCAGACTAATTTACAGTTGAGAAAGTTTTAGCTTCATCATTACAGGTTTTCCATAGATAGTAGAAGCTTACAAGTTCATATTGCTGGTGCAGAGTCTCAGTCTGTAAATTGTGCATACCACTGTTGCATTTTAAACAAATCAGACTCAATATATTAGAAATTCATAGAACACTGCAACTGCTATTAGCGTATTGGGATTCTTTAGCTTACCTATCTTCCATCCAAGCAACACTGTATAAGTCACCTAAACAAGTTTCATACTCCGGTGGAGGACTAGGCTCCTCTCCGGGGCAATAAGTACCCCAACTGCTTTCTTCAGCGTTTGATGCAGTTGTGGCGTAGATGTTTAAACCCTCTGGAAGAAGCCCTTCAAAGATACTTCCAGATTCACAGGCTTCGAGATAAAACACCTGCAGTTTTGCCTTATAGTATTACTCACAGGAAGTACCAACAACAAATGAGTTTCAGAGGAACCTTAGCGATTTACCAAGCTTTTATAGGTTCCTGAAGCATGCTTTTTCTTCAGAACATCATTGAGATCATTTGCATATAGGTAAGGAGAAGTCGGCATCCCTGCAAATAAAAGAAAAAGAACCATCAATATTTTTAGTCAAAACATCCACTCTCTGGGTTTTAGTGAACTCACCAAGAACTCCAGGACCACCATGGTCACTGTAGAATATAAAGATATGATCATTAGGACCACTATCCACAACCTTCCCACTTCCCCCTTTGATAGAAGTTTTGTCTCCAAGGATCACAGCAAATAGATTATCAACATTGACATCATCTCCAGTATAATCCTGCCATACGAACAAATCCCAACCAAGTAAGTAAACTCAATTTGAGAGAATCAATCGAAAGCGTACGAAATCAAAAGACCTTGGGAACTCCTTGATAGACATCCTTTCCATGAGGGCTGTTGATAATGGTTCCAGGCCTAGGATTCTCGTAATTATTAGCAATATCATCATACATGAACACCACAATATTCTCCTCTTTCAATCCACCTTTCCTCAGAAGTTGATAAGCATGGCAAATATCAGCCTGAAAGTTAGTAAAACCCATAAGTATCTAAAACAAAAACTTTACTATCCTAAGTTCTAAACTACTTGCAAAATTCAGAAAATGAAAGTTTCAGCTGATGATTCTCATCAATGATCCTATAATACCACACCGCAACTTAGTATCTAAAATCACCAAACACCACTTAGCAATCGGAGTCTAAGTTTTCAAAATTCCGAGCAAGGTGACAGAGGAATCGAGAGACAATACCTGATGCCTGTAATTCCAATATCCGCTGGATCCAGCGACTAAAACAGCCCACCTAGTACCGGCGTTAGAATCGTCGTCGTTCTCAGCAGGACGGAAGAACCTAGAAGCTTGCGACGGGAGTTTGATAATATCATCAGGACTTTTTCTTGCGGCGGAGACGGCAATCAGCGACAGCAAGAGAACGAAAAGCGGAACGTCGACGGCGACACGTGGCATCGTTGTGGCCCGGGAGCCGGCGAGTAGTGATGATGTTGATAGGAATCTTTCTATCGCCGGGCTATTAGTTAATTGAATCTTTTATCTGATTGGAGAACACTAACGTTGGTTTTTATAATGAACACGGAAGCTAAATATTCGATATTTATTTATTTAGTTTACATAAATGGATATATTTGCACATACAGCCCTATTTTTGAAACTTCTATTGCGTGATGACACTTCCTTTTTAAACATTGGCTTGCGAATTATATATTGTTTTTTGGTTACTTTGTCGAAATAATGGACATGTTTTCAATTCTAGGCCACATTTTTTATTTCTTTCATTGTTTTCACAAATTTCATGAGTAAAAGAGGATAAGACTACTTCAATACAGAAGAAGAACATGAAAATCATGCAAGAGGAGAAAAATAGGCTATTGTGCACCAATTTTGATGATCATATCAAGATATGAAGATTTTAAAATATGGTATAGCTTTTAGATTTCATACTTTTTCACCATATTAATTAATATACGGTATGGTTTTCGGATTGATTTTTTCGATATGGTTGATCAAATTTTCAGATTAAACACTCGTATAAATATAGGATTCTGACTTAGAGAGGAAATGCCAAAAATTATGTGGGGCAACAAATATAGAATCTTTTCCTTTCAAATCTGTAGCAACTTATCAGATAACCAAAATGATATTTTGTTTTGGATATTTTGGCAAATGACTTTTGTTTCTTTCTCTGCCTCTAGTTTTCTTCCACGTACTTGACTGATATTCTAAGCAATCAAACTCAAAGCGTCCAAATTATTTGGTTTATATACTATTCGTCTTTCGACAAAAAAACAACTATTGATCAAGATCAATATCATTTTGTTATATGTTATTATCAAATTTATATAGCTATTACAAGTTACAGAATCAATTTGAACTAGTCCGAGCCAGTACAACAATAAGACACTAGATTCCCACGACGTGTGTCCAAAAAGTCTTTGTTGCTTTTATCCCACGACACACACCATTCCTAATTAAAATACTATAAAATCTATCATTTGTTTTCTTCGTAATAATCACACGACTTTACTTACAACGGTATATATAGATATATATATACACACAGAGGCACAATCACTCATAGTCATCATCGCCTATGACTCATATGCGAAACACAAAAGTCTTGGGTGTGCTGTCGTGTCATTATTCTTTGATTTCTCTTTCACCAAGTTGGTTTTCGATTCATATTTGTGGCTGAGGTTAATGCTTCTTGTTGAGAGAGAGGCACACGACAGAGATATCATCAATCTTTGCCGTTGGATATTTCTGGATCCACGCATTAGTAGCCGCCTCTGCCACCGCGTTGGCCGCTCCAGCCTCACTTGCCGACTTCATCACCACCGTAGCTACTTCTTCGTTACTAAGTACATCCCACACCTTTACACAAGAAACAAGAGATATTCATTATGTACTTTGATCATCCAATAAATATATCATTTTTAATTTGGGCTTTACTTTGGATCTGGCCTATTGTTTGGGGTCTAATTTGATTAATAAAAGCCTTAAACGGTTGGGCCACAATAGAACATGGACTTTGGTTCGGTTTTAAATTAATACTCTCATATAAACCTGTATAGTTTAGGACTTTAGGTTTAGATTAACGTACCCCATCTGAAGCAAGGAGTAGAAACTGGTCGCGGGAAGTGATTTGATGTGTAGATACTTGTGGAGTCGCAATGACACCGTAACTTTTAAGGAGGAAGTCACCGATAGCCCTCGACATGGCTAAGCCCGGCCGGTTTTCAGTTGGAAGCCAAACTCTAAGAATGTGAGGTTCCGACTCTAAAGCTAACACCCTTCCGTTTCGTTTCCTTATTCTTTCCGCTTCGCCTGCGATATCAAGTAACCCAAAACTGTTTAACAATACTGAAACCGGTACGTACGTATAATCCATAACTTCAAGAACTTACTTGGCACACTTGGCTTCAAGTCATTGGTCAACTGAACAACCTTGATATCTCCATTCTCACTTGTTCCAATCATCACAGCCCTTGAATCTCCAAGATTTGCCACCATCACTTGATTTCCCTGTTCAATTTATATTATCATTATTAATACAAAAAAAGAAGAATCTCTGTTTCATTATGAAATACTTAATAAACACTTAATCAAAACAACAATAAATTCAATAAATCATTAATATACAAAAATCTCGAAAAAATGAATTATATTTTTGCATTTAATTATTGAAAAATAAAATATCGCATAATATGAAATTATGAAGTGGTAAAACATTAAAGATATGATGAGCTTACATGTTTAACGGCGAGAACAGCAGTAGTTCCAGAAGAAGAGCAATCATGAATCTTTTTACGTTTAAGAATTCTTTTATCCATTTCTAAACACGTAGTTTCGCAAATGAGTCTCCAGTCTCGAGTCACTGAATGATTATTCATATGACCTAAGAGTATAGATGGCAACTGGTTCCTTACGATCTTGCTTACAAATTCACCTTTCTCTCCGTGCCCATCAAACACTCCACACAGTGCTCCTTCTTCGGTTCCATACCCCTATTCATTTCATTAAAAACAAATTACTTGTTGTGACAAACATATATTTATATCATTCAAAAATGATTCTATTTGTGTAAAAATGGTAATAGTAAAATAATCTTAGTACCAGGTGGAGAATGGCAGCATCTTGGTTCAAGCCCTTGCCTCCAGCTAAAGAAGAGACAGAACCCAAGTCTTGAGGAACATCATGGTACTGGTCAGAGTATAAAACTGCATTTTCTTGCCCATAATCAGTCATCTCATAAATCTGATTTCGATCTGTTGATCCTCCTGAGGATAAACACAAACAAAATCCCATTTTTGCTCTATTCTTTTGTGTTTTGTCTGTTTTTTTTTTTTGGGTTTGTTGTTTCTGTATATGTAAGAGGAGAGATGATAAAACAAAAGAAAGAGTTTGATACACGACTTTGCTTATTGCATATACCCCAGTTATATAGCCTTTTGTGAATCTTATTTAGGAATATATTAATACATAGTTTTGTATTTCATATGGTTAAATATATTCGATGACTTGTATCTTTAGGCATTTACGAAGAATATTTCAATTCCGAGGCGGTCGATCTATTTTCTATTATTGATAACCATTTTTTTTTTGGTTGAAAATTGAATCTTTTTGTTAATCAGACTATTTGGTTAACTGCACAAATAAATAATTAAAAAATGAATCGTTACCGCCAAATAGATTTAAGGAACAGGTAAATTGTGTCGACTAAATGAGAAACCAAATTATTTTGACATAGCTTCTGTAATTGTAAGACATTTACGTGGCTCCTGGTGGCAGTGACAATGTATAACAATTTACAATCAATATATATAGTTGAAAATACTATCTGGACTATCCCAATATTCAGTTGAAAGGGCACATGACGTGGTATGATTAGTATCTTGATTAAATTACTAATTGATTTATTCGAGAATATTAATTAATAAGAGTTTCAAGTTATCAATAAAATTTACCGACGGGATTCTTGTTCTGTGTCATTGCCTACAAGTTTAGACGCATCATCAAATACTTTATTTTATTTTTAGCTGTCAAATATATTTAATAAAGTAAAGGAAACTTCATGCATCCACCACCACCACATATGCGAGCAAACAAAACTTGCTAATTAAGTTTGTAAATAAGAAAGAAGAAAATAGAGAAATGGAGTATAACTAATTACATAGACCAATAATTGGAGTTAATTTGCGACGATACGACATATTACAATGTATATTCTTGTTACAACGTATTTGTCTCCAATATTTTACTTATGTTGCATTAGTATAATTTTACAAATATTAAATTAATGAATTACATTCATATTTATTTAGTTTGAACTTTTGTAAACGAAAAGATTATTAAAAAAAACAAAAGTGACGTATGTAACTGTTAATTAGGCCAGCTTCTCCTGACCTTTTGGACATATCAAACGATACAACCGGGTCAACTCTCACATCCTTTTTATCAATGATTTTATTTACTTCTTTTATGTATTAATGACCTAGTTGCTCTCTTATTCAGAAATACAGAACTATATATATATATATTTATTTATTTATTTATTTGGTACAATTCAACATATTATAACTATACGTTATTTTAAAAAGAAATATAGTGATATTTCAAGTTTTATTTCCTTAAATTAGACTGTGAATTAATTTACCCACTATATATACTATGTAACTTTGGATTTTTTTAGTAAGATTAATACAGTCTATCGTCTCCATAATTAAAATTTTTTTGTTAGTGAGATGTAAAGTCAATATAACAAACAATTCGACATTAATTTTATATTTTGTTTTATTCTCATAGACTACCCCGCTACTCAATTAGAAAGGCACATGATGTGTCATCTTGTAGGATTCCAATCTTTGATAATCTGGATTCCTAATTTAATAATTTAGTCAAACGTTATTAAAATTCATATTTTCATATTATATTATAGTTAGGCCGTACAAAAGAGCTCTAATAGATATAGATCGATTATCGTTAAGATCGAACGTCGTACATGTTGGCATCGTCATCCTAAACTAACAAGCCACATGCATGACAACATCCTTTTTTTATTTTATGTTTTGGTGTATTTTTAGGTATCTTAAAATCATGGTGACATGGTACATTAGCTCCTGGCTAATACAAAGGACTTAAGTTACAAATAAAATTGTTGCTTCAGCTATAAGGATCTAACTCAACAAAACACAAAACTGTTGCATGCATTTGTTTTCATAGTTTCGTACGTACAACATGAATCATGAAGAGTTTTTCTTTGGATAAGGTAATGGATTTTTAGTGAAATCTATCCTCGTTAGAGATTATAATTATCTCAATTCCCAAAGAAACATTGAAGATCAGGCAATCACGATCTCATCAATATGAACAAACATTTATCCAATGATTAAATATATCACATTTTAAAAACACTAAATATCAAATTATAGTAGATCTAAACATCAAAAAGATGAAAATTGATAAGAAGCTCTACCCTACATCGAAGCACAGTGATATAAACATCAACGGCATTAACAAGAAGCCTATGGAAAATATGTCAGCAGCCATTTACTTGAACTTCGGTGGCATAACGTATCACTCGCACATTAAATTGTTTTTGGCCTAAAATAGATTAAACACATTTAATTTACGGCTGTTATTCCTCTTACATCAAATTTAAAAATTGTCATCATATGTCATACTGACATGAGACGGCAGAATAAGAATAATTATTGTTTTGTGATATATATTTGTTTCAAATAACTTGATTAATATGTTGACTTTGCAACACTCAACACGATTTATAATATTGCTTAGCTATTCGTTCTCACAGCCACACATTTCCATAAACTAAGATATCCATAGATGAACTGCGACAAAATTAAATCATATGAAAATAATTATTTAGTTGGCCGATCGGGCAAAATACAACGTGTTATACTTTGGATGCAAATGCTTGTGTTTAGATGAATAATTAGAAAATTTTGAATTGAAAAAAATGACTATTATTCAATTATTTCCTCTACAAATAATAGATAAATACTATGAACAACTTTCTTTTATGAATTTTTTTTTTATTTATTTATTCGAATGGATTGAATGGATTCAAATGATAAAATATGAGATGAATGATTATTCAATTGTTTTTATTTTTTATTTTTAAGTCAACCATTTGGAGCTTGGTGTATTATCTATGTATTAATTCATATATGAAGAGTTTGCTGATATGCTTATCGGGATAAAAGATAAGAGTGGTTTACATAGTTCAATTATTTAGATGATATTAGACATATAATTCATAACCTTGGTGCTTTTTTTTATAAAAAAAAAATAAGATAGCTGAAATAATATTGCAACACCTTTATTAGAGCCTTCAAGGACTTGAGATATTTTCTGTAAAAACAAGAAAATCATTTATGTTAATTTAGACATTTGAGTTTCTTACTTGATAGATCTAGAACAAGTTGTCACTAGTTCTGAGTATTTTCACATGTGAAACTTACAAGTTACAACCATGTCATAACCAAAAGATACAAGAAAAAAACAGTGTTTTCATTAGCTTATGGTCTGAATATTGTTCCCATTGTGATCATCTCCAGCATTTGCCGCCTCAGTCACTGGCACCTTCTTTGCAAGAGGCCTGGGGATGTCAAGATCATCTAGAGCACATCTTTGTTGAGGATGAGATAACAATATTGACATGGGCTTGAAAAAAGAACGTGCAAGCCCTTGACCGCTCTCAAAGATGTAACCTTCATACTCTGAGACATGTTCTACAGCATCAACAAGAGAGTCATACACATCTTGAGGACAATTATCAGGACTTGGCTTCTCGTGCAGGTACATAACATCTAATGTGAAGAGCTTCTGGTTTAAGGGCCAATCATGGGTTGGTCTCATCGATGACCTGCAGTATATGAGAATCTGCTGGACGACATATATAAAATTAAGTAAAACAGCTTTTTTAAAAGGCTGTGGCTAGAGGAGATTGTTCTGCACAAAAGAAAACTTACCACCCTCAGAATTCGGTTTTGTGCTCTGGAAATTTTGGCTTCCTGAGCCGCTGCCCTGAAAAGAAGTGTGAGATCCGCTCGACTAGGGGATTTATTAGCTTTCAATCTTCTTATGGAAGCAACCGCAGATTCAGCATCGCTGGTGAAATCTTTTTGAAGCTGAAACATAAAAGGCCTCAAGTTCAATTCAAAAGAAACGGTCAGCAGAGAGAGAGAAGAGTGTAGAGAGGAGCTAAACAAAAGGGTCATGAACCACATTGACTTTCTATTCACTTATGGAGTTTATGTTAAGCATCAAATGTGATTCTCTCAACACATTTAGAAGTTACAAACAACACAAGATTAACCATTGTGAGGTGACAAGACTGTTACATTCAAAGAGACAGACTTTCATCAAAACATATAATCGAGTAAAAACAAAAAGATATCACAATGTCGCTAATTTACAACCTACTTGCGAAGAAACTAGTACAGCTTCACTATTGATACTCCACTAATCTTCCCTGAATGTAATATGATCTATACAAGGATACTTGAATACCGCATTAAAAAACGCTGTTCCAAATAGAAAGAAGAGAGTATCTAGTTCCTCTTTGATCTATCTATCTGAGAGACCAACATAAGCAACAAAGAGAAGCAAATCAAGTAGACCATTTTTCTAAGCATCCAATCCTCTACGAAGAAGAAGATTTAAACTCAAAAAAGCAGCTGCAAATCTCCAGGGACTATAACTAAATTGTTTTATCATTTATACACCAATATAACTCTTGATTTCGTTCGGATTCGATATGAAATTGCAAAAATTTAGGAGCATACTAAAAAATCAAAAGAAACCCCAAAAAATTGAAGACGCGAATCGGAGAGAAAGTAAAATATACCCAAGCGGCTGATTTGGCGAGAGTAGCGAAAGCAAAGCGATGATCGGGGTTAATGGAGAGCTTATTGTAGATGAAGAGAATAATGGCTTGCTTGACGCACTCCATCCTGAGCAAAGGCCTACCATTAGTTCCCATGGTCTTCATCTCCACCATTGATTCCGCATCTACATCGATGCAGATGAGTATGTCTTCGCATTTTATACGCCCCGGTTCAAGCGCGTATCGAGTCGCTACACCTCCGGTCACGGCCACTCTATCTTCCTCCATTCCTTCGCCGTCGATGTTCTTGAGATTTTCTCCTTCGCCGTCGATGTTCTTGATATTTCCACTTTTTTAGTTGTTCGTCCGAGATGTTTAAACAAACGATGCGTTTTGATGGTTTGACCAAAGATAATGAGTCAAATCCAATACGACGTCGGTTCGTAGTTATTATTATTTTTTTTAATTAAAAACGATGCGTTTCGATAAGTTGACGAAAGACAATCAGCCAAATTATTGGTTGTATAATTTTGAGTCGTTTCCCTTGAATTTAAAGTAAGTAAACTTTCAAGAGATCAATAGAAGAATTTGATTTGTAAATTCTATCAGATCTTACGATAAATTAATACATAATTATGGTTGTTTTAATCGTTAAAAGTAATACACCATTAAATAAAAACATAAGATAATAAAGCAGGTGTATAAGATTGATATGACCGTGGATGTGTAAATCAACGGCCTCCGGAGGTTGATATGACGGTGGATGTGTGAATCAACGGCCTTCGGAGGGTCTAGTGTCGATACGACCGAAGCTAAGAATATAATTGAATGTGTGGACGGTTTAGTATATAATTAAGAGATCTCAAGAATAAGTATTAAATATAAAGAATACTACCTCCGTTTTAAATGTATAATTTTTTATTTTGTTTCGAAAAAATTGATATTTTATACAATAATACATTTTTCTTCAATGTACTTAACTACTTTTGAAAAGTATAGTTTCATTGAAAATTAAAACATAATTTATTCTATATTAGATTTATAGCATTAATGAAGCAAAAAATATTTTTTTTTTAAATTATTAGAAAACAAACTAAACATTAAATTAAATATTTCTCGATGTGTAAGAAACCAGAAAATCAATATTTAAAAAGAGTATCAAATATGAAGATATGCAAATGTTCGGTGATTGGAATTTAATATTCTCCTAGAATTTAATTCACACCATAACCAAAATATCACAACCAGAGGATTGTATAATTGTATAACGACGTTGACTTTAATAGTGTTCTTGAATAAATGCCTTTAATTTTGTCTCCAGAAAAGCCCCCATGAGGAAGAGATGACATACAGTATGTGCGAAAACTGTACACGTTGGCATCGTCATCCTAAACCCACAAGTCACATGCATGATAACATTATTTTTGTTTTATGTTTTGCTATATTATTAGGTTATCTTAAAGTCGTGGTGACATGGTTACATAAGAACGAACAAAACTGTTGCTTTAGCTATAAAGATAAATTCAAATCATAAAACAAAAAGGAGAAGTTGACCTATTTTGTGGAGGCTAGTTCTTTTCCGGTTGAAAGAAGACTGTGTCGATGGGATTCCTCGTCCTTGAAAGCGACGCTTTTCGTCCGCCTTGTCACGTGGGTGAAAGGTTGCGAGGCTGATGTTGATCAAGTGATAGACATAGCTTTAGCGGAGTATGCTAACAAGCTTGCTAGCATATGTGGTGATGGGCATATATGGGTGGACCTGATTTCGGTAAGCTCTAAGGCGGGTGATCAGCTCCGGATAATTGCTACCAAACTTTTTTCTCTTCAGATGATATCACCATCTAGACACAGTGATTATTCACGTGTGTCTTGGCACACCTTCGAAAACGTAATTTAACATGTTCTTGCATTGCACATGTTATTGCTCTGTTATACTGATAATAATGTTTTTTTGGCAGGATATCTTGATGGTTTCATGTTTTACAAGTGTTTTGCGTGTTAATACCTCCAAATCTAGCATAGATGGATATATCTTGCCTATTCATGCCACACAATCTATATTCTCCTACAATTTAATACATTTTCACTCGCAAGAAGAACTTCAACACTTTTTCTAGTATTCTTTTCTTCTCTTCTTTCTAACGAATTACTATTTTGTTGCAGACTTTTCATCATTTCCATCCGAGAAAGTGCTTAGGATGCGGTGCTTTGGTCATACACCTTAGCGGCGGAGAAGACGGAATGATCTCCCATGCCAATATACATGAAACGTGCATCACGTCTCTTTGTTGTGGTAACTAGATCGATGAGAAGTTTGGTCTTCTTTGAGGAGTTGTCCCATCGTTTCAATGAAGTAGGTATAAATAGTGTTTTATGTCGCCTCTTTAGAGGAATCATGCATAAAATTAACAAATTCGGCCACAACGAATTCACACCATAACCAAAATATCACAAATAGAGGATCGTATAACGATGTTGACTTTAATAGTGTTCTTGAATGAATGCTCTTAAATTTGTCTCCAGAAAAGCCCCCATGAAGAAGAGATGACATACCGTATGTGCGAAAACAGTTGCGGCATTAGCATGTTGTTAATTCGTTTTAAGTAAATAAACGTGTACAGTTTTCGCACATAGGGAGACATTATAGGTCTCCGGAGGTCATTTTAGGTAAATAAATCAGTTATTTGCTCGTTGATACATGTTTGTGACTGAACATACTTTGTTTTCCGGTAGAGTTACAAGTGTGACTTATGGAGTGTAGGTGGTATACTATTTGAACTATGCACGGTAATGTCTTTCTCATCTTGTTGTATGAATTCTTATCTCCATATTTTGAGTAGTTTTACTTAGTATTGTCAACATATTTAAACTGTACATTAGGGTGAGGCTCTGATGCTTGAGGAATCAAAAACCCTAAATTTGATCGATCCGGGGAGCATGATGATGCGAAACAAGTTTGCTAAGGTAATATTCCATAATTGGTTACATAATTTTCCATGAACTCATTCATTTTTATGTAAAAATGGTGATGAGTTTGACGAGGATGATAAAGATTAAAACACATGATAAACTCTTAAAAGAACCAATGGTCTTTGGATGCTATTGTTTTTTTTTTTTTGCCTTGACAATCCGAAAATCAACTGTCTTTAGACTTGAATGAGATATAACGCTTTACAAAGAGACTTCTCTCTGGTCAAGTACTTATCTCCATCGTCGAACTAGTTCAGTATACCACTTCATGATCTTTAGTTGAGGATTTTGTTGATTTCCAATATCTTCTCCCCTATTTGTTACAACATCACATTATCAGAGACCTAAAATCAAATATAAAACACACTAAAAAAACTAGTGTTCAGATCACATACCTAACACGTCAATTTCTAGGAGCGAAGCTTCTAGACTGTCTTCCTTTTTCTCCATCTCAGAGTGGAACTGTCGTACAATGCTTAAAGTGTCTACAATGCTCTGTTCCTTTGTCTCGAGCTCAGAGCGAAACTGTCTTACCGTGGCTATAGTGTCTAAAATGCTCTGTTTCACCTTAGCCAGCTGTTGTGTGACGCAGCAAGGTTGAGGGAGTTTCTTGGGATGCACGTCTCCGGGTTCAGCACTGGATTTGTGAGAACGGCAAGAGGGTTCTCCTTCTGCAGCTTTCTTATCCATCTCACCATGAGCTTTATGAAGGCTGGACCTTTCGACTCGAGCTCGCTTGTGTGTCTGAGTCTCAGTATCTGCTAGATCCTCTTCTTCAGCCACTGGTTGTTGAACCATCTCAATGACTTTCCTTTTCTGAGTCTTTACTCCTCCTTCAGCCACTGTTTCACGTCGCGGGGACACAGCCTTATGTCCATTCTCATTCACAAAAGAAATAGCTGCATTGTCAGATGAATCATGAGGACCAAAACTTAATGAATGCTCCACGTTCACGTTCCTCTCAGGTACACAAGTTAGCTCAGGGGTCGAAACTTCTGCTGCCTTCTGTTGTGCCTGCTGATTGGAAAATAATTTTACAATTAACAATCTACTTCCAGCATGAGCGAAAACGACATTCATCTTCTTTTTACAAATGAAGAAATTCAGTGTTTCAATGCTGAATTCAAGAAGAAAGAAGCATGCCTTTACTGACGATTCCCTGGGGCCTTGACGGTCCTGCAGAAGACACAAGTTTCTAGAACTGTAAGAGAGCAAATGAAAATAGACGATTCGCATAACCATTGGTACTCACAAACCACCTTCATCTGTATGTGACACATGATGCAAGTATATTATCTACAAACAATAACTGGTAGTTTGATACAGTACAGGTGAGAGAGCTTACTTCTTTTTCATTAGCAACAACTTCTTCCTGCTTCAAAGCATCAAATGCACCTTCACATATTGAATCCACTACATCACTGTGCCTATCCAAGGAGACACGTGACGATTTTACTGCTTCTGTCAGATACTTTTTGAGCTGGGTAGCACAGTTACTGAGAACTTGTTTTGCCCGTCTCCGTGATATTTGGGGAACCTGAGGACAATAAGTGGAAAGAATTAAGCAGAAGAGATTGGTTGCTGAAGCAAATATGGTAAAAACCTATCCATGTATGACCTCATCATCCTTTTTAACATAATGTGGAACTGGTGAAAGCATCTTTGATTGCTTATTAGTTGACTGTTCCTTGTTTGACTTAGCTTTCTTCTTCTGGCGCCTGCATGAAGAAACAGTAGCTATTCCAGCGTCATCACAAGAGCATCGAGTTTATGTCATAACAACAATTCACATTTAGCTATTCCAGCGGCACAAAAACACCGGAACTGGAGAAGTAATGCTTACATTGCGGAGGCTTCTTCATCACATCCTGTTCGATTAGCTTCTTTATCCTGCTTACACAAAATGTCTAAGCATAAAACAATCTGGAGAGTGAAACAAAACAGAAAACCCAGAGATGAGAGATATAGAGTCCCCACCTTTGACGATTTTGATTCATTCACAAAGTACCACTTTTGTTTTCTCATATTCAAGATCTCTTCGTCTCCATCATCATAGCGAACCTGAAAATGAACAAAGCAGCAGCAGCATATAACAAATGTCACATACTCAATGACCTGGATTAAATTAAACAAATATGTATCATTTAGGAGTAGGCTAATGATTCACCAAAAACCAACGAAAATAGTTATGTAGGAGACTGATATAATTGGCTTTACCAGATGTCTCTCTTTTGCAGAAAAATATGACCAGACCACAGCTTCATAATACCTGTGGTAAAAATCCAATACTCATTTACAGGCGTGGTCGACAGAATTGCAACCATCCAAGGTGCTAGTCCAGATTCAGCTATTAAAGGAAAATACATAGCACAGAAAGAATAAATAAATTGAAGTAGTATCTTAAAGAAGAAGATACAAAATGCTTACGCGCAATCCAAAGGCCACCAGATTTTGACTCTCGACCCAACTAAATTTTCATCATAGTTTTTGAGATCAGATGCCTGTCAAGGAATTGAAACAGAATGAGTCTACAAATTTTTTATTTTCTTTAACTCATCCGGAGCAAATGAAATTAGTATGGATAAACAATAAAACAATAGATGTTCAAGAAAAAAATATCTCCAATATCAAGAGAATAAGAAGCTGAAACCACGACTAGTTATCACTGCAATTCCCAATTGGTAAACCATGGTTTTTCCCAGAGTCTTTTATATGAGCAACAGTTATAATACGTGAAAAGAACAAAAAAATACTTTCTCTTTGCCTAGGCTGTGTATTCTCTTTGTGATTGTATTAGGAGTTTTTTCTACCAGTTGCTTTGCTCCTTTCTTTGAATCCGAGGCTGACTTATCACACGAAACAGCTGGCTGAAACAAAATTAAACAAAATATGTTACAGCACAAGAAGAGAAAAGTCATATAAGCATTTTCCACCTTAACCGCAGTCACCTTCTTTGCAGGGGGCTTGGGGAGATAATCTTGAGCACATCTGTTTTGAGGATGAGATAACAACATTGACATCCGCTTGAAAACAGACTGAGCAAGCCCATGACCACTCTCAAAGATGTAACCTTCATACTCTGAAACATGTTCTACAGCATCAACAAGAGAGTCATACACATCGTGAGGACAGTTATCAGGACCCTGCTTGTCGTGTAGGTACATAACATCCAATGTGAAAAGCTTCTGGTTTACGGGCCAATCATAGGTTGGTCTCACGGATGACTTGCAGTATATGAGAATCTGGAGAGCAAAAATATAAAGGGAATCAGTAAAAGAGCTTCTTTTTTCAGAATATGGCTAGAGGAGATAGTTTTTAGCACAAAACAAAACTTACCACTCTCAACATTCGGTTTTGTGCTCTGGAAGTTTTGGCTTGCTGAGCCGCTTCCTGGAACAGAAGAGTAAGATCCGCCGGACCAGATGATTCAGTAGCTGACATTTCTCTTAGGGAAGCAGCAGCAGATTCAGCATCACTGGTGAATTCCTTTTTAAGCTGAAACATAAAAGACCTTAACTTCTTTAATAGTCACTAGTGAAGCTTATGCAATAGACATCAAATGTGATTCTCTCAACACATTTAGAAGATAGAAAAAATACAAAAAAAAACAATGCTTTCACGAATTCCACCAAATTTGTCATCTGAGGAGCATGCATACTCAAATGCAGAAGCAACCTCACATAGAGAGAGCTCAGGGAGAAAGTATCATTACCCAAGCGGCTGATGTGGAGAGGGTAGCGAAAGCAAAACGATAATTGGGATTTTTGGCGAGCTTGTCGTGAATGAAGCGAGTAATGGCTTGCTTGACGCACTCTAGCCTGTTCAGAGGCCTACCGTGAGTTCCAGTGGTCTTAATCTCCACCGTCGATTCCGCATCAACATCGACGCAGATGAGTATGTCCTCGCTAGGTTCCACCGTGTCTCGAGACGCTACACCTCCGGTCATGGCCGCTCTGACGTCCTCCATTCGCCGTCGTCAAAGTTTCCGTCTTTACACTTTCTCCCTCAGTGTAGCAAAGTGTTTTGCTTTTCTACTACTACTTTCTAATTTGTTCGTACGAGATTGAAACGCTGCGTTTCTGTTTGTTGACCGAGGACACCAGTCAAACCAAAATACGGCGTCGTTTCGACAAGTGATTTTGTCATTAGTCTCTCTATTTCAATTAATTTGTATCCGCTACAAAGAATTTGATTGTTTGGTTGCATAAGTAAATGTGTTTAAAAAGGTACTTTTTACTTAAAAATATTTCAATTGTAACTTTATGTATGTTTGTGTTTGCAGTTTTTAATGAATGCTTTATGACAAAAACTGAAATTGTATATATCTCCATTCGTTTCATAATTTTTTTTCATAATTTTTCATGACCTCATTTATTTTTATGTAAATGAGCTTTTATAAGAGGATGACAATGATTAACCAAAAAAACAAAAAAGGTGGTGATGCCTTTGATGAGGATGATATTGATTAAAAGTTTTAAACACAGGATAATTAATTGAAATAGTCAAGATAACAAAAGTCGTATATACAATTATAACATAAGCAATGGTAGTAGTAAATGCTTTAGTTTTTGGGCAATAATATAGTAGCAATTGTCTTAACACATGCTGTAACACGATTGCTCTCTTATTTGTGCATTGCTTGGCTCATCATAACAGACTTTGGCATTCGAAGAGTTGCTCCGTTTGGTTGAAGGTGACTGTTATTGAGCTTCCTCTTGTTCATTTCGGCATACATCTCTTCTATCATCGGCTTCCATAGCCTAACTCGCGCATTTATAAACCAGTTTGATACCTTTCATCACACACAACCAAACCCTTTATCATTTGTCCGCTTTGACTTGAGTTACAAACACACATGTGCCACTACAATCTTAGGACTTGAGTACCATTATTGTGAATTCAAGAATAATTAATCTAGTCTCATTTGTAAGTTCAAGAGAAAGGTTTGATATTTCCCTAGCCCTAACCTCATCTTAAAAGAGACTATACCGGTTTTTTAGACACTAGTATGTCAAGATATTACTCATTTGAATACCAAATTTGCTATCATTGTGAGCAAATATATTATCAATGAGTCATTGCATGAAAAAACAATGATGGGACGTTACCTGACTTCTTGTCAAGCCACTTCGTATAGCTAGAAGATGTTTCTCCGAATCTTTCGGGTAACTGCGATAAACAAAACATAACTCTGCTTATGAAATCGAGTTAACTATGTAATTATAAAGTAGGGTTAAGAAGAGTAAGGATTGTTACGGGTGAAGGAAGTTTTGGAACATCCAAGTCCGTAAAACCGAGACTGATTTCTCAGGCAAACCTCGTTGCGGTCTCCAAATCTGATGGTTCTTTCGTTTCAACTGCTGAAGAAGGCAATGCTGGTGAAACAGAGAGTTTTCTTGTGACTTGTCTTTGCCTCTCTCCAATACAGATCCCATAGCGAGTATCTTCTTGCAGATTCTCTCTCTCAGGTTCTTGTATAAGAAGGAGATGGTTTGGAGGGCAAACCGGGTGTGTAACTGCGGATCTAACTCGGTTGCAGCATGGAACGCTGATACAACCGTATGAATCTCGTCTACGCAATGACTATATCGATCATCCACCTGAAGAAAAACATCAACTCAAATCAAAACCATTTATGAAGTTATGTACAAATGTGAATATATAGTACCATTTGTAGAAGATCCAAGAGATGTGTTTTTTGTGCCTCTAATGCTCTTCTTTGCAGTGTAGATCCCAAACCCGCCTCCGAGTTATTAGACTCATCATCAAGAAACTCGGTTAGATTCTCAAAACGTGATGTAAAGGCTCCTGACTCGGTTCCTCGAGATGAATAATCGAGCGAGTATGTGGCAAAGTGAGATAGTATTTCTTGAACAGAGTGAAGGTACTTTGAACCAAATATAAGTTGAGAGAAACCTTGAGTGACAACATTATTAGAAATGTCTTTGCTGCTGCATGAAGCCTGCTCTGAGGCTAATCTAGTAGCAGCACAAAGATTTATCTCCGAGCATTCATCAGAAACATCTGTGGCAAGACTCAACGAAAGATCACTGTTTCTTTTATTCGAAATCAGAAACGGGAAATCTTCTTCAACAAATGTAGACATCATTGGTTCACTTGGACCAACAACACCTGAATATGTCTGAAACTCACTACTTCCCTCAAAACCCCACATGTTGTTTAAGGAATCATCATAGGGTCTTAAATGATCCAAAGGATGTAGTGGAGGAGGAGGAGCCATGACCTCAAAGCTTTCAACATTGCGGTTTTCTTGAACATCGAAAGATCGTGAAGTAGATGATAAGTATTTGGTAGTCAGCATAGAATTGAAGATATCAAAGCCACCCATTTGTAGAGGATCTGATCTGATGGAGTTCCATGGAAGCATTGTTGAAAATGAAGTTGAATCTTCTCTTGAAGGTACAAAATCCATGAGAAGAGGGTTTTGGTTGGCCATGACATTATCCAGAGAACTAAAACTGTTGTCGTTGTCCATTGGGTATCAATGAAACTGCATTAACAAGAAGACAAGTATTAAAGGCTCAGACAAAGGATCTCAGAAACTAAATCTTTGGAGAATAGTACTAAATGTAAAATGCTGCAAGAGACAGAGAACATCACTATGTCATTAAACAATTCATTAAAATAATATCTATAGTTTAATGTGAACGGAAGCATGAGTTAATGAAGCAGTAACTAGGCTCAATGATACACAGACCAATAATATTTCACATAAGCCTGTCAAAACAGTGAATTAGTAAGGTAAAAAAGAAAGCTTTAGATTACTACAAATGTCCATAGAACATAAAAATGTTGAACTTGCCTTTATCCTTCTTCTTCTGATAGAACCTTTGGTGAGATCTCAGACAACAAAACGTTCGAAACAGAATTTTTTACATCAAAATTTCCAAAATGTGTGTTAAAATTGAAGAAGAAGAAAGTTTTTATTTCTCTTCTTTCTCCGTGAAAGAACAGTGTACTTTCATTCCGCAGCTTCTCTATGTTCCTAAGAGAACCAAAAAGGAGAAAATCAACAATAAAATTATTATATATAAAATTAAAGAAAAAAAAAAGAAAATGATGCAACAAAACTGAAAAAGAGAAAAGTGGTTCTGATTAATCTCTTTTGCATGAACGCAAACAAAACAAAAACTTTTGATTTTCATTTTACTTACTTTTATTACAATTTCATGAAGAAGAAACCCAGAATCTTCATCACCTGCCTCACTAAAAGATTCAGACCACTAGACCAACAAATAGCAACATTTTATTACTATATAAACAAAACAAAAACTTTTTATTTCATGGGGAAAAATATATTTTTAAAATTCAAGAAAGAAGTTGAAAAGAAGGAGGGCCAAATCACGTACGGAGCTCCCTCTGTTTACGACACGAATCCATTTTCATATCTTTTTGATCTTCCGACCCAAAAGATTTGAAAAAGATAAATCAGAAACAAATCTTATATAAATTTTCTTCTTAGAATTTAATTTATTTAAAATGTTGGTTCATAGAGAAAGAGATGTAAGCTCATCTATTTTTATCTCAAGAAATAAAAATATATGGTTTAAACCGAATCCAAATCCAAATCCAAAGACATGAAGAAGACCGATGTGTTACTGTTTACTACAGAGAAGTGCACTCATTTCTGTTGCAGGCTTTAAATTAGGGAAGAGACCCTACATTTTACTATTTACATGTCTCTATATATATGTATGTGTGTATAGACAACAACAACAAAAAGTACTGTACATAATATAAATTTGATTTTATAAAAATAATAAGAAAATTGGCTTGTCTTCTTGTGCTGGTTTCAATTATCACAAATCAGAAAGAGGGAAAAAAGTAAAGAAGGGGTGAGATCTTTTTTAGCCATTTAAGGAGAATTGATGAGATGTGTGATCCATTTGGGTTCTTGCTTTTTCTTCTTTCTTTTCTCACCACTCGTGTCTTTGTGTTGTGCCATCAAATCTTATATCCATTTACGTTTATTTTTTTATTTTTTATTTTTAAGATTTACGTAAGCTTTACAAAAATATCAATCAATTTGTTTGGCCTTTTCTTTGATTGTTCCTTTCTTATCAAATCTTTTTTTTTCTTTTCTTTTGGTTCAATGCGTCGTTATATGTTACGTCTTTATTATCATGGCTAATCATGATGAACTGAACTCTATTACTCGTAGACTATAATAGATATGCACATCTAAAATTATGCTCTTCTTACTCAAAAAAATGGCTAGATTTTACAACCAAAAGAAGAATGCAAAATCTTATGTTTTAACTTGAGGGTAATAACAAAGATTATTGGGTGACTTAAGTAAGTATCATGAATACACTACAACTATAATGGTTGAACCAAACCATATTAACATTACTTGATCTGCATTTGCAAATACATAAATTATGTTATTGGTACTTGCCTTAACAATGACGGGAGCTGGTATGAGACGAAAAAGGGTAAAGGACAAGTATCTTGTATGCCCACTCCAAGCAAAATGGGATATTGATTTGGAGACCACATATTGTTGTTAACTTGCTCGTTGAGGACAAATAATAATTTTATACTTACTCTATTAGTTATTCTCAATTAAAGAAATCGATAATTTTTTATACTCATATTATTCAAGACTATAAATTTCAATAGCAGGATAATATCAACAACACTACGAACTGTCGTACGGGCTACTGATGCAGATGCTGGAATGCTTTGTAATTTGTATCATGCCTACGATCTTAATCAATAACACATATTAATGTAGACTATTAGACCCGTGCTCATAACTTTTGGGTCCTAGGAGAAATAAAAAGTTACTTTATTTTTTTTTTGTCTAATAGTCCAAACAAGAACTTGTAATGCTTTTTATAAAATTAAAAAAAAAAATGTACTTGGCTATGGGGTTTACTAATCTACCGTAGACTTAGAACGCCTTTAATCTGAAGTCGTATACTTTTCTAAGTCATTTCGCTTAATTATTATGTTTCAACGTATGCTATATTCTTGTTAATAGATCGAATAACTAGGTTCCTCTGCTGAAATTGATCCAGCGAGTTTCGGAATTTGAAGTTTAGAGATGATTCTGATGGATGAGAAATTGGAATTAGTGGAGGTTCAGAAGCTTGAAGGTCACACCGATCGTGTTTGGAACGTCGCCTGGAATCCTGCCGCCGACGGTGTTCTTGCCTCCTGCAGCGGCGATAAGACCGTACGAATCTGGGAGCAGACCTCTCTCTCTCTCGCTCCTGGTCCTGCAAGGTCTCTCTCTCTCTCTTTATGTGTGTTTGTTGCCTTGCAAGGTTAGATAAAGGTCACTAATGATGATGAAGCTTGGTGACTAGTCAGGCAGTTTTGGAAGGCGTGCACACAAAAACTGTGAAGTCGTGTGCTTGGTCACCGTCTGGGAAGTTATTGGCTACTACAAGTTTCGATGGCACTACTCGCGTTTGGGAAATTTTTGCTACTGACTCCGACTATGTATCCGTTTTACAGGTATCTCAATCAAAGGCCTATCCTTGAATCATTAATACCTTTTGTGTTTTGGATTTGAAATTTTACTGTACAAGTTTTTCCTTTGGTAAGGCTGAATTATGTAGCATGTATGGCTCTGATGTCCTCAGATTTGCATATTGCTAGAATAGACAACATTGAGCTTGTCTTCTTGTTAACTTAGCTAGCTGTTATTGAATTTTGTGGTCTTATGTGCTATTTAATAAGCAATTATCAGAGTTTCTTGATAGATACCCCTAGCAAAATTTCCCTCGTGGAGATGCTACTACGCTCATGTATGTGTCTGGGTTTCTTGACTTTTAGAATCTCGCCGAATATTCTTATGCAGGGACATGAAAGCGAAGTCAAAAGTGTATCATGGAACGCATCTGGTTCATTGCTTGCAACACGTGGTAGAGACAAGTCTGTCTGGATTTGGGAAATACTACGGGAGAATGAATTTGATTGTGCTGCAGTGTTATATGGTCATACGCAAGATGTTAAGATGGTCCAGTGGCATCCCACCACGGATGCTTTGTTCTCTTGCAGTTATGATAACACTATCAAGGTAAGAGCTTTGATGAATTGGACATCGATGCTTTTAAACGTTCTGGCTATATAAGCATTTAACCGCAATGATTGTGTTTCTATTTACAGATTTGGTGGTCTGACTCAAACTATGGTGATTATTATTGTGTCCAGACCTTAGGTGAATCTAACAAGTATATCCTCTATTTGCTGCTTCTTCTTCTCACACGTTCAAAATTTTCCTACCATGATGCTATTGTTTTCTTGAAATTTCTTCTATACGTTTAATAATATATGTTGTCTTTAATCTTCACCCAGTGGTCATTCTTCTACCGTCTGGGCTATCTCCTTTAATGCTGCAGGAGACAAGATGGTCACTTGTAGGTTGGTGAATCTTCTCATTGTTTCGGATTGGAGATTTCATCTCTATTACCTGGTCTGACAACATTTGGATTGTCTGAACTTGTAGTGATGATCTAACAGTGAAAATATGGAGGACAGATATTGCAAGGATGCAGTCTGGTGAAGGATATGTACCCTGGTGAATATATACTGGCAATCAATTATCACTCCATACTATTTCATGTTCCAACTTGTAGCTAATGAAATATTTACCTGTTTGATTTTTGCAGGAACCATGTTTGTACACTCTCTGATTTTCACGATCGTACTACATATTCAGTTCATTGGTCAAGGTTAAGACTTCTCACTTTGGTTTCTTTTGAGGCATTTGAGAGAATCAGTTGTAAAGTCCTACTAAATTCCTTGGGTAAAACCATGCCAACTAAGAAGATGATTTCTTACACCTGATAAATGCACTTTTATATCTACTTCATTGATCAAATAAAGCCAAATTGATGACTACTAAATTATCCAAGTGATTCTTTATTTATTGAGCCTATGCTTATTTTCCCGATCTCAGAGGTATCCTTCTGGATAAATTGATATAATTTTTGATCAGATCAGATACCTTGAAAGGGACTGTGTTATTGCTAACAGAACAGGCGATGATACTATACAGCTATTTGTGGACAGCAACAGTGACTCTGTATGCCCTTCTCCCTTTTGCCTATAACCAGAAAGCCCTCTTTATCATCATGTAGAAATATCTTCAACCATATTTTGTCCGGTTTACTATTTGTGGACAGCAACAGTGACTCTGTATGCTTTGTGTCATCGTTGTAGCACAACACAAGAAACCAAAGCTAGTGGTTTCTGTGATTTTTTTCTTTGCTTTAAACTCCGGCCAGAGATTTTTCGTTACATACAATATATCTTATGCTACAGCCAAATTGAAATTTTGATCATCATTGTGCCAGGTTGATAGACCTTCATACAAACTTTTGCTTACGAAGGAGAAAGCACAAGAAGTGGATATAAATTCAGTCCAATGGGCACCTGATGTAAGTTCATTTCCTTCTTAAGGAGTAATAGGCTAATATGTACACAAGTGAAGTCCCATACACGAAAGGGTAATCTTATTCATATTTTGGTTCTGGGTTTGATGCTTAAAAATTTTCAAACTTGATTTTCTCCTTTATGATGGTTTTAGCACTTACCCGAATCATCTCTTGCTATAGACTCTAATATCGGGATTTGCATTGTGCTGACTCGAGACTGTTTAACAAAAGCAGAAGGAAAGCCGGTTGCTTGCCTCGGCCAGCGACGATGAAATGATTAAGATTTGGAAGCTTGCATCGGAGCCATGACTAGGTGGGTTATGCAATACATATTCTATTGATTTATTGGTTATAGGTTTCTAATCTAGTTAAGTGTTTCTATTTCATTGTTAAACTAGGAGTGTTTTCTTAGTTAGGCTTTAGTTTTAGTAAAAACGGAGATGCAGTTTTGTTTCTGAAACTAGGAGAAAGCTCTTGAGGGATATCTCTTTTTAACCAAGAATGAAAGCTTTAAGTTCTGTTGATCTTCTATTTGAACCAAGAATGAAAGCTTTAAGTTCTGTTGATCTTCTATTTGAACCAAGAATGAATGCTTTTGGGTTTCTTTCTTTGTGTGTTGATGATCCTTGATATTAACCTTCTGGAAAAGTGAAATCCTAATGATGTTTCTAGTTACTTAGAAATCTAACCAGCATAAGGTAATTATAGAAACAGAGGAATTGCATAGTTTGGTTTTGTCCTCACAAGATTTGTGACAAGTGAATCTTTGCATTGTGCAACCCGCAAAAAGATCCTTAATTTTTTAGTCTTTTCATCTTGTGTATATCCAATTCGTGTCTGAGAGACTGAAAATGTTGAAATGCCTTAGTTGCTGAATTACTCAATTAGCACTTGAACTACACAGTTTGATAAGATGTGATCGTCGACTGCGTTGGTCGGCCACTAGTTTCCAAGATTATATAGCTGGCAAGGAAATGTGACAATCCTATGAAATTTTCTTAGAGAAATAACTTTGTCAGTGATTAAATTATTGCTATTGTTATTAGTTATTATCAGAATTCTCATAATTACAAGACCTTAGATATGTTATTCTTTTGTTCTCTGCAATGTTTTGTTCTGAGACGGAACAATATTTCTTTCCATTTCCTATTTCCTCTGAAAATTCTTAGCACAATACAGTACATTACATTACATTAGAGCGTTGTGATAAGTTTCACATCAATGTCCACCTAAGTCACTGTCAATGTGCCGTGCCTTGTGCTAATTCACCACAAGGTCCACAACTCCTACTTGCAAAAACTATCCATGTATGCATTCACGAATATGTTAGCTTCATGCAAATAAACAATAGGTAATTCGTGAAAGTATAATTAGATTAGATAATATAATAGGTAGTTCAAAGTTATAATTTCATGAATGGACACTAGTGCATACCACATACTCTCCACAATACTTAATTTGGTGTGTACGTAATATTTTACCCAATAACTAAAATGCTAGTCCAGTAAATGAAAAATCATATGTGGATAATAAAACCAAAAAAAAGAACTTCGAGCAAGCAAAAATGATGGATTAGCGTAATTTTGATAAACTGAAACCTTTAAAAAGGATAAACAAGTAGTGAAACGACTGACGCAGAACCAAAGTGCCACTTATTATTAGACTGTCCGAGTCCGACCCATGATTTGGAAAATCTGTGATGTGATTCAACAACTCCAATTTTCAAATGCATCGATGAGGGATTGGTTTTGAATGAGTCATGGATTGGCCTAAAGTTTCCTCTGTAATTTTTTCAGACTCTTTTGATTTCTCCTTTCTTCTCTGATCAGTTTGGTAATGTTGTTGGTCTTGTTTTGGTAAATACAGAGATCAAGCTCTCTGACTGTTGGGGAGCAAATCTGCGCCGTCTTCATACCTTTCTTTGCCATTATTGATCTCCTCATTTCCTCCGTCGGACAATGCTTCGATTTCCGGAGCACTTCGCCTCGCTCATGTCAGCACGCCGATCTGAATCGTCTTGCCCGTGAATCTCGATGTGGGTTTTCTTTTTCTCTTCATTCCATGTCCAATGTGTTAGTACATTGTGTACATTTTTGGTGGATCAATGGGTTTTCGAATTTCTCTGTTTTGGAGTTGATAAGTTTGAAAGTTTGTTTCTTTGTTCGTTACTTTGCAGTTTCAGTCAATGAAGTTGAAGCTTTGTATGAGCTATTCAAGAAATTGAGCTGTTCAATTATTGATGACGGCTTGATTCACAAGGTCTGTTTTTCTTTATCCCGGACTCTCTCTCTCAGATGTATATTTCATGACTTGCCATAGGTTGATGATCATCAGCTGATTCGTTTATGTGTGGTTCATTGCTTTCAAAGCATATAGTTTACTCTCTAAGCTGATCTGTTATTTCATACACTTTCCTGCTTTGTAGGAAGAACTTCGACTGGCGCTGTTCCAAGCTCCATATGGTGAGAACCTCTTTCTTGATAGGGTGAGTGTCTTCATGGAATAACTTTTCATGGTTTCTTGGACTTGTTGAGATGAGAGTTTTTTTTCCTATATTGCAGGTTTTTGATTTGTTCGATGAAAAGAAGAATGGGGTTATTGAGTTTGAAGAATTTATCCATGCACTCAGTGTCTTTCATCCCTATGCACCAATCGAGGAGAAGATTGACTGTAAGGATCAATATTCAATGTCCTACCAATAATATATAGCAAATCTTTATCATAATATAATGCAATGGATGAGTCTCAAGCATATGTTTCTAATCTGTGGCAGTTGCATTTAGGCTCTATGATCTAAGACAAACCGGATTTATTGAGCGAGAAGAGGTAAATAATTATCTGCCGTTGCAAGTTGTAACTGTCTTTTGAGCTTCATAACAAGTTGAAGTTGTTTTAACATATTAGGTGCAACAAATGGTGGCTACTATTTTGATGGAATCTGATATGATGCTATCTGATGAACTTCTGACTATGATTATTGATAAAGTGAGTTTTTGGAATCCTCCTCTCTCTTAGTAATGAAACATATTTTGGTAAGTTCAATTAGCCGATGGTTTTTTTGGTTTCTCTTCTTTGTTTTTTGCTAGACATTTGCTGATGCAGATTCTGACAAAGACGGTAAAATTAGCAAAGAGGAATGGAAGGTGTATGTGCTTAAGCATCCCAGCTTGTTGAAGAATATGACTCTTCCTTATCTAAAGTACCAAACCCTCTCTCGTTGTTAGATATACTCTTCCATTTAAGATTGCCTTTACTTTTTGATCAACAATATCTATTTGAACTTGAAGGGATGTGACGACAGCATTCCCAAGTTTTATATTCAACACTGAGGTTGAAGACTGAGGCAGAACCGTGTCTGTGGAATACCGGTTATCTTTTTTTGCTTGGTTTACGTACTAAAACCGGTTTCCTTATTGCCGTACTTTACCCGAATTAGCTGGTTATTAGCTGTAAGTAAAATTGTGAAGGATTTAGCTATGTGTTGATGAGTGCAATGTAGACTGTTCCATTGAAAGTAATGAAGCATTTTTTTGTATTTACCTGCGTCTATAGGTATATCCTTGATTACAATGATTACAATGTAGACCGTTAATTCAAGTCTTGATCTACCAAAGTTTGTGTTTAGTAAGAGTTATGAGTAAACTGGAAGAATACAATGGTTTATAGCAGCACCAAACCAGCAGTCTGACCGTGTCTGTAAGGAATAACCAGAACAAACTGGTCGGCTCGGATTGATTCGAGTTTCCAAAATTTTGGAAATATGTGTATATCATTACGTATTTTCTCACTCTTCATTAACAATCAAGATTTTTGGTTTTAACTTTCTACAACTATTTGACAGTATATATGTTTGTGTTTGGTCATTGAGAAAATATATAATATATAGATGTATTCGAATGAAATTAACAGAGTAAGAGATAGAAAACATATAATGAGAACACTAAGGACAGAATGTGTGAGAGAAGAGAGAATGGTGAGAATAAGGGACGCATAACACAAGTTTATGCATTGTGTGATGTTGTTGGGACAGAGCTGTAATCAGGCTGATACTGCAGCTGCGACTTGTTCTTCTTCTGGGAGGAGAGTGCACACCAATTTCCTGTCTCCATACACATTGTCCACACGACCTGTTCCACGTTTCAATCATTTGACACAAATCAGATTTTTGAAACCAAAATAAACTGAACCAAAAAACCAAATGTGCAATCTATCTTGGATGGTATAATACTTGTGGTGGGCCAGAACTTCGAGGAGCGGAGCCATGGGGCAGGGAAAGCAGCGTACTCTCGGGAATACGGCTTTTTCCATGTGTCTGCCATTAGCAACGATGGAGGATGTGGAGCTCCCTGAGAACACAAAGAACCACCACATTCTAAATCTCAACTTCTCCAAACAACATTATTATCGGAAGTAATAAGATTTGTCTTGATTTTCTTTATTACCTTGAGAACGTTGTCCTGGACATCCGCATTTCCTTTTTCAATCTGTGCAATTTCTTCTCTGATTGAAATGAGAGCATCGCAGAACCTGTCTAACTCCGCCTGCAAACGGATATTATAAGTTCCATCAAGATAATACATTGAGAGAAGAAAGAGTCAGTGGGAGATTTGCATATCCGTATATACCTTGCTTTCACTCTCGGTTGGCTCAATCATAAGAGTTCCAGGGACAGGCCAAGACATTGTGGGTCCATGGAATCCGTAGTCCATTAGCCGTTTCGCCACATCCTCTGGTTCTATTCCAGCAGTGTTCTACAAATCCATATTTGAATCGGTTAGTGATATGCATCCCCAAAACTTATACTTTACTTTCATTCAATTCACAACATTTTAATACCTTGAAGCCTCTCAAGTCAATGATGAATTCGTGTGCTACTGTTCCATTAACACCACGGAAAAGAACTGGGTAGTGTTTCTGTAAAATCAAGAGGAAAATTAGACTATCTTCATTCTCAAACTATGAATAGGCAAAGAGAAGACAGAGATGCTCTACTACCTCTAGACGCTTTGCCATGTAATTGGCATTCAAAATTGCAATCTTGGAGGCATCAGTGAGTCCACCAGATCCCATCATGGCAATGTAAGTATAAGATATTGGCAAGATAAGCGCAGATCCCCATGGTGCAGCAGATATTGTACCCAGGGGTGCTGTCTTCTCGGGTTGCGGAATACCACCAGTAGGTATCTTTATACATGGAAATGGAGGAAACAAAAAAATTAGGAATTTAATCATCAATCACCAAGAAACATAGCAGTGATGAAAGATCAAAGACTAACCACAGGGTGAGAAGGAAGAAATGGTGCTAAATGTTTCTTCACACCAATGGGACCCATACCAGGACCACCACCTCCATGAGGAATACAGAAGGTCTTGTGGAGATTGAGATGGCACACATCCGCTCCAATAAAACCAGGGCTTGTCAAACCAACCTACACAAACCCAACACATGCTCTTACAAATAAGACAAAACCTTGAGATCTCTGTTTGCTGTTTTATTAAGATCTTTCACCTGTGCATTCATGTTGGCACCATCCATGTACACTTGACCTCCATTTTCGTGTATTATGTTGCAAATCTCGTCGATACCCTCTTCATAGACTCCATGAGTTGAAGGGTATGTAACCATAAGAGCGGCTAAGTTGTCTTTGTTGGCTTCTGCAGCTTTTCTCACCTCCTCGATGTTGATGTTTCCCTTAGCATCAGTTCCAACCGTAATAATTTTCATCCCGCACATAGCAGCACTTGCAGGGTTTGTACCGTGTGCAGAGACAGGTATGATACACACATTACGGTGATGATCTCCTCTTGACTGGATAATGCATTCATTCATTCACTTTTCAGTTTATACAATTAAAAGAAATTGAAGGTAAAACAATTAGATCCAAATTTAGGATATAAGCTTTTACCATGTGATATGCGCGGATAACCATAAGCCCGGCATACTCACCAGCAGCACCAGCATTAGGTTGCAATGAGAAAGAGTCAAACCCAGTGATTGTACACAAGAGATCACCCAAATTTTCGAACATTTCCTACATAAATGTGGACAAAAAATCAGTTCATTGTTCAATTTCATATCCAACCTCAGATGAATCTAGAAAGTGACTCACCTGATAACCTTGTGCTTGTTCAACAGGAGCAAAAGGGTGAATATCAGTGAAACTTGGCCATGTGACTGGCATCATTTCAGTTGTTGCATTTAGTTTCATTGTACAAGATCCCAGCGGGATCATGCTGTGGCACAATGATAGATCCTTAGACTGCAACTTGTGGATGTACCTAAGCAACTCATGCTCTGTGTGGTACCTAATCATATTGTTATAAATGAAAATAAAGATGAGATACTGATAACCCAAAAGCAATAAACTACTCAAGATTTAAAGAAGAGTATTACATATTGAAGATTGGGTGAGTAAGATAAGGGCTCTCTCTTGTTAGGCTGGAAGGAATGGCATTCTGAACCTCGGGTGCTAGAGATTCAGCCGTGAATGGAACCTGAAGCGGATTGGAGATAATCAAATTTCATGCGAGGAGCCCAGAACTGATAATTAAACAACAAAAAGAGGAATGAACATCACTCACAGGCTTGCCAGAAGCAAAAACTTTGAAAAGTTTATCGACATCATCCAATGTGGTTGTTTCGTCAAAGGAAGCAGTAATCTGAATTAAGTAATCAAATCCAAATATTCAAATCTGTATATGCTATATAAGTAAGAACCTTTAAAGGCCAAAGCAAAGTAGACTCACAGTGTTTGAGTCCACAATACGCAGATTAATTTCATTTTTGGAAGCTGCATCAGCAATAGCATGTGCATCCGAACACTTAATTTTTACAGTGTCAAAGAAGGGGAGTTCTTGGACTTCTGCAACCCCAAGCTTCTTCAACCCTAAGGAAAATATGCCAGCAAGACCATGGACACGCTGGGCAATAGATTTAAGACCTGCAGGTCCATGGTAAACAGCATACATGGCGGCCATGTTGGCAAGCAACGCCTGCAAGAAAAGGAAAAGATGAAGTTTTCATCAACATATCATCTAGTTATCTGAACGAACTAATAGTGAAAAGTGAAAACTAAGTAATCAGATAGTAAGAAGTGATTACTTGAGCAGTACAGATGTTGCTAGTGGCTTTATCCCTCCTAATATGCTGTTCTCTAGTCTGCATAGCCATACGCAGAGCTTGCTTCCCTGAAGAATCAACACTAACACCAATAATCCTCCCTGGCATCATTCTCTTATACTCTTGTGAAGTAGCCAAGAACGCAGCGTGAGGGCCACCATAACCCATGGGAACACCAAACCTTTGAGCCGAACCAACCACAATATCTGCCCCTAATTCCCCAGGGGGTTTCAACATAGTCAAAGCCAGCAAATCCGTGGCCATGACAACCTTGACACCATTGGCATGAGCATTCTTGACAAAGTCAGCATAATCCAATACTTCACCTTCAGTTCCAGGGTACTGAACGAGAACCCCACAAACATCACCAGAGCTGTAATCTATATCCTTAAGATCAGCCGTGACAACTTTCAAATCAAAGCCATCAGCTCTAGTCTTACAAACATCAATAGTCTGAGGGTGACAGTTACTAGCAATGACAAAGGTCTTCTTTTTACCCTTGAGAATGTTGTTACACATGGCCATAGCCTCCGCAGCTGCAGTCCCTTCATCCAGAAGCGATGCATTCGACATGGGAAGCCCCGTGAGATCGGTGATGACAGTCTGGAAATTGAGCAGCGATTCGAGACGACCCTGAGAGATCTCAGCTTGATAAGGAGTGTACTGAGTGTACCAAGCTGGGTTCTCCATAATGTTACGGAGAATGACAGTAGGGACATGCGTGTTGTAGTAACCCATTCCAATAAAGGATTTGAAAACTTTGTTCTTTGAAGCCAAATCAACCATGTGTTGAATCATTTGGCTCTCGGTTAAACCTCCGTCGAATTTGGAGAACTTCATGGAATCTAATCGAATGGATTTGGGTACCGTAGCATCGATGAGTGAATCGAGATGATCGAAGCCACAGAATTTGGCCATATGGGTTTGTTCATCTGGTGTAGCTGAGTTGTGACGACGCGGGAAAGTATCGCCGGGTTGAAGAGCCTCGACGGAGATGGAACGCGTCTGTTGGTGGTGGTGGTGGTGGTGGTGCCTCCCAAGATTGGTGAATGCTGCCGTGGGATTGGCGGATCGATAGGTGGAGATGAAAGGGGAAAGAGAAGAGACATACCTCGCCGGAGCGTGAGGAACAACGTGTGGAGTTCCGGCGTTACGGTGTCGTTTAGTGTCGTTAACGAGACGTTTCACGATGCCTCTGTAAGCAAGTCTCCTTGCGCGCTCCATTGGAAAATGGATTGCACTCAGAAAGTTAAACGCAGAGATGTTTGAGATTGAAGATGATGATGACGATGTCTCCTTTCTTTTTTTATTAGTTTATCGCCATGGATGCTACAAGTAGAGTATACACACTCACGGACCGTTGTTAAATAAAAATGTGTATGTATATCACGTCCCAATAGCAAGTGAGTTTATTATATAGTCGAATTTTTGGGATCTTTAAAAAAAAAAATTCATCAAATCTCGTGGCTCTCTATGTTTAATGGTTAAGCTCGAGATGGGGTTGGTGAAAAGTATTTGTACAGATTCCACGTGTATCGCATCTAATCAGTCGTACAATTTTGTGATAATCATTTCTTTTAACGATTAAACTGGATCTCCCGACATCTCTTAATTACTGTATTTGTTTATTGGTAGCATTTTCTCCAAACTATATATAATTTTTTTTAACAGCAATAATACAATTTTATTTTAGTGTACTTATATAGCTCGCAATATCCCTTTTTCCTACAAAACTATAGTTCTAATATATTCCATGATGGAGTTTGTGTAAAGGCTGATTAACGTTCCCAGATTAAAAAGTACGTAAAAATTGAATTTAAATAACTGTGTTTGGCCTAACCAATATTTTTTTGTAAATATACCAGCAAATCCTTAAGATAATTACAGGAAGTACTACATAATTGTGGGTAATGCTGTAAAATTTCGAGATAAAATTTGAAAGGAAGAGAAGTGAAGTGGAAGAGATTGGGTATCAGTGGACAAAAATGTTTGTCACCTTTATCAAAAGAAGAAAAGATATCAACAAATAAATATATATGGCAAAGATGATATAATTATTTTGGTTCACATGAAAAAATAAGATAAATTAGGTGGCGGAATTTGTTTCACAGAGGGTTTATCTCCACAAAGATAATTTTAAATAAATAAATAAAAATAGGGTTCGTCTTTTTCTTCATGATACATGGGAACCATCGTCCTCCAAAATCCAAATATTCGACAGAAAATGAAATATTCTCGTTTCGACCTTCCAAGAAAAGTGAATCTTAAGAGTTCCTTTTATTTTTGGATAAGTTAATTCATAATTTTTCCAAAACACTTTCTTTTGTTGTTAAAGGGTATTCAAATTTATATAATTTAAAGGAATACACACAAAGCTACGATTCATAGGTTATACAATATACAATGTCTTTTAGAGTTTGAACTAGTAGAGAAATGATTTAGCATGTACTTTAAACTAAGTACATGAGTAAAAGACAGTACAAAATATCATAGAACTCGAGATCTTTAGCTTACTTCACCATAGATAGTATCGTTGATGAAGATATCCATGTAACAAATTACTTCTTATTCTTGTCTTTTAAGAGATGGACTTTTACCTGCGAATAGATATATAGGCACGACCACTCCAAGTCCCTGAACTTGGTTCGGAAACGAACTCTATGTCGCTCAACTTAATATATTTGAAATTTAATAGAGTAATAAAAATGTTGAGTCCAATTACTACTTAAATAATAAACAAATCACAACAACAACTCACAAATCACATGGATTAAATTCCATACACACAAATACAGAAAAGAAAATGAAAGAGCTTGATTTTATAAATAACCAAAGAAAGTTAAAACTGATCAAGCCCAAATAGCAAGAGCGGACATCATCCCAGCTCCAAGAAACAAAAAGCAATAAGAAACAACTTGAACTTTGAAATCAACACTCATCTTCTTGCTCAAGAAATCCGCAGCAATCAAATCCACAAGCGCCATGTAAACAAGTATTCCCGCAGAGAGAGAATCGAGCACTCCTTCAGCTACCAATGCCGCAACACTATAGGAATTGTAAGATGAGGCAATGGCCGTCCCCACGGCCACACCGATGGGAGTAGTGATGGCAAAGAAGAAAGCCATCATGGCAGATCCCCGCGGGGTTAGTCTGGCCTCAGCAACGCAACCACCGAGAGCGAAACCTTCGAAGAATTGGTGGAAGGAAAGAGCGAGAAGGAGGGGACGTATGGTGCATGGGCTGTGTGATACTCCAAGTGATATTCCTATTATTATTGAATGTGATACTATACCCAATTCAAGTATCTGAAATATAAAATACCAGAATATCATCAATTAATCTTCTGTGCAAAATAAATTTGATAAACAGAATGTTTGACTAGGTCACATATGACAATGAACACGTCAAAAATACCACCAACACAAAAAAAAACTTTGTTTCCAGAAATCGTTTTAGTAGAATGAGCACTTACGACTACTATGATCGTTATTTTGTAATTAATGATCAAAATGACCATAAACAAATACTTAAAAAAGACAATAAAACAAATAAATGGTAAAGTTAATGTTGTGATACATTTTAAATACGAAATACTCCTTCCGTTTCACAAATAGTATCATTTTAAGGTTTTATTTTTGTTTTACAAATAATGTCGTTTTGTATTTCCAATGCAGATGTTTGGTAAATTTTTTAGTTTTGTCCCTACTATTTTAATGTATTAACCAATGAAAAAAATTGTATAAGTAATTAATAGAGAGTAAAACAAATAATTTAATAGTTTTTATAATCTGTGTGCATAAACCTTAAACGAAACTGAGGGAGTATCACTCATTGCACCCATTTCCTTGTTTTCTTTTTTGTGAATGAGGTCAACTATTTGTTTTTTCTTTAATGTTCCATTAATAACGTAATAAAAGAACTCAAAACTCAAAAGTCAGAGCTTACTAAAAATAAAGTCAAAGTCAGAGATATCAAAAGAAAAGAAAGAAAAAAAAGTCTTAACCTGAGACACAACAACGTGCCTTACACCACTGTCCAAGCCAATGTCCCCGTGGCCGTGACCGTGTCCATGAACGGAAACAGTGCTTCTCTTAGCGAGAGCCTCAAAACCTTCGGAACCCATGGAGAGGCTATGACGGTGATGCTCCGCGTGAGCCCGCATCCCCACGATATGCAACGCTCCGCCATCTTCCTCCCTCAGTAAACCCGATTCAAGACCCGGATCCGAAAGAATGGAACCGTGCTGACCAAGCGACTCGACGGACTGGTTCATCATCTTCTCCTGCTTCCTCTGGTAATATCCCATGATCATGAAATCCGCGAGCAGAGTGAGAAGTGCCGCCACCATAGCGAAGAATTCTGGGAAAGGAAACATTTTCCATGGAAACTCCGGCAGACATGGGTCGGACAAAGCTTCTGAGCCACCGGAGAGCATGTGAACGAACCCTGTTGCGAGGATCACTCCTGCTGCGAATGCTTTTGCTCCCCTCATTAAGCCACTGTTCGACGGGAGGAGCGTTCCGACGAGAGGAATCGAGACTCCGGCAGCTCCGGCAACAAGGATTGAAGCCATAGCTGCAAACTTGAGGGTCAGAGCAGCCGCGTCATCCCGACACGGGTCTGACTCGCCCGAATCACAGCTTGTTCTGAACGACTCTGTTTTATAGTTTTTGGAAGAAAAATATTAAAAATATTTTTGCAAGCTGAAAAATGTTTTCTATCAGAAAGCAGCAAATTGAAGTGAGAGTACCTGTCAATCCAGAAGATAATGGTCGAAGGAACTGCCACAAATCCTGAAAACATTTGGGGGCAAAATGTGAGGAAAAAGGATGGAAGAAGGCAAGAACTTTAAATGGAGGATGTGTAAGAAGTTTCAGACCTGTAACAGAGACATTACTGAATTTGCTTAGATGATTAAACTTGTGGATTAGTGTCAAAGAACCAGCTATTAGGAGTTATTATTATGGAGTTCTCAGTTTTATGAAGAAAGATTCGGAGAATGTCAATCAATGCGAACGTTTGTGTGTGCGTGCACGTACGTTTACAAGGTCACGAACTCACAAGTGGTTCACGGGAATCAAATGACAATACAATGTCGTCATTTTTACCACCTACTCTCATTCAAAAGAATATTAACATTTACAGGATATATTTTGGTCGCCATATATTCGTATTTATGTAGTATAAAAAGCACAGTAACCATCAACCTTTATAACTACGATAATTACAAAATAAAACAACTATAGAAAAGATGAGAAGTAGGAGAATGTTTTTTTTTGCATTTTTTTTTGAAGTCTTTGTTAATATAATTTCCCCTTTATATTTTGCAGATGGTATGATTACTGTATATTTGGAGTAACTCTGTTTTTCAGACTATTATTTATTAGAGTATAAAATAGAATGATAGAGAAAACTTGATTCCATTTTAGTGTAACCCAAAAATAAAAGAATAAATTGGAGATGGTGCAAAATAGTGTTTTGTTGATGTGAACTATTCAACCACCGGCGCAAAGATGATGGGCGTTAACGATCGGACCGATACAACAGACACAGACTAAGCTTTTTACTGTTGATTTTGTTTTTCTCCTATTTCGGAGTTCTCTGTTTTAGTCAAAATTAGCAAATAGCCAAAAAAATATTTTTTTAAAATATATGTATATGAGCCAAGCGGCCCATTAAGGAAATGAGAGACTGTGAAATCGGCCCAAAACACCAAAGTATTTGGGAAGGGAATAAATAAGAATATGCTTTGGGAGGGCGTATCTAATCATATATTTATCTGAGACTCATCTCATCGTTTCCGGGAGAAGAGACAAGTAAACCCAAGAAAAATCCCCTCACGTCAAATCAAAGTCTTGAAGCCTCGTCTTCCAACTCTCTCTCTCTCTCTCTCTCTCTCTCTCTCTCTCTCTCTCTCTCTCTCTCTCTCTCTCTCTGTCTCTAAACAAGATTCCAAATTTTTAAGGGTAAGCAATCCTCTCTTCTCATCAATTTGATTTCTCCGTTTTGTAACTTGAGTTATTTTGCTCTGAAAATAGTTGGAAATCAAAATTCACAGAGTTTCAGTTGGGTTTTGTCTAAATTTCATGTTAGTCTCCATCAATGTGCCTCTTCTCTTACTGTGTGTTACTCTGTTTACTTATTTCAAAAGCATATTGTTTGCGGAATCTCCATTTTTACTTTACTTGATCAAATATTTGAACTTGGACAAAAGGCTTCAAATTTCGTGTGTTTCAATTAGTCTTATTTAGTAGTGGGTGTGTTGTGAGGATAAAGTTTCGATTTTTATTGATTTCCTTCTTAAATGGAAACAATAGAGAAATTAGCAGAATCGTTCTGCTTATGGTTGTTAATGAATGACACTGTTAAGTATTAAACATCTCCTTGATATGCCCTGTTCTGCTGAACCAAATTGTCATAAATCTTTAGCTGCTTTTGTTTTGCAGGTGAATGTTCTTGATTGAATCAAGTACAAACCTTTAAAATGGCGCATCTACTTTCAGCTTCATGCCCTTCAGTTATCTCACTTAACAGCAGCTGCAAGACTTCAGTCAAGCCGTTTGGTTTAGGGCAAACCTTCTTCAATCCTCAGCTTCTTTCAAGATCTTCTCTTAAAGGACTTCTCTTCCAAGAGAAGAAACCGACGAGAAGTTGCGTTTTCCGAGCAACTGCTTTACCTATAACCCAACAAGCACCACCCGAAACATCTACTAATAACTCATCGTCTAAACCGAAACGTGTTATGGTCATTGGTGGAGATGGTTATTGCGGTTGGGCTACTGCTCTCCACTTGTCCAAGAAGAATTACGAAGTTTGCATTGTTGATAACCTTGTGAGGCGTCTTTTCGACCACCAGCTTGGACTTGAATCATTGACTCCTATTGCCTCGATTCATGACCGAATCAGCCGATGGAAAGCTTTGACAGGGAAATCAATTGAGCTATACGTCGGGGATATCTGTGATTTCGAATTCTTAGCCGAGTCTTTCAAGTCTTTTGAGCCGGATTCAGTTGTCCACTTTGGGGAACAGAGGTCTGCGCCTTATTCTATGATAGACCGTTCGAGAGCTGTGTACACCCAGCACAACAATGTGATTGGGACTCTCAATGTTCTCTTTGCTATTAAAGAGTTTGGAGAAGAGTGTCATCTTGTAAAACTCGGGACGATGGGTGAGTATGGTACTCCAAATATCGACATCGAGGAAGGTTATATAACGATAACCCACAATGGTAGAACCGACACTTTGCCATACC
The DNA here is from genome assembly GCA_004349715.1 of Crucihimalaya himalaica. Classification (NCBI taxonomy): domain Eukaryota; kingdom Viridiplantae; phylum Streptophyta; class Magnoliopsida; order Brassicales; family Brassicaceae; genus Crucihimalaya; species Crucihimalaya himalaica. The sequence goes on along the minus strand of SMJT01000006.1, from coordinate 2,141,297 downwards.
CCAAGCAAGCTAGCTCATTTTATCATCTTAGCAAAGTTCACGATTCGCACAACATTGCTTTTACTTGCAAGGCTTGGGGTATTAGAGCCACTGATCTCAACCAAGGAGTTGTTTATGGAGTGAAGACTGACGAGACAGAGATGCATGATGAACTCCGTAATCGATTAGATTACGATGCTGTGTTCGGCACAGCACTTAACCGGTTCTGTGTGCAAGCTGCTGTTGGTCACCCACTTACTGTTTATGGTAAAGGTGGTCAGGTAATTGACTCTTTTAGATGTTTTCGAAGATAGTTTTATAGGAAGAGTGAGGTTTTTATTCAGTTTTTTTTTTCTCATTGCAGACAAGAGGCTACCTCGATATAAGAGACACAGTTCAATGTGTTGAGATAGCTATAGCGAACCCGGCAAAGGCTGGTGAGTTCCGAGTCTTCAACCAATTCACAGAACAGTTTTCAGTCAATGAACTGGCTTCACTCGTCACAAAGGCGGGTTCAAAGCTGGGGCTCGACGTGAAAAAGATGACGGTGCCTAACCCGAGAGTGGAGGCGGAAGAACATTACTACAATGCAAAGCACACAAAGCTGATGGAACTTGGACTTGAGCCTCACTATCTATCTGAGTCACTTCTTGATTCGTTGCTCAACTTTGCTGTTCAATTTAAAGATCGGGTGGACACGAAACAAATCATGCCCAGTGTTTCTTGGAAGAAGATTGGCGTCAAGACCAAGTCCATGACAGCGTAAAATGCAGATCAATATTACACCTAAGAGAGATTATTAGATTATGGGAAAGATGTGTTGTTTGTTATCTTCAAACTTCATTTGTGCAAAAGACGTACTAGCTTAAGAGGTTTTGTCCCATACATTGTGCAGGTTTTTCAAATGTTAGATCGTAATTTCGATGAAATTGTTACAATGTATGAAAAAGATACATAAACCAAGAACCATAGAAATGATTATTTAGTAACTAGTATAATATTAATTAAAGATGTTAATCAAGTAACATAAAACCATCGTGTACTTCACTTTGGAAAATCTGACGAGCTTTCAGTAAATTATTATTATTATATAATGTCGCGTATGGTTTGGATCAATCATATGGTTTAAAACTAAAATAAATAGGATACGAAAACAAATATTACTATATTAAGTTATTACTTTTTGGTGTATTAAAATATTGGAGAGTGGTGTTGGTGGGTCATCATCGTTGGCATTTTTCAAATGTGAATGTGAATGTCTTTTCCAAATACGAAGGAAACTTGTGGGGTCAAACTCGAATGAATCGAGTGTTTTTTTTTTTTTTTGTATAATTATTATATAATTTTAGCCCTAATTATTCTCTCTTCAAAATTCCTTCTCCCCCTTTTCGTAGCCTATTTTTTTTTTTCTTTTAAAACAATAAACGATTCGATGACATTTAAAAAGGTAAAACTACTTCCACAAATTTTCACAAACGCCATTATAGTTGTTTGACAAAACCCCATAACCAAATTTTGTAGTAGATCGATCAACCTTTAAATCAATCCCCAATTAAAGAAATATCTAGTCTTAATCTCTGCAGAGATATATTATTGAACAAAACCATAATACTTATTATACAGAAAAGTAAATAACCAAAATTTTTTAATTTCACCATCGATCTCATTGTGTATGCACGTTAAGTCGATGTCCAATTATGTATGTTGAAGAAACTGCACCACTCTATTAGCTTCCTTGATGATAGTTTAAACTTTAAACACGCCAATGTTTTTCTTTGAAACAACCAAATCCTTAGTGGCTGAGCTGCTAGCATATCTAAGAGTTACACGAAATATAATACTTCATTATTGGGGGACCCCAATATTTATTAGTGTATTTTGTTGTGCGCCTCTAACACATTTTTATCTGTTAGTTATGGAGCATAAAGAGGAAAAAGCCAGAGCCTGTCCAAACGTATATATTTATTTAATTTTTAAAAAAAAACTTTTACGAGAATAAATAGAAATAATATTGAAAAAGAAATGAAAATAACTATGAATAAGTAGTATAAATGAATAGTACTAACTAATACGACAATGATCAAATAACTGAATAAATTATTCTCCAGAGTTAACACTATTCCATTTAACTGAAAATAGTATTAAAAGTTTGGAAACTTTTGGTGTGGAGGCACTGAGTTTTCTCTGTATTTTATTGCAAATACTAATATCATTTATTCAATTAACATTTGTTGGAGAGATTGTTGGTTATGATTGATGAGGTCATCCTCGCCATCAGTATTCATCAACTTGCGAATTATAAATATATACAAAAAAGCATAACCTTAATTTTGAAGACATGTCACATGATCTCCCACAAAAATCTTAATCCCACAACTACCAAATTGTATAGGTCGGCGATTCTTTTTCATTTTTTTATATATTTGGATGTATAAACTTATTTGCTTACACTTTACAGCATCGTTTTGGAATTTGAAATTCGTAGATTTATTTGTGGAAATTAATCCTTACTAAATGATATTTGAGCAATAATTTGTTTATTATGCAATAATTTTGTAAAGAATAATAGTAGTAAATTCTAAACACACAAGAATATGATCATAGTATGTAGTTTAGTGGTAGATATAAAAAAGTGTTATCTCTGTGACTTCACCTAGATTGAAATTCGTTGCCTATAACATATGGTTAATTTGAGTATAAACAAAAGGTAGAAAAATTAAGCATAGAAAAACAATTAGTTGTAACCAAATCATCCGAAGCTCTCTTGTAGTGTGACATAGGTCAATATTGACCCTTGAAATGTGGAACTAGGACTTTTGACCTTATTTTCTTATAATCCTACTACAAAATTGACCGGTATAAAGGAACTATATAGCATTCTATTCCAATTACCCAACTCCAAAGAAGAATAAGAAAAAAAGAGAAGTTCTTGGTCTTTTCTGAATCTTTGAAAAAGAAAATCAATAATTGCGGAGAGGAAAACAAAATAAAGAGAGTTTGTTTTTGGAGATGCCACTTAAGCCAAGCGTCGCTGTCAAAACCCCCCTCAATTATTTGAAAGTGGGTCTCCATTTTCCACTTCTTATTAATTCATTTCCGAAACTATATGAATTTATAACCAAATCATTCAAAAATGTATATACAATTCCACAACTTACCTTTCTCTCTAACAAGACAAGGAGAGATTAATTAAGACATGGAAATTTCATTGAAACTTCAACAACTTGATGCATAAACTCTATACCGACTACGTACCTAGACGGGATCGGAGTAAGACACAATCACGAACTTGTATGGAAACAATAATACCATGCCGACTTTTTTATATATTTGCAATACTATTTTTTTATTTATAAAGAGAGAATATTTCCTTGAATAGGAAATTAACGTGATGCCGAGAGCTTGGAGACCTTACAAACAATAGTAGAATCTTCTTCCCTCATTTCACTTCTTCATTTTTAGAATAAATAAAGAAAAATACTTTGAAATCGATATAAACGTATTCATATCATCGTCGGATTGGTTATAAAAGATGTATTTACCAAAGATATAATTACTTATAAACCCGATTAATTAAAATCACCACTACTCATAAAAAATTAAGATGGTAGATCAATTTACCAATTAACTTATGATTTCTCAGTCAAATATTGTAAACAAGAACGAATAAAGTTCCAATCATAAGATTTAGTACTCCTATAGTTTAGTAGTCCTAATCAATCCGATTCATAATTAATGAGGTTGATGGATTCATACTTTATAGAGAGAGAGAGAGAGAGAGAGAGAGAGAGAGAGAGAGAGAGAGAGAGAGAGAGAGAGAGAGAGAGAGAGAGAGAGAGAGAAAATGGAGAAGCAAATTGATTATATAAAACTTACTACTTACACATCTTTAATTATTCATAATTCATTTTCTACATGGGTATTTAATTTTGATCATCTGATGATAATCAGAATTAGGCTTTCATGAGCAATTGAAGAGAAACCCTAATTTATTTTTCTTTTTGATACTGCAAAAGCCTATTCAAATTAGGACAAGTAATAAGATGATGAAAATTACAATCATACCCAAAGAGCTCCAACTTGGACAAGCTTAGGAACAAGATGACCACTTAAGTGGAGGGCAACGAGGGACTCAAGACCTCCGATGCACTCACGGCCAATGAAAACCGCCGGTGGAGGAACAACGACGGAGACGCCGCCGGAATATTCTTCGTCAAGAGCCGTAGGGAGAGAGGAAACCTCATGATCATCAAGCTCGATGACGGTGGGGATAACGCCGATCGTTGCTAAGAGTCTTTTCATGACGTGGCACATGCAACATGAAGATCTACTGAAGATGATCACAGGATGCTCTGATATCAGCCGTCGGATCTTGGCTTCCGTTGATTCCTCTTCGTCGATGGAGAGAGAAGTAGATGAGGTTTGAGAAGGAGGAGTGAGGTCTAAGCGAACGACGTCGTTTGAGAAGCGTTCTAAGCCTAATTCTTGCATCATAGCAAGCAATTAGAGAGAAAGAGAAACGTAAAGAGCTTTTTCAAGAGGAAGAGGAGATTTTGTATTTGTATATATAGAAAGAATCAAGAGAAGTTTAAAAAAAGAAAAAAAGAGGAACCATAATAAAATTTAGGGGAAATAATAAAAATATAAGAAGAGAATTATTGGGGAAAGTAAAAGAAAAGGACAAATAATGGGGAGGAGGAGAAGAAGGGAGTGGTGTATGTGGTTGCTTACATCACAAAGTACTGTCTCGTGATGTGTTTCTTTTGCTTTTTATTATTTTTTCATCATAATTTTTTTATTTTAAAGAAAATTTGTTTATTCTGATGAGTTACATTACATGCATGGGAGTTCCAAAACCCACGCGCTAGATTTTATTGCCGATGTTGACCTTTTCAATAGGTAAAGTAATATGGGGATTGCAAAGAAAAAAAATAGTAGAGAATTCACATTTTGGAACAATATGTATATTACATAATAGTGTTAGGAGTTAGGACGACGTCTTACTCGCATCTTGTCTCGAGAATAAATTTTACCAAAGAAAACTAAATACTTTATAAGAATCTTACTATTGATGTATCTGAATACAAATTTTAATTACTGTAAATTACTAAATTCAAAATCAAAAACAAAAAAAAAATTATATGATGTAATATAACATGTATTATTGTATATATATATATATTATTTTTTGTTTGGTCACTATATATATAATTGTATATATAACAAGCAAAACATATCAGATATATATTTTGGTTTTAGATTATGTAAAAAAATTTCGTATCGGAATAATCGAAACAAAATACCAAAGCGAAGCGGTTTTAACACATAATTTGTCAACTCCTACATGATTCTAAGCAATTGCAAAAAGAATTAGAGCACATGGTTTAACACTTCTAAATAATTTATTTCTATTTTGTTATTAATCAAGGTCTAGATTGCAGAAATACATCTGTTTAATTGATGTAAATAACCTATATGCATATAGAAACTGAGTTTACTAAAAACCTATTGCACATGATGGCAATAAATATAAGCCTGTAGAGATAATGGAAATGGTAAAAGTAGCGTTGTAAAATTTGTTGCCATTCATTTTGAAAGCGCCATAAAATTTGTCAGCTGTTATAACATGCGTTATTATATTGATCGTCTGTATGCGGAGAGTCACGATAAGCGTTGTGGCGAACCAAGTTAATACCTTGTGTCCACCTTGCCAAAGTGTGATGAAGAAGTGTAACTACTCAACAAGATGAAAATTAAGGATCACGTGTATAAATTAAGGGCAAAGCTAATTACGCTTGCAAGAACGTTAAAACAGATCAAAATATTGGGATCATCTCACAACTTGTCATAGAAAACACAAAAAGAAATTGAAAAGTGTTTGTTAATATTCAAATCTTTATATTATTTTGTCGTTCAAAAATGGTTAATCAAGTTTTAAATATGATAGCTAGTTGTACTAAGTTACGATTGATTGTTTGCTTTACATGATAGTTGTTATCAATTTTATATGTCATTACCCAATGAAGTTAAGAAGATGAAAATTTCTAAAGCGAACACAAATTTGATTTTTTTTTTAAAAAAAAAACCCCGAGTCTTTCTTTAGTATTGCGTATTCTTTTAGCTTACACTTTTGCTATTATGACAAAGCATTAAGCATTTATGTTATCATGTTATTTATGGAAAAAAATGGACCAATACCTTGGCTTCTTAGATCGAGATTCTGTTGTTAACGATTCCGTCATTACAAAGCTGCTTGAGACTATGTTGTCTCCAACAAAACTGGCAAATTTAAGTTATAAAATGCTAAACTTAGAGAAGTCAAAAACCGATATTGGGACATAAACTAAATGTGTTGCATTTAGCCTAATCTAGTATCCATTTCAAAGAGGTTATTGATCAGAGCTGTTTGATAAAAATAGAAAGTATTATTGCATATTATTTGGAAATAGTGAAGGGCAAAGCATGAATGGTGTGGAAATAGATGAAATGGAGCCCAATTTGAAACGGACTTTAGAGAGATGTGGTTGTATGAATACCGTCGATGGTGTTGTCTTCAACTTCGTGTCTGCCACATGTGTTCACGTAAGCCCATCTTTATTTTAATTAATAATGAACAAAAGTATTAATTAACACTAGTTTTCTTCTTTTCCTTCGGTGGATCCATTTTCTTTTGTTGTGATCTCTTCGAGTCTTTTGTTCTTTTAATGTCCACCAGGATCGTGACGTATTCTTTTATATTGGTCTCACCTAAAACATTATGTCCTAAGATTCTATATGTAAGATTCCATTTCCATCCATATTCCTATAAAATAAAATAAAAACGAATCTTGATTCGAAAGAAATTTTAGTGCGTTTGAGAAGATTGTATACTTAGCTGCATTTACACCTACCCATAGAGCTCTCCCTAACTGACTAAATAAATATGGTAGTGTTATAAGAGGATGTAATTGCTTTTTTTTTTAACTTTCAAGTCTCAAGTTTCGATATTTACATGTGTCAGATTTGAATTAAGAAAAGCTTCGGTAGAGGAGATTTCAAACCAGGATATCACACGGACATGATACCTTTAGAATATCAGATATTTGGATCTGGATCCGTCCAAAAATATGATATATGTAGGTATTATTTATTAAAGTTAAAATAAATACAAAAGTAACAATAAACTAAAATATTAACTAATATATAAGTAAAACTATATTAAAACTCATGTGATAGATGAATGGGGTACATAAACTTTACAGAAATGATGAATATATATAGGGTTGTTTTAATAAGATGAACTTTTCATGAATTGGGAATAGTACTGGAAATAAAACTCGGAACTATATGTGTGTGGAAAATATTTATTCCGTCGGTAGAAAAGAAATCGAGACTTGTCTTCCATCTTTCTAGAAGAATGGCTCCATAAACACTTTGTTCTTCCGTAAGAAGTGGATTGAATTGCCATCTTATTAAAAAGTAAAAGAAAAATAACCGAGGCAAAAACTGAGTTGGGACACGTTAATTAAAAACCCAAACAATCTTAATTCATAAGAAAGATATAATGTAGTTTGCATCAGATTGAAATGGAAATAAAATGTTCATAGTGTTCTAAGAAACAAGAAAAATAAAAGAAGAAAGAGGAGATCTAGACTACTAAATAAAGTGTATCGAACAAAAAAAAACTAATAAAGTGTAAAGAGAGACTGGAAGTAGGGAGCAAGGACAATGGCTGAAGTTTGATGGTCGGTAAGAAGCAACGTTTTAGTACGAGGATCATATTTGAGAAACCTTCCTCTCAACTTAAAACAATTTGGCATCAACGCGATAATCAAAACCTTTCCATCGCTGCATGGCATAAAGAACTCCAAATTAAATGAGACTTTGCATAGCTTTTTAGATCAACTGAATACATTTGTCCCCATCCGTCTCCTTCCCTATCCATGCTCCACATCTCCAAACAGTAAGGTGGTTGCTCTACGTAGATGAATTCTAAAGGAGGGGATTCTAGCACCGAACGGAGGGTGATGGACTGCACGGAATCTGTGTGTGTGAAGATCAAATGTTATGATCTTGGCCACTGTTGAATACTCTGGATCTGTTAATAGATAAGCAGTGAACCAATAGATGGATCCGTTAACGCTTGCTGAAGCTTGCCCGTCATAGCAAGGTGTAGGAACAGGACTTATGTATCTCCATTCCAGTGTCTTAAGCGAAAGAACCTCGCATTGTCTGCATAACATATGCTTCCCACCAGGCTGTTTAAATAACCTAACAAGTTTATAATCCCCGCTCACTCTGCCTCTCCCAAATCCTAACAAGTTAACCGTCGGATAATCATACCCATGGGAAACTGCATGTGAGAAATAATACAAATTAATTACATTGCTGCATGCATGCACGTACAATCTTCTGAATCATCATTAATTATAATATATGCCGTTAATTAATTTATGTTTAGTAAAAAATGTCAACTCTAATAGTTTTCTTGTGAAAGATCATTCAAACTAAAACAAAGGAAAAAAAACAAATTTTAAAATATTTATTATAGAAAAGTCTTATTAGTTTGAAGGATTTGGTTGTTAAAAGTCTTGATCCAACAAGATAATTTATCGATATATAGAAGTACTCGAAACAACAAATTGTTGCAAATTCGCCAAAATTTAATTACAAAAGAAATAAAAAGAACAAAGAAAAAAGGAGGTTAGGGCATCATCAACGCATGAGTTCTTAATTTGGGTTTCTTAACATTATTTAATTATTATCTTATATACATACAATCTTAACAATCTCATTCTTCTCTTTTCTTTTAAAAACCCCTCTAATATTTAATTATTATTTTATATACATACACTCTTAACAACTCAATTTCTCTCTCTTCATTGAAAACTCCACCATGAAAGTTTCTTAAATAACAAATTTAAGAACCCCTCTCTCTTCTTTTAAAAACCCTTCTAATATTTAATTATTATCTTATATACATACAATCTTAACAACCTTTTTCCTCTTTTTTTTTCTAAAAACCTCTTTAATATTTAATTATTATTTTATATACATACAATCTTAAGAACCCCATAATTAAGAACTCTCCATTGATCATGCTCTTAGTTTCTCTGCTCTTCTAACCTCACCCTTTCTCGGTGACAAGTTTAAAAAGATGTGTTTCAAGTTTTAACACTGAACAGCCCTAGGACTTGGGATCCCCATGTATGCTAAGCGTGGAGACACCCTCACTTTAGGACTAGGCCTTGGAGATGGAATTGGTCCGTAAGAATTAGCTGGCGAAACCCGAGGAGAGAGACTGACTTGCTCCAGTGCTTGTGCTTGTAGCTCCATTGGGTAATCTCTAACACACCCAATTCTTGGACCATATCCACTTGTCCATTTACAAGACAGTCTTTTTACAGGATCAAACACCGGTCTCGCTCTCTCTTCTTGCTCTGTTGGCATCTCAACTTCTTCTGAGATTTCTTTTGGTCCTTCTTCTTCGTCCGCAGTTGATTTGAATGACGAATATTCCTCATTCACAGAACATCTCTGTAAATCAAATTTAATTAGCCTTATGAGTACAAAATTTTATGGATCTCTGCAGTAGAATGTTTGTTGCATAGTATAGTTATTATCTTACCTTAACATTGGTGAGATCAACATTGTGTTCCTCTAAGTAACTTATGAACTCCTTGAAGTTGTCTTCTGTTGGGAGATAGTGTCCACTGTATGGCCATATAGCCTGAGAAACAAAAGGTGAATGAGGTACCTTTTAGTTTACGTAACATAAAAGATTCATTTCCGAGGAAGAAGCAAGAGAGGTAATTTAAGTATTACCTCAAGGATCCCATCGTGGGCGACCAATCTTCCTGCAGCTGTAGTGGCACCTCCAGATAGAAAACTTGAGTGCTGGAAAACACCTTTCTTCTTAATCCCTACGAATAAGTTTCTAGTCGTGCTAAGTACAAAAATCGACTTGGCTTCCTCCGTTGAATTGATCAGAGTCATGCTCTGTTTATACATTAGTCTCCCATCTTCCACTATCACTTCATATGCTTCTCTCTCCTTCTGCAGGTTTTAAAGAAACACAGACGTTGATGAGTAATCAAGAGCTATAGCTAATTTGTATGGTCGAGTTGGGAGGGTAAAAAGCTCACCGGTCCTAAGTATCTGATGCATTGTTTTTGCAGAACACTTCTCGGGTGTTTCTCAAGATTTACATCTTTGCCGTCTCCTATATCCAACCTTTAGTTTCAAATCGGTGAAAACAGAGTTTAGAACACATTCAAAGATAGGAATATCTAAAGATGGATATTGGATCTAAGCCCTTACCAGTAAAAGAATGGCTGTGAGCTCTTGCTCTCTGACCAGACATCATAATAGAAGTGCAAGTTGTGGCCATAACGATGACGTGGGTCAATCTGTAAAACGCAAGAGATGAAGAGAGGGGCAATTAGGTTAACTGCACTAAATAAATAAAAAAGGAACAACAAATAGCTTCTGATCTTGTGTTCTGCAACCAAACTCATAAATATGTTTTGTAACAAGCCATATCAATTACGGCACTTGTCCTTGATCACAAAGAGAGGTTAGGGGGGACTTACAGCTTCAAGCCAATGCTGAAGAGCTAATTTCTGAGCCTTTTCATCTTTTGACAAGCCTTTCCCAACCTAACAAATGAGACACACATTGGTTTTTCATAATAAACAGAGATATAATAGATCCACTAATAACACCTTGACTATATAGTAAACAGAGAAAAAAAATCACTTGTACAAATGAAGTCAGACCTTAGCAGCTCGTTTTTTAGCTCGAGCCCATTTCGAAACAGCGCTCTCATGTTTCTCTTCTTCAAAGAAAGAGACAGAGCTCAAACTCAGAGTTGCAGCATCCAGAGTCCTCCACCTATAACATTTCAAGCAATACCAAGGGTTAGTATAAACATCTTTAAAAGAACTTATAAAAAAAGAAAAAAAGATGGATCAAGTAACCCACCAGAGCTCCTCAACAAGGACTGCACAATCTGCTAGGTTCCTTCTTGTCCGGTAACTTTTGTACACCTTCTGAAGCGTAGTTGCAGCTGCATCAAGCTCAGTGACTGGTCTAGGGGAGAAGAACACAAAAGGCTCAGGGGGAGTAACTGTGGGTTTCTCTATTTGGATTCTATCACAGTTTCTTCCATTGAGAGTGTTAGGCTTCTCCGCAGCTTCACCTTCCAGAGTCTTCCACCTATAACATTTCAAGCAACACTAAGGGCTAGTGTAAACATATTTAAAAGACATCTGAAAGAAAGAAGATTGATCAAGTAACTCACCAGAGCTCTTCAATAACGATCGCACAGTCTGCTAGGTTCCTTCTTGTCCGGTAACTTTTGTACACCTTTTGTACCGTAGTTGCAGCTGCATCAAGCTCGGTGACCGGTCTAGGGGAGAAGAACACAAAAGGCTCAGGTGGAGTAATTGTGGGTTTCTCTATTTGGATTCTCTCACAGTTTCTTCCATTCAAAGTGTTAGGAGTTGACTTCTTTGTCTCCAAGACCTCAAACTCTGAATCAGTCTTGGTCTCGTTAGGTATCTCCCAGTTGTTGAAACTCAACGACCGCTCCATAGTAATCTTAGGAGAAATCTGGTGCGTATTAGTATTGTCTCTCTTGAAACTTTTGGTTCTTGAAGTCAAGCGTCCGTCTTTAAGGTTGAAGCTAAGGGAGCCAACTTCAAGACCCATGGCCACAAATATATCACGAAAGGCTAATTCCAAAAGTTATTTAATATAGAAATCCCCTGCACACATCAATCCAGATCAGTATCGGCCTTTTACCAACGACACCTCTCTAAAATTAATTAAACAAACTGTAGTCGCATTAAAATAGCTATACCAACCAATTTATTGGTGAAAATCAAACATTTCAACAAATATATACCTTGTGGGCATCAAACAAAACAAGTCCTTAGGCTTTGAAAAATCAGTATGGCTCTATGTTTTGACCAGAAGATCCAATAAATGGCACCAAGAAACAGAGGAGCTTAAAAGAATAAAGAATAAAAGAATGATTTTTATTCTATGGAGAAAAATCAAACGTAACGAGGGATATGAATATGACCAACACAGGTTTAAGAGATCTTACTTATATATAACTACAGCAGTGTGGGCAGTTGAAGACTATTGAGAGAGTAAGAAGTCTTCGTTTTTACAAATCGTTGAATATGGAAAAATATTACGGAATATTCAAAGTTGGCGTGTCTGAAAAATGTTGAATATTACGAAAAGAGACAAAAGAATGAGAGCAGGCTAGCTAGAAAACAGAGGATGTGGGAGCCCATACAAGATGGAGGCTAACGAAGGTAAGTTCATGGAAGTTATTGAGATAAGGACAACACACACATAACCTTATAAATGCGCATACTTCATCAAAAAGTCAAGCGGTCCAAAGAAAGAAGTCAAGTTGTCAATTTGCGAATTGTCCAATATAAACATGTCTATTCTATCTTAGAGATACTAAAATCAAACACTATTGTAAACGATGAATGTTGTAGATTAATGAATCACACACACACATGTTCAGCCTTTTTATAACTTGTACATTTCTTGTATGCCTTGATTTATTTCTCGTTTAAAATTGGGCTTAGTTTTATTGTTGAACTGGGCCTTATGGTTTGGTTTGCCTATTTTATGTTTTCGAAACCCAGTAAAGGAACCAGCGTCTCTCGTCGAAGCCCATCTAAAAAAAGGGGAAATCGAAAGGCGTCTCGGAGAAGAAGAAGAAGAGAGTGAGCGGAGGAGATGTCGACGGTGTACGTGCTAGAGCCGCCGACAAAGGGAAAGGTCATTGTGAATACAACTCATGGCCCAATCGACGTCGAGCTATGGCCTAAGGAAGCGCCTAAATCCGTACGGAACTTCGTTCAATTATGCCTCGAGGGTTACTTCGACAACACCATCTTCCACCGTGTTATTCCCGGATTTCTCGTTCAAGGCGGAGATCCAACCGGCTCCGGCACCGGTATTTTCTACGCCCTCTGATTATTCTGAGGGTTTAAGACCTTTAATTTGTATCTGCAAATTTATAGGTTTAAAGTGTACTTGTCAGTTTCTTTCTGGTTGCTCGCTGGATTGGGTTAATTGACAGTTTTGAGTGACATGTAACAGGTGGAGATAGTATATATGGAGGTGTATTTGCCGATGAGTTTCATTCAAGGCTGAGATTTAACCACCGAGGGATTGTAGCCATGGCTAATGCGAGTTCACCGAATTCTAATGGAAGTCAGTTCTTTTTTACTTTGGATAAGTGTGATTGGCTTGATAAGAAGCACACTATCTTTGGCAAGGTAAAGCAAATTGCTTTTTTTTTTTTTTTTTTTTGTTCTGCGTCGTCTAATTGTTCTTTTCTAGTTCTTGATCATGTCTAGCTGCTACTTGTTTCTAATTCTTTTAGGTTACGGGCGATTCAATCTACAATCTTTTAAGACTAGGAGAGGTTGACACGAGTAAGGATGATCGGCCCTTGGATCCTGTCCCGAAAATATTATCTGTTGAGGTAAGAAATTGTAAATGCTAGATGTATTATAGTGTTCCATGCTGTTAAATGACAATGTTGATGTCCTCTTTTAAAGGATGTTATCTGATTGATACTCATTCTTTGGTGTGCCAGTCTTGTGATACTTGGTTTTTCTAAAAATTCTGTATATTTCTTTGACAGGTTTTGTGGAATCCTTTCGAAGATATTGTTCCTAGAGTGTTAGCAAAGACATCACAAGAATCTGTTGCCGAAATCAAGGAACCCCCAAAAAAGCCCGTGAAGTAAGATGCTATCCATGGTCAGTCGAGAATTTTAGCTATAATTTTGCTTTGGTTGTTTTTTTGAGACTTTGTTTTGTTGTCTTTGTGATAATCAGGAAACTGAATCTACTTTCATTTGGAGAAGAAGCTGAGGAAGAAGAGAAGGAACTGGCTGTTGTAAAGCAAAAGATTAAGAGTAGTCATGACGTATTGAATGATCCTCGACTTTTGAAGGCAGAAACTACAGATAAAGAACGGGTAACAATATTATTTATCTTGTTTGTGGCGTTTATTTTTCCTGTCTTTAATTCCCCTTTTTTGTGTGTGTGAAAGTGTAGGCTAAGCTGTTTAAAAAGTTTGAGGCGACTTATTTTATCTGCCATATTGTGGAAAACTAGTGGACGTTTCCTCACGGTTGCTATATGTAATGATGCGTACAGTTCTTTAAGTTTGATGCTGTGTAGTCTGCCTAGCAGTCTTTCATGGGCATTAGACTGAAAACTGAAGGGGGGTTTTAGTTAGATTTGTCATTCTTTGTTTTCACAAGCAATCTTAACTTGCTGATGTATTTTTACATTTCAGAATGCATCTGAGTCGAAGGAGGTACTTTCTGTGCGAGAAGCTCTGAGTACTAAGAAAGAAGCGGCTGAAAGAGATAAAAGCTTCTCTGTATCTGATTCAGTTGGACATAGTGATGATGACAATGATGATGAAGATGAGACTAAATTTGATGCAAAGATGAGGAATCAAGTGCTCAGCAGAAGGAAGGAGATTGGAGATACGCCTTCAAAACCAACTCAGAAAAAAAGTAATTAGTCTTTCCATCTCTCTATATCCTGACATCCTGAAATATTTAAGTTATGGCTATTCTTGATTTGCATAATCAAATTTTCTCTCATATCAAGCAATCATGTCTATACTTAGGGATGTTATCTGTTTATCAACACGATTTGATGCTTTTAGGTTTGGTTACAAGCATTGCCAGAGAATAATATACAGCTCTCTCTGTTCCTCATGCCTTATATTATCTCTAGTTATTTCTGTAGATTCTAATTATAATATACTTGTATTTTTTTCTCAACAGAGAGCTTTAGTCTGAAAAGTCGTGAAAAGTCTATACAAAGGTAATGACACCCATAGTTATACGCTATCGTCTCTGTATCATCTGCCTTCCAGGTTTTATGGCTTAGTCAATATGTCTGGTTCATTGTTCCTTAGAATACTATTAATCTATTCAAGCAATATCTCAGTGCAAGGCAAGCTCATACTTTGTGTGTTCAAAGCTGGGCTAACAAATACATACAGCACAGAGAAAGCTATGAACGCTTTTTAATTACCTGTCCATATTCAGAAAACAACTATCGATAATGTCACAAATGCTCTCATCTATGCCCAATAATTTATTCTTTATTTAGCAATAGAACCTTTCAGACAAATCTGCTTGCTTTTTTGAATGAATGCCTGAATATGTTTTGCTTTTATTCATGACGGTGTGACCAGTGATGTTAGTCATTGACTCAGTAGTTTTGCTATATACAGGTCTGATGCTGTAAGTAGTGAAGACGAGAAACCAAGAATGGAAAAATTATCCTTGAAGAAAAAAGGAATAGGCTCAGAAGCCAAAGCCGAACATATGGAGAAAGGAGACACTGATTTACAGCTTTACAACGCTTCTGAACGCGCCCGGCAGTTGCACAAGTTGAAAAAGCGCCGACTGCAAGGAAATGAGGATGCTGTAAGTTGTTTACCAGAGTTGTGGCTTGATTTTTAATATTACTATCTGATTGATTATTTATTCCCGTTGTTCATTTACCAAACCGTGTACTTGCTTCATTGCGGCATACTTATTCCCTAAAAGTTAAATCTAATTTTGTCAGAGCAACAGTATAAGAAGACAATTTCTTAGATTCTGGGTCTAGGGTCTACTCATCTAATTTTATTCTCTTTCAGTTGTTCCTTTAACTGATCATCGTTTCCCTCCTGCGGTTTCTTCAGGTGTTAGCAAAACTTGAGAAGTTTAAGCAGTCCATTTCTGCAAAACCGTTTACCTCGAGTAGTACAGTAGTGTTGACCGCAAGTAGTGAACCAGTAGACAATAAAGAAGATGATCTCTCTGATTGGAAGAAAGTAAAGCTCAAGTTTGCTCCTGAACGTGGCAAGGTAAATCTCATAAGGCTCTATCTTTTTGAATGATGATCTAATGGATGTAGTGCTACTTCGTTCTATTTCTTTAGCTGTCAGTAAAAAATAAAAAAAAATCTAGTAGTTCATAGGATAATGCATCCTAATCACAAATAATCTCATCAGAAGATTGAGCTATGTGTATGTTTATCGTGTCCTGTGAGAACCTGATAATGTGAAACTATCCTGCAGGATAAAATGTCGCGCAAGGATGATCTAGATGCGTATGTTGTGGTCGACCCTCTTCTTGAAAAGGGAAAAGAAAAGTTCAACAGAATGCAAGCCAAACAAAAACGAAGGGAGCGAGAATGGTCAGGAAAATCTCTTGCCTGAGTTTGGGAATCATAAGCATTCCATTTTTTTGCTTACGTTGTTTTGTTGATTCTTAAGATGCCCCCGTACACTACTCCTGTTTAAACTTAGATACACACAGACATGAGCATCTTAAACAGAGGGTCACTAGCTCCCATGATACAGAACTAATCTGTTAATACTTGTTATTTGTAGGAAACTGAGCTACATATATGATATGATTTTAACACTTCGATCGATCGAAATCATTACAAGTTGGATGGTATTGTCGACTGTGGATTTGGTTCAGATTCAGTTTCCAGCAAAGACATCTTAGTTTGAATGTTAGAGAGAGAAGCGAGAGAGGTTTTAAGTTAGACTGAACCATTTGGATTTATCGAACTTAAGTTTTTTTTTCTTGAAATAATTAATGAACTTATAGTGGAAAAGGAACATTGCATTATTCCAGGATAAAGCGTACTAACTGGAAAGATACGAGTAATAAAGTCGAAAAAGCCAAAAAACCAATAGGAAAACAGTGTCATCAAATTGGTAAGAGGCACTGTCTCTGTGACTGTGTGTAGCTTTCTTCTACTGAGGATTGGGAGGACGGCTATTGGCAGCAGAGACGCGTGAGCCCCACTCAAGCAACTCTTTGCTCGTATCATCCCTATGAAGAATCACTTCTATGAAACATAGACTATCTTTCTTCTCCGTGGTCGCTGTCTTTATAGCCTCAACCAACTCCTCCTCGTATCTCACCTGTCACATTCAGATGATAGTTTAGGCCCATATTATTGGTTACATTCTATTGTCGTAACTCATCAATCGTTTTGATTTACCTTTGCAGTCCAGCAATTGCCTTCACCGTTATGAATAGCATCGACAAGACCAGTGTAGTTCCAATTCTTTATCACATTATAAGGACCGTCATGAATCTCTACTTCAATGGTGTAGCCACCGTTGTTAATCAAGAAGATGATCGTCTTCTGTCCGTTACGCAGCATTGTCGATATGTCCTGAGCCGTCACTTGGAAACTCCCGTCCCCGATGAATGCCAACACTCGCTTCTCTGGTGATGCCTGTGCGTATCCCAGAGTCGCACCAACAGACCACCCAATCGATCCATACTGCATCTGAAACTCGTACCTACAGTTTTGAGAGAAGATTCAAATCCTGTGCTGGTTTCATTATGTTACATGTAAGAGGGTCTTTTATTTTATTTTTCTGTATACGTACCCACATCCCTTTGGTAGCTTTAGTTTCTGGCAGTTGAACCAAGAATCACCGGTTTCGGCAATCACAGCAGTGTCACTAGAAAGCATCTTTTGGATGTGTTGGAACATTGTGTTAACTCTCAGAGGCTCTCTTGGTTTGCATGTCAATGGCTTACCTTCAGGGACAAAGATCCTATGATAGTTCTCATAAGCCGTCTCGTTACGCTTCACCCTCGTAGCCAATTCCCTGAAGAAATCGCTCATCAGAACGCAACCAAACGTAGGACCATTAGCAACAGTGACACGATCAGGATGCACAATGATGGCTTTTTCTTTCTTGAGGAGAAGGGAGTAACCCACGGAGCTGTAGTCATTGAAGATTGGACCTGCAAAAATGTAAGCATCCGCAGATTCCACAATCTCAGAGCAGAAAGGAGTGCTTACTGCTCCCCAATAAGTGCCAATGAAATGAGGATGATGCTCTGGTACAAAGCCTTTTGCAGAAGGCATAACCGCCATAGCGTAGCCTGAAGCATCAGCAAGCTCCACAAAGGCATCGCTAGCTTCAGCTACACGTAACTTAGGACCACCAACCATAACTGGCTTCACAGCCTTGTTCAAAAACTCCAACGTTGCTTCCACCGCAGCTTCTAGACCCATCTTGTTACTCAATCTGATAAAAGCATTAGTGAGTTTTGATTCTCTCGTTCGGAAAAACAGAGGATTGATCAGAGTAAGTATAATTCACCTAGGAGCAAGCGAAAAGGGGACTGGATCACGAGTAAATGTATGATGAGGAATCGCTGCTAAGTTACAGCTTACGCTAATATACACAGGCTTGCTCTCTTTCAAAGCTGTTGATATCGCCTTATCAATCTGTTCATGAGCATCTTCCAAATTGTTCACCACCGCCTGAGAAAAACAGAAGCAAAATCATTCAAAATTCTCATATTATTCGATCCCTAAATAATATATCTATGTTGTGTGTTAGTAACCTGATAACAAGTGACGGTTTGAAAGCACCTAAGCTCTTGGCTAAAATCAGGTAATCCGATGGTGTGATGAAGAATCCGGTTAGTACCATAATCGTTGGAGTTAGGACCTCCGACGATACAAATAAGGGGAAGATTCTCGCTGTAAGCACCAGCGATGGCGTTTAAAACGCTGAGTCCACCAACGGTGAAGGTAATAACGCAAGCGCCGACTCCACGAGATCTAGCGTAACCGTCGGCAGCGTAACCGGCGTTAAGCTCGTTACAGCAACCGATTAGATTAAGCTCCGGCTCAGCCATGAGGTGATCAAGCAAAGTGAGGTTAAAATCGCCGGGAACAGAAAATATATCGGTGACGCCGGCTTGGAAAAGACGGCGAGCTAAGTGACGACCGAGAGTCGCATCGCATGAGCTCTGGGAGATGGCGGAGGAAGGAACAGATTCGTGGATTGTTGTGACGGAGCTGTTTGGTGGACTACCGACGTCGCCGTTCGTCGGTTTGCACTCATCGATCGAGCCGATTTTGGTATCCATGGAAACTGAGAATGAATGATTTAGTAGATCACACTGGGATTGGGTGAGTGAGTGAGTGAGTGAGTGAGAGAGAGTCTTATTTTGGGATGAGTAAACAAAATGGGGAATGGGAGAGGTTGTTATATAGTTGTGGGAGATCAGAGACTAGGAGAAATACAAGGGTGGTTTTTTTGACTGGTGGTTCTGGTTTCTGCTTTCTTGTGGAAAAAGCAAATTTATAAGTATCTATTTTGATTTTACCCCAAAAATATTTATATTACTATTAGTTACTGTAACAAAATATCTTCATTTTCCAAAATTACACATCGATACTTTTGTGATTCTCTCTTCTTAATCACACTATTTTTCTTCTAAATTATATTTATACGTGGGGACAAAGTTACAATATCCCCACTTCCAAATATAGATATTTGATTTTCCTATTTTTGTTTTTAACCAGCAAAAATAATTTGTTTTTTTTATAGTCATAATAGTTTGTATACTCAGTTTTGGCTTAATTATTTTACGTTTTAATAAAGAAGTGTAACTGTAATTTTTTTTAATTTAACCAAACATACAACTGTGTCAAAGGCGTCAACGAGGAGAGACGTGATGCCATTTGCATTTGGTCAGCAAACTCTATTTTAAAAAAACACATTTGGACCATTCTCGTCGTTGATGGCCACGGGGGCTTGCTTCTTATACTATAATCGTATTTATTTGTATAAAGTAAGAAATATCTACAATATTTCAATTCACTTAATCGATTTGGTTATACTAATCATAAAAAGATATACGTAGATCTATAATGGACCAATATTCAAATCTTTGCGTAACTTTCAAGATTTTTTTTGTCGTCGTATTTTTCAAGAATATCTGATGTAATTAATATGATACGTAGATCTAAACACGTATTGTTTCAAGGGAAATACTACTAGCTTACATCGTTTTTCTCTTCTCATATTGCTATTTCCTAAATAAATTAACTATATCAACATATTATTAATCAGTCATAATGTAATTTTATGCAAAATTTAGTTGACAAAAATACATATGAGTCGTTTTAAAAAAAAAATCATTTCACTTTGCACAGTAAATATATTTATTAACATGTAATCGGCTCAACCATTAGAAGATGATAAATTTTATTTTACCACATTCGAGCACCCCGTTATTTATTTTTTATTTTTTATGAATATTCGAATATACTGTACTATTTTAGTTTTGAGGTTAAAACACTAATACCCAAAAGCTTGAAAATTCACAAAAGCAAATTTAAATCAAATCATTTATGTAATAAGGGTACATAACTTTTTATAAAACTAAGTCATTCAAAATAATATAAGCAGACCTAAAATATAAACATGAAGGGGCCACTGCCCACCGTCATTCTAAACCGTCTCCTTTGTATGATTCACAAACCAACGGAGTCGCCGGTAATATCCTTTCCAACTTGTGGTTTCTTCACAACTACTAATTTATTTGTTTTCCTACTTTTTATAGTGAAAACCGTGAAAATAATTATTTTATATATATATCCCAAACCACTACGATCGTGGTTTTAATAGAACGTCGAGATAGGCAACAAAAGACAAAAAAAGAACGTCGATATAAATATATAATTGGGTGCTTTTAGTAAAGCTACTGGTAATTATGTGTTTCAATTGGTTAATTGTTTTTCTATGACCTCTTCTCGAGCGTTCTTCGACGTGAGGAGACAATAAAATAAATGAATATTCTAGTAAGCTTGAACTTGTAATACGACACATATTGAACAGTACTAAGAGGTGAAAGCTTGTGTGCCGCAACGGTGACACGTAACCTTCATGCGTCTCCTAGTATTTCGTATCGCGCCGTAATGGTGTCTCGTAACGTTAACGTATCCAAATTCGACGACGACTAGATTTTCTTTCCACAGAATATTTCAAATTTACAAGTACAGAATTGAACACGTTTCGAGAATCAAAACATTCTCAGAAGTAGCTTGCAACATAATAAAGTGCGTCAATATTTTTTTTTTTTGGTCTGTATCAAAAGCCCTACGATTTCGAGTATTCAGGCTATTTAGACACTGGGCCATTTGGCCCTAACGAAATGGTTAGGTTTAATAAATTTCAATATGGATTAGATTTAAGATAATTTCAATGGCACAAGTTTTGCAAAGTCGTTTTAATGTTTTCAAAGGCATCATGATGAGTTTGACTAACATAGACGTAATCACAAAACTGTATATAAGCCTGATGCCCTAGCTATCAGGGGGATTGAAATATAGTATTCGTACATTCCCATTTTATAATGAAATATGTTATAGAAAAAGATGCTTAGCTATTAAAAGTGATGTTTCATACTTCATGGCTGGTGTCGACAATGGCTCTTTCCTAAAAAACTACTAATAAAAGTAAATTATCGAGCTGGCATTTCCTCAATTGTCACGGAAAAGACAACAACAAGAAACACACCAAAGCAATTTGTTTTTCCTTCTTTTTTTTTGTGTGCGCGACCTCATTTTGTGTTTGTTCTCAAAGAGTTTTTTTTTTTTGTTTTATATTCCTTGTCAAAAGAAAAATGTAACTCTCTAGATTACAACTAATAACACGCATCGATCTCGATCATATATTTGTATTTTATTGGTGATATTAATGGCTATTAAAATTAGTACATTTGTAATTATATCTCTATTTGAATTTATTTTTTTTGATGTAAAGAGATTTTATGTGACTTACTTAGCATGCATTTCTTAAGGTTTCAACAAGACTAAAATATTGGAACTAGTCTTGGATCTAAGGGTATCTCCAATGTAACACCAAAACACCAAAATTTGGTGTAAACCCACTCCAACCCAACTCTATAATTCACATCAAATTTATTTTTTTTGGTGTTTTGTGAACAGTGTCACACCAAATTTGGTGCGACACTATTCACAAAACATAAAAATAATAATATTATTTTATTGTTATTTTTAATTTAAAAGTATATTTTTATTTTTGTTTATCAATTAATTATACTTTAGTAATATGATTAAATTGTATTTTACACATGATTATCAATTTATTTTTGATAATTTAAAATTTCAATTGTAATTAATATAGCATATTGATTTGAAAAAGATATATTAATAAGAAAATTAATTATAAAAAATATGTAACTTATCAAAGATCAATTAAAACACTCAAAAAATAAAATTACATAATTAAAACCAAACACACATAAAAATAAAATGCAACAAGCTAATTTAAAGACATAAAATTACATAATTAAAACCAAACACACACAAAAAAAAATGCAAGAAACTAATTTTAAAAACATAGTATTTATTTAAACTATTAAAATATAAACAAAATCTTAAATTTAATAATATAATAATAAAGAATATTGTTTTTGGTGTGAGATTTGATGTTGTGATTGGAGATAAAAAAAAAGCAAGACACCAAAACATCAAATTTAGTGTGAATCCAACACTAAATTTGGTGTTTGGGTTGGAGATGCTCTAAACAGTCATATTCAATATCACAGAAAAAAAAAAAACTATTTATAATTGACATATTGATAAAACTAGTGTTATCCAAACTATCTGATATAACTCTTGGTTCCTCTAATCTTAAATGTATCATGGTTGTGTGTTTATTATTGCTTTACAGAGAATGAAGCAAAGAGAGTTATTCCTGCAAATAATAACGTTAGTTTTGTGTTATACACATGTGTACAAACATATGAATAGTGAATCTTCTGCAACTCGCATGTGTAACATTCAATTCCGCAACAAAAGTACAAAAGCCCACTTGCCTTTTTTTTTTTTTTTTTTTTATCTCCTTTGATCGACCCTGGATTTTTTATGAACTAAATTCCAAATATTTTTTGCGTTTAAACAAAATAATTTCTGAAAAAGCACAGCCATTGACGCGACGCCACGTGCAAATGGTAGAAATTGGACAACACTTTTTTACTTTTTTTGATGTTTGTGAATTTCATTGTCTCTAATTATGATTACAACGCAGCATTCTGACCGGTTTGCTCCCTCTTACAGCTAGACCACCACCTTTCTCTCATTTTCATTTGTTTTGTTTTTTGAGTTTTACATAAATATTTTTTTTTATCCTCTCTCATTCATTCATATACCCAAAAAAGAAAAACATAAAAAAGCGTCTCTACCTAATTTATATTCCTAATAAATGACTTGGAATGCAATAGCCTTATAAAAACTATGATTGGTCAAACCGATAACGGTTGAATTTTATCGTTATATGATTTCTCGAGTGGTATATGAAACTGAAAATATAACAACATGTATATAAGAAAATTAACATAACAATAATTTTGGACTTTATCCCCACCATCATTTTACTTTGAGACGTTAAATGATACACTAAAACTTGTCTAAGATATTTTAGAGGGTTGATGAATTTCTGAGAAATTTATATTACCAAAAACTAATACACAAATATGGTAGAAATACATGAACTCTCTAAAAATATACCAAATTTTTGTGTACTATAGTTAAGAAATTTAAGATCAAATAAAAAGGATAATTTCTGTCAAATTAATATACTTCTTCTTGAAAAAAAAAAAAACAGAAGGCGTATAGGGTGGAAAATAAATAAAACTAGTATAATCACAGCCAACGAATCCTATGCGCGTGTGAAAAGCACGATCCAATCACGAAGCTAAAATCTACAGCTTCGTTGTATAATAAATAATTTAATACGAAAACTCATATTCCAGTTATACCCCTTGACAGCGACACACACTCTCTCTCTCCAACCAAACATATCTGGAAATTATAACCACGCGCATTCGTAAGCGCGTGAGTGAGTCTTCCTTTTTTGCTCTTACTACTCCCTGACAATAATCGTTACAACTTCCTTTATCTGCTTATCAAATAAAGGAAATTAAAAAAAAAACATTATTACTATTAGATAACAATTTTCTGTAAGTATTTCTGAATATTTCCCATTATACAGAGTGCCATTTCAATTTAAAATCGACACGTGTCCTTTAGTGGTTCGTCTTCTGAGGGTAAAATAGTGATTTCGTTGTCTCCTTCATCATCTCCCTTTTAAGATTTTCCAGAGCGAGAGAGTGAGAGAGAAAGAGAGAGAGAGAGAGGTTTTTCCATAGTCGTTCACGTCGAGAGACCTATTTATATCACAAAGGAAGGAAGAAGAAGAAGACTGTGTAGAGAGAAGAGAGGGGGAGATGGAGGATATACAGGAGGAAGAGAACGGTACGGACGAGGAGGTTCTGGGATCGAGCTTGACCATGGAGAAAGTGGCGGCAGCGAAGCAGTACATCGAGAATCACTACAGAGCTCAGAACAAGAACATTCAGGAGAGGAAAGAGAGGTACAAATCATCCTCACTAAGAGAGATTTGAGATTTGTAATTTTGTTTTGATTTCGAGACCTTGTTTAGGGCAAAATCAGTTGTTTGAGTTTGATTCTTTCTTCGCTTTTCCTGCGAATCGTTTAGGTTCTCTTTGATGATAAGCTATCGCTGGTTACTTCCATGCGAACCTTTTATTCATTTGTAGCTGTAGCTATGAAAGACAACTCTGGCTCAGTTCTATATTGTTGCTCAACTCCAACTTTTATGCCTGTGGACTTCTCTCATCGAGACTTTGATATGTTAAGAATACATTCGTGTCTGATCCACTTTTATACGAAAGAATAATGAAGCTATTACACTATTAGCACCACTAAAGCTGTGTATTTTCTGTAACCAACATTGTTTGATTTCTTTTAGACGGTGGATCTTAGAGAGAGAGTTAGCTTCTTCTGGAGTGCCAAAAGAGGAGCAAATCAACATGATTAAAGATCTGGAGCGAAAAGAGACAGAATTTATGAGGCTTAAAAGGAACAAGATAAGTGTCGACGACTTTGAGCTTTTGACAATCATTGGAAGAGGTGCTTTTGGTGAGGTTTGTACAACAGATCACTGCCTGTGCCTTTTTTATTTTCTTACAGCTTCGGCGTAACTAACTCAACCAAGATAGTTTTTCTGGGTACTTTCTTAACGAGTATGGTACTTCTGATCTTAAGAATAACTTAATCTAACTTACAGGTTCGCTTATGTCGGGAGAAGAAGTCTGGAAATATTTATGCCATGAAGAAGTTAAAGAAATCTGAAATGGTCATGAGAGGACAGGTAAAATTAGTAAACAATTGGAATAATATGCCACAGCTAAAACTGATTATTTTTTAATCGTTGTCTCTGAGTTTACCTACCTGTCTTTTTCTTCTGGTATCTGACTAAATTAATGTACATTTTGCAGGTGGAGCATGTCAGAGCAGAGAGAAACCTGCTGGCTGAGGTAGCAAGCCATTATATTGTGAAGCTCTACTATTCATTTCAGGATGCCGAGTATCTATATCTGATTATGGAATACCTCCCCGGCGGTGATATGATGACCTTGCTCATGAGAGAAGATACATTACGAGAAGATGTTGCCAAATTTTATATTGCTCAAAGTGTCCTGGCGATTGAATCCATACACAGATACAATTATATTCATAGGTGGCTTTTGGAAATTACCTAATTTGCATGCTTCTGGTCTAAATTGTGATATTTACACAGTTTGATTGATCTTTGTCATTTCACTTTTTGCAGGGATATCAAACCTGATAACCTTCTTTTGGACAAAGATGGGCACATGAAACTCTCGGATTTTGGGCTCTGTAAACCTCTTGATTGTAGAACTTTACCTTCAATTCAGGAGAATAGGGCCACCGATGATGAAACTATGACAGAACCTATGGATGTTGATAGATGTTTTCCCGACACTGATAACAAGAGAAGCTGGCGTAGTCCCCAGGAACAACTTCAGCATTGGCAGATGAATCGCAGAAAACTAGTATGTTAATCTTTTTTTGGAGTTTAAAAATCCCATCATCCCTTTTGTAGCTTTATCTCCATTTCTCTGATTCTTGTATATACCAAATGTGACCTCAGCATGAAAACCAAAAATGGGGAATAATGAAAACCAAAATGGGGAATAATGAAAACCAAAAATGACTTTTTTCATATTTGTAGGAGAACACTTTTCAAACATTTATCACCTGTACTGTCTGTTTATTAATTTGTGTGGCAAGCTGGCAACAACTGATGATAGTGCTCTCTGATTGGTTTCTCCTTTTTTGAAAGGCGTTTTCAACTGTGGGAACACCCGACTATATTGCTCCTGAAGTTTTGCTGAAGAAAGGATATGGCATGGAATGTGATTGGTTAGTCTTTCGCTTATAATTTTTTTCTTTCAGAATGAACTATAACCATTGTGCATCGTATTTTCCTCTTTTCATCGTATTTTCTCTGTCCTAGCAACCATTTGTACAGGTTCATAAAAGTTTTTCATTTATCATTTCAGAATTGTTCCATAGCCTCCTGAGCTGCTCTTTATCTGCCTTGGAAATATTCTTTTTTTGTCTC
The DNA here is from genome assembly GCA_004349715.1 of Crucihimalaya himalaica. Taxonomy (NCBI): domain Eukaryota; kingdom Viridiplantae; phylum Streptophyta; class Magnoliopsida; order Brassicales; family Brassicaceae; genus Crucihimalaya; species Crucihimalaya himalaica. The sequence goes on along the minus strand of SMJT01000006.1, from coordinate 2,114,963 downwards.
TCAGGTGGTCATTAGGTGCAATCATGTACGAAATGCTTGTTGGGTATCCTCCTTTTTATGCTGATGACCCTATATCAACTTGCAGAAAGGTATTAACTCTTGCTGTTATCTTCACAATCCCAGTGAGTTTGCTCTGGGTAAAGTATCAAACAGTTGAGCTTAAAGAATTTGACTTGCGTCCTATTTAACTGTGAATAAGACTGTTTAATTACGAAAGTGTTAGTGCAAAAGGTATATTCATTTTCTTGCCAATTTCCATGAACTAGTTATACTCCAATAGAATACCCAGTAAATGTAAATATGCTTTTATAATTGAAGTTTTTTGGTGAATGGTTTAGGTATTGTTTTTGTAACAATTTGATCTATAAATGAATGTTTGAAAATTCTTTTATCTATGAAAGTTTAAGACCCAAGCAGGAGATTTTTCAGTTCTATGACCATGTTTTAGATTATAAGGGTGTCGTTGTTTGAAGGCCACAGTTTTGCCAGTTTATGGTCGTCCCCGTTAGCAAAATGTTAAAATACTGTGTTCAATCTTTTCAGATATATATTTGAGATTTTGTTTATAAGATTCACTGATCATGTTCATGAAGTCTTAATTCCTTCTGCTAGATCGTCCATTGGAGAAATCATTTGAAATTTCCCGAGGATGCGAAGTTGTCATCCGAGGCAAAAGATCTTATCTGCAGGTTGCTATGCAACGTTGACCATAGGCTTGGCACTGGAGGAGGAGCCCAGCAAATCAAGGTAAGGATGTTCCATGAGAAGATTTAGTAGCACTTAAGATAAGATTTCTCATTTTTCTTTGTTGACTTGTACCTTAATTTTGCATCAGGATCATCCTTGGTTCAAGGATGTTGTGTGGGAAAAGCTCTATGAAATGGAGGCTGCGTACAAACCAGAAGTGAACGATGAGCTAGATACACAAAATTTTATGAAGTTTGATGAGGTATGCCTCCTTTTTATTTATCATGCATTATTTAACGAATATTTTTCTGGAAAAATTTACTTTTAAGATTTATATACCAGTATGAAGGCTGAACATATATTAGATTTTCCTAAATTCGGTTTAATGTATCTAGTTCGTATCTTACTGTGAAATTTACTAGTTATCCTGCAGATAATAACTCTTAGTTTCTAATATGCCACTTGTGATGATGGTGATAGATACCTTCATCATACTGCCTTATCAAGGACTGATATATTCTGTTTTTAAGGGACTGGTTCCATTAAACACATTCATATAGTGTGAATTATCTATTACCTAGGAATTTGTTTGTCAATATTTTGCAGAAAATTCATATTGATAAAGGTCAACCACTCACTCCTCCTATTAGGATCTTAATTGGTGACTTAAAGTGAATCTGAGTAATTTTTGTATTATATAGGAGGCCTACTGAACTTCTTGATTTCGTCTCAGGTGAATTCTCCTGCACCTGAAAGAACTAGATCGGGCCCCTCCAGGAAGGTTTGTGAATAGTATTTGTGTATACATACATTATCCAGCAGTTTTTATGCAAAGATATGTGAATAGATATTGATACTCCAAACTGTAGTAATGTTGCTGCTGAAGTGATAGATATAAGAAAGCATCATCAAATGGTGTTGGTGGATTGAAATGAGACCTATTTTCTTTAGACGTTTCTTGAATGATACATCTGTTCATTTTGTGCAGATGCATCTTGCTCCCAAGGATTTAAGTTTTGTTGGCTACACCTACAAGAACTTTGACGCTGTAAAAGGATTGCGTCATTCACTTGGTACATGCACATGACCCTACTATACTACTATTAGTCTATTATTAAATCTTTTTCAACCTCAAACCGTGACTCATGCATTTTCCTAGTCGATTAGAAGTTTGCCTAATAATATGTTCTAAGTAAACGAGATGCTAGATTTCCTTGTTGATCAGACATTAGGAAGAATCTGACCCTTTCTTTTCCAACTCTGTAGAGATGGCAAGAACTATGTCTCTAGATCGATCACCAGGTAATTGTGTTTCATCATTGGAAAATTTCCTTGCTTCTTTCGTTTGCCTTTTAGCATGTTCAGATCCATAAGCTTCTTTCACAGAAATATATACACCCTTACATTATTTTAAGTTCATGCGGTGTACAGCCTATGTAAACAACCTTATATCAAAAAGTGAAAACTGATATAATCAAAACTGTATGGCAGCTGAGGCGATGCCTGTGGAGCGGATAAGCGGGGAAGCAGCAGAAGCACATATGGTATCATCAATGGATGATCCGATGATAATTTGAATAACCAAACAAGATAGTGATAGTCTTCCTCAAGTTTGGATCTTAAGCCTTCTAGAAGAAAATAACTGTACAGCAAGCCGAGAAGTGAAAAAGAAGAAGATCAAAATGGTTTGGGTAGAAAAGAGAGGGAAAATGAGAAGGTGGGTGGGAGATTAACAATGTTAGCCTTTCCTGATTATTCTGTTTATTAGAAGAAGAAGGAAGAGAAGGGAAAAAGAGATTAGAGAGATTTTTTTTTAAGTCTTTCTGTTATATAAAAGCTGCCCAGGTTGGCTGTAGTAATATGTTGCCTTCTCTAGTGGCAGTTTTGTTGCAACATTTTTACTGTTTTTACCGTTGTGTCTGTGTGTATCAACTTTAATTTCTAAATTTGAAGACCCACCAAGGAGTGAGGACTTAGAGTGTATATTTGGGTTTTGTTGGGAGTCGATTTATAATCAAACTTGGAGCATGAGTCTTTCTCTGTTAGTAATGGTAGACTTTGGGCTACACAATAGGAAAAACCACAAGCTTCCTACCAAAAAATGAAAAAGAAAAACCACAAGGTATACTAATTAATAAAATTTGATTGTTAAACGATTAAATTTGAAACGACCATTTTACCCGTTTTGCTACTTAAGGTTGATTTAAGATTAAAATCTAATTTAGGTTTAACGTTTGTTTAACTGTTTATACTGTAACATTACTAATTTACTATCATGAACGGAGTTTCAACTTTTAACCGCAGTTAAGTTTTATTGTTCCACTATACAATGGAAGTATCCCCACGTAAACCTCGAAAAGCAAACTTTATTGATGGCTAATCCAAAGTTTGAAAAGTGCTTTTCAAATTCGGTGTTCAGAATAAGAAACAACAAAAGTTCGCATATAGAACAAACATGGTTTAGTTGATTCTGGCGATACCCTGAGTTAAAACTTTTAGTTTGAAGAGAGCTGAGCAACGAGCTGTGTGAGATTATCTTCCTTCTTGATACTCTCCACCCAATTGGCGTTGATATGTACCCTTTCAATGCTCTGCTTCAAGGTTCTTGCCATCGAAGGCTTTGATCTTGTTACAAAAAACTCCTCCACTTCTTTGGCTTTCTCAAATGACGCAAACTGAGACAATCAACATAAAGAGAAACCAAATAAAGGCCAGCAAGAGGATCAATAGCTGTTATATGGATATCGCATAAAGGGGAGGAGAAACAAACCGGCGATACAGCTGCACTTATGAAGCGTGTTATGAGAAATCCAGAGCCCCATGTATTTCCTATATACTCCCACTTCTCCTGTAGCCATTTCCAAGCTACTTCACGTCCTTCCCAACTTACACCAGAAAGTCCATAAACTGCATCTTGATTACGGACCTGGATGAATAAGCACCCCAATATATCATATCAACTATTTCAAGCCTAACGATATGATCACTCGCTACTTTACAGAGTTGCAAAAAATACTTACATACCTCATCAGACAATACGAAGTTAAGAACATCTTGAACTATAATGGGGTCTGGGCAAGATGCTAAAGAACCTGTAAAACCACAAAGTAAACATTAATAGTTGAATGTCAAATTTCTATTGATTTATTCTCATGTATCAGACTTACAGCCAAGTTACCTAAGATTCGTGTTTTCTCTTGGCTGAGGTCTGTTTCCCTATAAACTCTCAGAAGAGACTCATAACCAGTTTTGTCTGACTTGTTGGCTCTCTGCATTACAGCAACATAAGCAGCCTGCAAACACAAAACCCATACAGAAATTAATTAAAAGTTTTACCATTCTGATTTCAAACCATCATTAGTTTCCATAATACAAAACAAACCCTTCTAATGTCAGGAGGCAGAAGCGAAGTATTCCTATCAGCTAAGAATGCATCAAATCTCCGAACTGCTTCCTTTAGTGTCTCATCATGCCCAAACACAGCAAGGGCGGTCAAGACTTCCCCTCTCAGCATAGCATCGAGATGGCTCTCGCCTTGTTTAGGGTCCCAACCAAGTTTCCTGTAAAAACAATAAAGACAGTGATCCTTTTTTTACTGTTTGGTAAACACAACATAAAGTTATATACAATACTTTGATATTGATAAGTCTAATTTCTGTAAATGGGTAAAACAGCTTACCCAGCAGCAAATTGGAAAACGCCGGTGAAGAAATGTTTAATCCCAGACATCATTTCTTGATTTGCATCTGCTACAATCTTCACAACTTTGTAGCTTATCTGTATGGAGTAAGACTGTAAGAGCCAGAAGCAAAAGCATAATTGTGGACCGGGGGAAAATTAAAGACAAAAATTGCAGATCCTTACAGCAATAAGGTTTGACAGCACGGTATAGTCAAGTTCCTCCTTGTAAGCACTAATCAAAGTGAGCAAAGAGGCTAGAGACTGCTGACGAGCCATGGAAAGTGCAAACGAATCATCCAAAATACCTGTCAAAGGAAAAGTAGGATATTCATCTCCAAAGAAATTTCATTATGTCAACCAGAAAACAAAATCTGCAAGGTTAAATTACCATATCTATCGATAGAAGTCAAACTTTTGCTCTCTGTTGCATTTCTTAGTCCAGCAGCAAGGCTGTCATCATATTTCACCCTATAGAATCCAGCCTGATCGACATTGATTTTTATCCAAGAACATGCCTCATTGTTTTTGCCGCTACCATCAGCAATGGAACAGCCCAATAGTTCCTTTAGATCATATGCTCCAGATTTAGATTCGAACAAGAAGTTTTTGCGCATGTCATATGAACCACAGCACAAGGTTACTGGCACAATCCATTGTCCTTCCCCAGGAGAACCGCTTGACAAGAAACGAGACTGTAATTGTAAAATTATAGTTAGTCGATCATGCATGAGATATCATAATGAACCTTCAACCTTAGTGGCTTCTAAAGGTGGGGGGGACCTGCTCAAGTTCCAATTTTCCATCTTTCATTTTGGCTGAGACAACAGGATATCCTTTTTGTTTTGTCCAAGAGCTCATAAGCTTGTTCACAGGTTCTCCTGATCCCGCTTCCAAAGCAGACCATAAGTCTTCTGTCTTCGCGTTTGAGTAAGCATGTTTTTTAATGTAAGCAGCAAGCGACTTCTGCTCAACAAAGCCATACAAGTAGGTTAAGAAGTTTTGGAGACATTGGAGAAATTGAAAATAGAAGCCACCATATTTTGCATGCATAAGATAAGAAGATAAAGTTGCAATTCTTTTGTAACAGAAAGAAATGGGCATGAGCAGAACCTGAAAAACTTCAGCACCAAGATAGCTTTGTAGCATGCGGATGACAGATGCACCCTTCCTGTAGCTTATTGCATCAAATATTTCATCAATTTCAGCAGCATGATTAACCTCCACCTGAGAAAATTTTTGGACTCATGATAAATAGGTAATAGGGTATCTCTGGATTGACAGAGAACATAAGGACAGAAGACACTAAACTTGCATGACACCTATATTGACAGCATTTTTCAGAATTGTGTCCCACTTAATAACATAGATACTTATTTAGATTACCTCTATTGGGTGAGACTCCTCAAGTCCATCTAGCCTTAGACCCTCAGTAGATTCATCTAAAAACTGGGTCCAGATTTTCCATTCAGGGAACAAACTATCAGTAGCCAAGTAGCTAACCTGAAACAGATAACGAGTAACAATACAATCACAATACAACTTAGAATCATTGTTGATACAAGGACTTAATTTTGCAATGTACCCAAGTAGCAAAACCCTCATTCAGCCATAGATGAGTCCACCACTCCATAGTGACAAGATTGCCAAACCACTGGTGAGCCAGTTCATGGGCAACTACTGTGGCAACCTAACAGCAGAAATTAACTGCTTTAGATAATTGCACAAAGCGCACCTGAATGTTTGCAATACCCTCTAGAAAATAAAACAACATGTTTGCAATACCCTCTGTTTGTTAGAAGCTGCTGAATGTTGCTCATCATAGAGAAGAGCTGTTTCACGGTATGTAACTAAACCATAATTTTCCATAGCTCCAGCAGCAAAATCTGGTATTGCAATCATATCCATTTTGGGAAGGGGATATGGCACAGCAAAGTACCTACGAGAGTGATTGAAGTTATGCAACGAGTATGACACAAGCTATGATACAACCAGCAAAAGAAGTCCAGAATTATGCATGCACATAAAGTTGAAAATGTCGACGAGGGACCTACTCTTTGAACAGATCCAATGTCTTCGCACCAACATGCAATGCAAATTTCCCTTGGTCGGCTTTGCCCACTTGACAGTACACTCTGACTTTAACCCCTGAGGAAAAGATAACACTTGATTTACAGCTTCTAGAATTGGCTAGAGAGGAGATAACAATGGATAAAACTAAGTTACCATCGGATGTATGATCTTCCACGTAGTCAAACAAACCAACAACAATTGCTACCAAATATGTAGACATAATAGGTGACTCTTGATAGGAGACAATCTTCACGTTCCCGTTAACTTTCTCCTCCATGACGGGCATATTGGAGAGAGCCACCAAATCAGCTGGCACCTCTAATGTAATCTTGAAGGTAGCCTGTTTCACAATGTGTCAATATAGATAGATAAAGACGATGAAAAACAAAATGCCATTTTTGATAAACTCATGCTGATAAAAGACAAGGCAAAGAACAAGTGGAAACCTTGCAAGCAGGTTCATCCCAGCATGGAAAGCATCTCCTAGCATCAGCTGGTTCAAATTGGGTAACTGCCATATTCTTCTTTTCACCGTTATGTTCATAGGTACTGCACCAAGACAATACAAGATCGTTCTAGAAATAATCTTGAGCTATGTAAATTTCTACTCGTAAAAAAGATAGAAACCGCAATACTTTACCTTCTGTAGAATCCCTTCATTTTGTCATTTAGTACTCCATTGAACCCCATCTCCAGAACTCCCACTCCATGGGGAAGAATCTCACCAAACTCAAGCACTAGAATCTCATCCTCCTCAAACAGGGCAACTTTTGGAGCTGCAAGCGCCTGATTAGCAAAAAGTAGTGTGTTTGTCAGCTCAAATCTCTTTACTTTCATAAATGAAACATAAGATGCAACAAGATAAACTATTGCTGATTCCATGTTTGGGGATGGAAAATGAAATTTGGTGCCATGAGAACTATTATGCTCAAATCTCCTATTTCTGAAGAGGCCATTTAATCCAACTATATCAGAGAAAATCTTGGCTGAAACCACTGATTGTATCTGTAGTTAATTTACCATTGGAATCAAAATCAGGAAGCTTATTACGAAAATATCTGTATGGCGCTAATAGCACAGCGACGACGATAGCATCGAAATCATAAAGCCTATCACATTATCGAAATTTGAATTCGTATAGAGAATGGATTGAAGAACGGTAAAATACCTTAGAGGATGTACGAGGAGAGAAGGAAACGGAAGCATCGTTGATGGAGAGATCAGCGGCGTTGAGAACGATAAAACGGGTATCTGCGACTATATCAAGGTGGATGGAGACAGTCCCGGCGAAAGTGCAGGCGATTAGATCGGGATTGAGTCGGAGATCGTAGCGTTTGGGGACGACGAACGTGGGTAGACGAGGCTGACCTTTGAACTGATCCATTTTCGTGAAATTGCAGAAATGATTTTTGCTCTTTGATCCTTTTTATATAGAGAGATAGGAATAATATGTTAAGTGACTTTGCAAGGAAGTGTTTTTTGTTACGCCACGCGAGTGATTCGTTTGTAGACCATGTTAACTGTTAAGGGTTTATAACATTTTTAGATATATAATTCAATTTCTAAATTTGATTTAAAGTGAAGTTTAAATAACATACACTAGATTAGGGTTATTGACTGGTAAAACGACGCCGTTTGTATATATTCCCACTCTCCTCTGTTTCGAGAGTTCTCCTCCGAAGCTTCGTCGTCGTCTGGGTTGGGTGTTTGATTTACGGCTTCTGAGTCTGAGACAGAGACAGAGACTTCAACCGAGAGGCGGAGTGCTCACAATCTCGGAGAACCTGAGGTTTACGGGTTAACCAAAGGCGATATAATTCGAAGATCTTCTTTAATTTTCCGGTCTATTGAAATTTGGTCTACCCGTTCCCGATCAAATCAGGGTAAATTTCAATTCTTTTTTCTTTTAAGATCAGTTTCATGGGTATTGAGATTCATTTGTTCTTCAAGCTTCAAAGTTTGAAGGCTTTGTATTGTTTGAGTTTCATTCTGATTTATCTCTATTTGATTCTTTCTAAGTTTTAGGATTTCTATCCATCTTTACTTTTTTTTTTTTTAATCTTCCTTAGATTGGTTTGATCATGTTTCTGTTTAGGTATTGAATATGTCCCTCCATTACATATTTAGAGGTGTTCTTCCATTTTTGGTGTTTATCCTCTGTTTCTTGTTTGATTTTTTTAAATAAACACGTTTGATCTTTGTAGAGAGACAACATATAGTATAGAATTTTGACAAAGACTCTAGAGTCAATGTGAAAGGAGCATGCTTTTTGTGGTCAACTACTTTGAAAGCTTTCTCTGGTTGTTGTCTCTAGTAGATAATCTTTAGTGTTGCTATTATATGATTCTGTTATTCTCTTTTTTTTTTCTCTTGTTTTTGGCTGATAGTTTGTCTTTTTTGGGTTATGTTAGATTCTTATTGCCCATGTTTACATTTCTTAAGATTGATATTAATTTTTTTTGAACTATAGATGGGTTTTCAGAGTTGCTAAGCTGACTGATTATTAGTGATTGAGACAATGGGCTTAGTGAAGAAAAAGGATTCAACTTCAGCTCACTCCTCTACTTCGCCCTGCGCCGATTTGCGAAACGCTTACCACAGTTGCTTCAATAAGTGAGTTTCGATACTCCTTTTGAGGGATTTAGCTAGTGTTTTTTCAGTTGCTGGGTTTAAGGGTTTAGCTATGGTGACCTAATTTGGGATTTTCTTAGGGATTTCTGGTCTTTTGATCTTTTAATGTTTGGAGACCATTCGGTATTCGTCCTATAATTGATGGCATTGTTGCAGTCCTTTTTCCTTTTCAAATTCTCCCATTCTATGAAAACATCTGGTTGATATGTATATCTACCCTAATAGTTGCATCCGTTTTCTTGATTTCTGCAGATGGTACTCGGAGAAGTTTGTTAAAGGGCAATGGGATAAAGAAGAGTGTGTTGCTGAGTGGAAAAAGTACAGAGACTGTCTCTCGGTAACTCACTCCTCTTCTATTTTTCAGCTCTATTCATGTTTCCTGTGATCTTAATCAAATAATAAGCTTCTCTTTTTGATTTTTGTTTTCGGTTTTCATGTGATCAAACAGGAGAATTTAGATGGTAAGCTTCTCACTCGCATTTTGGAGGTCGATGGTGAGCTGAATCCAACAAAGCAAGCTGATTTAAAAGAATCCAGTTGATACTTATTTGATCTCAAAATGTTTCTCAATAACATTGTCACTTTGAAGTAGATTGAAGAACTTCTTTGGTAGGAAACAGAAAATTACATTTTTAAGTAGATTGAGATTGTTGTGTTCTTTATTCAAAAATGGGAAGAAAATAAAGAAATAATCATTTCTTCTTGAAGAGGAAGTGTGAAACCATCCACTCTTCTCCATTGTTGTATCCAAAAAGCTCAGCAACCGCAATGAAGAAGGTTCTCCAATAAACCATCCACTTCACTGCGTTTTCCTTCCCATAAGTCATTTCCATTATCTCTTTAATTGCAACTATCTCTTTATCCATCCTTTTGAGCCACTCTTCACTGCAAAAATTTGTATCATTAAGTAGTAAACATCAGAAGCTAATTACTATCTTCTTCTTGCTTGTGACAACTATTTTTGGAGTTTTACCTTGTTTTTGCATAATGCTTCCCGTTTACAAGCCAATGATCTAGAATCGAAACATGTTCCTGAACAACAACATATCAAATTGGTATGTTTCAATTGATGAGAATCTACTGAAACATACATGGCAAATTATAATGTATATTACTTGGAAATAGAGGAGAAGATTCGCAGATGGCATTGTTCCTCCGCTAAAGAAGTGTCTTGTGATCCAGTCATCGTCATTCACATCCTATAGCGAATCAACACAATCCCAAGATTGCATTATTGCCAAGAAACACATGGTGAAGTAGTTAATTAAACAAGAAGCTATCAAACTATACATTAATTCATACCTCAAAGTGGTAAGCAAATGTCTTATGGCAGAAATAGTGAACAAATAGAAGACTATCTTCCTTCATCCATGTTCCTATTTTCTTCAGAAGCTCTCCATAGTTTTTCATATGCTGATCACAAAATCCCAAATAGAATAAACAAAGCTAAGGAAAACCTCTGATCTTTGGAAAATCAAACATATAATGAAAGACTTTAGAAAACAATCCAAACCTCGAACATTTCGATGGAGAATACTCGATCATATGTCCCTTCATGCTCAAAAGTGCTAATATCCGCAACAATTATTTCGATATTCTGAAGCCCGAGTTTCCTTAAACCATGACATGTAAAAGAAACCAATTTAGCTAAGATTAAACTAAGTTCCCTTATAGTAGCTAGAACTTGAAGTCCCTTATAGTAGCTAGAACTTGAAGCTTAAGATGTAATGAGAAAGTTAATTACCGGCATTGGTCATCGATAAATGCTTTCTGTGTTGTTGAGTTGCAGATACCGGTTAATTTGCATTTGCTATACTTGCGGGCAATGTACAAAGACAAAGATCCCCAGCCACATCCGACATCAAGAACACTATGTCCATCTTCCACTTTAGCTCTTTCACAGTATAGAGCCAAAATAGCTTCCTCTGCATCTTCTAAGCTACTTGTATCGTTTGAGAAGTAACAAGAGCTGTATTTCATGTTTCTTCCAAGAACAAGTTCGAAGAAAGCTGTTGGTAATTCATAGTGTTGAGTCTTTGGCTTCTCGGTATTGATCGCTATAGGCATCTTCTTTATAGCTGAGGTATATACATCATTCACAATCGATATTCAAACATTTCTTTAAGTTCACAATTTGCAAATATATATTATGAAAACAAATAATTAGTGTTCTAATTTGCCAAATGAACATGTTTTTTATTATATACATGTAAACGCAAACACAAACATTTGAGTTTGAAACAATATATGCCCATATTTGATTGGAGAAGAAAATTGCTATTCTTCTGTGGACAGTTCATAAGATAAGAAGCAAAATTTATCGTGAACAAATCTATCATATATAATAAAGACCTTGAATTAGTCTAATTTATATTGCTTAGAGCCCGGAGATTCAAATGACAAAATAAAACTGACATGTAAAACTTTTAATTATTAAAATAAATAATATATAAACTAAACTAAACTAAACTAATATATGAATAGTGCTCGGGGATCTCTCAACAACAATATCTAAAGTCTAAACTAAAAAGATATATATATATATATATATATATATATATATATTTTACTCAAAAGTTCAAAACACACATGAAACAAAAATAAATTATTGTAGGGTGCTAAAGTCGTCTCGTCACAGACGACACTAAACCCCACAAGTCCACAACCACAAGCAAAGTACGGTTGAAGTGGAACAACTTGCAACACACGAGAAGGTTGTTCAAAAATCGTCAGAATCACTAAAAAAACAAATGCGAAATAGCTTTTGTAAGGTGCTAAAGTCGTTTCGTCACAGACGACACTAAACCCAAACCCCACAAGCAAAGTACGGTGGAACAACTTGAAACACACCATGGGACATTGTTCAAAAATGGTCAGAATCACTAAAAGACACAAATGCGAAATAGCTTTTGTAAAACTTTTATCTAAAATATTAAATAGAATCTAAATGTTAAATACGAAAAAAAGAGGAATTATATACGTTACGTACAGTCAACAAAACGGAGGAGATCCGAGAGTTGCATCTCCGCCGTGGATTTGTAACCGGAACGGAGTCGACCGGCCAGAAGCAACCGTGTCAGCCGCCTAATGACAAGATCCGGCAACAGATTCTTCTCCAACAACGTCAAAGCCGCCTTCACTGATGCGCCATAGGCTACGTCAATAATCTTCTCCATCACTCTTTTTCTCGCCTCCTTTTTTTTTATGTCTCTTGAGTTCTTTGCTTTTCCTAGGCAGTACCATCTTAATAAGTGTAACCCTTAAACATATAAATAGACACGGATGCTAATAAAATCTGAAAAATAGGCATGGCTTAATTTCTTATCACTAAGCATTTTTAGGTGCGTGTATCACCTTATCTAATGACGGAACTAATTTTAAGATTTCAAAAACATAGCGCTATAATTATATATTTCAACAAAACCTTATCTTATCTTATCTTTATATCACTGCCATTTTTCTAAGCCAAAAATAATAATAGAGCAGGGCTGGTTTACGATTTTGATGGGCCTTCAAGATTTTTTTTGTTATATTTTTGGGGCCTTATCTTTTTTTTTTTAACAACTCAAATTAAGTTGCTCTATAGGTGTTTTAAGGGATTTCTTCTACCCAAATATTATTAAGTTTCTCATAAATAAGCAACTTGTTATTCATAATTTTTGTGCAACTTCTAGTGTTTTTTTTTTGTTTGGAATAGTCACAACTCACAATGTAAGTGGTTGTGGACATATTTTTCATTGGCTATTTGTTAACGCCACTGATGTTTTATATCATGTAATATTTGGATGTAGTAGAACTTCCAATCAATTTTCATCTTTTGATGTTTAGGTCGCTGCATATAATTTGATATTCAGTGTTTTAAAATGTGATTTATTGAATTATCTTATGTATTTACCGCATTCATGGTTTTACCATATTACTGTTTATTGATTAAGACAACCATAAATATGTATGATCTCTGGAGACGACGACTCAAAATTGAAGTAAGAAATTATACTTACACTTTAAATCCAAGTGAAACGCCTCAATATTATACAACCAATAATCATCCCCTTTAATGATTATAAGCCTACCACAATGCACTCTATGTTTAAATACATAATACTAGATCCTCATTGCTGCTCCTGCAGGGCCTAAACCATCCTATCGACGTTACCCCATGTTAACTTAGCCAGATTTGCTAAGCAATAATGGAACAGAGCCGAGTAAAAAGAGCTGTGCATCTTTCTAGGATTTCAGAGTTCTGATGAAGAGATGCTCAGGGGCCGATGCGGTGAGTCTGACAGGCCATTCTAGCACCATAGGAATGAAGAAACTTACAAAACTCTTTGACTCAGAGGAGAACGATTTTGCTCACGGACTTGGTCAGCCCAATATGGCTATCCCTAAGATCCAATTATATATCTTTTCTTTGCTTCTTCATTCTACTCGTAAAGCTTCACTATCCACAGAAACCACTTGTTTACTCTCTCTTTTCCTTGTCACCTGTCAGATCATAAGGAACAATCTGTTTAAACGCTATAACGGAAGAATGCACAAAACTTTGTACTGAGTCATACCAACTTGTTAGGGAAACTTTGAGCATTAGTGAACTTTGAGGGAGCAGAATAGTGAGACTTCTTTTGTAGAATCTCAGTGAGACGCCGCTCGTTTTTCTCTTGCCTAAGTAGATATCTCAAGGAAACTGATTCTTGCTCAAGCTTCGACACCGTGATTTCGAGTATTGCTAAGCTGTCCAAAAGCTCTTGTGCCTGTAAATTCTATAATGTTTTATAAGAAATTCAATAGAGGAAAACAATGAAGAAAATATATGCTGGAGAATGGATTGACCTTGTCAGGAAGTTCGCAAGGGGAATCCATGAACGGTGAATTAGAGTGCTCAACTGCGCTTGTTAGAGCTAACCGTAAGTTGATCTCCTCTTGTAACTGCTGCTGCAGTCTCTTAACCTGTATCATCCCAAATGTTACCAAGAATCTAGTACCATTACCAGTAGTACACATTAAGAGAATTAAGGATGAAACACAAGAAAATCAAACTAATCTATGGTTTCTTTAAATGTAATGTATAGGTGAGAAAACTTCTAAAATGTGATAAACAATAAAACGAGCAAATGAATATGATAGTGTGGGATCTGACTCACTTACATCTTGTTCAAGCTCACTTTTGTACCATAATTTGCTCTTTCCTTCAAATCTACCACTAGTTTGATCAAGCATCTTGCTTTCCTGCTTACAAGAAAAAAAACAAATCCAATCTCAAACATTTGGTGTGACCCTAAAACCCTAGATTTATTGCATACCCATACATTAATCAAGAAATCTGAAAGGCATATAGAGAGAAAAAGCTACATTACATCGAGATCAGGAAAATACAAAGACCCATCTCCAGAGGAGTAAGATCTTCTTGAAAATGTACCAGTCTTCTTCAAATACCTCCGGATCGAGCTTCCCCTGTAACAGACAAAAGATGAAATAGAACAGAATCAATAAACCAAAAACAAAAACAAATCGCGAGCGAGCATTGTGAAGGGAGAAGTAAATTAAGATAAGAGAGAGTACCAGTTGATGGGAAGACGAAAAGCGCTACGATCGGTGCTAGGAGAAGAAGAAGAAGAGGAAGCAAGGGTGTGATCCTCATGGAGAGCTTCGGCTTTGACACAGAGCATCGTTGGGTGGGTCAAGGAGCGGTGGTGAAGAAGACAAAAGCTTGAAAGGTTCCAACTTTGAGGTTTTATGACAGAGGAGTTTGGTTGGGTTCTCACCTGCTCACACTTCACTCTCTTTCCTTTTTTTGGTCTGTTGCTTTTATGATTTGTGTGAGAAAACTTAATAATAGCCAAAAAAAATGAAAATAATAATAGAATAAAGCTGAAAAGGGAAACGAAGGAATTTATTCGTGTCTCAGACAATTTGACTCGGTGGTACTCATTTCTTTTCGTCACTCTCTCTCTCTATTTTTTGGTCTTTTTTTTGTTTAGTCAGACATTTACACTGTCTCTGTAACTTTTTATTTTATTTATTTCATTTCATTATTTTCTATTTCTGCTTTTTAATAAATTACGAAAACTACATAATAATGTATTTCAACTTCATAATTATATGGTTTTTGATTTGGTATTGTGAATTAGAGACACCGGTCTTTAAAACTTTGTTTTACGTTTTTTTTTATCGCCGACCCATTTCAAATCTGAAATGCTTCATGTATTTCAGTGTTTCATGTGTACGGTACACACTATAAAAGTGATGACGCAGATACACACATTAGTATCTAACTTTTACCTTTTTCTTTTTTTTTTGTGAATCGGATATTACAACATATGACAAGTACGGAAGATTCCGAACGTAGATTATCAACTGAGTGAACCATATGTATTGGTATGGTAAATCAATTTGACAGAACCGGATAAACCAATTGAACCAGCCTCAAAATCATTTGTTCTGAGAGGATCGATTTGGGACCGACCTAAGATGTTCGCCGTTCAATAGGTAGAGGCCACGGCGTAAACGTAGGGATCGAACATAGATTCTACAGTACTAATTAAGTTCCCTTTTACGTATCTTTATTTTAAAGTGCTAATTTTTATCGCCGTTTCAGAGTCCCACCAATGAGCCAAGTGCTCCAATGCATGATTATAACGTTGGAGCCTCTTCTATAGATTTGCTTTTTCAAAAAATTTCATCTTTCGTTTACGATTTGGGATTTTAGGGTCTTTCAAATCTGGATGGTGTAAATGTGAGAAGCTTTCGTTATGTTAAAGAGGCTGTCTAACGCCATTCTCTACAGAATCGCAAGCTTCGATTCACAAACCCTAATGTCTTCCTTTTCCGATCCTCTTTTTGTGCGATCGCTCCACACTCGATCAATCGGGAACAGATTTGGTGGAGATTTCGTTAATAGAATCAATCCCATTGAATTTTTCGACAAAAACATTGGCTTTAATGGTTTGTTCAAGGTTAAAGGTGGAGGAGGAAAGCCCAATGGATTAACCTTGAGAAGTTGTTTTGATTCTCACAAGAAAGCTGATCAAAAGGCTCGAGCTTTAACTCAGCATCGGCGGCTTCTCCATGGTCTGGGATCTGGGCCTAGTGAAGAACGCGGCGGTGGAACCACCGACCTAGCGGATGGCCGTGGTGCATATCTGCGTACGCGGTTCCAAGGAAATGATAAGATAGTTGTGGCTGTTGACATAGATGAGGGTATGCTTCCGTTGTTCTTATTGTGTGATGTTTACAGGTTTGAAATGTCTTTTGGAGAAATCTTTTTAAATTTTAAATTGACTTGTTAAACTGCTAAATGGGTTCTTAGAAAAGCTTGGAGTCAATGAGTAATATAATCATACATAATTTGAGAAGTATATAAAATGTTCTAGATGGTGTCTAGCAGAATCTCGAGAGCTTATGTAATTATGAATAATCCCTGATTCACATTGTTGGTTTGAGTAAAATATGTCTACTGATTCAAAACCATTCAAATGGATTGCTAATTTCGGACGAGGAACTATGTTGGACTGTTCATGTAATGTGTGTTGAATAGTTTTTCCAACTCGAGTGTAAGTTGTTTTGGTTAGATGGCTGATGCATGATATTCTTTGCCGATATCTTTATTCTTGTACTTCCTTATATGTATTGAGATCATCTTTTGTCTGACTTCATTGAGCTATTAATTTAAGCTATGCTTCATCTTATTCTCTTTTTATGTAAGCAGTTCTTGGAAACTTTGTCTCGGCCCTTAACAGGTTCATTGCGGACCGCTATTTGTCAAACCATTCAGTCTCAGAATACCATGTCTACGAGTTCTTCAAGGTACGAAGTCATAGCTTCTTCTTGAGCTTCCTGAGAAACAAATCATGCATCTTCTTGTTCAACATGGAGGAATACCCTCTTGCTTTTAGCTGCTGGATTGTTTTGTTTTCTACTTTGAGAACTCGTATGGTAGTATGAATGATTGGAATACGCCTTATAAGGATAAGTATGTATAAGGTTTACAATTTTTTAGTTGTTATCTTTGGCTTATGACAAGGAAAACTCTTCCCTACTTTACTTAAATAGCGCATTACCCTGCCTGGCACTTGTTATCTTGTATGTGAAAGAAATCTGAAACACCTTTGCTTTCAGTAATTTGAGTGGGTGAAGAAGTTTTGTAGAGGTCCGCTTCAATTTTCCTGCTACACTAATGTTTTCGGGTTATCACAAAAGCATATTAAACTCAAGAGCTTTGCAATCAGGGTTTTGCGTTGCGATTTACCATACAGATCTAAAGTTGCTGGCTTCCCATCAAAGATTTCTTGTTTATGATTTTCCCTTAAACTTGTGTCTTATTTTTTGTGGCAGATATGGAATTGCTCTCGCAACGAAGGTATTTTCATTGGCTTACTTGCAACTATGCATTAATTAAGGGACCAGCGGATTGTTCTGAGGACTTTTTGTGTGTTGGCAATTTTGGTGGGTAAATTGGGACGTAATGTGCTATGTTTAAAATTTCTTGTTGTGCAGCTGACATACGTGTTCATGAATTCTTTAAGACATCATATTTCAAGAAAGGGATCCATCCTCTTCCAGGTGCCCATAAGACACTTCACAAGCTATCAAAATATTGCGACATGTCAGTTGTGACGTAAGTGGCATGTCGTGGATCTTATCTTTGTTGAACGTTTCAAGTTACCAGTTAATTCTATAAGTCAGTATCTGAGTGGTTTTAATCTTATTGGATAGGTCCCGGCAGAATGCGATAAAGGAGCACACACTTGAGTGGATCGAGATACATTTCCCTGGACTCTTTAAACAGATTCATTTTGGAAACCATTTTGCTCTTCATGGAGAGTCTAGACCAAAATCTGAAATCTGCAGGTGCATACAAAATCAACTCATGAATTTGATACCTTCCCAAGATTCTACTCGAAAACTAAAAAACACCACTTTCCATATGATTTGATGGAATAATCCAAGAATTGAACTGCAGATCATTTGGAGCAGAGATATTGATTGACGATAACCCGAGATATGCGGAGGAATGCGCAAACATCGGAATGAAGGTTCTCCTCTTTGATTATGAAAATTCATACCCTTGGTCTAAGACGGAGTCTGTGGATAGGCATCCTTTGGTGACGAGAGTTCATAATTGGGAAGAGGTGGAGCAGCAGATTCTCGCGTTGGTAGTATCAAAGTGTTGAAATCATTTCTGCAACAACAAATGTTCTTTTGCCAGTGCAAAAATTATGGCATTAATGTTTGAAATGATAGTGTATTGTATAAACATGAAAGAAAGCTGAACAAACCCAGAAAGCTTGATGCTGAAATAAGTAGCACACAGAGATGGAAATTAGCTTTAATTGTCCCTATTTAGCATCATTTTAATGTCTTATTATTTTTTATAGTTTGGTTTCAATATTTCAACTACATTTTATCTGATGTATATAAATAAATTTAGTCAAGTATAATATCGAATCTTTCATTTCGCTTTTCAAATCAATTAATTTCATATGGAAGAAAAGTCAATTATTTTCATTTTTTTTTTTGGTTTCATAAGGATCCATTTAACCAAATTTGTCACTTATGAATATAGCTGAACTAGAAATTTCAAAATTGATATATTTATTTCTAGATATTAGATATCTATTATTTAATAGGAAAGTGACCAATGAGAGTTTAGTGGGTGCTTAATAGAAATAGTCAAAGAGGGATACTAAGTAACTCAACGCATGTAATGATATAAGCGTAAAAGAAGCAAATAAAGGCAGAACATTAATCATAAAAGAGAGATAAACCTCATTTATTTAAAGATAGGAGCATAAACAAACAAGTGTTTATGATTTTTAAGTACAATTAAAACACTTTTGTCACTTATCTGCCTTCTCCTTGGCATGGAGATTGTCAAAATAAGCCTTAGAGTTGGCCTCAAAAGCATCTCTAGGGATATGAGCAGAACCACCAGAACCAGGCGCAACCATATTCCCTGGACCAGGAGCATTGCCACTGCTGCTCTGAGCTACCGAATCAGCTTTTGCGCTAACGTCTTTCTTGTCCATTTTTGTTTCAACTCTTGAAGATGTGAGCTAATTTAGTATGAGTGTAAGAATAGTTTTTTGGTTTGGTAGTGTGATCAAAAGTGTTGGAGAGGTGCGGCCAATTTATAGATGAGATTTGTTCAAATAAGTCAAATTAACACTTTCCAATATTTGGTATAAATTCAATATCGTGAAAAGCAATTTTAGTTTATTGCAAGGGAAATTGAATTGGAAAAGGGCAATTGACTGTCTTGGAAAACTACTTGGAATAATGTTATGTAAATTTTATTTTGAATATTCTTGTAAATTGAATTAACGTATTTTCAACAGGTTTCTTTTTTTTTTTTTTTTCTCGCTTCTCTCCTTTTGTCCGTATAAGAGATACTCATTTTCATAAATTGTTCAATATCCAATTTCTTCGAATAATCATCATTGAAAATTAAACTTTTGTACACGGTTGCATATGAATAGTTACATTTATACATATATGTACATTTATTATGACGTTTGAAGAGGAGTTCGTACATACACATGCATATATAATTATAATATCCACACGAACTTACTACTTTACACACTTACGACATGATACAACTTAATAAGGGAACAACATCTTCTTCCACAGCTAAAAAATATTACTCATTTTTCATCAGTTTTATTTATTCACTTTTCAAATTACTCTTCAACAGTCTGTATGCACATACATATGATCACTTACTATACGTCCATTGAGATTTGTGGACACGAGTTCTTCTGTACACATACATATATCTACAGGGTTCCTCTTGCAATCCAAGGATTTGAGGCTTATCTTTCTATCTTCTTATTTTTGTCCTTTTTTTGGGGTATCATCTCTCTATCTTCTTCACCTTCGTCTCCAAGTGATAGAGAAACCATACACAGAGTTCTTCGACAGATAATCATTCTGTCTTCTCAATCAGCTTTATACCATATGCTTGCAATATATCCAAAGCTGTGCGTACCACCACAAACCCCAAAGACAACAAATCAATATCATCCTATTCATCTGCTAACACATCATTAGTTTTGAAGCGGAATTCAAAGTTACCTGGCAAATAGACCTCTGGTTCGAGAGGCCTTAAGACTCCTCTTGTCTTGATCTTGTCTTCAATTAACAGCTGCAACACACAACATCAGAAACATACGCTTAAATTTTTTAACTTAAGCGAAATATAGACAGGAAAAAGTTGTGATCAGTGTCTGAGTAAGGACCAGAGCTCCAATGGCTGCAGGGATCCCGACAGTCTTGGCCATAGCAGTCGTTGTTTGTCCGTTCTTGATGTCCCCAAATTCCAAAAGAGTCGCACTGTGCTTCTCTATACGATTGTTTTCAGGGAATTCCACTTCTACTTCGTGATGCAGAAGCACCATGTCCTGAAAACATAATGCAAAAGTGTCCATATTTATGTCAGCAAGTAACATCAAGTTCAAGAGAGAGAAAACTAATGCTTTCACATGAAACAGAGACCTGCTCATTTTCGGAATAGGCTAGTTTTTCTTCCATTAGGTAGCAAGTTGCATCAAATGCGCTTTTACACAATGATGGAATCTCCCTCTCTTCGTTGAATCCCAGGAATCTAAGACACCTCAAAAGCATCAGGATTCGGTGTTTCGCAGAAGATTCGGTATAACAAAACAACATTAAGATTTATCTTCATGGAGAAGCTTACACAATTGTTTTGGCAGCTTTGGCTGCATTCTCCTTGGAATGTCCAAGCTTGATAATTCTCTTGCTGATCTCTTCTTCTTCAGCTAGAGGCTCTGATTCGTTTTCTGCATCCTTCTTTAGAATGTTACTTAAAAGAGCACCAAACGTAATCTTCTTTCCAATGGTGAGTACTTGATTTGGTTCATCGTCAAAGAATCGGAGTTTTGAAAGTGTTGCCATTATCATACTAAATCCTGTACAAGCCATACGTACAAAAGTGTTAAGCCTTCAAATGTTTGAGATGTGACTTGTGATTATAGAATTCATACCTTCATATCTGAGTGTTCCTCGAAATATTGTTGTTGCTTTCTCGATGCCATAAAGTTCCCCATAAACCAAGGAGTTCCGATTTGGAAGACATTCCAATGCAAAAGCTGGAAGATTAGGTACTCGGAATCTTGTGGCTGAATCATATAAATTCTCCCCTGCCATATACATTGCTCGATTAAACAGAAATAAAACATGTAATGAAGTTAAACAACGTTAACCTCCCCTGTATATGGACATGTTTTTTCTGTCATACCATCAACATGTACTATGTCGCCGTTGATTTTGTATTTGGCAGGGTTACGGCCAGCTCGAATTGCTCCCGCAGGGCTCCAGCTGCGATAAAGAATTGTAATAGAGTAAGCACAATTCTGAAATAATGTCTTAATGAGGAAACACAGGAAAATATGTTAATGGCGTCGATGACAAGAGTACCTAAACTTATATGCTAATGGATTATTTGCTGCAGCCGGAGAGGGAAGCCCCCCACAGTAAGAGGTGAAAGACTTCACTTTCCCCTTTCTGATATAAGCCTCATTGATCATTTTCATCGCCATCATATGATCTGAAAGACACATTATAGGATCACCTTCTCAATTATCCAGGAAAGACTCTGAAGCTAAATGCACTAAAGGTAAATCGACTGAAAAAAAATTTGTAAAAAAAGCTATGTTGTGAAATGACATACCAATCCCAGGGTCCAGTCCCATTTCGCCAAGAATAGTAATCCCAGAACTCTTAGCCTTCTCATGTAACATGGACGTTTCATCATCAACATAGCTAGCAGTGACAAGATGCTTCTTCAGCTGAGAGAATCACAAAGAAGAAACAGAGGCATTTAGTATGCGGAAACTACTGAAAGAATGTGATATGGCTATATATTGAATAAGATTCACAAATTTCATAACTTCCATCCTGAACCTCATCATTTTTATGCCTTTTCAATGTTAGTCTAATGCTTTGAGGTAGAAGTGTACCTCAATGCATGTCTTTGCTACAACAGCATGACAACTTGCAGGTAATAAACTTAGGACAACATCAACCTGCGCGCAATGAAAAGAATATAAGATAATGGATTTGAGCAGTAGAGTTTGGAGTAAAAGGTAATCTAAGAACAGAGGAGTTAGGAGAATACCTCAGAAACGTACTTAAGGAGGCTATCACTATCTGACACATCTAGCTGAACTGCTTCTACGTTTGGAATGCCTTCAATCGTCTGCCACATGATTTATCACATCAGTAAAAGAGAATTAGATTTGAAAAGATTGATCGTTCAATTCATATTAAATTGTTGAATTTCAGCTGATGAGGCTCAAAAGCTTCTAATACCTTATTTGCATCCTTAAGATACAGAGATGCGACAATCACATGAACATCTGTTTGTTCTTCAGAGTCTGCTCCGAAATAAGTTTTGTACCATTTCTGCGAAGAAATGGTTCTGACTGAGGCTAGGAGCTCAGCAGCCGGGCGACACACACGTCCAGCACCAAGAATCAAAACACCTGATTTCTTCGTCATTTCAGGCTTCTTTTCTATCTCATTTTCTTGCTGGACGTTTTCAATCTTCAGTGAAATCTTATTTGCTTCTCTACGTGGAGATATATAATCTTCATATGGATTAGCTAATCGAGTTAATGAATCAATGATTTGATCCAATACTCTCTTATCATCCGCACCAACCTACCCAATATAATGAAAGATTCTTTAATAGGTTAAAGTGGGACCACATTCTTTGGCTTGTAGTTCGCTTACTTGCTTTAATCACTTACGAGACTTAGTGAAAAAGACAAAAAAACCTAAACCTGACATTAAAATCTCTTGACAGCTGTACGACATCTATGATTCGTTCTTTTTTATCAAGAAACAAACTTACTTCAAGTTCTGAGTATGACTCAGCATCGGCACTCTGCCCCAGTTCACATTTAGCCAAATGAAATGAGCCACCAGCCGCTTCAATCATGTCGAGAGCTTCGTTTATCAGAAACTTATCAAATAGGTGTCCGCTAAGAGATACCTACAAATGATTGTCTCAGTCAAAATCATTAGAAGAAGCGCTGAGACAAATCTCTAAAACGTATCAATCTTTGGTCAAGAAACTTGATAGAGATATGAATATCTCGTGAAGCATAAGGCTTGGAATCTATATTATGCTTCATCAAAACTCACCAATATGTTGTATGTTCTCTGGGTGGAAACCCCGTTGGCGATATTATCTTGTGCCTCTCTGCATTTAAAGTGGGTAAAGATGAAAGCATAGTTTAGAGAAGGGGCCTAATTATTTCTGCCAATGTGTATGAAATAACGGTCGAAGCAGAACATACTCTGGATTTGACTTCCTCATACGTGGAATATACTCATACAAAGATGTCAACTCTCCCCTATAGCTTATGCACGCCCTCTTCAGATGTGCTGGTAGATCTGCAACTTCAGTCATCGAAGCCAAACTACCAACAAATTCGGAAAGAATATCTCCAAAATGCTGGGATGCCTTTTTCAGGACACAATAACTCCAAATCAATACAATGTTTTCAGCTGTAGAAACAGTCCAAGTACCAAAACTGTAATTTTCTTACCTCTTTTGCAAATTCTGTGGGTAAAATGTCGACGGCCATGCAGAGTACCCCATCCCCATCCATGTTATCGTCGTATGAATTGTTCGAGGGATTAAACCTATAGATACTTTTTAGCTCGACGACTTTCATCAAATAGTAAACGTAGAAGACTGAAAAGAAAGCTTTTCCTAAGTTTAAAGTACCTGAAGAAAGGGGAATCGATTAAAGTAGCTCGGTTAACAAATTCAATCGAACCACCGATGTCACAAGTTATATCACATATTCCCACTAGCGGGCATCCTTTTGTTGTTAAATCTTGAAGCTGCTTGATGCTCAGAAGACGGGGAAACCTCTTCTCCCAGTACATACAGTTTACTGCACGGAAAGTCTTAGTTACACACTGGAACTAACCAAAATGAGATGGTCACAGCCATGGTGAAGTAGTCGACAGTTGAGTTGCTTATATATGAACTCTTGAACTTAAAGTAAAACAAAGATCAGGATTCACCAAGAACAGATGTATAAGGGGATATCTTTTCGTGGAAAACTGGATTGTAGTGTTCTGGGTGTGCATAATAGTCGGCCTGAACATCAGAAGCTTGAAGGGTTAAAAGCTGTTCTACTTTAATGTAGTGAAACAAAACTCAGAGCCCTGAAGGTGTTACTTTTTCAAACGACTTTGATGGATCTTTGTGTTCAACCATGTCTTGGCTGGTAATGATACAACCATATACTTGATAGACTCGCTGTGTTGATTTCCCATTTTGGCTGATTCCTTTGTCCTGTGAGAAATATACACTTCATCAGCTTCTCAGAAAACATATAAAAACAGATTTCAGAATCTTCAAAACCCTGAACAAATAAAAAGCAAAGCTTGACTTACTTTTACAAATAGTTCAGGAAGTTTGCTTGGTTCAACAAAAGTGTGAGGAAGAAGCTTGAAAATTTCCTGCGCCCCGAGAGAAACTGCGGATGAGATAATTTAATGAGATGAAACATCTGCAGGCTGAGAGGTGCCATTTCCTGCAGTAGAACTAAAAATATTACCATTTCCTGTTCCGGTGAAGACAAATACAAGAGGGCAGATTCCTAACGGCAGTCCCTCGCTTGAAATTTCTTCACCTACAGAAATCACAGCGGCTTTTGCAGCAGCCAATGAGGAATACATATACGATGACCCGAGCGAAAGGAAAGGTGTTGAGTATCCCAGACTTAGATATCCTGCATCAAACATGGAAAAGTACATTCATCAATCGAAGAAGAATATTGTTTCTTTAGAATCCAGTTCATCTTGATCTGCACAGAAACATGTACTGATAATCAGAACAGTAACAAGAGCTTACGCTGTCCCAGTCCGTGCAAGAAGTCAACAAGACCAGCTCTGCCTGCATATTTACCAAACGCCAATAATCTTTTCCCATGATCCCCAACGATGAGCTCATAATCACACAACGTCACTCCCTCAGAAAGAATCTGCATCCAATACCAGTTTTTCAACATTCCTCCATATGTCTTAAAGTGGACTAAAAGAGGATGAATGAAAAGTGTCATACTTTATCCAACAAAGGCATGTTTTCTTTCTGTGCCTTGTGAGTGTGGGAAAAGAAAGCATATGCTCTCTCAGGAAGAATCATTTCTAGCTGCAAACAGAATCAACCCACAAAGCCAAAATCTCATAAACGTACTGAGATACAAAATGGAGTTAGAGTTAGTAGATTCTTTGAAAATGCAATAATGTCACACCTCAGGTTGTTTGATTCCGAGTATAAGCCCACAATCAGACAAATCATCAGAAATTTCACATCCGACATCTTCATACAAGGCATCATGATGGATACGCTTAGCAGATGGCTGAACCACAATGCGGGAAACGCCAGTTCTGTCTTTGCCACCATGTAAGAGGCGAGCGCAATGGGACGGCGTCAAGGGCGTTCGTCTCTCCCATTTGTTCACTGTTTCAGCTAATATCCCAACAACTCCATTCCCCAACTTCCCCTTCTCATCGCCACTTGAATTCATCTTTCATGTAAAGACTATAATCTCTGCAGATTAAAAAAAAAAATCCGTATTTCATATTTCGAGTTCGATCAAGCAAACATCAAAAACCTAAACTTGAACTAATCTACTAAAATTTACACCCGGAGATGATCGATTCACTACATTGCGAGAAAGTTTCAACAGTTTGACTGAATTTAAAGGGAAAGAATTGGGTTTCGAAAGGATAACTTCCCCAGCAAGACTATTTCTGGGCAATTACAACAACTGGAAGAGGTAAAAAGAGAAGCTTTAAACGATTTTTGAGATGGATTTTTCTCGAGCTCTGCTCTGCTCTGTGGTTAAAGTCGTACGATATTGAGCAAATTAGGAACAGAAAATTGAAATCTAGGGCTGTTAATTGGTAACTCAAATGAGAGCTGAACAGGGAGAAAGCAGAGAAGAACAGAGAAACGCAGATGAAACCATTATTTCCAAAGCAAAAGATTGAGGTAAAGCCCTCCATGTTCATTCACGAGAAGGAAAAATTTATGGAAGAAGAAATCAAAACGTACCCGATGAGTATGAGTTTGATCATGCAATGCCTGTGAGCTGCTTTGTGAAAAATACAAGCTTTCTTAGGTGAGTTGGACTGTAATATATATATTTATTGTAGTGTAGGCGTGTTGGCGATATGTTATATCGTAAAATTAGTAATGTATTTTATTATATGATGTGAGAAGAATTCATTGTTAGAGGATTTATCTAATAGAATTTGATACTAGTAACATTTGTTTACACACGAGGATAACGTAAGCCAGCTAATATTGTAAAACTAATATGAACTTTTTGCTTTGAAAATGACTAATATATATAGACAATAAAAATGAAATCAAACGAAGAAAAGGAGATAACTATTCACAATTTAAAGAAATGAACAACGTGGATGGTTAGTGGATAGGACCGAGGGAGAGGATCCATCCAATCCAATGGAAGATGTATTACGTACGTGTACGTGTACGTGTAAGTGAAGACGTTACTCACTTAGCTACTATCTCAAAGATGACGACGCTTACCACTTTCCGTGTTCTCTACGTCTTTCTTTTCTCAGTTTTTACATTATTAAGTCTTAAATACTATAGGATATGTATGCAGTGACAGAAAGAAATAAGATGAAACGATGTCGTTTTACTGAAATAAAGATCAAAACTGATAAACGGTATTGATTTATTTAGACAGGTTGGGCTTTGCCTTGTTGTCTTAAGATGGCCCAATACAAAGATTGGGCTTGCCTTGTCGTCTTAAGATGGCCCAAGTTGATTTGCCTTGTTATCATCTAGAGATGTTTGTGGTGTTTCCTTGAGACTCAAATTCGTCCTAGTCGTTCTTCTTTGTGTTACAAATGCCAATTGCTTCTTTAATTATAGGAGAAAATATGAAATTTTGCAATACATTCAAATATTTGGTTAATATTTTGACTAATTCCGAGTATAATAAATCCCACAGTGAAACAAATCATCATCATAAGTTTCACATTAGACATATTCGTTCAAAGCATTGTATAGAGAAGGTAAACTACTTTCAAATATCTGTATTTTTGAATAAAAAATAAAAACAAATCTCTCTACTTTCATACATACAACCAGATTCTTAATATCTTTTTAATTTAACCAAAGACAAATGTTCTTCTTGTGACAGAAGATGAAGAACATATCCATGGCTCTTACCCAATTAAACATCTCAAGAAAAAAAGAGAGGTCACTGCAGCGACCTATTAGAGATTTCGTTGTTTATTAATGATATAATAGGTTTTATTTCCATGTTCTCTTTAAAAAGTTCTGTTGAAATGTATATTAAACTGGTCATGGCCTGGGAACAAGTTCTGGGCATTGACTTTGCAATGGCACAAAAGTCGATGCGGGAAGAGATTCCTCAACGAGGCTACAAAGTAACAGTGGTCCTATCCTTTTGCTTTTACACCTATCTTTATTTTTATTGCTTACATTTTATTTCTCACAATTCACAAATAAATAACTTTTTCTTCTTTCCTTTTCTGCGTACATATTGTGCATGTGTAATTCTGAAACTCTCTCTCTCTCTCGTGAATCAGTAATATCATTTGTTTATATAATTAATAGATTAGGTCCGTATATACGCAGGATTATAATTTACGATTTTAAAATTTATAAAAATAGAATAATTATATATAATAAAATATTAAAAAATAGAATTAAATTACTTGAAAATATACATATATAATAAAATATTAAGAACACCTATCCAAAATCATTCACCCATAAGAAATCCTAACAAAGTTATAATTATTTATTTATTTAGATAATATATAGTTTGTTTTATATTTATTTGAATAAGATTTATTTATTTTTAATCATATTTGATTTTTGTATTCAAAGCGACCTAAAAATAAATTACTGTTGTTATTTTGAATTTATTTGCTCATTGTCTTTTGGATGATAGACATTTTCTGGAAAGTATAAAAAAAAAATTGAAATTAGAAAAAAATTTAATAATCATAAAAATAGAAATAAATTTTTTTAGGAAAACCTCATAATAATAAATTAATTAAATTTTCTGAAAAATAGAAAAAAATAAAACCAAAATTAGAGAAAAATTTAATAATCATAAAAAATATATAAGTAAAACGATTTCACAACAACCTCATAATATTAAATTAACATAACTTTTAAAAATAAAATAAAAAAAATAAAAGATTTACTAATAAATGAAATTGAAGATATGATGGTGTTTTTGAAGAAAACATTTTTGTTTGTTGAGAAAATATGAGACTACTTATTTGTTTATATAGAGTTCAATGTTTACAATTTTTTTTCCTTTAGAATTAGAAATTTTTTTTGTTTCTATAAAGTTCAATATTTACAAATTTTTTTCTTTTAAAATTACAGTTTTTCTTAATTATTGAAGTTTACTTTTTTTAAGAAATAATAATTTGTATATTTCTCTAGAATTCTATATTTACAATTTTTTCCTTTAAAATTAAATTTTCTTAATTATGGAAGTTTACGTTTTTTAAGAAATTATAATTAATCTATTTTTTAATAAATTTTTTATTTACCGAATAATGATATCTAATTATCTTTTTGTACTGTTTCTTTATAATAATTTTTGACATTTTTCTCAATTTTGCTACGTGTCAAAATCTTGAATCGATGAATATGACACGTGTCGCGATCTTATGAGTTACTAACTTTGAAAACTCTACTTTATATAATAAGATAGACTATGAAATATGCTAAGGATTTTTTATTATTGTGATAAATTAAACATCCTGCAACAACCATGACACTATAGCTAGGATGGAATCACTTTTATCTAGATTAATTAGTTGAATAAACTTTTGCCATTCAAAATGAATTTGTTTTTATTCACTTACAAATCCATTTATGTGTGATTTTTCATAAACTGATCTAAACTATTATAGTGTTTGTTTTCCGGAAAAAAAAAAGAAAAAGAACACAATAGCAAGCATGACCACAAAAGCTTGTATTTTTGGATGGAGAATTCAACCGCAAGTTTGACAAAATGATAAAAGACAAATGTGACTTGATGTCAAGAAAAAAAGAAGGACAAAAGAGATATATTTGTTTTATGTAAATTGTATTTTGATACATTATACTCACGAGAAAACACGAGCAAAAGAAAAAGGAGTTACTTTTAATTTCTTATTCGAAAGGTTAAAACTATTTAAAATAAGAAAAAAAAAAGAAAGAAAAAGAAAAAGGAAGAAGAGAAAAAAAAGGAAGAAGACAACCCACACGAATCAGCACTTTTGAGAGTATAGGAGAGGAGAGAAGAGGGCAGCTCCTAACTTTCTCTTTTGCTTTTGTCTCCGTCTTTTAATTCACCCGTGGCCGTGGGCTAACACCACTGTCTCCGTGCGTTGATCCTGGTTTTAATTTATGTACATTATTCTCTTATACAGTATGTATTTTTTTTTATTTTGTCTAAGAGTTCAGGGCATACGAAAACTTGGGACGCATTCATGTCTCGTTTCTATGCGAAATTCGAACCAAAGATCTAGTTATGAAACAATAGTGATGTTTAACATCAATTGTTTCTATCGACTATTGTGATGACTTTATATAATTTGACTATCGTATTTTTCTATTCATATAACGTATTTTCGTCTATTAATGAAATATTAATAATTGAACCTGTACCGTCACTTATTTTCCAATAAGACAGGCAATAAATAAAGACAGAGAGAAAAAGTCAATATTTTGTGTTCACAGCTTAGTTTTTGGGTTAACGAGGGCAGTGAAGAAGAAGTTACAACACAATCTTTCCCTTTTTACTTCTCTTTCTCTATCTCTATCTCTCTATCCCACAAGACAAGAGAGTATCTTTGTGGATTGTCAACGCTCTTCAAAAGAGGAGCCCAAGAAGCTTCTCTTCTCTCTCTTCTGTGCCCTCTACTACTCTTCATATCTCCTCGCTTTAAAAACCTCCTCTTTTATCTCTCAGCTTCTCTGTATCTCTGCTTCTTCACCACTCTCTCGCCCCAGCTCAAAGATCGTCTCTTTCTCCACCAAGCTCAAGCCTTTACGTGTGTTCTCTTCTCTCTCTCTCTCTATCTTTCTCAGCATTCCAACAAACATTTCCTATGAGTAGTTAGAATTGATTCGCTTTCTTACTTTCTCTTATACAAAACCCCAAAATCTCTGAAAATTCCACTGAGTGAGTTTTTTCTTAACCTGCGCATATTTGAACCAAAACAAAGATGGGATTCTCATTCTCAGCTGGGAAAAGAAAATCACGAGAAGAAGAAGAAGATACAATAAGCTTATTAGCTTGTGAATTCCCCATGGATGACCTCAACGATGACGTCCTTGAGAGAGTCCTCTCATGGCTACCAACTTCTTGTTTCTTCCGTATGAGCTCTGTTTGCAAGAGATGGAAATCAAGCCTAACCTCTAAAAGCTTCAAGCTTGCTTGCTCTCATATTCCTACTCGAGATCCTTGGTTCTTCATGATCGACAACGATTCCGTTTCTTCTTCCTTCGTTTTCGATTCCACTGAGAACTGCTGGAAAAATCTCACCCACCGAGATTTTCTCCACTTCATCCCCGTCGCTTCCTCCGGTGGTTTGCTCTGCTTCCGCTGCTCCATCTCCGGCGACTTCTTCCTCCGTAATCCCCTCACTGGATCTTCCCGTAACCTTCCTTGTCCAACCTCTCAAGATTACAACAAACCTCTCCAAGCTGTAGCCATGACCACCACTGTTACTACTTCCTGCTATAAGCTCGTTACAATCTCCGGAGAAATCCCAAATCTCACTTTCAAGATCTACGAATCAAACTCAGATTCATGGAGTAAAGACCAAGAATTGGAATTAGCCAAGAACAATGAGTCATCTTCTGATATTGACACTGATATTGGCACTGTCTATTTTCTTAGCAAATCAGGAAATGTTGTAGTTGCGAGTAACAATCTTCAGAGAAGTCCATCGAAGCAATACTCTTCTGTTATTACCGTTACAGACGATGCCGAAATCGTCTATTTTCTCAGCTCTTACGGAACTATTGTAGCTTGTGATCTCACCAAACGATGCTTCACCGAGCTGCCCAAGCTTCTTCCTCCTTTCTTAGAGTATTCCATCGACTTGGTGGAATGTAATGGAACAATGTATGTCATTCTTCTCTCTGAGTTCTTCGAAAGCGCCACTTTAAGGATCTGGAGACTTGACAATAACCGGGACTGGGTTCAAGTCGCCATGTTGCCTCCCGCGATGTCTCATGAGTTATACGGTAAAAAAGGCGACATAAATTGCGTTGGTGGAGCTGGAAACAAGATACTTGTGTGCTTCAATGCGTCTCCTCCAGAGGTGTGTTGTAGATACTTCGTTTATGATTTAGTTGCAGAAGAGTGGACTGAGTTGCCAAGATGCTTCAAGGATGGAGAAGCTGTGGATTTCGTTTCCGCTCTTTCGTTCCAACCTAGGATCGAGGCTACAGTTTGAAATCTAGCTTTTCTATTTATGTATTAGGTTAATTGATTTGGAAGGTTTTAGTGTATTCTTTCTCCTCTGGAGAATGCAATGTAACTTGATTTGTAATCAATCTATTAACATTGGCTATAACAGGAATGCTCTGTTGTAGCAAAAACTATCAATGCTTTGTTGAACTTTAGCTGTGCTTTCCAAATTCCAACTACCAATAATCACCACATGAGCAAATACCATCCTTGAATCGGTGGAACCGGTTTGCATCTCTAAGTACAATCTCTCTACCATACACCTTTGTTATATATTTCATTGCGTTGTGACAATCTCCACAAACACGAAGATTCTTAATCACACGGATTGGTGTGGATGGAGGAGTGCTCAGAAGTCCAAAAGCAACTGCCAGCTTTTCGCTGTGGTAGAACAGCGCACGCTCTTTCTCCTCTTCTTCCACATCTACAAGTGTGAAATCTGTCTCAGGAACATACCCTTCTTGTTTGATGTCTCTTATCACATCTTTTACTTTCCTGTATATCAACTCGGTTTGCGGGTTTGACCTATCATCCACGACAAATATATGGATCTTGTTTTTCACCTCGATCCAACTAAAACCCGGGTCTTTTTTCACTTTGTGCCCTTTCATCATCGTCCTGGCAAGTTTCATCTCATCCCATTTGGAAGCAGCAGCATACATGTTGGATAAAAGTACATAAGCTGATGAGTCCAATGGCTCTAGCTCCAAAAGCTTAGTTGCCACTCTCTTCCCTGTTTCTGTGTCCCCTTGAACTCGGCAAGCTGCAAGCAGAGTTCTGTATATCGATGCTGAAGCTTCCATGGACATTGACTCGATCAATTTTTCAGCCTCTTTAACAAGTCCAGCACGGCCAAGCGCATCAGCCAAACAAGAGTAGTGTTCTATTTCAGGTTTAATGCCATAGTCTCGATGCATTGATCGAATATACTTGTATGCCTCTGATACTAAGCCTGAGTGACTGCAAGCAGACAAAACGCCGATAAATGTGACCTTATCAGGTTTTATACCCAGAGATTTCATCTGTTTGAAAAGCTGGAGCGCTTCTTTCCCTTCCCCGTGTTGAGCTAATCCCACTAACATGGCATTCCAGGCAGTGATATTCCGCATCTCTATCCTTTTAAACAAACAATATGCATCGTCTATGCTTCCACACTTAGCATACATGTCCACAAGTGAAGTTCCAACGAACGGGTCACTCATACAATTCAACTTGAGGGCATTTGCATGAACTTGGCGCCCCTGTTCTAATGCCGTCAAACAAGAGCTTGCTTTCGCAAGTGTGGCTATTGTAAATTCATCAGGCAACACTCCCATTAGCCTCATCTGGCTAAATACATGAAAAGCTCGTTCTTCTTCTCCATTTTCTATGCATCCTGATATCATAGTCGTCCAAGCAACATCGTCAGGCACAGGAATACTATTGAAGGCAAACTGTGCTGCACTCATCTCGCCACATTTTACATACATATCCAAAATCCCGCTGCTGACCCATAGATCTAAGTCATGTCCAGATTTAATTGCTAAAGCATGGACTTGCTTTCCTTGATTTATTACAAACAAGGAACCACATGACTTAAGCACTGTTGCGAGTGTGAAATCATCAGATCTCTCTCCCTGTTTATGCATCAAAGCAAAGAGCTTCAGAGTCTTATCACTGTCATGGCTTTGGGTATAACCAGACATCATGGCATTCCAAGCGACGAGATCAAAATTATTCCTCCCAAACAAAACCTCTGCCTCTTTCATACATCTGTTCCGAGAGTAGGCATCAATCAGAGCCGTAGAGACAAAACTGTCAGCAACATTATTGATTTTAATTGCATGAACATGAACTTGTTTACTCAACGATAAGCCTTCAGGAAGAGAAGAAGCGGCCTTTAGAACACTCGTCAGAGTATACTGGTCTGGTGTGAGGCCACAACGTAATAGCTGCATAAACAGACACACTGCTTCTACTTCTAGGCCACTTTGAGTTATTCCGGCGATTACTGAATTCCACGAAATCAAATCTCGTTCACTCATATTGTGAAATATTGTCTTAGCGAAACTGATGTTTCTCAGTTTACAGTACATGTTTATTAGACTATTTGCAACGGTGAGCATCAAATCAAGTCCTAACTTTATTGCCATACAATGAACTTGCTGCCCTAATGCTAAACTATCTAATCTAACAGCTGTAGATAACACTAAAATAAATGTGACTTGATCACATTCCAAGTCGGACTCAACCATATCCACAAAACATTGAAGAAAAGCTAAATACTGGCCTGCATGGAGATATTCACTCAATCTTTTGTTCCTGGATATTATTTCTGACACAGCAGAAACATCATTACCATTTGCAACGGATTTCACTTGTACTGCTTCAGAATCATCACCAGAAATTCTAGCGAGTAAACGCAAAGTGATTTCATTGGGATGTAAGCCACTTGTATGAAATGCAGAAGAGAGGTCAACTGCTTCTTCCTTAAAACCCATTTCTAGATAAGCCTTCAACATCAAGTTCCATAACACCACATCTCTAAAAGGCATCTCCTCGAACAAAACCCTACCTTCCTTAACCTTACCAAACTTCAAATAGATATTAACGAGAGCTCCGGCAACAAATTCATCGCCGTCCAAACCAATCTTGCAAGCATACCCATGAAATGACTCTGAAGCCCACACATAACCAGAATTCAAACACAGTTTTAACATTGGAGCCAAAGTCATTCGACTGGTATACACAACGTTCTGGCGTAAAACCCGGAAAAGAAGAAAAGCTTCCTCAATGTTCTCGACAGCAGAAACTTCAGAAGACTGAGCATAGGAAGCTAAAATCGAATTCCAGGAAACGAGATCTCTTTCAGGCATTTTATCGAACACTCGGCGGGCGTAAGTGAGTGATCCACACTTGGAGTACATGGAAATAAGATTGTTGACCAGGAAACGTTCTGGGGTTTCCTCCAAAGTTAGGATACGTGCGTGTGTACATTTGCCGAGCGTCAAGTCGGACGTGGAGATTGCATCCCGAAGAAAGCCGAACCATTGTGAGGAAGAAGAAAACGGCGAAGCAGAGAGAGAAGGAACAAAAAAGAGACATTGAAGTTTGGGAGATCTGTGAAAAGAGAAAGGGATAGCCTTGGAGGTTGCTGCTCGCATGATCGGGTTAAAAATGTAACCTTTTAAAGTTGAGAGGTGTAATCTTGCAAATCAAGCAACTCATAACACTCAGAATTAACAATTAACAGTGCTTTTAAATCAGAAATGGTTTATCTTACATAATGATGACTCCGGAGAACTTGGTGGATTCACCCACTGAGTCCTGCTTTGTCTTGTTGTGTGTTAAGTCTAACCTCATGTCTTTAAAATATCGAAAGTACATATAAGTTTCGATTTTTGAACAAAAAATCGGTTTATAAATCGGACAACAAAAATAAATTATAATTTTTCAAGACAATCAGTTAATTTTTCGACTTAAAATTTGTCGACAAGTAGGCTAGTGGTAGAGCGAACTTAATGGTGGGCCGGTGGTTCTCCTAGTTTAAGTTTCCTTTTTTGCTATTAAACACATTTTCCAGACATCTACACGGATATGAGTTTTTATTTTCGACCCATTTACATAACCGGAGAGAAGATTTATCCGTGGACTGCACTTATTCCAGAGAATTAGTCTGGGCTACTTCCATAAGACCTACTATCTACCTCTGAGTTAACAAAAAAAATAAAAATATATCTATCTATATATATAAAAAATTTTAGAAAAACCCTTAAACTAATATGTAATGGAAACAAAAATTATTAAGATACTATTCCTTAAAACGTCCCTACACATTAAATAAAATGATCTATATTAATCTTTTATCATCTCACCCTTTCTCATACACACACTCTCTCTCTCTCTCTTAACGGACAAGAAGGGTAGAGATATGTCGCTGTCGTCATACCTCAGCCCGACGCGTCTTCTAGAAGGCTACCTCCGCCGTTGCCTCAAGGCTGCAGGACTAACGTCGCAGACGCTTTCCATAGACTCAGAAACAACCATCCACTTCTGGGGACCACCACCACTAGACCACCGGAGCGACGACGACAGACCGGTATTGCTTCTCCTCCACGGCTTCGGTCCATCCTCCATATGGCAGTGGCGCCGACAGATTCAAGCCTTCTCTCCCTCCATTTTCAGGCTTTATTCTCCCGATCTTGTCTTCTTCGGCGACTCTACCTCTTCCTCCACCAACCGCACTGAAGTCTTCCAGGTTTACATTTAACCTCTGTCCCTGTCTCTCTCTATATATGTAGATCATGTTTTTATTCCATAGATTTCCCACTAGTTTTACCGGAATATATATTTTTAAAAAGAATCAGAATTGAGTATGAATATGAACATAGTCATCAAAACTCGGTGGAAGATTTTAGCTAGAGAACCATATAGCAAAAATATTTTGGATTAGGATAAAATAATCATAGTATGAAGATTTTTTCAAGAAAAGTTATTCTATTGTTAAAAATATATAATCATTTGATTTCCTACTACATAGTTTTAATATCTAAATCTCAGAATTGTGATCAGTTTATTACGATAGTTCTTAGATCAAAATTGCTTGAACTCTTTTTAATATATATACTAAACACATATCTTAATATAAACAATTAGGCGGAATGTATGGCGAAGCTAATGGAGAAAATAGGAATAGGGAAGTATAATGTTGTTGGAACAAGCTACGGCGGTTTTGTGGCGTACCATATGGCAAAAATGTGGCCGGAAAAAGTGGATAAAGTAGTGATTGCAAGCTCTGGCATCAACATGCGAAAGTGTGACAGTGAAAGTTTATTGCAGCGATCCAACTGTGAGTGCATCGAGAAAGTTATGTTACCATCCACTGCACCTGAGCTTCGGACACTTATGGCTTTGGCATCTTCTTCACGGATAGTTCGTATGTTTCCTGATGCTCTCTGGAACGACGTTATTAGTGTAAGTAGCCAAGTAATGTCTTCTTCTTCTTATTATTATTTGCCTTTGGGGAAAAAGTAGAACATTTCTACTGACAAGGAGTATCATCGTAATGACCTGTATATTGACATTTTCTTTTCAAGCAAATCTTTGAAATTAATCCGGACTTATTATAATGTACGTAGAATTTATATAAAAAGAATAGAAAAGAGAAGATAGAATTATTGAAGGGGGTGACTTTTGGCCGGACCGAGAATTTAAATATCGATCCTCTTTCTCAGGTATGTACTGCTTTTTATTATTCAAACATGTCACAAAACTATGTCTTTACGTAATTTTGTTCAAAGTTAATTTGAGTACTTAAATGCAATTCATCTTACTAACGTTACGCATTTATATATAAAATATATAAACTCCTAGGAGGTCCTCATAGTATGGGGAGACAAAGACCAGATATTTCCTGTGAAGATGGCTTACGAATTAAAAGAGTAAGTAATATATAGTAGCATATGTTGTTCAAGTTTTGATGTATATATACTAAATGAATTGTTTTTATATATCAACATTCTTAAGCATATTATTTAAATGTTAGCTGTAATGGAATTGGTATATCTGTGTAGGATTCTTGGAGACAGGACGAAACTAGAAATTATCGACAACACTTCGCACGTTCCTCAGATTGAATGTGCACAAGAGTTCAACAATATCGTTTTGAGGTTTTTGAAGGGTTCCTAAGACCGGTAATTTTGTAAATGCTACAAGATTCTTCAGCTTGTTTAGTGTTAAACTATTCGTTACGTAATCTTGCTGCTTTACTTGCCATGCTTTTTCATGTTATAATGTCACAAAATTTTAAACACTTTAACATTTTTCCCGTGCTGTCATTTTACAGATTTCTATTTATAAGAAAACGTAATATTAATATGCAAATTAATTTTCCCTTATATGTTATATTGTTTTTTCAATTACATCCGAAAATTCTTCCTCCTAGTTTATATATTCTTCTTTGATCTGTGAAAATAAGTAAGATACAAATTTATAATACAAAAATATTGGTATGAACTGGTTCCAACAGAGTTATGATATGGCCACCAATACAACGACAAAATTAAGTAGTTCAAAGTTGGTGGTTTCCGTAACTGCCAAAACTTTAAATCACACTTTCTTCTCAAAAGTCAAAAAAAATCTACGTATGTCCACATTACCGAATCCCTCTCGGGAATGTTCACATTGTTATAATAAACATATGTAATTATCGGCAAGTTTGCCCATTAACGTTTGAATTAAATCTCAGAAAGCATTGGAAACAATTATGAATCTCAAAGAATTATGAGAATTCATTACTTAATATTTACAAAGATGTTCTACCATTTACAGTCCAAACAAAATTAAAAAAAAAACTGACAAAGTTGCACAACTACAAACATTTGGCTATTCATATAGTATAATTCTACAATTACCAAGTCTAAGCTTCCATTGTTCATTCTCTTAATGAGAAATTTGCAATACCATATTATTTTTCAACTCTAATTGATGCATAATCAAGCTCATATGCATCAAATGATCTGCTTTGAGGCTGAAGCTGTGGAGGGTTTCTTCACAAGGGACTGTGCACAAGTATATTCTGATACGAATTTTGGTGGTTCTATTTCAGATGGGTCTAATACTGGAATAGCCTTGTCTATATCTTCTGCAGAGAAAGGAATGCTGCACTCACAGAAAAAGGAGATTGATAAATATAGTGTAGACAACTTAAACTACATCTGAGTTATGCTAGATAAACTTGATTAATGAGACTCTTAACTCTCAATCAAATGCCCAACCAAACCGAAGATATGCTAAAAGCTTTTTTCAGTCTACAAGGATTCTCAGAAATTTGCATGACATTTAGTCTTCGTCGAGCTAGAAATATGCCGTTTCTGTCACTAGTATATTATTCTACCTACGTATAACTAAACTTGAGAGCCGAATAACTTTTGAGATATTTCATTCAAATGACCAGAAAACAACGGAAGAGAACAAATAATACCTCATATCATCATCCAGCAAGAATGAATTCGATGTTAGTTTTTGGTTATCCTTGTCCAAAAGTACTCTCATTTGAGAAACCACCTACAGCGCAAAGACATGTGTAAAGGTGTTTCAATACACATTTAACCCAATTAAACCTCCAGGATTGAGAGTTTAGAAATTAACTCACCTCATTTGAGACACTTTGAGTTCCATATTTATCGTCCCAGTACATCGTACTTATTCGATATATTTGCCTTATTGTCAATACCTATAAAAGAATAAAATAGTGCCGAGTTTTCATGAGGTTGCAAAACTGCTTCATGGACTGGAATTAAAAGGAACAAAACCGGAAGCCAAAACAAAATATTTAACGTACCGGGCATAGATCCTGCCTGATTTCATCCAATGATTTCTTTCTTTTCTGGTGTATAACCTAGGATGAATTAAAAATTGCACAAAATACAAACCAGTTAACTGCAGGTTCCCCTACAAAAACGAAACCACACTTTTGTTTATCAGAGAAGAAGATGAGTTTTACCAAGAATCCAACAGCTTGTCTAATGTAATTTAACTCATGCCAAGATGTTCCTGCAAACTGCATTCACAAATTTTTTAGATCAAAGATAGCGTCCATCTATGAAGCAACTAACGGGTGTATAACATGGTGTACCTCCTCCTTTGCATTGGCTATCCACTTCTCCAATTCTGAAATCCCAGATTTCACATATTCCCCATTTGAAAATGTGCAACATTCACGACGAAGAAGTAGACTGAAAAAGAAGTCAGATTAAAAAGGCAGAAACAAAAGTAATCTGCAGTAAGCGATACAACAAAGAACTGAAATTAAGATCACATTTACCTGTTGAAAAGTGATAGGTTGATAAATGAGAAAACCTGAGTCACAAGTTTCCGAATGAAGAACGAGGGTACCTACCAATACAATAGTCAGGTTTGAAAAGATAAAAGAAAAAACAATGAAGAAGTTCTTAAAGCACAAAGAACTATGTACATGAGCAGTCTAATTCCTAATCCTCGTATGTAGAGAAACAGGAAAAGAACAAAGTAAGTACTATGTCTAAGACAATAATTTAGAGCGATACAATCTACATAAACTCAGTAGAATTAAAGTTTCTCTTTGACAAAAAAAGATATCATATGAAGCAGCGCTGGTAGAAACAGACATTATAATTGAAACTATGGGATATACATACATGATTTTCACGTAGGCGGGACATAAGAGAATCCAAGAATTTAAGTATACTTTCCCATTGACTACTCGATGATTGCAGCGGCACACCACCTGGTGATCTAGATTTTCCAGCAATCCCTCGTGAAGCTTTGGGTGCCTTGAGAATCATTAAAGACACACGTGAAATGTCATAATATATTTCCACAAAACTTGCTTGTATTTAGAAACTAAAGAGATGGAATCTCCACCACAACTCAGTAGAATACGAGATTTATAAAGATTCACTAAATTGTTATTTTTTGAGTAAAAGGTACGAACAATCAGTCAGATCTTCAATCACATTAAAAACATATAATGCGGTATACAACTTGATAACATCAAATAAGAAGCCATAATTTCTCAATTTTATTTTCCCACCAAATGGTGTATAAAGTCCTGTAACTGAGTATTTTGATGAACTAAAACTGTGATATCCAATCAATAATCTAGAAATGCAACGTCAGAGGTGTTGAATATCTACCTACTTTCGAATTCTTACCTGAATGCATAATCCCAGGAGCGGTGATAATTCCTTTTTCAAATTATCACGAATTAAACCATAAATCTTCTCCACGCATGCTGTCAGCTGCTGTTTAAATAATAATGCTGGATATCTTGCTTCTATATGCGAAACACCATCGTCAGGTCCATGAAGTTTAAAAGGAGACCTTACTCCCTGGTACGCAAATAACAGAATATCAGTTTACTCGGTAAATATTTGACAACAAGATTATACCCTACTACTGAATCTCAATAGTGGAGATATCAATTGAACTCACATATGTAGCCCTTCCAGAACGCTGAGCATTAGCATTTAGAAAACTATTTGACCGCAGATTTCTCTGCAAGAGACATAGAAGTGCTGAAGCGTTTGAGAGCCAATATGGTAATACACTGTTCTCATCTCCGGCCTGAAATAAAGATATAAAGCACAGACAAAAATCATTACTTGAAAGAGTTCCTATCAATTTGTTTATGGTAAACCAACTTGGAAGAAAGTAGTCACAAAATCCTTTCAACAAGGAGATCGGGTAATAAATGTTACAACACAAGAATCACCTTCAGGGCTTCATTGATTCCCTCGATAATGATGTTAAATATGGCTGTGCTCTCAGATTCAAAGGCATGCCAGTGCAGAAGACATTTATATATTACACAAGCAGCCAGTGGCTTATCATCATTGAATCCCAAATTTTCCTTTATACACCTGGAGAGCAATTCGTAGTTCTCCTGCAATATAGAGGTAACTTAAGTCAAAATTAAATATCCACTTTAGCCAACAACAAACACGCATTATGTTATTATCACTACAGGACCAACAACAAACACGCATTATGTTTTTATCACTACAGGAAACAAGTTCCATCCATCATAGTCAAACCATATCTTTTTATAAAAAAAAGTAGTCAAACAAATTGACAGCTTAATGAAAATGGCAGTGAATTTGTACCAGGTTTCTTTCTGCAGTGAATTTGGATCTACGTGACTCTGACAGGCTATGTGAAAATGGCATGATGTGCTTCGAAGGTGTTGGTGTCTCCTGTATATATTTATGACATAATTAGAGT
This sequence comes from Crucihimalaya himalaica, assembly GCA_004349715.1. NCBI lineage: Eukaryota > Viridiplantae > Streptophyta > Magnoliopsida > Brassicales > Brassicaceae > Crucihimalaya > Crucihimalaya himalaica. The sequence continues at coordinate 2,073,615 of SMJT01000006.1, read as the reverse complement.
ACTCATTTCCGAGCATTTACAAATTAGGAATTAAAAGAGAAGATGGAGCTAATGAAACAAATAAAGAAAAGATAGATGTAATGAAAAATATGAAAAAAAAATAGAAGGTGTAGTTACTTACAAATATAGATCTCCTGTCATTTTGGGCTGGTACAACAGCACTGGAATGTTTCTGTTGGGAGAAGGTTACAATAAACTGTTAGTAAAAAGTGACGACCAAAGAAATCAGCATGATGCCACATATATGGACTCAGAAAAAATGAAAACACATGTTTCAGGATATTTATCTATTTCACAGGAGCTATGCTCGAAGGAAACCAGGAAAACCCCAATCAATTAACCAGAGTGCAGTACTTCCGTACATGCATATATCAGAAAGTGCAGCAGAGAATAGTCAAAGATTACATACTTCACCAATTATCTGTCCTACTCTCTCTGGGGATGTGATTAGCGTCTTTTGCCTCAACACATGGTTCTCGTTTTCCAGATGAGATAGTTTCTCCTCAAGACTGAATAAAAAATTTCAAAGAAATAAACAAATGCTTGTTAGACAAAAACCTAGGGGTGGGTTGAGAAGAGAACTGCCACTACAAACCTTTGAACACTCGTCTGGAGTTCACAACATCTTTTTTCAGCTTCCTTCAACTTCTGTAGTGTGTTATTGCAATCATTTTTAGCATTGAGAAGCTCTTTCTCCAGAACCAAATTCTTCTTTTCCAAAGAGTTCATCGAATTCTGTGAATAAAAAATGTTAACAGAAAACCCATGAACAACCAAGAAACAAGATTTGGGTCTCTAAGCAAAAAGGAAAACAATATTAAAGATAACCAATATGATGCTATGTTGAAAACAGAAAGAGCAGTGAACAAAGAAAAGAATAAGACATGCTGATCAAAGATGTAATCACTTTCGAGACCATTGCTCAGAATCTCTTACTAACCCTTTCACAAACACAATTAATATATATCGAATTTCGCACTCTCACGAACCTCGATCAAGTTAAAATAGTCTATAGCAAATTTCTGTATCCAGAAATAAGACGTGTCTATACTTCAAATTGCAGCCACTCTTTAACCACAAACTGAGAATTAAGGAAGAGCAAAAAAGCATGACCATCCAGCAGATTAATTAAATCATGATTGCAGTTGACCTAGGGGAAGAGACTCAAAGTGTCCTCTATGACCAAGAAAGCTGAGAAGCTATTAGTAAACTCCCAACAAATCAAGTGTCAGTGGTCATCAATTTTAAGCGAAAACAAGTGCTGTTTTTCTACATGCAAACAAGTGGTGTTTCAAATTTCCATAGATGGTCTGCAAAGTCTTTGCCAATAAGCCAAAGAGAAACCCTAGGTATATATCGAACTTAAAAGAAAAACTAATGATGGAGAACAGAGCCCTAAAAAATGTAGTCCAAGTCCCAAAATCTAACACAATAAGCTCTTTAACATATGTTAATATAAAAAGAGGAAAATTACCTTCAACGAGGCGTTATCTTTTTTTAGTTCAATCATTCCATTAAGCTCTCTTTCAACAGCAGACTTCTCTTTCATGGATATGTCTAGTTGCTTTTCAAGCACTGCATTCTTATTGCACTCATTAATGGTAGCTAGCCTAGCTGCGTCTAGTTTGAGGCTGAAGGATTCTAATGTTTTCTGAAGCTTAATTATTTCACCTGACTTGGCCTCCTCGCCACTTGTCTGTATTTACAGAACTTTGTGGTTATTTACTCTGTTTCAGAAGATCAACACAATATAAATGACAAAATTGGCAACATACTCTCAATCGTTTCTCAAGCTGCAACCGCCATTCAAGATCTTCTAACCGCTTCTCAAGTTTAGTTTTAGCTAATCGCAAAGCACTTGCTTCATTAGCTGCCTGCAAGATATTGATGTGCATGTTCCTAGTTTGAGTAACTACTTAGTGAATTAAAATAATCCTGCTTTTGACCATAATTAAAACATACCTGTTTAAGTTTTCTAAACTCTCTCTTTGCAAGCTTCTGCCGCCAACGACACTGAATAGCAATAATAGATGATTGACGGTGTCTGAATGCTGAGCGAAACTTATGGATTCTCCAATGAGCCTACGAGATTTAAAATACACAATATTCCAGCACAAGAAATGCATTAGAGACTGAAATCATGAATGAGGTTAAATACATCAGGAAACTAGACAACTCTAGAATCTAGATTACCCTATTAATAACACAAAAAGAGTTAACACACATGTACCATACAAACTTGGAGATCCTAAGTACCTGAATTATAGAAGCAGCTCTAATCTCTTTCTGATGTGAAAACTTTAGGCGAGTTGAGTCAGCACGGATGCAAGATTGTATTACAATGGCAGCTGATACAAGTTTTACAAATGCACATCTTGACAGCCACCTGCGTACATGCTTTTGTACCAAGACAGCTGCCGCTGCATTTCTTTTGGTGGCATAAACATTTCGAGACAGGCATCCTTGCCAACAGAAATTATTATTAGGCTTAGAAATAAAACAGAGATAGGAAAAAAACATATACAAATGCATTAATTCACTAGTAACCACGATTTGCATGGGAGATTCATGTGAACATGCTTAGCAAAAGAAATCAATACAATCTTTTTCGGAGAATAGGGTGTTGGATATTTGAAATATTCTCAAGATTTGATAAAGACTACAAATTTTTGACTGCAAGAGAAAAGCACATGCACAAATAAAGAAGAAGAATAATAGTAAATGAGAAAGGAACCTCTACAGTATGCCTGAATTGAAATTGCAGAAGCCCGCGCAGAGATAAAGTTCTGATGCGTGACAAATGTTCTCAGTCTTCGCTGAATGAGTCTTGCAGAAGCATCAAGAACTTCAGCCCGCTTAGAGTCCAAAATGCCAATTTGACCAGCTCTAAGGAACACTTTTGTCCGTCCTAGCTGTAAATGATGTTCCAAATATTAGCAAATCAATTAGAGTATCTAACAAAAGCCATGTAGCAAAACTTATTTGGTTTCAGCCCACCAAAATGAATACCTGATAATTCCCAAGACTTAATTTCCTCAAGATATTCTCAGTCAGTGCCTGCTCATCATTGCTGCATATAAAGTATATGAACAAATTACTCTTGGTTGACAATAAGGATTATTCAATGCAGGACACAAGAAACTAGAAACATAAATGAAATCCAGGTCCAGGGTATTTGTCCCGTCTGGCCAAAAGCTACAAACAGTGCTTCAGTTCATAGATACACCATCTAGTTTTCCTTAATCAAGCGGTCACTGAAACATGTCTAATAACGTTTGCACAGGTTCCCAAAATTGCAAAGAGAATCAATAACACTGAGAATAATCTTAGAATCATCCATCAAATAATCGCACCTCTCATCCATGAATTCTGGAGCTAGCAGACCAAATCGATCCACGAAGTCTGAATAATTCCTTCGAGTGGGATACCCTGCTAGACTAATTCGAACAGCTTCTAGTACACCCTATCCAATTGTGAGATACAAGACATCATCAAAGTTAACAAACCAAACAAAGGGAACGAAAGGAAAATGAGGAAAAAAAGTAAGATAACATAATCCACTAACCCCACAACGAAGTTGATGCAAAACACTAAGACTCTCAAATTTTTGAGGTTTGTTGAGTGAGTTTGGCTTCACACAACGAACATAGTGAGGCTCCGTTTTGCTGAGAGTTTCCATGAGGGCTTGAAGTTGTTGCTAAATTCAAAATTAAATGATCAAATTGATTATTGGTTTTACGATCAATAGTTCTTGTCTTCTTGAAATACACAACTTTCATGACAGAGGACCTTGCAATGTAAAAAGAAATTAGCTGGACAATTTCCCTACCTTAAATCTGGAAGACACAGAAGAAAATTTGTAAGAAGATCTGGTTGACTCTTCTGGGGCTGAGGGGAAAAGTCCAGCAACGAAAGGGCATTTAGAGGAAGACAGCAGATTGCAATGCTCCACTATAGTATAATCACGGTTCTTATCCAAAAAGGCTTCAGTTTGATAAGTAACCTGCAGGAATGGCACGAACTCATTGAGATCTTAACGGAACAAAATAACATTAAGCTATGTCCTAGAGCAAAGCTTGCCTTGCCAGCATAATGAGATAGAGTAAAATCCGTCTCTGAAAATTTTGCCTTCTCCAATCTGGGATGAAATTTAAAATTCTGGAATAGCTTCATTGAAAATGACTCATGAGTTGATCTAGGAAACATGCTGCATAAAAGGCAAACAAAGATAAGTCAGTGCAAAGAAATATAAGTATTGTGGAGACACAAGATGAGACAGGAATATTGTACCAAGCTTCATCCAAGAGTGCAATTACCCCAATAGGCTTCTGCAGACAGCAAAAATAACAATAGTAGAATTAGAGAAGATAGATCAAATTTTATTGTCATGTTTGCTTGGTTTGAACAAAACATTTACTTAAAAAGGGACACAGTTCTTGAGGCTGGCTCCTACCATAGAAAATTTGAAAAGAAGTTATACTATACCAGAATGCAATAAAACTATCAACCAAAAAAGGAGATGTCTTTCGTAAAATTCTATTATTCTTGCATTTAGACAGGAGCCTTTATCGTCCATATTCTATCATGGGAATAACAATGGCGTCTTGAATAACTTTAGACTTGCGGTTAATGTATTGGCTACATTAATCAGGCCAACGTATGCAACAGTACAATTTTTCAATAGAGAAACTGTTTGTTTCTAAACTATGCTGACAGAGTTGAGTAATGTTAAAGCAAGAGAAAGAATAACATTGAATTGAACCACACGATTTTTTTAGAGTTGATACGATTCAACAAATCCCCTGTTTAAAGGGTATTGAACTTTTGACCCAAAAAAAAGGTGTTGAACTCTTTTCTCGACAATCTAAGTAAAATAATAGTAAATATATGTAAAGACATGAGAATTTTGAAACTAAGATTAAAATCTCATATTGAAGTTCTGATACAACCTAGGCTGTTGCAAGTTTCAGAGATCACAAAAGGATAAGGGCAAGAAATTAGAACAGAATAGGATCTAAAATCTAATTGAAACAGAGCGAAACGTACCTTCTCAATAAGGTCCAAGACATCCTGGTTGTCAATAAACTCAATATAACTCCAATTAATTTCTTCTTTTCGGTACTCATCCTGCTCCATCTTGAATACATGCTGAAAACAGACCAGAGGTCATAAGGAGAGGAAGCAATATTCTCTGGCAAAATCTTTGAAAATAAATCACCTATATTACCTCATTGAAATGTTGCTGCAGCTTTTCATTTGCAAAATTGATGCAAAATTGTTCAAAACTGCAGAATGAATCAGCCCAGATAAAGTTTACATAGTTCACAGCTAAACATGGTGCACCAAATAAAACTAACAAAAAATTGGGGCTGAGAAAGGAAAGAACTATCAGTTAATTAGTTCCACGGATCATTGCTAACCTATTATTCTTAAAGCATTCAAAGCCATAAATGTCCAGGACTCCTATTTGAAAACGGGAGTCTGGATCTTGCCCAACAGACTTATTGATCTTATCAACCAGCCTGACAGAAGCATAAAACGAATAGTTCAAACACGAGTGTAACACATCAACAAATATCATTAAATGAAGGGGTTAATAAAGTAAAAGCAAACCAGTCAAACAGATGGGCGTAAACAGTCTTTGCGAGTGTGTCACGGCTAGCAACAGCAGCATTAGGGTCAAGTGCTTTGATAATGATACCTTCACGGGTCAGAATTGAACGTGTGCAGAGAGAAGCCAGCAAAAGATTTGCATCACACCTAATTAATTTTGCATGGATACAACAAAATAAACAAGCTATTTCTTCGTACACATAGTTATAAATGAGTATTATAAAAAAGACTTATGTACTTGAAAAGATCAGCAGCCATCTGCAGATGAAGTCTAGATTCCCGATCCTTTACCACCGAAGAGTCATGCTCTCTCCCTGAGGAAAACTCAACATTTCCAAGATGTAAAATTGCAGCAAGCGTGCGGAAAATCCCTTCCTGATAAATGATTTGTGCAGGAAACAAGCAGGGACTTTCAGACACTAACAGAAGAAAAACATATGAAAATTCAATTAGAAGTCAAAAGACCTGCTCGTCATGACTTATGCCCACAATATCCATTGCCCTCCTTGTATTCTTATACTCTTCTGCGCTGCTGACTCCTTCTAGTTCATAGGTCTTGCTTTGATTTAAATAATGAAACTGACGAGGATTGCTTAGTTTATATTTCTCAGCATCCTAAACAAAATAAGAACATTTGACGGATTAGTAATCAGCATAGGTAAACTGACAAAATCAGCGAGTAAAACCTGGTGTAGCTCAATCAGATAATAAGAAAACCGAAACCAATATCTTGGGAGATATATACAGAGCAGGAAAAGACTTACACTCCCCGAAGCGCACAATTGATAAAAACAATGATAATTTCTCTCGGGGTCTGTAATCCGGACTACACGTGATCTCTCCAGAAGATAGGTTCTGATTGCAGCACCAGATATTCTACCATTTGCGTCAAACTGGATTTCGACAAACTTTCCAAAACGGCTAAACAAACAAAAAATCAGTAGATTGGTCTGTAGATCCGTTAATTTCAAGATTCGTAAAATTTAATTGGAAAAAGCTAGGCCCACACAAAAAATAACTGCAGTAAAAGTACCATACTTTAAAAATAAGATGCAGTACATCTAGAATCCACAATGCATTAAATATTTGCAGAATGAGATTCCAGAATCATAAACTCTAATTACTTCTTCACATACAAAATGAAAAAAAGGGAAGATAATTCCTCCCATTAGCAGTAAGATTGTAACTAATTTTCAAGTACAGGGACTATTTTAATAAACCAAACAGACCTCATACTGCATTTCACACTGGTACGAGGAGTCTTAAAGTTTTAATAAAAAAGTTGTCAATAGATCATATATCTGAAGTAGAACAACAACTATATTTTAAGCAAAAGGTTTACTGAAACCACTAGAGTTCAAAATTTTCCTAAGGCGATACCGACATCATAAAGTGCCATTACCACTGGTTTCTAACAGCTCGAGATAATTCACTATAAACATAACGGCATCCAAAAAAAGCTCATATGTGTACTAATCAGTTATAACGATACTGTCATGAAAATATTGTGGAGAAATGACATAAGAGAAATTAAACAAACACCTCCCAGTTTTCATCGAAAAAAGTAAACAGAAAGAAAAACAAATTTCCATAACCCACCTGGAATTATCATTTCTAACTGTTTTTGCATTGCCAAATGCTTCCAAGAGAGGATTTGACTGCAGAACAAGAATACTAAAATTAGAATAGATCACTCGCAAATAAAGAAAGTCAAACATAATCACCCTTAAAAATTTATCTGCAAACAAATACCAGGGGAGGAAAATCAAAGGCATCTTTCCAATTCTGTTTTTCTCATTGCACAAGATAAAAGATTCAAATTATGTAAGCAAAATCTTACTTCAAGGACTTGCTGCTCAACACTTCTATCATCTTCAGCAGCACGCCCCCCAACAAATGTAAGATACTGCATGATTAGTTTTGTTGTCTCAGTTTTTCCAGCTCCACTTTCACCGCTAACGAGTATTGACTGACTTCGACTGTCGTCAATCATCGCTCTGGGTTATAAAGCATAACTATGGTTAACTGATTAACATGACTGATAGTAAGAGTTAAAAATATCAGAAACATTAGAGAAAAAAGTGTGGACCACCTGTATGCAACATCAGAAACTGCAAAAACATGAGGACTGAGCTCACCGAATGGTGCTCCCTTGTACTGCTCCATCATGTGCCCATTGTAGAGATGTGGAAGTTTTTTAAACGGATTAACAGCGATCAGAATGCTTCCAGTGTATGTCTGCAAAAGAAATCAAACGTATTTGTAAGAAGGTACCGCAGTCAGGAATGATTCAATAGTGGAATTGCGTAAGAAAATGCTGACAGTTATGAGTGGCAACAAGAATGAGACTGAAATTATTACCACCAATAGTTCCAACTAAATGTTATCATCTCAACAGGGATATAAATAAATTAGACACCAAGCTGCAACCAAAATTTTTACAAAGGGGCAAGACAGCAGTATCAAGGGAATCTAGCTGAGTACAAAACCATCTGAAACATAAATACTTTCACCAACTAAATACAGAAACGAAGCCCTTCATAACTTTGATGGAATATTCAACCTAAAATATAATTCACAGGCAGTCCAACAAACTATTAAAAAATGGTTATGAATATACAAACTTGATTATCCCGCCAATAATAGTGCTTATATTGGAAAAGCAATAGTTAGGGTTGGATCACGAAGATGTTTTACGTGCAAGTGGATACCAAATAAGCAAGTTTTTTCAAGTGAATGCCATTGTGATAAATACATTTAGTCACAATAAATCTATTCACGTCAATATCTACCATTTTCGGCTAGATAATATATCAGATCAAAATATAAGTCAACATCTAGAAGCATCCATCACAAAGACGCACAAAAATTACAACAAGCGGTGGAAGATTTTCCCTAAAGTGTAATTTTTCATCACAAAAGGTATGCTGGTCAAAATATTTCCTCAAAAAAACACAGACCTCAATTACATGGATCATTTCAAGTACTTCAAGCACTCGGGGGTCAGTTTACTGATACCTAAGAAATTCCATAGAGAACAGACCTAAATGCATACTTCACAGCTAAATCTTTAAGTCTTAACGGCACCTATCGAAAATGGGATATAGTTGCGGTTACATGGGCAAAAAAAAACCCTGAACTTCATATGAAAAAATGTCTTACACCACAAATGTATACCCAAGAAACTCCAAAAGCAACTATAATTCGTTCTAGAGAAAAGCTTAAGCCACTGAGTACACTACTACCAGGGAGTAAACGTCCATATAGAATGAAATCCAACTCTATAAAGTACACCCGGAAGTATAAAACTAAAATTCAAACTCCAAATATACACACGAAGACCTCTTCATAAACAACTACCAAAATAATAGTGAAAAGAACTCACATATATATCATTCAGAGCGTATCTCCTCTGTAGATTGTAAAGCACACCAGCTTCGTGCAAGTATGTCAGCTTGGTCATATCATCAACTCCATTATGCTCTTCATCGTCGGGATCTCTCCGAAATAGCTTTTCCGGGGAAACTAAAACCTAAACCCCAAAAAAAACGCACAACAACAAAGAATAACATGAAAAAAGCGCGAATAAGAACACAAAACAGAACGAAATCAGCCAAAAAAAACGGTTAATCACACCTTCTTCCCTGTAGAAGTTTGAACATGGACCTTGTTATCAAAAGAATCGAGCACATCAGCAGCAATCCAAGCCAAATCCTTATCTTCCACCCAAACCTTGTCGCCCTTCCGCAGATTCATTTCCATTGGAAGACAATTTCTTATGAACTCGTGATGAGCTCGACGAGAAAAACCTAAGGAATTAGATTGGGCGAAGCAAGAGTCATAGAGAGAGAAAGAGAGTCCGTGAGGTTGCGCCAGAGAATTTTTCAAATTTCAAATGAAGAATGAACGAAACCCTAAGAAGATAGAGAGAGAGAGAGAGAGAAGAGACGGAAAATTTTACTACTGTACAATTTTTTTTTTATGGTTCAAGTTAAACCGCTACCAAACTCCCAAAAGCAAAAAGGCAACAACATGAACAAAAAATTACTTCCCGCCCTCTAAGATTGCTGATATTAAAACAAAGGGAAACAAAAGAAGACACCAAAACACAAAACAGATCATTTTTTGAAAAACATTTGCTTTTATTATCTTTGATTGACATAGTATTAGGGTTTAATCCGCGGAATTGATTTCAACAATTAGCATTTTATAGCGTAATTAGTAAAACAAACTAACTAATAAACTTACTGATGCTAAATGATTTTATATTTAGCAACTTTTAGAAATAACATGTCGATCATTTCTTTAACTGTCGAATTAGGTAGAAAGTGATCAGGTTAAACAGAAGACTCGTTTCTTTTAATTGCGTTCTTGTATAAAATTATTAATCATGTTTATGCACTTCTTCATTAGGACATGATCATCAACGCATATCAAAGTCATTCCTTACTCTTCTGCTAACACAGCTATTTATCACTCGTTATTGTTACTGTCAGCAATATGCATGCAAACAGGTTTGAACTCGAATGGTAATGCAAGCATGCATAAACCTCTATGTTAAGTATTTTTGTCGATTTATCAAACGTGAGAACCTCGACTTATTAAAACATATTGAACACAAATCAAGAGATTTAAGTTGAGTTATTACTAATGAGAATTACAGTTTGTCTTTAATACTGCATTCGCACCCAAGGAAGATGATATATATAAAATTTGGGATAGATTCATAACTTGTTTGAATCCTAAAAGTATAAATAGGGATCAACACCTTTGAAGGTTTGCGTTATTTTTGAAAATTGCGTGAAGTTATAAAATCGCACGATCGAGTAGGGTTACTTAATAAAAGTTACAAGTAGATGAAACTTGTAAATTTGCCGAAGAGATTTGAAGTAAAAAAATGTTTAAAATTGGTAGGTACAAAGTCGTATGTCAATCATTAGATTCTGACTTTAACACTACAATCTAAATCTAGAATTTTTCTTGCCAATTTTTCTGTCTTTCTTTGACTAGATGTATTATATTAATTTGTGCATTTCCAGTCAAATTTTGTTTTAATCTCAGGTTGATTTCAACTTATCTTTCCAAAATTGTATAACTTCTACATAGGACGTTTATTTCTTTCTTCGTTTGGATTACATGTTTTTCTTTTATGTGTGATTAGTCATTATGTTATATATTTTTTTTTTGTTTCTATCTTTTCTTTAACTTTTAGTCTCTATTAACACTAATAATTCTTTGAATCTCTTCTTTAGTTAACCTTTGAATATTTCTACTAATTCTTGTTTTTACTTTCTAATATCTTTTTTACTTTTCTATTTTTGCTACACTCAACCTTACTATTTAGTCTATTTTTTGTTCAACATGATGAAGTCATTACCATCTACTACCAATTTAAATTATTCTTCTCTTATATTCACATACCTGGATTTGTAAGATGTATTTCCATTTGTTGGCCAAATGCTCTTCTATAATAAGTTTTTACTATATTCTTTGTTCTTCATATATAATATTCTCTTGATATTTTTCCTATTGCGCAATCTTCAACATTTTGTTTTCCTTATTTTCTAAAATACTTATTGATCACTTTATGATTTCTGGAGGAGACTAGTAGTTATGTGGTGTTTTCTCTTCGGTCTATTGACTAATAGTTATTTCTCATAAGAGATCTATTATGAGAAATAATAAGTAGTATTACAACGAATTATCCAACTACTTGTTCCACGATCAAGAAGCCCTTTAACCTCATTTAGTATCTTAGCTCTGTTTGAGCTTTGAACCAATTTCACACTTGGAGTTGGGACTATAGAAGACACGAACTTTGCCCATTCTCTTAGTTTTTATATTTTTTCCTTTTAAAAGAGAAAACCGCCGGAGATATCAGAAAAGTGAAAAACACTGCAATTGAAACGATCGTTCTCTTCAAGACTTATACTGAGAACTAACCCACAAACAGTTTCTGATGGAAACTTATTGTGGATTGTGAGTCCATGTGGATCATTGCTTACAAGGTAACTTTTGATGAGGCAAATAGACGAACTACATATAACAGTAGCAACATTATCATGAACCACAGACACAAAAAGTATTAATGTTGTTAGGTTTGTGTCATCACACAAGCAGACTAAGGAGGCCACAGTACAAGCTCCAGAGGCCTATATGCACTGCTGGAACTCATGACTTGGACCCATTTACTTCCCAAACAACACACAACACAACACATTATTTCTATAATCTGCAGAAGTTGTATATAACAAAACATTAGACGTAAAACCCTAATCTTGCAAAAGATTCGGACTGCTGAAGACGCGTTTCAAACTAGGGCACACTGTTCGGAACTTTGTCATACTCACCGAGGATATCTATTAATCACCAAGATAAGGTTTTAATTGTTACATCAAAATGGATTAGCTGCTAAGTTTTGATATCGAAGTAAACAATCATTTATTGTTAGTACCTTTGGACAGAAACGGAGATCCAATGTCTCGAGTGAGCTGCATCCTGATATAGCTGCTTCAACTCCTGCTTCGTCCATGTTACAAGACTACCAAAGACAAAGGTACCAAAATGTGTTTAGTGATAACATATGACAGTTAATTCTGTCTGAGCAGATATCCATGTTTAACACAGATAAACCCATATACTGAGCTTATAAAAGTAGCTTTAAGAAAAAACCCAGACAATACAATATAAACAGAGGCCAGTTATGGGGCAAAAACATACCTGAAGAAAGAGACTAGCCAATTTTGGACAGCTAAGCTTCAATACTTCCAGAGAGCAACAGTTGCTAGACAATTCATTTTGATTCGAAATGGAATTAGCAATAGAATAACACCACTCATTTGATGGAAGATAAGGAATATAAGGAATATAAGTTATATCGCAAATGCAAACCCCTCATACCTTAGATTAAGTAAAACCAGGTTGGAACAGGCGAGATCAACCTCCTTCAGATTGACTGATAACGAAAGGTTCAGCATTGATAAATGGTAAAAGCGAGCTGCAGGTGGTATCAACACTTTTCTGATATTGGGGCAACCCACACAGTTTAGGTTTTGCAGTAACCTATTGGCTGTTTCAGCTGGTTCCTGGGTATTCTCACTACAACTATAGACCCCAAAGTAATCAAATAGCTGTACACTGGTTGAACCCCAATCGAGGTCATGCATGTTTACGCAGCCGTTCAAGCTCAAATGGGTCAAGTGTGTGCAGCATGCAAGTAGATCATCTATCGCAGTCTGACAGAGAGTTCCATAAGACAGGTCCAACTCTTCAAGTGCCGGTAAAGCACCTTCTTTGTACAGAGGCTCCAGTGACGAGTCAGTGAGATATTTGCAGGCTTGTAATTTGAGTACCTAAACAATAGGGGGTCAGCCCAAAAGTAATAGGATATGACTGGAATAGACATGAATGGATGATATACAAAGAATGCATACAAAATAACTCAAGACGTTCTCATTGACAGATGATAAATATATGCTCTAATTGTTGACAGAAAGGGAATACATCCAACATCATACAAGTTATAATGCTTTAATTACCTTCAGCTGAATACAGGACTTGAAGACAGGTTCCAAATTCATCAAGAAAGTGTATGATAAATCAAGAACAGTTAAATTTGGGAGCCCATTCAAGGAAGACAAGCCATCAAAGCCAATAGAAGGGCAAGACATTAGCACCAGTGACTCAATTAGTGGGCAGGAAGCAGTGGTTGCAGAGAGACAGTCATCCCTCAGTTGACTGGAAAAGGTAATGGGGTAAATTGATTAGTAGCACCATAAAATCAGTCACGAAAATGGAAATTGACAAAAAAAAAACAGATAATTACCTGCAGAAAGACGCATCTAACGATGTCAACAGAGGACAAATAATGGATGCGTCAGACAGTACACCGCAACCTTTCAATTCAAGAGACACCATATAAGGGGCTTCAATATTGAGCACACTCAATTTCGGGCATATTCCTAAGTTAAGAGACCGGAGCGCGACCTATTGACAGCCAGAAGGGAGAAGCAAGAAATCCATTAGTTAAGATAAGTTAGTTATTTGTTATGAGAAAAGCAACACTCACAGGCTGGAAGAATGCAGTTTCGAGATGATCACATCCATCTAAACATATCTGCTCTATGCGAGGGCACTTCAACTCAAGAGAAGTAACAGCACGACAGCCAACAAGGGATAGACTTGCTAACGATGAATTGCAGAACCGCACTGCTGTTAAGCTCTACAGGAATATTGAAAAAGTTAGAAAGAGTTAAGCAACCAGTAAAATATCATACTGTTATCCTATGCAGCCAATAGCTGTAGGAAGGAAAATGAATAAACTGTATCATACCTCACAGTTGTCAAGAATTAATGACTTCAGCATTGGGCATCCACCATCATCACTAAATATTTCACAAACAGTATTAGACAATGATTCACAATCAGAGAGATCCACTTCTTGCAAGGAATGGCATTGCAGAACTAGTGTTGTCAAATTCTCCTGTTTCTGGAGAGCTAATCGCTGTAACAAAATGAAGAAATATTAATGGGCTTATCGGATTAAAATTCCAACCAAAATGCAGAGTAACAAAATCACTATTAACTAGTTGCATACTCGAAGGGAGTTGGAAGTGATTGTGATTCGGCGAAGTGCTGGACAGTTTGAAACAGTGATCGATGAAAGCATGGTGCTTTGCAAGTTCAGATCGGTAAATCTGTCAAACACAGCGAAAAGAGGATACGTGAGTGAAATACAAGCAAAAGATAAAAAGAAAGGCATGAATACTCATGACAATAAAATCTGTAGGTTGAAAGCAAACTAAAGATGAGAGCTATACTTGCGGCAATGGACTAAGCTTATACTCTGCAAGCGCGAGAGATGCAAAGATACAGATGTCAACAGATTGCAATTGTCAAGCTCCAAAACCTGCAATAGATTATATGTGGTTAACGGTTAACCCAACTGGAAATATGGTCTCTATATAGAGGTTGTAGAACAATATGCATGTGTGTGTGGAAAACAAAAGAGGTTGGTGGAAAAACAAAAGACATTTGTTAAAGGTTGTAGAATAATCACGGACCTCTAGCACAGGACTATTAGCAATCCAAGTCATAGACGCGGATGTTATACCCTCACAGCTATGAAGCTTGAGAACTGTCAACATGGGAAGATGTACTGACTTCAAAGAGGAAAAGGGCAATCGAGTCAGAAAATGAGAATGAGACAACAGAAAGAAGGGGCGAAGCAGCATCAGATAATATGACCAACCTCAAGAGATATATTGGGGCAGTATGAAGCATTAAGAATATGCAGATGAGAACAAGCCTGGGCTATTTCACGCAAAGTTTCATCACTGACACAGGAACAGTTAGAAACATCTATCGACTCTAACTGAGGACACGAAGTGGCTGCTGAACGGATAGCAGCATCCAAGAGCTTATGGCACGAGGCTATATCAAGAAGTTGGAGGAGTGGACAGTTAAGCATTGCCTGTGACATGTTGCTTCTTTTTAATGATAAAGACCTGAGCTGCGGACACCTAAAAGATAGAAAAATAATATTAATTAAGAATGAAATACACATTAAAGAATGAAAATGATTTATTGAAATACAACTTCACCTGATAGACAAGCGCATAACGCGGCATTTTGTAATTTTGAGTTCGCGTAGCCTATCATGACTCAGGTGTATTTCCTGAGCACCATTTCCCAGAATAGCCTCACTTACAATCACACTCTTTAACATATTACACTCCCCTAATGCTTGGAAAAAGTTTTCACTGATATGACCCTTTCCTATTGTTAAGACCTCAAGATTCCTGAAACAGATCAAAAGCATTATTATGGATATATAATAACAATTTATCAAAACCATATCCAAGGCTAAACAAGACAGATACCTTAAAGTGGTAGCGGCTTTCATAGCCAGAGCATTAACAGCAGGAGCGCCATAAACATTCACTTCAGTAGCATTTGGATAGCGAATACACATGTTTTCAACTGCACATAAAACAATCAAAAATTATATTATATCCTATGCATAATAATGTCTTTGGAATATGGATTAGTAAAACAGAAGAAATACAGGTTAGAGTAACACATCGCCCTGGAATAAGTAAAATACTACAAATATGAGGCATCTATGGGTGCTTAGATTTGCTTTTGAAGGCCAATCTCATCAACAAAAATGCAGTATGAATGCCTCTAATGTTACATTTCTATTGTACTCACTGAATGTCAAACAATGTACAAAAAGACTCAATGAACCCACCGTCAATCTCCAGGTCTTTAAAGGTTTACACAATCAGCAGCTGATTTCATATATTATAACAATCTTTTCTATAAAAAAATACCTAGTGTGTTTTCTTCACACGGAATAATAGAAAAGACAGCTTTAATGTATGTCTAAAGAACAACTTACATTGCTCAATAGAAATCCTTATATTTTCAAAGTTCAAGACCTTCCAGAAATCCTCATGAGCACTAGCTACTTTCCATTGCCGACATACTATAGCAGAGCGACATAGGTCGACATGATTTAAGAACGAGAATACCTGAAGGAAAACAAAAATTTAAAAACAAAGAAAAGGATACCTACGTATTAATCTTAAACTGAAAAAAAAAAATGCATACCATATGCAAGAGGTCATCAGTCAAATCAATATGAACTTCAAAATCTTCTGCGTCTGAAGAACCATTATCATCTCCATCATCTTTTTTCCCGTCTTTCCTACTATAATTCAAGATAAAATTCTGGCAGAACATATCAGTATCCGACCGGGAAGAAGAGGCAATGCCAATACTAACAGTTCTCTCCACCGACGAACCAGAATTTCCAGCATCTGAAGGCACCACGGAAACCGACCGGCACTCACTGCAATTGAACTTCAGCGTCAGAAATACATGAAAACGAACTGAAAAGTGAATGATAGATAAAGGATTGATGTCAACTAAAGATCACTCTTGATGACGCTGATAAGCCTTAAAACAAAACCCAATAAATCTATGCTAAATCGAAGTAAAAATGAATAAAACAGAGTTACTCTACAATAAAGATAAAAGCAGAGGCAGCTGCATACTCGCTACAAGGATGTTGGAGCAGGGTTTACGAACTTGGTTTCAAAATTCTGAAAATGATAAAGACACACCTCTGCTCAGTTTTATTGAAAACTCATAACCTATTCTCGACCTGTTTTTATCAAGATCCACTTTTTTCAAAAGTCTTCTTTTGCAGGAAAACGTAGCCAAGAAAATGAGTTAGAGAGCTCATGCAAGCCCAGAGTACACTTTGGCACGCTTGTGATGCGAATCATGATCAGCTTCCTCCATCGTACTATCCTCAGAGGCTGCAGCCGCAGCATTGCTACTCTCTCCCTGAACTAACTGATGCAACCGAATCTCAGAAGTCCATAAGCGTTCCAATTCAGCCCCTGCGGCTTCACCTTCCTCCTCCCTCGCCAGCAACTCCGCACACAGCCTCCAACGTGGGACCCTTAGTGCCCTCTCGTTTTCACCAAAATCGCCATCGCCGTTATTGTTCTCCATGGCCGTTGCTGAAGATTGTTTCTTCACTCTGCCGCCGTTTTCCTCTTTCTCGTCGTCTTCGTCGGTGAAGCAAGAAAAACACCAAATCCTCATGCACCCCTCAACCCTACCTCCCCAAAAACGAAACCTTGGGTCTCGATCTACTACATTTTATTGGAAACCTGGTCACAAAAACCAGAATTTGGGGAAAAGTAACAAAATTGTGGAAAGCCCAGAGAGAATTAAGAGAAAACAGAATTGAATCTCTAATTTTGGATTGAATAGTATGAGAAGGAGAAGATCAAACGCTAATCTGAATTTTGATTAGGGTTTGAGAGAAATGAGAAAAAAAGGTAAAATCGGATCAGATCTTGCGAGGAGAGAGTGGAGAATATTGTGTGGTTTCTTTGAAAAAAAGAAGGTCGTCGATGGTATAATCCGGCGATTCGGAAGAAGCAAAAAAATCGGCGAAAATGGAAAGGGGATGACGAAAATTAAAAGAAAACTAATCGGGAAACACTGGCTGGTCTTTGGTTCTTGCTTCACCGTTGTTTTGTTCGGGAAGGACCATTTCGAAACGGTGTCGTTTGAGAGTAAGTGCTGTACTGTGTTTAAAGTAGATACTCTGTCTGAACTCTGAATACGATGTTTAGTTCCCTACGATAAATTGGTCTAGCCACAACGGTTTATGTTTCGGTCAAAATCAAACGGAGACGAGTATAATTGTCTCACGTGAGCATGAACCTAAGCAGACGACCGTCACTGGGTAGCTCGAGCCACACTGTCATATTTTCTTGTAGATAAAAATAGTTGGCACGTACACAAACTTGTCGAGTCTTGTTTAAGTTTGAAGATCCGCTAATCAAAAATTTTCTCCGACTAAAAATATGTCATTTTTTTTTTTTACAAATTCTTTTTGACATCGTCACTTACAATATGATGGTTCGAAAACTTTTTTGCTCCACTTATGTTCCAAGAATGGTTGTACAAGATATTGATAGAGTGGCTACCACCTCTTATGTTGTAAAATGTTTGTAATCTTTGTACAATATGTAAAGTGATGAAAGTTTCTTGGTTGACAACAAAAAAAAAAAAAACATTTTATTTTATTCTGCACTTATATCCCCTTCAATTTCCAACGAAACCCATATTAAAATTGGGCTTGTTTCTATTTATGGCCCAATGGCCGTTTCTTTTCTCACGTGACTCTTTGACTCCTTTATTTCTTTTGACTTTTTTTTTTTTTTTTTTTCATTCAATCCTTCTTACAAGTGACGATCACGATTTTTTTTTTTTTTGGGTGCACAGCTCAAACAAAAGAAAAAAATCAACTGGTTACCATGGTTACAAAATAAGTAACGCACTAATCAAAAGTATTTAGTAAATTTATCGTATAATCGGATGGAAGATCGCTAAATTGGCAACAATATACTTTCATGATAATTATTGATGTTTTACTTTCTCAATACAAGAATCTGATTTGTTTTTTCTATATGATCTTACGATAAATTATTTGTTTGTTTACAGTTGTATCATTCAATTATTAATATAGAAGTAATACGTCATTCAGTAAAAACTAAAAACATAAGATGATAAAACTGGTGGAGTACAATTAATATTGATTAGACGGTGGATGTGTTGCCTCCGGGGTCGCTAGTGCCGACCGAAGCTGAGAATATTATAGAATGTGCGGACGGTTGAGTTATAATTAAGAGATCTCATAAATTATATTGAAAATAAAGAAATAGTGTCAAAGATGAAGGAACGCAAATGTTCGGTGGGATAATGAAGCTAAGTCTCGATTAAAGATTTAAGTAGACTTAACTGTTTAGAAGTGGACAGAGAGGTGGTTGGAATTTAATACATCTCCTTCTTTTATAGGTTCCACACTAACTTAAGAACTTCAATATCATCAAAACCCACAAACTTTTTTTTCTTTTCTAATTTTTTTTTTTTGTTTATCATTGCTACAAAGTTAAAGTAACTTAAAGAAAAAGCAAAAAAAAAAAAAAAAAAGAGAAGAAGAATGTCATGTTTGAAGTATTTCTTGATCTTCTTGATGTTGGGTCTGTGTGTGTCATCAGAGGAGAACATACAATACGAATACTTGAAAGTTCCAGCTAGCGAGTTTGTGAGCTCCATAAACACAATAGTGGAAGTAATAAGACAAGTGAGTTCGATTTTGTCTCAGTTTGCGGATTTCAGTGGAGATCGCCGGCTGCAGAATGCGGTTTCGGATTGCCTGGATCTGCTTGACTTTTCTTCAGAGGAACTGAGTTGGTCTGCTTCTGCTTCTGAGAATCCTAAAGGTACGTACCTTATACTCTAGTTTCAACATTTATCTATCTCTCTAGTTTGATCACATCCTTATAGTGCTGAAAACTTTGGGTGCATAATCTTTGAACTCCAGTTAGACACACACATGCTCTGATCACAAGGTCAAAATTGTAGTTACAAAATAAAAATATCTGTTAGTAATTCAAACGCCATGGTTTTGATCAAATGACAACATAATAATAATCTGGTGCAAACGAAAGCATATTTGCTGCTTAAGCGACCGATTAATCAGTCCAGATGCTCGGTTAATTTCTTTTAAAATATTGGTTTAATTTCTTTATAAGAATTGTATATTCAAATCAGAATAGTATAGAACTCAGATATAAAAACTATATAACATTAATCTGCGTCTAACGATATATACGTTAGGCAACACCCAAATATCGTTTTAACAAGGAAAAAAAAAACCCAAAATATCTGATTAGCACCTAACAATCTTTTTCACAATACACACAAGACATATAGGTAAAGGAGGAAACTATTGTGACGTATAAGATCGTAATGGAATTTTCTTCTTTTAAATTACAAATAAAAAAAACAGCAATAACTATGTATTCTTGTAAAACATGATATAGATATACAATTACGTCAATACACCTGTACAACTCGACTGGTTTGGACTTTATCTAGTTAAGTAGTTAGATTCTCGTTCATAAATAAATGATGATCTTTAGATACCATAGAATAAATTATCGTGCATGGATCATGGTGTTAAATGCTAATATAGTAAGGCATTTAATTTTATTGACATTTTTCTTTAGCACTTGCTGCATTTAATTTGAAAGCCGGGACGAAATTGATTGCGATACAGTTATTACAGCATCTCCATTGGTTTAGAATCTCTTACGAGTTCCAAGTACTAAAATATTAATATTTTCGTATGGTTTAACTATCTAATTAAATTTTAATCGTAAAAAATAAAATAAACCAATTAAAAAAAGAGCTTAAACACAAATCTTCTGATATGTGTGCAGGCTATATAATTAAATAATTACCAAAATATGTTTTCCTATAAAAAGAATATTGTTCGATTGTATATATCACAGTCAACAGATTGTAATTTGAGTGTTTATTTTAATTTTAAATGTTAATATGTCAAGTGTTGATGATGTTACGTCAAAGTTATGCATTTTCGTTGATGAAACGAAAGCAAATTCTGTAATCATTATAGTATATGGCATGTGCGTAGTAGGGACACAGAACGTGGATTCAAAATCTTAGATTTCAGCGTAATAAATGTAAGTGTGAATATATGAAAATGATAGTGCTGAAGTATAAGAGTAGAAATACAAGTAATCAATAGAATGCGTGTGATGATTTCGAATGGGACCAGGTAAGGGAAACGGAACAGGGAACGTGGCATCGGACACAAGGACATGGTTAAGTGCTGCTCTCTCCAACCAAGACACTTGTATGGAAGGCTTCGACGGTACCTCTGGTCTCGTCAAATCCCTTGTCGCTGGTAAATTATCAATTTTATTCTATTAACTTTTGTAATTTACATTTGTTTTTATTTTATTTTTATTACGTCCGTTTTAATTCAGATTTATTAAGTTTTGAGAAATGGATCAATTCGGTTTAAAATTTATGATATCAGGCAGTCTCGATCAACTATATTCTATGCTTAGGGAATTGTTACCACTTGTTCAACCGGACCAGAAACCGAAGCCTATTTCTAAACCTGGCCCAATTGCTAAAGGACCAAAGGCCCCACCAGGCCGCACACTCAGAGACACCGACAAAAGCTTTCAATTCCCAGACTGGGTCAGACCGGACGATCGCAAACTATTAGAAACAAAGGATAGGAGTTACGACGTTAGTGTGGCATTGGATGGGACAGGCAACTTCACAAAGATAATGGACGCCATTAAGGAAGCTCCTGATTATAGCTCGACACGTTTCGTCATATACATTAAAAAAGGTTTATATTTGGAGAATGTTGAGATCAAGAAGAAGAAGTGGAACATCGTAATGTTAGGTGATGGTATTGACGTAACCATTATTTCCGGTAACCGCAGCTTTATCGACGGTTGGACCACTTTCCGATCGGCTACATTCGGTAATACATTATTATAGTTGTTAATTCATGTTTTCATAAGAATTATTTCAATAATTCTGATGAATTCAAAACATATTGTGTGACACAAATAATTAAGCGGTTAGCGGAAGAGGATTCTTAGCGAGAGATATAACGTTCCAGAACACAGCTGGGCCAGAGAAGCATCAGGCAGTAGCCCTGAGATCAGACTCTGACCTCTCTGTGTTCTACAGATGTGCTATGAGGGGTTATCAAGATACACTCTACACGCACACCATGCGTCAGTTCTACCGTGAGTGTACCATCACGGGAACAGTAGACTTTATATTTGGGGATGGGACTGTTGTGTTTCAAAACTGTCAAATTTTGGCTAGACGAGGACTCCCTAACCAAAAGAACACCATCACTGCACAAGGCCGGAAAGATGCGAACCAACCCTCAGGTACGTTACTTATTTAGCCTCTCTTCTTGAGTCTATTTTATGTTTGTAGACATTCTCAATCTTTCATAGTTATATCCTGATCAGTTAAAACCATTGATGAACACTGAACAAGTTGAGTTTATATAAAAGCCACTGAGTTTTTAGACCAGATAAATTGAAACAAACCCGAAATTGAATAATCTGATCAAAATACCGGTTGATTTTGCTCTAAGTGAGTTATATAGTTACAGCATGTAAATCTATTGGTAAAACGTGTTTTCTATGCTTCCGTTAAAATCTACGTATCTTACTGTAACAAAAACATACCTAGGGTTTAAGGTTTTGTCAGTGTGATAGTTTCTTGTCACGTAAGAAACCATGTAAACGTACAAGTCATTGTTCTTATGTGATATAGCTTCCCGCGTCTTTTATAATTCATATCACAATCGTCTTCCCATCGAATATATGCATACACATTAGCATAAAAGCAACTTTGTAAAAATTTACAATCAATCTATGCATGCATGAAACATAATATAACGATTCTAACTTGGACCCTTTTAAATTTTGCTCACCTTCAGGATTCTCAATTCAATTCAGCAATATCTCAGCGGACGCAGACTTGGTCCCATACCTAAACACGACACGGACGTATCTAGGAAGGCCATGGAAGCTATATTCAAGAACAGTTTTCATAAGGAACAACATGAGCGACGTTGTGAGACCGGAAGGATGGCTCGAGTGGAACGCTGACTTTGCATTGGACACACTCTTCTACGGAGAGTTCATGAACTACGGACCTGGCTCAGGACTTAGCAGCCGAGTCAAATGGCCTGGTTACCACGTCTTTAACAACTCCGACCAGGCTAACAACTTCACCGTTTCTCAATTCATCAAAGGAAATCTTTGGCTGCCTTCTACAGGGGTAACGTTTAGTGATGGCTTGAATATCTAAAATGGCTCAGTGTTTCTATTGTGAATGTTCCTGTTTTTGTTCCTTTTTATATTGTTATGTATTTTCTTGTAATGTTCTTCTAAGTTGGTGTATTGTAGTTTTTCTCGGTTTTGGAAAAATATTGCTACAAGGGGACAGTTTATGGGGTGATTAAGTCAATCGTGTCAAAATTAAGATTTCAGTAGAAATCGATCTTTACCTCAACTAAGTTTATGTTCTATTATCTTGTACTCCAAGAAGCAATTTCCATCTTTACGTACATCAATTAAAAGAAAAAAAAACAAGGCACCATGCCACCTTACGTCTTGTCTTTAGCAAGCATCAAGCATCGTAAAGGCCAAACTTGACCGGAGACCCTAACTCATGGATCCATTCCCCTTGTAAGAATGGCCCCACCGTATATCTCATCGCCTCTTCCTTTTTTAAAACCCTAAATCCTGGCCACTTAACCCTAGAAGCGGTTGCTCCGCTTGGACCGTCGTTCTTGTATTCCGCGTAAAATAATGTATTGATAGCATAATCCGTCTCTTGCCATCTCAACCAACCAACAGGATCGATCACATCCTCGATCGTTGATTCCATCACGACGGTTCGAGAACAATTTTTCAACGGCCTGCCAAGGTAGCTCTTGAACTCGGCCTTTGCGGGTTTAAGATCTTCTTTTGGAGCAATTGTACAATTGTGAATCACAAAGCCTGTCGTCTGAAACTTATCCACTCGTCCTTGAGCCGTCACCGTGTTCTTCTGACCCGGTAAACCTTTTCTGATAAAGATGTCACAGTTCTGGAATATGGCCGCCGAATCACCGAAGATGAAATCAACTGTTCCGACAATGACACAACTTCTGTAATATTGGCGGTGCGTGTATGCGTATAATGTGTCTTGGTAGCCTTCAAATCGACAGTTTAGGAAAACAGAACGGTCGGATTGGACACGTATTGCGACAGCTTGGTGTCCCTCTGGCCCAGCCGTGTTCCGGAACCCCATGGAGTGTGCCATGAATCCTTCTCCTTGTGCCACTATAGTAAATAAAAGACAAAAAAGGTTATTGCACCTCAAACTCAAGCCTCAGTTGTCTCTTTGCGTTTGTGTTTACATTTACCCTTAGTGAGTATATTATGAATCCACAATTTGAAATATTTTAAGCAAAATTAAGGTTAACGCCAAAACACATACACTCAAAGAAAGGAGGATATACCAAATGTTGCAGTGAGGAACGTTCGAATTTTCTTTGAGTGGCTTTTGTTTCCCGTCACGATCGTCTTCTGTGATCCATCACCGATCATTGTTACATTAGCTTTCTTCTTGTCCACAATCACAGATTCATCATAAACTCCATGTTTGATATAGATGACGTACCTGCAAAACGAAATTTTACCAAGCAAATAAATTGGTAGTTGACTTTGAAACCAAGTAATGGTAGTCTAGTGGTCATATATGACGGTTCAAGACCTAAGATTGATAATGCCTTGGGCCTGGAAGCCTTGTTTATAAAATATGAAGCATTATTATGAGACGGTTAGTACTGTACCTTCCTTGGTACTTAGCAGGCATTGCTTTAAGTGCATCGTTAATGGTTGTGAAATTTCCGCTGCCATCTTTAGCTACTGTAGCATTAGGTTTCAAAGCATTCATATCAACAGCTTTTAACATTCGTCTCTCCTTGTTGCTTAACCAAGAAGTAATGTGATCTGTCTCTATAGCAGAAGATCTTGATTCAAGAAGATGTCGCGTTTTAACCTTTGGAACCGAGGAAAGATGTCCGTCTAAAGATTTTATCATCGCGAGTGAATTGCTTGTCAATATTTGAGAAGAATTTAAATTCTTACGTATCTCCGTTTTGAGTTTCCCTTCTTCAAATCCATCGACACATGTCTCTTGATAAGACATGACTGCGCTTAGCCAACTGTCCAAATCGGGAACTATTTTCGCAAAGCTATTAACCTCTGTGTCGTTGATTCTTTTCACAGAGGTGCCAAGTTCTTCCTTAGCTTCATCCACAAGCAATTTGCACTGTGCTATAGCGTCTTTGTCATCTTTGTTCTCTGTTTTCAGGCTCGAAACCTTTTTGAATACTCTGTCTAGATCGTCATTGACAGCTACAATGGCAGACTTTAAAAGGCTCCTGGGATCAGATAGAGGAGTATCTGTCTTTGTCCCATTTTTAAGAGTTTTCTCGCAAATTGGTTTGTAAAGAGTGGAACTGCAAAGTGTTTTGATAACCTTATCGACCTGGCCAGGTTTCACAGTTTGTGCTGCGGATGATGGAGGTTTCTGGCTCGGGCTCTCGCTTTTGCGGGGACTATCCGTAGTTTTCCCTTGTTCTTGAGTTTTGTTTTCATATGTAACATAAGCAAAAGCACCTCCAATAATGGCAGCAACAACAACAAGCGCAGAGACAGTTCCAAAGAGGATCCTCTTCCTGAATTTACGTTTTCTCTGTGCATTTACGCGTTCTTGAATCTCGTCAAAGTCTTGAAACGCCATTTTTGCTTAAAATGTTTTTCTCTGTCTTTCTACGTTGAGAGAAGAAAATTTGAATTTTCCTCTGCCTTAGAAGCAAGCTAAGGCAGGGAGGTTAAAATGGAAGATTAATCTTTCTATTTTTTCCTATGTTTATTTGTTTTCCTCTGTTTTGATTGATGTATATTGTTTGTCTCATGAGCCAAGATCATGCTTTCTAAATTTAGCCTCCTATGTGAAACAATAAAATGTATGCGTTAAGACTTAAAAGTGACAAGTCAAAAGAAGTCACCCAAATCAATTATCTACTTTGAGCTATTCGTTGGTCTAAGTCCAATTTAGAGTGTTTTTGTTCTAAGAAACAAGATTATATTATTAAATACAATTAGAGAAACATCTCTAAAAGACCGACTTCAAACTGTAAATCTAATCGTCTGCTGGTGGTTGGATACCTAGATCTGGTTGGACTATAGATAAAATTCAAGATGTAATTTAGAACTCAATCTACTCTCACTATGCTATAAGAAGTGCGAAAGGGCTTTTCTCGCTTGTTTAGTAAAGTCAAGTTTTTGGCCGCGAGGAGTAGAGTGAGTCCATGCTTCCTAATACAAATTCCCAAATGTTAACGACCTCTATGTTCTTGAAGATCCCATCTTTGAACAAATGTATGCGTTCCAAAAATAAAAATAGTATAATAGGCAGGTGACACAATTACTAAGCAAATTGTTAGTAAACAAAAGTAACGAATAACACTAAAAGATAGAAGCAGTGTATGTACAATTGCATCTTGCTTTTATTAATTCTGATGCAAAGGCGATGGAAGAGGCATATGCCACACCTTAGGCCAAGGGTAATACATAAACACAAATTACCCAGAGACCATTCCAACCGAAAAAATAGAAAAAAACTATATTTGCTAACTCAGTATTGTGTACGTATCTTGCAGAGAATACTTCAGGACTTATTACCAACAGCTTGAGGATTGTCTCTCTCTTCTTCCTCCTTCACCTCTGCTGAAGAACTGTTGCTTGGCACTACCGTGGCAGGCGACCATTGGTCAGGAACCATCAGAAAATAAGCAGTCATTGCTTTCCTGAATCTTTTCTTGTATTGCTGCGGCGATATTACTGTGGGAGATGAGTTCTTCGGTCCTCCAAGGAGCCCTGAAGTCTTGACCCAAGTCTCCAGATGTTTGTCCCAGGTGTATTGCCTCATGAAATCGATAATTCCTAAAACCAGTTCGTTTCGTTCCTCATCTACCCCGACTAGTAAGGAGTAATCCATTACGTGTATCGACTTCAGCCAAAGAAACAAACCAAGACATGTCTTGCATCAGTATTACTATGTAAAACCCACGAACAAGTTCAATATTTTGAAAGGGATTAAAGAAGAGTAGCAACCATAAACTTACTGCAAGAAAGGATGTATCGTTCCAGACGGCTCTTTCAAGAAGCCGTTTTGCCTTGCTCCCAACAAATATTGGAGATGTCGGCATAGCTTCAACAAGATTCTGGTCCAGCAAAACTGTATTGCTACCAGTTGTATCAGGATTGTAACGAGCACGAGTGGAGCCTTTTAGGTCATAAAGCCTAGTGAAGTTCCGCTTGAACAGAAGATTCTCCATCACCAAGACGTCCATTTTGAACTCTTTTCCTCCTTTAAGGTGCTTGGATGAAACCTTTAAAGATATTAGCAAAGAATTATGGGTCTCATTTAATGTCAACAAAAGAGAACAATAAAAAGTACGGTTCTAAGTCGAACAAAAGCATTCTCAATTAACATGTAGTTCAGAGAGATTGTTAGTTAACTATTTTGTTATTTTTTTGTACCTGATAGATTCCCAAGATCTTTGCAAGGCTTGTAGGGCTTTTAGTACTGATGGACTCAGTCAGGTATTTAAAGTAAGCTGGCCCAAATTTTATGAAGGACTCAAGCTCTGTCTTTGTAACTTGCTTGATGATAAAACGGTCATCCAAACTTTTTGCAAAGAAGACGTTGCTCTTTCCACCCTGGGCTCCCCATTTTCTACAACGACCAAGAGATCTAATGAACTCTGTTTCTGAAGGACAACAAATCTTCCTCAGGGCTTCAAACTCCTTAGCATAATAACACGTCACAAAGTACTTGACTTTCCCAGGAGGACCTTCATCTGTAAACGACACTCTAGCATGCAGATCTTTCAAATAAAGCGATGACTGTAACAGCTGCGAGACTTGTTCATCGGCAGAGCTAAGACTTCTACTCATGTCGACTGACAAATCGCTCAAAGAGTTCAATGAGAGAAGATTTACTGAATCAAAAAGTGAAAAGGAACCTCCACTATCCAAGCGATCTCTTGACTTATCTGATCCAGACATCTGGGCTTTATATTCTGAAGATGTAAGGGCATAAGCTATGATACTAGTAGGTTCGTCATCATATACTGGCAGTACCAAGTCATTAATTCCCAGAGGAAGCAGCAGCCTAGCACCACTTCGCCATTCAAGCTCTCTATATGCAGAAACATAAACAGGCCGGTCTTCAGCCATAATATGCTTGCGAGAATTAAGCGAATAATTTTTGTTGAGTGAATAGTAGAAACTAGGAGAAGGCATCTGAACTTGTGTTATATGTTCATCACTGGTAGGGCCTCCTTTAGTGTTTAGCCCACATTCTGAACCCAACAGCCTTAAATCAGGAATCTGTGTTTCATTTGCTGAAGCAGCTCTGCTAGGCGGACGGGAAATACCATTCTCTGAGGTAGTTTGTTCACCTATCCATGCTGCATCAAGAGTATCAGATAAATCTATTGCTTGAGACTGGCTCTCGGAGAGTACTGTTTTAACCACCTGCGAAGGCTCCACAAAATTATCTTTACCACCTTCACTAGGCTCGAACTCCATCCTACAATCTGGGGACATGTCTGAGCCTACATCTTTAGAAATAGCAGCAATTTTGCCGCTCGAATCAGCAAATGATTTACCCTGGTTAAGACACGTATCATACTCCGCATCCTCAAGAAAAGAGTCATTACTACTTGCAACATGGGTTGGTGTCGACCTTATTTTTCCATCACCGAGCTTCTCTAAGGAGAAGTTACGACCCATAACTTCTGGG
The DNA here is from genome assembly GCA_004349715.1 of Crucihimalaya himalaica. NCBI lineage: Eukaryota > Viridiplantae > Streptophyta > Magnoliopsida > Brassicales > Brassicaceae > Crucihimalaya > Crucihimalaya himalaica. Next base: position 2,045,187 of record SMJT01000006.1, on the reverse strand, counting down.
GCAGAATTCCTCGGAGCTTCAGAATAGTTATTTCTTACCATACTGGCTGCCCCTGCTAGGCACTCATCCCAAGCATATGAATCGAAAAGTATCAATCTTCGAAGTTTGTTTATCAGAAGGATATCAATAGTAGGTTGTCCATCCTTACACACACTTAACATTTGCTGCAATGATTCCTGAAACCAGCACAGCCTTAATCAGTATTGAATATAGAGGAAACAGAAAAATCATCCTACACTGTAGAAAGGACTCCAGGTGCAGAGACTAAGTAAAAGACGTGTTCCTATAAAGGCCAGCAGATCATGAGACAAACTTCTACAATTGTTCAGAAAATAAGTTTTAGATCCTTTTTTGAGCACAACCAAGCACTGCACTACGAGTGTAGTGAAGAAATAGTCTATTCACAGTAGCTGACACATGAAAAGTGGATATACGTTTCTGTATTAGAGTGTTGATATTAACTATCAATATGTATACACCAAAATGTCCACATTTAACCATGTATCTATATTGTACACACTTATTTCGTGAGAAGTATGAACGTTGTGGGGTTTGTCCTAAGTGTAGGTGTGTGTGTGTGTGTGTGTGGTTGGGTTCTGTCTGTGTGAGTGCGAGTGTGACTGTGAGTGATGTAATGCGCAAAGCACATGCAACTCTGTTTCTGCTTAAGTCTAACGGTGTGTAAGTTGCATGACAGGCTACCTTATATTCCTTTTTACGTTGCTCAAGAAGTCCTGCAAGTTCTTCAAGAGAAAGCTTTATCTTGTTAGGAGTGCTGCCCTTGGAACCTGCACCCATTGTTTTTGCTGAAATCTGACTAAGAGCCTCCTGAACCTCATTAAAAAGGACTTCTGCTTTTTTAATCACCTATAGTATAGAAACCATGACAAATAAGTAAAATAAAACTCCTGGCTTTGTTGAATATGTACAAAAATTTGACCAAAAATACGGGAAACTTGTAACCTCTTTTGATTCCTTTTGGAGCCATTCCTGGTTCTCATAGTTGAACTCAAGTTTTGCTGGTGGCAGAAAAACTCTATAAATATTGATTGAAGCATAGCGGAAGCAAGCCACCATTCTCCCAAAACTGTAGTGAGGAAAATATATGTGACACTCAGTACTGACGTGTTCATGCTTGTTTGATACAAGTTCACACCCCTCAAACATAGACTGATACTTGCCATATAGATTCGAGATGTGAATGACCAACACAACTACTTACGCAGAGCCTATCTAGACAATATATCTGATTTAATGTATATTAAGTGCTACACTTGACTGCATTAGCAGCATGCTACTTGAGAAACAGATATATTGGAAGAGGAAAAACCAGTAACATGTAATAAAAGCCAGCGAAACAATCTGCAGCAAAAGTGTTTATTAGGAAGCATCTCTACATACCCATAGAACCGGAGACAGTCTCTGTGAAGGGAATGACCACAATTGGCCACACGACTAGCCGCTGCATGGTTAGAAAAGCTCAGCTCCAAAAATTTGCCAAAAGACAAGCCCCACGCAGCATCTGACATCACAATTCTGCGTGTCGCTGGAGGAAAGCCATTGATCCGAGGACATTTCAGACACCGATGCCACATCCAAATCTTCCCTTCACGTTGCCCAGGTAGCAATTCAGGCAGTTTCTTAACAGATATTGTCAAACTACCTTGCCTATGAGTATAGCAATGAATGTGTGCTTCTGCTGGCATCGTACATGATGGGCAGCACTGATCCTGAAATGGAGATTAATGCAAGCCTCAGCTATTAATAACCAGAAGTTTATACCAATATGATAGGATTCATTAACTTCTGGTCTTGCACATTTAATTAGCCTGGAATCTTTGAACCATATTAGAGTCATTTTTCTGCTTTTTCCTCCAGTTTCTTTCTCTTAAAACTTACCTTCCTACTATTTCATGGGTTGCTTTTATGATTCTATGAACCTAGAACCTATATAAATTACTTCCACAATTATCCATGTCAAATAATAGGGTAATAAGTGCGTAACAATTTTCTCACCATTGGCTAAAAGAAGCATGGTGCGTTAAAAATTAAGATATAAAAAACACTAAAATTGAAAGGTACCTGATCAAAGAGGTTATCCCTTAAGAACCGTCCTAAAGGCTTGTCAAAGCTCCCATAGTATTTGATACGGAGTAGATGAGCCCGCTCACACACAGATCCTTTCCACACACATCTTGTTGATAAGGAAACCAATATACTTTGATGGTCAGACGCTGACGGAAGAAAGTCTCCTTTGGAAGAGTCCACCTGTTCCTGTCTACTATAATTTTGATCTCCTATTACTGCGGATTCATTCGTGTAAGTACCATCGGTTACTTGTTCTGTGGTACAGGGTAAAACAGACCACTGATCTTTTTGAACAGAAAGCTCTTCCTTGTGAAACGATAGCTGCCTGGGTTCTAGAGTAGGAACTAACCCATCGTCCTTAGAGGTAATAATTTCTGGAGGCTTACAGTAAACAGTATCCAAGTTGTGAAGCAGTTTTTCAGATGGGTCAATCCTGTCGTTTCCATCCAATTTCCCTTGTAAATGAGTCTCACTAGAAGCAAAATTACCAGCAAGGTCGACATTGGCTTTATGTGGCTCATCCCTTAAGTCAGTAGTTGGAGACTTTTCACCAATTGACACAGAAAAACCAGGTATTGTGGATATTGATCTGTTAATCGTTGATGGTTTATCAGGTAAAGCCACTGTAATTGGGGTCTGCAGAGGAAGTTCTGGAAGGGAAGCACCTTCATCCGCGAGGAAAGATGTCTCAAGAGCCAAGTGATATGCTGCAAAAACTCCATACTGAATCACATGTTTCACCTTCTTTAGCTCATCTTCATGAGCCCCCTTGAGCAATATCTGAAAAAACCAGATCAAGCAGCCATACTTTAATTTTGTTTTTTAATCAGACATACCATATGAGTAGTCATATTAACAGGTCAAGGATCTCATGTCTTAAAACACCTAAAAATTGTTGTGGAACTTACCGTACAACCCAAAGGCTTAGGGCAGCCGTCAAAAAACATTAAAGTCTTGGCCATTTTCTTTGCAACTTGACAAGGACTAACATGTTTCTCGACAAACTTTTCCACATGGAACAGGTCACAATAACCCAGCTTTGGTGATGTGAGCTGGTCGATCGAAGGGACGATCTGCGCACCAGTACAGCGGGATATGCGTTCTAGAAGGGACCTTTTAATATTCAACACAAGAGATATGTCCTTTGCAAGAAGATATTCCTGCGCAAACCGCGAGACAGATTTCTCCACCAAGAGAATGTCGGGATTGTGAGAATCAATTTTGGCAACAGCCATCTTCAAATGGTCCATTTCCTGAAACACCAGAGATAGCCTTTAATAATGGAGAAGACTTTAACCGCCTACTCCTCTGAAGTGACAGAATTATGCTTTTCCTTTTCTATCAGTCAAAGGATTCAATTTCATGGTTACAGGGAAAAATATAGAAGAAGAAGAACGATCAGACCTGTTGCAACAAAGTGTCAAAACTAGACAGCTGGTTAGAAATGCGCTGATACTCCAGAGCTCCTCCAAGGATTAGCAGACGCGGCTTCTCAATCTTTGAAGTCATTCGCCGATGAGCCACATTTTTCTTACAGACAACTCCTTTCACCACCATACTAAAAGAATACCATCCCAATTTAATCAGTACTACAGAGTTTGGCAGTCAATCGACAGATAATAAATCCTCACGAACATTCACAACAAACATGAAGCTAATATAAAGCCTTGCGTTATAGAAGCTAATAACATTATGTTTTAAACTAGACCTTACGTAGTGAAACTATCAACAACGGACAACAACTAGATGAAAGCTCTAAATCATCCTGTAAGCTTTCGGAATATTTAGTTGGCATACTTTTCTCAATGGGCTACAGAAAAAAAAATGAAAACAAATACAAATATAACAAAGAAGTAACCCCTTTTTACTTTTACTGTTAGTATATAATGTTACTCTCTTACTATTCGAAAAGCAGTTAAAAACAAAATATGGAAGCTCTGCTCCAAAAAAAAAAAAAAAGAAACAAGATATGGAGACCTACGAAAAATAACAACTCAGGGGAACGTCCTGGAAACTGAATAGAAGTGTTAAACATTCTTCCTACATATAGAAATCGTAAGCATTTAGATAAATTGATGAATGCAAATCCAGGAACAGTCTCTCGTAAATCCAAAATAAATGTCATTCTAGTTTATCCTAAAGGAGAATCGATGAAATTGTCAACCATTATGTAATTGCGCAGAATATTAATCATACAGTTCAAAAGCATGCTTAGTATTTGAACAATCCAAATATGTCACTGTATCTAGAACAAACATCAAGCACAATAAACAATCCCATATAAAGGGTCCAAAAAAGTTACCTCTCACTGCGACATCCACAAGGGATGCATTTAACCTTCACATATCCTCCTGGATCCATTCCTCCACCTTTACTTGTATCTGGCTTGAGAAGCGTTGCCGCCTCCCAAGACAGTGATGTAATTATATCAAGCCAGCCCTCTTTATCGCCTTCATTGACCATAGGTAGATTATCAACCTCCAAAAGTTGCGCTACCAAAGCCCTAAAGTGCCCTTCCACAACATTTTTCATAGCACCACTGGACTTGTCCCTAGAGTGGAACTCCTTATCGTTAAAGCTATTTGATGGGCGAAGGTACCCCCAATCACCTCTATCACCTTCATCACAGTCATCATCAGATAGCACTGCTTCTCTTTCATCTTCTTCGTTCTCTGGCTCTGGCGGTAGCCATAAGAGCCCATCGCTCTCAAAATCCACTACTTCAGGCTCAAAGGACTCTTCACAAGGAGGGCTTCCCTCCTTCACATCGTTCCATCCATTCGCTTGTTGTCTGGTTTTATCTATCGTCTCTGTATTCAGTGAGTCAAGATCTTGATCAGGGGGAAAGCAACTTATGCTTGGCTCTATTTTTACACCAACGTCATGAGCTTCATGTGACCCATAGATATGGTCTACTTCATCAAGGCTGATGGCACCATAGTAGTCATTTCCTTGAGAGTAAGATTGTGCAAAATCAGAGTGATAATCGTCATCATCATCAGCTTCACCATCACTCCTGCCACTAATAATCCCGAAAATGAGCAACTCAACAGATAAATTCAAGCTGAGACAATAGTGAATCATTTTTAAAGACGATTATAACACATACAGTTGGTGGTGGGTATTATACAAACCTCTTAAGCGTTGTCAAAGACAACAGATAAAAGAAACTACACGGTAAACGTTTATACACACAAACACACAAAAGAAAGTTACCTGTTTACAAAGAATTCAACTTGATTTTCAGAAGAATCTAACACATGCCCATAAGGATCTGGGCTCCTACGCAATGATGTATTCTGCTGCTCAGACTTCTCAGAATCCATGTTGGAAGAAACATGACGGCTAGATGGGGGATTCATTTTGGGTCGAGGGGAAGGTCCAACAGTTGAATCAATGGTGCAATTGCTACTATTAGAGGTGCAATTGGAGGTGGTACTTGCCACACTTCTAGCAGAAGGCGATGAACTAAAATGAAGGCTAATAATAGAAGCTCCATTATCAGGGGGAACAATCCCCTGTTCCCACTGTTTGTAGCAGTAATTACAAACCCTAATCCTTTCTGGTTCCTCATGACTATCTTTCGTTTCAACCGATGGAGATGGAATAGAATTTGCAGCGCATTTCGCACAAAACACTCGACCACAAAGCCGGCAGTGATGCCTTCGATTAAATACAGTGAACTGAGCATCACACTCATAACACACAGGACAGCTTTGGTCAGGCATCCAAAAATCCCTTGACATATTTGACGACTCACTCTTTCTGGGGATCCAAGATTTAACTATGTCAACAAATCCAGGTGCTTTGTTACCTGGTGAGTCCATTTATTGAATCTCCAACAACAAGGAGAGTCATCATGATAAACCCATTTGCTTAATCGCATTAAGTCTAATCCTTGATCCCTGAAGATGAATTATAACCACGAAAATCAACATAAACTTGTCCTAAAAGAAGTAAGGAACCTGAAAGGAGAGAGATGCGAATGAATTTACCTGGAATAAGATATCTCCGAGGTTGAGACCAAGTCACTGGGTCAATCTCAAACTTCAAAATCCAGAATTTATGCACGATTCAAGATCAAAAGATCTCATTTTCAATTTCTCAAACTCAAATTTCTTCTGTCTGATCCCAGAAATCAACAAATGCGAATCGATAAACCCCCAAAACCAGCAACTCTCACTGTCACGAAACTCCGAATGCTAAACTAGGCGAGCCAAAAAAAAAAAAAAAAAACGAATTTTTAATAGACAAAAGAAGAAACAAACATGGAAAATCCAGAAAAGGGTCAACAAGAAACCAAAATAGAAAGCTTATGGATAAGATTTGAAATCAAATTCGAGGAACCAATTAACCATAATCTCATTGAAAAGTGCCAAGCTGAGATAATGGGAAAGGGGAAAACAGTTTTCCTCGAATTTTTCGGAAACCCAACAAAGAAGAGAAGAAAAACAAACACAAAAAGCTTCAAAATTGAACAGATACAAATTACAATAACAAGGTTTGAACGGATTACATCAACGAAGATTTGCTGTTTCTTTGTGCTTTTTTCTTTTTCCTGTTTCTCCCGTTTTTTTTTATGTTCACGACTTGTCGTCTGATCTTGTTTTGTTGTTGCCTTGTGTCTCCATTTCACTTTTTATTAACGTATATATCCCATCATTATATCTTACACGTTTCTTTAATTACAGGATATAGCTATATTTCATTCGATTACATATAATCAATCGTATATCACATGTTATCTTCATTATGTCGACTAAATATAAAAACCAAAATTATATCTTTAGGTTCATGATTGGCAAACAAAAATAAAAAATTTAGGTTCATGATTGTCGACCAAATAAAATATAGATTCATATGATTCACTTATTATTTTTTGCTCAGCAATTCAGAAATTATGTATACGGCTGGCTCATATACAGATTACTTACGTCACAATCAAAAGTGATGGTCTTGGAAATAATCTCGTTGTTTGAAAAAATAGTTTAGGCAAATCAATCATCTTAGATACGAGATGGTCTGACTAATTATAGTTTAATCAGTCAAATTTTATCATAAAAATAAAATAAAATGGGGAAGTCAAAATGTGCATGGGAAAGGAGAAAAAAAAAAGCAGGTGGACATGATTTGGTGTCAAACACGTGAGCTTCCAAATGGGTGGCTGTCAATCTTCGGATGTGATCTGTGTAGAGAGGACGACAATACATTTCAGTATAGTTGTATTTCAAACGACCCTTATATGCATTTGCCGTGCCCATTCCCATTTTCCAAGAGACTTAAACGGTAAATAGTCAAGATTGAACATGAAGGAAACACAAGCAAATCGATCAAATACGAGCCTCTTTCAACACTTGTTGATGAAGTCATGCCGACCCTATGATTGATTATACAGCTATGGTAATTGAGAAATCAGTACATGTATATCATCTCTCTCTCACGTCTTACGTAGGCTGATTTCTAATGAAATTGTTTATCCAAATTTCCAGTTTGGCTGATCTGATTACACAAACAGTGGAATCTTAGACGACAATGGAAAGGGAATGAGTTGGTGAAAATGGTTTGGTGTTGGTTCCTCAGCACTCAGCAAACAACCCTTTTGTAAATCGAACCAAAAACAGTTTGCAAATTGCAAAGAGGAAGGCCAGTGCCAAATTTCACATTACAGTGTCTTAAAGTGTACATCACAAGAAAACCAGAGACAGAAGGAAAATCTGGAGAGTCCTCATAAATTGGTTCAACCAAGGATGGGGAAGATGCGGGCGATGTGTTCCAAGGGAACATTCTCACCTGTATTTTTCTTAAGCTCCGGATGGTTAAATTCATTTTGCGGTAAGACAATACTTCCATCCTCTTTCTCAACTATCCATCCACTGTTAGTCACTTGGTGCTCAATGAACTTTTCTAGAGATGCACCATCCATGTTAACGGCCTGTGCGATATGTTCACAACTAATGAGCAAAGGCATGTATTGACATTGACATTAAAAGGTCAACAAAATAAATGATTAAAACTATGATGTGGAAGAAAGTAATACAAAAGTGAGAGATTTCACATCCAAAGTTCAACCATTTGATAACTTAAGCTATCCATGATTAAAATCTGGCTATCTGTCAAGAATCATAAACCAAACATCATACCTCAGCAAGCACAGATCTTGGAACCTTTTGGTAGCTTAAGCTAAGAAGGTGACTTGCATATGCTTGGATAGCTTGCTCAAAACCTGCATTTAATCTCTTGCATATTAGACATCTACACACAATCATAAAATTAATAGGAAGTACCATAAACCACAACTCAGGACTTTTATTTGGGCTCGCATTTGTATATCCTTAAATAACTAATCCACATCCAGAACTTTGTTAATACTAACTAGAAGATTTATTTATGATTCAGAACTTTGTTACCTGGAACAGCCTCGAATATGTGACGGTTCTTGGCAGCTTCATCCCAGAACTGTTGGAACCTCCCAGTCTGCAAAAGTAAAACAAGTGTTATGAATACTCAATGTAAACATTTCAGCTCTAAACTAATACTGATGTTTAAGTACCTCAAGGTAGTGTGATAGAACAATTAGTGCCTTAAACTGCTCCTCCATTTGCTGAAAACAAAATTAAAAAAAGTGCATCTATTATTTCTCAGAATAGAGACTGAGCTCACTAATTCGAGTAGCACAATAATTTGAGTACTGGTGACTGAAATACTCCTATCTAGTTGTCAATCATCAACGACTTAAAAACATTTTAAAAAAATAGAAAGAACAGTACCACTCTCTCAGGAATCAAGAAGAGGCAAAGGCTGAAGTCTGGAGTTGGCATAGCCATAAGAGCCTTGACAGAAGAGAAAACAAAATCAGAGAGAGAGAGAGAGTAATTCATAAGCCAAGAAACATTGTTAATCTGAAAGTGGTCTACCATATACCTTGACCAAGATTCGAGCCACAATATGAGTATTCATGCGCTCAGGCTCAAACTGCATAAAAGAAACAATACCAGTAAATGATAGGAGACACTAAAAATCTTCGGACATGTATGGTTATGATCAGATGAACAACTGGAGTACCTGATAGAGCCGAAGCAAGCATAGATTGGCTTCCAGACTATACGTTTGCGATGTAACCTGAAGATCATAACCAAAATCAATGGAAGAAGATTTCTATAATAGAAAGCTAAAATACATTCCAATTACTCCGAAATCAAAACCAGGCGAAACGGTAATATCAATTGATAAGAAAACTCTTAAGATTTTGTGGAAAGGAACCTGCTCGTTGACGTAGTTCTCGAGATCAGGCAAGATTTCAGGGTTGAAGGGATTGACGGCGACGAGCTGCTCAACAGTGTAAGAGCTCTGTTCCTGCGGCGACTGGATCTCTCTTCCCATCTCTGCTTCTTTCTCGTTCTCCGTTTCTGTCTCTTCGTGCTCAATTGATTTTACAGAGGATAATTCGCGGCTGAGACAGATCTAGGGTTTTAGGGCAAAACGACGAAGCTTTGTCGTCTGGGCTGCTGGTGCTATTGACAAAGTTTTAGGGAAAATTTAGAATGACAGAAACGCCTAAGGTTTTTTTGGTAAATAATATTTTCTGGCTAGCGAAACGTCCAACTGTCTAAGGTTTTATTTTGAACCATACATTGAACTTTCATACTAAAGTATAGTTTGAACTTTCATACAATAGATGGGCTAACCATACATTGAACTTTCATACTAAAGTATAGTTTGACAAAATTCTGGAGCCGGAAGCTAGCTAGTATTATTCTTTACCATACTGAGAATGTACAAGTAAAACATATTGAGGAATAATAAAAGCGGAAATCCTTAAAATGAGTATAAAATCACATCTTTATATTCAAATTTCAATATATACAAGTAATTAACCTTTATATTCAAACTCAATCTTTATTTGTCAAAATCAGTTCACGAAGAATGAATCCTTTAGTGATAAAAAAAAAAAAAAAAATGGATAGTCTTCTTCACAGCTTCAACGAATACGATTCACGTGAGAAAATGGCTCGGAAACTGCTTTTGGAGCAGCCTTTTTGGCCGTCTCTGGTACTCCAAACACATTCCAGAACCTCAGAGTTTCGTCTCCTGCTGCTGAAGCTACGGTACAACCATCTGGACTCTGTAGAAAACACAATAAACAACACAAGATTTAGGACTAATGACCTCAAAAACTCAAACTACTTTCACCACCTAAAGAGATTGATGAAGTTACCTGGGCCATATATAGAACTCTTGATGTATGACCAGTGAGCTCAGCCATTTTCACCATGGATGGGTACTTCCAAAGTGTAAGCTGATTCTGTGTAAACCCATGTGAACTAAGCAACTCTCTTTCATTCTTGCTCCATAACAACGAACAAACCTGGGAACCAGTGTCTACTGAGTTCAAGCAAGCCCCGGTGTGAGTATTCCAGAACTTTATCGTCCTGTCTCCTCCACCACCACCAGTTGCAAGCAAATTCGCTTGGAAAGGGCACCACGCAAGAGCTTTCACAGCAGATGTATGTTCCTCAAGCCTGTGCAGCCACTGCGTGGTTGAGTTTGAGGAAGCAACAGAACGATCCCATATGTGTACCACATTGTCGTTGCCACCACTTGCTAGTTGCTGTCCAGATCCTGACCACTTGAGCCCACAAACCTCTTGAGTGTGACCTCTGTAAGTTTCCACAATGGGTGATCTGATCCTCACATCATTGTTGATTATCTGTCCATCCATTCCTCCAGTAGTCAGGATATGATTGTTCCATGCCAATGATCCAACTCTTGACTGGTGACCACCCTTCAATGTTCTCAGCTGCAGAAAAGTCCAGCAAATCAGGTCAAGGGTTAAAACATGACAAACAGGATATTATGTCTAAACAGAAAATAAAGGGATTTTAGTAATTACTTGACGGTTGGAAGCAGAATCCCACAGCTGCACTTCAGAGTTGTTGAGTCCAATTGCAACATGACGACCATCAGGTGCCCAGTTGATACTTGTGACAGGTCCCTTCTCTTCATCAATTGTTACAAGCTCAGATGTAGAACCAGTGGAAGCATCCCACAAGTAGACAGTGTGGTCCAACGCTATGGCTAAGACATTTTCACTTCCCCAGTCCAGCAAGTTGAGGTAGAAATCATCCACAATGTCAGGTGCATCCAACGTTCTCTCAGAAGTCTATAAATACAACATAGAGTATAACAACAGTCAGATCAATACAAATCCAAAGCAACAAGTAGGTGGGTTCTTTTCTTCAAATTCAATAACTAAAAACAATACAACACCTGAGGAATGTATCTGCGAGGCTTTACAGATTTAGGTTGTTGGTAAAGAGAAGCAGGGTGATTGCTAGGAAGCAGTTCGACAGGAGCTTGAGGCTTGTTTCTGAAGGCGAGAATCCGGGTGTGATTGAGATTCATGGTCTCAGCCAATTGCTTCCTGTAGGCCTCTTTGGATGGTGAACTTACCGCTGCTGCTTGATCCTTACCTTTTCTACCTTCCGTAAGGGCGTAATGAGCATAGTCGAAATCCATGGCTGATCTGTTCGGTATGAATCTGTCCAGCTGGTGGAAGATACAAAGCAAGCCAGTCAGTACAATTCATTCAATATCACAAATCAAAATTATGCAAGAAGCAGTCACTTGAATGAAATACATGGTTTTCCTTATGACAAAACCAACAGAATCAACAATTCGTTCATCCAAGGAAATTAACTGTCCACGAGATTCACAAATTGTATGGGACAAACAAATGTTGATGCAAAAGACAGCAAATTAAAACCCTAATTCAGTACATAAGAATCATAAAACGTTATCGATTCTGACAAATTAACCCGCAAATCAAAACCCTAATTCTTAATTATACTTACATTTTCCTTAGAACTTTTCCTGGGAAGGAAGTGTTCTTGAAGTGGGCAACGAGCCTGCGCCTTCAAGTGAGAAGAAGTGTTCATACCTGTATCCATTATCACCAAACACAAAGAAAAGAAAAAAACCAAACAAACAGCAAAACACAATAGCAATAATATACGAAAAACGGATTAAAAGATCTAAATTTTCTGAAGAAAACGAAATCAGACTAAGACGAATCAAACAAAAGCCTGCAGAGAAGGAATCGTTAGTATATTTGAGCAGAGAGATCAGAGCAGATCGAGAGAGAGAGAGAGCGATAGAGTGTGAAGCGAAGAGTTTCGTCGCTGATGATGTGAGAGGAGAGGAGATTAGATGATGAAGATGGTCCGAAATTTGGGATTTTATATAGCAGTGGAGTCAATTTAGGGTTTCTGACCCTAATCTTATAATCGGAAAGTCTGTAACGGCTATATTTCGGAGAGAGACGTTGATAATTTTGTTTTTACGGAAATGCCCTTTAAAATAAAATCAGCAATCGTAGGCTAAATATAGCATAATTTTATCAGATTTTTGTCTCTCATTTTAATACTTGTATACCTTATAAGAAAGACACATGTAATAACAAAATTATAATTTTCAATTTTTGGAACAAAAAAAAAAAATTTACTGGTTAAATACTCATCTCAAATCTTACAAACCAAATCAAAACCACTTGGTTATCACTTATGATATAGACTACTTTCTACATAATTTTATGCTGCACTGCAACATTTTATATACAACCCAAAAAGGCAACACAAACACAAAAAAAACAAAGAAGATAAAGGCATCACTAGAGGAAGCATAGTGAGAGATAGATTACACACATTCTTACATTAACCTTTATATACAAGTTTACATCTACACTACTTACTTACACTTCTGGTTGAAGAAAACATTGTAGCCTTGCTTACTTTTAATCTACTTGTGGTGTAAATCGAGTCAACCATTATTGGTACTTTCCCCTTCTGCAGCACGAAAAATATAGACATCGAGATGAAGCCGTTTGCTTTCAGAATTTGCTGGCTCAAACACACAGACATCACTCTCGCGCAAGTTGTTGTCTTGTACAAACTTCTTCCACCCAGTTGAAATCCCACCACGACCACGAGATCCGAAAAAGTTAAACTTCATGTCCCATTTCGTTTGATCAACCTGCATCACCACTTCTTGACGTGCGCAAAGCATGTTCTTCATGCACCATTTATATGGGATTGTCTGTTTTCAAAAGAAAACGTACCTTTTGTTTTCCAATAATCGAAGCTTCAAGGATATAAAAGACGATACACAAAGCGATGAAAAGTCTTACCAGAAAATACTTCGATAGCACATGTGAGCGTTTCATGACCACCAAGAAACCATCCGGCGAATTGACTCTCTTAGCCCGAGATAAGGCTTTGTTTTTGCTACCAGCTGAAACCATCTCGGCGTCTTAAGACAGTTGATAAGGGATATATATTAGTATTTTAGATGCATAATGACTGAGATAGAAACTGATAATTATATGGATACGTTCCACCATATGAACTTAAAAAACAAATGATCAAAGGCTATAGCTCGTATGAAGATGGTCAAGTTCCAGAACAAGAAACTGTCTGCACTAATTGAGAAAGATGAGAGAATATTTTAAATCTCCAGAATCATAGACTGTCCAAGACTCAGGACTCAGTTATTCCAAGCTGCTATGACAGCAACATTTTCAAAACCTCAAACTCTAATCCAAACAGTTGCATGCAAAATAGAGTCTACAAATCAGATGTATACCAAGAAACTAGTGCAATGTGCAACCAATAAGTAAGAAGATTTTCATACCAGCTTTTAGATCGAGATTTTTCTTACTTATTCCTCCTCGCATCTTCTTTAAACCGCTAAGGGGATACTTCCCTTCTCTGACTGGTCCGGTACTAGTTGGAGATAAAACAGGAAGCTGGGCAGATGCTGTATCAATGTCTGAGTTAATACGGTCTTCTTGCTCATAACCGGTCTGAGATACTACAAGATGCGGAGTTGGCATTGTATCAATATCAATATCAATATCAATGTCAATATCTATGAGGTCTTCTAGCCCATTATCAACTGGAGATATAACAGGTTGATGGTTTGGTGTAGTTTTAACATCAACAAGGTTAAAGAGTCTCTCAGGTGATCTCGAAGAGGTTGCAGTAAAATCAGTACCTTTGGTCTTCTCTGCATGTCCACATTTCCTGACGAAATAAGAAGTGGGCTTCTCACACAAGGTCTCTCCATCGAAAATCAAAACTTCAAACTCAGACAGTCCATGGAACTTGAAGACCAATAGATCATTCTCCTTTAGCGAATGATCTTTCACAAACTTGTCCCACCCACAACGAAAAGCCAATCTATTATCATCATCTTCCTCAACTCTCACATTGTATGTAGCGCCACTTGGACTTTTGAGAGTCACAATATGAGGTAGCTTTCTTTTGCAATGTGTTGAAAACTTTTGAGGTATGACCTGCAATTAGTTAAACGAAATTGGTAATTTTGATGTTAAAAAAGTGCAATCTCACGATTTCAATAGACACAAAAAAAAAAATCTCATATTGTGTTAGACATATGAGAAAAAGGACAAAAATTGCTTAAACCCTTTAATACATCTGAGTGTAAAATATATACCCAAATTAAACCCAACAGAGAACAAATGAAAATGAACACATCAAAAAGTCGAAGAGCTGAAGAGAAAGTGATAGAAACATACGAGACGACTGTGGAAACCAGGAAGGAGGAGCTGAGAGAAATGGAGGGTCTGGAAATGAGTCCAATAGAGTTCTTCTTCCCATTGCATGCACTCTTCGCAATTCTCTTCCATCTTCTTCCTCTCTCTCTCTCTTGCCACCGAGCTATGTTGGAGGATGCAACTGGACTGAATTTTTAAGTTGAGACTGATTTTTTTAAGGAATTTTGTGAAGAAAACAATTTTATTCTTGAGTGTAAGTAACAATACTAAAAGCCCGACTAGATTCTGAAGCCCACGATTAGCCCAGCTGGCTTTTATATCTTCAATTGTCATCCCAGAAGTTGGGAGATCGTCTTTGTCAGCCAGATGTAAAACCCAATTGATTAGAAGATTCACATTGAGGGGGAAAATAACAAGTAATCTAGTTTATGGTTTATATACAAGTTGTTTAACTTAACAAACACTGACAATGAGTTTACACTTTACACAACAGCTTTAGGGGTTTAGGATCTACTCATCGAGCCAATCTAGGCTGAAACATTTCTCAGCAGCTTCAATCTTTAATCCTGGAACGGCCTTCTTTACTTCGTCCCACATGAATGCAACGTCTGTATCACATATTACATGGCGTAGAGACTTCAATGAAACAGCAGAGCTCGGTCTACCGGAGAAACAACATTCTCTCATGTCGATCTTCTCAAGCCTCGTTAGCTTTCCTATCTCCTCTGGAAGACAACTCAAGCTGACACATTGTGAGATGTCGAGGTACTTAAGCCGAGGAAGCTCACATATTTCTCCAGGCAATCTCTTTAACTCGGGGCAAGCATATAGCCTTAAGATTTCAAGAGCTTGTAGCTTACTGAGCTTTTTCGGCAATTCACCGAGGCGTGGACAATTTGTTATGCTTAAGGAGTTTAGAGAGGTCAGTCCGCAAATGCTTGAAGGTAGTGTCGCGAGATCATCACAGTGATCGATCGTTAGATCACCCAAGTTTGGGAAGATATCGGCGACGTCAACTCCGGTTTGATCAAAACTGTTATTGATCTTGCACAGAATCAGAGACATCTTGTGGAGATTTTTCAACGGAATGGTTGTATTGGAGAGTTCAGGGACATGAACCCTCTCGAGCCAGAGACTCCTTAATTTCGACAAATTGGCAAATATTGAAAAGTCATGGAGAACCGCAGGTGACATGCCGTTGTTTATAATCACTAGGACCCTAAGCCGGCTCATCTTAGTGATAAAAGGCGGAAGAACATACTTGTCTGCAGAGAAATTCAGTATTAGAATCTCTGCCTTGGGGAACTCCATGTCAAACCAATCCATTTCATTCAGCTCCCCTGCAAAAACAAATAAAAAGTCCAACACAGTATTACGATCCTGGTGATCATCACATGAGAGAACCGAGTAACATGAAGATTGCAGTGTAAGAAAAAAAACTCTTACCAGTATGAATAGAGACAATTTGGGCTTTGTATTGCTCATCACTGTTCCTTTCCCATTCTCTTGGAAGCGCTGGCTCTCTTTTCGGCATCAGCAACCGCTGTCTTTGGTTAACTTTCCCTCGGTTGCATAGATGAAGGGCTAAGTCTCGCAGAACATCATGCTGTGTCACAAATATATCATAGTGGCTTGCGTACAAAGAGCCAAGCCTGCAAATTCATATACAGTAATAATTTTCAAAACACTTTTTAAACCTTATAAAAAGTGAACAGCTACAGTCATGTAATCCCTTACCGTGGATCTTTCCCAAGAGTAAGGAGATTCTTATCTGACAAATTAACAATAATGTTAAAAGCATTGGCCTCCTCTATTTCATGTATTTCAATCCACATGTTGATGAGAACATCAAGAGGAATCTTCCTATCTTCAGGGAATGCGCCAAGATCCAAGAAGCACTCTCTGGTTGTCGGGTCGAGATATTCTAGACTAGCTTCCATTTGATGAAGCAATCTAGTCTCGTGAGTTTCGTCAGCAGGTTCACCTCTTGATAATTTCTGCAATGCACCCTCCCAATATATTTCAGGTCGGTCTTTTAATGAAGCGCCCGTAACTTTGAGAGCCAAAGGTAGACCTTTACATTCATTCGCAACCTGTGTCAAACAGAGAAAAATCTGAGAACCGAAAAGCTTGGATATACCTTGCATGTATCGGTTGGAGAAGAAACCATTGAAACTACCTGCTTAACCAGATTTCTGCAGAAGCCAGAAGGGACAGACTTCTGACCGAATGCACAAAGACAGAAGAGAGAGACTGCTTCATCTTCACTTAGTACTTCCACATCATAAGTGGATTTAGGCTCAGTGAGTTTGGAACGTGAGACCACAAGAGTTGTGCAGCCAGGAATGTTAAACGTCAAGCGGTCCAGCGCCTCCCTGGTCCAAACATCATCAAGAATCACTAGCTTCCGCGTTTTAACCCCGCCCTCAAACTGAAAATTCCAGTTTGGAGCAGGAATTAGAGCTTCACAACTAGTTAGAAAACCCCATATATGTGTCCTGAGCTCCTCAAGAATTGGAGATTGTGAAACAGTCAGAAACAAAATCATGTTCTCGAAGTGACCTGAAAAAAGCAGCAGATTGACCATCTCACAAAACAATATCTAGATTCTTAAACCAAAAAGTCCTCTAAACTAGTTAGTTCGATCATCAAAACAAGAACATCTTATTGATTCGATTCACAAACGTATAAACAGAGACAGGACGAGAGGGCAAAAGAAGAAGGAAGAAGAAAACTTACATCGTACTTCATCATCCCGTTCAAGCTCTTTGGCAAGAGTGGTTTTACCTACGCCGCCCATTCCACTAATCCCAAAAGTCCCTCCTCGAGATTCGAATATCATCTTCTTCACCTTCCTCTTTCCCAATTCCAATCCAACCCCAAATTTCTCCGAATCGTCGTTCGTCTCAATCTCCATGGTAGCCTCGGCTCTCTTCATGGCATCTCTAATAAACCCTCCTCCCCCGATTTTCATGGAACCCACTTGCTCAATGACCCTCTCGAGGCTCTTGTCAACCCGGTCGAAACGCACATCGGATTCGGCCCGGAGACAATGAACGTCTGCGAGGATATGTGTAAAAATCTCAGCTTTAAGGAAATTAGAGATGGTCTTCTCAAGCTTCTCCATTTTTCTGGCTAGGGTTAGCTGTCGATATAAATTCCAGCGATGAGAGCTGAGGACTTTGTCGGTGAGTTTCTTGCCCTTCTCCAAGGTATCAAAGAGCATACCAATTTGAGCCTGGCGGTGAGCAGGCAGCTCCACGCCGCTGTACTGAATCTCTTTGATCGTCGGTCGAATGCTATCGATCAAGGTTAAGAGTTGTTTGGCGGTGTTTTTGTATCTCCATGCTTTTGCAGATATCATAACGAGCTGCTTTAGTAGCTCCGTCGCAATTTCACCGGCGAAAAAATCGGTGACGGCCATTGGAAACGAAGTCAATGAGCTCTAGAGAGAGCCAGAGAGGAGTAGAGCCAGAGAGGAGTATAAGGATAGAAATTGTTTTTTACTTAAAAGGAAAAAAATACCAAGTGGTGGAGGACCACAATGAAAATTTCCAAGCAATTCGCAGTGACACTGACATTATCAAATAGGAAAAAAAAAAAAGGAAACAAGAAGTTGACGACGACTTAATGAAAAATCGTAAATGTAGTGAGTTGTAACAAGAAATATGATTTACTAGTTTCAGACCAAAAAAACAAAAGAATATGATTTACTAGTAATAAAATCTGTATACATAATTAGAATATTGAAATTTAGAGAACTATTTCAGTTTTTTATATAATTTTGGTAGAGACTTGTTGAAGTCTACGGAGATTGGGAAATGAATCTAGCCACAAGTTATGTTCACACTTGAGACACATCGTGCATGACATAAATATTAAGACAGTGGTGTACGCACCTTTTGTTTACTTTCTTCCAAGTCTATTTGCGGTTTTCAGGTCAAGTCCAGTGAAAGCAATAATATATTGAGAAGCACACTAGTTGTTTGACAGTGTATATTGGATGGAATATTCTTAAATAAAAATCAACCAGTGCGATTCGATTCTAATAATAATAAAATATCTATATATATATATATGTATGTATATATTTTTGTTATTATTAAAACCGCACTATATTTTTCGTGTAATAGTTATTATTCAGACTTATAATTGGGTTCAATCTTTTCTTTTTTTTTGGATTTAGTGGCTGTAAGTTCTTACAATGTTTCTTAAAAGGGATTTATATTTCCTCTTTGCAAAAACTTTTTTTACTTACCATTTTTAAAAAAAATATAGTCTTCGTTTGAACAATATCATTGTTATGCCCAATGTTCAAAAAATTGGAAATGTTTCCACAAAACAAATATTACACGTATATGGACTCATGAATATCAAAGGACCAAATAAATATATTGAACACATACGTTTTGAAATAAAAAGATGAAAACTTAACTCAAAATAATTGTAAGATTCTCATAGACATGGTCTCAAAAGAAACAGAAAGAAGGGACAAATTGGAAAATAATGGTGTCTTAAAGTTGTCTCTAAATAGAAAAACAAAAACAAAAACTAACCAATCAAATAAGAACGACGACGTCTAGGATCAGTAACATTGATCTTCCAATGGTAATCAGTGGAACCTCTAAGCCTTGCTTTCCTCCTTTCCCAATTGATCTCAGTCCTCCTCTTCTTAGTCAACCTGCAAAACTTTTGCAAACCTTTGTCCATAGCATCGTGCACTTTCCACCACCTTTCGTGCGCCGCGTCGCTAGCGTACACCAACTGCTCGTCCACGTCGTAGTTGCAGTCGTAGTCTCTATAGCAAAGCCATGGTTTCCAACCTAAGTAGTGGACCGCGTAGACCTGAGGTGGCTCGGCCGCGAAGAGGTTGTTCTTGATGTTTCTTTCGTTGGTTGTGTTCGACCAGAAGTTCTTTAGATAGTTTACTCGTCGAGGCAATCGGTGCCACCACACAAATATCTCGTTTAGATACCTGAAAACATGTGACAACATTTATGTCTTTTTTATTGTTAAAGTATGTAATACCAAAAAAACATAACCTAAAAAGTTGTAATACTTAATTACCCTTGATCTCCGCCGTTATATGAAACGATGTGGCTTCTCTGGCTCATGATAGTACTAAACGTACAATTAGAAGGCTCAATGACCATCACACCGGAATTAAATATCCAGACATCATTCCCGGTGGCTGACATCTGAGGAAAATGGAAGAGAAGGTCAAGGTTACGTAGGACGATGATGTCTGCATCAATGAAGACCACTTTGTCGTAATCTGTCAATTGCCATAGTCGAAACTTGCTGTAATTATATTCATTGTACGAATCCTTCTCGGCAAGTGGGTTTCTTATTCGGATGATCCGACGAAGCTTCCATCCCGCGACGGCTAGAGCTCGAAGTTTGACAGTTGAGATGGAGTCATCGTGGAGAAGGACAAGATCGCGTTTTGTGTTTGTTTGAAGGAGGCTTTGAGCCAAAGTTATGGCACCACAGACATAAGACTCGGAAGAGTGGAGGACGGTGACGTAGGCTTCACGTTTTGGTCGTTTTGTCTCTGCTTCTATCTTCGTTAGGTCATACACTTTGTCTACACCTGCTTTTATTTTTGGATAAAATGTACGTATAAGATATTTTGAAAAAAATGTATTAAGATATTCGATGATCATTTTGTTTTCTTCAACCACAAGCGATTTAGCTAACTAACTCAATCCACCAAACGAATACGAATGCTGTTTTGAAAAGATAATTAAGATTTTAATATCTCCTTAAAAAATGTAAGGTAGCTTGTATGACAATTCATATTTGGTGGTTAGCAAAATAACAAACCTATAAACACAACCACTAACATACCTAATGAACACACATCAATCAATTATAAGCAAAAGTATCGAAACATATCGAGTTGTTTTATTTTACACAATAAAGTTGGTACCTTTCACATCAATTTCACGTAAGCAAAGTCCATTTACGTTACAATTAATGTTCTTGTCACTTTTCATAGTTCATCTGACACACTTCCGACTATACATCTTCTAACGCTTGTTCCGTAAAACCCGGTTAAATCGATTTCAAGTCCAGTTCGAGGTGTAGTTATATTTTCTGTTTAATAAGTCTAACTTGTAAAAACAATAACATTAAGAAAAAATGTTTTGTTATAATTTACCTTGAGGTGCCCACAAAGGAAGAGCAAGATTGCAAGATCCGATAGGCAAACTAAGTATCTGTTGTAACCTAACCACCTCAGGTCGATACAACCACCAATCTGACTCTCTCTTCTCCAAATCATCACACCGGAAAATCTCAATCATCGGTTGACATTTGCTCCAAAACAACACTTTGCTTTTCCATTTCCAATCTGTCTTCCCTTTCTTGGCTGCCAAGTTAGCCGCAACTAGGTTCACTTGCAACCTCAAAATCTCTCTTCTCCATCCTTCTTCAGGGTACTTACAAGGCAGCTTCACTACTACCAAATCTAATTTCTCTAAGCTCTCGAAATCAGGCATCGGTATCTCAGGACATGTGGGAACCTCGGTTTCTTCCTCTTCATCTATCCACTCTGGGAACAAGTCTTGCCATTTGAAGAGCTTAGAGACACGCTCAAACTGTATGTGAACCGTTTCGCCATAACGTTTCCAATTCGTAAGATCATATTCTTCCATGTTCACCATCCCTATCTTTGTTTTTCCCAACCCTCTTGTCAAAATCTCCTCCATGAAGCTTGGCGCCTCCATCTTGGTTTGGTTACTAACGTTTAGCAAATCTCTCTTATTCATTTGGTTATCTTCAATGAGTTCTTGCATCCTCACTCCTCTCTCCAGCTGCTCAAATAGTAACATAAAGATATCTATTAGTTTGAGTTTCGGTATATGAATTACCTTGGTTATATATCAAAGCAAAAGGTAAACTCACCTTACCTTGGGAGTGCAATCATGAAAGGAGCATCCAACAAAGGAAGCTGCGCTGCTGAAGTAGACAGATGAAGAACTGTGGAGAAAAATGGCAGTATAGAGAAGAAAAGAGAAAGCCAACAAGACTAGATTGAAGCGTATTAGTGCGGATTTGGATGGAGCCATCTTCGTTATCATCGTCCTCTCGTTTCTCAATGACAAACATTTCTCTTTCATCTTATATATAAAAATGTTCAAAGGTTTTAAGGGAATATTGTGTGTAGGATTAATCTTTATATACGAACCGCGTGAAGGGTAGAAGAAAAAATAAAAAGATGGTAATTAGTACTATAAGTAGATGTTGAGTTTTGAGTAAAAAATTGAATAAAAAGACGTCTAGAAGAGTTTCATTGGACGTGTCAAAAGATTTTCTTTACTCAAACACAAGCCTGATGGGTTATTAATAAACAAAGATATGTCCCCAACGATTTTGGGTGGATGGAATACACATAATGACATGAGTTTGCCTTTGCCATACGTATGCCTTAAGTTACGTATTTGCTCTTACCTTCAACTTCAAACGTGGGACGAGAATTACAATTGTAAAGGATACTATGAATCATATGATCACTTTAACCCATAAGGGCACAACTAATTATCAATGGTGCTCCAAAACATAGACTTTTTGTTACCACTTTATCTAATGACAAATTTTTGGTAATTAACGAGGCAAATCGTGAATGCGCGCTGTTACATGCGTTTGGAGAACATGTAATCAATCTCTGATAGAGACAATACAACAACTTAACATAATATATAAAAATAAAGTGGTAGTCATAGCTCAATTAAATAAAGGGAAATGTCATCAAAAGGAACATAATATATGTTAGAATCCACAATTTGATGATCATTAGAAAACGATGCAATATATGTTAGAAAACAAATTCAGTTACAGATTTGTTCACAAAACATCCACCAACTACAACTTTTGAAAAATTGGTACAAAATATCATATAATAATGCTTCCAAGAACTTTTATGGGGGGGGGGGGGTAAGAGTTACAAGATGGAAAATATCATTAATTTCGTAGTATGAGATATGTAAAAAAATACGAAGTGAACATCTAGAATCGACTTGTTTTGTTTTTTGGAAACGTAGAGTTAAATAAATTTGAATACAAAACTCGAAAGTGGTAAGTAAATACATTAATTAGTAGGTGTAAGAGAAAGAGAGAGAGGCAAAATCGTGAGAATGAAATATGCGCCGGATGAAGTCAAATGAAGCAAGCAACATGTTTAGTTCTCCTGTCAACATCTGTTACTTACGCTTACAGGAAGGGTTCAAACAAACAATCTCATCTCCTTTTTCTTTTTCTTACTTCAATTTGCTTTTTTATTTTTATTTTTATTTTTTAAACAGTAATAATTTGTTCGTGTCTTCGTCCTAATCAGACTATCACAGATTTTAAGCTGAGATGTCAAATAAGGATTGGTAAGACATCATAGTTTAATAATCGTATATCAACCAAATTCAGTGAAATTATTAGCCTAAACCGACATACAGTATCATTTAGGTGCCTCAACCTCCTTTGATTAAGTTAGGCTGATTTATTCTTAATGGAAGATGGATTACATCTTATACGGTTTGGTATAGAAGAACCATGAATATATGGTGATTATGTGTTAAATGGTTAAAAAGAAAAAGGAAAAGAAAAAGAAAAAAAGTTATCTGAACTTTGTGGAGCTCTTTGGGCAAATGATTATATTGTAAAACCTCAAAAGAAGCTGTTTTCAAATAAAATACACACAATGTGTCTCTCATCTTTTTACTCTTTGATCACCTCCTGCATGTGTTGTGCATAACTTCTTCCCGGTGGAATGAATATTACATCTTCCCAACCTGAATTCTTCTCGCTCCTCTACAATTATTCATTTCAGATTTTTATTAGACTACTGTGTTTTTCGTGTTCATACTTTTCGATTTCTTTAAACAATGAAGAAGAGTGAGTGAGTGAGTACCTCCATTTTCCTCAAAACATCTTCAAGACTCCCAACCTGGATAAAAGAGACGAGATTAGTTCCATGTTGAAGATAAGTTAGATCTTATGCAACTTTGAAAGTGATAAAGCTTGGAATTCATTTTAACTCATAGATATATCAAGGGAAGTACAATCTGAATTCCACTCTTTCTACAGTTTTCTAAAACTTTTCCCTTTCCCTCGCTGTTCCTCTGAAAACATGGTGTTATATGAAGTGAATGCATAGGATTGCAGAACATGGAAGCAAAATTAATGCTAGAAATTACATATGTGCCAATGCAGCTACTAGCTACTCCCACTTTTTATTTTTTAGTAAACCACATGTCTTTTAGATCAAGGTGTTTCTATCTTAAGTGGGCTATCAAAGATTCAAAATAGAAGGTAAGTAGGAATCATTACCATAATTTGTTGATCTCCTCTTGATGCTCTCGTATATTTCGAAAGTTCCCTCTCTATATCTTCCTGAAAGTGGTCACGGCAGAACTTGATTCTCAGCAACAATAAAGTAAAAAATTATTTTCCTCTGTTTTGGCTTTTGAGAGATCTATGAGTATTCTTTGATCTGGGAGAAGAAACTAACCAACCTTACTGAAATATACAGGGCAGTAACGTTTATTTTTTTTCCTCACAACAAGAAGCTCAGACTGCAGAGGCCAACAAGAGATCGATATCAAGAAAAAACAAAGCAAAACACCAAAACATAAGGAATCTATATTGGTAAAGATTAACACAGAAAATATCTAGAGCAATCTACCTGGAAAACTGGAACTCCATCAAACCCACACTTATTACCTGAGGATTTGAGCTAGGACGCAAGAAAATATTGCTTTAGGATAAGACTGAAATGAGAAATAATTACAGGAGAACTACAAAGTTAAAAAGCTTTTTAGCATGAGCCAACCTCCAATGCATTCTTTATTTGGATTGGATCTGGCAAGAAGCGAAAGGAAATCCCTTCAACTTTTAGCAAGTACACCTGTAAACAACATCATCTTTAGACTTCTGGGAATGTAGCTACCATAAATGAATGTAGCTACCAGGATTACGAGAATAACATCAAAAGTTTCCCTAATGTGGTTTTAAGTTCCAAGCCAAATTAAAGCGATTATAATCATGTAGCTAAGTATACCCATCTTTGCATTCTTTCTTTCTGTTTCTTGAGAGAGATAGCCCTATTCAACGTTCTCGTGAAAAACTCAGTCTCCCATTCATAATTTCATTTCAAACTGCCAATAGAAGTTCATATTACGGCATTACCGTATTATAAACCACGAGAATTCGGACATACATATATGAACAATGTTTGTTTCAAGAAATAAAGGAATAGTTGCAAGAAATATGTTTGTTTCATATGTTCCAATGTCCCTAACCATTTGATTCAACCAATGGCTTCTACATTGATCTAGTGCATTGTTCAAAGAGAAAGGGAACTACCTGGTCCAGATTAATGGGAACAACCTTCGCATTGGTTTTCAATTCTCTTCTCCGAAGTCGCGCCTAAAGGATATTAGAGAATTACGAGCTCATAAACTTTCCATTTTTTAAAAAACCCTTTTGGGAGAGCAAAAGAGCAAAACCTGAGCAAGAAAAGCTTCAGCATCCTCTTGCCTAAAACAGAGCAAACCAATAGACTTGTCGCCGGTAGGATCCGAGATAAGAACGAATTCGTTATTGGTGTTACTGACAGTAAACACCGACGTGCCAGCGAGAGATTTAGCGACGAGAGATGGATTCAACGTCGTCGTCGGGGTTCCAGACTTGGATTGCGAGACGGAGGCGAACGGTGGAGGAGGAGGATGAAGAGAGAAACGACGAGAAGCTAGGGTTTCGGCGAATCGTTTGGTATCTTCGATTCGGGCGGAGAGGTCGGAGCTGAAACGAGTACAGTGGTGGTGAAGGAAAGAGGAGAAGGAGAGAAACGGATTGGGTTTTACTGATGACTCCATTTTCGATTTGCAGAAAGAAATTGAAAAAAAAAAAAAACACTCTTCTCTAAGTAACACTTATGAAGAAGAGAGTGAAGAAAGGCTCAGAGTCATCTTATGGGTTTTATTTGGGCTTTTCTTTTTTTAACAACTACGACACTTGTTGATGACTCCATTTATATTCGGCCTTTCGACATTATTTTAAGGTTAAGTAACAAAACCTTTATGAAATTTAGTGGCCTTGATTAGTTTTTTTTTTTTTTATATAAAAAGATGGCCTTGGTATTATATTAACTTTTGAAGGATTGAAAAAACACATTGATTTATACGATCCCATTATTTGAATTTTTCATTCGATACATATGAAACCAAAATCATACATCGTTTTGTATTTAAAAAATGACAGAGAATTATAGACGAAAGGCCAATCCTCATAAAGCTAGTTTCTCTTTTCAACTTCCACACCACCCTAAATACATGACTTACAAAAAGCTTTGTCACTTAAAATACATGTCGATGACATTTTTTCCAAGATTTCTCCATATAAAAAACATCAAGAAAACAACTCATAGAGAAAACAAATCAAACATAATTATTAGAACTCAATAAGTGAAAAAAAAAAAAATGAGGAACATTACTACTACAACCCGAACAATGTTACTGCTTGTCATTACAATTATAATGGTGATTGCGTATCACGGAGAAGCCATAGCATGTCCGCAGGTAAACATGTACTTAGCACAATGTTTGCCTTATCTAAAAGCTGGAGGAGCTCCTTCTCCAATGTGCTGCAATGGACTTAATAGTCTAAAAGCTGCTGCGCCTGCCAAACCCGATAGACAAGTAGCATGCAATTGCTTGAAGAGTGTAGCTAATACAATCCCTGGAATCAATGATGATTTTGCCAAACAACTCCCTGCTAAATGTGGTGTTAATTTGGGGGTCCCTTTCTCTAAGACTGTGGACTGTAACAGGTATGCATATTGCAGTTTCTGTTTATTATTGTGTAACTGTGACAAGCTTCTTACTAAACAATCCTCTCTTTTATTTGTCCTGTGAACAGCATAAACTGAAATGAAGACTGACTACCAACGGCAATGCAGCTACAATAAAGTGGAAACCATGGACAAATTAAATAGATACTTTAATATATATCTTCTGATCGTATATTTTATAGATGTAAATCATATAGTTCTTGGCAAATAAAATGTGATATTCCCACATCTACATATTCCTCTCTCGTACTTCAAGTGTCTTAAAACGCAGCTCCTAAAAGGTTCTGAAATTTATCGTGCTCAAAGATACATGATATATCTAAAAACAATGACTCATAAAATCTGATCATCAGCATTTTGCATATAAAGTAAAATGTTTCACATTTGACGTACACACTCAAGCTGTTTTGTAATAAGAAATTATTCAATTGGGTTAAAAGTGTAAAGGTTAAGTAAACATGTGGTCATCATATTGAACAAACATTGAATTCAAGGGAAACTATTATTCTTGGAAACACCTGAAAGATGAGAAATTTTAATCTCCGTATTGAATGACGCCTAAACTCTTCAACCAAGGGAGCATCTCCTCCAATCCTTCCTTTAGGCTTCGAGGGTTATAACCAAGTTCTAGCTTAGCCTTTTCACAAGAGTATGCCCACTGATGTCTCAGCACTTTCACTGTCTGTTCATTACAGTATACTACGACGTGAATTATTCTATACCAAATAAGATAATCTATAATATGTTGGCAACTAATGAATGAAATTGAAACTCACCGGAGGGCTGATGAGTGGTAGCTTTCCTGTAACCCGAGAGATGAGAACAGATAACCATCCGTATGCGTCGATTGCCCATAATGGAATGCTAAAGTTTGGTTTTTTGGTTCCAGTAATCAGTGCCGCCATGTCAAAGACAAGCTTGAAAGAAGCATTTTCCCCAGTGAGCAAGTATCTTTCACCAAGCCTACCTTTTTCCATTGCAGCAACATGACCGTCCACAACATCATCAACATGGCTGAAGGAGTATCTATCATTCCCCGATCCAATATATCCAGGTAATCTTCCGTTAAAGCGCTCGATTAACTAGAAGAACAACATTTGCAGATAATATGCTTAGTCTAACTATGGTTGTAAGTTAATCCGAATGCAAGAATTCAACCATAATAAAACACAATTGGGAATGACAAACATTCACACTATTCAGTTTGGTAAAATACATCAGAAGGCTCAAGTGAAAATCAACTACATAAATGGATCTTGAAAAGTGGACACTCTCAATGTTACTGTGACAAATAAAAGGAAATAAAATTCTGAAAATTATCACTTCATCGTTCCACCAATGCATATGTAATCAGCAAAAAGAACAGATTGAAGAAATATAGCGAGAATCATACCAATCTAGCAACCATATTGCCTGTAGTGAGCTTCCCTGGACCATAAATAACACCAGGATACAGCAAAATGATCGGCACACCTTCAGAGGCAGCATTCAAAGCAATCTTATCAGCAGTAGCCTTCGATCTCTCATACTCCGTGCAGAAAAACCTCTCACTATGAACCTTATTTCAAGACCAGAGCAAATTAGAATCGAATCAAAACAAATCAAACACAACAAACAAAATCATAAAGAATTAAGAATTAACATACTTGGTTCTCATTAGCAACAGATCCATCAGTAGACCCAAGGGCGAAGAAGGAAGAAGTGTAGATAATCTTTTGTACTGTTTTCGTCTCCTTAACTGCTTCCAAGACGTTCTTCAGTCCACCAACGTTGACCTAAGCTTCAAAATCACCATAAACCATGATCTCTCCGATTTTCACACGAAAAGGACCTTAAGATTGAGATGTGGAGCAAAAAGAAAGCGTACTGAGACGAATCGAGATGGATCAGGAAGCCAAGGCTCAACTAAAGCCGCGGCGTGGAAAACGATATCGCAACCGGAGCAAGCATCCGCAAGTGAACGAAAGTCCGTAACGTCTCCGTAGGCGAGCTCGACTTCTGGAGGTAAGTCAGAGAGATCGCTGGTGCGGCGGACTAATGCGCGTACGGAGTGGCCGCGACGGAGGAGGGCGTGGCACAGTCGTGCGCCTAAGTAACCAGTAGAGCCGGTGACTAATATTTTCATTTTAATTTATTTAGCAAACCAATACTATTTGCATCTTTTTTGGCTGAACATAACTTTCCAATTAATATGTTTGGTTTGGGCATCTTTATTAGGCCTGGCCCATCGTTGGTTTTGTTGGTGGAAGGCAAAACCTCCAATACAATGAGAGAGTTTGGCTGGAGGTAAAAAAAAAGAAGGTTTTGGTTATGGTTATGGTGGTTGTAAAATGATCTCAAAAGAAATTTAATAGAAAATAATTAAATAAGCTCTGTATCTCTCTCTCTCTTTATCTCCCACGATTTCCTTTTTCCGCCGGAAGAAATCGAATCTTCAAGTGTCCCGATTCAAATCGGAGAGTGTTGTTGTTACTTGTAATCGAAGCGAGATCTTGAAAATGGTGGGATGACGGCGGTGTGGAGATGGCGAGGGGAGGAGGAGAATGGACCGGAGGGATCGCCGGAGGCGGACTTCTCTCTTTCAAAAGAATCACTCTACTCGTTTGCTTTTTCAACATTCTCATCGCTCTCTTTGTTCTTCGCTTTCTCTATGCTTCTTCTCTCCACATCTATTCCAATTCCGATAATGGTGCCTTTTTTATTTTTGTTTTCTCATTTTCCTCCGATTCATGATGATTATTCCTATCTGAAGCAGCTCTTGTTTTTATATTATCCAGTTGTTAAGTACACAGCAGATGAGATTAGGAAAATGGAGGAATCTATTCGGATTCGAAGATCAAAAGAACCTACCCAGCTTGTTCAATTGGTTAGTACTGGCTTTTCATGGAACTCGAAAACTTCTACTTCGTCGATTGATGAATTGATTGTCATTATGTTTGTCTTTTCATTGCTCTACGAACCATTAGGTGAAGAAGCTGAAACATGAGGTCGTCACTGCACAATCAAACACTGAACTCTCTCCTAATGTTAAACACAAACTAGTTGATGAGATCCTGCAGCGTTTGAAAAGCTTAGAGGAGAAGTCGAATGTTACCCAACTAAGAGGTTTGTGCTATTCCTACATAAGAAAAAGGGATCTCTGTTTTGCTACCATACTATCCCCATTAGCTTCAGAATCAGTGTCAAATATAAAAGTCATCACATTTACTTTCAAACTGCCACAAACTTACTTTTCATGACTTTTCCGGATCTATCTGCTAAGGGTTTTTCTTCTTCCCCCTTTGAAATGTGATGGTAATTTGTCTTATTACCTAAAATGTGAAAGATGTAGTCGATATCAAGAACTCACTTTAGTAAATATCTCAGTATCATTCATGTAGAAGTGGAATATAACTCAACTAGTGCATATAGTTATCAGGATAGTAAAATAGCTACACAGAGTTCAGACCTTTCTGTATGCAATATCGCATACTAGACAGTACAATTGATTGATTACCAAGAATCAACGGGTTTTTCCAATGGAGATTTTGCATGCCTAGTTTTTCTATTTGTTCTTCATCACGTTCGTGGAACATAAGCTCTAACACACTTAAGTTCTATTCTCTGCATTGATGAGATTATATGCTATGTAAATGAACATTTCATTCACAAAAAGGGCCTCATCCTAGCAATGGTGATATTGGATACATAATCTTTTCTATGTTCTTTAGATTTAGCTTAACATTTTCATATGTCTTAACACGCCTCTGTAATTCCTTTCTGCTGCGTCAGAAAGTATAAGAATTCCATACTGTCATGATATCCACCTTGTGAAGAGTTACATTTGTCATTATATTCACTTTACTTGAAAAACTCTTAAAATTAATTGATGTGCTGACTAGGCTAAGGAGCAATATGTGTTAATTAGGAGGTGACAAAGTCCTAACTCCTAATAATCTAGACTTCGAGACACTGGATATCTTGTTGATGCTTCAAGCTGAGTTCTAAAGAGATATTTTTTCCCTTGTGGTGTTAATAATGCATGTAGACTTGTTCATGTTATCTCCTACAGTAGATTTCCTTTGGCACATATCATGTCATCCCTGTATTGAACCTTAATACCTTATTATCTTCATTTGGCGAACAGAAACTGTAGAAATATGGCGCAGTGAGAAGCTGAAGGAAGTTAAAGAGCTGATTCAAGGACAAAATGGGGTAAACTCTACCCTCATATTGGAGGAAGCAGGTATATTCCTTTAGAGAGACTACTGAGTTTCTCAACTTGAGCAAATATTCATTTTATGAAATCCTCCGGATACTCTTATCATTGTTTTGTATAATTAGAGGGAAATTTTTTTTTGTTCTGTAATTATCTAGGGATGCTTGTAAGAGCTTTGGAGTTGGAATGGGATGTGCTGTCTGAAGAGATTGGGTTCTGGTTACCTGCTGAGGTTACCAATGAAGAACACGATGATAAACCTGAAGGAGAGGAAGAGCCTGGTAATATTTCTTTAAAAAAATTCTACATTCCTGATCTCTGCTTTTGCAGTTATTTGGGTGGAAAAGTGGTGTGCTGACACTGGCGGATTCAAAACTCATGAGGTTGCACATTTTTTCCTTACAGAGGAAATATTAGCAGGGAGACCAGTGCCAGCTGTATGTAATGCAGAGCTTCACACAGATTATGGTGGTGCTGCAGTGAGATGGGGACTTACACATCATAAAGAGAGTGCCGCTGATTGTTGTCAGGCTTGCTTAGACCAGGCAAGGCGTGCGAAACCTGGAGAAATGAGATGCAACATTTGGGTTTATTGCCCATCTGAGTTTGGTTGCTTCTCTCCCGATATTTATGAGCATAAACATCAGGAATGTTGGCTTAAATACGTAAGAACTTACCTCGCTCACTTAATACTTTACCCGATTCTCAGTTTCCTTGAGATTAATCGTTCAAGTTGGATTGGAAGCTTGTCTCATACAAACCTTGTCTATGTAAACTGCAGGCGGAGAAGCCAAAACAGAATTTTAAAGACAGATATTCTGAGACATACAGAAACAACCACCCAAAAGCGCCTTCTATAGTTCCATGGGTTTCAGGTGTTGTGACGGCTTGAGCAAAACCCATTTGGAGAGATTGATGGGACAATAGGAGATAGTTTTGGTTTTTCTCAGTTGTATTACCATTTTCAGAGTCCTGAAATTTGGAGTACGGTACCAAAGATGCTAACATCTTTGGCCAGATGTATACGAGAATAGAATGTTTTGTTATTTTTGTTTGATTGTCTTGAAACACTAGTGGCTTACCAAAAACATATTGTCCAAGCTTGTTCGATTCTTCAGTGGATGAAAAGCTATCTATAGACATGGCAGTTACGTCGATCAAATGTTTGTCTCCTGCTTCTGACAATGAGTTATGATAAGGTAATATGAGAGTCACAGATTGTATACAACAGAGAGATACAACACAATCTAAACAGCGCGACATGATTATTAGGAGAATATATTTGTTAATTTTTCTTGTGAAACAAGGGATTGAGGATGTTAGTTAGGGCCAAATGCTTACGTCTGGTCTGTAAAGTCTACTATTATGTTATAAAACATGACAATAAATTTTTTTTTAAAATGAATAATGAATGAAAAATAGGAACGAAAAAAACGGAGGGAAAAGAGAAAAAGAGAGGTGTTCATCTTTTGTTTTCCGGGGTTGTCTCTATTCTAATTACAGACTTTCCCCAATTGTGTACCTCTCTTTTCTTGTCTAAACAAACCTCTTAATCCGAAAATCAATAATTCTGTTCAACTTTCTTCATTTTTTCCTGTTCTCTTACAAGTCTCTTTTCATTGATTCTTACTTTTGCTTTCTAGCATCCTCCAATGGATGATTTGAAACCAACAGAAGCACTATCTCCTCCAGAAGGTTCTCGTGGGACCTCAAATGTTAGTGATAGTGGTGAAATTATAAAGCCTGAGTTGCAGCAGCCTCAAGCAATACCAACAATACTAGAAAACAATGAAGCTATTCAACAATCTCAATGTGAAGATTCAACAGAAAATGGGAAAACTTATCTGGATGACACTTTTTTACCCTCCAGTTTATCAAACTCTCAAGTAGAAGAAACACAAGATTCTCCTACTTTTGTTTCTCCCTCTGTTGAGATTGTTCTACCTCGCGTAAACACTAAGTATGCAGCAGAGTGCACAACAAGAAATGGAGTGTCTCCAAGATCTCTGTCTTCCCCAAGAAGCATTGGATCTCCAAGAGCACTCCTGTCTCCGAGATTTGCAGGATCATCATCACCACTGTCCAATGGAACACCCAGAAGTATGGATTCTTATAGAGACTCAATTGATACAGCATCACCTTTTGAATCTGTTAAAGAAGCCGTCTCAAAATTTGGGGGAATCACTGATTGGAAAGCACATAGAATGCAAGTATTAGAGGTAAATTTACTTGTGTGTACATATCTGACTTCTTTGCCTTTTGTCGTGGCCTAGAGTTTTGCTCACTGTTTTCTTTGCAGCGGCGCAAGTTTGTGGAACAAGAGCTCGACAAGATCCAGGAGGCGATTCCTGAGTACAAAAAGAAATCAGAGATGCTTGAGATGTCAAAAATGCTAGCGTTTGAGGAGCTAGAGAGCACAAAGACACTTATTGAAGAGTTGAAGCTTAATCTTGACAAAGCTGAAACAGAAGAGCAACAGGCAAAGCAGGACTCTGAGCTTGCCAAGCTGAGAGTTGAAGAGATGGAACAAGGAATTGCTGATGAAGCTAGTGTTGCAGCTAAAGCACAGCTTGAAGTGGCTAAGGCAAGACATACATCCGCAATTTCAGAATTGGAATCTGTCAAGGAAGAGCTACAAAATCTGCAAAAGGAGTATGATGCTTTGGTAAAAGAAAAAGAGTTGGCTGTCAAGGAAGCCGAAGAAGCGGTTTCTGCCTCTAAAGAAGTTGAGAGGAAAGTTGAAGAACTCACTATAGAGTTGATAGCTACAAAGGAGTCACTGGAATGTGCGCATTCTTCTCATATGGAGGCGGAAGAACACAAGATTGGAGCAGCCATGTTGCGTGATCAGGAGACTCATCGGTGGGAGAAAGAACTAAAGCAAGCAGAAGAAGAACTCCAAAGACTTAAGCAGCATATAGTTTCTACAAAGGAACTAAATGTGAAACTTGAATTTGCTTCAGCCTTGCTGCTTGATTTGAAGAAAGAATTGGCAGATCATATGGAATCATCCAAGTTGAAGGAAGAAACGGGTTACTCGGTAACAAACAGTGAGATTTCATTACAGGAAAAAACCAATACAGATATACAAAAAGCTGTTGCTTCTGCGAAGAAAGAACTCGAAGAAGTGAATGCAAATGTAGAGAAAGCAACTTCTGAAGTAAATTGCTTAAAGGTAGCATCTTCTTCCTTGAGATTGGAAATTGAGAAGGAGAAATCAGCACTTGACTCAATCAAAAAAGGAGAAGGCAGGCCATCAATAACGGTTGCTTCTCTAGAAGCTGAGATAGACATAACGAGGTCCGAAATAGCTTTGGCTGAGTCCAAGGAAAAAGAAGTCAGAGATGAAATGGTGGAGCTACCGAAGCAACTGCAACAAGCAAATCAAGAGGCTGATGAAGCAAAATCATTTGCTGAACTAGCTCGCGAAGAGCTGAGAAAGTCTCAAGAAGAAGCAGAGCAAGCAAAGGCTGGAGCAAGTACAATGGAGAGCAGATTATTTGCAGCACAGAAAGAAATTGAGGCTATTAAAGCTTCAGAGAGGCTGGCATTAGCTGCCATCAAGGCCTTTCAAGAGAGCGGATCTATTTCAAAGGACAATGCTGTTAATTCTCCGAGAACCGTAACACTAACAATAGAGGAGTACTATGAGCTTAGCAAGCGTGCTCATGAGACTGAAGAAGAAGCCAACGCAATAATAGCAGCAGCGGTTTCTGAGATCGAGGAAGCCAAAGAAACAGAAAAGAGAAGCTTGGAGAAGTTGGAAGAAGTAAACAAAGAGATGATTTCAAGAAAGGAAACACTTGCAAGAGCAAAGGAGAAGGCTGAGAAGGCTAAAGAAGGGAAGTTGGGAGTAGAGCAAGAGCTGAGAAAATGGAGGGAAGAACATGACAAAAAGAGAAAGGGTGGTGATGACAATGGAGTGAACATAGAATATACTCATGGAAAAAGCATTGAAGGGTCGAAGCATAAAGAAGCTGAGACTAATGACTCAAACGGAACAGAAACAAATCCAACCACACAGGCTAATCCTGGAAAGAAAAAGAAGAAACTTTTCCCAAGATTTTTAATGTTCTTGATGAAGAAAAAGTCACATAAGTGAGTTCGACGTGAAGAAGTTGATTGTGAACACTCTATAATGTAAAAATCTATACTACAATAGAAGGGTTAAGGCTTCCTCCGTGTCCAACCAAACATGTCTGAAACAAATATTATAATAAGATCAAGGTTTGTTTCTGTGATACGAGTTAGTCAATGAATCAAATAATACACATTTGCTAAACATGAATTTGTGGCCTAAGACACTACTAACTTTGGACTAATTAGTTTTTAAAAATGGAGAAAACATGAGGAACTATGCTCTTAGGATACCATAACACTACAAAACTCAGTACAGAAAAAATACCAACTTCAATATACTTTCTTGGACTTTTTCGCTGAACACCATTAAACAGTGACATAATTCCGAGTTCACAGAATTCTTGTAACCAATAAATTCAGAAAGTTGGATATTAAACCTTGAATCTTGAATTAAAAAACTAGGCAGAAATGAAACATTGAGCACTTTTCTAGCAATTTTTTTCCCGAGAACATTTATATTCTTGTTAAGCCGAGTGAATTGGACAAGGTATCTTCATGCTACACCTTTGAACATAACTTCTTTCAAGTGAAAACGGAAAACCAAACGTCTACAATACGATCTTAAAAGTCAAAGTCAAACAAATGAAATTTAGCAACATCATCAGGTGCCTTCTCTCTGAATCTAACAGCGTTCTAAGAGCCAGAAAATTGAAATTTCACATGGTTACAAACAGACTAGAATTTAGATTATAAAACTTGCGGTCCATCACTTGCTTGTTTCATCGCTTGCTGGATAAGCTGAAAGAGCTGACTTTCATTGGAGTTGCAATGACCAAAGGCGCTTCAGGTGAACCAGAGATTGCAAAGTTGTCATTCATGAAGCGACTGTCCACAATAGATTCATTTCGCAGGACTATCTTGTAGCAGTAGCATTTCTTCAGCCCTTCCTGATCATGGTAGCATTCATGCGATCCATTCTTCACTTGCTGAAAGTTCCATATCACGCTGAACTTTCCAACAGTTGCTACCACATGACGCTCCTGTTTCCCATCCTCCGTGACCTATATATCGAAATTTTCAACAAGAAAAGATAGAAAAAAAGAGACTATTAGTAATAAGTTATTTCAATAGATGAATGATTCAACAGTATTAAAAGTTCCTTTATTAAAAATCAAGGTTGAAACACAAGGAAACTGAGGACCACTATGACCTGTAAAAATTGAAAAGTGTGCCATATAGAAAAAGATAAAGTACAGTTTGTCCTGCAGCAGACTATACATCTTTTAATTGTATTCGTCAAGTGAAATAAATGAAAGAATCGCATAGACAACTCTGGTTTTCGGGTGCAAGAAGAATTCAGGCATCAATTTGTTTTTCTTCCAGAATATTAGACTTCGATATTATATGCACTATACTATGAGCAAAACATGAAAAATTTCAAGAATGTCACTTTGTTAGCACGAATATAAACTGCAAGTAGAGTTTTGCTTACCCAAGAAAACTGAGCATTGCGGAACTTGTTGTCAGATCCAGCTAAATGGGCATCAAGAGGTCTCAACTTAAGCAACCTTGGTGCGGCAATCTTATTTCCCATGCGACCCTCAAAGCCGGTCTTTGTTTTGCCACTCTTGTCAGTGAAAAGGGTACAGATGACAATCAAATATGTGTCAGTTGTACCAACTATCCATTTCCCATCGAATGTAGCATCCACATGAGTTACAGGTGCACCCAGTCCAGGGAAAGCCGTCTTTGCCTGCCTCATAGTGTTGCTAGAGTAGAGTCTAATCTTGCCATCAAGAGAGCCAACAACAATTGAGCCATCACCAGTAGTTGCAAAGCACTGGAAGTTGGTCCCTCTAGAAAACTGATGCCCCTGTGCCCAATTCAAGACTGGAGTATTCGCAGTAGCAAGATCCTGGACCATTCCATACCGGTCACGCATATCCCACCTGCAAAGCCTATTGTTATCCAGACCAAGAAACGTTGACGCAGATGGGTCCAATTGAGCACCTTTACCATCATTAGTAATGTCACTCATAGAGATATCCACTCCATCTTTCTCAAATTTCCACTCCGAAATAACCTTCCCGGTTTCAATGTCGAGCTGATGGATTCCTCGTGAATGAGGTGTTTGGTTCATAGGACTCATGAGCAGCATGTTAGTCTCAGCTCTCATGAGAAGAGCCTTCTTGGGTGCTGAGGAGTGAGGCCGACCATAACCAGGCTCAAAATTAACACAAACACCTTTCCCTTGAATCCCCTGCCTCATGTTCTTGAAAACCTGAATACCAGAATCTCCAACAAGAAAGCTATTATCTAAAGCACCTAGAGCTAAGCTATGTATGCCTTCACTTGTAGCTTCTTCGAAGGCCTCAGTCAAATCCTGTGTATCTCTGGCCGGAGTTGCAGATCCTCCAGGGCTTTGAAGCAAAATATCATCAGCATCTTCCCACATGGAATCATCAGCAGCTTCAGGATTTGCCCACCCAATGAAATCTTTCCCATAGATTTTTGCCTTATTAGCTTCATTGAACTCAACCCCATGGTTGTTCTCAAACAAGCAATTGTTGTAGCTGCTTACAAAAGACGAAAAATCTTCGCTAGTGGCGAATTTCATAGCCCAAACAGCTTTAGCAACGAAATCAACACGGCGTTGATCTTTATAAGCCTTCAATTGCATTTCATCTGAGACCTTTTCTCGGATCTTGTTTCCAACTTTCAAAACCCACCATTCGTTATCGACATCTCCATTGACATCGTCATCCTCATCATCTTCATCACCTTTGGAAGTTTTAACGAAACAATAAGCAGTCAACTTGTCAGCAGTGACCCATTTGGCTTTAGGAGTGTTTCCATTGATGTAGCGGAAAAGCCGAACTGAGTTCTGAGTAGACGACGGGGCTTGCGTGGATGGGTATTTCAGCTTGAGGGCTTTGAGTTTTGCCTCAACGTCGTCAAGTGATGAAGGAGATTTAGGCCCGCGACGTCCACCGGAGGAAGAAATGCCTAATGTATCGTCCCTGGAGTCGTGGAACTTATCTTCCTCTTCTTCGCCGTCTCTTCCTTCTTCGTATTCTTCGTATTCATCCTCATCAGAGGAACAGATCTCCAGATCTTCATGACTTTGTGCTGCTCCCATATCGAAGAACCCTGGAAATGAATAGAGCTAGAGAGAATTAGGAATAACGGCAATGAGAGTCTAACAGAGAGTGGGAAATTGAAGAAGACGAAGGAAGAGCGCAAGTTCGAAATTTGAAAATTAGGGTTTCTCAAAACTCTGAAGCATGTGTCTGTTCACTTTAGACAATAGACAGATTGGAGATAACCGGCTATAGCCAGTGAAAAAGTAGTTGTAGCGGATCTGTAGTATAATCAAATGCCCGGCTACAGCCAGTTGAAATGTCTATGTTTTGTTTGCATTATCATTTTTAGATGATTTGGTTCTCTCATTCAAATTCAAAATAGAACTTCTGGTTTTGATTGCCCGATTTTTTAGAAGTACGGTTATGTTGTTTTAGAGATCAAGGACATCAAAATATGTTATAAATTCAAGGACATCAAGGTTGAAAAAAATATCTGTATCCGTTCGAGTTCGGTTCGAGTTTTTCGAATTTAAGCTTATAAAATCCGATATTTTAAACTTTTGGGTCGGATTTAGTTTACGTTCGAGTTCAAGTTCGGATCGTGTTTCCGATTTGATTCGGATCGGATTTTTCGGTTTGGGTTTGGATCAAACCTTCGGGTTCGGATATCTTGAACAGGCGTAGGTGTACATGCAGTGGCTGTTTTTGCCTCCATATTGTATTTTTGTTAGTAAATGGACAATCAAATTTTGTTTGGGCTTTAGGCATAAAAAGATTTTCGGCCGGTCTTGCAGCTATAGCCCAAGAGACACTTTATCATACGTTGTCGTTTTGTTATTAGTTAATCATATTGGTTACTTCGTAATTATACGATGTCGTTTTGTTGACATCGTAATAATACGTTAGCTAATTACACATTTTTAATTAATATATTCAGTTAAATAGATAATTCGTCCTTTACTCGGAGAGACTGATATGGGAGAGAGGATCAAACCTCGCGACTGAAACCTAGATCCAATTTCTTCACTGAATCCTCCGTGGTTAGGGTTTCTCAGGTGAGAGTCTCCGCTTCTATTGCTTGCTCTCACGATCTTGTTTCGCCGTTCGTTGGTTTCTGCATTCTACGTTTCTTCTCTTTCAACTGAGATTTTGCTTCGTTTCCCACATTAAATTGTTGCTGAAAAGAAGAATTTATTTTTACCAGGTCTCAAAGTTTTGTGTCCTTTGAGAATAACAAATTTCTTGAAATTGATTCATTAAAATACCAACTTGATTTTTGGATTTCTGGGTTTGTTAATGAAAAATAGACACTTGGAGAGCTGAGTTTCCTTAACGTCAATCTCGGATTTCGTTGAATTTAAAGAACTTAACTTTAGCTTGAGGTGTGAATTTGTAACAGACATGTACATTAGTTCAGTAACCATGTCTTGTGATCCAGTGAATTGTGATGTCCCTGAATTGTTAACAGCAACCACCCTTATTCTTTAAAGCTCGTAAAAACTTAAGCTTTTTTGTTTTTGTTTTAAGGTTGCTTACATGTGTTTTCTCGTGTGATTTTATCTTTTGCAGGTTCACGTCTGGTGGAAAGTGATTGCAACTTCTAACGCATTTCATACATTCGCTTGGCTTGTATGTGTACAAGGCTTCGGGGGATATATATAATCTCAAGGAAATATCCCTTTTCTTATCATGGAAACTCTATGGACTCTTTTGTATCTGCTAGAACCTGCACCAGCTACTCTCATTGTCACAGCTGTCACGGTGACATTTGCATCCGCTTTCCGTGCACTTAACTATGGGAAAGAGATGGAGAGAAATCGTGACTTCTCCGAAGCATCCATTACACTAGATAGCTCCCAGGCCTTAATGATCCCAGTAATGAGCTCTTGCAGTTTGCTTCTCATGTTCTATTTGTTCTCTTCTGTTTCTCAGCTCCTGACTGCGTTCACAGCCATTGCTTCTATTTCATCTCTCTTTTATTGGTTATCACCATATGCGGTATATATTAAGACGCAGCTAGGTCTGTCTGATCCCTTCGTCTCACGCTGCTGCTCGAAATCGTTTACAAGAATCCAAGGATTGCTGCTTGTGGCTTGTGCTGTGACAGTTGTGGCATGGCTCATCTCTGGCCATTGGGTACTGAACAATTTGCTTGGGATCTCCATTTGTATTGCGTTTGTCAGCCATGTTCGCCTGCCCAATATCAAAATATGTGCGATGCTCCTCGTGTGTCTCTTTGTATATGACATATTCTGGGTTTTCTTCTCTGAGAGATTCTTTGGTGCTAACGTCATGGTGGCTGTGGCAACCCAGCAAGCATCAAATCCAGTTCACACAGTAGCTAACAGTTTGAATCTTCCTGGACTGCAATTGATCACAAAGAAACTGGAACTGCCAGTGAAAATTGTTTTTCCTCGGAACCTATTGGGAGGTGTAGTGCCTGGTGTGAGTGCCTCAGATTTCATGATGCTTGGTCTTGGTGACATGGTACATACTAAACCCTTCTTTGATTTTCAGGTTGGCGTGTCTTTATATGTGTAACAGCTGTAAGAAATGTTCTGTTTCAGATTATAGTGACCAGAAAGCAAAAATACTCTCTTTTTACTGTTTGATTTTATTGTTCCAGGCTATCCCTGCAATGCTTTTGGCTTTGATCCTCTGTTTTGACCATCGAAAAACTAGAGATGTGGTGAATTTCCTTGATCTAAAATCTTCCAAGGGACACAAATACATATGGTATGCACTTCCTGGATACGCCATTGGCTTGGTGGCGGCTCTAGCTGCAGGTGTATTGACCCATTCACCTCAGCCAGCTCTACTTTATCTGGTAAAATATATCTCAATCTTTTGAACTTCTTGTTCCTCTGGTGTTACATCAAAAGTATATATTTTACATGTATTTGTGCACAACAGATTATGAACAGTTGATTTAACCGAAATTTTGCTGATAGTACCTTTCTAGTTTCAATCCTAAGAAATCATTTTTGTATATTTTTATGAGCTCGATCAGTGTGAAGTATAGTGAGATTATGATGTTAATCTATTTTGGATGTGGAGTGTATACAGGTACCAACTACATTAGGACCGGTGATCTTCATGTCATGGCGGAGAAAGGATCTTGCGGAGCTGTGGGAAGGACCTGCATTATCCAATCCCACTGAGAAATCTCATGAAATAGAGATATGAGTTTATATCAATCAAGATTATTCAGAAACCTAAACATAAAAACATTAAACAAAGACGTTTAGTAGGAACGATATTAGAACAATAGTTCTTGTATTCTTAAGTTAACGGAAAAAAAAAAAGTAAATGGTCGACCAGAGAGAGATTGTTGTCTTAAGTCCCTCATTTTTTTTGTGCGTTACACATATGACATATTTTACATACAACCAAAATATTCAAAGGAATTCAAATAGAACATTTAAGTTCTTATAAACATTATTATAAACATTATTAGTTTTCTAGTACATTAAAGGAATCCGTAAATTAAAAATAAAAATTAAATATAAAGTACCAACAATATATATATAAATAACGAAGATTAATAGTTTATACTATGGCCAAATAAACAAAGAGAGAGGCACAATAGTTTTAGTTTATACTTCTTCAGAGGTCGGGATTAGTTTTAATTTTGGTATGAAATT
Source organism: Crucihimalaya himalaica (assembly GCA_004349715.1). Lineage (NCBI taxonomy): Eukaryota > Viridiplantae > Streptophyta > Magnoliopsida > Brassicales > Brassicaceae > Crucihimalaya > Crucihimalaya himalaica. The sequence continues at coordinate 2,003,678 of SMJT01000006.1, read as the reverse complement.
CTTTGATTACAGAATAATGTACATGTGTTTGTTTCGTATTTGAAACCAAGTCTAAGCCAAGTAGTGAAGAAATCTGTAAAAGATATAATATAAGACCCTCTATAGAACAGTAGAAGTGTATCATGAAGTGTATAACACTTTCCAAAAATTAACAAACACGAATAAACATTAATGAGATCAACTGTTCTTGTCCTCACCGGATAAGGAAGTGGAAGAATGTACCACTCATAATTTCCGCGTCGGAAGCACTCAGTGATAAAGTGAAACTGACATGCGATTACATTAAAAATACCAAACTCTGTTTTGTCCATTTCTTATCTTAGGACATTGCTAGCTAATGGAAGCCAGCTACATGTATCTCGCTTTCTCGTTTGACTTTTAATTTTCTTGAGTTCTCTTCAAAAAGAGTTGCGTCTAAGTTTTGCATATATATATATATATAGTCTCATCAAACCGCCATTATCTTATTTACCACTAAAATTTCTAGATTTCAAGAATGTAGACAAGTTCTAGATTTCAAGAATGAAACGATTCATAGAATTCTTTGTTCAAACGAACAATACTTTATCTGAACAAAACGGAACATCAAGCTCCACACCCAAAATGTGTTGTTCAAAACAAATTGGCACAGTCAAATCTTACACTCATAAACATATATATATATATATATATATATATATATATATATATATATTTGAACCTTTTTGGCAACAAAAGACTATGATAATATATATATTTCTATTGGTTAAGCATTTTTTTTTAATTAGTTACAAACTCTCATTTTTTTATGAAATTTACATTCATATAAAAATAATGAAAGTTTGAATCTTAAATAAAAACTTGGTCAGCAATAGCAAGCGTGAGGTATTAGTGTTTTTTAGTTAACCTTGAGGTATTAGTGCTATTTAATTAATAATTGTGTGGACAAAGCGAATTCGAGTTTTGGTAAAGGAAAGAAATGGTCGTATGTGTCAACACTACGTGCCACTTTTCATGCAATAACATGCAAATTAGGTCAGCCATTTGGAATAAAATAACTAGAATACGTTGGAACTTCAATTTGAGAAAAATGGCACCGGCCAACTTTTCTAGTAAGGTCCGTCATAGTCTTTGGATTTCTTGTAATGAGCACTATGATATATTGTAATTACATATAAAAATTGAAGTAAAATTGAATTAAAATTGAATGAGAAATTAATTTCCAAAGTGGTTAGATTGAAAATGTTATAATAACTTTTATGCAAAAGTTTCACGTTGGTTGTGTGAGAAATTTCTCTCTTATATATATAGTGTTACACTAATGAGAGTGTTCAATAACTATATGGGAATGAGAGACTATGGTGTGAGAATTGGAGGACAAGACTATTATGCAAAAACTCTCGCGCGCTTGGCTGGCTCGGGTTCTAGGTTTTTCCTTAAAACGTTTTATATTCGTGTTTGTTTTCCGAATTTTCGCGGTCTAACAAAATATTCACTACGATAAGCGTAAACGGGAAGGCACAATGACCACTATCCCAAACTTTAATATGCATCCACCTCATTATGGGACCAATGAATACACAAATGATCATAAAATATAGGTATATATGTATTTATATTCCAACCACTCCAATATGAAGTGTGTCTGAGTGCGACCTCATACTATATATATATAAGCGATATACAGAGTGGAGCTGCTTAATTAAACTGATTATCATGTTGACAAGAATTAAGATAGAAAATAAAAAGATGGTTAGGGCAAATTTAGTGAGCGTAATTATGCTGATGCATGCCGTTGTTGGGTTTCCTTATCATGCGAGGGGCTTAAGTATGACTTACTACATGATGAACTGTCCTTTCGCCGAACAGATTGTGAAGAACAGTGTTAACAATGCTCTTCAAGCCGATCCGACTTTAGCCGCAGGTCTTATCCGTATGTTGTTCCACGACTGTTTCATTGAGGTAACGTTTACTCTATCCATTCTTATTAATCGTGTGTTTTATGTAACCTTTAATTAGTTTTTTGAGAACTTAAAAGTTTCTTTTGGTCCTATATATATAAGGGATGTGACGCGTCGATTCTGATAGATTCAACAAAAGACAACACCGCGGAAAAGGATTCGCCTGCGAATCTGAGTCTACGTGGATACGAGATCATAGATGATGCAAAAGAGAAAATCGAGAATAGATGTCCTGGAGTTGTATCTTGCGCAGATATTATTGCCATGGCTGCTAGAGATGCTGTCTTTTGGGTAATTAAGCGGTTCAAGATTTTGAACCCGGCCGTGATTAATTATATTAAAGAGATGATTAATTTGTGTACTTAATCTAATGAGTACGTAATTGAAATTATTAGGCTGGTGGTCCATATTATGACATACCAAAAGGAAGATTTGATGGTAAAAGATCGAAGATAGAAGATACAAGAAATCTACCTTCACCTTTTCTCAATGCCTCTGAACTCATTCAAACTTTTGGCCAACGTGGTTTCACTCCACAAGACGTTGTTGCTCTCTCTGGTGAGTTCTTTACAACAACACTCTTGGATGTCATAACTCATACGTACGTGTATTATTGTGTGCACATATGTTTATATTTCTACTTTGTTCACGTTTATATATCTTGGTAACTTCTTGTTTAGTAACAAAAGTATTCTTAGAGTTCTATGATATCATAAAATTGAGTATTTAGTCACATCACTTGGAATGAAATCCATATAATATGTTTATCAAGACAATGAATGCTCCATAATCTGTTTTGGTTATAACTTAATATATTGTGGAATATATAGGAGCACATACCCTTGGAGTTGCACGATGCTCCTCCTTCAAGGCTAGACTTACCGTCCCAGACTCTTCGATGGATTCGACTTTTGCAAACACTCTTTCCAAAACTTGCAGTGCGGGTGACAATGCAGAGCAACCCTTTGATGCGACGCGCAACGATTTCGACAATGCTTACTTCAATGCACTTCAGAGGAAATCAGGAGTCCTATTTTCAGACCAAACCTTATTCAACACTCCAAGGACCAGGAATCTCGTTAATGGATATGCCCTTAACCAAGCCAAGTTCTTCTTTGATTTCCAACAGGCCATGCGCAAAATGAGCAATCTTGATGTTAAACTTGGCTCTCAAGGTGAAATCCGTCAAAATTGTCGGAGCATTAACTAGCCTAGGCCATATATGATTTATGTATTCATGCTCCCACTTTAATTTTATCTACTCTTATCATATATGAAACATGAATTCCCTATACGCTCCCATGTAAAATTTGTGTACCTTTTGTAATATGCAGTTGTATACTTAATTATTGATTGAGGTTAGTAAAATGGTTTGTGTATCTAAAAGAGTAAACTAAGCGAATATATACCTACATTTTTTCGATTAGTTGACCCTCTTAACCGGTGAATTAAACAATCAAAGATGAACCCGAACTGCACATGCTTAATAATTTATAACAAGTAATTTATGTTAGTTAAGCGAGTCAAATTATTGGTGAAATTATGTGTGATTCTTTAATGAAGAACAGTTACTGAGATACAAATGTGAATCAAGTCACAACAATCGCCATTTAAGACATGTTTGGGATTTAGCTTTCAACAACATTCAAATCCCTTTTCATATAACACTTACAAACCCAATCTGATCCTCATGTATTCACTTAAGAACCAATAATATGGAGAAGCAGAAACTAAAACCCTCAATAAATACACAAAAAAAAAAAAAAAAAAAAGACAGAAAGCATCCGTGTTCGAATCCTATCTTGGACCCGAGGGGTACTCGTTTTCGATCTGGGAAGTGGAATCGCCAATGATCCAGCCAGATACGGCTGGATGATGGGTTGGGTAGTTGAAATCTTGTCTGAACATTTCCTCCTTTTGCCATTCTTCCCATCTCTCAGCTAAACCATCTCCTTCAAGCATTCTTACAACTTCAGACATTTTGGGTCTTTCCATTGGTGAACTCTGAGTGCAGAGCAGAGCCACTTGGATTAGCTGCTCCACTTCTTCATCTATGTAATTACCCTGAAGATCGACATCTACTAGTGCTTCCAACTTCTTCTCTTTTAACAACCCTTTCACCTGTTGGATGGTACCAAACAAACACCCTTAATTAACACAAATAGAGAAGCAACACAGATCACAAAGTATACAAGTTGGAAACACATATGTATATACCCAGTCTAGTAGCATGACATCATCATCATTCGCAAGGCGCGCAAGATCAAAAGCCCTTTGTCCAGTTATGAGCTCAAGAAGCATGACTCCGTACCCGAAGACATCGGTTTTCTCTGATGATTTTCCTGTAGAAAGGTACTCAGGGGCAATATGACCAATTGTACCACGCACTGCAGTTGTCACATGTGTGTCTTTGTAGTCCATGAGTTTTGCGAGTCCAAAGTCCCCAACCACGGCTTCAAACTCTTCGTCCAACAATATATTTGCAGCTTTCACATCTCGATGAATGATCTTTGGGTCGCAATGATCATGTAAATATGCAAGCCCCCTTGCTGATCCCAACGCAATACGCTGTCTCTTTGGCCAATCAAGTGGTGGCTGGGACTCAGGCCGTTCTACGGATAAGATAAACATAAGATTACTACATATTCAACAATTAATGAAAATCCGTTTCCCTTGTCAGTCAAATTAGCAGTGCTATATCTACGACCCTCCAGCAAATCTCTCTGCCAATGATATAAACTTGAAATATTTCCAAGGTTTGGAAGTTGGGGAAAACTTGTTAAAAGACTGTATTACCATCAGAACTTCATTTTTTCCTGATTGTTATTAGTTTTTGAATGTTGACGCACCAATTAGAAGGCAGATGAATTTTGGGAAGCCCAACTAAGAATAGAGCATTCCAAGGATGGGTAGGTAAAAAGGCAACATTGGAAGGAAATATTGCAGTAATTGGGAGGCAAAGAAAAGAGCACAAGATGAGAGATACCTCTTAAACAAGAGGCAACACTTCCATTAGCCATGTAGGGATAAACAAGCAATCTTTCGGTTGGAGTCATGCAAAATCCACGAAGCCGAAGCAAGTTTCTATGAACCGCCATACTGATCATCTCAACCTCAGTTTGGAACTGCAGTTCGCCACCTTGGGTACGCTCCTCTTTCAGCCTTTTAACTGCAACTAAAGAACCATCGGCAAGCCGTCCTTTATAAACTTTACCAAAACCACCTCTACCCAATATGTTCTTGTTGCTAAAATTATCCGAAGCAACTTGTAGTTCACGCAATGAAAACCTCTTGAGTTGTCCTAAATGAACCTCTGGGTCCTCTTCAGCTGCAACAGACGGTAAGAAAAAAATCAGCAACAGAATTCTCAATGAGAAAACAGGCAAAGCAAGTTTCGCTAACCTGGTACATCAAAGAAGTGGTCCTGTGGTGTTTTCCTTCGCCACCAAGCAAGTGCAATGGCTGGAACAGCAAATAGAAGTGCAGCACCAGCAGCAACACCTCCCGCAATCGCTCCAGTAATTCTATTACTCCCTGCAAGTATAATATGAACAATTTTTTTCTTAGTACATAACTAATCGCCTTGTATATTTCTTAATAAATTGAGTACCAGTTCAAAGACAAAGACATCTATAAAATGAAAAACCTGCAGGTGATGGCGGTGTAGGAGAGATAGGAGGCGGCGGAGATGCAGGAAGAGGAGTCAAATTGGTGTTGGCAAAACTGCAGACAACTTTCAAATAATTAATCCATCATTCTGACCTGCCCACCAAGATATAAATTAGGAGCAAGAAGTCAAACCTGATAGGTGTGAAAAGTGAAAAGGAACCATTAACAGGAATATCTCCAGTGAGACGATTGTTCGAGAGATCCCTGCATTTCAAGACAATATCATTTCCTGACAGCCAAGATTGGCCAAACAATAACCAGAAACATGACAAAGGAATTTGAGAGAGACAAATATTCACTCACAGAACTTGCAGCGTCGAGACAGCAGTCAGAGACCTTGGAATTTCTCCAGATAAGCTATTGTTATTGAGACGCCTAACCACCCATAGCAAAAATACCATGTCATGAATCAGTGGATACACATTAATCAGTAATGAGTTTATGCTGACGAAAGTAGAGCAAAAAATTACGATCTAACTTTTAAAAACATTTCAAAACTATAGAGGTTGTTCTAAAATCTCATCCAACAAATATGAAGCTGAATAAGAGAAATTAATAGTATATTTTCCTAATGGGGCTCTTAATACTTTAGATGCGTTCACTCTCTAGATTTACAGACACTTACAAATAACCAGCACTAACAGGATTTAACGCATAAAGCCTAAGGCAAAAGAATATTGTTATCTTCGATAGAACTTCACCCTTCCAGAAGCATATCGATTTCATACAAATTAAGCAAGTTAATAAACTTCCATTGACGCTCACAAAAGTGACAGACGAGTCCAACCAAACAGACAGTCACTCTGAATTCGGAACATTGTGCTGCTCCAATGGAATTAAGGAAGACAAACACAATCAAGGAAACTGAAGGCAATAATTAGGCAGCTTATTGAAAACGTATTAAAGAAGAGAGTTAAACATGGGTGCTTACAAGAAACGGAGTTTCTTAAGCCGGCCGAGAGTTGATGGGATAGGACCACTTAAATTGTTCAAGTAAAGATCCAAGCTCACCAATTCCGTCAAATTTCCAAGCTGCTCAGGGATTGTCCCAGTAATGTTATTGCTATAAAGCTCCCTGTCATTACATGTTCTTTAATATCAATTTCTACATTTGATCAGAAAGACATATAGTAACTACTTCACCAATAATCTATGATAATGCAATATTATACATTTATATGGAACATTGTCACACTTTTCAATCCCACGTAGCTTCAGATGAATCAACGACAGGAGCACACACGCACTAAAAGCTAAAAGACGGCTTTTTAAAGAAGTGATGACTTACAAGTACTGCAAGTTTGGAAGCTGACCAAGTTGCATTACGAGCTGTCCAGATAGATTCGCATTCCCAAGGTCCCTGAAAACACAGGAAATTCTCAGTAGATGTGAAAAGCCGAATCATCATGGGGGTACTAGAAACAGAAAGAAACTTACACACGTGTAACACTATTGTCACTATTGCAAGTAACATGAAACCATGTACATGGAGTAACAAGAGTAGCATCCCAACTTTGAAGCACCTTGTTAGGGTCGGCTAAACTGTTTTTTAGTGCACTTAGAGCATCACCTGCGGTTAACCAAAGAAGAATAAAATCACTGTCAAACCTAGCAATCATCAAGGATCATGAGGACACTGGACACAGCATCATTAAATCGACCGAAACAGATATAAAAACGTAAGACAACATGTCAACACTGCAAAACAAGCAATTTATAAGTTAAAGTGTCCTTCTTTAGGCGAAACCAAGTTATCACAAGGATCCAGAAATGAAAACCTAGTGGGATACGAGTAATCATAACCTAAAACTAATCAAAACAAGCCAATTTTGCAGTCGTCAACAAGAATAAAATTAAAAGACAAAATGAGAAAAAGGGCAAACCTTCGGCGTTGCCCGCTACTCTGAGAACCAAATCCAAAACCAAAATCAGCCAAAAGAAGCCAGGAATCAATCTTCGTTCCATTAAATCAAACTTCCGCAGATTAACAACAAAACCCTAAAATACTCCTTCACCGATTATCATCACAGAAAGATCCATCATTGTTTTAACCCCCAAAAAAAAGGGATCTTGAAATCTTCGATTAAGCTACTACCACATATGGAAACCCCAAGATGAAGAAATTAGAAGCAGAGTAAGAAAAAATCCCTCAACGCGTATTCACCCGTTGACTTAATTTGAAGAGAGAAAAAAGAAACACAAACCGAGGAAATCAAAAGCAAAAACGCAGCTAAATCAAAAGCCGAGATCGCTGACCGTTGACTCAGAATAGAAACCCAGTTTTGAGAAAACGAAAGAGGAAGAAGAAGAAGATATCTCCTGGCAAATACTAGAAAAACAGAGAGGAGAAACCAAGTTATCGGAGAGGACGACGAATTGATGAATAGAAAAAAGATTAAACAACAACAAAGCTGTTTATTTACTGGGTTGAGTTTTGTGTACAGTGAAATTTAAAAATGACATTAATAAAAGCAAAGTAAGATTGAGAGAAAACGACAAAATGTTGATGACGTGGAGCATTTCAAAGCTTTAAGCTAGTCAAAGTCAAAGACGCACGACTTCATTCGGAATCATGTTGGTTATGTTCGTATCCATCATCCATCCATCCATCCATCATATGAACACATAAAACCATCCATGGTGATATATGTACGTACCATCATCACTAATCGGCCCAGCTCAGTTTTTGTCCGGGCTTCTACTGTTTTGTGGGCTTTATTAAACTAGTCCATATATTCCAAGGATTGAAACATGAAACAGTAACCTTTAGTATTATGTTTGCAAGAGATATATGAAATTCTAAAAGAAAAGAAAAATCTTGTAGAACAACATATAAATTATATCGGTATGTAATGTTTATTCAATATTTACACAAGAACAAATATTGACTTAATTTTGTGTTTTTTGCCAGCAATTAGATACGGACATATTACCTAGTTTGTCATAAGAACAAAACAACAACCAGTCACTATTCTCTCTCTAACACTACAAAAGACTAGTTATCAAAGGCCCATAGAGATTAAGACATTCAAGTCTTGACGAGAATGTAATGCCTCACAATCGTACCCGTGAATCCATCCATCATCTTCTTTATCTATTATAATATATAAATATTTCTGAAGATTTTCACTTTCTCCTTCCACCTTTGGCTTTTGGCCCTTCACATGCACCATCCACATATATATATGTATATAAGATTAGTGCCCTTTTCACGACACATCTGTGTCTCTATACAATTTTCCTTTTTATTACATCTTCTTTTTCTATTTATATATTAGCAGAAGAAGCAAAGAGATTTAGAGGTAAGGTATCTATCTTTGTTGTCACAACCACGACGCTTAATCATTACGCACACATGCAGATTCTTCTCTCCAACCATCAAAAAGTTCCACTTTAGTATTCTTCTGTTCGTCGTTATCATCTGAGAGCTTCTTCTTCATGTGTTATAATTGAGTGTTTCTCTGTTCTGAAGCAATGGAATCGGAGAAGAAGCCCACCACAGTTTTGACCGCCATCACAAGACCTTCGTGGGCGTTTCTTCTCCTTCTTTTCACCGTCTTAGCCATTCTCTCTCTCCAAATCTCTTCCAATTCTTTTCTCCCTCTCTGGATCCCTTCTTCTCAATATGACCCGATTTCTTGTTCCGGGTTTTTTCACCACGACTCGTCTTCCAACCGGATCGTCATGTCGATTACCGATTTTGGTGGAATCGGAGACGGGAAGACGTCTAACACGGCGGCTTTCCGCCGCGCCGTACGACACCTTGGAGGTTTTGCGGCCGACGGTGGTGTCCAGCTCAATGTTCCAAAGGGCACGTGGCTCTCTGGAAGCTTCAACCTCACCAGCAATTTCACGCTCTTTCTCGAACGCGGCGCTGTGATTTTGGGATCCAAGGTACAATTTTTTTTTTTTTTTTATATTGGGGAGAGTTCTACAACACATTTATAAAGTTTTCATTTTTGTTGTTGTTGTTGTTGTTTGGTTCTCAACATTTTAATGAGAATTCAATTGGTTAATGTTTTTGTTGAGCATTTGATGATTGCTCTGTGAGAATCCAGAATTTGGGTTTGTGATTGCTTTTTGATTAGTGGCTTCGTAAAGAGTAAAGAGTTTGTTGGTATTACGGTAATCACGGTCAGTGCTTAAAATGGACCCACCATTGTTTGATACAGCAAAAAAAAAAGCTGTTATTTTTTTAAGTGGAATAGTCTTTGGAGTAGAAATCTTGATTGGAAAATGGACTAGTTGAAATCAAGAATCACTGTTTTGCATGGATGGATTGACTTTGTTAAATGAATGTGCTTTTGATGTTAATAGTAGCTGTACGTAATAAATTAAAATGTCTGGGGAGAAGTGAAAGAAACCATTTTTATATAATTAGATTCCAAGAAGAGGGTTAGATGTGTAGACAACTTTTGTCTGAAGCATGTTGATGTACAAATTAGATCTATCAGATTACTTGTGTTGTCTCCTAAATTCATATTAAATTATTACTGATTTTTGCAGTCAAGTTTTTATTTTGATTAAAAGTTTGTCTGCTATTGTGTTTTAGCACATTTTCATGTGTCATGTAAACTAAAAACTCATCTATACTAATATAGAGATACTTTGAACCTCTCCTTTGTTTTGGTTCATTCTTAATTTTACGTTGTGCTTACAATATTGATATGTTTTTATGTGGGATTATGGTTTGATAAGGATATAGACGAATGGCCGATAATAGAGCCATTGCCTTCTTATGGAAGAGGGAGAGAGAGACCTGGTGGTAGACACATTAGCCTCATTCATGGAGACAACCTCACTAATGTTGTCATTACAGGTACTTTGCTCTTTCATTCGTCGCCAATACACTTATTGAATTTGTTCATCATTACCTGGAGTTTGTATGGACTGTTGGGTTTTATTGAACAATTTAGCCTCTTTTTTTTTGCTTTGTTAACAATATTACTTCAATGTTTCTCATTCCTTGACATGAATTAAGATTCTAGAATCCAATCCAGTATCCGAGTATGTGGTGTTTGCTTAATGGTTGTATACTTTTGGTAATCTGATAAGCATAAGAGGATAGATATCAGCAATAAATAAGTGGAAACAGAGATAGTTTGAGAATAAAGATGATTTCAGACATTTTGGGTCTCATTGTTTTTGGGGTTTTATGGTTTAGGAGAGCTTGTAGTTCTCTAGAATTAACTTATTGGCTTTTCTAAAAAATTACAGGAGAAAATGGCACAATCGATGGACAGGGGAAAATGTGGTGGGAGTTATGGTGGAACAGAACATTGGTGCATACGAGAGGCCATCTTATTGAACTCAAGAACTCTCATAATATCCTCATCTCTAACCTCACTTTGCTCAATTCTCCTTTCTGGACAATACATCCTGTTTATTGCAGGTTCTTAATTACTTCCAACTATTTTTCATGCGTTTATGCTGCTGTGTCACAAGTGTGCATGGTTCGATGTGCTCTAGAACTTTTTTTTTGCAGTAATGTTGTTATTAGAAACATGACCATCCTTGCTCCGATGAATGCTCCTAACACAGATGGTATAGATCCAGGTAAATTCTCTTTTCTGTATTACCCTTATATTGTGTATACTTTGTAATCACCCTTGTTTAGGCCTTGATTGTATTAAATGCCAAACTCTGTGTGCGTTTTAGGCATAAATCAGTATTTGAAAGGATCAAAGCCTATATTATTTCCTGAATATTATTGCAGACTCAAGCACCAATGTCTGCATTGAGGACTGTTACATCGAAAGCGGTGATGACCTTGTAGCTGTAAAGAGCGGTTGGGACCAGTATGGAATGGATGTGGCACGTCCAAGTTCAAACATTGTAATCCGAAGGATTTCTGGTACCACTCGCACTTGTTCAGGAGTTGGAATAGGAAGTGAGATGTCTGGTGGGATATTCAACATAACCGTCGAAGATATTCACGTCTGGGATTCCGCGGCTGGGCTGCGCATAAAAACCGATAAAGGGAGAGGCGGGTACATTTCGAATATCACCTTTAATAATGTGTTATTGGAGAAAGTGAAAGTTCCAATTAGATTCAGCAGTGGCTCAAATGATCACTCGGACGACAAATGGGATCCGAAAGCTCTTCCTAGAGTAAAAGGGATTTATATAAGCAATGTTGTGAGTCTGAATTCGAGAAAGGCCCCAATGTTGCTCGGTGTTGAAGGCACGTCGTTTCAAGACATATGCTTGAGAAATGTTACGTTTCTCGGGTTACCGCAGACCGAGAAATGGAAATGCAAGGATGTTTCTGGTCATGCGATTGGCGTTTTTCCTCTGCCATGTCCACAGTTGTTGCAGAAGAAGGGTTCAATATCTCAGTGTGTTCATAGATGAGTTTTTGAGATTTATTGAGAATTTCCATGTGATGATAGAAGAGGCCATGAGTTTGAGCAAGTTTTTTTTTTGTGTGAGGATTCATGGTCTCCTTTGAAAAATGTCATCTTGGTTTTTCCTTAACACAATTTTTTGGTTCTTGTTTGTGAATCTTGATTCTTTTTATACAATACATTATGTAACGAAATATATACTTGAATTATTCCACAGAGATTTTTTTGCTTATTCATTGTTACCGTCACTGTCTTCCACACCGTTTGTATTTCACCCACTACAAAAAAGTATTGCGTTTAGGTGCGTGAAAGCATCGTCGTTGGTCAATGAATTAATTTTTCGACATAACGTAAAGAGTTAATCTCGGAAGCCATTGTTTTGTGTATTTAAAGAACAGTCACATCTCTCTTTGTTATGGAAATTTGATAAATCATTTGTAAAATGTTCAGATAGTTTAGTGAATACAATTAAATATTTTTGTTCTGAAAAGTAGATTATCATTTCGCAATTGGCAATATATTTAATAAATACGATGATGTACAAACGACAAAAGAATACAGAACTTTCTGCAAAAAAAAAAAAAAGGTTGAGATCACAAACCATCCCAGATACTATTACAATTCTTCTAAAATAATTTGGACCATTGACATTAATCCCCATGCTGTTGTTCATCATACTGTATAACAGGTTGAAAATTTTATATTCAGGGCTTGTTATTTCTGCACATACGCCTCCCATATCGTATTTTCTTGATGCAAATCACATTTTCAAAAAAATAGAATAAAATGAATACAGAATCGTTACCAGTCTAACGTACACAGAGTGGGCCAGGTTCAACCGTGCTGAGTAAGAAGGAAAAGAAGAAGGACTTGTCCTAAAAGCTCAGCCTAACTGTTATAACTAATTAACTATATATATTCGTCGTGGTCGAGCAATAGGGTTTTAGCACTATAGAAACAAGCTCTAACCGTGATGCACTTAGTTAAACTTAAAAAGAAAGCTTCTTAACACTGGAATCAACAAAAGAATATAAAAAAAAATGTATATTTTCTTGATTCACAGTGGATGACTAAATTAGCTTTAGAAGATAACCAGGTATATGTCTCCCTCAGATATTATTGAATACAGCTAACTTGCATAGTTTTAATATATAAATTGGTTACAAGCACACCCGTAAAACAAGCAGACAAGAAAATGATTTAATCCTTTTGCCCAACACCATGCAAATGTTAGTGTAGTGTTTTATCAAAAAAAAAAATGTATTTGTGTTGTGTCGGTCTAATGTAACTAACGCAGAAAATGTTCATATAGCATATGCTTTCTGATACAGCTCATATAGATGCACAAATTAAGTTTCACAAGTTTCAATACATTAGCGATTTGGTATTTAATTAGTCGTACCCAAATATATATGTATACATGTTTGTCTGTATAAAACAGCAAACCATGCAATATACTAACCATAAATATACAAACATACAAATACATATATATATATATATATATATATATATATATATATATATATAGACACCTAATTAAATAAGTATATGATGTAGATTTGAATGGATGGAAAAACGAGAGTTGTAATTGATATATAGAAGATCCATATGAGAGTTTAAGGAAGCAAAAGGCTGAAAACGATAGCTAACCCTAATGATATAAACCATTAAATCGCTAAGGTGTGATATAACAACTCAAGAAGTTTATCCGACACCAAGAAAATCAATGAAAGTAACATTGTTCTTCCCAACATCATCTCCCATTGATGGTCCATTTTCACCTGATGAAGTCTTGTTATGATCTGGTGTTGTTGCGTGAAAGATGTGATTGTGATGATCCACCAACTCTTTCGACGTTCTCCCCTCAAGATAAATTTCGTGGCGGACATTAGAGACCGATGAAGATCCAAATTGATCATTTCGAGGGGCTGGAACAATAGAGTAAGGCCAGAGACCGCGACTCTTATCCTTTTGATACCTCCATAGTCCAAACTGGGATCTATTAAGCCTTGTAAGACTAGAAGTAGGGCTCAAAACATTATGCCAAGTTTGGTTGAACGTAGAAGTAGCCGTGGAAGAGAAGTTTTCGCGTTTGCGTCTAGCCATGATGACATGAAAATGGTTTTTGACAGCGTTGTCGGTCCTCCCAGGGAACAGTCGGGCTATGGAAGCCCAACGATTCCCCTGGATCCGATGAGCTTTTAGCAGTCTCTCTTCTTCTTCCTCGGTGAAAGGTTTCTTGGTGATGTTTGGATCAAGTTGGTTGTACCATCTCAATCTACAGCTTTTCCCTATAAATCCATATCACTCAATTATTTATAAAACACATAGATCTACTACAAAATATGGATATATTAATTAATTACCTGATCTTCCATAGAGATGTTGAGCAATAAAATTCCAGTTCTTTGGACCGTATTGTTCCACGAGTTGCCGGAGATTCTCGTCTTCAACAGGTCTCCAGTGACCTCTCTGGCAACTAGGCTTCTTATTGTCAAAACTGTTACTTCCTCTAGGCATTTCCATGGATGCTAGCTATCTCTATCTCCACCTATATCAAACTAAGAAAATTAATGTAGAAGAAAAGGTATAAGAAGGATAAGTCTAAGGTGAAATGATAAAAAGGATGAAAATTAATACAAAGAAGAAGAAAAAAAAAAGGAATAAAAAAGAGAGGGTTGGTCTTGTTTCTCTTCTCTTCTCTAGGGTTATAGATGATAAGTCACTTTTCTTCTTTCTACAAGACACCCTCTTCTTTTATATAATATAATTATTATACTCATCTCAACACAAAAACTCTCTTTTATACTAACCGAAATTATTTCTTTTCACTAATTCTTGCTTCTTAGATATGTATACATACAACCAACATCAGCCTCTATACGTAGTTATGTACGTTCTCTCTACATGCTTCTATTTATATTCTCTATTTATGATTTTTTAAGTAGAGAATAGTTTGATATTAATAGATCGAAGTAGACTTTATATTCATGGACTGACTTCGCGATATATGATTCGTACGAGGTTAGATTATTCGTTCCAGTGATGTTGATGATTCTGAACTCGAAACAGCCATACTAAGTAGAATTTTTTGCAACCAACTTAAATTGACGATCATTCTTATTAGTTTCCAAAATATGTTTATTTTGTCGCACTTCACCAAATTGTCCGTATTTCGAAGGTGCAAGTAGTTGTACATCGATTATAAACAACAAACGAAAAGTCTTATAAATTTATATAGCAGCCATCACCTTTGGTTGCTGTAAATAGCTATTGTATATGTGACACCTTTACAAGTACTCTGTGACACCTTTACAAGTTGCAGAGCATAATTTAATATTTCTGTTACACTGA
This sequence comes from Crucihimalaya himalaica, assembly GCA_004349715.1. Classification (NCBI taxonomy): domain Eukaryota; kingdom Viridiplantae; phylum Streptophyta; class Magnoliopsida; order Brassicales; family Brassicaceae; genus Crucihimalaya; species Crucihimalaya himalaica. Next base: position 1,988,365 of record SMJT01000006.1, on the reverse strand, counting down.
AGTGCGGTTAATAAAACATGTTAGATGGTGTTATTTTAATGTCATCAGATTTGAGCATCATCATAGACATATTTTGTTCTGTTTTTTTTGTACTTTGACGAAGTAAATGGTACTAGTCAAAATATGGGGCACACAGAATTTAAACTTTCTGTAGTCATTATGTCTAGCAATATACATAGTCACACAGGCACAATTTTCTCTTGTATTTTTTTTTCTTTCATGTTTCCTGTTATTTAGCTGTAATAATACACTTAAAATCCGGAGTCCTTTTTTCAGACATTCTTTATTTTCCTTTTGGAAAAACAGAGGTTTGCTCGTATGAAGAACGAAACTCAAAATCGAGCCCTTAACTACAATACCCTCTGCGGAACTATATGATCACAATCTCTTACAAAACCTTAAAATGTCTTGACTTTCCATTGCCTCTAGCTATGCTTACCTTTTCCCGATTAAAACAGAACAAGTCTGTAACGGAAGAAGTTAAGAACCAATTTGTTCAATGTACGACGATTGTTTGACCTTAATGAAATCTGAGATGGTTGCTGCATCACCATGCCTGACCACTCTCCCGTTCTCCATATACACAGCTCCATCCGCATACTCAAGCTCCTCTAACCGATGTGTCACCCATAATGCCGTCACATCTCCTTTCTTTGCATTTATCAGATCTTTCACAGCTTTGATCACACCCATCTGCAAAACAACAAAACCGAGAAAACAATATGCAGCGGTTAAGAGAAGCTTACAGACCATAGCATTTCTGACAAATTCATTCATATTTTTAGATACTTGATCAAATGTGCAAGTTACTCACTTCCAATGTCTACCATACAACAAAATCAAGTAGCTCAACACAATCATATGCAGACGTTGAAATATTTTAATTACAGAAGGGTCGTCTAACAATATTACTAGTGTGTAACAAGCATTTTGTTAGAATTAATCAAACCTTACCTGGTCGGACTCATCTAGGAAAGTGGTGAGCTCATCCAACAATAGCACTTTGCAAGCTTCAGCTAAAGCACCAGCAATGGCAACTCTTTGTTTCTGACCACCACTGAGAGTTTGAATTGGTCTCTGGAAACAATACCAGAATCTAACTTTTAATATATGGAACTAGCACACATAGATATCTTACGGTTATTCAATATACATAAGCCGACCTGCATATAATCACGCATACCAACGGCATCCAAAGCTCTAATCACTCTAGACTTAACTTCTTCCTGATTAATGTCATGATACTTGCCAAGGCCAAATGCCACATCAGCTTCTACTGTAGGCATCACTACCTGCGATGAAAAAGAAGGTTTCAAATGTGGCCACAATGAGCGTAATTACCTTAGCAAATCCAGCATTGGCAACAAAATGATTCTTTTCGACATTATTAACAAAACTAGAAACATTGCCTAACAAAATTATAGATTTAGATTAAGGCTGTCTGTAATAAGGAAAAAAGAAGCTTAACCACAAGGGAACTCAACCATAAAACAACAATACAAATCAGAACGAACACTTCACAATGGGAAAAAGTATGATCCTTAACCATATAATCAAATACATTATTCACATTGCAAGAGCAAGAAGCTTAACCTGATGATCGGGATTCTGGAACACAAAATTCTTCGGCTTCTCCACAGAAACAGTGCCGCTGGTTGGATTCACAACACCGGCTAAAATCTGCACAGTTTCAAGCAGTTCATGAAGATTAAAACATTTGATCTGGCATTCCTTTCTAATCAGTCTTAGTTACACATACAAACAACATCCACAGATTAGACTTCTCCCTGAGTTTCATGCTATAAATGCCGAGATTAGCTATTGCTCTAAACAGTGTGGTGATATGAGAAATCTGCCCGAAGTAGCAAATAGCAAACCTAGTCAACACAAGATTGAAGATGACTTAAGAATAGTGATAGTTCATTAACAAAAGCTTTAGTCTTGGCTCTGCAAATGCAATAATTCAGGAAAAGAAGAGATGTAGGAAGAGAGAGAGAGAGAGAGGAGAAAGACCTTCAAAAGGGTAGATTTTCCACAGCCATTGGGACCAAGAATCATCCACAATTGTCCAGAAGGAATTCGAAAGGAGCAATCTCTAAGAATAGGAACAGATATCCCTTGTCTTGTACTAACGGAGAAACAGAGATTCCGACACTCAACGGCGACATTATCAGAGAATCTGATTCTGTAGCTGCCGGAAGGAGAAACACTCGATGATATAGGGAAGAGGCGAGGAGGAGAGGCTGGAAATAAACAGTGTCCATTCATTTTCCTAAGGATTTTTCAAATACTTGAAATTGCAGCTTTCTTCTTCTACTACTTCTTCGCAACACCATAAAAATTACAGCTTTCTTCTTCTTCGAATCGATGACACACAGATTACAAGCAACACAGAAACCGTATAGACGCGCTCTCTCGCCTTGTTCAATCCAAGCTAATCCGGTTTTTGATTCGATATATTTCGGTTCGGTTTGGTTTAGTTTGATACGGTCTGAACTTCCATACCAAATTATCTTTCCATTTTAAGTTTAAACTCATCTTACTTGTTTCATAAATGTTTATTTCCATTTTTTTTTTTTTTTTTTTTGCATAATAACATTAATGAACCAGCAGATATTGGAAAAAATGTTATTCCCCCTTTTTTCGATCAATACTAATTTCGAGAAGACTCTACGACGTATATAAGTTGCTTCAACTTCTTCGAAAAATATTGCTTTAAGATCAAACTGCTCACATTCCAATTTTTTCCATCACAACATAAGGCAAGATAACTATTTTATCAAACAAGAATTGGAATATGGAAAATAAAATGATATAGAATTGTATAGAAACAATGTTAGACCATAAAGAAGCTATCATATCCCATTTATTTTGGTTTAGATTGAGACGAACTTGTATTAAGATTTAAGGCTTTGATATATCATAAAATCTTACTGATATTATCTTTGCCTTCTCTAATAAACGAAGGTTGTAAAACATACGGCTTATTCAACATCTAAATATGCTCAAGTATATATTTACAAGAAAGATTAAAGGAGTAGAGAAAAACTGATAATTTAAGAGACAAAAAAAAGTTAACAAATTAGAAAGGAGCTGAAGCAATGTCCCAACCAAGAGGACTCATAAACATCATCTTTTCGTCTTCTTCATCATCATCACCATCCTCATCATTATCATTATCACCCTTCAAATTTATGCATCGTCCTCTTTCCTCACCAGCTCTTGAACCCTCATGCGTCTCCTGCTTTTTTCCCCCATTAATAAACGTTATACAAAGAAAAGAGAAAATGAATAAACTCAAAAAAGTTATTCAAGTAAATATAAATAATACATACCTTAGTGAAAATATCAAGAGCTTCCTCCATTGTCTTCGTTTTCATCACATACATTGCTTCTTCTCGAGCATTTTCTATTTGTTCGAGATGCAATGTCATGGGCTCTGTCTCTATCGACGACCTCCTCTCTAACATCCCCATTCTCTTGCTTACTTCCATATCTGAGATAAGAGCTTGAAAACAAAACAAATAAGTTTTGATGAATCTCTCCAAGTCTTTGATTGATTATATATAAGAAGAAAAGAGTGGATTTGTTCAGGACATATGAATCTTTTTAAAATATCTCATGCTTTTTATAAGTAAGTACGATGTGGGGACGTAAGTAAGAAGCTGTGTCACGTAACGTGGCGTGGTAAGGCGGATTACGGCGGTGTATTGGGACACGTGGCGTGTGAAGGATGGTGGTGACTATGCACGTGTCGGATTGTTTTGTAAGATGGCAGTCAAAAAATGCGAATGTATTTCTATTTTCGATTTGCATGAAGATAAGGTAACGAGAGAGTTCTTCTACTTCTTTCCACGATTTTTATTCTTATTATTTATTATTTTATGGAGTTGGTCGGTGGGTTGAGATATTATATAATGATAAAAGAATAAGGTACGTGGAAGTTTTGTTTATGTGTTATTATCAGGGACATTAGGTGTGACGCTCATCCGTTTTGGACTCATTGTAATATATTAACAAAAATCATAATCATTCTCTGTTTACATAAATTTGTTCTAATCCTCAAGTAATACTTATACATACAAATAAGTTAAACGAAATGCAAATAAACTTTTGAATATTTATATATAACTTTTTATTTGGTTTAAATGTTAAGTATATATAAACTCTACATTTCCATATTGTTAGTTATATATATTCCCAACAGCTTTACAAAAGAAAACACAAGTGACAGTTTAATACTAACATGGAGAACCTCTCAAGCCAATCCTCCTTATAAGCAATGAATGCTTTTGGCTCTCTCAATTGCATCTCGCACCTTTCTCATTGGTTCTTCATACAAATAGGCTGGGTTATCAAACTCTGATGCCAAGCTTTCTTCTCCAAGCAATGCTCGAAACGAGTCTGTCACAGATGATGAAAGTGACTCAAGATTGTATCCTCCTTCCAAGAAAAACACACAACGTCCTCCGCACACTTCTTTTGCTAACCGCTTTATATCTTTCGCCAATGAGTAGTATGTTCCGGTCGTGAACTGTAGATTTGCTAGTGGATCCAGGACATGAGCATCATACCTTAAGCAGATAAAGCAATGATACAGACGAGTTTGTAAGATAACATGATGATACAATTCAAAGATAAACGAAAAATGTTTTACACTCACTCACCCAGCAGAAACGAGAATAAGATCTGGCTTGAACCGTTGAACACATGGAACAATGATTTCTTCAAAAGCAGTTCTCATTGCAATATCACCTGACCCTCCAGGTAAAGGTAAATTCAGAGTGGTACCTTCACCTTTTCCTTTACCTATGTCACTGATTTTTCCTGTTCCAGGATAGCTTCCATCCTGCGTTTTTTTTTTCCAGAATATAATACGACTTGTGTTGATTTTTGAAATCTACTTATATTTTGTGATATTCAATCAATGATCTTAAAAATATGTCATGCAAAAATGTCAGAGGCTTACCTGATGAGTTGACAAAAAGAATATATCAGGGTCCTCAGAAAATGCATCATTTGTGCCATTCCCGTGGTGAACATCAAAGTCAATTATGAAGACGCGCTTCAGACCATGTGCGCGTTGGGCATGACGAGCTGCTATTGCCACATTTCCAAAAACGCAGAACCCCATTGGACCTTTTGGTACGGCGTGGTGTCCTGGCGGTCTTATCAATGCAAAACCAGTGGGAGCATCTTGGCTGTTTCTGGATGCTGCGATCTGAAACAAATAATCATAAAAGTTACTAAGAAATCTATAACCAGTTCCAACAAAATGAAGCTGAAGCAATAAAAGCAGACTAACATGGTGAAACGAGACATCACCACTGAATCAACTAAAGCCATTCCGGCTCCTGCTGCGATAAGTGAATCTTGGAATGTCTGTCATAGAGGGAAGAGATTTAAGCAGAAAAGAAATTTCCAATAGAGATGTAAACTGATGAGCACAAAGCAGTTACCAACCGTAGAAGTGGCATATGTTGGTCCAGAACCTTCGATGAAAATTAGTCCCGAATCTGAAGCCTCGTCCATTGCCTAAACTAAGAATGCCTTTGTATGGTCAAAATAAAACTCATATATTTTTATCTGCAATCCTACTTACTTTGCTATGTTATGTGTCAATATATTGGTTACTTATGGAATAAAAAGTTGTGCACAAAGGCTAGTAATATAACATGAGGAAAGTAAATAACCTTCTCTAGGCCAAAGACATAAGCCTTTTCGTGAACACTTGCAATATCTTCTATGCTTGCAGTCTTGAACTTTGCGAGTTCAAGAATCTGTGAGCCGCGGAACTGAAATACACAAGGAAAACGGATTCACATATGAGAATTCATAGATAGATCCTTGATCATTTTCACTAAAAGAGTGACAGAGATCTTCACCATAAAAAAGCAAAGTATCCAACAAAAAGAAGAAAAGAGAGGAACAATGGAATGAGTCTCTGAAGACACTGATTGGTGCATACAACAAAAGCATACCACGGGCTTGCAGACTGAAATATTTAGCATATGAGAATAAATGTGCAAATCTAATACTGCAGATCATATCGTAATCTAACTCCAGGAAAAAACAAAATCAATCCTAATAAATGTGATTCAGAGAGATATCTTGGTCTCCATCCTCTTAAGATTCGACTTAATATTGTAAATTATGGTTAACGAAAACTTCCATAGCTACATGTGCGTAAGATAGATGAATGCCACGTGTAAACGATAGAGATGGATCATTTCATGCCTTAGGAGTGAGCTCATTCTTCTCAAGAGCACTAACAATGGCAGGAACTCTTGCACTGCATTCTGGATGCGATTCCTATGAGCAAAAAGATTGTTTAAAAAAGGATGTGCAAGAGAGAATTGAGAGGGACAAAAGCAACCAAATATTGCAAGTCAAAACCTTGTTATGACCCAATGCTGCAGATACACTATAAATGAGACGAGCATCGGTTAAATGCTGGATAGAAGGTAAGAGAGGATCCTTCTCTGTACTAAATGAGCAACAAATAGAAGCTCCATTGGGTTTCAAAAGATGTTTTCTCCCTAGACTCAATCCATTCCTCAAATCGAAACCAATCCAATGATGATTTCTCTTGCATATGCTTCTAGTCCCAGAAATTGCAGCACTTCCTAAAGCAATTAAATGTGATACATCATTTCATGAAAATTCCAATTATATAAAGAAAAATAGTGAGAACATGTTTTGACAATAATGTAACTTGAAACCCTTCACGTCCAATTTTTTTTTTTAAAAAAGAGGAGAAGACGAAACCTAAAATTCACATAAACCCTTTCTTCTGAGAACTTTCTAATGGATTACAAAGAAGACAAATCCTGAAGGAAGAGGATTACCAGGAACAAAGTGAGGTCGGACGATTAGCGCCATGGACATGAGTGCCCCTCGAGCTCAGAGGCTACTGAAGGCAACCACAAAAGCACTAAATAAAGAAAACCAAAATTTGTTTAATTTTCTTCAATGGATAGGTTTTATACGGTCCTACTTCCACAAGAGCACACACATTTTTGGGATGTCTGAAAATTGAAAAGAATCCTTTGATTTATTAGTGATGTTAGAAGTACTAGTTAGGTGCAAGGATCACTTGGTCATTTGGACTTCTATTTTGGTAATGGATCATACAACAAATGATCGAACCCAATTATCAATTCCATTCTCAAGGCAAAATGAGTTTTTATAAAAAACAAAATGATAATTGAAATTAATATTACAAGGTGGAGCAACTACTATGTAACATAAAAGAAAGCTATGTAGTCCCTATGAGAGCGTTAAATTCTTTCCCCGAGAAGTGATTCAAGGAGAGCCGCCTCTTCCTCCTGCCCAAACATCATTTACCACATTCAACATCACTTTTAACAAATAACCTCAAATTTTGTAATCTTTGTTTCTATTCTCTACGTACCACCAAGGCATTGAATTCGGTTTCCTCGTCTATGGCGCTGATCACAGCTGGATCATCTAAGAGCTCCTGCATACACATTGGCATAGAATGGTAAGCTTACTTCATATTGAAGTTCACACAAAAACCTTATTGTTAGGATTACAAGAAATTCTCTCTTCTAAATCCAGAGAACCAAAAGTAATCAAGAACTATGTTCTCTTTCCCTTCACTCTATGTTGTCTACTAAACATCTAATATAACTTGTACGTTCGTCAAGACCTATTGCATAACTACTTAATTCAGTTCTAACAGTCTCCTTTATTCTTTGCTGAATTCGCAGATTGGTCAATGTCTAGTGGTTCAGCTTTTGCTTAAAACCTTTCATTAGCCCAAAAGACCCGGTATGGGTAACTAGTTGCATAGGAGAAAAGTACACAACGGAAGTTCACTTACATCATCAGCAATTTGCAGCAGCCCATTTTGATCCTGCATAGATGAAGTTTCCATTTATCACTCTGTTTTTTCTACATTTAGTTCCAAAAGATTCCATATCTTTTTCTTTGAAAAATTAACTACATAAAACTCACTTCTGCTACAGCTTGGCATAAATTTTGACAGTAAACAACCAAAAATAACAAGCTTACCTTAGCAGCAACAAAGAGAAGTGGATCTGAAGGTGTGTAGACCATATAGTGTGATCCATCCTGAATCATAATTTATACTTTAGATAACGAAAAAGGGGAACATCATACCTCTTCGTTTCATGTTCTACAGAATTCAAACTGTATATATCACAATCAGAGTGTAATGGTCAAATTTGGATCCACAATGGACCACTAAAATACAAACTTGGTTCAGAGACGCATTGAGAAATTGAATGTCATGTTATAGTGTTTTTAAATATGCAATAATAGTGATATCTCCTAAAGATGTTCAGAGTACTGTAAAAGGCACCTCAGACATATCAATAAGCAAAATGCCCAAAGCAATGGTATACCAGATGGAAACAAGTAATCTCAATCCCTTCAGTAGGCAAGCCTTCAACATCTTGGCCATCATCTGCAAACAGTTGTTGCTCGACACATTTAATTATATGAAAAAAGTACAACACAGAACTTGAAACTATAAGTATATGAGCAGACCCGTAAAACCATCTCACGGTTAGAATGAATAGTTCGAAAGAACAAAACATCAGAGGAAGAATGCAGATAACCACATACATATACAAAATGCAAGTTCACATGACCATGGTTTTGATAATTGATACATGAATATAAAGCATGATATCCTATATCCACCGTATATACGAAGCCAAAATCATTTAGTGAGCTCTTATAGAGCAGACGCCAGAGAATATCAATCAGAAGAATTTTCGTCATGTGTAAATATTAGAAGAAAAAGCGTGTTTGCCTGTGCGAAAATCAAAAACATTATCTTCCGTGTAGCAAAAGCCTCCCCTTGCAGTGTAACAGAACCTGATTCATAGTGATAATAACCCATTAGATGGTATCAGACACAAAGAGACATAGGATATTAAAAATGGCATGCTTGAAACAGGACATAGCCATACCCGCTGTGTACTAGATGCATATGGATCTTTGCAAGAGCATAAGCAGCAGCAGGAAGGAGAGATTCAACCTCTTCATCGCTGACCTAAACGGCAGAACCATTCAGGTTAGCAAATAAAGGTCCCGGTAGAAGCGATTTTCTAGAAAATGACTATTCTACAGAGGGTGACTTGTTGAAGCAATATCAGAGTTCCTAAAGGCATAGTGTTCATGCATCCCAAAAGGCCTCTCTACACTAGGCTGTGCAGTCCTGAAGCAACGAATGAGAGAAAGATTAATGGAGGAGAGAACTTACAGCCGACCATCCATCAATATTTGTGCTCTTCAAAATCTGAACTGGCCTGAAGCAATGAATGAATCAATCAAACAGGAAAGAAGAAGTTGCTAAATTGATAAGAGAACGATAGAAAACAGCAGTTACTCACGTATCCACAGGGCAAAGAAGCATACAATCCTCTCCTTTACTACTAGTAAATACTCTTCTTATGACACAATCCAAAGGGCTATTGTTTGTTGGATCAATCTGTCTCAAAACAAAAAAAATTTAAGATTCTCTTTTTCCCAAACACCAAAGCTTATCAAGTCCATAACAAAAAGTGAAACTTTTGACTCACCACAGTGGCGATTCGCTTCTTAGAAGCCATAAGAACCCTACCAGTTTCATCAATCACAAATCCAGCAGGTGGTTTAGGTATGGTAGGAGGAGAGTTAAATGTTGCTAGAGACCTCGAAGAAGAAGAATAATCGGAATCATCATCTTCGTCAAGACCATCTGCATCTCTCAATTCCCAATCCTCCACAGGTTTCGCAGTTTTCCCCTTTTTCTTTCGTTTCTTGGTCGTACTACTATTGCTATTGCCACTACCCGTTGAGGCCTTCTTCGTCGGCTGTCCCGTTTGCGGATTCAACGCGGATGTGATGAGGAGACGAAGATGGCGGGTGTTCTTCGGAGATGAGACAGATAACGAGACGGGAAACGACGAAGACGGGTTGAGAAATTGATGGATATTGGAATATGAGAGAGTCGAATTTGGTGAAGGAGAAGTTAAGGAGTATGAGAAAGCCATCGAAGAGAGAAAGAGAGAAACTTGGGTGCTGCTTCAGAGAGTGAGCTAGTGAACCCGCCGGCCGGAGATAAGTAAGTTTCGACCGTAAAGTTGTGATTTTTTCGAGTAAGGCACTTAACAACAGTAAACCACCAACAGTGTAATTATCAAAACCATATTAACTTAAAAGTCACTTTGTAATAATCATAGGATTTTGATCAGATCAGATAAACCGAATAGTCAAAGAACAGGGTTCTTGGAGCATTACACACTTACAATCTAATTACAACTATCAGCTCTTTGCCCCAACTAATATAACATGTCTCAATATTCATATACTTGAGCAGCTTTTAGTGAAGCAAGTTCATCACAATCCGCTGGCATCCAACCGATTGATTGTTTCTCGTTATCGTAGATTATCATCTGATCTTGCATCGATATATCTGTCAATCAAAAGAGAGAAAAATGGAATTAATATGTCTAAACCCGAAACCTCAAGATCCGGAAACTGCCAATGGTAGTATTAAAGACTATACCGCCGATGAGGTTTAAGTTCTGAAGACCTATTTCTGTGCCATTCAAGATTCCCAAGCATACATTCCCTTTCATCTGCAACAGTTTATTAAACCATTTTTTTTAGCATTGTACGAAAACACAATCGTGGAACGGATGGGAAACACGATAGATAAATGCTTACAGAAATGATTAGATAAGCTTCTGGGGGTATCTCAAACAGAGTTTTTGATCTCCAGCCTGTTTTGAAGCTAAGAGCTAGAGGCTTGAAATACTTCTTGACTTCATCAATGTTCATGAACGGTCTTCGTCCTTGCCAGCATAGAGGTAGCGTGTGATCATCACGCGCTTCTTTCAACGGTTTTCCGCTTATTTCTCTCTTTAGCTACAAAAAGAACAAAAAGACTTGATGAAAAACTGGTCTCTTCGCTCTTTATGTTACAAAATATTAGCAAGTTCCTTACCAAATATGTTACGGCTTGGTACGCCTTGGAATTGAAGTATGTGTAAGAACTTCCACTGTCAAAGACTGTTAATAGATTCTTCAACCCCGTTGTTCTTCCTCCGAATATAAGTTCTCCACCCATTGCAGGAGAGTAGTGCTTTCTGAGAAAGAAAGTTGCAAGGTTATAGCAAAAAGAGAGAAAAAAGTGATCACGTAAAAGATAAAAATAAGAGGAGCTATATAATTACGAGTATTCACGCGACATTGGTGTCCAAGAGACTCTTGAAGAATCATAAAGATCGTTGCCAAAAAAGAGAATTCCTCCACCTAAACTACTTAGGCAATGACCGATAACATTCTTGACATAACCTTGGCTATGAAGCTGTGACAGAATGCTTACTTTCCCCCTACCAAGTCCCAGTACTCCATCTAGAGGATGATGACTCGAAGCCCCTGGGATTTGATCGTATCCGCATCTGTTGCACAGAAAATTCCATTGAGAGAACTTGCTAGGAACTACAATTGCTTGAATCAAATTGAAAATTGTCGGTCCAAGATTGTAGAAATAGATATATACCCGAGAGCAAGACGGGGAGTGAGCCGGAGACCCTTTGTATAGTTCAGAGAGAAGACATCTCTAACAAGAACACCAAGAGAAGATCCTCCATCAGCATACTCAACCTCATAGTCACATTGCTCTGGAGTCTCACATCTCTGGTTACCATTCAAATGCAACGCCTTACACAGTGGGTCATTGCAAGGAATAAGATCGCTACTAGGCTGGTAAAGTGGATGAGGCGCCTGAGACCAAAAAATCGCGAATTCGCAAGATGAAACTATGACATTGGATCTAGAGAAAAGAGAATTGAATATGAAAATTATTATTATACCTCCAAGCAACGAACACAAGGAGCATCACATTGGAGCCAAGTGAGATCACTACCAGTATCAAGATCAAGATAATAAGGTCTTGGTGGTTGTCCTATGTTGATGGTAACATTGTAATACCTGTTCCAAACCAAAGTATAAAAAAAAAACAGAACTTAGAGCAATCAGAAATGAGAGACAGTAAGCAATAATTTTGTGAAGTTGGGTCTGAAAATATATAAATACCCAAGAGGATAAACGTTGCCATGAACTGGGAACACGACTGAAGAGACAGCTCTGGTGAATCTATCAGAGAATCCCGCAGTTTTCCTCCATCTGAAATCAACTGCCGACGAAAAACCCAGAACCAGAGACATAACCATCAACACAATCATAAAACGAACATTTATTTTCTCCATCTTTTCACAGCTTGTGGCAAAATAATAAAATAACGAGAAAATTTATTTTTATTAGCCAATCACGTGATAATGATGATGGAGGTGGAAAACGACAAAGGCGAAGACATTTACGAGTTGAAGATATTTATTACAGAGAACTCTCTTTTTATTGATGCTTATGGGTTTTTGCATAAGCAAAGGAACCTTTTTATTTGGTTTGCAATAAGTAGACAGGTAATAAGGATTCTTGGCTTAAACCATAGGGGACTTGAGGCAAAAATATTCCAGGTTGTTTCTTAGTTTCTGCGAAAATCAAGAATCGAGTCAAGGAATATTGCTGATGAGAAAGAGTAGAGTCAAAGTATATCTTGCAGCTGAAGTAAGCAATCTTGTTGGCATCTTTCTTCGAGTCACTTTGACACAGAACAATGAGTGAGCTTCACAATCATTTCAAGTTTCTGTAATCCATCCCAGTGAAGAAGCATCTTTTCGCAACCATCAATTCATCATCATCATCAGTCCACATTTAGCTTTCTGGATACGAATCTGCTATAAGAAGAGAAGAAAATGATATATTTCAAAGCTCAACACATCTCATTCGGCTATAAACCGATCAGAGGAAAGCTATAGTGACATAAAGATCTTACAGTAATGCCCAGAGAATGAGAGTGTAGATGAAACAACAGTCAAGAAAATCGTATGTTCATTCGATATCATCTTCATCATCCAATCCATTACGGTAGCTAACCAACTCTGCATCAACCTTAGCCTTTCTAGGACTCATCAACACAAGCTCAGCTAATCTCCTCCTAGCTAAATACACATCATTTGGTTCTACCAATTCCCCTCTCTTATACGCCTCTCTAAGAAACACCGTATGAAGTTTCCCATAGTTACCACGAGTGGATATGTAAAATATCCCCTGATGTTGCAGAAGAAACTCTTTCAACTTTTTAGGCAGATTCATAACATTCCTAAAATGAGCAATTCGCTCAAGCGTGATCTTCTTCTCCACAGTCAAAGACAGCAACTCATGGATACAAGCAACCGCTCTCTTCTCTAATCGATTCTGTGCTTCCATCGATCTCAAATCGTAACCCGATATATCCTCATACGGTGACCAATAAGGAAGTCTCTGCCATTTCCAAACAGCGATTCGAAAATACTTTCCAATCTTAAATCCAGGAGGAAAATTCACAACGAAGGAGAATCTAACATCTTCTGCATCAATTCCTTTTGTTCTATACTCAATCTCTCTAATTCTCTCAATTGCACAAATCGATAAACTAGGATCCTTCTCCACAATCTCAATGTACTTATCTCGAGTCTCTTCAGCATCAATGAGCCTAAAGAACTGTGGATATTTCAGAATCACAGAGTACTCGAAATCTTCAGGGAGCCCAAACTCAGTCCGAGCAATCCTGACATGCTCAAGACGGATCCGACCCGTATTCGACATCATAACGAGTTTCCGCAACCGGGTCACGGCGTCGGGTATTTGGGCGAGAACAGCTTCGTGCTCGAGACGGATTTGATCCAAAGCTTTTCGGGTTAATCGACAATAGAGGATTCTTTGAACAGGGTGCTCGTAAATCTCGAAAACGTGTGGGAATTTGAGGAGGAAAGCGCCTGGCTCGTGTTGCTTGAAGCCGAGACCTAGACGGCGAGCTAGCGTGTCTAGAAGAGAGATTGCGATTGTGTTGTTGGGCTGAGAGAGAATCAAGCTGTGAAATTTGACGACTTTGCGGATCTTCTTCTCGACTTCCATGTAATTGTCGTAGCCATGGTCACGAATTCGATCCTGCTTTCTGGGAATGGTGGTGGATTGAGAAAAGGGTTTCACGAGAAATAGATGGATTGAAGGAAGAATCGTCGTCGCAAGTTTGATGTTAGGGTTTAAGGTTACTGAAGCATTTCTCAGAAAAAGCTTCATCCTTTTTCGGGACTCTGAAAGGAGCGAGCCGTTGGGTATATCCGTATATTAATTAGTTCAGCATTACTATGAGACTCAGGTTTGGGTAGGAAACTGGGTATCGGGCCGGGTGTGAGACTTTTACAAATTAAAAAGCAGAAAGATCTTATGAATGTGTGTGTCTCTCTCTCTCTCTCTCTCTCTCTCTCTCTCTCTCCATTATTTACACATTTTACAGTCGCAGAGGAAGGTGCATATCTAAGTAGATACAGTTTTTACGAATGAAACGATGACAGTAACAGCATCAAGTTTACCACCTTTGTGTCCATCATACCCTTCTTCTTTAGCTGCGTCTGCAAAAGGCGTTCTCTCTGTTTCTGATCCTCCCACCTCCTGTGCCTTTGCAGCCACCAATTCTGCTATTTTCTGCTAATAGTCCCCAACACAATTTAACACATTGATGTAAGAACCGTTACGTTTTCGTCTTAAAACCAATGTGATAATGGGACAATTTTAAGTGACTCTTTCAAGACAATGCCCCAAAACTATTTGGTCAACCAAAAGAGAAAAGAATTCACGACATTGAGCACCTGAGGTTCCAAATTCTGGTCCTGTGATCTGCAGACTAATGAAACTATTTCTTTCTCGTATAAATTGTCAAAGAGTCCATCAGTTGCTGCAATGACAACATCGTCCTCATCCAGATTCACATGGTAAACCTGCAGATTGTGTAAAGCAAGAGCACATATTCTGGTTTACATGAAGCATTCAAGAGTGTAAGATTTCATTGCTTAAGTAACAGCATCTTACCTCTGCAAGTTTTAGGACATCACAGCCTTGTGTAATTTGCAAGGGAAAACAAAAATGATGAAACATTGGAGACGACTTCTGCAATACTGTGCCGTCCCTAATAACCATGAATCCTGTATCTCCGATATTGGCAATGTGGAGTTCCTACAAAGTAACTTTACATGATCACAGACTGACTCTAACTCAAAAGGATTTCCAATGTAACATACATTGTTAGGGACCAAGTCTCACATTATTGTCAAGATGAGCAATTAAGGCTGTCGATGATCCAGAGGACTTAGTCTCATTGACACTTCTATGGAGAACTTGAACTGGATCAGTTATCTTAGCATTTTCATCAGAAATAATCTTCTGACAGTTGCTCATGATTTCTTGAGAATACATTCCCTTGTTGATTCCTGAATATGAACCAAAAATATATTCGACAAGAAAATAATACACGTGAGTGAGTTTCTGCAAAACTTTGGAAAGCTATGTGTAAAATACTTAAATGTACCTTCAAATGACCACTGAGAGACTCCATCAGCAATACCTATCCAGTTGTGGTCAAAGATAAAATAAGCATCTACCCGACCTGCCAATGCCTGGACATCATTATTTCTAAATTACTAACCACATAACATAAATATAAGGATTTAAAAAATCTAAAATTGTCAGAATGTTGGAAATGACGTTTCTGAGGTGGTGGGAAATGAGACTGTGATTAAGATATTAGAAGATATGAAAGATCTTGAGATAACCTTGTAGTATACTATTTCTTTATTATGGAGTGTTAATAATTTAATATTTCAACAACTCTCCCTTCTTTTAGTTTATACTAAACAGAAAAAATCACAGGTACCTTAAAGGGGCTTTGGAGTGAAGACAAACCAGAGTCCAAGTAAAATTCTTTGGACACAACTTCTTCCCTGTTTAGATGTCAAACATCCAACCACAACAAAACAAGCATGCTTTTATAAAACTGCAATATGATTCCTAGCCCAGTATGAAAATATACATGGATACATGTAGCTGTATATATGCAAGACGATAGTACAGTTTGTTTAACACAAGAGTAAATTATATCACTTACTAACCTGTCAGAAAACGCTTCAATTGGTTCAAGACTGGCCGTTTCAGATTCAGGAACTTGGATATCTTCCCCTTTTGTGTCATCGGCAGTTTTAGATATGCTACCATTATCAGTTATTGCGTCCCTCACAGTTATTTCATCTTCTACGGTTGAAGCCACATTTTCTCCATCAGTTTCCTTCATATATGATAAGTAGTTAGAGTGGTGGCACTATATTATGTTCAACAACACTCCCTGATGTCTCTTTCCTTCTACACTGTTAAAACTACTTAATGTTTTAAAGTTAGGACTCACCACCTCAGACGTATCAACTACAGGCTTTTCAGCGATATCATCAATGCTGGGATGTGTTGCTTCTGGTTCAACTAAAATATTCTCCTCAGCTTCACAAGTTTTCATAGGGTTTTCCTCAGACGTATCAATTACAGGCTTTTGAGCGATCTCATCAACACTGCAATGTGTTGCTTCTGAAGTTGAAATGAGTTCATCAGGAAACACAGAAGCTGTAGCTGTTGGTTCAACTACAAGATTCTCCTCAGCTTCAATAGTTTTCACAGGCTTTTCCCTCACATCCAAATTATCATCAATTGCGATGGTGGATACAGGCGCAACTTCCTCAAGATCATGGGACTGTGAGCCATGTTGTGAAGTAGATGATCTCGGTTTTGCTTGAACCTCCATACGACTTTCAGTGATTTGTTGATAACCATTTGTCTCAGGGTCTCCTATTTTATTGACTGAAACTTTCTCCATGACTTCAGAAGAAAGAGGCTCTACATTATATGACTCAACCGTGAATTCATTCTTATTAACTGGCTCAGATTTCTCAGAAACAACGACTTGTTCTTCAGTAGAGCTAGTAAGAATAGCTTCTGCTACACTAACTATGGAGCTCAGATTGGACACACTAGTAATCTTGGCTTCAAAGTTATCTTCTTGGCTCCGCGATACATTCACCGAAGTAGAAGTTTCTTTCTTCTTCTTAGTAGGAGCACGAACCCTCTTACGATCCTTAATTTTGATGACATTGCTAAGATTGGAAGAAGCAGCTCTTTCCTCTTTCTCAGAACTTGTTTCGATAATAGAATTAACCAATCTATTCTTCGCATCAAAATATTCCTTCGATTCAGAAACACGATCAAGATCTTTTACCCCTTGTTTCCTTGAAACCTCACTGGCTTCTTCTGCTACCTTATCATGTTGCTTCTTCTCTACTTCTACGCATCTAGCTCTTTCTTCAGCCTCGAGATATTTCTCAATTTCACTAGCATCCCCGAAACGGAAGACATGACTTCCATCCTTAAGCTCTGCAGATCCAAAAGTTGATTCTTAGCATCGAAGCCATCATCAGACATTTTGTAACCTAGGAAGATTTGATGTTTGATACTCAAATTCGACGTAAAATTTGTAATAATCTAGTAATTGAGGCTTCAGACACTTCAAAATTTAGGGAAAAAAGTAAAGCACTAAACTTTGCCGAAGACACTAGACTAGTTTCAGGGAGGAAGAGAAAACAAAAGAAGAAGAAGATGAAAGACGGCTTACGAGTGCTGGACACAAGATCGAACTTCTCTGGAGCAGAATTCTCCGGAGGGAATGCAGAAGAAGAGGAAGCTGAAGACTGTGAAGGTGAAATGGAATTAGCCAATTGTAGTTGAGAGGAGAATCTAACTCCACCCGGAAGTCTCCGTAAGAAACCCCATGGACGGTGAAGAGAAGAAGGAAAAATCAGAAAAGTAGGAGCTTGGAGAGAAAATATCAAGTGATCGGCCATAACTTAAAACATTGAACAAGAGTGTTACAGGTGGTTTAGTTTACACTTTAGACGATGGAGCACTTCAAGATGATAATTGGGTGACGTTGAAACCCTCTGTTTCAATCATATGTCTTCGCTTCACTCATATGTGGCTACTGTTTATTTTCATATTTGACTATAAAAATCATCTCTTTTCTTCTCTATCCTGTCGTGTGGCGAACGAGTCAATCAAATCCCAAAGCAAGACCAGCGAAGCGATGGTGACTCTAAACGCTTCTGCTCCCCTCACGACCAAGTCGTTCTTACCTTACCGATACGCTCCTCGTCGTCCGATCTCTGTCTCCCCTGTCTTCGCCGTTCATTCGACTGACCCCAAGAAATCTGCTCAATCAGCCTCCGCTTCAGCTAAATGGAGCCTAGACAGTTGGAAATCGATGAAAGCTTTGCAATTGCCGGAGTATCCAGATCAGAAGGATCTCGAATCGGTTCTACAGACGCTTTCCTCTTTTCCTCCTATAGTTTTCGCTGGTGAGGCAAGGAAACTGGAGGAGAAGCTTGGACAAGCGGCTATGGGTCAGGCCTTCATGCTCCAAGGCGGTGATTGTGCTGAGAGTTTCAAGGAATTCAACGCTAATAACATTAGAGATACCTTTAGGGTTCTTCTCCAGATGGGTGTTGTTCTCATGTTCGGTGGCCAGTTGCCAGTTATCAAGGTCGAATTTTTGCTCAAGACTCGAATTTTCTACATGTTTTGTGTGTTGAATTTGGTTTATGGAAAGTTTATGATTTTGTGGGTTTTAAGTTTTCAGGTGGGAAGAATGGCTGGTCAGTTTGCAAAGCCGAGATCAGACCCATTCGAGGAGAAAGATGGCGTGAAGCTGCCGAGTTACAGAGGAGACAACATAAATGGTGATGCTTTTGATCAGAAAGCCAGGATTCCAGATCCTCATAGGATGGTTAGAGCGTACACACAATCTGTGGCGACATTGAATCTCTTGAGAGCATTTGCAACTGGAGGTTATGCAGCTATGCAGAGAGTTAGCCAGTGGAATCTTGACTTCACCCAGCATAGTGAACAGGGTGACAGGTTCATAAACTTCTCTCTTTGTTTATAAACTTTTTTTGTTATGATGTTAAACCAATTGAAGATAAGCTTTTCTTTAAGTCAGAAACAGTTTCTTATGACTTCTTGTTGTGACTAAACAGGTACCGTGAATTGGCAAATAGAGTTGATGAGGCTTTAGGATTTATGGGTGCTGCTGGACTTACCAATGCACACCCGATCATGACTACTACTGAGTTTTGGACATCCCACGAATGCTTACTGCTACCTTATGAGCAAGCACTCACAAGAGAAGATTCAACATCCGGACTATACTATGATTGCTCTGCGCACATGCTTTGGGTTGGAGAACGGACTCGCCAACTTGATGGTGCTCATGTTGAGTTTTTGAGGGGAATCGCTAACCCCCTTGGAATCAAGGTTCGTGATCAATATGATTGTGCTTAGTAGAATTATCAATTGCCTCGTATTTAAAGAAATTTGAAAACCCCTAACAAAGAAAGTACAGTGGATTTTTGTATGAGAAACTGACAGATGGCGATTGGTGTACTTTGATGCAGGTGAGTGATAAAATGGTCCCTAGTGAACTGGTTAGGCTGATAGAGATACTAAACCCTCAGAACAAGCCTGGAAGGATTACAGTTATAGTGAGAATGGGAGCTGAGAATATGCGGGTTAAGCTTCCTCACTTGATCAGAGCAGTACGTGGAGCTGGTCAGATTGTGACTTGGGTTAGTGATCCAATGCACGGAAACACAATCACGGCTCCAGGTGGGCTAAAAACTCGTTCTTTCGATGCAATCAGGGTAATATTTCCTACTTACTTCGTCTTCCGACTTTAGATATTATCTTGCATATGATTCATGTATTTGACATTAAATGAATTGAATTACATGGTGTGTATCAGGCTGAATTGAGAGCGTTCTTTGACGTGCATGATCAAGAAGGGAGTTTCCCTGGTGGGGTTCATTTAGAAATGACGGGACAAAACGTGACAGAATGTGTTGGAGGGTCACGCACCATCACTTACAACGACCTAAGCTCACGTTACCACACTCACTGTGACCCAAGGCTCAACGCTTCTCAGTCTCTGGAGCTTGCATTCATCATTGCAGAGCGTCTGCGAAAGAGAAGGCTCGGTTCGGGGAATCTTCTGTCATCTATTGGAGTATAGTCGATAAGAAAATACCTGATCTGTGTTAGGATATGTGTGTATAGAGAGGCTCTATATTAAGTTGCTAAGTTTCTGAGTTTGTGTACTAAGTGAAACATTGCTTTTTTTTTGTGTTGGGCCATACTTTTTTTCTTTACGCTTTACTAGTTTAAAATATGGTGAGTGGCCGACTTAATAAACCCGTTAAATCAGTTTTAAAATCGTTTAAATTTCTACGGCACGCTTGTAAGAAAAAAAGCGAAAGTTGTAAAATTTTGACTCAGTCCTTATGTTCATGTCGTTGTAATTTGTTTTGACTCGGACACATACTTTGAAGTTTGAACCTTTTGACAAACCAAAAGGTGTATGATGATGAAGAAGATTGGAAAACTCTGAATGCGATTTCACACGTGGACACCAGATCCACTCGTTTATAGAGAGATAACGGGATTCGAGGGTTTGAGATTACGGAGCCACCTGCCACTTCCATGGAGTCCACGTTCTCCGCTCTCTCAACCGTCACGGCCACAACGATGGCCAGAGCTAGTGGTGGTCCTTCAATACCTCTCCTCACTCTTTCTAAAGCTCTTAACCGTCATTTCTCCGGCGCCAGACACCTCCATCCTCTATTGCTCGCTCGTTCTCCCGCCGTGCGCCATCTTGGTGGCTTTCATGGCAGTAGCCTTACCTCCTCGAATTCAGCTTTGAGAAGCTTGGGAGCTGCTGTTTTCCCGGTAATCCGACGCCGTTTGCAGTGTGTGTCGAGCTCATCGCCGTCTTTCAGGAGTATTTCAAGTGGCGGCGGCGGTTCAGGATTTGGTGGGTATAATGGTGGAAGCGGCGGCGGAGGTGGCGGAGGATCGGATAGTGGTGATTCTCAGTCAAAATTGGGTGCTGCAGCAAGTGATGGTGTCTCCCTTCCGTCGTCAGATATCATTATCCTCGATGTTGGAGTATGTGCTCTCTCTCTGTAATTCTCTATTCGTGATGATTTCGAATTCACTCCAATGCTGTTATCATGTTACTAACATCCATGTTCTACTCTATTCAAGGGGATGACATGTGGAGGTTGTTCAGCAAGTGTGAAGAAAATACTGGAAAGCCAAGTAAGTGTCAAGATTTTTACTTTACCTGCTCGTCTTCCTCTCCTGGTCTGTTTCTCTCAGCCTAAGACCAGATTGGTGTGTTCTTATCTCAAAGTATGGCTGCCCGATTATTTTGATTAAAATACCTCTCTTTTCTTGTTTCCTTTTCTTTGATGTATAGCCTCAAGTTGCTTCTGCTAGTGTTAATCTCACCACCGAGACAGCAATAGTGTGGCCTGTACCGGAAGCTAAAAGTGTACCTGATTGGCAAAAGAGTTTAGGCGAGACGCTTGCAACCCATCTGACCAATTGCGGGTTTCAGTCTACTCCTCGAGGTGTGACTCTTAATATTTTTTGGTGATCCTTTCCTTTTTTTTGCTGATAGTAGCGTTTATTATACCCTGCCCAAAGGTGGTGGTGATCATGATCACCAACTTTCCTTATAAGCTTGTTTAGATCCTTTTTGTAGACTCAGTCTTGCAGCTCTTGTTTGTTTCTTTGACGTGTAGTTACTGCATACTATCTTCTTTTTCTAAAACTTCTCACAGTTTAGTTCTAGGAATAGGGTTATTTATGGATCATACAGGTAGCTAATTGGTTATAGTGTGCCAAAATTTCCCCCCAGATGGTTTGACCTTTGATGTATCTTGTTTGAAAATATAGTGCCATAAGTTTTAGTGCTTCAGTAATGCTAGTTGACTGGAAGTAAATAAAAAAAAACTCATCATCTTTTTGCAAATCCGGTGGATACTTGTGGGGTAGGGGAAATTCCTGAAGATATTGCAGGAGAGTTTGCACCTTGATAGTACAAATATTTTCCCCAGCAGCAATCATTATCGTTATGGTATGTTCTTTGTTTGAAGGAATTTGAAATTTTCAATTGTTGATTTGAGTTTATTGTGGACTAGTTCTAAGTGTACTAAATTGATTACTTTTCCTTTAACAGATGATTAAGAGCAGCTGCTAATGGCGAATGGATTGTACACATAAATTTCTGGTGCTAGTGGTTCCATTTAAATAGAATTTTGTTGTCAGTCAATGTGATAAATTGATTATCCTAAGGCCGTGTATTTATCTTATGTATTCCATTTATGACATGCCTTCTCTGAACCAGACAGCAAAGTTCTGTAGTGATGATCTTGTTCTATAATGGTCAATTTTCGAAAAGGATACATTGAAAGCTATAAACTTTTATACTACTCATTGGATTTATGTTTTGATGGCGGACCTTCATTCAGTCATGGTTTTCGTAACTGACCTATCCACTTGATACATCATTTTAGCTTTGACTAATGGCTGGATTAATTAGTCAAGGACTCATTTCGTTGTTCTTTTTTGTAGTTAGTTTCTATAGCTATCCTATCTTAAAGTATTGTTTCGTTCTTTACTTGGTAAGTCTTAGGCATCTCTGCTTATCAGTCGCAGAAAGATTCTGGATGCCCTTGCTTTTATTGGGTCAGGGTATTTTACAGTTGTCTTTCTTGGTATGAACACTAAGTATCTATCTTTATTCCAGATTTGGTGACGGATAATTTCTTTAAAGTTTTTGAAACAAAGACAAAAGACAAGCAGGCTCGCTTAAAAGAGAGTGGTAAATGGTTTCCCCAAAATTGATTTGCTGTTATAGGAAATTGATGTTTTGTTTCTGAATTTCATATATCACTTGATTGTTTTACAGGCCGCGAGCTTGCTGTTTCATGGGCCCTATGTGCTGTATGCTTGGTTGGCCATTTAACTCACTTTCTAGGTGTTAATGCTCCTTGGATTCATGCAATCCATTCAACGGGGTTCCATGTGTCCTTATGTTTAATTACGTTGCTTGGTCCTGGGCGCAAGCTAGTACTTGACGGTGTCAAGAGCCTTTTAAAGGGTTCCCCAAACATGAACACGCTAGTTGGTCTTGGGGCTCTGTCATCGTTTTCTGTCAGCTCACTGGCAGCCATAGTTCCAAAATTGGTAATTTAACAATCTTTTACCTCACACCCTCTACATTCTAGTGGAAAGAAGTTTTGTTGTGATTATGAAATTTTTTTACGGGTAAACACTAATGAAACTTTTATTCAATGCTGAACAAAGCTTTAATATGAACTTATATATGCAACTAACTTTACCCCTTGTATACTTGATTACCATATGGTCATTTCGACATGCGAGTAATCAACTTTCTTATCTACCTCAGATATTTTATGACGATAAACCCATCTGTCATTTTAATCAAGTGTTAGTAGATTGTAAATTTTCTTGCTCTTACTTAAATATAGTCAATTATAATTATCTGGATAACTTAAACAAACTATTTTGCATGAATGTGTGGAGTGGTTCAGCATTTTTATGATTTCAAATGCCTTAAAATGTTGATTTGAAGTTTTTAGAATGATATGTAGAAGATGAGTATTCTGCTTTGTTCAATACCGGCTCCAATATTTTGAAACAGAACAGTTTGCCTTCATTAACATATTTTAAATCAGCTTCATAAGTAATAATGCTTATCTTTCTCTTTCTGGATATTTTACTTGTAGGAGTATTTAAACTCTTGACCTCCATATCTGTATTTGTCCTTGGGATTGATGGCTGATATTATATACCTTTAAAACTGTTTTGACATTCAGGGTTGGAAGACATTTTTTGAGGAACCAGTTATGTTAATAGCTTTTGTATTGCTGGGAAGGAATCTTGAACAGAGAGCTAAAATAAAAGCCACCAGTGATATGACTGGCCTTCTGAGTGTTTTGCCTTCAAAAGCTCGCCTTCTGCTTGATGGGCAACTGCAAAATTCAACTGTTGAGGTTCCTTGTAATAGTCTCTCTGTCGGTGATCTAGTCGTCATACTACCAGGAGTAAGAAGAGAGAATTTTCATTCTTATGCATAGTATGTAGTTGTTTTCCCATTTAGTTATATTTTACTGCAAGGTATAGTCTCATTCATTCTTATGCAAACTATAAGGAGGATGAACATCTTAGTTTATTATTCTTCTTCGTGTATCCTTTTCATTGACGCTTGGGTTATGTTCTCCTTATTTACCCAGGATCGAGTTCCAGCAGATGGTGTGGTCAAGTCAGGTAAAAGCGCCATTGATGAGTCAAGTTTCACAGGTGAACCATTGCCAGTGACAAAAGAGCCAGGGGTAAATTTCTATTCGACCCCTATCTATATCTAATGTAGCCTGAGATAGATGAGAATATTGTCATCACGAGTTTTTGGGTTGACACTTTGGCCTTTGCACATATTATAAGTTTCATCAACTTTGGAAAATTATTTTTCAAATATAACTCAAGTTTTTTTGTAAAAAAATTATTTTGGGCTAGAGTCAAGTCGCAGCAGGATCTATAAACCTGAATGGAACTCTCACTGTCGAAGTGCATAGATCAGGGGGTGAAACTGCAGTTGGGGACATTATTCGTCTGGTTGAAGAGGCTCAGAGTAGAGAAGCACCAGTACAGCAGTTGGTTGACAAGGTCTCTCCTCTCTTTCCTAGTGCATTTTAATACCAATTTGGATTGACCTTGATTTCCCGAGTAATGTTGTGGAGCATAAAAATTTCAAGTATATATAGACATGACAATTTGACTTACCTGTCAGCGAGTTTCCCTGTACTGGATGGATATTTGATTGAGAAAGGATACTATCTTGTGAATTGCCTTTGTAGATACCACGAACATGCTATTAAAAATTGTTGAGAGAACAAAAGATGCTAGTTTTCTTATGACAAACATGTCTCCATGGGTGATCCCTAATAAATGTGACTGAAATGGCTTCTTATTCCTCACTCACTGTAAATTTATGGAAATCTACTGTGCTAATTCTGTGTTCCATTGTTAGCTTTCTTTCTTTTCCTGTTTGGCCCATGTAGTATCCTAAATTTCAGCTTCTTAGAATTGCTGTATAGCCAAAGCGATTTTAGTAGCTGGGAAACTACTGGCACAGAGTTTACATAGGAGAAGACATTTTTTGGTGGTTGCCTTTGAGTTGAATATTACAAATTTGCATATTTAGATTTAACCGTTTTGCAATTACAGGTCGCAGGGCGCTTCACATATGGTGTGATGGCACTCTCTGCGGCTACATTTACATTCTGGAATCTATTTGGTGCACATGTTCTTCCTTCTGCATTGCAAAACGGGAGCCCAATGTCTTTGGCCCTTCAACTATCTTGCAGCGTTCTGGTATGCTTTAAATTTATTTATTATTGATTTAAATGTTAATACTTTCATGAGATCAAGCATGTGCAAACAAGTTTTGAAAGCAAATACAACCACCTCAATTGCAGCCCATGATATCAGTTATAAATTTAGAGTGGATATGACGAAAGTTTGTGTTTCACTTTTGACTCTATTAGAACCTTAGTAATTTAGATTTATCAAAGCAAGGATGGCTTAAAAAGAGTTTCTCCATCTTTTATTTATCGTGCTTTCACAGACCTTTATTTGGTTCAGGTTGTGGCTTGTCCTTGCGCCCTTGGGTTGGCTACACCAACCGCAATGCTGGTACCTTTTCTACTGAATAAACAGTTTTTCTGCTATGAATCAGACAGAGTAAGACATTGAAGACCTTGATATACCCCTTAGGTTGGTACATCATTAGGAGCAAGGAGAGGATTACTTCTTCGTGGCGGTGATATTCTTGAAAAGTTTTCCTCGGTTGATACTGTTGTCTTCGACAAAACTGGGACACTGACAAAGGGACACCCTGTTGTGACTGAAGTTATTATTCCTGAAGATCCAAGGTTAGGCTCTTTACTGATTCGAAATATTCAATGATCTACATGTTCATCAAGGGTATATTGATGCTTAGATACTTTCTGTTATGTGTGGGTTACCTATGTTAGGCTTTTAAAAAGACCTTAAGGCCCTGTCAATAATTTACTTGAATATGAAGCTCATTTGAAATCACTAAAGTTAATATAGCAGACACTGATTATGAAAAAATTCTAGGATAATCTGATGGGAACAAAAGAGACTAGCGAAACATGGAGCAATAGTGTTCAAAATATTTGTCTTGTTGCATAACGAAGTCTCTCACTGACAAAATATTGTTATCTTTTTATATGAAGCTTCTTACATACCCAATTTTGCGCTTGAAGCTTTGTCAGGCTTGATATTTTTTATGCTTCTTGGCACAGTTCTTCAATACATTTAAACAATACTTGTTGAAACCTTGTACTGTTTCAAATTAGTTTTTGTTTTCTTGAAATTTTCAACATACTTCTCTGTTTTGTGAAAACATCTGACTCATGTTCGTACGCAGAGACAATTTGAATGATACTTGGTCAGAAGTTGAGGTTTTGATGTTAGCAGCTGCTGTTGAATCAAACACTACTCACCCTGTAGGGAAAGCGATTATAAAAGCAGCCCGGGCTCGTAATTGTCAAACTATGAAGGTAAGACTGTAAATGATAATTATTTCCCTAGTTTGATGAAGTTAATGAACTCCATCACTGCAGGCAGAGGATGGAACATTTACTGAAGAACCAGGGTCTGGTGCTGTTGCTATTGTTAATAATAAGAGGGTTACAGTTGGGACACTAGAATGGGTTCAGAGGTATAATATATTCATCCTTTGTATAAGTGGTTTGTTATCTAATTTAGGAGTCATTGGCACCTGATAAGTAACCATTGTAGTCTCATAAATATTTAGTATCATTTATATCAGTTTCGCCGTTTATGCATTTTTTGTTGATGATGTGGTCCTTGCTGTCACAATTTTGACCTACTTATGCTGTCGGTCACAAATCAAGATTATACATTTATTCTTTTTTTTTCTCCATATGTACATATCTAACTATCAGTATCTATGGGACATGTGAAGCTGAACAATGAATAAATAATACATGATGAAGAATATTCTGATCAAGCATAGGGGAGTTGCAGGGTTTTGAACTGTAAACAGAAAGAAGCTTCTCTTTTTAATCCACTCTTGCGCTATGCAGACATGGAGCCACCGGGAACTCATTGCATGCATTAGAAGAGCATGAATTTAACAACCAGTCTGTTGTGTATATTGGGGTGAATAATACACTTGCTGCAGTCATCCGTTTTGAAGATAAAATCAGGGAAGATGCTGCTCAAGTTGTTGAGAATTTGACTCGCCAGGGAATTGATGTGTACATGCTGTCTGGTGACAAGAGGAATGCTGCCAATTACGTAGCTTCTGTCGTAGGAATTAATCAAGAACGGGTATGTTCTTATTCTTTACATGGATTGATAAAACTTCTTTAGGAGTTTTGGCATGCATGGTTTGCTAAAAGGTGGTATCTGGCGAGAATTACCAAGCATTTAAAGTCATGGCAGTGAATCAGTGATTGAGCTGTAGGCATAAACCTCGTTTTGAACGAATTAAAATTTGGTCCTTCTGACTTTCATTAGTCAGATACTCAGATATAGTTCCTGCAATCTCCTTAATCCCTTAAAAATGCCTGATCTAGGTTTCAGTTAGTTGAGCTTGAGAATGACTAATTTGTTATACAGGTTATAGCAGGAGTTAAACCAGCAGAGAAAAAGAACTTTATCAATGAACTTCAAAAAAATAAGAAGATTGTTGCAATGGTGGGCGATGGAATAAACGATGCTGCTGCTCTGGCATCATCTGATGTTGGAGTGGCCATGGGTGGTGGTGCAGGAGCAGCCAGTGAGGTGTCTCCTGTTGTCTTGATGGGCAATCGGTTAACACAGGTTTCTCATATTATCCCCACAACACTTTTACCGTTTTCATTTTATTGTGCTATAAAGTGAGAGCTCGGATTGATTACTACATCAACTTATATAGTCACTGCCGAATTGATCCAATATATGCTATTAGTGCAAATCAATTTAGCTTGAAGGCATGGTGACATGCTACACGTAACATTACCCAACTGCTTATTAATTTTAATTTCAGAAAGATACGAAAATCTAGTTTCTCTGACAGTAGTGATAACAGCTAAGTACAAACTGAAGTTAACTTCTGATGAAACTTAGAACATGTTTAAGATGTGTGGACTTGTCGTTATGCATCTTCATCTAGTTGTATAGATTTTTAAATGATGCGTAAAATTGCTGGTCATAGGAAACTGCATTTTCTTACTGAATCAAAGAGTTTTAGATGTTTCCTCTTGGCTTTCCTAGTTAGTAGTTACATGATTTCCATGCAGTTGCTTGATGCAATGGAGCTAAGTCGGCAAACCATGAAGACTGTGAAGCAAAATCTTTGGTGGGCGTTCGGATACAACATTGTAAGTTGCTCTGCATTTTCATTTCTTAATTTTCTTGGTGAGAATCATTGTGAATATCTAATGAGTTAATAATGTCTTTTGTTCTATTTATCTTAATACTATGTAGGTAGGAATCCCAATTGCGGCTGGAGTGTTGCTACCATTGACTGGAACAATGTTGACTCCATCAATGGCGGGGGCTCTCATGGGTGTAAGCTCTCTCGGTGTCATGACTAATTCTTTACTTCTGAGGTACAGATTCTTCTCGAACCGAAAAGACAAAAATGTCAAATGGGAACCAAAAGAGGGAATAAAGCAGCCACATGAGAATACAAGATGGAAGGAAAGCTCTTAAACGGGGCATTTCCGCTATATTGAGGCACAATATCGTGATTTTTGCAGAGATAAGTCTGTTTAGTTTTTTTACTTTCTATTCTTAGCTATAATTTCGGGTATTTATTCTTGAGAGGGTTTGTTAGGGTATTTATACTTTGGAGAGTCTTCTGAATTGATTTTTCAAACAATTGCTTTGAGCTTGTAACACATAGCCACAATAACACATTCAAAACTCTGCATTGGCTTTGGCATTTGATACTCTGGAATTTGATTTTGTATAAAATTTGTAGTGAATAAGCAAGTGGGGTTTCAGTTATTTGTACCCAGCAAAAATTATAGTGAATGATCACGTCACGTACGAAATAGAGACCAAATTCATGTCACATAGCAAAACTCATTGCCAGAGCAAGTCCATTTTATATTCCAATACAATACTCACTCTGGAACGAGCCAATACAAATCAATCAATAAAATAACAAACACAGAATCAAATATCAACTCTCAATACAAAAATTCATTGCTTCTCCTATACTTAAGAACCAATCACACTTATGAAAACAATGTCTAGAAGAAAATTTTCTCTCCTGAATTGGTTTGTGTTTCATGTTTTCGACAATTCAAGAGAACTTGTGCGTAGATGAAAAGCAGTAGTTTGATCGGTCCAGTTCATACCATATAGGTCATCCCAACTTGCATCAAATGCGAATGCGGAACGCTTAGGTTTGTTATCCCTCTCCTGCAGTTCTTCCTCAAGAAAGCATACATGTAATTTATCACCAGCTTCTTCAGAAACCAAGAATCCTTAGTAGCCCTTATGTCCCCATGTCCCAGTAGATACACCACCCCTGACTCTTTCGCTTTGTGTATAAACGACAATTCTTTTTCTAGGCTCTGCTCCACATCCAACGGCGTTGACGGACCTGCCCCAAAATCTATGCTGGCCCTTCTTCTCCCCACGGGTCGCTTGTTTGATAAATCCATGTGTTCAGTTAAGAGAGGCACTCCAAGTGAATACACACTTCCATTGGGAGCTATCAAAACTCTGGACAGAGTCATATCATCCTCGGAATCTGTATCATTATGGTCTCCGTCACTCTCAAGTGCACGCTCCTGCGCTTCCTTACGTATAAATTTTTCTAGACTCTCAATCAGTATTTGTTCAAACGCCTGGTGATTTTCCTTCCGCACATCTCTGTATCCATACCTGTTTTAAACGCACAGCACTTTATATATGAAAACGTATTTATTATAACTAAATTGTCTTCCATTTAAAAACGATTGCCTTGTTTACCTCGCAACACAGCGGAATAAATGATAGCTTCTTGGGCAGACACGTCTGAAAAGAAACCTCTCGGTCTGAGGCACACTTGGAACAGGGACATATTTTATACACACAAAGATAACCATGGAATGGATTGCAGGAAGGGTGGTTAGAAAATGACCAAAAATTGCCGGAACTCCTTTTGCTAGCTCATTATAAAGTAGACCAATACCGGGTGCTCTAATTGTCCCAAGGTTACTGCCCAGTTCTCGTAGTAGATCCATTGGTAACTTTTTCTGGACTTCAGTTTCATACTTCAGTTTACTCCCGTAGTTCCAAATGAACATTATGAGAAACATAATTGTAGCAAAAACCAGGATTATCCAACTTCCATCAGCCACACTTGAGCAAACTGATGAGAAGAAAATCAGTTCGACTGCCAGGGAAACAAATGCAAACAAGCTCACAACTATGATGTTCGTCTGCCAGATAAGAAGCATGATAAGGGTCACCAAAATTGTTGTAGTCATCATGATTCCCAGCTCTGCGATGCCTGTAGATCCAGATCCAAAACCACAGGCATGAATATGTCTATGATTAACGGACAAGCCACAAAAAAAAGTGCACAGAAAAATTAAAAAGAAAGAGCAATGACCGGAATTACATATTCTTTATGACAGAAAAACATCAAACACCATGTACTAGAACTTAAGTTTCAATAACTTGTGCGGTAAAAACTAATTAAAAGTAACTGAATCGGGGTTCAGCCAAATATTTCAACTTTCCCCATACCAGATGCTACGAGAAGAACGTATTACCATATGCATTTCCAATCGCAAAGATGTTTGAGGTAGAGGAGACAACGATCAGACACACCACCAGAAGGAACCAGTTAAGAACCGGTATATAAATCTGTCCAATGAATTTCTTTGAGGTGTGAATAATTTTAAGACGTGGGAAACAGCCTAATGCTATTGATTGTTTGATGCATGTAAATGTAGCTGTTGTCATTGCACGACTGGCGATTAAAGCAGCAATATTAGAAATGAGAAAGACGGGCCAGAATAAAGAACCTGAAACAAAAAGAGAGTAACAAACATTTAGAAACGTGAAGTGAGAGGTAAAATCAAGCCAGCAAATGAAGGAATACCCTTGTTGATCTTGACGTACTGTGGAAGCTAGTGGATCTTACTTGGAACTGACGAAAAGAAAGCATCCCCAGCATCGCTGAAGTTTTCAGAAAGGTATGCGGCTTGACCCAAATAACCCAGCAAGAGGCAAGGTAACACCAGAAGGATGAAAGTAAGCTGCATGATAAACACTACCACTGATTTAAAGTTCAAATGACTCAATGAAAGACAACTATCAGAAGAGCAGGAGCAAGAAATGAATATTTATCTCCATAAATTACCTGGACCGAGTGAACAGAAAAATAGCTAAGATCTGCAAACATGGCCTCCGATCCTGAGATCCACATGTATAGAAATGAGCAATGACATCTAGTCAAAAAGTCATTCAATATATTTAAGCTTTTTAAAATATATCCCAGAATATGAAATTTACCAGTAGCACATAGAACGCAACCCCCAAGTGCATACCATGCATTTACAGAGTTTCTCTTGAAAAAGAAATAGATATTTGCAGGATTGAACGCTTTAAAAACGCTGCTGTCATATTTAACAAGGTTGTAAATTCCAATGCCAGCAAGACAAAAAAACCACAGAAGTAAAGCAGGACCCAAAACAAGCCCCAATTTGCTGGTTCCATATTTTTGTACACTGAACAGGATCACAAGAAAGCTGACTGATATCACGACCACCTGATCTGCAAATGAAGCCATAATCAGAAACTTTTCACAAATACGAGGTCACTAATCACTCATAAAAATAAGATTATGTTTGTCGAAAGTTTAGTAGAATCATTAGCCACTATCGAGGCGGGGGCAGAAGAGTTTATCCTCTTGTTGGCATTTTCTTTGCTGTATCTATAATCTAGTTGAAGCCTAGAGACCCAGGATGCAACCGTTAAGACCCATAAAGAGTTGTCTGGTCCAAGGAATGCATATATCCAAGGAAGCTTTTTACAGGTTGTGACGAAATCATGCTCGTGACCATAAATAGACTAATGAAAGTCAATTACGTTTACAAGTTACCTTGTTCTATAGCACCAACTCCAACCTTCAGACCACCAATAGCAGACATTACTGTGTCCAAAAAGAGGATAGAGTTAGCTGCAGGTTATTCTTGCAATAGAATTGCTTGCTCACAATCTTGCTTCCCCTATAATTGATATGTGACATATGAGCAAAAAATGTAGCAGACAGCATATAAGTACCTGACATTGCAGGAGTAACAACGGCATCGGCAATCACCATAGCAGTGCCGGCAAGAACTAAAATGAGAAGAAGCTTTTTCAAGGCCATTGACGCCTCAAGCCTTTCTTTTATTATCAAGGATCTTTCAAGTTCTGGAGATGGCACTTTCAAACCAAAGCCTGATATGCGAGCATCTGATGGAAGCTGATTTGGGATAAGGCTAACATTCGCATTCCTGCAGATCAACGAATACAAAGCAAAAGTACCACCTGCAGTTCGTTTCCAAAAAGTAAGGATTTTTACCTTAAAAGAAGTTCAATTTACACTAGACAGGGAAAAGAGAAATACCTTCACCATCATCATTGGCCCAAAGAACAAAATGTACATACTTTACAAGAGGGATCAATATCAAAGTGTATATAACCAATGACAAGGCTCCAATTATATCTTCTTTGTCGTTAATTGGAGATCTTCTGAACATGACACTGAAGGTATACAATGGACTAGTACCAATATCACCAAATACAACCCCTAGAGTCTGCAAAGCAAGTATGAGTTTCTTTCCTATGCCAGACTCCTGCAGAAGCAGATAAGCAAGTTCTTCAACTGAATCAGATCGAAAAGTAAACAACATGAAGAAGCCAACTGACAAAAATGGTAACCTCGATTTCGTTTTTGTGAGTTCCAGGAATCTCAAGTGCGTCTACATCGAAAGAGTCAACAGCAGGACTAGTTCGAATCAAACGCTGCTCCACATTGTCGTCCTCATCATCCGAATCCATTTCCGCGTGATTATGCTCATCATATCCATCATCGTCGTAATCTTCGTTAATCTCATAATCATCCTTCTCATCAAACACCCATCGCGACAGTGACGTCGTCGAATCGTCTCCGGCTATCTCCTCATCAATCTCAGACCCATCGCCTCCACTGCTTTCTTCTTCAACGTGAAACATCGATTACCGTAGGAAAACACTGGAGATTCACGGATTGTGATTCAGATTCGTATCTCTGATCCAAGGAAACAGGATTAGAAATGGTGTTTTGAGAATTGAGATTGAGAGATGATATGATGATCTACAATGGAGGACCTGGCACGAATGAGAAAGAAGCTTACACGTGTCCAATCGAGATTGAGCGGTTTAACCGAAACAAATTAGCCTAACCGTAAATAAACCGGATTCTCGTTAGATTAATCGGGTCGTCAATAAGTCAAATATAGAATTTTAATATAGTTAAATATTTCATACTGGCGAAGTTCAAGATGAGTACGACTCTGCTAGTACTGTGCTACACACTCATCAAAAGTCACAA
Organism: Crucihimalaya himalaica; assembly: GCA_004349715.1. NCBI lineage: Eukaryota > Viridiplantae > Streptophyta > Magnoliopsida > Brassicales > Brassicaceae > Crucihimalaya > Crucihimalaya himalaica. The sequence continues at coordinate 1,954,872 of SMJT01000006.1, read as the reverse complement.
AGAGAAGTAGAAGAGACGACAATCAATCACCCAGTTATGGCTTCAGCTTCTTCCTCTGCGATTTCGTCGCTCTCGTATCACTTCCGTTCAAAAGAACCGATCTTTGCATCAAAAACTTCCTCTTTTATTTCGACGGCTTTAACACGAAGGAAAGTATTTGGATCTATCAAAGCAGCTCAAGTGACAAGCCATGGGAACCCTAGACGACGAACTCAGAACGTCAAAGGAGATATATTCGTCGGTAAGTAAGTCTATTTACTTTTATTGCTAATCGAAAACAAAGAGAGATCAATAACGCCCTCTCTTTCTCTTTCAATGTATTTTTTCCAGATAATACTTGTATTGATTGTGATACTTGTCGTTGGATGGTTCCGGTAAGCTTTTCTTCTCCGAACTCTGTAAAAGCTTTTATATTTCTCTGCTCTTTCTCCTGCCTTGTGGGCCCTTTTGGTGGTCCTATGAAATTGATGAACAGTTCCATTGAGTTAAGCATTTGGGTCTATTGGTTTGTAGGGTAAGTACTTGGAAATGTTTCATTTTGGGTACTGGCAAGTCGCTGTCTTAGTCTTGATCTCGAAGACGGATATACTAATTCTGGATTTTGGTTATAGCTTTTTGAAATGTCTTGTCATTAAAAGCTGTAAATAACGTCTATAATATCATCTGATATTATCACAGTCAATAATTCATTACATAAGAACTTGTCATAGTTGTTTGTTGGCAGGCAAAGGCAGCTGTGAGAGCACGAAATTTACTTTCCCTTTACATTTGTTCAGCCAATTCATAACACAGCCTTTTCTGCTTTATCTTCACAGGAAGTATTCACCCGAGTGGACAACATGTCTGCGGTTATTAAACAACCAACCTGTAAGGAAGAAAGGCTGAATGCTCTTCAGGTGCCATAGAAACCTGGTTTTCTTTTTGTTTAATCTCTGGTGATAGTTCATTGAGGATGGTTTTGAATCTTTTTTTATTTTCGGTTGTGATAGCTTTTATGGTACCTTTAGGTGCAAGTGTTCCTCATTTTTATTTCTTGTACTTGTGTTTGTAGAAATGTCTACTTGAATGTCATAGACTAAGAATTTCCTTAAGACAACAAAATCTCCTATTAGACGATTCATGAACAAAATTGTGAGATTGTCCTGATTACTCATGGTTTCTTGATTCTTTCAGGCCTTATTATCTTGTCCGACGGGCTCTATTCGCACTGAAACTCCACCTGCTGACATAGGGAAAGCTCAAGAGACCTTTCCACTTGCAGTGGACAAAGACACACTTCCTGTAGTTTCTCATTCCTTAAGCTTTCATTTTTTGGGATGGTTATTAACAAGTTAACTAGCTCTGCTTAGATAGTTGTACCTACCTCGAAAATATTTTGAAATTTTTTCTTCATGTTTTGAATAGCTGTAGTAGATATAGTTATCTTATGTTTTTAACTGATATAGCTCCACTGAGATATTTCCATACTACCCTGTTCTTATATGTTGTCTTCTGTTTGGCTTCTTGTTTTCGCTGAGGCTAATAAATTTTGAGATTTGTATAATGCTCAGGGTGTTTTTCATTGTGGGTTTCATTCCAAGAAGTCCTACGGAGCAACTTCCTACTTGATTCTTCATCGTGAGGGAAATATACTTGTTGATAGGTATGAGGCATCATGGATTCTTATTTTCATAGTTGTTTAGCAGCTTATACATTGTTGATGCAATGTTTTTCTTGATATACTTCTGTATGGCAATTAACTCGATACAACTGATAAACCGAGGTTTTGTTGTTTGCTGCAGTCCTAGGTACGTGGAGAAACTTGCTCGAAAGATTGAGATGATGGGTGGTGTTCGCTACATGTTTTTGACACACAGGTAAAGTTGATAACACCAAAAGGAGAAACTCCATGTTTTCTCTTATAAACTCTGTAACAAAGATAAGCTCTTTCATTGTTCAGGGATGATGTTGCAGATCACAAGAAATGGGCAGATAGATTCAAGTCTACCAGAATTCTGCATTCTGAAGATGTATGTCCTTGAATTTATCGCACTTCTCTTCTAAACTTTCTGCACATTCTTGATAGATTTTCAACATCTAAATTTTGTGAGAAAAAGATATGCTCTGTAGAAAATAGAAAAAGATTCTGAGGTTGGATAAAAGTAAAAAGCAAACTGGCCAGGAAAACAATATTTTTACTAAATCCAGCTTTAATTGACTATTAAGGGAGATTGTTTCTTTGTTAGGTTGAACCTTCGACCTCTGATGTGGAGTTAAAGCTGGAAGGAAATGGACCATGGAGCCTCTATGAAGATGTTGAGCTTATACACACTCCTGGTCATTCAGAAGTAAGTTTGTCCAACTGCAAGAACATATATGAAAACATTTTTTGTTAAATTTCATTATGGTCTTGGGATAAGAGCTTTATAGAATATTGCAGGGATCAGTGTGCCTGTTCCATAAGCCCCTCAAGGCATTATTCACTGGAGACCATGTAACAATGTTCGAATCTGGATTGAGCATTTTAGAGCAGTACAATCACGGTTCAGGTAAAGTCTTATCTGCTGAATGTCTTTGGATATATGTTTATAAATATTCATTCAGTAACGTAGAAAGATTGATATAATGTTTTTCTGGCAGTGCCTCTCCAGCTTGAGAACGTAGAAAAATTGATCAACCTGGATTTCAATTGGCTAATACCTGGTTAGTGCAGTTTTGCTATATGCTATATCTGTTTTACTTAAAATGGAGATTTTGGATTTTGATGGCGGTTTTGTGTAAATCAGGACATGGAAGAAAAGTACATTTCAAAGATGGAGAAGAGAAGGCGAAGAATCTGGAAGCACTTGTTCAGAAACACAGAGAGCAACAACTTGTTTCTTTTAGCAAATCCGGGAAACCTTAAGACAAACTTTGTTACTGATTCTAAACCGGTGAACCAAACTAAACCAGACCGAATGTCTCTTAGGATGGTTTGTCTGACTGACTGGTCTGTGTGCCAAATATGAACTTGGCGCGTACACATTAGTGATTTCCCACGCGAGTTGATGTATTTCTATGTAATATTATAATTTGTAATGCTTAGAGCCTTAGACGCTTATTAAAGTGAAACAAAGATCGTGAGTATAAGCTTGTTCAGTCTTTACTAATACAACTTGTTTAGTTACACAAATGTATTTCAGCTAAATCTGTTCGCGAGTACGACGTCGTTCTTCGTGAAGCATTCCATAGACGATTGAGTGTGAAGAGACAACGAAAACCAGTCGGTTGCCGAGGCGGAGGGAGAAGATCGGAGCATCGCCTAGGGATTGAGAGACGGAGGGGAAAACTCGGTGGAGCGGCGACTTGAGAAGGCGGAGGTGACCGATCACCGGTAACGCCCACCGGACTCAGAGGAAGGTTAGGCTTTCGCTTGGTCCTGCCCATGACGAATGTGAGAGAGATAGAATCAGGAAGAATGTGAAAATTAGGGTTTGACCTTCCATATCTGATTTCTTCTTCCTCAAGCATTTTTGGATTATAGGTTATAGCAGAGGATGATGTGTGGCAGTGTAGAATCTGCTTGAACAACTCGATAGACGTTGACTTCGAAAACATCATAATTTGGAATACGGAATCTTATTATACATATATAATTAAAGTGTTAAACTCGTTTCAGCCCCAAAGAGGCAACATGATCATTAGTATAACTCGTTATCTTAACTCATTAATCATTAGTATAATATTTATTTTTGAGCTGGATTTCATAGTAAGTAGACATAAGTACACATTGACATTAATTTATTTATTGGGTTACATAATTGAGCCCATTAACAGTCCGTAAGCCCAATGTGAACCTATCGCCAATTCCGGTTAGGAACATTACCATTTAAGAGAGTCTCTAGTGATGTTGTGAATCAAACAAGAAACAAATTACAAAGTCTAATCCGAAAGAAGAACCAATCAGAGGTAAGTAGCCGTTAGATAAACGAAATAAATTTGAATTTCTAATAATTAATACTTCCCAACGTACAAAAAAAAAAATGTTATATCCGTTGAAAAATGTAATTGTTTTGTTTCTATAGAGAAGACCCATTGATCGCTCTTCAATCTCTCATCGGAAGAATGATCTTTTTGTTTTCTCTCTCTCTCTCTCTTCACTTCACCGTCTCCTTCTGCTTCGATCATCCACAACAATTTTGTATAATTCAATGTGATCAAAGCAACCAACTCAATTTCGTCGTCTCCTTCATCTTTGCCGTCACCGGCAAATCCTTGTGTCACGCTTACATCAACTTCGATTCACCTCACAGTGGTAAACAAGACTTGTTCTTTTTGAGTCGTTTCGTTCTAAAATCTCTGGTTTTGATTTCAACGTTTAGGGTTTTTGATTTCGGACTCTATCATTGTTTTTCGTCGTTCATCTGTTGGACCCATTGATCGCTCTCTTCATCCTGATGATTCCCTATTATGTCATTGTTAGTATGTGAAGTTTTCATAATTCGTTTCATAGTTTTCATTTTAAAGTTTCCATCTTTGATCTCCGTTCTGTCTTTGCCCTTTAATCACATGAACACAAAACTTGGGTTGGACGAATTTATAGTTACAACTTTGGTTTAATTTTCTTACTCTATAATTTGTTTATAAAATCTGATGTGTTGACATCTTCTGTTTTAGGAGCTATCAATATTGCAGTCGTAAAAGAAGTTGTGGATGCAATTACGTTCACAGCCCAACAAATCAAAAAAACTCATGACGGTAGTGTTTCATCATCCCTTCCTTCGCATATTCCGTCCACGTAAACGTTCTTTCAATATTTGATTTTCCTAAAATTAATAAAATTACAACACGGATTTATCTTATTCTTTCTTTGATTTTGGAAATTTTATAACTCTCATAACATTTGAATTATAAATTTTCAAAATTAATTAAAATTTTAAATACTAAATCACAAAACATTACGGACACTAAGTAAATTTTGGATCCTGTCATTGATTAGTCATTTGATCGTTAGAGATTCCTTAAATCTGATATGTGTTCGTATTGTTATGTTTATTTAGTATTCAAGATTTTAATTAGTTTTTTCTTTTCTTTTCTTTTGTAATTTGATTTTCTTAAATTAATAAACTTACAACATAGATTTATCTTATTCGTTTCTTGTTTAAAAGGTTTTGAAATTTTTATAACTTTGATAACATTTGAGTATATAAATTTTCAAAATTCATGGAAAACTTAACTCTGATAACAATTGAATTATAAATTTTCAAAATTAATTAAAATTTTAAATACTAAATCACAAAACATTACGGACACTAAATAGATTTTGGATCCTGTCATTGATTAGTCATTTGATCGTTAGAGATTCCTTAAAATCTGATATGTGTTCGTATTGTTATGTTTATTTAGTATTCAAGATTTTAATTAGTTTTTTCTTTTCTTTTCTTTTGTAATTTGATTTTCCTAAATTAATAAACTTACAACATAGATTTATCTTATTCGTTTCTTGTTTAAACGGTTTTAAAAATTTTATAACTTTGAAAACATTTGAGTTAATAAATTTTCAAAATTCATGGAAAACTTAACTCTGATAACATTTGAATTATAATTAAAATTTTAAATACTAAATCACAAAACATTACGAACACTAAATAGATTTAGGATCCTGTCATTGATTAGTCATTTGATCGTTAGAGATTCCTTAAATCTGTTATGTGTTCGTATTGTTATGGTTATTTAGTATTCAAGATTTTAATTAGTTTTTTCTTTTTTTTTCTTTTGTAATTTGATTTTCCTAAATTAATAACATAGATTTATCTTATTCGTTTCCTGTTTAAAAGGTTTTGAAATTTTTATAACTTTGAAAACATTTGAGTTTATAAATTTTCAAAATTCATGGAAAACTTAAATACTACTAATTCACAAAATATTACTTAAAACTAAGTGGATTTTGGATCCTGTCATTTGATCGTTAGAGATTCCCTTAAATCCGATATATGTTCGTATTTTTATGTTTATAATTCAAAATTTTAATTAGTTTTTTTATCTAATTTGATTTTCCTAAAATTAATAAAATTACAACATAGATTTATCTAATTCTTTCCTTGATTTTGGAAATTTTATAACTCTGATAACATTTGAATTATAAATTTTCAAAATTAACTAAAATTTTAAATACTAAATCACAAAACATTACGGACACTAAGTAGATTTTGGATCCTGTCATTGATTAGTCATTTGATCGTTAGAGATTCCTTAAATCTGATATGTGTTCGTATTGTTATGTTTATTTAGTATTCAAGATTTTAATTAGTTTTTTCTTTTCTTTTCTTTTATAATTTGATTTTCCTAAATTAATAAACTTACAACATAGATTTATTTTATTCGTTTCTTGTTTAAAAGGTTTTGAAATTTTTATAACTTTGAAAACATTTGAGTTTATAAATTTTCAAAATTCATTGAAAACTTAAATACTAAATCACAAAATATTACTTAAAACTAAGTGGATTTTGGATCCTGTCATTGATCGTTAGAGATTCCCTTAAATCCGATATATGTTCGTATTTTTATGTTTATAATTCAAAATTAGTTTTTTGTCTTTAAATATCTAGAAGATTATTAGATCTTTTGAAATTTGATTTTCCTAAAATTAATAAAATGACAATATAGATTTATCTTATCCGTTTTTTGCTTAAAAGGTTTTGAAAATTTTATAACTTTGATAACATTTTTTCAAAATTCATGGAAAACTTAAATACTAAATCACAAAACATTATGTAAACTAACTGGATTTTGGATCCTATCATTGACTTAGTTATTTGACTGTTAGAGATTCCTTAAATCCGATATATGTTTGTATATATTGTTATGATTATTTAGTATTCAAAATTTTAATTAGTTTTTTATATATTTTAAATATCTAGATTTTAATTAGTTTTTTTATATTATTAAATCTTTTTGATTTTGATTTTCCGAAAATTACAATATAGATTTATCCTATTTGTTTGTTGTTTAAAAAGTTTTGAAAATTTTATAACTTTGATAACATTTGAGTTTATAAATTTTCAAAAGTAATGGAAAACTTAACAACTAAATCACAAAACATTAAGTGGATTTTGGATCCTGTCATTTGATCGTTAGAGATTCCACAAAACATTAAGTGGATTTTTGTTTAAATATAAGTCTGGAAAATTATTAGATCTTTGTTCCCAAAATTAATAAATTACAAAATAGGTTTATCTTATTTGTTCCTTTTTCTTATCAAGAATTATTTTTGTTGATTCAAAAAAAAAAGTTTTGTCGTAATTCTTTGAATATAATGATACTATGAAAAATAGTTTAAAACATTTGTTAGATGCAAAATTTTATAAACAATGGATTTACAAATTAATCGGATATTTTATATAAAAAACTAGTTTTTGATGACTCAGTCATTTTAGAATCTTTTAGAAATTTTATAACTTTGATAACATTTTAGTTTATAAATTTTCAAAATTAATGATAAACTTAAATACTAAATCAGAAAACATTAAGTTAAAACTATGTGGATTTTGGATTCTGTCATTGAATTAGTTTATTTAGTATTCAAGATTGTAATTAATTTTCTCTTCTTTTAAATATCTAGGTTTAAAAGATGATTAAATCTATTGAAGTTTGATTTTCTTAAAATTAATAAAAGTATAATATAGTATTTTATTAATTCCTCGTTTAAGCTCTCTTTTTCTGTGCAACAACACTATACTAATAAAAAATGGTTCAAACTTCCATGGTTGATACATTTAAGTTTCTAAATTTTCAAAATTAGATAATAAACACTAAATCACAAAACATCACGTAATTAAGTGAATTTTGGATATCATTAACTTTAATCATTTGATTGTTAGAGATTCCACAAATCCGATGTATGTTTTCGTTGTTATGTTTATTTAGTATTCAAGATTCTATTTTTTTATAACATTTTCATAATCTTTAACTGTAACAAGTTTTTAAATTTAGATTTTCTTTATATAAATTCTCGAAAAAAAATTCTTATAATTTTAGAATTTTAGAATTTAAGAACTATTGAGAATAGATCTCAAGGAGGAGTGATGGATCCGGTTCCTTGTTGTTGAACACTAATTCGGCTTGAATAGACGAGGTCTTTTGATCAAGTCAAGCATTCTCGTGGAAAATTTTATGAACAGAGGCACGTGCTCTGCACATGGCTTCCAGAGGTTTGACTTTTGGCAGTGTGGCTCTTTTGCCTTCGCTCATATCCACATCTTCTTCTCCGGTCCTCTCCCATTCCAAACACTGAATCAATGATCCAAGAGTCAGATTTATTAGTCGATGAGCCAGTGCAGAACCAGGACACACCCTTCTTCCTAATCCAAACGGCATTAACTTATGAGCCTCTCCTTCTTTCTCGAACCTCTCTGGCTTGAAGCTCACAGGATCATCCCATAGTCGAGGATCCCTGTGTATAGCCCACGCATTGGTCAATAGTATCGTACCGCATGGCATATCGTATCCCTTACTTTATACTCTTCTGACGCTACGTGAGGAAGCAGCATCGGGACTGCAGGATAAAAACCCATTGTATTACTTAGAAATTATTAATATATTTTTTTAAAAAGAACAAGTATCCCCTCGTTTATATCAGGCCCGTCGATGAGGAGGTTCCGATGGTGCAAAAGCATCGGGTCCTACCTTTAACAAAAATAATTTTAATAGATTTTAGGCTCTAAACTTTTGATAAATTGGTAAATAAGGAGTTTAAATTTTTTGAAATTTTGTAATTGAACCTTAAGTTTATAATTTTGTACTGGATTCTAAATTTTTTTTGAGATGGCCTTGGTTTATATCCTCATGAATTATTCGATTTACATAAAACCAAAGTGAAATAACTCCAATCAACATACCAACATAACCGTCATTCAGTACAAAAGTCTAAACTGAAGCGGACTCTTCGAGGAGTTTATCAACAAAGGCACGTGCTCTGCACATGGCTACGAAAGGTATAGCTTTAGGCATTATGACTCCTCCTCCACATTCGGTCATATCCACCTCTCCTTCTCCTACTCAAAACATTGAATCAAAGACCCCGATAGTTAGAAAACATTGATTTCATCTCAACCTTGGCAAAATCCTTAAAATTATTTAATATCCCTATGTTAAATCACTGACAAAATGCACCTATAAACAGAGATTGGCTAGAGACTAAAGATTATCATAAAATTATCTCAAATTAGTAATTATCTCCAGTGGTCACTGTACGAAGCTGTAACCACGGTTGTGCAGCCATATGAGATGTGTTTTGAGGCAAGGAAGTTAAATCTGTTCGCGAGTACGACGTCGTTCTTCGTGAAGCATTCCATAGACGATTGAGTGTGAAGAGACAACGAAAACCAGTCGGTAACAACAACTTGTTCAGAAACACAGAGAGCAACAACTTGTTTCTTTTAGCAAATCCGGGAAACCTTAAGACAAAGTTTGTTGCTGATTCGAAACCGGTGAACCAAACTAAACCAGACCGAATGTCTCTTAGGATGGTTTGTCTGACTGACTGGTCTGTGTGCCAAATATGAACTTGGCGCGTACACATTAGTGATTTCCCACGCGAGTTGATGTATTTCTATGTAATATTATAATTTGTAATGCTTAGAGCCTTAGACGCTTATTAAAGTGAAACAAAGATCGCGAGTATAAGCTTGTTCAGTCTTTACTAATACAACTGTTTAGTTACACAAATGTATTTCAGCTAAATTGTCCATTTTTTTTCCTCATTTTGATTCATTAGATAAACCTCACAACCATCTTCAGACCATTCGAATTTAAAAATTCATTTTCGAAAGAAAAGTTTTATCACATTAAGATTTATGGAAATCATGGTTCGAGTATCTTCACTACAATATTAATCATGTTTAAATAGCAAAAATGTCCCATTTTTTTACAAGCATCGGATGCATAGTTGTTTATTTGATCAAGTGTTCTCTCATAGATAGTTGAAAAACTATTTTAATGTCAGTATTAGCGATCGAAAATTAATGTCATGCTGTCACTAAACTATATTCAACCACTCCACTAAATAAGTGGAACCTCACTCAAAAACTGCCACGAAACATTCTCCACCTACAAAGATAACAAATAATATTGGCACTCCCTCCCCTTATGCTTCCCACTACAAAACCGACAATAAAAATTGTTAACTAATCACGTCATTAACGTTATGCCTATATATACCAAATCTATCGTCTGTCCATATATTCACATCATAGATTTCACTACAAATTAATTTAAAAACCGTTGACAAAAAAAAAAAAGAGATGGGAGATGGAATGAAAAGGACGGCGGTTATTTTAGCAATAGCTTTTTTCATGATAGGTTCTGAAAATGTCCACGTGGCAACAGCTCAGGTCTGTGGAGCTAACTTGTCGGGACTGATGAATGAGTGTCAACGCTACGTCAGCAACGCTGGACCAAATTCTCCGCCCCCGTCTCGGTCGTGCTGTGCTCTAATCCGTCCCATCGACGTACCTTGTGCATGCCGCTACGTTTCAAGGGATGTTACGAACTATATTGATATGGACAAAGTGGTTTACGTTGCTCGTTCTTGCGGCAAGCAGATTCCCTCGGGTTATAAATGTGGAAGTAAGTATTATTTTAATTTCTTGATATATTTTTGTACCATTCTCGTGTTTGTTAAGCATATGTCATATAATTTGGATTTGAATCTACTAGGTTACACCATTCCGAAGGCCTAAAGAAGAAGTAGACCACCAGAAATTGAGTTTGCTACAGATATTATTAAGATGTAATAGTGTCTGAATAATGATGATGATGATGATGTCAGGATTTGGGTCTTGTAATAAGTTTGTGTAAATCAAAATGCAGGTAATGGTCGGAAAATAATGAGACGGCAATATATAGTTTGTGAGTAATAATATCAAATGATAGTGTGTTAATGTGTTTTTATTTGGAACACCGAAAAAAATCTGACTAGCTAACTCATTTTCTATACTCCCATTAATCCGGTTAATACTAATTTAACTTTGATCCTGTAAGTGAGGAAGTTTCTTTCTCAGGTGAATTATATTACTACTTAAGAATAATTCCACATAAATTAATGTTAATAGAGTAGAACAACAAAAAAAAAAAAAAAAAAGAATCAGTGTTGCCTATTAGATTAAGCCAAATTTAAGATGCTAAAAGTGACAAAAAAAAAATCTACTCCGCATTTTTTTTAATCTAATTTAAACTATTGACTGAAATTAATATAAACTGTACTAATTAATTAAAAAAATAATTTTAAAAACAAACCAGTGGGAAAATTAAGGAAATTAACAAAACCACGAGCTTCCCACTTTACAATATACTTGCGGCTACTTCAGCCTATTGTTTTCGTTCTCTATCACTTTCTCGACCCACCTGTATAAAACCAATCCTCCACACAACACCAAAGTCCAAAACATAGCTAAATCCAAAAATCAAAACACACTTTTTCGGGTTAAAACACTTTAAAACGAAAAAAAGAAGAGATGAATGCCGGAAAGCAAGCTTCGTGGGCGGTGGCGACGGCGATCGCGGCGGTGGAAGTGCTAAAGGACCAAGGCGTTGCTCGGTGGAACTACCCTCTCCGTTTACTCCACAAAGAAGCAATCGCTCGCGTCCATACGATCACAGTCCCATCTCGTCCCTCTCCTCCTCCGTCTTCATCTTCGGCTGATGATTTCATCAAATCCAAACCCATGACCACACCATTTGAGAAATCCTTTGAGAAAGCAATGGGTCTTAGCTGCTTTGGTCCCACCACCGTTAGATTCTAGATCACTATGTAGTGGTGTACGTTAATCAGAATGTGAGTCTATGACTTGTTTATGTGTACCCACATCATTAGGTCCATCATATGTTGTACTTGGAACCATTGTTCTAACACTTAGCTTAGACAATTTTTTATCAGTTTTGATATAAATCTGGCTCATGTGTTCGGTTTTACATTAGACATAAATCAAAATAAACTTGAGTGTTTAAGACCAAGAAGAATCTTGACTCCATAAATCTTTATTTCATAAATTCCGGTTTATCCTCTATCGGTTTATACTATACCGGTTAATTAAGAATCTAGACGCAATAAAGTCCATACATAAAGACATCAGAATTTAGTCAGTGGACGCAGTTTGGTGTTTCGTGGGACAAGCTGAGAATAATGCCCACAGGCCACAGATATCACTTAAACACACATTTATGGTCAAAAACACTTTGCCAACTTTTTAATAAAAGATAAGCCTCGTTATACCACCACCACACACCACGCCGATAAGTCAACAACTACTCCTAACCCAATTAAACCTAATCAATACAATTTAATATTAGACCGACTTCGTAAAAGTAGTACATATTGTTCTTTTCACCAAAACATATTTAAGTAACCATTAATATTTATAGTCTCAACTTTAATCAAATGAAGATATTTTGGTTATTTGTCTGAATTATTATCATTTTTCTATAAAGCTTATACTTTTAAATATCGTAACATTCTTTTAAATAATCAATTATTTTTGGTGAAATTAAGATGATAGTTACCGTCAAACTACTTTTGTTGACCAAACTTGATTCTAAAGAAAGAAAGCAAAAGAGATAACAAAGACGAAGACGACTCTCTCATCTTCTTTTCTCTGTATTTTTTCCTCTCCATCTCTCTCTCTCTCTCTCTAGAGCTTGTTGATTGATGATCTTGAAGCACGAAAGATGAGATTCCTTCACAGATTTTTGTTGGAGGATATGAGCAACGAAAAGTTATCGGACTCGCTCTGTAAATATGATTGCATCCAAGAGTTGAAAAGTATAGGATACTGTTCATCATATTGTCTTGATGAGTGTCCTTCCATCTGCGAGATCGTCGTAGTTACAGGTCTTTCTCCACCTCCAGTGATCCACGACGAGGACAACTTAAAGAGGATCTTGATCATCTCAGCTTCATCTATCATCACAACTCTGTTTCTCTTTACTTTATTTGTTCTCTGCTTCAAGTTTTACAAAAGGAGAAGATCAATAACAATATCAAGAAGATGGAGCATGGAAGAAGCTAGGAACTGGGATTTTGATGGACCGTCACCGGTTATTGTGGATCATCCGATTTGGCATATCAGAACAATCGGGTTGAATCCATCTGTTATAAGTTCGATCAAAGTGTGCAAGTATAGTAAAAAAGATGGTGTTGTGGAAGGAACGGATTGTTCGGTATGTTTAAGCGAATTCGAAGAAGAAGAGACGCTTAGATTGTTACCAAAGTGTAGACATGCTTTTCATCTTTCTTGTATTGATACTTGGCTTAGATCACACACCAATTGCCCTCTCTGTCGTGCTCCTATTGTTATGGCCAACACGATGATTGATGAGCTTAGTGAAGGTCTAGAGGAGATCCGTGTGAGTATTCCAGAAGAAAATGAAGAAATCGAGGAAGAAAGAGATGAGTTTGTTAGTAATATTAGAAGAGATCATGGTGAACGGCTGCAGCGAGTGAGACGATCAGTGTCGTTGGATTCGTTATCGGGTTTAAGGGTAAGTGAACTTGTTGGTAGAGAAAAGGAGAAGTTGAAGAGAGGTAATATTGGATCTTCTTTTGCTGGGAGGTCAAGTTTCTTAAAGAGATCTATCTCTTACAGTGGAAAGTAGTACAATAAGTGATCTGTATTGCTATAAATAAAACAACAAGTCCATCAAAGTAAGTTTCTTGGGGAAGAAAATTCAAATGAAACCCTAAAGATAGATTGTATATGTACGAAGATGATATACGATTTTGTTTATTAGAGCTGCCACTCTTTGTAAAGTCAAAAGAGTTGATATGCAGCTTCTACTCTGCTTTAGATCCGTTGGATTTTTGGATTATGTTGATAATGTATAATACACCAAAGTATCATTGTTCTTGTTATACCATCTGGATTTTAATTATGTGAATGGATTTACATTTGTTGTTAAAGTGGATTGTTAAACTTTAGTCAGTTTAACAAACTGTGGAGTAAAATTTCAAAAAACAAACTGTGGAGTGTCAAACGCTGCGTTTAAAAGAAGAAAAAAACGACCAGAGAAGAAGTCTTCCTTTTTTTTTTTTTTTTTTTTTTTTTGCCATCAAGAGGAAGTCTTCTCCTCCATCGATTATTGTCTTCTCCCAGACAACTCTTCTTCTTCAACGAGAACACTCACCAATATGTCCTACTTCTAGGAGAAGTGTTCATCTTTACCGATTTAGGTTAGATTTTTTCCTGAATTCAGAATTTGAGTGTAATTTAACGGTTTAGTTTTAGGGTCGTTGTTACTTTTTAGTGGAAATGATGGTTTGGATTGGTGCTATGATTGTGGTTGGTTTGATCATAGGTGCTAGTAAAATTTATATCCTTCTGGAGATGATTGAAGATCGAGTCATCGGAATCACATTGCATGTCTATCGAATCCATCCACTCCACTGTTTGATGCTCGGTTGATGTTTGATTCAGAAATTAGGGTTCCTAATGTTTGAAATTGGGGATTATTCTGGTCATCTGCTTACAAATCATGCTGTTTTTTTCTCGTCTAATTAACTTCACGCTGTTTTTTCATATAGAAAACGACACGATAGACAAAACTAGATTTAACAGAACTGTTAAGATGAACGAAACATAGATGACTACAAATGGGAAGGTCAGTTTTTCTTTCCTTTTTAGGTTTTTTTTTGTTGAATAAGGTTAGATTTGTTTTGGACTTTTGTATGTATACCATTCAATTGATCAAATAGATTTTATTTTTGTCGTGCAAATCTTGGTAGTGTATATGCAATCACATGTTAAAGTTTACCTTAAACTCTTGTTGATATATAATTTTGTTGTCATTTGCTAATAACAAGAGCTAATTAGTACTATCCATCTTCTGTCAAAGAGTTAAGTTTTGATGAAAAGCTAATAAAGGAATTTGGGATTTGATAGAATAAATGGTAGGGTGGTGGTGGGGTCAAAAACTGACACGACACAAACACTTTGGTTTCTCCGTCTTTGTTGGAGAAATGCATTCACATCCACTTCTTAACAAATATAGTATTTAATTTTTTTTTATTTAGAGGGCCTCTTCTCTTTCAGATGAAAGCTCTTCAGATGCCTTGTTGTGCTTTGTTGATCCAGATTCGAAATACCCAACTTTACTCTCTAGACCTCATCTTTCATGGCAGCCACTCCCACGCATTTCTCTCTCTCCCATGATCCTTCTTCTTCCACGTCTCTCATTAATCTCCGAAGTCAAGCGGTACGTGTCAAGTCTCTCCCTCCTCTTACACTATTTCATTCAAATCTGCTCATCTTTTTATTTTCTTTTTCTGTTGCATTTTGATTCAGATCCTCGGTTCCAACCACAATTTTAAGGAAATTGTTTTGAGAATTCCAGCTTCTTTCAGGTAATTTCTGGGTTCTACTAACTTCTCAGTTTGGGATTGAGACTATTGATCCGTGATTTTGATTCGGGATTGCTGCTAATATAATAAGCATCTAAGAGAATTCACATGGTGATGCATTGTACTTTGTTGGGGACCCCTTATGTTTTTAGTAACATCTTATGTTTTTAGTTTCTTAGGTTATATAAGTAGTGTCTCTTTTATAATATCTGCAAAGATTTTTTTTTTTTTTTTTTTTATGCTTCAAGTGGCACAATCTCATCTGGAGTTGTTTTCTAATATTAAAATGTTCTGATTTAGATCTATTTGGTGGTGTTTGCAGAAGAAAAGCTGCCAACTTGCGAATGATGGCTTCAGGAAAGACACCTGGACTGACTCAGGAAGCTACTGGGGTTACATTTGATAAAGAAAATAACACTGATGTATTTGACGAAATGAAACAGCGGTTCCTTGCCTTCAAAAAGCTTAAGTACATGTAATTGGCAGACAACCAATTTCCTAAAGTGTTTTGCTTTTTCAATGGTTTATGGATTTTTATTGCCTTTCTTTTACCTCACCTGATGATATACTCTTGAGCAGGGACAACTTAGAACATTACAAAAATCTGGCAGATGCTCAAGCCCCAAAGGTAGCTTTTACACTTCACATATCTTATGTTGTTTTTATGTCGTCTGGATAAAGGAATTGTTGCTAACAGTTTAAGCAACAGTTTCTGGTGATTGCTTGTGCAGACTCTAGGGTTTGTCCTTCTGCTATCCTGGGATTTCAACCGGGTGACGCATTCACTGTTCGTAACATTGCAAATTTAGTACCTTCGTATGAGGTATACAATTTAGTGCAGACTGCCATTTTTGTTTTTATGGCCTGGTTCACATTTTGATATTTTTGCATTTGCCTGTTGCGTGAAGTCTGGACCTACTGAAACAAAAGCTGCTCTCGAGTTCTCTGTGAATTTTCTTAATGTAAGTATCTATCTTATCTCTTACAGTGTTTCAAGTTTTAAGTAGAGCATTTTTCACAGTTTAGACTGTTCAGGGTTCTGTTTCTTATATGAAATTAGCTTTCTACAGAGTTTGTTCTTTTCACTTAAACTCAAATCTCAAGGCAACATAAACAGCTTAGAGACAATGCGTAGTTACATTTTTGTAGATACATTCATTGTAATTCTTGTCTCATTGATAAATTTGTAGGTGGAGAACATCTTAGTCATTGGTCATAGCCGCTGTGGAGGAATTCAAGCTTTAATGAAAATGGAAGACGAAGTAGATTCCAGGTTCTTACCAGTTCTTGGATTCAGTCAATTGAAAAATTCGTAATTGTTGATCTTTGCCATTGCATCTCCCTTATAACAGAAGTTTCATACAAAACTGGGTAGTTGTGGGGAAGAAGGCAAAGGAAAGCACAAAAGCTGTTGCTTCAAACCTCCACTTCGATCATCAGTGCCAACATTGTGAAAAGGTGATGTCTTTTGGGAAATCAGGGGAAATTATATCTTCTGTAAATCATTGAACTTATATATACTATAAATCTGCAGGCCTCGATAAATAATTCATTAGAAAGGCTGCTTGGTTACCCGTGGATAGAAGAGAAAGTGCGGAAAGGATCACTGTCTCTCCATGGTGGATACTATAATTTTGTTGATTGTACGTTCGAGAAATGGACGGTTGATTATGAAGCAAGCAGAGGTAAGAAGGAAGGCAGTGGAATTGCTGTTAAAGATCGGTCAGTTTGGTGCTGACTAACAACTATCTCAATCTTCATACGAGTTTTTTTCATTATATATAGAAACATCAGACCCCTTTGGATGGGATTATTTTGTGTTTGTTCCACTTTGTGTGTTAAAGGTCTTTTTTCTAGTTCTGTCTTATTGAGGCTAAAACTTGGGAGACCCATTCAGGGACTAGTGTTTGTTTGATTGTCAGTTGTTTCATCGGTGATTTCTCCGCATTTGTGCAATGAATTGATTGGATTAGCTCTAAGATATAATCATTTTGCCCTTGTAGTAGATCGGAGACATACATTACAGATCTAAGAAAAACTTCAATACACAACATTTTCGAACGCAATGTATGAATGGAATAAGATTTATTTGATCGACTTTGCAATAGTACAGTGATCGATTACATTCATTTATTATAGATAGTTACAGATTAAAAAACTGAGTAATGTTACTGTCAATAATACTCATCAATCGTATAGCCACGAATATATATTCAGTTGGCGTATGTTGATTTTAGATTTTAGATGAAGCCATAGTGTTAAAAGAGCTCTTCAATGAGTTGATGTGTGTTTTTATTTGATTATTGCTTTCTCTGATGGATTTGGGTTTATATAGGAGCAAACTCAATAGAGATAACGAGTACAATTTGCATATCATTTGACTGACTTTTCTTTTTATAGATTTACCTTATGATTTCATTATTAAGAATAGGAAACGGTTAGTATTGTTACCATGTCGTTGCTATTAGTTTTGAATATATATTTGTTGCATCAACAATACATATCCATAAGATTTAGAACTGACCATGCCTCATCAAGTTGTCTAGTTTTGTTAGTCTTTGGATACCAAATTTGATTTTCAGAAAACGAGTAAAGCAGAAAATGGTTTACTTCAATGTGAAAATCTACATTTACTATCCGCTACTACGAAAATATTAGTATCTGTTTCGGTCGTCTTATCTTCACATCATCAACAAAATCCACAACTCGACAAGTTTCTCATCATCAATAACATACATCTAATGAACTATTACCGTTGTTGCACTCTGCACTCTCTTTCATATCTCTTATGCTAAACTTACCCAAAACTCTTCTTGCCCACTCGCCAAAATAAGTCTCATCGTATCCGATCATAGCATTCTTATAGATGGACATACATCGCCTATCCGTGTCAGGGAACTGACATATTTCGCCAACCGGGTCATGCCAAGAGCCTTCGTGTCTCATCCCTGACCAATTAGCTCCCCATTGGAACACAAGCTGGCCAACTCCTGCAAGCTTAAGCCATCCTTTGGGGAAAAACTCCATTACACTACTATTTTTATCCATTAGAAACAAGTTAGTAAGTTGTGCACCGTGTGGTGATACTAACACACTGGTCTTCTTCATCAGCTCAACTTGCTCACAAAATGTTAGATTATTTGAATATGAAACATTAAGTTCACACCCATCGACTCTCTCACACTCTCTCTTAAAGACATCAATCACCATTGACTCATTTCTGAAAGATCTGGCTCCGGTTCTCAATAGCAATGTCATACCGATCTTTGGTTTTGATGCCTCGGATGAGCTGATATTACAGTAGTTCCTGGCTTTGCATCTAATGAGATCAAAAGCTTTAATTCTTCTCTCCTTTGACATTCCACCTTCATTGTGTCTCATGACAACCGCCTTCTCGAAGCAAACCGGCTTGTCCTCATCAACAAACTGTAAGAACTGCGGTTCCTGACCGTAAGTGGCTGTGATTATCTCGCTCAACCAATGCCCCATCCCACACCGTAGTTCTCCCCAGTGGTATAAAACCCATTTTTGAGGCTTTTCGCATTGGTTTCTTAAGCTCCAAGCAACAAACGGCACAACTGCCGTTAGTCCATGCCACAAGTTACCATAATCGTATTGATTATAAGAAACAAACGTCAATCCCTTATGAAGAAGAGCATTAGTGGGAAGAGCTTGAGGCCAAGCCAGCGCGTAGTAGTTCCATGCCCCGTCATGCTCATCAACTCCTTTCAAACACAAAAGCCTTCCTTTCGAAGAATCTGAAGGGAATTCTTGATACTGAGCCTCACCTTTGGTTTGGTTATCATAGAGAGAGCTCATGAACCAAGTATGGCCTTCGAGTGGTTTGTTCGAAAAACGGTAGTCCTTGAGTGGAAGGAATGTTACCGATTCCCTTAGCTTCTCCACCAAGTAGGCTGTCTTGTTCTCAGATATTTGTTCAGGTTTGTGTTTCAGATATGTCAAGAGTACAGGAGGGAGTGTAAGGGAATGTTGAGTAATTTGAAATGAACAGATTTGGAGAAGAACAAAAACAGTGACAACGAAGCACGAGACGTTCAAGTAGAACTTAAGGGACGATAAGCAAGTAACTAGCCTACGCCAAACACTAGCTTTAGTCGTCATGATTGTGAGTAAGAAATGAATCAAATTGAATGAAGCAAAACGCCATTAATAGTCGTGGAAGATTTGGAATTTACCAACACATGCTTTCCGTTTTTCTCTCCTAGTTTTACATTTTATATTGCCCACTTTACATTCAACGAGAAGTTTTTCTAATCCCAAAGATAATTAAACTACTTTGACTTAGATGTATTTCAATGTCTAATCGAATTATTCATATAATTAAGCAAGTGGTCTTTGTTTAGTTTCCTGTGTTTACGGTCATCGATTATATTTGTCGGCTTTCGTGCTAGATCCATATTTGGTGAAATAGATTTAGATCTTGAACTGCCGAATATTGAATATTTTTGGGAGTTATAACAAAAAATCTATCATTCAAAAGAAATATATTTGACATTTTTACGCCGTTTTCTATGTTTCATATATACTCGAAGTCCCGAGTGTTTGGCTGCCTAATTTATATTAACAGCGACATTGACCATCTAGCAAACCATAACCTTGGATGCGTTCTATAACATCTTCCATATATTTTACTCTAAACTTACCCAAAACACTTCTTGCCCACTCTCCAAAATAAGTCTCATTGTATCCGATCATAGCGTTTTTATAGACCGACATACATCGCCTATCAGTATCGGGAAACTGACATACTTCCCCAACCGGGTCATGCCAGGAGCCTTCGTGTCTCATTCCTGACCAACTAGCTCCCCATTGGTACACAAGCTGACCAACTCCTGCAAGCTTACGCCATCCTTTAGGGAAAAACTCCATAACGCTACTGTTTCTATCCATTAGAACCAAATTTGTAAGTTGTGCACCATGTGGTGATACTAATACATCAGTCATTCTCATCAGCTCCACTTGCTCACAAAATGTTAGATTATTTGAATAAGAAACCTTCAATTCACACCCTTCTACTATTTTACACTCTCTCTTAAAGACATCGATCACGGCTGACTCATTCTTGAACGATCTTGGTCCGGTTCTCATTAGCAATGTCATACCGATTCGCGGTTTTGATGTCTGGAACAAGGTTATGTTACAGTATTGTCTCGCTTTGCATCTAACGAGATCAAAGACTTCCATTCTTCTCTCCCTTGACATACCACCTTCATTGTGTCTCATAACGACTGCCTTCTCGAAGCACACCGGCTTGTTCTCATCAACAAACCGTAAAAATTCGGTGTTCTGACCGTAAGTCGCCGTGATTATCTCGCTCAACCAATTCCCCATGCCGAATCTGAGTTCTCCCCAGTGGTATAAGACCCATCTTTGAGGCTTTTCGCATTGGTTCCTTAAGCTCCAAGCAATAAACGGGACCATGGCGGACAGTCCATGCCACATGTTACCGTAATCGTAATGATTATAGGAAACAAATGTCAACCCTTCCTGGAGACTAGCATTAACCGGAAGAGCTTGAGGCCAAGCCAGTGCATAGTAGTTCCATGACCCATCATGCTCATCAACCCCTTTCAAGCACAAAAACCTTCCTTTTGAAGATTCTGAAGGAAACTCTTGGTATTGAACCTCGCCTTTGGTTTGGTTATCGTAGAGAGAGCTCATAAACCATGTATGACCTTCGAGTGGTTTGTTTGAAAAACGAAGGTCTTTAAGGGGAAGGAATGTTACGGACTCACGTAGTTTTTCCACCAAGTAAGCCGTCTCATTCTCAGATATTTGTTCAGGTTCTTGTTGTTGTTGTTGTTTTAGATATGTGAATAGTGAAGGAGGGAGTAAAATGGGTTGTTGGGTAATGTGAAATGACCATATTTGAAGAACAACAAAAACTGTGACGACTAGGCACAAGACGTTCAAGGAGAACTTAGGAGAGGCTAAGCAAATAACTAGCCTCCCTGAAACGCTGCGTTTAGTCATATTTGTGATTGGGGAGAGTGCATGAATGTGAAGAAAGTTAAGATCATGGTTTTTATCAGATGAAATGGGTGAAATGAAACTCGTGAAGGGGAAAAGCTAACTTTATTTGCCAAAGAAGTTGATGCATTGCATGTTTTAAAAAACGAACGTTAATAAATCTGCGCCCACATTTAAGGCAATTTTTAGCATCGACCAACACATGCTTCTTGTTTTCTTTTCTACAAGATTAGAAAGCATTTTTATATTTATTCACAAAGTTCGTACTAGTGTATATATTAGACCAAAATCTTTTAAGAGATTAAAAAAACTTCAAAGAAATATAAGAGGGGAAGATGTACTTATTTTGATTAATTTACACCAGAAATGTTCATATACCTGAGATTTTAAACAGTGTTTTACTGCAAATTTAACGAATAAATATGCCAAAATACATATATAAATAGCACAAACGTGACCAGTTTTTTTAATATTACTTACTATGAGTAAAGAACCAAATTAAATAAGCACTTTCACAAGCACAAAAACCAATGTAAAATACAACATAATGAAAACCAAAAGGAAATTAAAGGTACAAATCATCTAACGGGGGTATGCGTAAATAACCAAACCAAAACACACCACAGTGAAAACAACTCATTTCAACAATGATATAATATAATAAAAGATACATCAATCACATGAAGTGATGATTCAAGGACTCGATGCAGAAGGAGGAGGAGAGAAGAAGGGAATGGATGGGAGATTAGTTGGAAGTGAAGGCATTACAGTTGGAAATGAAGGCAAAGTTGGCAGTGGAGGCATTGCAGTGGGAATTGTAGGAAGATTTGGTTGTGGAAAAGTTGATGGCATTGGAAATGGAGACATTGCAATGGGCATTGCGGGAAAAGTTGGTAAAGATGGTTGTGGCAACGTTGATGGCAATGGAGGTAGTCCCGTTGTCGGGATAGGCAGGTTTGGAATTTGAGGAAGAGGTTGTTGTTGTTGCTGGAGAAGGCGGCGTGAGGCTGAACAAGTGTTAATCATAGTAGATGAAGCGAGACTCACTAAAAAGGCAATGAGAAAGAGCTTGTATGATGCCATTTTGGGTATGTTGATGAATCTCTAGTTGCTTCACTTGTATTGCTTTGTGTTGATGAGAAACTTAAAGATATGCGAATGAGTTTATATAGTGGCAAGAGTCTCTATGGATTACAAAGACTATTTGTGTAATATCTCATATGGTTTTTGGTAGGTGTACTTTACGGTTTCTGTATGGTTGGCTTGAACTTTTGTTAGGTCAACTTAATGTGTTTTTATAGATTATTTTGACAATTCAAGGAATTTTATGAAAGTTAGTTCAACAATCAAAACCCCTCCTACTCTAATATACGTGTTACCTAATAACCAAACTCTAAAATATCCTTTTAAGCTTAAAAATAATGCACAATTACACATACCAATTACTACCGTAATGTATATATTGTAAAATCTTATTTAATTTTCATAAAAGATAAAATATGAAATACAACAATCTGTAACTCTCTGATTAAAGAAGCCGTAACATTCCCAGCAAAATCAACCCGGAGTTTGCAAAGAAAAAAACTCGAACCGGAAAGACAAACAATTCACGATTAAGACCGGTCGAACCGGTAATAGCCTTCTTCCTTCTCAGCATCGGTACGATTTTAAAATCAATTGAAGAAATATGAAAATCTGTGGTCACTCCCGAAAAGTCAGAATCGAAACCCAAATTCAAATTCCTTCTCTGAGTGCATCATCGTACTGAATACGCCTCGAACCTTCTCCAACCGTCGGAACTGTAACTCAGTATTATTCTGGCGCCGATGACTCTCCGGTCAGTTCAATCCCGCAGTAAGCGGAAGCCGATCGGAGTATTCGATTACACTGACGAGGACGAACGTGTTGAAGAGATGTCGAAGAAACTCCTTCGAAAATACGATTCCCCAGTAACTAAAACCTCCTGCGCCACCGATAAGTATGACTTTCTTCGATGCTGTGAGTGTTTCTTCTCCGAATTTTCCCATTTTATTTTTGTTTCGATTTATTCTTCACTTCTGTGTGTATACTGGAGTGATTATGATTGATAGAACATCAATTATTAACATGGTAACACAATGAAACGATGATCTTATTTTTGTGTGTAATATCTTTCTATTTCAGTTGCGAAGAACACTCAAAGCGAGAGTAAAGAACTGGACCACAAAGTTATTGTTGATGTTGAAGGTAATAGTATGGAAACTACATCTTGGAGAACAGTTCTTAACTGCAAATGACTAAACTTGTTTTAGGCAAAGTGTAAGAGTTCCAAATTTTTCAGATGCTAAAGTGGTAGATCAGAAATGACTTATTATATGTTTTCAGAAAGTGTCCATAAAGAGTCGAATTGTGGCATATGAGTTACTGCTGAAGCTTCATTCCAGAGATCACCATTTCCTTGATCTTTTTTTCTATTTTTCATCTAGCTTGGCTAAACTAATTTTGGTTTATGCAGCCCCAGCAAAAGAAGAACCGTCAAGGTGTGAACTCAGCAGAGACGGAACTGTAAGCCTTTCTCATGCAGTCATGAAGGAGTTGTTATGAACAATAACTGAATAAGATTGTCTAGAAATTTATCTAATTACTCTTGTATAATACGTTGCAGGGTGACCTGATTGATGTAATCTCCAATGGCTCCTATGGAAGGATTGGAATCCATTCATCAACTTCATCATCTCTGTCAGAAAATGATGAAGGTTTTTATCATTTTTTTATTCTCAATCTTTAGTTTCAGTTATTTTTTTCTGTTTCTTCCCTCAAAATTCCTTGCTCTAACGAAACTTGTGAATTATTTAAGCCTCAACTGGAGAAGCCACAAATCCTGCTTCTGATCTACATGAAGTTGTAAGTCTTTTCAAATTTCAAGTATATGCTTTTCTTCGAAACAACGAAGATGAAAAGCATAAACTCTTCGTCCTCTGAAAAGTTGTCGATTTCCTGTTTGTCTCAAGAGCTGTGCACGTGGGCTAGCAGTATCTCATGCCTTTTCTTTTTCTGCATATACAGGATCCCGAGAATGCACAAGTTCTTATTATCCCTGATGTTATTATATATGGAGATATATACTGTACAAACTCGAAGTTAACATTTTCACGCAACTGTATGAATGTTGAAAGTTCATCAGTAAATGCAACTGAAGGGACCTTTAGTTGTCAGTGGACAATAGAAAATATCATCAAAATTGAGTCCCAGTGGTGTTTGGAGGTGAGTTCTGTTAGAGCTTCAATTATGGGTCGATGGGTTTTTATTTTGAAACTTGAGTTGTATTTTTTAGGTTGAGACTGCTTTTGTCAACGTCCTTCTGAAGTCCAGGGAGCCGGAAGGAGTTGACAGTGCGAAAAAGATTTCAGGTCCTAACATAAGTTCACTTTTGTTTATGTTAGTGTGGCTTAAGTGCAAGGGAGTTTCTTTTTTCCATGCGAGGGGGTTCCTTAAATTGTTAGCTGAATAAGAAGGGCACACACATCATATCTCTCTTGTAGTTTTTGATGTTTACAACGTCATTTTTTGTCTAACTAATATCTGTACCCATGCTGACAGGAATTGATCTCCTGAAATTTTCCGTTTATGACCCTAAATGGTCTAAAGAAGTAGAAACCATCAAATCGCTGGACTCGAGATACAAGGATATTTGGTTTGACACTATAACGTAAGTCATTAAGAAATATTTATTGGCACCATTGTGTTCGTATATTCATTGCAGTTATCCCCACTTCCTCTCCTTCCATCATTATCATGTTGGTGGTATATGACTCAAATGGTCTTCTGCTCAAGTCTTGAATTAGATATATATATTTTGTTTTCCACATCGTTAATAGAATTGATGACATAGTGAACAAAATATATGTGGGCTATCGTATAAAAACTCCTCTTCCATTCGACTGTTTCCTGGCTACCTAATTAGATTTCTTGGAAGCTCTATAAATGAATATATGAAAGAGAATTTGTCCTTAACAAGGACCACTTATGTTTTAAATCCTGTAAAAGGTTTGGGGAGAAAGAAGTTATTAAGATAGGAAAACTATCTGGTGGGTTCTAAGTTCCAACTTTTATTTGTCGTTGTTGAATGCTGACAGGGAAAGCGAGGAAAGTGCTTGTAGTGGACATAATTTGGGAACTTCACTCACCAAGTGAGTATGAACTATAATATCTTTGAATAATGTGGTTTATAATTATAATTTTGGTAAATGTACTCTGACAATTTGGTGATGTACTCTTCTTTTATGTTAGTTTATGACTTTATCTTACCTCTTGATATGTGCTGTTTGCATTCTGATCTTCAGTCTCGCTGATTCATTTGAAGATCTAGTCTACCCTCAAGGAGAGCCAGATGCTGTAGTAGTTACGAAGCAAGACATTGAGCTTCTGAAGCCAAGATGTTTCATCAACGATACAATCATTGATTTTTATATCAAGTAAGTTATTATCTTTCCATATTAACTTAACATTGGTACTAAAAACTGTATCTGTAGAGCATAGGATGCCTACAAGCAAGGCTTGTAAGAACCTTTTCGTATCATATTTGCTTTCATTTATATTTTACCTTTTTAATGCATAAGCTAGTTCGAAGCAGCTTGTAAAGTTGGGTTTGATACGTGCAGGTACCTTAAGAATCGAATTCCACCACAGGAACGGGGCAGATTCCACTTTTTCAATTGTTTCTTTTTCCGTAAGCTGGCTAATTTAGACAAGGGTTCACCTAGCACGTTTGGAGGAAGGGAAGCATACCAACGTGTTCAGAAGTGGACTAAGAATGTGGATATTTTTGAAAAAGATTATATATTTATTCCTATAAACTGCAGGTGAAAACATATTTCACACGGATAACTATTTTTTCTTGTTGCTGATAAGATGACTTATACTTGCATTGGATTGCAGGTTTCACTGGAGTCTGATTATCATCTGTCAGCCCGGTGAATTGGTTCCTTCTCATGGTAAGGTTAACTCGTTATGTTGTTTTCTTATGCTCGTTGACTTAGTTTTACATTTTATAAATAAATTTTGTACTCTTCTGATGATGAAGTCGAAAACCCACAAAGGGTTCCCTGCATCTTGCATCTGGACTCAATTAAAGGAAGCCACAAAGGTCTTATAAATATTTTTCCGAGGTATGCTCTTACACGTTTCATTAAAGTTCACAGCCATTGCATTTACTCGTTCTTGATATTTGGGTTTCAAGAGACCATTTTAAGTCACGATACTTTTGAATTTAGTCTCAGTTATTGCTAGTTAATATAGTGTTGGATGCAACTTATGCATAGGAGGCTGGATCCAATTTATTTGAATAAGGGGTGTTTGGGTTTACGGTTGATGATTGGTCTTTTTTATGTGAAGTCTTTATTAATTTTCTACCCATTTACTTCTTTTTGTTATAACATATTTCCAGTTTTCCTTATCATGCCTAGTCAAATACATGGATTTTATCATATAACTACTCAAATGTCCATCATGTGATCATAGTTACCTATGTGAAGAGTGGAAAGCGAGGCATGGAAACAAAACAATTGATTTCTCAAGAGCTCCAAATATGCAGTCCATCTCACTTGAGGTATTGCTTCCTAACAAGAATAAAATTATCTTGAGCTCAGATAGAAGGCGCATGTCAAAACTAATATAGTTCTGTCATGGTGGTGTAAACCTCTGGTTCTAGATTATCTTCGTGTACATAGTACTCCTGCATGTATGCATGCTATAGATGAAGATTTTGATGAGCTTGATAGCTCATAGGGTGAAGCTTTATTCCGTAGACTTGTTTTTGTCTAACATATCATATCAGTTTTGGTTGGTAGGTTATCTTCGAAAAACATGTTACTATTATAGTGGGGTCAACTGATATTTCCATAGTGAACTTTGTGAATATCTTCAGTGGCTTTTCTGATGCTATTGCTTCATTTGAAAAATTCAGCTCCCGCAGCAAGAGAATTCTTTTGACTGTGGCCTCTTTTTACTCCACTATTTGGATCTTTTTGTGGCTCAAGCTCCTGCTAAATTCAATCCATCCCTTATCACAATATCAGCAAATTTTGTAAGTAGTCTTGGTTCAATCTATATGATGAAGGTGCATCTGACATACTGAATTTACTAATTACCATGCCATAGTAATCAGATCGTTTTGAGTGTACTATTTCCTTAAACCTAAAGTTCTGGTAATATATACCTGTTGCACCAATAATATTTTAGAAATACAAAATTTTAGAATCTTATTTACGTTCAATATGGAGTCTTTATAGATTTGTAGTGTAGGTGCTTTTACTTGTGTAAATAATTCAACTTGTGCGAAGATCTTCATTTTCTTATGATATGAAAGCACTCCACCGAGAAACAGTGACTTGAATTGGATGGTTTAACATATTCTGCTTCTTTTCAGCTAACTAGGAATTGGTTTCCTGCAAATGAAGCTTCACTTAAGCGTAGATACATCTTAGAACTGCTTTACAATCTCCACAAAGGTCATGATCCAAGTATTCTTCCAGTTAATTCCAAAAGTGAACCGCCTCCTTGTGGACTTTCCAACAAGAATGATCAAGCAAAGGAAAGCGAGAATGTGATTGAGAGCTGTAACTGGAGAAAACCATTTGATGGTTTCCCATCAACTGTTACAGACATTCCCCAAACAAAGACTTGCTCGCCAGTTCTGATTCTTAGCAAAGAAATCTTTCACACAGGAGGTTATGATCCTCAGTCTTCTAAGCTCCGAAAGGTCTTTATGCCGCCTATAGTGGTAAAATGCCTTTTCTATATCTTCAGCTTAAATTCTACTGTTAAGTATCTTATGTTGATAGCTACTTCTACACTTTCTCTCAAACCAGGAAGAAGTTCAAGAAAGTGGTGAGAGAGAAACCCATTTGGCAATGGACTTACAAGAATCTATTGATCACGAGATAGATACATTACGAAAAGAGGAATGTATGCTTTATATTGAGGACAGTGAAGATGAAGATACTGTTTCAGTAGAATACGTCTCTGATTCTCAAGATTCAGATGAAATTGAGATGAAAGGAGAAGATAATGATGATGTTGAGCTTAGAACTACTGGAGAATCCGCAGGGATTCATAGAAGCATAGAAATTGAGTCTGATTCAGCATCGATCGAGAAAGAAGTGAACAAGAGTAGAGATCCAACTGCTGCTTGTTATAAAAACAATCTTCTTGTGTTGTCTGATGATGAGAGAAGCTCAGAAGACAGAGAAAACTTCTTAGTCACAAGTTCAAATGTGATGGTTAAGAAGCGAAAAACTTGATATTTTAATGAAGATGAATATCGCCAATCTAATGCGATTATATTTGTCTGAATCTCTAGTCTCTTAACCCCATTATGAATGGATAGAAGAAAAAATTACTCAAACTAACCATACAAATCAATTTTGTTTTTGCTTAGCTTCCTCTTTGGCCATGAGAAAGATAAAACATTAAGCAATTACAGGTTTATATTGACAATTAATCTAATATATATACTGCAAGTAATTTACATCAATATGTCGAAATTCATATTCAATAGTGCTCGTCTCTTATAGACAAGTATCAAAGCTAAGTTGACCAAAAAAAAAAAAAAGACAAGTATCAAAGCTTCGTTTTTCAACAGACAAAAAAACAAAAGAATCTGCTGTTATTATCCAAGTGGAAGGATGAAAACAGAGAGCTCAAACAATCCTTTAATACAAAAAAAAACTGATGTCGTTCATCCAATGAAGCTGTACTTGTGATCACATTTACACGTCATCGTCTCTATTCTGATGCTCCAGGAGCAATTGTTCCAACTCTTCCCTGCGTCTGGCTATCTCCTGCAACAACAGTCAATGATTTAGAAGCCATTTGAGGAATATGATGATGATAATGATGCAGAGTTATGGAAACTTGATGAAAATAAACTATCAATACTTGCCTCAAGATCCTTGACGGCTTGTTCTCTTGAAATTTCCTTCTGCTGTCGAGCGCGCTTCAGAAAGCCGATGCATAGAACTCCCTGAAGTTAAGACAACGATCAAAGATTGACAGTGAAAAACATAAACGAGAACTCAGATATTGCCAAGAAAAGGAAAGTTTTTGCCAACCAAAATCAAACATAGGCAGATTCAAAATTGGCAGAATTGGAAAGAAAGTGATTCAAGCAAAAGTGGTAACTAAAACCTCGCCCAAGAAGCTAATTTTGTTAAGTTGGAAATAACCCTAGAGACTTGCTAACTACTACATCAAGCACCTATTGTTCAGAGTTAAGAGTTATTCAAGTGTTCCTAAAGGCCTTGGGCTAAAGAGCCGACATGGATTCTTACCAGACAAACCATAAATCACATAAAACGAGCTGGTAACCTTCAAAACAGAATGCTCGACTCTTCACTCAAAACCAAAAGAAACAATAAGATGCACAATCCAAGTATCATTGTCGAGTGAAACGCATTCAGCAAGGTGCAACCACGATATCTACCACAGCTCACAAACTAATATGAAAAAGATTCAACAGTAATGCAAGAATAGAGGAAGAATAAGCAGATGTGATATTATAGAAAAAGTGTGAAATCGTACTGAAATGACATAGATAACACCACAAGCAAGGAGCAAGTAGCTTGCGATATTCTGTAGAAGGAGGAGATCCTTCCTTTGAGCCATATAGTCAGGGAAAGCTCTTGTCATCACAGCAGCACTGAAATGGCCAAATCACACATAAAATTTAATAAAAACCAAGAAAAATGGTCTCATTCTTGAGTTCCTCACTCCAACAGAAGAGGTAGAAAAAGGAGGTAAGAAAGGTGTAACTTACAAAATCTGAAGCATTCCTCTCCCAGCCCAGTATTCAAGAACCTGAAGGAGCATATTAGAAACTATTCATAGTAGAAAAAAAAGAAAGAGATAAAGAGAAAGTATGAACCTTTGAAAATTTGAGAATGAAACCCCATTCTGTCTCAACGAGAACAACAAAGCAAGCAATCACCACAGCATAACACCGGAATATTCCATCGAAGAGCTGCTCGGAGGAAACGATAAAAAGCTTAAGACAAATATCAAATCTGATGACTGCGCACAGAGAGGGAGAGAGAGAAGAAGAGAGAGATTACATCGTGGCTGTCTCGGAAGGAGCGAACGGCAGCGAGAACATTAACGACAACGCAGAGAATGGCGATGAGACATGTAACGAGGCTGAAGCATCTGCAAACTACAAGGAAAGGGTCTGCTCTCTTTCCGAGCTTCAATTTCCCGGATCGAGAAGAAGGCCCAGCAGGGGTTTCTTCGATTTCATCACTCCTCCTCTCCATCTTTGGTTGAGTGAGATTCAAGAGATGGTTACTACTGAGGAAAGCTGGATTCTTTCACCGGCTCTTCGTTCAAGCCTTCTCTTTTCTTTTCTTTTTTCTTTTCTTTCATTCTTTGGGATATATATGAGTCACTGCTTACTTTGTTTTTATATTTCATCATTATTGAAATTGTTACAAGATATTTTAATATTTTCTATAGATATTTTGCATTCATGACCACATTATTCAGCTTTTAACCCGAGTCGGTTCTCTGTAAGAACCAAACTCGAGACCACAACGCACAATCGTCTTAGCGTAACACACATAACCATGATAAATAGATCTATCTATCTGCAAAACAAAAACTCAGTTGTTTTCACTCTTTTAGCAACGATGTACTCTATTTAAAAATGATACACACACAAAAATATTAGTGTGAGACATACCAAAAATAAAATAAACGCTTGAGGTTTGGTTGGTTAGTAACATAACACATAAAAACATAATAACACTCACTCACGAGTCACAATTCCGTTGGACAAGCATCGGAGCCCATTTCATCCACACAACACAAAAATATATATTCGATTTCTCGAAACCACCACACACGCTCTCATCTCTCCGGCGATGCCTTCCTTATCCACGCCGCCGTCACAAAATCTCGCCTTCTCCCCCGCCGCTGCGTCGTCATCCAGGCTCACTCCCAACAAAAGACCTTTTTACCCTCATCGTCTCCCCGATCCTACCGCTCTCTGCCGCTGCTCCTCTGATGACAACCCTAGATGGGACTCCGCCATTCAAAATGTTATCAAAAGCGCCATCAAACGCTTCGATTCTGTCTTGAGCTGGTACTCCAATCAGGATAACGATGCCTCAGACGACGTCGAGCAAGAATCTGGGCATATCAACAAGAACGAAGACGATTGGGATTGGGAGCGATGGAAGACGCATTTCGAACTAGTCGATGATCAAGACCGTCTTCTCTCCGTCTTAAAGGTTCCTGTTGATGATTGTTTCTATCATTGCTGATATTGTTGTTAGGGTCCTCAAGATATTTTCATGGCTTCTCTGCGAAATTTTGAATTTTGGGAAAATGTGTGTAATGTTTCTAATGCGGGGATTTTTTTTATTTTATTTTATTTTATTTTATTTGGGTGTCCAGTCGCAATTGAAACGAGCCATTAAACGAGAAGACTATGAAGATGCTGCGAGGCTTAAGGTGGCAATTGCAGCTGCAGCTACAAATGACGCTGTTGGCAAAGTCATGTCCAGTTTTTATGTAATAACTCTTCCTTGTAAAATGTGATTATAGCTTCCAACAACACTTGTCGGGGATACTTCATTTTATTCTGAAGATTCCATTTTTGCATTTCTCATAGAGAGCTGTTCTAGAAGAGCGTTACAAGGATGCGGTATACTTGCGAGACAAAGCTGGTGCTGGGTTGGTGAGCTCATTATTTGTTTTTGTTTTTTTCGTTTCTTTTATGTTTGTGGTTTACCTTCTTAAAGATGTCACATCGTTTTCTCTATATGGCTGGCAGGTAGGGTGGTGGTCAGGTATTTCGGAAGATGTCAAAGATCCTTTTGGTCTAATTGTTCAAATTACTGCAGAGCATGGAAGATATGTGGCAAGAAGTTATAATCCTCGGTACTTCTATCTTCTTTGCTCATCATTTTATCTGTGGCAGTGTGGGTTCTTTTGTATCAAAACGCCAAATTTCTCTAGGTCATTCATTGTTTTGACAACCCTTCCTTTCTCAGGCAGCTTAGTACATCTGCTGCTGGTGCTCCTCTTTTTGAAATCTTTCTGACACTTGATGGAAAAGGGAACTACAAAAAGCAGGTTCTTTTACTCCTTAATCCTAGGGAGTTACTGTCCAATTTGAGTAATTGGGGTATTCGTTGGAGAATCATCTTCTGGTTTATTCGATGAACTTGGGGGGTTTGCTTCATTTGGTTCTTTAAAGGAAGCTGAACTTTTTGAGTAGATAGCAAAGTGTGATTTCTCTACGTTGTCTCAAGACGAATGTGTCCAGAATATATTTTGATGTTGAACTGGGATGTGTGTTTCTTCAGGCTGTGTACTTAAAATGGAAGGAGATTTTTCCAGACGTACCAACTATGCCCTCCAGAACTTTGAATTCTACTGGGTTTTTGACTTCACCGGGAAGGAAGGAAGATACGGGTAATCCTGCCGTCGATAGCAGTGATGATGAAGAGAGTGATAAGTCAGATGATGATTCTGATCTCCTTGAGGAATCTTCTGGTTTCCAGAGTTTCCTGCGAGATATGATTCCTGGGGTCAAGGTCAAGGTTATGAAAGTAACTGCGCCTGGGAGGGTGGACAAGGATTTCATCTCAAAAGTTATTGAGCAGATAGCTGATGAAGAAGATGAAGAGAACGATTTTGATATAGAAGATATAGATGTGGACGATGAAACTAAGGCTGAAATCCATGAAAAAAATGGTGACATCGAATTGGAATCTGTGACGGATGAAATCATTGACAACAACGGAGGAAGAGAAATCGCAGTGAAATTTGTGATAGGCGATATTGTTGATCGGCTTTCTGGAAACCAACCTATTAAAGAATCACTTCGATCCCCTGCCAATCTGGAATCTGTGGAGAATTCTTCATTTTATCTTCGGTTAGAGAAAGATTTAAACGTACAAGAGTCTAAAGGTGTAGAAGGTACACTAGTTGATGGAAAAGGTAGTCGCCAAAGTAGACGCAGGATTGATAACATTATGGTTGATCTGGCCAAATCTATTGAGAAAGAGAAGAAGATTTCTGTCAAGGTTTGTTTCGCTGTGTGTGCTAGCTATTTTATTTCTTCTTGTTTCACTGCAAAAAGGGAGTTCCAACTTATTCTAGAAATTCACTTTGCAGATGCTTAAGGATGTTGGGGAGCTATTAAGCCTCACACTCAGCCAGGCTCAAAACCGTCAACAGTTGTCGGGTTTGACGAAATTCCGTCGCATTGATGTGACACCATCGCTAGATCCTCTTGACGGTGAGTGTGTAAATTGATTGAATGTGGCGTTTTTGTTTTTGCATCTCTCTAAAGAAAATGGAAATAGGCTATACAGATTGATGGCTCCTAAGCTATTGTAATTTTATCAGTATTGCTTGCTCAGCTGTTAGAAGTTAATTTTTTTAGTGACAATGCGATATAATACTTTAAATTTTGTAACTCTTCCCTGGAAATACCATTCTTTTCACATCAGCTCTCAGTATGGACTGGGTTTTAATTTTCTTTATGTTCTCTCTACCCAGGACTATATATTGGCGCACATGGGCTGTATACATCAGAAGTAATTCATTTAAAACGCAAATTTGGCCAGTGGAAAGGTGGAAAGGAGTCTAAGAAGCCAACAGATATTGAATTTTATGAATATGTCGAGGCTGTTAAATTAACTGGAGATCCTTATGTGCCTGCTGGGAAGGTTAGTTTTATGTTTGTTCTAGTATGAGGTGTTAAGACAATTACGAAAATCTGCAGTTTATATGGTCAAGAACTTGCATACTTAGAATAGTTGGTTGTGAACCTAATTGAACGCAGGATTGTGTTTTCAATCTGGTAAAAGAGAAACACTGTTATGTTCTTGATTCTTTTAGTTAACTTTCTGACTACACAGGAGAGGAAAATATCATGCAACATTCACTTGGATGTATAGATGCACTCTTGCTTATTTTCGTTATCCTTCTTTTCAGTTGTTCTTCGCTAATATTTTCTTATTTCAATATCATGATGTGTGCCTTATCACAGCCTTATCTCATGACAGGTAGCATTTCGGGCAAAGATTGGTAGACGTTATGAGCTCCCACATAAAGGACTCATCCCCGAAGAATTTGGCGTGGTGTGCTTACAATACTATCCAGATTTTTTATCATTAAGCTTTGTTTCCGTATTTGAGTTCTAGTTTGTGTAGCTTCATAATAAAAAAAAAAAATTCTGTTAAAAATGCAGATTGCCAGATATAAAGGACAAGGTAGGCTCGCTGACCCTGGATTTCGTAATCCGAGATGGGTAGATGGCGAGCTTGTTATCCTCGATGGCAAGGTTCCTCTTTTCATCTCTCACTAAACTAAAACTAACTTGTCTATAATCTGAAGTTAAATGTATGACACGTTTTGTGTGATGTGTTTGTTAAAATATGATTCTGATGCAGTACGTAAAAGGAGGACCCGTCGTTGGATTTGTCTATTGGGCACCTGAATATCACTTTGTGATGTTCTTCAACCGCCTAAGACTTCAAGCCTAGTTCTTTTTGTCTTCTCGCTCTACAATCGAGGTAGGGTTTTCTTTTGGCTATAACCATTGTAAGTCAATAGCGTAGTAGATATGGGGTCGGTACTGAGAAAGGTATAACTGAAATGGCTTCGTTATTTGCAGATTCATGAAATCGGCTATGCCTAAGATACTTCAAATTCAGGGTTCACTCCTATCGATTTTGACTGGTAGTGAGCTCGTCGCTTGCTCTTTTCCTTCTGGAACTTGGCTTAAGGTACCTTAAACTGCAGCAAGATTTAACACGCCAGAGAGTCTTTGATCATGCACTCAATTAGTTGGATTCTGAGAAACTGGATTGTAAAACTGGAGAAGTTTATAGATAGATATATGTAAATTAATGTATGTTTCTTCAGAGATGGCTATTTTGGATACAAACTTGGTAAGAGTTTTCCTTTTGTATATTTCAGTAAATGGCATAAGAGAAGAAATCTTTTCTGTTCATGTATTTGTTGAATTATTTGAAAAATAGCTCAAGCTTATATGTGATTCCAATAGAGAAGCAATTGAGAATCTCAAGCTTAAATTTTGATGCCATTTCAAAGGAAACCATTGGTGTTTGAGTTTTATCATTTGACTACACACAACACACAAAATAAAGATTGAAAGCAGAAAAGGGAACTTAGGAGGAGGCAGCGGCAGCAGCTTGCGGTGGAGGTGGTGGTCGGAGAGTGATCTCAACCTTGTCGTGAACGCCTTGAAGCAAGAGCTCACCTTCGAAAGCAACAATTTTGCGTTTCTTGGCGGCTCTCAGAGTCCCAACCAATGCTTCGAAGATGTTGGCACATCGATCGTCATTGAACAACACTCCAAACGTCACCTGTATCCAAAGAAACAAAACAATCACTACTAATGATCATTATCAATGAACCAATCTTATGTCTAGATCTCTCAGCGAGAGATAAAAGAGCATCCAAGGAGAAAGAGAGAGATGAAAGAAGAGACCTTGTAAGAGCCATCGGTCTGACGAGAACCAAGACGATGGATCTCTTCTTCCAGTTTCTGAATCTCTTCTTCTACGTTCATTATAGCTCGACGACACAGATCCTTAGAGAGAGAGAGAGATTCAGCGATTTGGATGGAACGAAGGAGAGATTCTTTCCAATTTCCAATCTGACGAAGACAGAAGACAGCTCTCGAGAGATGACAGATCAGATCCTCTCAATCCGGTTCAAAACTAAACACGCACACTTAACCGGTTTTAAACCTTATCGTACCGATTCTTCTTCTACAATGAATTTACACATTTTTAATCCTAGCTTAAATTCAATAATATTGTAACACCTTGCTCATTTTAAAAAAAAAAAAAAAAAATTGTTTGTTGCTCCTCCGTTATTGCTTGTCGCTGCTGTAACATGGTGTGGAATCTTATATAGCATCAGTAGATAAAAGTAGAGATTTGGAAAAAAAAAAACCTCTTTTTTGGTTATCTTTTTTTGGCTTTGGGACCTTGGAGATCAAGGTGAGATTATTTATTTGTTACGATAACAACTAAACAAGGTAATATTGTAAATTCGAATTAATTTAATTGTGATTAAGTTCACTTTCTTCTTCACGTTTCTGAAACTCCTGCGCAAGTAAAAGTATTTTTCATTTTCAGAATAAATTGGAAAAAAAGTATAGAGCTTTATGATATTTAAAAGGGATACAAAAAAAAATAATAAGCGTCTCAAATAAAAGGATCTGTCTTGTCTCGATAGAGTTACAGTAAGCACGAAAAATCTGAATATAATTTGACCTTCTCTTTCCACTTTCTTCTCTTCTGCACGAACTCTCTCTACCCAAATTGCCAAAACCCTATCCTTTTGATTGATTCCAATCCGATCCATCGATGACTGTTGAAGAAGTTACCGGCGAGACTCCTCCGTCTACGCCTCCTCCATCTTCTTCCACCACCAACGCCGCGCCGTTGGGATCCTCCGTGATTCCGATTGTAAATAAGCTACAGGACATATTCGCTCAACTCGGAAGCCAGTCTTCGATCTCGCTTCCTCAGGTAGCTGTTGTTGGTAGCCAGAGCAGTGGCAAGTCTAGCGTCCTTGAAGCACTCGTCGGCCGTGACTTTCTCCCTAGGGGGAATGATATCTGCACTCGTCGTCCTCTTGTTCTCCAGCTCCTCCAGACAAAAAGCCGCTCTAATGGCGGATCCGATGATGAGTGGGGGGAGTTTCTTCACCTTCCTGAAAACACACGTATCTATGATTTCTCTCAGATTCGTCGAGAAATTGAGGTTTTTTATTCTCTTCTTTGTTCTATTTCTCTACTCTATTAATACCCTTTTGGTCAATCTGTCTTCCAAGTTTGTAGTAGCTTGCTACTGTGTTGGACGCATTACCTTCGATGCTATAATGTATGAATGCGACGTCTTTGTAGGCTGAGACGAATAGATTAGCAGGAGAAAACAAAGGTGTAGCAGACAAACAGATTCGTCTTAAAATTTATTCACCTAATGTATTGGATATCACGCTTGTGGATCTGCCTGGTATTACCAAGGTGCCAGTTGGTGACCAGCCAACCGACATTGAAGCACGTATAAGAACGATGATCTTGTCTTACATCAAGAATCCTACTTGCTTGATACTGGCTGTTACCCCTGCAAATACCGATTTAGCAAACTCTGATGCCCTTCAAATTGCTAGCAATGCAGATCCTGATGGTAAGTTCTGCTAACAAGTCCGATGAGAAAGAAAATATGATTTATTTAATGGGTTGTATTTGACATTACTCATCTTCGGCCTTTCATGTATCTATCCTGTCTCCAGGTCATAGAACGATAGGTGTAATCACAAAGGTGCATATTCCCAGTCCAACATTTGTTTTAATGTCATTGTAGTTTGGCCGAAAAGATAGGCGCCCTGTTACTCATGTGTTTTACTATATTTCTTTATCAATGTTTTCAGTTGGATATTATGGACAAAGGTACTGATGCTCGAAATCTCCTACTTGGAAAAGTTGTTCCTCTTCGACTTGGATATGTGGGAGTTGTAAATCGTTGCCAGGAGGTATATCCGTGGTTGCTCCAACAATTACATTTTTTATTTGTTTTGCATTGTGTGGCTCTTCTTTTACGTGACTTGAGTTAACTTACTTCTGCTTCTGTGCTTATTTGTCTTATGTTACTCTTGCTATCATATAGTAGGCTGCCTCTTCTTCCTTTATTTTTTTTTAATTAATCCACCTTTGTCTGTGCTTATTTTTACTCTACTTTCATCATTTCAATGCTATGGTGATAATATTTTTTGTCTAGCTTATGTGGCGTCTGCATCTACAGTGTAAAAATTTTACTTAAATCTTTATACTTTATATACAGGATATATTGCTTAACCGCACAGTCAAGGAAGCACTTATCGCAGAGGAGAAATTCTTCCGTAGTCGTCCTGTATGATAGCATCATTTTGTTGATTCCCTTTCTGATACTTTCCTACTTTTCCTGATTACAGCAACTTTTTGGTTCCTAATTTCCTATACAGGCTTACCATGGTCTTGCTGATCGTTTGGGTATCCCTCAGCTAGCAAAGAAGTTAAATCAGGTATTTTCTGCAATTTTGAGAGTTCATTTTTTCTTTATTTCTACCATTGTTCAGTAAGGCATAAAGGAGACGCTTTCTCTATGTTGAAATATCTAATATGGGATGATGTTGGAGTTTTATTTGCATTGTTCACTTTTTAAGTTTACTTACATGGCTTGTGCGGATTCTACCCTAGCCTGGAAAAGGGCCTTTGCAGGATACTTTTTCTGCCCTCACATGTTTATCTTTTGATGAAACAGGATCATATGATGAGTTTTTTTGTTGTTTATTGACTAGTATTTTTTACCATTCTTACTTCTAATGGATAGCATGTCGTAGATTTCATACCTGACATTGGTACTTATTATATTAGAACATGTCTAATAGATGCTAGCCTTTCTGTTGCATTTTTCTAGATCCTCGTTAAACATATCAAGGTTCTACTTCCGGATTTGAAGTCGCGTATAAGTAATGCTTTGGTTGCTACAGCTAAGGAGCATCAGAGCTATGGTGAAATAACAGAATCCAGGGTATGTATTTTACTGCCCAATTTGCGACCCATTTATTGAATTCATTGTTAGCAATGACACTGTTATTGGCTTGGGTACCTTACCATTTGTTCCATTTTGTGGTGTCGCTTGCTTAGAGTCTTTCATTTGAATACAATTTTACTCGTTTAGATTATTTGCTCATGTATGTGCTCAGGGTTCATGACATTCATAAAGAAATCTTTAAGTCGGTAGGGAAAGATTCTTGGCCAATGGGTACTTAACTTGTTTAAAGTATTTACATTTGAAGAAACTTTCTTATAACCTACTTTTTCATTTCTTTATGACATGCTTCGTCTCTATGATTTTTTTATTTTATTTTTAATCTTCAACTAGTCAAACTTATCCTATTATGTGTGGGTCTTTACTGTCCTTGAAATTCTCAGGCTGGTCAAGGAGCTCTTCTCCTCAACTTTCTCTCTAAATACTGTGAAGGTAATAGCTGAAGATGATGTTTCAGTCGAGACTTTGGATATTTGTTATATGTTTTCTGTGGTTTATAGTGAGTCTCATGGCTAACCCTTTTTCAAACAGCATACTCTTCACTGCTGGAAGGGAAAAGTGAAGAAATGTCTACGTCCGAGCTCTCTGGAGGAGCAAGAATTCACTATATTTTCCAGTCAATCTTTGTTAAGAGTTTGGAGGTTTGTTTGGACATCTTTGAATGTTTTTCCTTGAGCTTGAACAGTTGATATAAATTCCTTTTCTTAACTAGCCAATGCTTTCCCTTACTTTTATTGGTATACTTATGATCTTCGATGTTCAAGGTTTATTTCATTGCCATCAATAGAGAAAGTTTACACGTGGCAAGGCATTTCATATAAACTTTTACTGAGTATAGGCTCTGCTTTAAATCTTAGTTTAGCTAGTGACATTATCCACATGGAAGTAATGTAGTTTATTTTTGACTTTAAGCTCTATGGGGCATTCCGTTTTTGCTACCAAATGGTTTCTAGAGCATACTTGTTCCCTGTTTGTATAAACGTTCAAGTGTTCCTACAATGTTCAATTGTCGTTTTGAGTATCTGAACTGTTATCACTTGATCGGTTCCTTGTCTGCTAGATAGTGACCTTTTTCCTTACTTGATCTGTGTATGTTGTCGAAGCTTCATAAAGTGGATTCCTGTAAATTTAGACTGATTGACTTCCTTCACATTGCCTCTTCAGGAGGTTGATCCATGCGAAGACTTGACAGATGATGATATTCGGACTGCAATTCAGAATGCAACTGGTCCAAGATCCGCATTATTTGTTCCAGATGTAGGTTTCTTAACATGTTTCAGCATATGTTGAAGTCATCCTGGTTGTCAGGGATTTCAAGCATACATATGTTTCCCTACCTTTTCTACTTCCCAGGATATCTAATTACAGTCTCCTGATTTATTCTTTTTTGCATAGGTACCATTTGAAGTTCTTGTTAGGAGGCAGATATCTCGTTTGTTAGATCCTAGCCTTCAGTGCGCTAGGTTCATTTTTGATGAGCTAATAAAGGTGATTTTTTTTTTTGGGGGTTGTTGTTGATAAATGATAATAATAATTTCATTTTCTTCATAAATTTAATTTTCTCTACAGATTAGCCATAGATGTATGATGAATGAGTTACAGCGATTCCCAGTCCTGAGAAAGCGCATGGATGAGGTTATCGGGGATTTCCTGCGAGAAGGTCTTGAACCCTCAGAAGCAATGATCGGGGATATCATTGATATGGAGGTCTGTATCATGAAATGAACATCCTTATGACATTGACGTCATTTTCACAAGAATAGTTTTTCAGTTGCGTATCTGTATTGTGTATAAGGAGCCTAGACTGATATTTTCTCATGTTGGTTGATTAGGAACCTTTATTTAATCTTGAGCAGTGATTTCCTCGTTTTTTATTGATTACTTTCTTTTAAATTACAAAATAAATTTCATGATTGCTTCGATGGTGGTGTTAATTTCTTGAACGCCGTTTGCAGATGGATTACATTAACACCTCACATCCAAATTTTATTGGTGGAACCAAGGCTGTGGAAGTTGCTATGCAACAAGTAAAGTCTTCAAGGATTCCCCATCCTGTGCCACGACCAAAAGTATGAAGTACTCTGAGCAAATACATTGAAATCGGTTTTGTTCCTGCTCTGCAGTGTTTCTTATACATTTAAGTGGATTTAGCAGGAAACAGTGGAGCCTGATAGAACATCTTCTTCCGCGAGTCAAGTGAAATCTAGATCTTTTCTCGGCAGGCAAGCTAATGGCATTGTTGCTGATCAGGTATGTCATTTCAAATGTTATATAATTAATTCGTTTTATCATCGTGCACTGTGGGTTGGCCCTAAAGACCCATGACCAAATTAGTCATTTCCAAGTAAAAGAGTGACTATTTGACACTTAACTCATGACTTATTCCTAGGGAGTTGTATCTGCAGATGCTGAAAAAGCTGCACCAGCTGGTAATGCTCTCATCGCTGTCATTTTTGGCCTTCCATTTCATGCAAGAGATAAACTAACATGTTTTGGAAGATTTTTGGCTGTGATGAATCTCGTGTTATGTCTCAGAGACTGCTTGGACACACATCTTGTCTTGT
The DNA here is from genome assembly GCA_004349715.1 of Crucihimalaya himalaica. Lineage (NCBI taxonomy): Eukaryota > Viridiplantae > Streptophyta > Magnoliopsida > Brassicales > Brassicaceae > Crucihimalaya > Crucihimalaya himalaica. Next base: position 1,913,350 of record SMJT01000006.1, on the reverse strand, counting down.
TGTGCTAATAGCTTATAATTCTGGGTAGATTTTAATTGTGGTTTTATTGATGCATGATAGCAAATGTGAGTGATACAAGGTGGGGCATCCCATCAATTTTCCGAGGGGGTGATACTCGAGCAGTTACTAAAGATAACTTATTAAACAAACCATTCAGTGAAGCTGTTGAGGATATGTCTCAGAACTTATCAATGATCTATTTAAAGGAGGTGTGTCTCCTAAGCTGTCTTAGATTATTCATATTTGCCAATACATGCTTTTCTATTCGACCCATACTGTTTGCTTTGCTTTTCTGAAGCCCCCAGCTGTCTTGAGGCCATCGGAGACCCATTCAGAACAGGAAGCAGTTGAGATTCAGATAACAAAGCTGTTACTGAAATCATACTATGACATTGTAAGGAAGAATATTGAGGATTCGGTACCAAAAGCAATCATGCATTTCCTGGCAAGTACCCTCATCTCTTCCCCAAGTTTTTGCAGTAACTCAGACTCGTACAATAACAATATATCAGCACCTTGATATTTGATTCTTTTTTTAACGTTTCTCTTTGAAAAAGTTACAGTGAAAAAGCAGTTAGTTCATCTTGTGCAACATAACCTTGTTGCTATCTTAAAGTAACCGAACTCTGAAGATGCTGATACTTATTATAATGCTTCAGGTAAACCACACGAAACGTGAGCTGCATAATGTCTTCATTAAGAAGCTTTACAGGTGATGCATGTGTTTTTTTTATTCCTCACATCTGTGTTTAGATTAGTCTCTTAGAACTGACTAGTTGTGTCATCTGGTGCAGGGAGAACTTGTTTGAAGAAATGTTGCAAGAGCCAGATGAGATAGCAGTTAAACGGAAACGCACGCAGGAGACTCTTCACGTTCTTCAGCAAGCTTACAGGGTATTTTCTCCAGCCAGACCTAATTCTGTACATTCAATTTCCCAAGAAATTCCTGTTTGATGTTCATATAACCATATGGTTTTTGTGGGTTAAACAGACACTAGATGAGTTGCCTCTGGAAGCAGATACGGTGTCAGCAGGAATGTCAAAACATCAGGAGTTACTGACATCTTCAAAGTATTCCACAAGCAGTTCATACTCAGCATCTCCCGGTACAACAAGAAGATCGAGAAGAGCAGGAGATCAACACCAAAATGGATATGGATTCTAACATGATCCAAATATCGAAAAACTCTCTGACTGTGATAACGCATTTCATTCATTTAATGGCTCTTTCAGGTTTTGGTATTAAATTTATGTGTTGGTCTGTCATATGAAGAATTTACATAGGAAACTGGGTCAGTGTGGTTTTGTCTCTGCATTGGTCGACTGATAAGGGAGTGAAGGTGATATAGTTTCCATTTGTTTCAAATGCTCCCTGCAACAATAACCGGGAAGCAAACTCTTCACTCTGATTTCTTGGGATGGCTTAATTAATTAATAAGTTGTATTACATGATCGGTCCATATGTAGTAGTAGTCTCTATACTTTTTGTGCAACGAGACCTGGAACATATTACCTATGTAAATCATAGATTTTCATTAGCCATATGAAAAACAAAATTCAGATTAATAGTGCTGGTTAAGTAAGTATTCATTTTGTTTGGATCAACGTGTTGACAATCCGAACCCACTTGGTATTCGCTAGGTCCGTTTTGTTAAAATTCGGACAAAAATCCGAACTGTTGTCTTGTCCCTATCACTGACTAAGAGAAACGAGACGATATGCTTACTCTTTGGTTCCAAAGTGGACACGTCATTTTCATTTTTTTTTTGTTGGATAAAATGCATATCCACACGTATTGAGCAGCCATTACACAAATGATTTTGTTTAGATGAGTATCTTCAACTTCAAGTTGAAATTTCAAGATTTCCCACAACACACATTTTCTCTCTGTCTATAACCCTCAAATCAGAAATCAGATAAATTATCTGGTTTTACAAATTTATTCATGAGCTGCAGAAACTTGTGATACATATATAAAGAGACAAGCCTATAGCCTAAAGAGACAAGAAAGTAAGTAGTCACATGAAGTTGTATCAATTATTACAGAAACCCCATATAATGAATTACACAGACATATGAGTAATCATGATTTCTTACACTTAATCGATGCATATAATGGTCGGGTCACAACAACATTCATCCACCAAGCAGCAACAACACAGAGCCGCTAATCTGCAAACCGAAACACACACAACACATATTACTATCAACAAACATTGTAATTAAATTCCAAAAGATCTTATAAGTGCAAATTTATCTGATTTTATTCCTCAAAAAGTTTAAATTAGTTATTAACTCCTTGATCTGCAAATTTTAATTATAGAAACAAAATAATATAATTAAGCGTAAACAGAGCACTTACAGTCCTTCAATAAAACCAGGTTTCCGCTTTGGTGGTGGAGGCGGCGGTGGTGGAGGATAATACTGCGGTGGTACTCCCACTACCGGCGGCGGACCTTGCGGATTATATCCCGGTGCCGGGTAAGGATATGCATACTTTGGATCGCTCATATTTTGGCCAGAAAAAAACTTCAAAATTATTATAGGTTATAAATTTGGAAGCAGAGGAAATAATTAGCAGACAGAGAAGAGAGGTTCTTAATCTTTAGAGCGCAAGTGTGTCCTTGTTGACGTGTATTTATATTCGCCAAAGAACACAGCTTAAAGATATCAATTTTATATTATTAAAATTAATAATAACGTACTCTTTGGGTAAGAGTTTGTGGAGCCTTTGGGAATAATCTTGAAAGTACAGTTATAGAAAAATATGAATTAGAAGTGAAAAAACGGTGGAATTGTCAAAAGTGAAGGAATCTACTTTGGTGGAAGATTCGAGAAAGGAGACGAGAAGCATCGGTGGTGAGCGAAGCTCAAGTGGTTGCTTTCAGTTTTGGAGTTTCTTATTATATTCTTCTCTTCTTTGCAAAGCTTTTCATACACCAAGATTCCTCAATTACATGGTGACTTTCTCCTTGTAAAACTTATTATTAATTTTTTTTAATTTTCAAAACATCTTTGGAATACTTTTCTTATTGTATCATCGGTTAAAAAAATTGAATGATTATATAATTGATGAGTTATTTGTATAAAAAATATAAAAAAGGTGTTATTATAATAGACGATTTACCGTTTAACGATGGATTACTAATGGATGATCTCTACCGTTTTGGCATGTTAAATACTGGAAAAAAAATTAGTTGATGATGATTGTTATGTTACATTAACAGTTATTTTTTATCTAGAGATTTATCCATTTAACCAAGTTTAATTGATGACCAAAAAAACAAAATCCAGTTTAATTATCGGATCAGTTGTTTAAGTTTGATTTAGTTCACAGCAACTTGATTTACATTATAAAGGGTGAACAGTTTAAAAACTCTGTTCTTATTTGGATAATCTTATAAGAAGTAGTGGATGTATTGTAGTTGTCTGTTTAGGTCCCCAAGCCATGCCACTTGCACGGCATTGTCGTCACACATTCTTCATCTTATGATATCATCGGCACAAGTTAGCCACGGTTTTGACACAAGTTAGCAACATTGCCCACGTGTCCTGAAATGATTGGTTGTATTTGGATAAAGTTTTATAGGAAACAAACAACCGAAACTTGTGTTTCAAGCCTTCCTTGGTCCCAAAGAAATACGCACACCTACTCTACTCCCTTCATTCTTTTAATCCTTTCCTCTCAATATTAATATTACAAATATCTGATGCAATCTCTCTAATCTGCACTCTAAACCTCCCAATTTCTTCGGATTAACAGAGTAAGATCTATCAATGGCATCATCAGCTGCGATGTTCATGCTCCCCTATCCTCTCATTCAGCAGATAACAACAAACAATACTCTGCAGCCACAGCACGAACCATCATCTCCGGTAGTTAAATGTCTTCTTCCGGCGAGAAATTCATCGGAAAGTTCTGATCGTTCCAAGTTTAGTCTTTGGCTATTTGGCAATCCCGCTACGTATGACAAGAGGTTCCAAGAAGCTATTGAACTTTGTTGCTTGTGATGGAGATTTTCCGTTTTAGTAATTTCTTCTTTTTGTGTGTTTTTATAAATGAACATTTTGTAATTTCTTCCATAATCTCACCCTCTGCTGTAATATAATAACGAATTCAATCAAAGATGTTCCTATTAGTTTTGATACTAAAGAAACTTTATCAATCATATCAACCACTATTATAACACAATGACACAGCAGAAGCAAGAAAAGAGTATACCAGAAACACAAATAGCTTTTTTTAGTTCTGATGGATTCCACTTGGCCATGTCAGATTCTTTACAGGCTCGAGAATATCTTCAACCTCAGACAGAGTTTCTTGATCCATCCCCAAACCTTCAAGCTCTGTAATTGCTGCAACATTTTCTTCTACCTGATTAGAAAACACAAATTGTTTCATATTTAACTCCAATTTCCACATAATTATCGAAAATTTGGGACCTGAGAGTGAAACCCGAAACTTAAATACCTGTGAGACAGAGCTCATCCCAACCAGCACCGATGAAATTTCCTTGTTTGCTAAACTGTATTGCAGAGCTAACTTTGTGATCTTCTTACCCTTTGATTTGCAGTGAGCAACTGCAGCTTTGCATGCAGACTACACAAGACACCAAAAGCAGCAAACGGGTTATGAATTATAATTTTCATATATGAGAACAATTTGTTAAGAAATCAGTATCTTCCTTTATTTCTCACTCAATCAAAATATCATACAGAGAACAAACCAAAAAAAAAACACAAGAGCATCCCCTACTCATCCAAACATCAAGTCAACCAAATACAAATTCATTCAGTTCCCTACATAATACTCATCAAAAACCAACTAACATGTTAATGCACGATTAGTTAAGCTAACAGGACATTGGGAATTCTCTAAACTGTCTCTAATCTTGTCTATGAATACTTATCACAATGTTAGTCAGAGTTAAGAAACAGAGGATTGTCAGTCTCACAACTATAGCATAGCATCTAAGCCTATAGAATATACTGTAACCGGCCTACGCTCGAGGGAATGCTGCATGCAATGGTGTTTTAACACTGGTCTCTTATAAGGTATGTTTCAGTACAAGTGCTATATAAATGTTAACAATAATCACATTCTTTTCTAAATGCTAAACCTTGAGCTCAGGGGAAGCAGGGTGCCATTCAGGAGGACCTTGTTCAGTAAGGAGACCCATTGCCAATGGAGAAGCACTTATCACACCCACACCTTTGCTCTTCAGGTAAGGTAGTAAATCCAGCAACGTTGAATCATTTACGCCGTAATGACAGTATGATAATATCACATCGACTGTACCTGGAGGCACTCGATCAAGAACATAAGTGAAAATATTTAACGGAAGACCAGTGATACCAATGAACCTGGTCTTCCCCTCCTCTTTCAGTTTCTGAAGAGCAGGAATTGTTTCACTCACAATCTGGCAGCAATGAGAAAAGGCTTAGTAAAGATTGAAAGACAGACAGTGAAAGTGATAAACCAAGAAAGAAAGTGGTAAACCTGATCAAGAGACCCGAACTCAATGTCATGGCAATGAAGTATGTCAACATAATCTAGCTGAAGCCTCTCCAAGCTCTCGTCGATGCTCTTTCTTACTCTCTCAGGACTGAAATCAAAACCTTCTTCATATCTTCCACACTTAGTCGCCACAATGTAGTCACCCCTTGGGACTTGTAGAGCCTTCAGCGCCTTACCAAGCATTTTCTCAGAAAGTGTTGCTCCATAATACCTTCACACATAACAAAAAAAACACGAACAATATATATGAATTCCACAAAAAAAACTACATATCATTAGAGACTCACTCAGTTGAAAATTCCCCTAAACACTTTGAATTCAACAAGTTCTAACGATTAATTAGTCACAACATTGCAGTAATCTGAATATTCTCACACCATTAATTTTGAATCTGAATTTTTTGGACGGAATCAGCAATTAGTAAAGAAAGATTATTGAAAATGTCAGAGATAATCTCTAGCATAGATGAAGAGATAGAAGAAATTATTACGGTGAGGTGTCGAAGAAGTTGATACCGAGTCGGAAAGCCTCGCGCACGGTGGCGACGGCATCATCTTCGGCGACTGGACCGAAGATACTTCCGAGAGGAGAGGCGCCAAAACCAACAGCGCTAACCTTAAGCCCTGTGTTCCCTAGAGGCCGAAGCTCCATCTTCGCCTGAGGAATTGCCATTGTTGATTGTTGAAGGATAAATTTGAGTCTGGATTTAATATGGGATGGGAAGAGTCGAAGAGAAGACGACACTTGTTTTGGATTTTTGTACAAACGGGGCTAAACTATCAGCATTTACGAAAATACCCTTCTCAAATCCAATTTAGTTATTTTATTTCCCTCAATATTTCACTTATTTGCACATTTTATCGTTAAACAAAAAGATTAAAAAATGCTTGCTAACTGATTGAAACCTTGGTTTATTTAGTTGTTACAATTCCAGAAAACAATGGAGACGACAGTACTTTAACCCAAATCATGTCATTAAAAAGGGTGATGATGGTAATGATGAGGAAAGATTACAAGGCTCTTCATTTGTAAAGCTGCTTAAATCTTCGACATGCCTCTAAGATGTTCTCTCTGTGACCAAAGGCACTAACACGAACAAACCCTTCACCACCTGGTCCAAACCCACTTCCTGGAGTTGTAACTACATGAGTCTTCTCTAGAATCTCAGCAAACACATCCCATGAGCTTTGTTTCGGGAAATGAACCCAAACGTAAGGTGCATTCTTCCCTCCATATACATCATACCCAAGAGACGTGAATGTGTCGATGATTATGTTTGTGTTTTCTTTATAGAATCCAATCACCTTGTGCATTGCCTGCAATGGTTTTAAGAAAATCAACTCGTGGGAAATGGTTTAAGTGTCGAGATCTCTCTTTAGCTAACAAGCTAACCTCAAGTCCCTCTGGGGAAAGGCAAGCAAGACCACCAGCTTGAGAGAGATTAGAGGCACCATTGAAGCAAGTGCAGATAATTCTATTGAAGTCCTTTGCAACAGGGAAGCCGTCTGAATAGAGTAGCTGCTTTGGGATGACGGTCCAACCAAGTCGAACTCCAGTGAAGCCGGCATATTTACTGAACGAAGCTGTCTCCATAGCAACCTGTAAGCGGATGTGCCCTTGAAGAAATATTGTCGAAAAAATGAACCTTTAAAAGATATAATCAATCACTCTATTACCTCCTCTGCTCCAGGGATTTCGAAAATGGAGCGTGGGTTATCATCAGACATGTACATTGCATAGGCGGAATCATAGACTATTATTGATCCGTTCTTCTTTGCAAACTCAACTAACTGCTTTAGTTGCTCTCTCGTGGCAGCAGCACCGGTAGGGTTATTTGGGGAACAGAAGAAAATTATATCTGTCCTGCCAACAGTGGACAAGTCGGGAAAGAAGCCATTCTCTGGAGTGCATCTCATGTACTCAATGTTTTCATACTTTTGCACATCAGTGTTAAATTGTCCAGTCTGACCCATAATAACACTGGAGTCGACATAAGCCTGCATAACCCAAAAAAAACGAGACAGCATAGTTCCAAGTTAAAATGGAGCAAAAGCAGAGAAGGTTACAACTGCAGTTTGGTTTTTATCAGCCCAATTACCGGATATGAAGGATCCTGAACAGCAATTGTAACATTGGAACCAAACATAACCTGCAAGAAGTGTAATCAAGAAACAACTGCTCAGATTTCTCAATCTTGTATCAATAACAGACGATTACTCAGCAATTAAACAAACCTGGAGACGTGAGATATCACATTTAGCTCCATCAGACACAAAAATGTCATCATCCCCTATGCCAAGGCCACTGTAGAATGTTTTCGCAATAGCAGCTCTCAGTGGCTGCTCACATGTGTGAAATCAAGGTTAGTTTGGATAAAAACTTACAGATTAAGCTTTAAGATTTTACATGTATGAAACAGGTTTAAATCAATCTTCTCTTGAATTAGCGGCAGTTCAAGACTATCCACAATAAAATTAAAGTGTGCAAAAGCACATAATAATGAAATGATAATTACGCATTAAGGTGGAGATTAAGCGTGCACTGACCTTTGCACCTTGTTCAGCACCATAACCACTATATCCCTCTATTGTTGACAACTCATGAGCTTTCTGCCAAAGAAAAATACAAAATTAATCTCTAGGAAACATGCCTGCGTGACTAATAGTAAACAAAAAATATATATATGCTACCAGATAATTTAAATTAAGTTTTCATTGCTAGATTACAGAGAAGTTCATCTTTTTATAATCCAGTATGCCAAAGCAGAGAATATAGAAAATGTAATTTTTGTCAAAATGAACCAAATAATCCAAATAAGGCATGCTAGGGCAGTATTAGTAAAATCAGTTAAAGATATGCTTGAGCCAGAGAAGGGGGGGGGGGGGGGGGGG